>CM057453.1:797565000-798815000 GCA_016271365.2 Neoceratodus forsteri | reverse complement strand
GCGAGGAAATTCAGTGTTAGGGTTGAAGCCCCCTTTGGACCCCCCGCCCACACCCCCAACCGGCATCGAGGTGCACGTTGGGGTTGTCGGTCTTAACTCTCACCACATTCTGCTATACCTCTGCTTCTTCCACATCTGATGGGGTGACAGGGCCGCAAGAGTTAGGCTGGCAACCCCAACACACCTCGATGCCGGGTTGGGTGTGGGCGGGGGATCTAAGGGGCCAACCCTAACACCGAATTTCCTCACTTTTGTCGCTGTGGAACAACCCTAACTAATGCATTAAATGGAGTTTGTTGCCTCTAATTTAAAAAAAATATATATATATATATACACTGTATATATACTGTATATATAACCGTGTCCCTATAGCTAGAGTTGACTAGCCTGTTTAATGTTAAACCTCAAAATCTGCTCTTTAATAACTTCGCAACCGATCAATGGATTTGCACAAAATTTGGCATGCGCTGTCCTGTGTGGTAGCTCTCTTGACATGGCAAGTTTTGTTCTGGTTGGGTGGTGTGGATTCTGAGATCCAGATAGTGTAAAAACCTTAAAAGTTACCATTGTTTGCAGTTTTTTCCTTATCACCTTGCTCCCAGACCATGTGGAATTTTGGTGAGAATTTTTTATGCGAGAAACAGCTTGGCTAACAGAACTGCCATACATTTGTTTGGTGAAAAAAATAGTATTCTAACCCAAGGAATTCTTCAGTATTCTTAACTCTTTCAGTCAGCCTGTAGTGTCAAACTGCCCAGCAAATGGAACGTACGTAATGATAGAACATTCATTAGCTTGTGCCACCATTCAAACTGCTGCCCTTACCAACTGCTGCATTCTATAACACTTAGATTTCATTCAAACAACATGAAGTCTTGCTGTATTCTGACAATTTGCAGTTAGCTCCAGCTCTTGAACTGCCCTGCAGAGTGAAGGGTTAAATTTTATGCCAGGCATAGAACGTTGGGCTCGAGCTCGGTTGAAAACTCTGTGTCCTTTCAAACCCAAACCGTCAGATTCTTTACTCCGCCTCACTGAACAGTCGCTCCGGAGATTTCTCCTTCTGCTTGGTTCTTCGCGGTTAAAGTTTCAGTTTTAGTCTGATTTTCGTTCCGAGACTCTATCTGTGGTACCGTAAGTACTTAGATTAGTAGCTGTTGTGTGGAAATTGTGAAAATTTTTCCAATCGGTTCGGCTGAACCGATCTTGTAGTAAGATCTTGAAAAGGAGAAAGTTAGTGTGTGGTTACCAGTCTGTATTGGTTTTTAAAAAAAAAAACGTAATTTTAGCATTTTTTTTCCAGCACCCGTGACACGGTGTGAAACCAAAAGGGGAGTCTTGCCTGGCGGTTGCCATATAAAGGGTAAGTTGGTTAGGTTGGCCATGTCTGAGAAACCCAAGAAAAAAACCAGGCCCACTGGGTTTCAACACTGCAGTGAGTGGTACTTTGGTAGTTCTGGACAAAAGAAGGCGAGTTGCCCATCATGACTGTCCTCCATATACATGGAACATTAACCCAATCCCTACCCAAACATCCATATATCTAGTTTGTTTTTGAAAGTTATGATGTTTGTTGAGTCAACTATCTCTTGTGGTAAACTGTTCCACAATCTAGATGTTCTGATTGTGAAGTAGCTGATTCTTTTATTACTTTTAGCTCTCATCACCTCTAATTGTTTATTGTGAAGTCTAGCTACTGTTTTTCTAGTGGAATATTTAATACCGCATAATTTCATTTGCTCTTGATTTCCAAGAATTTTAAATAGTTGTGGTAAATCACCTCGGCTACGTCTTCGTGCCAATGTATATAGTCTGTTTTGCTTAATCGGGAATGGTAATCCAAGTTTTTTAGGTGTGGGAATTGCTTTGTAGCCCTACGTTGTACCTGTTCGATTCTGTTTATATCTGATTTCAAGTAAGGATTCCAAAATGGAGAACCATAATCCAAATGGGGCCTTATATGGGATTTATAAAGGGACAAAAGACAATATTCAGATCTGGTCACAAATGTTTTGGAAATTCTGCGTAGTAATGCATTTGTTTGGGTTGCTATTTTAGTACAATGAGTTGAAGAGGTTAGTTTATCATTAATCACTATCCCTAAATCTTTTTCTGCTACTGAAGTTCTAATAATAGTATTATTTAAGTAGTATGTTTGGACCGGATTATTTTTTCCAAGATGTAATACTGCACATTTAGACAGGTTGAAGTACATTTTATTTGTTGATGCCCATTTTTCTACTGCCATCAAGTCTGCTTGGAGTCCGTGTTTATCACTAAGATTGTTAGCCATCCCCCCCAAGTTTGGTATCATCCGCAGACTTTACCATTATATTATTGGGAGAGATAGTCATGTCACTTATAAATATGTTAAACAGAGTTGGCCCAAGTACGGAGCCCTGTGGTACTCCGCTGGTCACATCCCTATCATCAGAAAGGGCGTCGTTTACCCTCGCTCTCTGGCTTCTTTTACTCAACCACTGATTTATCCAGGGGGATTAATGAAATTGAAATTCCCAAATTAATGACTTTATTTATTATTATGGTGTGTAAAACTTTGTCAAATGCCTTACTATAATCTAGTAGAATGACATCCATCGGTATATTACAGTCTAGATTATAGCTAATGTAGTTGTAAAATGAGATTAAATTTGTGGTACATGAATAACCTGATTTAAACCCGTGTTGATATATGTCGTTGATGTTTAAAGTTATTATTTCATTCTCTAATTTGAGTTTAATAATTTTTTCCATTAATTTACAGGGTATTGATGTTAGGCTAATAGGGTGGTAATTTTCAGTTTTAGAATGTGATCCTTTTTTATAAATGGGTGTAACTATAGCTGTATGCCAGTGCCTGGGTACGACTGAGTTTTGAATAGATTTATTATAAATTATCGTTAGGGGTAAGAGAATTGTATTTTTTGTTTCCAGTAGAAATCTTGGGGATATATTATCTGGGCCTGGACTAGTGTGTTTTTTAAGGTGTTTAAAACAAAGTGTCCTGTTTTGAAATCTTATTTACTTCAAGGTTTGGTGTTACTAAAATAGCTGATGAGGTTGTTTTTTGTGAAAAGACTGATGCAAAGTAATTATTTAATTATGTTGCAGTTGTTTTATCAGATGTTATTTGTTTGTTAATTATTAATGGTCCAATTGTCTTATTACAGCCTTTTTTTGTGTTGAGGTATGAATGTAGAGCTTTATGACAATCCTTTGTGTGAGCTATTTTAAATTCAAAGTTACGTTTTGCTATGATAATTTGTTTTTTTTAATTTTTTAAGCATTTTCCTGTATGTTATTAGAATTGAGTTAACTTTAATTTGTGGAGCTTTTTTGAGTTTTGTAAACAGTTTTTTCTTTTTTGTGATTAACGTCTTAATATTTTTGTTAAACCATTGTGGAATCTTTCCCTTATTATTATATTTATTTTTTTCAGGTATGTATTTCTTTTCTAGTTGAGTTATTTTTTCTTTTAAGAAGTCCCGTGCATCGTCAGTGTTTAGAGGAAGAAGGATCTGTTCCCAGTTAATTTCATTTAAAGAGTGATTTATTTGATCTAAAGGCCGATCCCCACACCACCTGTGTTTACTGTCTGGAGTTTGACCACCTCGATTCAGACTGCCAAATTTGTAAGAATTTCCTAAGTCTACCCTGGAAAAAAGGTTAGGTAGACTTAGGGATAAGGAGGCAGAGAAATCCGCTGACCCGGAAGGCCAGCCCGGTTCAGTTCCTACTGAACCAGAAGGAGTGCCTTCTGATCAAGGTGATACTTCTTCAGGCAAGAGGAGAGCCAATCCTGAGGGATCGGTTCCTACAAAAAGAAAACGAAAGGATAAATCGTCCAGTTCGGATCCAGAGCTGCATGTTCCGACTGCCGAAGAAATAGCCAAAGCAATTTGGATTGTGGAATCGCTTCGTCCGGTTCTGACCGATCCGGCGCCTTCTGGCAGAGGTTCAGTTCAGTCGGTTCCCCTGGTTCAGGATTATTCCCCTGAAGATTTTTACGAACCAGAGTTTGATGAGGAGGGGGATTTTGAAGAGGATGATTTCGACGGTGAAAGTCTGGATGTGCCTGTGGAACCGGACATCTTCCCCAGACAGACCTTCTGGTGTTTCCCTTCCTAGGCTTTCTGAGTCCCCGCCCCACTTTCTGTTCTACAGAAAAGTGGCTCAAAACCTCCAGCTTCCTATTGAGGAGGCTGTAGAGGATCAAGAGGAGCCTGACTTCATAGAGATGATGGACATCCCAGAGTCTAAGAGACTGTCTATTCCCCTTCATAGATCATTTGGGAAACAGACACAAAAAATTCTTAGGTCTCCCAACTCTGTACCTCCTGTTGACAAGAGAATGGACAAGAGGTACATCTTGTCAGGCTCGGATACGAAATTTCTTTACCAACAATGCAGCCATGTTGGGGTAGTGCAGACTGCTGCCTGTGACAAGGCAAACATCCCCTTGGCTTCACACCCCCCAGACAAAGATTCCAGGAAGATAGATGCCATAGCAAAGAAACAGTACTTGGCATCATCTTTGGAACTCAGGCAGGCTAATTATATGGCCTATACAGCCAGGTACCAGAAGTCCAGGTGGGACACTGTACTGGCACTGGCTAAACAGGCTTCCCCCCAGCTAGCCAAGGAGCTGGAGGGGGTGGCTGCTGATGGGATTGAGGCATCAGAAGTGCAATTTCATGTTGCTGTGGACTCCAGTGATGTGTCATCAAGAGTCATGGCTACATCTGTGGCTCTTCAGAGAATGGCCTGGCTCAGATGTACTAGCCTTTCGCAGGACACCCAGGCTAAGGCCATGGATTTCCCTGTAGTGGGTAATTCTCTGTTTGGGGAGCAAACAGAGAATTACATGAAGAAAATGGATGAGTACAGGACCACTTACAGGAATGCCCAGGCCAAGGAGAGGCAGGCAACTCCTCAGAGGCAGCAAGCTAGGGGTAGGGGCAGACCTTTCTACTGGGCACAGGCCTCCTCTTCCTTTTCTCAGAGGGGGTTCTTCAGAGGGAGAGGCAGAAGGTGGATGGGCAGGGCTGCATCCACCCCTCAGCCTAAGGCTCCTGCCAAGCAGACTCCCTGATGTGTCAGCCTGGGTCGACTCCCCTATTCCAGTAGGAGGCAGGCTGGCTTACTTTGTCCAGTACTGGATGTCTGTTACCTCAGACAAGTGGGTCCTGGAGGTTGTAAGCCAGGGGCTGGTTCTCAGTTTCAAAAGTTTTCCAAAACTGAGACCCAGATCCTTTCCACCTGCAAATACTTCAGAAACCCTTGCTCTAGAGGCAGAGGTTTTGTCTCTACTGGCTTTATAGGCCATAGAGAGAGTTCCTACTCCATACAGGGGCAAAGGTCTGTACTCCAGGTACTTCATTACCCCGAAAAAGACAGAGGGAGTGGCGACCCATCCTAGATCTAAGATACCTAAACAAGCACCTAGGAAAGCCAAAATTCAAGATGGTGACTCTGGGAACAGTTCTTCCCTGTCTGAGGCCAGGAGACTGGCTAGCCTCCCTGGACCTCAAGGATGCCTATTTTCTCATTCCCATCAGGTGCTCCCACAGAAAGTACCTCAGGTTCAAATTGCCCTCAGGCCATTATCAGTTCAGAGGAATGCCCTTCGGTCTAACCTCAGCTCCAAGGGTGTTTACAAAGTGCCTAGCAGTAGTGGTGGCCTTTTTAAGAAGGATAAGAATCTCTATTTTTCCTTATCTGGACGATTGGCTTCTGGTGGGCCAGCCTTCAGACCATGTCAAGTCAGATCTGCAGGTTACCCAGAAAGTTCTCACTTCCCTGGGGTTCCTTCTTAATCTTCCCAAGTCAGTTCTCGAACCAGTACAGCTCCTCATTTTTATAGGAGCAGAGCAAGACATCCTCAACGCAAGAGCCTTTCTTCCTTTGGAAAGGGCAAAAGCCATCTCTCAGCTGGCCTCTTCCTTTCTCCCTCTGGTTTCTCGACCAGCAAGGCATTTTCTGCAGCTTCTGGGCCACATGGCAGCTTCCAAAGCAGTGGCCCAAGGGGCCAGGTTTCAGATGAGGGACATTCAGTTCCATCTGAGAACCTTTTGGTCCCAAAGGAAAGATCCTCTTACCAAGCTAGTTCCTGTTACTCAGACCTTAATTCAGGCCCTTCAGTGGTGGCAGGACCTGGACAATCTGAGGCAGGGTGTTCCATTTGCCTCTCAGACTCACTCTGTGGTTCTTACCACAGATGCTTCCCTTTCGGGGTGGGGAGCACATCTGGGGGCTCTCATTGCCCAGGGACTGTGGTCCACTCAGGAATACCTTCTTCACATCAACCTTCTGGAGCTCAGGGCAGTACTTCTTGCCCTACAAGCTTTCTCTCAGTCAGTATAGAACAAGGTGGTTCAGGTCAGGATGGACAACACTACCACCATGTGGTACATCAACAAGCAGGGAGGCCCTCAGTCCATGGCCTTGTGCACAGAGGCCATGAAATTATGGTCCCTGGCTTATTCCCTACAGACCACCTCCCAGGAAAGGACAATGTGCTAGGAGATGCATTGAGCAGGATTTCCCAGGGCCATCATGCATGGTCTCTGGATCCTTTGGTATTGAAGGTGATTTTCTCTAGGTGGGGCACTCCAGAGATAGATCTCTTTGCAGCCCCAGACAATCACCAACTTCCTCTGTTTTGTTGCAGACTCCCAGTCTTGGGCTCAGTCCCTCTGGAGGCTCTGATTTTGAACTGGGAAGGGAAATTTCTTTATGCCTTCCCTCCCTTCCCTCTACTGCTCAAGGTTCTAGTCAAGGTAAGGTCACAACCTTGCAAAGTGATTCTGATTGCTCCAGACTGGGCCATGCAGCCTTGGTACCCCCGTTGCTGTCCCTTGCAGTCCATCTTCCCCTGTCTCTTCCCAGGAATTACAACCTGTTAACCTTCTCTCGTGGGAGGATTTGGTACCCCAATCTTTGGTCACTCAATCTCAAGGCATGGCTCTTGAAGAGTTAGAGTATGCAGACTTGCATCTGTCCCTAGGGGTTCTGGATATTCTCAAAGCTTCTCGAAAGCCTGCCACTAGAAAAACTTACAACTCCAAATTGAAAAGGTTCAGCATTTGGTGTTCCAAGAAGCATATATCCCCAGACACTGCTGAATTGTCTGCAGTCTTGGATTATATGGTTCACCTTAATGGCCTAGGCCTCAAACCAGCTACTCTCAAAGTTCATTTGTCAGCTGTTTCTGCTTTCCTGTCAGTGAGGAAGTCTTCCTCTCTGTCATCTCACCCTGTATTCTGTAAATTTTTCAAAGGATTGCTTCATACCAATCCCCCTTTTAGGAATCCTGCTCCTGCCTGGGATTTGAATATTTGCATTGCTCAGCTTATGCAACCCCCCTTTGAGCCTATGTCCTCAGCAGAGCTCAAGTACTTGACTTGGAAAACTGTGTTTTTGGTTGCTGTTACCTCTGCCAGATGTATCAGTGAATTGCAAGCCCTGTCAGTGGAGCCTGACTTTATCTCTTTCCATAGAGAGAAGGTGGTCCTTAGAACCAATAGAAGGTTCCTACCTAAAGTGGTTTCTGATTTCTACTTAAACCAATCTTTGTCTCTTCCTGTGTTCTTCACTGCTCACACCTCCTCAGGGGAATGGAGGCTACACAGTTTAGGTGTTAAAAGGGCCCTTAGTTACTATATAGAACATACAAAGAGTCACAGGTTTGACTCCCTCCAGTTGTTCCTCACTTATGGGGACGTAGGTAAGGGAAAACCTGCCACCAAGAGAACCGTTGCGAGGTCGATTGTGTCCTGTATTCAATTCTGCCATGAAAAACTGGGAAAAACTGCACCCTTAGGCCTGAGGGCTCATTCCACTAGAGGTACAGCAGCATCTCTGGCTGCAGCTAGGGATATCCCCTTGTTAGAAATCTGTCAAGCAGCCACCTGGAAAACAGTTCATACCTTCACCAAGCATTACTCTCTGGATATCCAGCCTAGGACTGATGCTAGGTTTGGCACAGCAGTACTTCAGAGCCTATTCCCAAAGTAGGTTCTGTCCCTCCTCCTTGGAGGTACTGCTTGGTAGTCTGCAAATTGTCGGAATACAGCAAGACTTCATGTTGTTTGAAGAAAAAATTACTCACCTTAGTAATTGTATTTCTTCTAATGGAGTCTCGCTGTATTCTGACCTCCCTCCCTGCCTCCTCTCTCAGACCTGTTTTTGGGAAGTGGGTGGGCAGGTGAAGTGTTGCACCCCAAGGGTGTCTTTACCCCACTCCTGTTGTGTTGGGTGCTTTGTATTTGTTTAATTAAGAGTTTTTTTAGTTCTTATTACCTGGTTTTGGTCCTTTGGGTTTCCTGACTTGAGTCTTTTGGGGAATCCAAAGTCTTTGTTACCAGTTGACTACTAGGAGTTTTTACAATTTCCACATTTAGTCAGTGAGTTTTAGCTCATAAGAATCTGACGGTCTGGGTTTGAAAGGACACAGACAGAGTTTTCAACCGAGCTCGAGCCCAACGTTCTATGCCTGGCATAGAATTTAACCCTTCACTCTCCGGGGCAGTTCAAGAGCTGGAGCGAACTGCAAATTGTCAGAATACAGCAAGACTCCATTAGGAGAAATACATTTACTAAGGTGAGTACTTTTTTCTTCTCCGCCTGCTAGTCAAGTTATTCAGTTTTAAGTTCCCATTATTTTCAATGGGACGATCACTGTTTAGAATAGAAGAATGGGTTCGAAAAAAGGATTTGGCTTTATGAAAAAGGATCCTTTTTTGTGAGGAGCCAATACTTGTTTGCCAGAAAAAAATTCCTTTTTCGTGAGCTGCCATCTTGTTTTCTCTTTCTTCACACAACAGACTGTCATAACTCAGCCCAGGGATGTCTTCTACAGATGTACAAACATGTATCTTGTTCATCGGGAGCTGATAAGCTTCAGTGTGTATTTTGTTATAGCTCCCATGGCCTCCGAACATTTTTTTATCTATTTAAATCCTTTTTCGACACTCGCTTAATTCCTTTTTCGCTAATCCTTTTTCGCCATTGTGAAAAAGGAACTTGGCTGGTGAAAATGATTTAACTGTGCCATCCTCTTTTATATAAAGTATTGCATTGGTATTCAGTGGCATCCCCTCCCATCTCCCTATTTTATATCTCTGGTGTCCATTGCCCCCCACCCTCCAATTCCTGTATATGTTATTTAAAAAAAAAATTGGTGTCTAGTGGCACCCCCCACCTGCCGATTGCCATTCCCATTTCCTTGATGTCTAGTGGCACCCCCCACTCACTAATCGCCATCCCCATTATTTACAATTTCATCTCTGGTGTCTAGTGGCACCCATTAGCCTCCGATCACCATCTCCACTATTTAAAACTTGATCCCTGGTGTCTGGTGGCACCCCCAACCTCCGATTGCCATCCTGGTTATTTACAATTTGATTCTGGTGTCTAGTGGCACCTCCCCCCCCCACCCTTCGATCTCAGTCCCCATTTTTTTAAAACTTGATCCCTGGTGTCTAGTGGCTCCCCCCACCCTCTGATCATCACCTCTATTATTTGCAATTTGATACCTGGTGTCTAGTGGCACCCCCCACCATCCCATTAAAGCAGTAACCTGAAATAAAGAAAATGGTCCCTCAAATTTTTTTTTTAAACCTGTATAAAAAAGATCCCTCGACGATCAGCCCCCCAGTCCCCCAGTACACCCCTGCACACACTCACTCATCTGAACAGGTCCCAGGTTCAGCACCTGCTCTCCGATCAAAGACATGTATTGCTGCTGGAACTGGTGATTGCAATATTTTTATACATAACTTAGACATTTTTTGAGATTTTGACCCCAAATTTTCAGCATGGCCTTTTGTGGACCCCACTTCATGTACAATACAATATAACTATCTGTATGCAACTCCCACCCAAAAGGTGATTTCATGGTTGGTAGGCAAAATCACCTTTCAGGCAGGATTTGACAATTTTTCCAGAACTTGTTCATGAGATGGGGTCATAAGAAGGCTATGTTGAAAATTGGGGGTCAGTTCTTATGTCAAAAGCTGATTTATCCACACAGTTCTTATCTCATTAGGTCCAGCACAAGTACTTGGAGCTCATTTAGAATGTTTGGCCTCGGTAGCAGTACTAACCATAGTCAAATGCTAATAACTTTAAAACGAAAAATGATAGTATGGTACTGTGAGCATGAAAGTTGTTCAGCACAAAAGTATCTACAAAATGAGTGGTGTTTCATTTATAGATACCTTTTAGATTTTTTTATAATTGGCAAGAAACAGCAGAAATTAAAATTTTTATTTCATTTGTTTTGGCAAACAAATGCAAATAACTTTAAAACAAAAAACGATAACGTGGTACTGTGAGCACAAAGTTTGCCCAGCACAAAAATATCTACAAAATGAGTGGTGTTTCATTTATAGGTAACTTTTAAATTTGTTATAATTAGCAAGAAACAATTTTTAATTTTGTTTCATTTTGACAAACAAATGCAAATAACTTTAAAACCAAAATGATAGTGTGGTACTTTGAGCACAAATGTTGTTCAGCACAAAAATATCTACAAAATGAGAGGCATTTAATTTACAGATACTGTTTAGATTTTTTATAATCAGCAGGAAATGGGAGAAAACTAAATTTTTATTCACCTTTTGATGAACAACTGCCCACCCCAAAAAATGCAAAAACAAATGAATTGTGCATCAAAATTTTTCATTATGTACTGACCATAATGTAAAGTTGGCGTGGCCATAGCAACCACTTAGCAACCACCATGCTAAGCAGAGCTACACTGGGAAAACCACAAAAAGTCCATGTAAGTTTACATTAAAAGTTAAATAAACAGTTAAAAAAAAAAAAAAAAACTACACTGTCCTAAACGATCCCTATTGCATAAATGGAATATGTAACAGGCACCTTGTGGAATACATGATTTATTTTCACTCAAGCTGTTTGACCTTGGGCACATCCCTCGTGGCTTACACCACTCATGAGGTTATCCAAGGTCAAACAGCTCTTGTGAAAATAAATCATGTATTCCACAGGTCCCTGTTACATATCCCTTATATACACACACACCCCTACCTGTACATATATATACACATGTGCATACTTTTCAATCCCACCACCACCACCATTTCTTCTGACTCTAGTATTCTGTCCTCATTACATTTCAGAAGAGGTACTTTTAACACTTCCTAAAAGTCATCTTGTGTTTAGATCTACAACTATTTTATTACGCATGTTAGTTGACATCAGTAAATTGCACTATCCACTGAAATAAAGCTTGCTTTCTGTAGACACTGCCATACATGAGGGTCTGTGTGTAGTCTGAAAGCTTGTATTCTAAAAACTCCCTGTTGGTTCAGTAAAAGGTATCAGATCACCCACTTTGTTCATCTGCAGGGAAAAGTAAATCACTGGCCTCTTATCCTGTGTTTAAGAGATTTTTCAATGGGCTGCTTTACTTGCAACCCCTAATCAGTGAACCAGTACCTCCCTGGGATTTGAATATCTGCTTTGCACAGTTGGTACAGGTTTCTTTAGAGCCAATGGCCTCTGTTGATTTGAAGTTTGTAACATGGAAAACTATTTTCCTCATAGCCATGATCTCTGCCAGAATGGTCAGTGAGCTTCAAGCCTTGTGCGCAGAACCAGACTGCATCATTATCCACAGAGATAAGGTGGATCTTCTTTGGGGGGTATCTCAGTCATCAGGTAACACCATAGGAAACTTCGCCATCGGTGAAGGGGAACCCACATGGAAGATTTTCAGCAGTATAACTGGGCTGCCCACACCATCGATGTCTGTTGACATCACCAACCCTATATAGGCATGGCAGCCCCACTCCCTCCATTTCTTTCCTGCCATCGACTCACTTGCATGAGTCTACACAAAAGCTCTGCCGCAGCATTCACGCCTTTTTTCAGCTTACTGCTTTTTTCACTTACCTTGTAAAAAATCTTTTTTTCAAGAGACTTCTTTTTTTTGTTTATGTCACGAGTTAATCCTTCTAATTCTCTCTTCTGTCACTGCCGCTACAGAAAGAAGATTGCCTCTACAGATGAACACTCCATTTGTGTTTGCTGTCTTGGGCCTAACCATGAAGTTTCTGACTGTGAGCTCTGCCAGAAGTTTAATCAAACAACCCTTTGGTGATGTAAAAAGACTCCTAAGAAATTCCTGTGGGAGCAACAGGTAGCCAGCTCTAGGCAGGGGTCCTCCTAGGCCCCGGCTCCCCAGTCACGAGCCGGCTCTTTGCGCTTCCAAGCCTCCCAGGCCCATGACAAGTTTTTGGGGAACCACTCCCCCATGCATCAATTTCTGTCCCCGTCAGCCTCTCCTTCTTCTGGGGGATCTTTGTTGACTGCGGCCGCTCTGATGAAGAGAATTGCTGTCCAGGTCTCTGTGCCCACCAGACCCATATCGACAGCACCTCCGCCCGATTCACAGGGTGCACAACCATCAACCTCCGAGTTGTCAGACCGTTTGTCATCGATGACAGGCTTGTCTTCGATGGCTATCCCATTGAGGCCTGCCCCTTTTCCCACCAGGGCTACAGGCTCATCAGGTTCTCAGGACACAGCAGGCAGGTCGTCAACACCTGTGCCATTAAACCCCCCTCTGTTGACGCCTACCGTCAACCTTAGTGAAGTCCTGCTTGAGTTCACCAATGTGCTTGTACAGCAACTGGGTGCCTTAAATGATAGGGCCAGATGGGGTGCACTCAGGGGTGTCGAAGGAACTTAAAGATATACTGGCAGCAAGCACCCTTGACTGCACTCTTCAACAGGTCCCTGTTGTCTGGAGTAGTACCAGAGGACTGGAGGCAGACAAATCTGATCCCTCTGCATAAAGGGGGAGGGAGGGAGGAGGTGGGTAATTACAGGCCCATGAACTTGACATCCAGGGTGGGCAAGATCATGGAGAAACTACTGAAAATCAGGATCACCAGTTACCAAGAGGTAAGCGGCTTGATGAATCCAAGGCAACATAGCTTTACCAGGAGTAGATCCTGTCAAACAAGCTTGATAGAGTTTTTTGATGCAGTCATCAAGGAACTGGATCCGGGGAGAGCAGTAGATGTCGCTTATCTGGATTTCAAAAAGGCATTTGACTTCATGCCACACAGGAGACTGCTGTACAAGCTGTCATGCTTGGGTCTGGGGCAGAAGGTTCTTCGATGGACAGAAACTGGCTGGGGGACAGGAGACAGGGGTCATTGTCTGAAGAAGGCATAGTGACAAGTGGGGTCCCTTGGGGGTTGGTGTTAGGGCCATTACTGTTCAGTCTACTCATAGGGGACATCATGGAGGGCCTTGAAGGGTGTGAGTCTGTTTGCAGGACCTATATTAAAGTCTGGCTAGGGGTGGACACTCCAGGAGGGGTAGAAAGAATGCGACGAGATCTGGGGAGGCTCGAGGCAGGGTCAAGGAGGTGGCAGCTTTCATTCAACACGGACAAATGTAAGATCATGCATCTTGGATACAGGAACCAGAGACTTGGAAGTAACAGAACGGGACCTAGGCATCACTATATCGAGGTATCTGAAGGTGGAAAGGCACTGCAAGGGAGCAGTGGCTAGGGGCAGCAGAATGTTGGGCTGCATCAGAAGGGGGATTACCAGTAGAAAGAGGGAAGTCATAGTGCCCTTGTACACCCATCTAGTTAGACCGCATTTGGAGTATGGGGTCCAGTTCTGGAGGACATACCTCAGAAAGGATGGGGGGAGGCTGGAGCGAGTTCAGAGGAGGGCAACGGAGATGGTTAAGGGGCTCAGCCACCTGTCCTATGAGGAAAAGTTGGGAGAATTGAACATGTACTCCCTGGAACAGAGGGGGGACATGATTGAGACTTTCAAGTACCTTAAGGGTATAAACGAGGTGCCAGTGGGAAGCATCTTCCAGCTGAAAGGGAATCAGAGGACTAGGGAGCATGGGTTACAGATTGAGGGGGGACAGTTCATGGGTAACATTAGGAAGTACTATTTCACTGAGAGGGTGGTGGATAAGTGGAATAGGCTCCCGGAGGAGTTGATTGGAGAAGCAACAGTGGAAGGCTTCAAAGGAGCATGGGACAGACACAGGGGATTGTTGAGGGTGGGGAGGGGCATTTCTCAGCAGATAGCTAGACAAATGGGCAGACTAGGTGGGCCTGTCGGTCCTTCTCTGCCATCACAATTCTGTGCTTCTATGTTTCTAAACAGGCCACCTTTGCTGACGCCTTCAGTGACGGCTTCATCGTCAGCGCCAACTAGTCATCTCTGGGAAGCTCCCCGTGGGTCGTCGATGGCGTACCCAATGCCAGACCTAGAGATTGAAGAGGTTGACATTGAGAAGGAGTACCATCCAGACCTCATTCTTCCTGATGATGAGGAGGAAGAAGTCCTGCTCTCTGACAGGTCTACAGCCTCCTCTGTCAGTGAGGACTCTGTGGTGCATACTCCCATGTCTCCTCCTGGGGATCCCACATTTTTTAATGTGATAAAACAGCTGCCCTTAGTCACGGGCTTCCACACTGAGGAAGAGGATGCCACCAGGAAAGATCTGGTGGATTTCCTGGAGATTCCAGAATCTCCCCCAAAGATCATTCCTCCAGTGCTCCCAGCATTGAAGAATGCAGCCATGGCAGCCTGGCACAGACCAGACATGGTGCAAGCTATGTCACACAGGGCGGACAAACTTTATCACACCCCTCAGGGTCTCCCCTGTTACACTGCTCAGGCAGAAACTGACTCAGTGGTCATTAAGGCAGCTCATGACAGATCTAAGGTGCCTAAACACCTTAGTTCCCTCCCCCCAGACAAGGAGTCTTGCAGAATTGACCTATGGGGAAAAACGGTTTATGCCTCCTCCACCTTAGGTTTGAGGATTGCAAACTATCTGTCACACATGGTTAAATACCAAAATACCAATTGGAAGAAGGGCAAGGCTGCGGCCCAGGCCCCTCCTGAGGGCACACAAAAACAGGAGCTGTTTCAGTGCTTCCAAGCAGCTGAGGATGTTAGCAAACGTCTCCTCAGAGCACTGTATGACATGGCTGACACAGTTGCCAGAGCAGCTGCCACGGTCATATGCCTCTGCAGGCACTCATGGCTCAGAGTATCGGGATTTGCAGCTAATGTGCAGCAGAAAATGCTTAATGCCCCTTTCAATGGCACTAAGCTGTTTGGCCCTAATCTGCAAGTTCTGGGCAGGGCCATCAAATTGGTCCATTCCCTCTATCACACTCAACCAAAGAGTAGAGGGTGGCTTCCTTTTTGTAAACAGAACAGTAGGCCTGGAACAGTTCCCCATCCCCAGGGAAGACATAGAGCCCAGGCCCCCTTGCCTGCTCCCTCCGGTGCTGGAGTGGTGGCCAAGTGCCCCAGAAGTGAGGGACCAGCATCTGCGACTGGCTCCACCTCTGCTTGACTCATTGCCTGACCACCCCCTTCTTTGGTCCTGGACCAGGAGATGGTGGTCGGAGGTCAGTTCTCCCTCCATCTTAACCAGTGGAAAACCATTACTTCGGATGCATGGATTCTGCAGATCATAGAAAAGGGTCACACCTTGGAGCTCATAGAGCAGCCTCCAGACACCCCGCCTCCACCCTCCGATTACCCCCCAGTTCACTTGTCTGTTCTCCAGGAGGAAGTGCAGTCTCTTCTGCACAAGCAGGCCACCGAATCAGTGCCCAGGTGCCAGAGAAACAAGGGGTTTTATTCCAGGTTTTTCCTGGTCCCCAAAAAGACCGGAGATCCGAGGCCTGTTATAGATCTAAAGGACCTCAATCTGTTTGTCCAGTGCAAAAGGTTCTGGATAGTAACTTTGCCAGGTCTAATGCCCCTCCTCAAGACAGGGGACTGGCTCTGTTCACTGGACAAGCAAGATGCATACCTGCACATCTTGGGTCTTTCCTCCACACATGAAGTTTCTCCATTTTGCCTTTCAGGGTGAGCATTCTCAGTTCAAAGTGCTGCCTTTTGTCTTATCCTCTGCGCCATGAGTCTTTACCAAATATACGGCAGCGGTTGCAGCAGCTCTTAGAAAAGAGGGACTGTATGTCTTTCTTTACCTGGACGATTGGTTCCTAAAGGCTCCATTCAGGGAACAGCTTTTGCTGACTCTGGAGCACACTCTCCAGCTCTTCCACTTCCTGGGCATTACCATCAACCTGCCCAAGTCGGTTTTGGTACCATCTCAGATTGCAGTATATAGGGGTGGTTCTGGACTCGGTGCAAGGGAAGGCCTTCTTGTGCCAAAACAGCAGAGTGCCTCACAGCCCACGCTCAGGAAGTCGCTCAGAGGTGGTATATTCCTGCAAGGGTGCATCTCAGATTGATGGGCCTCATAGCAGCTGCCATATGCACCATTCCACTGGCCAGGCTCCTTATGCGTAACCTCCAGTGGACGCTCCGGGTACAGTGGGACCATCGCATGGACAAGATAGACCATCCAGTCCTGGTCTCTTCCCCAGTATGCAGGGTACTGCAGTGGTGGATGGACCTCTTGAATCTGCTTCAAGGTGTTCCATTCCAGATTTTTTCCCTGCATCAGATCCTAACCACAGATGCATCAGGTCTGGGATGGGGAGCACACCTGAGCCCCTTCCAGACCCAGGGCTCCTGGTCCCAGTGGGAAGTCTCCCTGCATAGCAGTGTACTGGAGATAAGAGGCGGTGCTCTACGTAATGCAGGCTTTTCAGGAGCATTTGCTCTGGGCCAGTTGCTGGTGAAATCGGACAATTTGAGTGTAGTATACTACATTGACAAGTGGGGGGGACTCACTCATACCCCATTTGCTGGGAGACCACGAGAATGTGGTACTGGATGCTGGATCACAGTCTGACACTGCAGTCCACGTGCCAGGAATCCTAAACACCCTGGTGGACAGTCTCCGCAAGACTCAGTCCTGCATGCATGAATGGCATCTTCTCTCATCCGTTGCAGAAGACCCGCTCAACAGATGGGGTCATCCAGAGTTGGACCTTTTTGTTTTCCCACTCAATGCAAAACTGCTCAATTTCTGCTCGCTAGATCCAGGGCCTGTAGTTTTCTGGTGAGATGCACTGTCCCTCTCTTGGAGTGGGAAGTTTCTTTATGCATTCCCTCCATTTCCTCTGATACAGAGGGTGCTAATTAGGTTGCAGATGGAGGGGGTCAGCATGATTCTAGTGGCTTCATTCTGGCCTTGCCAGATATGGTTCCCTCTGCTTCAGCAGATTGTGGAGGAACCTCCAGTCCCTCTTCCTCTTTGCAAGAATCTGCTGACTCAGGATCAGGAGACCCTGGTCCATCCCAACCTCAGATCCCTTCATCTGCATGCCTGGCTCCTGAGAACATAGCCATCGCCAGGTTTGGGGTCCCTAACAGGGTAGCGTATGTCCTTGTGGCCCCCCAGAAGCCTTCCATTCACACCATGTATGCCAGGAAATGGAAGCCGTTTGCCATCTGGGCTGCCCAACATGACTTAGACCCTTTCACCTGTTTGGTGAATCATATCCTGGACTACCTGATCTCACTGTCTGACTCAGGTCCACCTTTCAGCTATTTCTGCATCTCATGGGCCCGTGGGTGACCGCATGATTGCTCAGCTGGATATCTCCCTTACCTTTCTTATGGCATCCTGCATCTGAAACCTCCAATCTGTTCCCCTGTCCCGGCTTGTGACTTGAGTTTTATTTTGGAGAAGTTGACCCTGTCTCCTTTTGAGCCAATTGCAACTTGCAATTTGTGCTTTCTCTCTTGGAAAGCGCTGTTTTTAGTTGCAGTTACTTCTGCTTGAGGAATTTCAGAACTTCATGCCCTCTGGTGCTAGGAGCTTTATTTGATTTTTCACAAAGACAGGGTGTCTTTGTGTACAAATCCTAAGTTTCTGCCTAAGGTGGTTTCTGAGTTAACACTTAACCAGTCTATCAACCTTCCTGTTTATTTTTCCCAAGCATGCAAGTCCGGGGAAGCACTGCTCCATACACTGGATGTGTGCAGAACTTTGAAGTACTACCTGCTTAGGACTAAGGAGTCCAGAAAGTCAAAGCAGTTGTTTGTTTCCTTCACACCGGGTAGAATGGGCGTTTCAGTTTCTAAGCAATGTTTATCCAAATGGTTGGCAAATTGCATTGTGTTCTGCTACAACAAGTATGGCAAAGAGTTGCCTGGTGCTGTCAAAGCTCATTCCACCAGAGGAATGGCTGCCTCTGTGGCTTGTTTTAAAGGGGTCCCTGCCACTGGCATTTGTGCGGCTACCACCTGGAGTACAATCCATACTTTTACCAAGCACTACAGTCTGGGCATTGCCTCAAGAGCCCATGTAGGATTTAGCAGGGCTGTGTTACAGGGGACTCCTGTCTTAAGTTTATGGAGAGCCCTCCTCCCAGACTGTCTGTTTTACACTTGTAACTGCATTGTACTCATTCCTACGGTGTTACCTGATGACTGAGATACCCGTGAAGAAGACAGAACAGTTACGTAAGAACTTATCGTAACAGGAGATCTTTGAGGGGATCTGTCATCAGATATATTTTCCCTCCCACCATCCCCCTTCTTGGGGCTCCCATCTAGGAACTGGCTATCTGGTATCAGCTTTTCTCTTAGGTCTGGGTACCTCTTTCTCTCCTTGGTCCCCCGGGGCAAGAGTCTTGCTCCCTTAGTCTCCAGGGGGAAAGAACTGAGGAGGGAGCAGGGCTGCCCACGCCTATATAGGGTTGGTGGCGTCGATGGACGTTAACAGCGTGGGAGGGCCCCAGTTGTACTGCTGAAAATCTTCCATGTGAATTCCCCTTCACTAATGGTGAAGGTTCCTACGGTGTTACCTGATGACTGAGATCCCCGCAAAGATTTACTGTTATGGTAAGTTTTTACGTAACTGTTCTTTTCTCAAGACTCACAGAAAATTCATCCTAAAAGTGGTATCAGAATTTCATCTGAACCAGGCAGTTACTTTACCTGTGTTTTTCCCAGCATACTCTAGTTCAGGTGAACAGAAATTGTATTGCTTGGATGCCAAGAGAGCACTCAGCTACTGTCTTGACTGCACAAAATAAGTAAGCTTTATTTATAAAGCGCCTTTCAAATACCAAGACGCTGTACAATGCAGCAATAAAACCACACAATTAAATAAACAGACATAGATATGACAAGTAAAATTATATCAGATAAGTAAATAAGTTATAAATCATCAAAAATCTAAGAGAGTGGACTGAAAACCATCAGACAATGCTTGTTGAAAAAGATAGGTCTTTAATTCAGTTTTAAAACTTTTGACGAGCATCAGGGCAGATAGCAGGCAGCTGTTTGTCACCTATGATAAGGTTGGTAAGGGCAAACCTGAAGCAAGAAAGACCATCTCAAGATGGTTGGTCTCTTGCTCCTAGTTCTGTTATGGGTAAGCTGATAAGCAGCCCCGCTTGGGTCTCTGAGCACATTCCACAAGGGTCACTGCAACATCAGTGGCTACCTAAAGGGGCATTCCATCGGAAGATATTTGCAAAGCAGCTACCTGGAAAACTGTTAACACATTTGCAAAGCATTGCTGACTGGACATTTTATCCAGAAGAAATGCAAAGTTTGGTGCTACAGTCTTACAGAACACAGAACCTTTTCCTTAAATAGGTTCCAGACTTCCCAGCCTCCCAGAGTACTGCTACAGTATGTACTCTGCAGTTTTTATATGGCATCATTGTTGGACTTACGTTGTTAGAATAAAAAAAAATTACTCACTGCATTAATGATGTGTCTTCTAATGGGTCCAGTAGTAAGTCAATGCAATCCTATCCCTACCTCACCTTCTAGAACCTGATCAGTAAAAGGTTCGCTATTTAATAGGTTTTAAATACTCATTTCTGCCTGAGTAATTTAGTATATTTACACATTTTAGAATTAAATAATTATTCAATAATTTTTGTTATTTAACTTCAAATTTCAGTTATGTCAGCTTTAGCTATTTAGCTTTAGCTTGTAGCTTAGTATTTTAGACAAAATAATACTGCTTCTATCTTTTCTTCAGCAGAAATCTGATGTTAGAACACCAGAAAGAACAACAGCACACAGCAGCATTTAAATGAAGTTCTTATTCTGTCATTACCATTCTAATCTTTGAGGCAGCAATTTTGAAGTCAAGTGATGCAGTTTTTGTATTGGCTGACTATTGGACCCATTAGAAGAAACAGAATTGCTACTTTAAGTAATTTTTTCTTCTTTACTGGCCTTTTAGTAAACACAGCATGTGTTTCTGATTGACACAATGCTGGTAAGTACCATTTTAGAACTTTATGATGTAGTTTATGTCCCTTAAAACCAACCAGTTCTATAGTACAATACTAATGCATTGTGACAACAGTGGAAGAGATTAACAAGGACATAAACTACATCACTGCAGTTCTAAAATAGTCCTTCCCAGTGATGCAAAAATCAGAAACCCTCACAGAATGTTATAAAAGGCAAGTAAAGATGAAACAGTGACAGACTTGGAACCAGTATTTAAAAAACAGCTTCTACAGGAATTAGTGGCTTGGATGTTCAGTGCATTTCTCCTTTAAGCAAAATTAAAAAGCATGCAGTTGTTCACAAGAAAATATAAAAACATTTGACTTGTCAGCTCAAATCTTTGCTTTTTGTTTGAGGAATTTGGCCCCACATTGAGGTTCTCTTCTAAGTTTTGAAAGGCAATATGCATTTCTGGAGAAATCTGAGTGCCATAAATTGAGATGACATTTGAACTGTGCAGCACTGATTAGACCTTTTTACCTGTTGCCTCTCATTTTTTCCCCATTTTCCCTTTGAAATCATAAATGGTGTAGCTTCCACTGGAGGTAATTCCCATCATCTGCCACACAATTAAAGCTGGCATTTTGCTCTGTGCATCATTCAAGAGAACAGCGAAAGGCAACACATTACTTTAAATAGTAGTTGCCAGATTATTTCCATGAACTGGTTTTACTTGTGCACAAAAGAAGAAATATGTGATTTATATACAAGTTGTACTTAAAAGCTTCTGAACATAGCTGTCACAGTCAGGTTGCATTAAGGCTGCTTCTGACTGCATCTTGAGGAAAACAGGAATACCTCTGGCTGCTCAACCTACCTCCCAACAAATGCTTCTGTGAGCCACTCTGAAGTGACTGAAGTGTGCACAGTTGCAGACTGGGCTGGAAGATGAGCATGGAAATGTAGTTTTCGGGCATCTATAGCCTACAGTGTTGCTGTGTCTTTTTCCTCCTATGTTTGCTTTTTAGCACAAAACAGGCCACAGGATAAGCAGGGAAGTGTAGCTGTCATTGTCCTACAACCTGACAGTGCTCCAGAATGGTATACCACAAACAGCAGTACAGCAACACAGTGACGGGTCACTGTACTGTCACCACGGGAGGACCCCGGCACTGATTTCTCAGAGTCTTGCACCCCTTCCCAAATCAACTCCAACTCAGAGTTGATTATATTAATTATGGGGGGTGCAGGGGAAGAACTCCTCGGATGGGTGTGTGTGTGGGGGCAGCCCTCCCAAAGAAACAAAGGAAGTGGTGTTGGGCCAGTTTATGTAAGCGCGAATTGCGGGTTTACATAAATCTCGCTGCTACAAATAGTCGCATAAGATATTTGTCAACCAGTGTCGTGAGAGTCTTCATGGTCACAGCAGTGTGTGACAGGGTTGAGTAAGACCCTGCCCCATTTGTAATGCAGAGGGAGTTAAAAAGCAAGGATCTATTTTGTCCTCATGTATTCCGCCATGTGTCTGTCTTTTGCCTGTCTGTGCAGTCAAATGTTATTATGACACTTAGGAATTGGCCATTCTGATGGTCCCACAATTTCCCCCGTTATCTCCCTTGTTTCATTTGCTGTTTCTAGCTGTTTCTATTTTCTCTCTTGCCTTGCTTTTCTGTGGTTAAAAAATATATGCAAATCTTTATGAGAAATTGGGATCCGTTGATTTGCAACTGCATGTAATTATATTGTTGAAATGATTACAGAAAGCTGTTTAATTTATTAGAAAAGAATGCAATCTGGAAGACAGGGGGTTAACCTTGAGATGAATTTTGACCTCCACAAACTTGTTAACAGAATTGTCAACAGGAGACCAGCCCTGATACAGAATGTTCTATTTTGTTGCACCTACAGGCTGGCCTCAGGAAAGAAACTGGCAAAGGTCTTAGACTTTTTGTTCAAAACTGGAGGTCAATTTACATCAACAGGATGCAGATTTCAAACTGCCAGGAAAAGATATCTAATAAAAAAGGAGGGCTATATTTTTGTTTAGTGCTAGAGAGTTGGAAATTTTCAAGAAAGACTCGGAGGAAGTAGTTTTGTTTGTACTGCCTGTATGAAAAGCTATACCGTACAATTTTAGTTTTTTTCTGTTTTATTGTTATTGATAATAAAATGCTACTTGAGAATTTTATAACTCCTCCTGGTCTGCCTATGCTTCCTGACTTATGCCTCTAGGACACAGTACCATAACTAAGAATTTTTTATTTAGTTTTTTTTTTTGTTTTGTTTTTTTGTAACAAAGAGAACACATTTTATGAGGGACCTGAAGAGTGCATTTTGACTGCTGCCCAAAATGCCCCCAACTCTGCCTTCCTCTGTGTGAGTTATGCTGTAGAAGAGAGTATGAAAGAAGTGTTTCAAGAACTCAGTGATGCTAATCATGTTATTACTGCAAGTTTTTTTGTCTTTTGTTTGTTTCTTTTAGAGGCCATCATGCAGACATCAGAGGCTGGTTCAGACACAGCTTCAACAGTGACTTTACAGACATCAGTGGCTGGTCAGGCAGCAGTGCCCACCCAGGTGGTACAACAAGTACCAGTACAACAACAGGTAAGTGGCTGGTGCTTTTTTATGCCTCAGAAGTGGCTGGTGCTTTTTTATGCCTCAGAAAATTGAACAGATGTATCAACATAGCATTAGTAATGGGAATTAAAAAAAATGGATTAGCGTGAGTTGTTCTTGATGGTGGCAGAGCTGCCTGATCAGCAGGAGCTCTCATAATTGATCCATTAGTAAATGTTAGTGCTCTGAGCACTCCATTGAAAGGTTAAAATCATGCTAAAGTGGCCAGTTACCTGATAGTATAATGGGTATGGTAACCTATGTCAAGGCAAATAAGTAAATGGTATGAGCATATACAAACTGAAATATTTTTACATTTTGAAGTTAGTTGTGATCCAGTTATTCTTTTGGATGAATAAGAGTCGCATGGCCCATTCACTTGCCAGTTCAACATGTTTACGTGTAGATTCTGTATTTGGTCATGGACTTCTCCAAGCTGGTCTTAATTGTGAGCATCAAGCTAGGCTGGACTACCAAATCTGGTAAGTGGTTCCACAGCCTTACTGCCCTTTGAGACACATACAGTAGTGTTTTCCAAAGTCCTTCTTGGACTTATCACTCCTAAGCATTTGAGTTTGTCCTCTGGTGTATGTATCCTAAATGAATTTGAACTCCTAGCCTTTATTAAATGTAGCCTTTTCCCAAGCAGGAGTTCTGTTTTTCTAACCTTCTTCATATGCCTTCATGGCTTTAATGAACTTAACTGTGGCAGTGCTACCCCAATATAGTTCATGAGGTTATTAGATGACATTAGTACCCCCCCTTTTTTTATCCTCCCATTGTGGTCTCTGGTGCCTTGCTCCTTCTGGCCTTACAGTGCCTTCCTACCTATCTGGACACTCCACAGGCCCCTGAATCCCCTCTCTGATATTCTCAGTACCACCACTGTCAGAGGCTTATGATTTATCAAAGCACAGTGTTGGGGGAATCCCATGCCACCACCAGGGGAAGCTGTGTATTTGACTTGATGGTGGCTGAGGTAGGAGGTCCAGAGCTGTCAAGAGACACTGTGACCAGAACCGGGGTGGGAAAGGGTGGAGGGCAGTCATCCAAGACAGTGCACCAGTGTTTATCCTCAGTACTCCCTGAAGGCCATTCCCACCTCCCCTGCATTGGTGGACACCTTAGCAGTCTTCTATGCAGTGTCTGGCCAGTAATGTGTGGCTGCCCTTGACACCAATGCTGCATGCCTATCCATTATAGAGGAAACTGCTGCCATGTTCAGACTCCAGAGGGATAAACTCACAGTTTGAACCTGGGTCCATGGCATGGTAGTGCAGCACACTACCACCCACACCATGAGACCAGGCATCCACCTTTTTTTCAAATATCTGTATGTGGTGAATGGACAATAATGCATGGGTGAGACTCATGAAGGCTGACTTGATGCATCAAACTGATGGACACATCTGACTTGACTTGTGTGGTGAATTAGACTGCTAGGTGAGTGAAGGCAGTTCAGTGTAAAGTTGATAAATGGCATTACCACGTTAGGCATTCCGTGGCTCATCACTTTGACCACACATTGGTCAGTCAGCCTTGACTGGCAAATGAATGTCAGTTTAATGCTCTTTTTACTTTTTCCAGATCTGGCAGGTAGTCCTCTTGAATTGTGTTGCCTGGCATGCAGATGAACTCAACTATCTCATAACACTTCCACTCTTAATACTGTGTTAAGATGTTTCTTGTTTTTTGTAAGAGAAAAGTGAAATGATTGAGCACTGTATACACAGGACATATACTGGTCTGCAGGTAGTGTCACATTTTTCTTGGTTGCTCGATTCACCTTCTAATGGCAAAGTGAGTGGTGCACCTTAACATTTAGGACTGGGAAACATACCAACTGGAACAGAACCATCCTTTTTTGCTAGAAAATGAGTCAATTAGTCTGTCAACCACAGTTTTTGCATCTCCTAGCTGATGCTTTTGTTTTAAATGTAGAGAACATAAATGCCACATGGTTCTGGAATTGACAAGTAATTATAACAGGGAATATGCAGTAGAAAAAAGGCAGCATCAGAAAAGGACCATAAGAAGGGGAAAAAAACAACATTATTTCAAAGCAAACAAATGAAAAAGCCCCATAGAGAGATTACAGAGGCTACATATGCCCACATTTCCTTCCTTTTGGACTGGTCTGTTGTGTTTTTGGTCTTACCATAGTCTTAATTGTTCAAGATTCATGGTGGTTAAGAAATATTATACTGTATCAGTTTAACCACTTTAAGCATCGCTCCTAGTCAGCTGAAAGCTTTGCTCTCCTATGCAAATTTTTTTTAATAAAAGTGAGAAACTTGCTGTCTACTATACTGGTACTACCACATAAAAGTTGTTTGATTGCAGTCCTTTTCTGCAATCAAGAAAAAAAAGAGAAACCAGGCTACTAAAGAAGAGGAATTCCTCTACATAGTGATTTGAGGAACTGGTGAAGAAAAATCGAAAACATCCTCAACCCAACCTGCTTGAGATAAACTCATTCATCTGTGTTATTTGAGAACCCCTGGCCTTACTATATACTCTCTCTAGGCAGCCAGCAGTCAGACACCCTGTCTTCTGCCCTGCTTACCCCACCTGCCTGAAACAGAATCATTCCTGGCATCCATTGAGGAAATCTATAATGAACTAATTAAGCTAGACACAAACAGTTTGAGGCAGTCCTGATGATATCCTGACTTGGATCTTGAAGCTAGAAGCCACTATGATTGTACCCCAGGTATGCATACTCTTCAGTACAACCATCCTTGAGGGGCAGATCCCTTTGATCTGGAGAACTGTATCTATGTCACAGATCCTGAAGACAGGTAGTACAACTAGAATCACATCTGACCTAAGACATATCTCCCTAACCTGTCCTCCCAATGGTATACCAAGGATTAATACTGTATGCAAAAGGATAATACAAACCATGAAGCACAAAATGAACCCTGTGAAATTCATCAACTTCAAGGAATTGGGTTCTATCCTTCCTGGAAAGCCAGAAATGGTGTGTGTGTGTCTGTGTGTCTGTCTGTCTGTCAAAACAGGTAAGAACAGCTCATATTGGATCATCTTAAATGGGGGTGTACCTGAAAGAACAAAGCTTAACCCTCTACTGTTCATGATCAATAACTTAACCATGACCAACAGGTCCATGGTATACGTTGATGGCACCACTATCCAGACGTATTTCAAGAACTCCTGTGTTTGTATACTGTAGCATGGCTTCAGCAACCCAATGCTGCACAATCCTACATGCAAAAGAACACATTTTATAAGCCACCCCAATAATTGTATCCCAGTGCCCTTATGTGATGGAGTTGAGAAAACTGAGAGTGTAACAAAAGCAAAACTTCTTGGTTTAACAAGTGACCTCAAAGTAGAATAGCATGTTGAAGCCATCCTATCCAAGGCCAGAAAGCAACTATACTATCTCAGTTTGTTGGAGCTTTACTGGCCTACTGCAGATGGAAGCACTTTAATGAATGTGTATAAGCCCACCTTAAGGCCACTAACAGAATACGCAACACCAATTTGGTACAGCAGCCTTACAAACACTCAGATAGAAGCAGATGCCGGTATCAAGTGTGGCAGTTTGGCCTAGTAGTTAGAGCACATGGTTGTGAACCTAGAGACCTGGGTTTAAATACTGCAACAACCACTTACTTTGTGACCCTGAGCAAGTTATTAACCGTCCTCTGCATAATCTTTTCATATTTTCCATCCCTTTACTGTCTTAATTTTCCTCTTCATCTAAAATTGAAGTAACATTCTCTACCCTATGTCTCGTGGCTTCTAAAGTGCTTTGGAATACAGTTTGTATGAAATGTGTTACGTAAAATCAAATTCCTTTCCTTCCCGTCCAAAAAACTCACCCACAAATAATCTGGCATGACAGAAGCTACTGCTCAAAACTAGTATATTTCAACCTACAGCTCCTTGAGTAGCGCAGAAATAAAATGTGCTTGGAATTGCTTAACCAGATGAAAAATCTGGGATGCAGTCTGCACCACCTGATCACAAACAAGAACCCACACAAGTACTGTATATCATCCATCGTGGTACTAAACTTGCCTCAAGAAAGGGAAGAAGCAGCATGAATTCCACATAAGGGAAAGGGGAAATCATTTAATCAGGAAAGGCACACTAAGCCAGAGCATGTTTCCAGGTGTGACCTGGGAGCACAAAGAAGTTAAGTGACTTGCTGAGGGTCACAGAGTAAGCAAGGGGTCTGATGGGATTCAGACCCAAGTCTCCTGGTTTACAGCTCCATGCTCTTAACCACTATGCTATACTGCCTCCTAAAGCTTTGTCACTTGGTGCATCAGAACACAGGCATAACCCTGAAAGGGGCCAAGGAGAGAGAGGGGGAGAGTTTGGGATAGAAAACCCCTTTGAGACATTAGGTCAGGGGATAGGTAGGAAACTCTTTAAAGACCGACTGGATGAACCCTTGATCTTTATCTGCCGGCAACATCTGTGCCTCTGTGTTTCTGTAACCCCACCATGCTCCCCTTGACAGTAATGTGGAAAAATTAAGCAACCGCAAACTTCAAACCCTTGAGCCAACCCATATCTGAACCAGACAGTTGATTGCCTGGACCAAACCTATTGTAATGGCAAAATAGTTGTTTGCATGTATTAAACGTGGACCAAAGCTATGTATTTGTACGGTTATACAGTGCCATACACCTGGAGCCAGTTCTCTGTGTGAGATTTGGTGCAAATCCTCTATGTGACAATTTGGAGTGATTGCCTTTGGATTACACAGACTTCCTGCAGTATCCTGCAAGATAACAAAGCAAAAACTGTGATAAGAGCACTTCAGTGTGGTAGACAGCCCTGTATATATACACCATACAGCGTTATTCTGCTTACCTATCTTAATGACTTGCAAACCTCAGCCTCGCTAGTGTTGGCATAATTACACCAGTAGCCTGTTCTTTTTTTGTAACTTTACTAATAGCAAGGAAGCGGATCAAAAACAACTAGCTACATCATCAAATTCTACTGAGGGTGAACAATCCTAAAATGTGCTTTAGTACTAGAAACAGTTTGAGGCTAAATCAGTTGATACTATGGATGAAACACATAAGCAAGTAAAGAATAAGAAAACTAAAGGGCAAAAAACCATAAATGGAAGAACAGAAGGGAGAAATTCAAAATAATAAGTAAGACTACAGTGTTAAAAAGGAAAGAGAAACCAATAGCAACAAGAGCTAGTAAGGGCTGGCGTAGTATTTGTGTCCCTCCCTTCCTCTCCTCTCCATGGAAAAACACACACACACACACACACACACACCACTTGCTCTCTGCACCTGTGCTCAGGAGTAGTCTCCCTAGGGAAATGTTCTCAGCTCAGTCACTCTGCCCCTCCCCACCACACACGCACACACTTTTTAAAGGTGACATCTTGTTGCGTTAGCAAATTCTTACTGATTTGTTTATTGTGAAGGGTTTTCAGATACCATGTATGAAAGACACGCTATGAAATAAGCTTGTATCATATAATGTGTTCGGTGAAGAAGGAATGACCTGACAAAACAGACACTGCATCCTTCTGTGCAAAGAGTTGTAGCATAGACTCCACCTGGGCCCCAGAAAGCAGGGCAGGTGCATTAATTTCCACTTCATCAATTACATACAACAGGTACTAGTCCCACAGCAGGTAACCTAATTAGAGCCAGAATTTGGAAAACACTTTGCACAGCAAAGCCAGTATTAGTGCTGTGAAAACACAAGCAGATTACTTTTTAATAAATCTCTGTTGTATATGGCTAGAGTCCTGGTACAAATTTGTGTTACTGGAGTAGTTGCGGTCCCCCCTTCCCCTGTGTTTTATTGTGGAAAGAGAGTAAGTGTATTGCTTGTGGTTTTCAATTTAAAAACGATAATAATAATTAACTTGGCATTTTTTTTTAGGGAGGGGTGTATGCCCTGCAAGCTGGAATTTTCCTGCTGCTGATTTCTTTGGGGTGTTCAGTAAAACTACTTATAACATGGGTTAGGACAAACTATAAAGCCAATTGGCTAAACAGCACCACATGACCAATCATTAATCTCTGTTTAATGCACAGTTGCTGAGAAGTGGTGCAGAGGGAGATCTGTGGGCAGACCCGAACTCATTATGCATGGGAAAATGATTTCCAAAAGGCAGCCATTGAAATACATGGCAAAGTGGGCGATACTTGTACAAAACAAGAGAGGGTTGCAGCACGGAGTAAAACTTGCTGAAGTCAGAGCTCCAAACGTTGTTTATATGTCCCAGAGTTCAAGCAGTCATGTTCTCACAGGGTGGGTTCTCATGTATATATTTTCCCGGTCCTGAATCATTTGTTCCCTGTCGTGGTCGTAGCGCATGGAGCCCTGCAAGATTTCTTTTCATTCTGACAATTCCCCAAGTTGCGAAACCAGTGACAGGCTGAATGCATTGAGGCACAGACATACCAAGCACTGCACCGCGGTGAGGAGAGTGTGAGAGGCAGACAGCAAGAGCACAGCTGAGTGTCCTGCACCCTTATCACCCCCCCCAGGTGATACACAGTACCAGAGATGGAGACTGAGACACCATGAGCGCAGCTGAGTGTGATGCACCCACCCCCCCGTCGGCTGATCCACAGTATTCCCTCCAGTGAGAAGGTGCTGCTGAGAGTCTGTGCGCAATCCCCCATCTGTGTGACAGAGTGAGAGAGAGAGAGAGAGAGAATAGTGTGGGTGCTTGACACGGAGTGAACCCATGCTTCAGAAGTCATTGGAAATGCGACCGTTGCATCAGAGAGAAAGGGAAAGAGAAAGGCAGAGTAAGAGCACTGAGCTGTGTGATTGCAGAGAGAGAGAGAGAGACAAAGAGAGAAAGAATAGCAAAGGATCATGTACGAGGAGCGTGTGTGTTTGGGGAGGCAGAGAATAAAAAACAAGCATGTTTGTATGTGTATCAAAGTATGTTATGGACAAGAAATGTGACAAATAATGGTAATGGTATATTTCTTGCATTTCTCTATTCATAACATCAGTGCAATATGCATTACTTGTTGGGGACCATTTTTACAGTCAGCAGAATACAGTAACAGTTCTTGTCTTTGAACTGGTATAAACCCTTTCTGTTAATTTTTTTTTTTACCAAAGAACCCATGTTATACGCACAATAACCCACTCCAGGGTATGGGATTAATCAACACCCTGGGTGCGGTGAGGGCACTCGGCCTGTGGCCTTAGGTCTCACAACGCACCCAGGGTGTTGATTAATCCCCAATAGCCCCATACCCTGTCATGTGTTATTGCTTACTTGTACTGAAATCAAAACTGTATGTGTGCCTTGAAAGTTAGATGGTGCCTTCAGATTATGGTTTGATGTTTGGATCTGGGTTTATATTTATGAAAAGGAAAGCAATGTAAATAGGCAAGCCGGCTAGACTATGCAGTTGCTGTACATGGTGTGAAACTTGGGCAGTTGTTTATGACTGCTGTATGATATTTGTACTATAAAACTACAGTGTGTGAGTCTGTGCTCCATGTGTGCCCCTTCCCCCAGGTTTCAATTACAGGAACTGAACAGGAGATCTCTGTAATGTAATTAATTTCCTTGAGAAATTGCATTTTATGGCCATTTTATGACCTGTTGCTGCCTCTGAAGTTGGGAAGCTAAATATGCATTTTATTACAGGACAGGACATGGTTATATCGCAGCTAGGTGACAAACTGAAGAGTTGTAAAAACCTCTGATGTTCCTTGGGAAAACAGGAATTAGCGATTAGTTCAAAGGAAAGGCTTGATTAAAGACTATCATAATTTGTGAACCGAATTTTTATTTATTTATTTTATTTTATTGAGTATTTCAGAAAGTACCTTTGAGTCAAAGACTCTTTTTCAAAGGTTCCATGTCAGTACAGGTAGATACAATAGGAGAACAGTACAGATCAATATCTAAAGCAGAGACACAAACAAGAAAGCACTATAACTATACATACTTTAGGACATCTGACATTTAGATCCTGGTATTAAAATTATTAGTTACAGATTCAGTCCATTTGCAGAAGCAGTAATACAGATAGTCAAATAGTATACTGTAGTACATTAAACTGGCTGATATATAGATCCCTGAGATCCTATGTGCTAGTTTTTGCTGATGTCACATTATTTAATATACCTCCTGCTAGGACATCATGTTTGTATTTTTTTAATTCTAAAATGGAGGAGCCAGATGACTCACAGAAGGGGTGTGGAGAGACACAGTTTAAACTAATACTGGTGTCTGATCTTGTAGTTATATTCCATCTTGGGACACTAGAGAGACAGCGCTCTCAGCTCTCAGATCTAACTATAGGCACTTAGAGGTAATACATTAGATAGAAAAAGTCTAAATGTATTGTGGTAGGAGTTTTTGTGTTGTACTTTTCCTTGTTTTCTTTTAAGTGACTGTATGCTCTTTGATATATCATTCTGTATTTACATTTTCCATATTTTTATCCATTTTTAGTAAACCTTTTATTCAAAAGTCGGCCTGGGTGTCTCCAAGTTCTTTTTTTGCATGTGACGTATAGATGGTTAAGTTTGACAACTGTTCAAAAGCTTGATGGTGTTACTAAACTGGGAAAAGGTAAGACTATACCTAAGGTCTTTTATAGAGTTTTAAGGGTTCATTTTGGATACCTGGCTAGGTGCCCTTAGGCGAAAGATATATTGCATATCCCGAAGAGAATATTATCTGAACGTGTACATTTGGGTACACTAGCATAAAGTTCACAGTTTGAATCCCCCCATAACTTGAGACTAAAGGTGATTCACACCCATAAGCAGACAGGAGGGTTACCCTGTCTGTTACCTGTTCACATTACTGTGCTCAGAGGCTGGCACTGTGGGAGCAGAATGCCTGACCTGCTGAGTGCGTTTGTGACAGATCTGGTTAGCAGAGGTGCGATAAAATTGGTGACACAAGCTTTAACTGTCCAGTGTGTCAGCTTAATACTGTACAGCTCACTTGCAAAATAAGGTAGTGATTTATTTTTGAAAAAGGAAACATAACTATATCATTTTGCTTACAGTCAAGTTCCAACCTGTTTTATTTTTTTTTCTAAAGTGCAGGTTAGAGTAGCTGTAGTTAGGGAAGAAGATGGCTTCCAACTACAGCGGGTACACTGCAGACTACTTGAGGCAGTTGTGCCAGGAGACAGGAGTCCTGCACGAGGTGAGAGCCACCAAGCAGAACCTCGTGGATGCCCTGATGGCAGCAGATGCCCAGAGCATCGAGTCATAGACTGTGACTGAAAAGGACTGAATCTTGGGCGTGGAGGGGCTAGCGGCCAGTGTAGTGTCCAGATCCGGTGAGGAGGGCAGCAGGGCCAGTGCAAGCAAAGGACCACAGCAGCAGGGGAAGGTCACCAGCATTCTGGAGTAAGAAGCAGTCAGGCTGCAGATTGAGTTGCGCAGAATGGAGTTGGAGTTCCAGAGGGAGGCTGAGCGGGAACGGCACGAAGCGGAGCGAGAGAAGTGATCCGCAGAGGAGAAGAGGGAATGAGAACTCTGAAAAGCAGACCGTGAAGAGCATGAGCGCCAGAGGCAACATGAACTGGCGAGGTTACAACTCCAACCACCAGCACCAGAGCAGGTAAGTGGCTTGGGTTTAACTGGAACTACAGGACTGGGTTACAAATTAAATTCCAAATTGACAGCTGAATTTAAAGAGGGGGAGGATATGGATGCCTTTTTAAATTCCTTTGAAAAGGTTTGTATTCAGGCAAAAATTCCTAGAGGGTCCTGGAGCTTCTAGCTATCCACGCTACTTACCAGGAAAGCTCGGGATGCATTGGGTCAAATGGACAATGAGTAATGATTACAGCAAATATAAAGCTGCACTGTTAAAAAAGTTTGTTATAACTGCAGAAACATACAAAGCTAAATTCCATAAGCTCAGGAGAAGCTCTGATATGAGCTATGAGGAGCTAGACATGAAACGACGTCAGTGTTTAAAACGGTGGGAAGGAATTGAAGCAAACTCTGTAGATAAAATTGAAAATGCTATTTTGTTGGAACAGTTTTTCTGGGCATGCCCAGCACAGCTGAAAACCTGGCTGGAGGACCAAGATCCCAAAACAGTGCAGGAGGCTGCTGAACTGTTTGACCACTATGCTAAGAGCAGACCTGCTCTGAGAGTGAATGGCGTAGGCATGGCAGCGCAGAAGAGGAAAAGCACACCTTCAGGGCAGCTAAAACCCTCACTGCCTTCACCGAAACCAGTTAGCCCCAGGTTTCAAAGAAAAGAGTTCTCTGAGAAAAGAAACGAATGTTGGGTTTGAAAAGAAATTGTGCATATTGCCAGACACTGTCCCAAAAGAACGAGCAATACACAACATGGGGCTAGGAAAGAAGTGGGTTGTTTATGTGTCCCTGCAAGCATGCCTGTGAACATGACGGAACACATGTACCCAGTCACGGTGAATGGTGTACAGACACAAGGGTTAAGAGTCACAGGGGATCCCTGACATTGGTAAAAGGGGATCTGGTTGAGCCTGGTCAGCTTATACCCAATGGATTTGTAGCTGTACAAGACTTCACTGGTGAGGAGAAAACATTGCCACTCGCTAGTGTTCTCTTAGGCTGGGGTGAAATGGAGGGAACTGTGGAACAGGCAGCTGTAGCCAAAACTTTAGCAGTAGTAGACGTCATCCCTGGTAACAATCTCAAATGGGATGGTGTGTGCAGTTACCAGTAGCCAAGCAGCAAGAGAAAATTTTAGTTCCCTGGACCCCACCGAAGCCATTGTGGAAACCACTGGGAGGCTGGTTCCCCAGCCTGTGTCTCCTGATAGGGAGACAAATGAAAAGGGGGTAGAAATTTCCCCAGTAGCAGTTAACCACACAGTTACGGAGGGTTACTCGGAAGAGGGAGGGGTGACCCATTGTCAGAGGGTTAGGGATGACAGTGCTCCTGAATGCCCTGACACTAGTGCTAGGGACCCTAGTTTAGATACTGAAGGGGACCTGTCCCATGCCTTGGGAATGTGCAAGGAGTTTGCAGCGGCTCAGAAAAGTGACCCTAGTCCAGAGAAGCTGAGGGCTTGGACAGACTCTGATGGAGCACAGGGAGGTGACGCAAACATAAAGTTTATTGGGAAGATGGACTGATGTATACTCAGGATTTGAAGACGGGGGGGGGGTGATAGGCAGGCAACTTGTCATTCCCCAGGGGTATCGTGAGCAGTTGCTCAAGACTACACATGGTATTCCCTTGTCTGGTCATCTGGAATCACACGCACTACACAGCGGTGGCAACTTCACCCAGCAGGTGAAGGAGTATTGCATGTCTTGTCACTGGTGCCAAGAAATAGGGAAGGTGGGTAAGAAAACCCAAGACACCCTAATTCCGTTGCCCATAGTGGAGGAGTCATTCCAGAGGGTAGGAATGGATATTGTGGGGCCTTTAAATACCCCCAGCTCCTCCGGGAAGAGGTTCAACCTGACTGTGGTGGATTATGCCACCTGGTATCAAGATGCAGTTGCCATATCCTCACTGAGGACAGACAAAGTGGCAGATGCCTTACTTGGGATTTTCTCCCGAGCTGAGTTTTTGCAGGAGGTTATCACTGGTCGAGGGGGTTCCTTCATGTTGGACCTGATGAAATGTTTGTGGGAGAAGTGTGGGATGGTGCAGAGGTGCACAACACCTTATCACCCGCAAGCCAATGGGCTTGTGAAAATATTTAACGATACCTTGAAGTCAGTGCTCCGAGCGTTTGCTGAACAGCATGGGAGGGACTGGGAGAAATATCTTCCCCACCTGTTGTTTGCATACAGGGAGGTGGCCCAAGAGTTGACAGGGTTTTCCCCCTTCGAGCTCTTATATGGACGCTGGGTGTGTGGGCCCCTAGACTTGATCCGAGAGGACTGGGAAGGCAAGCATGCCACCCAGGCCACTCCCATTGTGGATTATGTCCTTAGCAGTTAACCACACAGTTATGGAGGGTTACTCGGAAGAGGGAGGGGTGACCCATTGTCAGAGGGTTAGGGATGACAGTGCTCCTGAATGCCCTGACACTAGTGCTAGGGACCCTAGTTTAGATACTGAAGGGGACCTGTCCCATGCCTTGGGAATGTGCAAGGAGTTTGCAGCGGCTCAGAAAAGTGACCCTAGTCCAGAGAAGCTGAGGGCTTGGACAGACTCTGATGGAGCACAGGGAGGTGACGGCAAACATAAAGTTTATTGGGAAGATGGACTGATGTATACTCAGGATTTGAAGACGGGGGGGGTGATAGGCAGGCAGCTTGTCATTCCCCAGGGGTATCGTGAGCAGTTGCTCAAGACTACACATGGTATTCCCTTGTCTGGTCATCTGGGAATCACACGCACTACACAGCGGTTGGCCCAACTTCACCCAGCAGGTGAAGAAGTATTGCATGTCTTGTCACTGGTGCCAAGAAATAGGGAAGGTGGGTAAGAAAACCCAAGACACCCTAATTCCGTTGCCCATAGTGGAGGAGTCATTCCAGAGGGTAGGAATGGATATTGTGGGGCCTTTAAATACCCCCAGCTCCTCCGGGAAGAGGTTCAACCTGACTGTGGTGGATTATGCCACCTGGTATCAAGATGCAGTTGCCATATCCTCACTGAGGACAGACAAAGTGGCAGATGCCTTACTTGGGATTTTCTCCCGAGCTGAGTTTTGCAGGAGGTTATCACTGGTCGAGGGGTTCCTTCATGTTGGACCTGATGAAATGTTTGTGGGAGAAGTGTGGATGGTGCAGGGCACAACACCTTATCACCCGCAAGCCAATGGGCTTGTGAAAAATTTAACGATACCTTGAAGTCAGTGCTCCGAGCGTTTGCTGAACAGCATGGGAGGGACTGGGAGAAATATCTTCCCCACCTGTTGTTTGCATACAGGGAGGTGGCCCAAGAGTTGACAGGGTTTTCCCCCTTCGAGCTCTTGTATGGATGCTGGGTATGTGGGCCCCTAGACTTGATCCGGGAGGACTGGGAAGGCAAGCATGCCACCCAGGCCACTCCCATTGTGGATTACGTCCTTAAGTTTAGGGAAAGGCTGAAGGAGCTTATGGGGACAGCCCAGAGCAACCTGGCAGCTGCTCAACAGAAACAAAAAGTGTGGTACGACTGCAGAGCAGACCTCACTCATACACGGTGGGTCAGGAAGTCATGGTCCTTATTCTGGTCCGGAAAGACAAGCTGCAGGCTGTGTGGGCAGGACCGTACAAAGTAGTTAGGAAGGTAAATGACGTGAACTATATCACAGAGTTACCTGACAGAAGACAGACAGAAAGAATGTACCATGTCAACATGATGACGCCAAATGCTAACAGGGCTGACATGGTGTTTGCAGTATATAGTCCTGGGGAGGGGACAGACGAAGGAGACCCCCTTCTGGACTTGCTGGAAGAAAGCAAGTGGGAGTACTCTGTGGAGGCAGTTAAATTGTCTCCCCCTGCTGGCCCCATACAAGATCCAGGAAGGAAAGGAGGTTTTAGCAGACTTTGCTCCACTGTTTAGCGCCAAGCATGGACTAACTCCCCTAGCAATGCACAATGTGGAGACAGGGACACAGACGCCCATATGGCAGACAGCATATCAGGTGTCAGAGGCTGTCCAAAAGGACATTAGGAGGGAGGTGGAGGAAATGCTGGATTTAGGGGTAATTCAGAGATCCCACAGCCCCTGGGCCTCACCCGTAGTCCTTGTGCCCAAGCCAGATAGCTCTACTAATTTCTGTGTGGATTGTCGTGGACTGAATACAGTCATGAAGTCAGATGCCCACTCGATGCCCCGGACGGATGAACTCCTAGACAACTTGGGAGGGGCCACATACCTTACGACTGTTGACCTGACAGAGCTAGGGAGAGGTCGGCCTTCATCACTTCGATAGGCTTATTTGAATTTAAAGTAATGCCTTTCAGAATGAAGAATGCCTCGGCCACTTTCCAAGGGTTGGTGAACCAGGTGTAAATGGTGCTGAGGAGTACGCCATGGCGTACCTAGATGACATTGCCATCTTTAGTGCCAGCTGGGAGGAACACCTGTCCCACCTTAGGGAAGTGCTGGGCAGGATACAGAGGGCCAGGCTCACTGTCAAAGCTGAGAAGTGCCAGGTGGCCATGGCTGAAATGGCATACCTCGGGCATGTTGTAGGCCGGGGACAACTCCGTCCTAACTAAGTAAAAATAGAGGTGATCAAGGCATGGCCCAGACCAGAAATGCAGAAGCAGGTCAGGAGTTTCCTAGGGACTGCAGGGTACTATCAGAAATTTGTACCCAATTTCAGTGCCCTGGCTGCTTCCCTATCTGACCTGGTAAAGAAAAAAATGCCTAAGAAAATTACCTGGGAACCAGCCTGTGAAAAAGCCTTTACCCGACTGAAAGAGGCAATGTGCAGTGCTCCTGTATTGACCGGTCCTGACTATACAGTAGCAAACCCTTTATAGTCCAGACTGATGCCTCAGGCATGGGTATTAGGGCAGTACTGAGTCAGACATCCAACCAAGGGAAAGATCACCCTGTAGTGTATCTGAGTAAAATGTTACTTCCCAGGGAGCAGGCTTACTCTACTGTGGAAAAAGAGTGACTTGCCATAGTGTGGACCCTAAAGAAGTTGGAGCCATACTTACATGGGCAGCATTTTGAGGTACAAACTGACTACAACCCCCTGGTTTGGCTGACCCAAATGGGAAAAACTACTGGTAGACTATTAAGATGGAGTCTTGCCTTGCAAGGGTATGACATGACGATCTTACCTAGGGCTGGAGCGACCAATCAGAACACAGATGGCTTATCGCATCTATATGGTGAGTGAACTGACTTGGAAAGCTCATCCCATGCAGGGGATAGAGCACCCAAATTTAACCTAGGTGGGGAGGATTGTGTCGCTGGCTAGCTGGTTATGATTGCTGTATGATATTTGTAATATAAAAATATAGTATGTGAATCTGTGCTCCATGGGTGCCCCGGTTTCAGTTACAGGAACTGAACAGGAGATCTCTGTAAATTACTTCCTTGAGAATTGTATTTTGTGGCCGTTTATGACCTGTTGCTGCCTCTGAAGTTGGGAAGCTAAAATGCATTTTATTACAGGACAGGACATGTTCTAGGGACATGGATATGTTGTTCATCCACACTGTCTGGCAGGTTCCTTGCTGCTTTAAATCTTGCGGAAGGTCTTAAGCTAGGCTCCTCCCACCCACCGGGTGGTAAAACTCTCGGCTCCGCCCAAGGCGCCAGATCTTCCTTACCGCTCCAGGCGCCAGGTTCCCTCCTTAATGCTCTGCATATAAGACTGGTTCCTAATTCTTGAATTTTGAAATTAAAAGTTTTGCTAAAAACTTGGTCTTCTCTCCTCAGCGGCTGCGATGGACAAATCGACTCCTGGTTTCGGAGATGCCCTTGCGAATAGAATATGTCTCGGACGGATCCGCACTCACGTCGTCTACTGCATAGGCCTTGAGCACGACCCGCAGAGCCTCGACCTGTGCTCTTCCTTTTAGCCCTCGTCCTCGAGAACCGTGCTGCCCATTTTGCAACTAGGGCGTCGAGAAGAGATTTCCTCGGTAAAGTCAAAGAGGCCTGGTCGGTGTCCAGCGGCGGCATTCGGCGGATCAGCTCGAGCAGATGATCGCCCCTTGAAGAGGAGGCGTGGCCGCTTCTACCGACTCTCGGCATTTGTCCCATTCTTCTCGGTGCCTCTTATTCGGCTTCTTTTGGGAGCTTTGTCTGACCCTCTCGACTAAAGGTGAGGTCCAACTATCTGGACCGTTTCTCGGTCCAAAAGAAAGACAAGGTAAGTCTCACTGTCGGCGCTCTTGGGGCGGGAAAGATCCTCTCCCGAGTGGTGGCAGTCCGACTTGGTCGACTAAGCAAACCCACTGGTCTCCCACGGTGTCCCCGTCAGGTCAGTTGACCGAGACTCCCGTTGACACGGTGAGATTTTCTTGACCCGTTGGGCGGGTTGTAGGCCTGGAGAAGCGAGATTCCCCTCCCAGTTCGGTGTGGATCCCGTCGGCTCGTCTGTGCCTCGGTTCCGGAGCCTTCAGTTGAGTGTCGAACCGAGAGTGCGATTCACGACACCTCCCCGCACCGTCCTCGGCGCTAGCCGAGGTTCGATCTCGGATGTCTTGGCGATCCAGCCGATCCCGTCATGAGCAGGTCGGTCTCGGCGCACCAGCGGCATGACGCCGCGCTTCGTCCTCTTCCTCCTCCTCGGACAGGGAAGGCTTGGCGCAAGTTGCGTCAGAGGTATGAGGAACTCATGTGGCAACAGCTCCTTCTGACCGGGAATAAGCCGGCGCGTCGTCTTCCAACCATTAAGTGGCTGTCACGGGCGGCGGAAACAACCCCTCGTTTTAGCAGGAGGCCTGTTCCCAGGCCGGTTGTTCGGCCAAATCTAGCTGCCCCACCGATCCCGGTGGAACCTCCACCTCCACAGCCGTTAGTTGGGGCTCCGACCAAAAATTCTCGGTCGGCTCAGGGACTGCCCCATAGGCTGTCTGTCACCCTCACTCCTGACCAGCCTCGGCAGGTGGAGGGTGGCTCAGGCCCGATGCAGCTCTTTGAGGACTCTTCCGAGTCCGAGGATGATTCCTCCCTTTTCTCCAAGCGAATGGACTTGGAGTCCTCAGGAGGACAGTCGGTGGACGATAGCCCTTCGTCCTTCCTAGGATTGCTTTGGCTCATCTCGGAGTCCACCGGGATGAAGCTCGAACCCATTTCTAAATGGGCCAGGTATCCCCTCACGGAGATTCTGGACCGAGGGGATTCCCCTTCGGAGGCCTTTCCGGTGGCCGAGGCCATAGTGGGTCCGGCTTTGGAGCTCTGGCAGCGCCCTGCTTCCTGTCCTGCACCTTCGGCCAGGATGGCCAGGAAGTATGCGGTCCCTACCAGTTCCCTGTCCGGTTTTTCGGAACACCCCTTGGCTGAGGGTTGGTTATGTCGACATGCTCCGCGTGCGGAAGCCAGGATGTGGACAAACCTCCCGACAAGGAGTCCAAGAAATTGGACTATGCCGCGAGAGTCTATGCTGCGTCCTCCTCGGCCTTCGCCAGGCCAGTTCGGCCGTCCTCATGGCACATTTTTCTCATACCCTGTTGGGCTCCCTGGATGAGGTCGTCCCTCATCTTCCCACGGATCTGCAGACCACGATCAGGCAAGTGCGGGACCAGGGCAGGGCAGTGGCCAAACAGCAGCTCCAGACTGCTTTAGACATTGGGGACTCATGTGCCAGGTCTGTGGCGGCCGCAGTGGCCAAGCGTCGTCGGGCTTGGCCGAGGATATCCACCTTTACTTCGGATACCCAGCACAAGTTGGCGGATGTTCCCTTTTTGGGGACTGACCTCTTCGGCCCTGGGGTGGAAGGTCACCTGCAGAGGATCGAGAAGTCCAATGCTATCTTGGACTCGGTCTCTTCCGCTCAGAAGGACAAAGGCCGCAAACCACAGCCTAAGCCCTTTCGTCCTTCTGCGCCCGCGCCGCGTCTGGCCCAGCAACATCAGGGCCAGCAGGCTCGAGCTTGGCATCCCAAACCCAAGCCGGGGCTTCCTCCAACAGGAAGCAGGGAGGTAAAGGCCAGGAGGTCTCGCCGGTCCCTCCGCTAAGCCTGCCCAGTGACGGGCTGAGGGTGTCGCTAACCCGTCACCTCACCCCAGGTTCCCCGTGAGGCAGGCTCCGGCACTTCCTTTCCGCCTGGTCCGTTATTACCACGGACAGGTGGGTACTGGAAGTGGTGGGAAAGGCCTGCCTCTAGAATTCGACAGGCCCGTCCTTCGAGACCGTCGCACCTCACGGGGGCCTCGGGTCTGCAGCCTCACTGTCGGCTCTCGAGGCCAACATCGCTCTCCTCCTCCAAAAGGAGGTGATCAGGGAGGTGGCGGACCCTCCCTCAGACCCGGGGTTTGTGTCCAGGTACTTCCTGGTTCCGAAACGGATGGGGGCTGGCGCCCCATTCTCGACCTACACGACCTGAACAAGTTCCTAAGGTCTCGAACTTTCAGGATGGTCACTCTGGCTCAGATAATACCATCCCTGGAACACGGCGTGTGGTTCTGCTCTCTGGACCTGCAGGACGCGTTCTTTCACATCCCTATCCTTCCGTCACATCGGAGATTCCTTCGCTTTCGAGCGGAGGGATCCCTCTTCGAGTTCCGAGCCATGCCCTTCGGCCTGTCTCCAGCTCCCAGGGTCTTCACCAAATGCATTGCAGTGGTGACAGCTTTCCTGCGGCGCCGAGGAGTCCGGATGTACCCTTACCTGGACGATTGGCTGATAGCAGCCCCCTCCAGACAGGAGGTGGAGCGGTCCAGAGATCTGGCCCTCCAGGTTTGCTCTCAAATCGACCTTCTCATCAACAAGGCCAAGTCGGAACTCGAGCCGAAGCAGGTGATTCTGTTTATTGGGACAGAGCTCGACTCTCTTCGAGCTAGAGCACAGCTCCCGGCAGACAGGGCCGAGGTTCTTACCTCCTTTGCCCAATCATTTCTGGTTGGGCAATCGCACCCTGCCCGGGACTTCCTGCACCTCCTGGGTCTCATGGCGGCCTGTACCAGCGTGGTCCGTTGGGCACGCTGGCACATGCGCCCCCTTCAGTGGGGACTGGCCAGCCAGTGGTCACAACGCTGTGATCCATTAGACCAACTAGTGATGGTGACCCAGGAGATGTGGAACACTCTCCGGTGGTGGACCGTTCCATCTCATCTGCAGGAGGGCATCCCGTTTGTCCGCCCCGAGCCGACGGTCTCTCTATCGACCGATGCCTCTTTGATGGGTTGGGGTGCCCATCTGGGGGAACACCGGGCGCACGGCCTTTGGTCCCCGTGGGAGTCCCGATGCCACATCAACCTGCTGGAGCTCCGAGCAGTCCGCCTAGCTCTCACCGCCTTTGCTTCGTTTCTCGGGGTCAAGTGGTCCGAGTCCAGATGGACAATACCACGACCATGTCTACCTAAACCGCCAGGGCGGGATGCGTTCCATGCTCCTATGCAAGGAAGCTCTCCGCATTTGGTCAGTCGTGCGCAGCCTGGAGGCGGATCTCCTAGCCATTCATGTGGCAGGAGCCTCCAACACCCTGGCCGATGCCCTGAGCCGGACAGGCTGCATCTCACGAGTGGTACAAGATCTGTTCTCCCACTGGGGCACACCTCAGGTGGACCTGTTTGCCGCCAGGGAGAACATGAAGCTGAGGCTGTTTCATGCCCGCCCCCCCTCAGCAGGGCTCGCTGCAGGGGGATGCCTTCTGAAGGCTGTGGACCCCGGGCCTCTTCTATGCCTTTCCCCCATTTCCCTTGATTCTCAAGGTGCTTCTCAAAGCAAGGAGGGACAAGGCGCAGGTGATTCTGATAGCCCCAGACTGGCCCCGCCAGTTCTGGTACCCAGATCTCCTCAGCCTCAGCTCCAGGCTCCGAGGCAGCTTCCAGCTGCCGGACCTGCTCTCAGTCAATCAGGGAAGGTGTTCCATCCGGACCTTCAGCCCTGCACCTAATGACCTGGTTCTTGGCGGCTAGAGTTCCAGGCCTTGGGTCTTTCCGACGAGGTCCTCAATGTTTTTGAGGCGTCCCGTAAGGAGTCGACCAGGAAATGCTATGCCTTCAAATGGAAGAGATTTTCCATTTGGTGTCAGGGCAAGGGCTTGGACCCTTCCTCCTGTCCTTTGGCAAGCATCTTGGACTATTTATGGTCCCTTTCTAGTCAAGGGCTTAGGTCGAAGACCCTAAGGGTGCACCTGGCAGCCATCTCTGCTTACTGGGCGCGGGCCGGGGAGCAGTCGGTGGCGCAGGAGAAGGTGGTCTGGCGCTTTTTCAAAGGCCTTGATCACATTTCCCCTCCGGTGCGAGAACCTCCACCTCCATGGGATTTACTGCTGGTACTGGCAAAGCTCATGGGCAAGCCATTCGACAACAATGCACAGGTGTGAACTCTCTCACCTGTCGTGGAAGACCGCCTTCTTGGTGGCTATCACGTCAGCCAGAAGGATGGGAGAACTCCAGGCGCTCTGCATCGAGTCTTCTTACCTGGTCTTCCACAGGGACAAGGTTGTCCTGCGCCCCCAACCGAAATTCCTTCCGAAGGTGGTGTGGGAGTTCCACCTTAACCAGGTGTTGACTCTGCTGGTGTTCTACCCCAATCACACTCGGAGGCCGAATACAGGCTCCATACTTTGGACCCTAGAAGAGGCTCGCTTATTATAAGGAGGCGCCACAGCTGAAAGTCGAGAGAGAGGTTCGCCAGCTATTTATCACCTACGCTGAAGCCCGCACCTGGCAGACCTGCAGCCAAGCCAGACGATAAGCAGGTGGGTCACCTCCTGCATAGATCTCTGCTATAAGTTGGCAGGCATGGATCCTCCCAGAGGGATAAGAGCTCATTCTACCCGTCATACTGCTGCATCGGTGGCTGCTTCCAGGGACGTCCCTATCCAGGAAATCTGCAGGGCTGCTACCTGGAAGTCAGCACACACCTTCATTACCCATCATCACATCGACCTTGAGTCATGCCGGGATGCTGGTTTTGGGGCCTCGGTTCTCCAGTCTTTATTCCCTAAGTAGGGGGTGTGCGCCTTGCCTCCCTCCTCCCAGAGAACTGCTAGGAGTCTGCCAGACAGTGTGGATGAACAACATATCCATGTCCCTAGAAATACAGGTTACTCACCTGTAACAGGAGTTCTAGGAATGGTATATGTTGTTCATCCCACACTCGACCCGACCTCCCGCTCACACAACCTGAGCTTTCCAGCGGGCCAGACCATGGCCATGGGCGGAGTTGAGAGTTTTACCACCCGGGTGGGTGGGAGGAGCCAGCTTGAAGACCTTCCGGCAAGATTTAAAGCGGCAAGGAACCTGCCAGACAGTGTGGATGAACAACATATACCATTCCTAGAACTCCTGTTACAGGTGAGTAACCTGTATTTATATCGCATCTAGGTGACAAACTGCAGAGTTGTAAAAACCTTTGATGTTCCTTGTGAAAACAGGAATTAGCGATTAGTTCAAAGGAAAGGCTTGTTTAAAGACTGTCATAATTTGTGAACTGAGTTTTTGCTGATGTCACATTATTTAATATACCTCCTGATAGGACATCATGTTTGTATTTTTTTAATTCTAAAAATGAGGAGCTAGATGACTCACAGAAGGGATGTGGAGAGACACAGTTTAAACTAATACTGGTGTCTGAACTTATAGTTATATTCCATCTTGGGACACTAGAGAGACAGAACTCTCAGCTCTCAGGTCTAACTATAGGCACTTAGAGGTAATACATTAGATAGAAAAAGTCTAAATGTATTGTGGTAGGAGTTTTTGTGTTGTACTTTTCCTTGTTTTCTTTAAAGTGATTGTATGCTCTTTGATATATTGTTCTGTGTTTATATTTTCCATATTTTTATCAATTTTTTAATAAACCTTTTATTCAAAAGATGGCTTGGGTGTCTCCAAGTTCTTTTTTTTGCATGTGACGTATAGATGGTTAAGTTTGACAACTGTTCAAAAGCTTGATGGTGTTACTAAACTGGGAAAAGGTAAGAATATACCGAAGGTCTTTTATAGAGTTTTAAGGGTTCATTTCGGATACCTGGTTAGGTGCCCTTAGGCGAAAGATATATTGCATCTCCTGAAGGGAATATTATCTGAGCCTGTACATTTGGGTACGCTAGCATTAGGTTCACTATTTAAATCCCCTCAGAACTTGAGACTAAAGGTGATTCAGACCCACAAGCAGACAGGAGGGTTACCCTGTTTGTTACCTGTTCACATTACTGCACTCAGAGGTTGGCACTGTGGGAGCAGAGGGTCTGACCTTCTGAGTGCGTTTGTGACACATGGTAGTTGTAATACGTAGTTCAAACAGTCAAGTTTGTATATTTAAATCCCATTGCAAATGGGAAAAGAATTGCAGAGCAAGAGCAGTCAAGCACCAATCTGAATTAGGACAGTACATCCTGCAGCATTATTGTTTAGTGGTTGAAAGCTCATGTGTGAGGCAGCTTGCTTCTGAACAGCAACCATGCTGCTAGCAGGTCCAGTTCCTTGTGATGGTATCAAAAGGCACTTACTTTATTTAAGGTTGGGCAGGGGGATGAACCATGAGAGGGATAAAGTGGAAAGCACAGACTGTTTATTTGAAAGTTATTTCTTCAGAAAAATCCTAAGCAGTAATCAACACAAAGGAAAAGCAACTATATAGCCTTAAAAAGATCTTTTTTCCGGTCTCTAGTAGTGGCTGGGAAAATCTATCTGTCCTACAGACATTTTGTGGCCCATCAGATAAAGGGTGTTTTTCATAAAATAAAAAGGTAAAAGATAATGGTACCTTTGTGTTAATGTGCCTTTCAGGCATACATGGCGTCACTCGTCTCTTAGAAATACTAAGGAGATTTGTTGTTCTGCTTTTCCACATTTTTGCATGGATGGTCAAAACATGTTTGTTTTTCTTTTTTTTTAAATTTAAATTTATTGTCAGACATTGGGCACAGTTCATACAGATTAGTTTAGACAAAGACTGGCATATTTTACACAAGTATGATATATCAGATTTGATGAATAATAAGATTCCCTCTCCCACTGCATCTCTAAGTGGGATTTAATTCCAGCCAAAACATTTCTGAGCCCAAAACATAATTCACATCCTTATACTACATTCTGCTTTGAGCCTATTGGTCCGTACTCCACAAAAAAAAAAAAAATTACTCAGCTGTAGAAGTCCATCTTGCTCTACTTAAATTATTTAGAATGTAGGATAGGACTTCAGGGGATGGGTTAAAACTCTAGGCAACCACTGTTTCACGCCACATCTCCCATCTTGTCCATCTCCGAACAAATGTTGTTGTCCTATTGTTTATCCTGTAGGTTATTTCTTCCATGGCTGCAATTTCTTGGACCAATTGTATCCATGTGTCTATTACCGGGCTGGTATCTTGCAGCCATAGCCTAGTAATGTTTTTATGTGCTGCTACAAGGAGGATGGACCAAAGGTATATATTGTCGGCTCCCGTTAACCTTTGAGGTAGTTCTCCCAACACAAGACAGGGCCAGTCCAGCGGGGCATCTAAGCCCAATATATCCACCATTGCTTTAGAGATATCTCCCCAATGCGGTCTGAGTCGAGGCACAGCCAAAAAATATGTAAGTAGTTTGCCCTTAACTCCGCACATTCTCCAGCATGAGGTCCCTTGCGGATCTGTCTTACTCAGTGAGAGGGAGAGAGGAAGTAACGATCTTCACCTTCCAGCTGTATTCCTGCCAGAGGGAGATGAGGTGGTGTTAGCAGATAGCTTAAATATGTGATCCCAGTTACTTTGTTGTAAATCTCCACCCCTTCCTCTCTCCATCTGCACTGACCCTATCTGGAAATCCCTCTCAGACCCATAAAGCTTTATAGAGTATGGAGATGAGGCCTGAAGTTTTCTGGGCAGTTAAAATTGCATAGAGGCTTTCCACCAGAGGGCTACTCTAATATATTGGGGATCCGCTCTGATATAGGTGTTTATATGTTCTCTGACCTGCAAGTACCGATAATGGTCCGAGTTTCAGAGGTCGAAATCTTTCTTAAGGGTGGCAAAGTCCAACACCTGATTTCCTAGCATGTATTGCCTTGTTTATATCAGGCCTTTCCTCTCCCATGTTCTGAATGTATGGTCCAATAGGGATGGGGCAAAGGATTTGTCCCTGGAGGGCCGATATAATGGCCAAAGTGATGACTTTATCTTATATTTCTGCCAGGCTCTATGCGTTGCCCTTACAGTGTCCCTTACTGACATAAGGGAAGGGGGGGGGGGATATCTGGCTCGGACACTCAATGGAGGTCCATGATCCTCCTCCTCTGACTTCTCCATTTCCTTCCAATTTGCCTTATAAGTGGGGGTGGACCACTGTAAAGCCCTTTTGATTTGTGTTGCTAGGTAGTAATCTTCAAGATCAGGAAGGGCTCTGCCCCCACTAAGTCTACTCAGACTCAAAATACGAGCACTTAGTCTAGGCCTTTTGTTATTCCAAATGAATTTTATGATTATCCTCTGCCAGTCCTGAAAATATTTTTTGGGAATAAATGTTGGTAAACATTGAAATAAGTTTAGGTACCTTGGGAGGACATTCATGGTGATAGTGTGTATTCTTGAGTATAGCGGGAGACTTACCAGGGCCCATTTATCTAGATCTTTTTTTATCTGACTAACAAGTGGGACATAATTGGCTTTAAAAAGGTGGGTGTTGTGTCTGGTTAACCAGGCACCTAGGTATCTAATTTTGTCAGCTGTCCAAGTCAGAGGAAGAGATTCTGTGATCCTGTGGAAGGCGTGTAATAGAAGGACAACTCCTCCGTCTTAGTCTTATTCAGGGTATATCCTGGTGTCTCTACCAAATTCAGACAAGGTCAACAAATCTCTGTGGATTGAAATCTCTGGTTGCGAGGTACACAATAGTACATCGTCTGCGTACAGAGATATTTTCCGTTGTTGACCCCCCACGCTTATGCCATGAACCATCTGATTGGCCCGTATTGCCTCCGCTAATGGTTCTATGTATAAGGCAAACAGTAAGGGAGACAGGGGGCACCCCTGTCTAGTGCCTCTGCCTAGTGTGAATCTCTTAGAAATTCCCCCGTTTACTCTTAACATATGCTTGTGGTCCAGTATAAAACATGTTTGTTTTTCAATAAAAAATTGATCTCCATATTTCTTTTGAAGTGTTCTTGTGCCAGTGCAACATATAGTCAGTTGTATTTGATAAGCATTTGCTCCACATTTACTTCTGCATTGTATTTCTTGCTCCACAGCAAGTTTCTTACTCCACAGCTGAGCTTTTCTAAGTCTGATCACACCACCCGCTACCAGCCAGTAGGGGTGAGAGGAAGGGACCAGTGGCAGACTTGGTTCTGCTTTGATTCTGGACCCATTTCTTCTGGTTGACTTCAGAATTCAGTCCAAACATCAGTTTTTAAAATGTAGTATTTGTCATGGAGGTAAACAGACCACTATGGGGGGAATTATAAGCCATGAGGTCAGCAATAAATATTTTCTTACATCATTTTTCCTTGTACTAATGCTGTCTGGTTATTCAGGCATTAATACAGTATGCAGTGGAATCTAATAAATATTTGCAATCAATGAATAACTGGCACATTTTGGCAATTCTTGGTAAATTTTGGTTATTTGTTGTGTAACTTATTTGGTGTGTATGAATGTGGTATGTATGCATAACTGACTGGCTAGCATCAGTCTAGGAACTCCTTATAAACGAGATGCTGCATCTCAAGGGGTTTATCCCAGTGGCAAACCTTTGTATCATGGCAGCAAATGTTAAGCTTAGTGCTCCCTAAGAAGACTCTGCACAACCTCTGGATTATGAGATCTTCCAAGAATCAATCTTCATTATTCATCACTGGTTGGTCTTAGAATGGAGGCGCTAGGACCCTGTGGGAGTGCATGCCTTTCAGAGCGTTTTGAAGGAAGGGAGCCGACGTTGGGTACGGCAGTGCCCACAAGGCAGACATATGATGTGCCACTCGTGGTCTAGTCAGTAATTGACACCGACTCCCTCTCCTCCTCAGTTCCATTTTTCCTACCATAGAGGAAGGATCTACGTGGGAGCATTCTGCCATTGAAGTATACAACAGTTCTGTCCGTCACCTCTACTCCCCCCCATGCATTGGTGCCCCATGGGAGAAATATGTCCATTCAGGACCAGCATGAACAGTGTTGCATCTTCCTGGAACTGGACCTTGACATCGATCATTGCGAGGCCTTCTTCAGGATGGACCTCCGCACTCTCGAGCTTCAGTCAGTGAGGTGGGGGCAGGACCCCCCCGGTGGGACCTCCCCCACCTTCGAAGGCCGGCATTGCACTTGGGATTCCTGAGTTAGATCACTGGACTCTTTCTCCATAGCCCCTCCCTAGTACTGTACGCACTGAGGGAGACAAGGCCTCTGTTATTCCTCGCCTTGCTGAGATGGGAGGCCTGGGGGAGGGGTCTGTGGGACAGTCAGCATCCTCCAGGGGGGCCAGTAGTGCACCCCTCCCAGTCTGATACCCCCCCCCGGGGGTCTGGACACTCCTGGTGGCGGGACACAGCTATATGCTGGGCCTGCACTGGTGGGTCCCTTGGTGCTGTGGTTCGGTGCCACTTTGCTGGCACTAAGGCCGGTGCCAGTGGGTGGGGAGAGCGGGGCTGTCCATACAGATGGGTCCCCTCCTGCTGCCATTTGTGGCACCAGAAGAGGAAGGGTCCCTGGGGTCTTTGAATTGGTGATCTCCCTGATCTCGTCCTGCGACCCGGAGGGTGGTGATGATCGGGATGATCCCGATTGGCTTCCCAGTTCCAGCGATGGTAGGGACTCTTTGGGGCCTAGCTCGCGGCCTTTGGCGGCTGCAGGGTCTGGAAGTGCTCTTCCTGGTGCTGGCCATGGCATCTCCTAACCTGCATCCCATGATGCCATTTGTGGTGCCAGGGATGCCTGCAGTGCCAATTCCAGCACCTCTGGGGACAGCGGTGCCACGCTCGATGCCGGGTTGGAGTCCGATGCCGCTTTCAGTGCCGGATCAGATTTGGGTGCCATGTGCGGCACTGGGTCTGATTTTGGTGCTGTTTGTGATGCCGATTGGGGAGCTGGTGCCACTCACGGCACCTGGTCCCCCTTTCTCCCTGTTTTAGATCCTATGGCTGCTGTGAAGCCTACTCCAAGGGGCAGAGCCCTTTCTGGTGAGATGGGCATTGGGAGGTCCTCGTCAGCACCATGCTCCATGTCCAGATTGGCTAGTGTCTCTGACAGAAGTCGTAGCATTTACTCGGATCTTCTGTCCCCTCCAGAAACCAACTGGACCTATGGTAGGTGGGAGCTGTATGGCTGCAACCACCCCAACAGGGAGTTCCCCCCCCAAGGGCACCACCCCATCGCCCCTCCATTGAGGGGCATTCCCGGGTGGGCGAGTTGCATAGCCCCTCCCCTCAGGCAAGATCACCTGTTCAAACACCATGAAGTCTTGCTATATTATAACAATAGCAGTCGGCCACTGCAGCTGAACTGCCCCGGAGAGGAAGGAGTTAACTCCAGAAGATCTGGAGTTCTACAGCGCGAGGGCGCTGTGCCCATAGCTCTATCTGGCAGTTTCAAATGAAACTGTCAGATTCTTTACTCCGCTTCACTGAACAGTCGCTCGGAGATCAGCTCCTTCAGCTCGGTTCATTCTCGGTTTAAAGAGTAGTTTCGGTTCATTTGAACCGGCAAAAGTCATTATTTTACCGCATTTGGTTCTAAAGCTCTATCTGGTAACCGTAAGTACAAAAATTCAAGTCTGTGTGGAGAATTAATTATCGGTTCGGTTTTGAACCGATCGTTGATTTTTCTGTCTTTTAAAACTGTACTGTGGGTTTTAGAGTGCGGTTCCCGTTCTTATCGGTTCTAAAAACCGAAATTTTTACGGTTTTTTCAAATACCCGTGACACGGTTAGGAACCGGATAGTGTCTTGCTCTGGCACTGCCATCAAAAGGCAAGTTTTTGGTTAGGCTGGCATTATGTCTGAGAAACCCAAAGAAAACCGGCCCACTGGGTTTCAACATCAGATGTTCGTGGGGACGCCTTTGCCAAGGCTGACCCACACACCACTTGTGTCTATTGTCTGGGCTGACCACCTCCTGTCAGACTGCCAGGTGTAAAAATTTCCTGCAGCCACCCTGGAGAAGAGATTGGGCGGCTCAGGGAGAGAGGCCAAGAAGTCCGCTGACCGGATGGCCAGCCCGGTTCAGTACCCACTGGACCAGAGGGAGTGCCCTCTGACCAGGGCGAGACTTCCTCGGGCCAAAGGAAGACTGGTTCAGAGGAACCAGTCCCAAGTAAAAGACAAAGAAATCAGGAGGTTTGGAGTCCAGAATTGTGTCTCCAACTGCTGCAGAGATAGCTAAAGCCATTCAGATTGTCCAGTCACTGTCTCAGGGATTTGTAGAACCACCAACAGTTGGTAAAAGGTTGGTTCGTTCAGTCCCAGTGGTTCAGGATTTTGAAGTTGAGGATTTTATGAACCACAGGAGGGAGGAGAATTTGATCAATATATGTGTGGCTGGGAGGGTCTGGGACGTGCCCATCGAACGGGCATTTCTCCAGACAGACCTTAGAATCTCCCCTATTCTGTCTGAGTCCCTTCTTTCTTTATTTTTTACAAAAGGTTGCAGAAACCCTCCAGCTTCCTTTAGAGGAGGCTGTGGATGAGCAAGAGGAGCCTGATTATGTGGAAATGATGGATATTCCAGAGTCTAGGAGGTTGTCTATTCCTTTGCATAAGTCATTTAGGAAGCAAACAACAAAGATTTTAAAAATCCTCATTCTGTCCCTCCTGTAGATAAAAAATGGACAGAAGGTATACTTTGTCAGGCTCGGATACAGACTTCCTTATTGAGCAGTGTAGTCATGTAGGTGTGGTACAAGCTGCAGCCTGTGACAAGGCTAATATTCCTCTGGCCTCACATCCTCCTGATAAGGATTCTAGAAGATTGATGCCATGGCAAAGAAACAGTATATGGCAGCTTCTTTGGGACTCAGGCAGGCAAATTATATGGCTTATGTGGCTAGATATCAGAAATCCAGGTGGGACACAGTATTGCAGTTAGCCAAGCAGGCCCATGGCCAGCTGGCTAGTGAGTTGGAACAGGTGGCTGCTGATGGCATTGAAGCCTCTAAAGTTCAATTTCATACTGCTGTTGATGTTAATGATGTTTCCTCTAGGGTCATGGCCACTTCTGTAGCTTCCGTAGGTTGGCATGGCTCAGATGCACTAATCTGTCCCAAGATACTCAGTCAAAGGCTATGGATTTTCCTGTAGTGGAAATTTCTGTTTGGGGAGCAAACAGAAAATTATATGAAAAGATGGATGAATACAGAACTACCTACAAAAGTGCCCAGGCTAAGGAGAAGCATGCCATGCCACAAAGGCATGCTCCCAGAGGTAGAGGGCAGACCTTTTCCAGGCCTTTTACCAATTTCAAGCCTCCTCTGCTGTCTCGCAGAGGGGTTTCTTCAGAGGCAGGGGTAGACGTGGCTAGTAGACTGCCTCCTCCCTCAGCCTAAGGTGCTGCTAAGCAGGCACCCTGATGGGGTGCCCAGGGCCGATTCTCCTGTACCAGTGGGGGCAGGTTGGCCTATTTCAGCCAGAGCTGGCTGTCCCTAACTTCGGACAGATGGGTTCTGGAGGTAATAGGCCAGGTCTGTTCTCAGCTTCAAATATTTTCCAAAGATGAGACCAGGCATTTCCACCTGCAAGTCCTTCAGAAGCCCTTGCTTTGGAAGCAGAGGTTTCTTCTCTTCTGGTCTGCAAAGCAGTGGAAAGGGTTCCTCCTTGCCATCAGGGCAAGGGGCTTTATTCAAGATACTTTCTACCCCAAAGACAGGAGAATGGCGGCCCATTCTGGATTTAGATACTTGAACAAGCATCTGTTGAAACCAAAGTTCAAAATGTTAACCCTGGCAATGATATTGCCTTCCTAAGGCCAGGGACTGGCTAGCTTCCCTGGACCTCAAGGATGCCTATTTTCATGTTCTGATCAGGCCTTCCCACGAAAGTACCTCAGGTTGAACTGCCTCAGGCCACTACCAGTTCAGGGCAATGCCCTTGACCTTACCTCTACGCCAAGGGTATTCACAAAATGTCTGCTGTAGTAGTGGCTCATTTAAGAAGGCAAGGGTTGCTGTGTTTCCCTACCTGGACGACTGGCTCATTGGGGTCAGTCTCCAGGTCAGGTGAACCCACTTACAAGTCACCCAGCAGCTTCTCACTTCTCTGGGATTTCTGCTAAACTTACCAAAGTCAGTTCTGGAACCAGTTCAGGTCCTAACTTTCATAGGCGCAGAATTGAACACAAGGTTAGCCAGGGCCTTTCTTCCCTCGGAAAGGGTGGACAGACTCATCGCCTTGGCATCCTCCTTTACCCTCGCGGTCTCTCGACCAGCAAGGCATTTCCTGCAACTCCTCGGACACATGGCTGCTTCCACAGCTGTTGTGCAGGAGCAAGATTCCAGATGAGGGACATTCAGTTCCATTTGAGGGCCTATTGGTCTCAGAGGAAGGACCCCCTTACCAAATTGGTCCCAGTTACTCAATCCCTGATCCTGGCCCTACACTGGTGGCAGGATCAAAGCAATCTGAAACAAGGGGTTCCTTCATTCCCATTTCTCCCTCCCTCACCCTCACCACGGATGCCTCCCTGTTAGGGTGGGGGCTCACCTAGGCGACCTTACCACTCAGGGGTGTGGTCTCCTCAGGAATCTCTGCTCCCATCAATCTTCTGGAACTCAGAGCTGTCTTTTAGCTCTTCGGATCTTTTCAGATTCTGTCCAGAACAAAGTGGTTCAAGTCAGGACAGACAATACCACCACAATGTGGTACATCAACAAGCAAGGGGGCACTCGGTCTTCAGCCTTGTGCACCGAAGCAATGAAGTTGTGGTCTCTGGCTTATTCCCTGAACACCTCCCTGATAGCGGTTCATCTCCCAGGGAAGGACAATGTGCTGGCGGACGCCCTCAGCAGAAATTTCTCAGGGCCATCACGAATGGGCTCTGAATCCACAAGTACAGGGGTCCGTCTTTGCCAGTTGGGGCACTCCTCAGATAGATCTTTTAGCAGCCCCAGACAACCACCAACTTCCTCTTTTTGCTGCAGGCCTCCAGTACTGGGCTCAGTCCCTCTGGATGCCTTTCTGTTGGATTGGAAAGGAAGTTCCTGTATGCTTTCCCCTTTCCTCTCCTTTTCAGGGTACTAGTGAAAATCAGATCTCAACCTTGCAGAGTGATTCTGATTGCCCCAGATTGGGCCAGACAGCCCTGGTACCCTCTGCTCCTGTCCTGGCAGTCCACCCTGCCCTGAGCCTGCCCAGAGTTCACGACTTACTGGCCTGTGCACAGGGAGAGTGGTATCCGGACCTCAAGTCCCTCCACCTCAAGGCTTGGCTCTTGAGGAGCTAGAATTTGCTGATTTACACCTTTCTCAAGGTGTTATGGATATTTTAAAGGCTTCAAGGAAGCCTTCCACTAGGCCACTTATAATTCTAAGTGGAAGAGGTTTTCCATCTGGTGCTCTGAGAGGCAGATTACCCCAGAATCTGCTGATCTTCCCATTCTTTTGGACTATTTGGTCCATCTGAATTCCTTAGGCCTTAGACCAGCTACCCTGAAGGTTCATCTGGCAGCTGTCTCTGCTTTTGTGTCAGCAGGAAGCCTGCCTCCCTTTCTTCTCACCCTGTGTTCTCCAAGTTTTTAAAGGGTTACTTCACACTAACCTCCCTTTGGGAACCAGCTCCCGCCTGGGACCTGAATATTTGCATTGCTCAGTTAATGCAACCTCCTTTTGAGCCTCTGTCTTCAGCAGAACTCAAGTATTTAACTTGGAAAACCGTTTTTCTAGTAGCTATCACCTCTGCCAGACGCATAAGTGAGTTACAGGCCCTGTCAGTGGAAGAAGATTTTATCTCTTTCCACAGAGATAAGGTAGTCCTTAGGACTAATAGAAAGTTTTTGCCTAAGGTGGTTTCTGATTTCCACCTGAATCAATCTATCTCCCTCCCAGTATTTTCACTGAGCATTCTTCCTCAGGTGAGAGGAGACTGCACAGCTTGGATGTCAAAGGGCATTAAGTTACTATCTAGAGCGCACCAGAGGTCATAGGTTGAATCCTCAACTGTTTCTTACCTATGGCGAGGTTGGCAAAGGAAACCTGCCACTAAGAGAACAATTGCAAGGTGGATTGTCTCTTGTATCCAATTTGTTATCAGAAACTGGGTAGAGTACCCCTCAGGATTGAGGGCCCACTCCACCAGGGTAAGCTGCGTCTCTAGCGGCTGCTAGAGACATTCCTATTCTGGAGATTTGTCAAGCTGCTACCTGGAAGACAGTTCACACCTTTACCAAGCATTATTCCTGGATATCCAGTCCAGGAGAGATGCTTTCAGTTTGGCACAGCTGTGCTTCAGAGCCTATTTCCTAAGTAGGTTCTGACCCTCTCCATGGAGGTACTGCTGTGTAATCTGCTATTGTTATAATATAGCAAGACTTCATGGTGTTTGAAGAAAAATTACTCACCTTAGTAATTGCTTTTCTTCTCATGGAGTCTTGCTATATTATAACCACCCTCCCTCCTGCCTCTCTCAGAACTCCTACTTGGGTAGAGGTGGCAAATTGGTGCAAGCACTTGTGTCATGCTATTTAGTTTTCCCCTAACCCTGTTTTCTTTTGGGTTAGGGATCTAGATTGTTCTTTTAGGTTGTTTTTATTGCCCCTTCTTGGACTTGAGTCTTGGGGAAGGGGGTTCATATGTGCTTGTCAAGGGTGGTAAAACGACCATAATACCATCAATCTTTGTTATTATGGTTCTGGGTGTTTCTTTGTTGTTTATATTGTTGTTATTACTACTAGTAGGTAGCCATAGCTGAGTGTAGTTTTCCACACAGACTTTTCCGTCCTTTGATGTTGGCTTAGTAAAGATCTGACAGTTTTTCATTTGAAACTGCCAGATGAAACTTTGGGCACAGCGCCCTCGCGCTGTAGAACTCCAGATCTTCTGGAGTTAACTCCTTCCTCTCCGGGGCAGTTCAGCTGCGGTGGCTGACTGCTATTGTTATAATATAGCAAGACTCCATGAGAAGAAAAGCAATTACTAAGGTGAGTAATTTTTTCTTCGCTGTCATAGCTCTGGCAGAGGAGCAGACCTTCTCCTGCATAACCCTTCTCCTCCTCTGCCTCTTTCACCCTTTCTTCCGGACATTTCTGGCCCTTCAGGGCCCCTGACGTGGGAGCAGTTCAGGATGTCAGTAAGCGCTTTCCCTGTCTACCTGAGGGCCCTGGACCATGCCATCTTTTGGTTTGAAACCCCAGCACCACTGCCTCCTGATTCCAGCTCCTCTTTATCCACATCTTCCTCCTCAGAAGAAGAGAATTCTTAAGTCCACCTCTCCTTGATGCAGAATACACCAGTTATCAGCTTTTCCTTTTGGAGATGATGGGGCAGCTGCACTTGTCCCATTTTTCAGGATGCAATCCTGATTGATGTGTCTTTCCTTGGGGAGTACAGTTCTGACTCAGTAGTCATACCTCTGTGATCCTATCCATTTACGGAGGCATTGTTGAACGTCTGGCTTCATCCCTCTGTCCCCTCTCCAGCCCTGAAGGATTGCCAGCGCAGGTATTGTACACCGCTTGGGTCTCCAGGAGCCATGCCTCACCTCTCTTCTGGGGTCCAGCTCCTCTACATCCCCTCTGGGCATCAACACCCAGAGTGAGACCATCCCCCGAAGTCAGACTCAGCCAGGTTTGACCGCTGGGGTCATAGAGTTTTCTTGATGGTGCACACCATGCTGTGTGTTGCTGCACATTAGGCACACCAGGCATCCTATGGCAGGCACCTATGGGCGATGCTGGGACAACTTCTTGCACCCTTAATGGATTGTGAGGCAACCAGACAGGCCATCCGCCTTTCTACCCAGGGTCTAGAGCTGGGGAGACACCAAGCGAGGGGGTCCTACAATGCCAACGAGGTAGCATCTGGACTGGTAGGAACTGCAGTCTGCATTAGGCAGATGGCATGGCTTCATCTATCCCAGTTATCACCCTTGGCCCAGCTAGGGCGATCGCCTTACGGTACCAAGGGGCCCATTTCTTCTCCTGTAGGGCCAGGTGTGAGCTTGTGGGATGCCTCCCTGCTCCCAGTCCGTGGGATCCTCCACCTGCCCGTGACCAGTCTCAGGCCTTGCCAGGCTTGTGATGGGCCCCTGCATCTTTGTGTCTCCCCCACAAGAGGCTAAGGGAATGACTGTTTCCCTCAGGGTTTGCCAGCATCACCATCCGGTGGTGGCTTGATACTCTGACCCACCAGTAATGAATGGTGAAGACTGATTCTTGGCAGATATGAAAATTACATACTCATCGTAATTCTTGAGCTTTCAGAATATCTTCGCCATTCACTATAGCCCACCCACCTTCTCCCGCAATGGCCAGGCTTCTGGGCGGTTCTCCTCCCTTTCCTTCTGCCTTCCCCTTTTAAAAGGGGTGGACATCAAGAGGCAGCAAACCTGAGGGGACTTGTTCCTTTCTATGCCACTTGTGCCCCCAAAAAACACACACACACACACACACACACACACATACACATAAAATGTTGTTTAAGGACCCCTCATTTTGGTCCTTTGTTATAGTAGGGGAAGGCAATTTCTGCTTTGGGTGACTTGCTCCTTTTTCTCTTAACATCACTTGGTGAAAAAAAAATACAAAAAAAGGATAGGGGCGTGGTTGCTTCCCTTTATTTAGGGTAGTATGGGCACTTCAGTGTTAAACCCCAAATTTTGCACTTTAATAACTTTGCAACCGTTCAAAGAATTTGTACAAAATTTTACATGCAGTCTCGTGGGGGTAGATCTTTGTTCTGTTCAGATGTGTGAATTCTGAGATACAGATAAAGTGAATTTTTTTCCATGGTTAGAATGTTTTTTCTGTCAACTTGGCTAGCGTCCAGACAGTTTGGAATTATGGTCTGAAATGTACAGGGTAGAAAGGTGATGACCCACAGTTGTGTTTTTTGCTTGTTTGGTGAAAAAATATATATCCAGTCCATAGTTATTTAATTTAGAAATTTTGAATACTTGGTTTCAAGCATGCTCAGTGAGCACCAAAAAATAGCTGTATGAAACAAATAATTATTTTTCCATATGACATCATCCTTTTTTGTTTGAGGAAAATCCTTTTTCTTATTGCTGCCATCTTGTTTCCAGTTTTGCCTGAGAAATTCAAATTTGGAAGCCTCCAAAAATGATATTCTAGGGAGGAACCAACATATGTAGCTTGCTTATCGGGACCCCCTTAGCTGTATTCTGCACTTTACTGCTCGAGAAATGCCCTTAAATTGTGTTTTTTTTCTAAACATTAAAATTCTTTTTTTATATCAGCATCATATGAAAAAGATCTTGTTTGGTATGACGGCTCATGGAAAAAGATCTTTTTTCATATGGGAAATCAGTATATTTCAATAGGATTTTCAACTTTGGTGCATAGCTTTGCCATATTTTTACACCAAATTTTCAACATACACTTTTTGACACCCCTCCTCATGAACAATGGGTGTCTTTTCGGAAATCCTGCCCGAAAGGCAATTTCGCAGTTGGTTGGCGAGATCACATTTTGGGCAGGGGATTCAAAATCAGTGGTGGGGAGCCTGTGGTATGGGGTGGGTGATCTCCTGCTGCACCTACCACCCTTTTTTCCCATGTTTCTTCACCTGAGCCCCTTTGGGATGCCAAGAGTACTCTCACAATGCTCAGCTCAACCCACCCTCCCTTCCCGGCTGGTATTCTGATGACTCTCGCTCGTTCTAAACCCTGGTCATTGGCATCGCAAGTGATAATGCTACCTCTGCGCCAGTGGGCCAGCCCTTTAATTTTTCTAAATGATGTATTTCCTGTCTAGTGATCTTTTTATGTTTCACATAAAAATGTATTATTGCACCTCTTATTACTGCCTTAAAGGCATCCTGTAATTGTTCTGTGTTCCATTGTAAATAAAAAAAAAAGTACTATTGTATTGTTGCTGATAAAATTTAGAATCCTAAGTCTTCAATTATCAAAGGAACAGTATCATATTTTAATTTGTTTCTTAGTTGGGTTAAAAAGCATAGTTACCGTAACATTGTCCAAGATTATAATTGGTGCAATATCTATTTCAGTGATGTCCAAGAAGACGTTTGTGGAGTATAGGACAAAATCCAATCTGGAAGAACTATTGTTTTGTTTAGAATGATACAGTATGTATGCTGTTGTTTCTTTAGATTTAATTTACACCAAATACCTAAAACCAGAAGACCTTGGGCCTGATTTTAAAATGGCCCAGGATTGCCGCAAGCCACTTGTGTCTGGGAGTCTTAATGCAAGGAGCGACTTGTGGCAATCCTTGCGGCAACCGCGATTTTGCACGGGAGCCTGCCGCAAACCCCGCTGCAAGTCAGTTGCGTCAAACACACCAAGTTAGACCAGCTACTCCAGTCTAACTTTGCGCCATTGGAGGTGCCAGTTTACGGGGCTTGTGCCAAAGCTTTGACTGTTACAACTGTGCCAAACATGCTAAAATTGGGCGCAGTTGTGACAGATACGTTTGGCACAGTTGCACCACACATTGGGGTTGATGCAGGGCTTGATGCAAGCCCTGTGTCATCCCTTTAAAATAAGGCCCCTTGTGTAATTTTATTCAAAAGTGAAAAAAAGGGCATATATTAAAGCAATTATAAAATCAGTACCATATATGCTGGCTGTAACCAAAATAAACCTTCCTTCATCATCCTTATAGGATTCCAGATATTTAAAATTTGGATTTCTCCTAACAGGCATAGCGCAGACCCTACTTTTTGAGGTACCTAAAGAATAGAAAATGTGGCCTACCTGTGAAGATTTTAGTTTTCTAACTTCAGCTTCTTACAAATGTAGGTCTTGAAGAAGTAGAATCTGTATTTTTTTTTATTTTGCCTAGTTAAGTATTCATTTACATTTAATCAGACAGTGGAATCATTACTATTCCACATACACATGGAAACATTTAAGTTTTGAGACAACATTTACATTTTTTAATTATAACCCGACAACTGTCTGAATATGGAAATTTCTTAGTTTTCAAAATCTCTGTAAAAATATGTCTTACAGAAAAACTGCATCATTATGTTTACAAATACTGTGCTCCATTATATCGCACATATCCACTTCCAGTCTTGGATGTGGTATTTGCAAGAGAGTCCTTTTAGGTTGTCTGCACTTGCTCAGCCATTACTTCCCCCCTTACCTCCTGTATACCATATATACTCGCTAATATGTAGACTTCAGTTATAGTTAGCTGCCCCCTTCTTTTTCTTATTTTAACTAAGTTACAGTCCTGACTTGAACTACTTGAATTAAATATAAATTTTATGACCAACATAGGCATACACAGGCTTTATGGCCAAAGCCTGACACAAAAATTAAGCTACATGGTTACAAAAAATAGTATCCCATATTAAATGCTACAGGTAGGTTGTGTCCATGAATGAACTGAGTCTTCCCACTTGGGGGTCCTTTCCTAGTACCAATAACTAAGGTTACATGTGAGTATATACAGTAATCTACAGGCAGATTTCAAAATTAAGATTAACTGATCCTATAGTAGTCGGAACCATAAAGCACATACCAGATAATTGACAGCCTTTCAGTCTATTACTATAAACCAAAATTCCTAAATAAATTAGATATATGAGAAATTAATAAATGAGGTAAACTGAATAAATGACCCAGTAGACTGGTATGTATATGGAAATATATTAATCGTATCAAGTGAACAATTCATTTAGAGTTAATCTGCAGTGGGAAAATTCCTAAAATTCATTATTTCAATAAATGAATAGATTGACTCTTTGTTGTAACTTAACTTAAAACAGTTAGTATATTATATTATAGTATATTAACCTATTGCATTTATTTTTCCTCTGGTTTATTCAAACCCCTATTCAAAGCAAAATAAGAAAGTGAATTTTTCCATATGTGAAGTCACTTTACTCTGTAACTGTGTTAACATTTATAAGGTAGTGGGATTTAGTTTTGTCCATCTACAAAGGACTAGCGAAACATCGTGCTCTGGTGAAGATAAATTATTGCTACCGAGCTTTAAAATAAAAAGGAGAACCTGTGTAGATATCTCATAGGTGTTAAATTACAATGAATTATTTCTTATTCAACAAAGTCCAAGAGGGTAGCATCTTTCAGAAAAAAAGATGTGCAAGAACAAGGGGGCACAATTTGAAGATAGAGGGGGGACGGCTCGGGGGCAATGTGAGTAAGTATTTTTTCATGGAGAGGGTGATGGACGCATGGAACGGCCTTCCTGAGGAGGTCGTGGGGTCAAAAACAGTGGGGGGAATTCAAGAATGCATGGGACAGACATAAGGCAATTCTTATTGTGGTTAGGAAGAAGTAGGCTGTTGGTTAACTAGGATCTGCAGCTTATCTAGTAGGTAGGGAAATGGGCAGACTGGGTGGGCCAAGCAGTTCTGCCATCAAAGTCTATGCTTCTACTCAATTTAACTTTAGCGACATCTTAACTCTAAATGAATTGTTCACTTGATACGATTAATATATGTCCATATACATCCCAGTCTCCTGGGTCATTTATTCAGTTTACCTCATTTATTAATTTCTCATATATCTGACTCCAAGTTTATAGTTATTCAGGATCAATACGATGTATTAAAACAAAAACCCGAAAATTCAAAGTCATGAAAAAAGCAGCCTCATAACTCTAACCCTAAGCTCATTTTCAGCCTTCTATAGGGTACTAAAGATCAATGTTTGGCCATTTAAGTTCAGTCTGCTCTTGTGCCAGATTGAAGTTCAGGGACCAGTGGATCTTCTGCTGCAAATCAACCTCTTGACCCAGTACCATGGACAGCTGCTGCACCCAAACCTTCAATCTCTACGTCTCCAAATTTGCCTTATGAGAATGTAGAGGTTGGTAGATTTTGGGGTATCTGAGTGTCTTGGATCAGTGTTTACTTTATTTAAGGCCTAAATAGTCTTAACACATACTACTCCATATTGTGGTACCGTCAGCAGATAAGACATGCTATATTCATTTTTTGATGTCTCGTAGATGTCATCTTCTGTATGCATTTATTGCCTGTAATTTTTATAAATTGGAATAAATAGTTTCAAAAAAGGATATTATTTACAACAAGGAAACCATCCCCAGGGAAAGCCTGTAGCACTAGGTGAAAGCAGTCTTTAATCTGCAGTGGGGGAAAAAGTCACTTTTCACCAATCTTTGTGACCAGGTTCTGGAGTACCTTCTGGAAATTTCTGAATTTAGCCTTGTCTGCTATCTCAGCATATCACAATTTGGTCAGCAGTCTTACAGTGACATGGTTACTTTCTTTAGGAGTTTCCACAAAGGGATGCTTCATTTGAAGCCACCAGTTAAAAAAAAAGTGACTAACTGGAATATCTGGCCAGAGGCCATGTGAGACAAAATTTGTAGCATGAAAACATTCTTTTTGGTTGCTGTCCCTTCAACTTGTATATTCTGAGCCACAAGATATAGTGACTGGCCCTCCTGACATAGTGTTTTATAAGGTCAAAGTGGTTACTTTCACACATTTAAAGTTCTTGCCAAACATAGTTCCACATCAGCAGGCTTCTGAAAATGGAAAACCCTGTTGAAGTGTTGCTTACCTCTCTTGATGTCAAAATAATTCTCTGCTTTCATCTCATTAGAACCAAAGAGTATTGGCAATTGCCTCAACTATTAGTTTTCTTTGACCCTAACTGTAAAGAGATATTGGTTTCCAAACAGTTCTTGTCTGACTGAATTGTCAGTTGCATCCAACACTGCTGTTCTGGTGCAGAACAATAATTGTAGTGCTCTGTGGGAGCTCAGTTCACTTGAGCAGTGACTACATCAATGACATTTACCAACAGCAGGGCCCCCAGTGCTCTGTGGCAGGATTTTCTGATTTCTGCAGCAGGGCTCCTAGGCTTCTGTGGCAGCATTTTCTGATTTCTGTGGCATGATTTATTCATTTCTGTGGCAGAATGCAGTCCTACCATTGGCTAAAATATGATGTGATGTCACGGATGACATCATCTGCCAAGCATAGAGGAGGGACTTCAGGATAAACAAGATGGATACGGGAGCCGGGCACTATGTAAAAAATGTATATTTGAATGAAAATCCACCAAAAACAATGAATTCTGCAGCACTATATGAATTCTGCAGCATGATTCAAATTCTACGGAAAATTCCACAACTGCAGAATCGCAGAATTCCAGGGGCCTTGCCCAAGAGTGAACCCTACTGTGGAAATAAACAAGGATCTCAACCTGCAGCAGGGTTTATGCAGTACTGTCACTGAGCACAACACTCTAAATGTTCTGTCTAGGAAATATGGAGGTTTGGGGTTTGCAGTACTAGAGTTTTCTCTCCTTGTGAGTCTTGTTTGTCTACAGCCACCCCAGTCCGGGTGTTCTTACTGCTTGTCACTCCACCAAAGAGTGGGGCTCCATGAAGGTGATTGAATAATAAAAGATAGGAAAGTTACATACCATAACTTTAATCTTCATGACTACTTCCTTTGTAAAGCCACACTTGTCTACCCACCATCTCCCAGGCTCACAAGTGTTTTCTGTACAGTATGTGGGTTTGTTATTCTTCCCTCAGTAACTGTATGGGCTCTGCAGATTAGCTGTATTTTGTTACCCTTCTTACAGGGACATGTGGGATATTTGATGCCATTTTTGCATTTTCTAGTCTTTAGAAATGTTTTTAATTATTAGCTTTGTAGTTTTTATTGCTCTTCACAGAGGGGAAGAAAATGGTACCGAGGTGGTTGGAGCCAGCATCACTTCATTTGCTGCGAGCATGCGCATGGCCAGCCACAGATGTTTTGGTTCCCACAGGGTCCTAGTGTCTTCAGGTTGAGAGCAAAGAGTTTGGCTTTAAGATCAAGAGTTCAGGCTAAAAATCGGATTCATAATTTATTGTGACTGGAAGTGGGCAAGCAAGAGGAAAACTCAAGAAAAGCCACTCGGGTGAGAAAACAATCACCAGGAAAAACCACCTATGCTAAGGGAGTGCACTAAAGATGCAATGGTGAAGAAGGTAAACTGTCTGAAGGTACAGTACAAGGGAAAAAAAAACCTACCTACCTACCTCAGACACTAGGTTTGAAAGCAGACCATTCAAGAAAGTTGTCAAAACCAGGCTTAAATACTTTTCTGACACCTTTAAAGGAGATACTTTGGTATCGGGGGTTGAACTTCGCCGTCTGCAGCTTGTGCAGAATGCGGCGGCCAGGTTATTGACTGGATCGTCTAGATCCAGTCATATAATCCCTGTGCTCCGCGGACTGCACTGGCTGCCAGTGTTTTGGCGAATCACCTTCAAGGTCGGTTTGCTGACCTATAAAGCCCTACACGCATCAGGGGACCTACTTACCTGAAAGAGCTTTGCCCCTACTCGTCCCTCCCGTCTGATCCACTGGACGGGATTGCTAGAGATTCCCAGGGTTCGCTTTGAAAACTTCAGGGGCTAGATCATTCAGTTTTATGGCCCGACCCTGTGGAATTCTCTACCTCGTCAGGTACGAAATTGCCCGACTGTCCTAAGTTTTAAAGGAGCCCTGAAGACTTACCTTTTTAATATAGCTTTTAATGATTTATAATAATTTATATTTGTTTATTGTTTTATGAAATTGTACAGGCGCTTTGGTTGAAGAAAAGCGCCTTTTTAAAAATAAAGTATTGATTGATTGATACGATACGATTTTGTGTTAATTTTACCTGTTAAATAAATCATTAATTTCAAACAAAGGCCTTTGTGTGCCTTTCTTTTTTTTGAAATTGCACTTTCATTGAGTTTTCAGCGTAGCATAAAAATACACTGACAAAATGTACAGTTACAAGAAAATTAAAATCATCAGAAATGAAAACATGGACAGTAACTGAGCCCCCTCCCCCTTAATTTGGTTGTCATGGTCACCTGTGTTAATATCTTACACAAACCTCAAACAGAGATCAGTCTTTATGTTGGGATATACACTCTTTTTCGTGTAGGTTTGAGACTGGCATTTTGGGAACATATACTCTAAGTCCCTAAAGGTCCTCATCACTAAGTATATATCAGTATAACCATCTCTTGCAAATATTTCCAAAATAGAAATACCTTCCGTGTTGCTGAAGATTTGTAAGGAAGCCATCTTGCAGTGAACCTACTGTATCTTTCTGCAGTCACAGAAGGTCTGTTATTCCTTCCATTTCCTTGATATGGGTACAGAAGACCAGCTATTGTGTTTCATCTGGGGTAAACTCTGATAGCCAATTGTGAACTATAGTCTTGGCAGCTGCTGCAATCAGGCTATTAAACAGGTATTTTTCATTGCACTACAAATCCCCTCTGGTAGTCTCCCCAGTAGCAAATTCTCACAGGAAAAGGGAATTTGGATGTCTAGGATCTGACTTGTTATCGGGTGAAATGGCATCCAAAAGCCCTGCAGTTTAGGGCAACTCCAGAAAATATGTTCATGGTTCCACAGTTGGACACAGCCTCTCCAGTATCTGTCTGAGGGGTTGTTGTCATAGTGTTGGGTGATCACTGGGGTTTTAAAAAAAGTGTCATGATTTGCCACCTGAACTCTCACCATGCTGGTGAGGCTCTGGTTTTATTTGCTGCTTCATAATTTGATCCCAGCCCTTTTCAGGGACAGAGTGTCCCAGCTCTGTTTCCCATTTATGCTGGATGAAGCACAGAAACATAGAAGTTGATGGCAGATAAGGGCCTCCAGGTCCACATTGTCTGTCCTGTTACCCTACCTATTGTGACCCAGCAGACCCTAATCAGCCTACTGTCCCCTCCCCTTGCTTTTTCAAGATCCCTTTGTGTCTGTCCCATGCGTTCTTGAAACTTATAACCATTTCTGCTTCCACCACTTTCGCTGGTAGGCTGTTCCATTTGCCCACCACCCTGTCTGTGAAAAAGTACTTCCTCACATTATCTCTGAACTACTGTAGTTTGAAGGTCAGCTCCCTTACAGGCTCAGTAGAGTCTGAAGACAAGTTTCCCTTCTCCCCCACCCATTTCCGCAGCATGGAGCATCACCAGTGGGTGCAATGTAGTCTCATATAACAGTTTGTTCTGTGGTTCAGTGGTCAGAAAGTGTCTGACCTGAAGGTAGCAATAAAAGTGCCTTTGGGATGCCTTGCATTCTCCCTGCAGCTGTTGAAAGGTCTTTACTGTGTTCCTTTCAAACAGTTGTTCCTACTCTTATGAACCCTTGCCATTCCCAGTTAACGTAAACTGGGTTCATGGTACCTGACGTAAAATCTCTGCAGGCCCTAATGTTTTTAAACCTGTTACAGTCATTTGAAATACTTTGTTTTTTAATCACCTCTTTGCAAGTATGGAGGTGGCTTCTAAGCCTTGCATTCGGTATAGATTTCACTGTCTCCTACTCTAACCTATTGAATAGAAAATTACCAAGCGGTTCATCTCACAAACTAGTCCACTCCATAGCCACCCACGCAAGCTTTTGATCTTGTCTTAAGTGAAGGAATATGTGCTGGAGCTATACTGCCTGAAAATGGATTCTTAAGTCCGGTATCCCTAGACCACCCTTTCCTTTCACAAGTGTCAAAATGCTCCACTTCAGTCAAGGTCTCTTCCCACGCTAGACAAATCTGGAGAGTATGGTCTGAAGAGATTTCCATAGGGATTTAGGTAAGTAGTTGGGGAACGCACCAAATAGGGGGAGCAGTTGTGGGAGAATATTCACTCTTGATTGTTTCTGCGTAACCCATTATGTAGTGTGGCAAGGCAGACCATTGGGTGCAGTCCTGTCGAATTTGGTCTATTAACTTTGGGTAATTTGCCTGATAAAGTTTACTAAGATAAGCTGTGATATTTACCCCCAAATATTGAAACCTCCTAGGTGCCTATTTGAGATTTGTGCAATGTTTTAACTCAGGGGTCATTGCACCCCCTACTAACATGATTTTGGATTTGGTCTAATTTATCTTAAAACCGGAAACCTCACCATAGTCCTGTGTGTGTGTGTATCGTTTTTTATTGTAATAAATGTTCAAAACCATATTTGTATGCTCCTTTGATTTGTTGAACTACATACAGCTTGACACCATCTTTTTTTTTTGTATTGAGAGTCGGCGCGTGTCAAGCCTTGAAATGCTCAAGTCACTGACTCCCAATACAACATACAGTCTGCTGGAACTGTTACAGCAACTCCAGTAAAGGCTGATGCCACACTGCATGTATGTAAAGGCTAGACCCCAGTCAAAAAATAACACCAAGAAGTAAGCCCCTCTGTTTTATGTCCAATATTTGGGAGTGCTAAGGAAAAGCAGTAACGCAAGGTATATGTTTGCTGAGTGGTTAAGACATACGTTATATTCAAATCCCAGAAATCTCCTAGTAGTATTAGACAATTAGCAGTCAGTACAGAGCTTTTGACTGCCTCTGGAACTTTGATTTAGAATGTATGCAAATTAGAGAATTTAGAATGGAAATCTGATAGCCTTTTTGTACTTTTTGGAGCAGCAGAAAAAGTCTCTCAAGATAATGTTGGCTAGATAGGTCAGAACATGTAAAGGCTTATGCAGTGGTTAAGTAGACACTGCCAGCTTTGATCAAAGCACATTCAGCCAGAGCTATGGCAGCCTCATGGGCAGAAAGAGCACAGGCCTCAGTTTCTAACTTGTGCAACACAGGAGCCTGGTCTTTCTTGCACACATTTACAACAAAATAGCTGATTGGATACAGAGCTCTTCTGATGCGACCTTTAGGCGTAAGATGTTTCCAACAGCAGTAAAGTGATAGCTAAAAATTAAAAGAATCTCTCTCTCCCTCTTGCACAGTTTTAGCGGGTGCTGCTTAAATCCCAGCAGTAATGACTGTCTCAGTGACAGTGTGGAACAACAGAGAAACAAGACATTCTGTTAGTCTTACCATAATCTTTTTATCTGTTAGTGTCAGCATTGTTACTGGGACCCACCTTAGAGTGTTTTTAGTCTATAGGAAATATTCTGTAACAAAATTTGAGTGGAGTTCATAAATTTCTTGCCAGTCAGATTTGATGATGTTTGTTTCAGGCACATATTGTTTAGTTCGTAGTTCTGTTACTCAGCATTTCTCTGAAGAGAGTTCAGTGTTGAAACTGCTGTTGCAGATATTATATCGCAGAAGTTGGCAGTATTATGGATTGTTATAAAATGAGTAGAGACAGTAGAGGAATCTAATTGACTGGAATGGGATTATAGCCATATCTTATTTTTCCTGTATAGCACAGGGGGAGGTACCAGCACTAGCTTTCATACCACAAAGATAGAGGATCAGCAAAACTAGCTATTTGGCGCACTTACTCAGGCTATTACTCTAAATTCCATACACAAAAAAGTCTATAACTGAAGAGTCAGCTCCTGATTCTGACATATAGAAGGAAACAGCTTACCACCTTTAGTATGAACAATTCTTTTATTTATTCTCGTCACCTCTGCAGCAGATGGGGCCAGGATAAATTTCAAAGTATTTTTTTAGTTCATTTCACTCCCACTTTGGGTAATGCAGTCAGTTAAAATATTTGCAGTAATTTTTTCATATTTTCAGACTCCCGCCAACCGTCGCATTTTCTGGATCCCTATCACGTCACACATCATGGTTGTATCCTGGACCCATCTTGGTACATGCTGCTGTACAGAGGTGGAGAGAATAAATAAAAGAACTGGCTATACTAAAGGTGGTAAGCTGTTTCCTTCTATATCTCAGAATCGGGTGCTGACTCTTTACTCTCAGAGACGTTTCTTTGTCTGTGGAACCATTACTAGCTTGCCACCTTACTAGATAGATCTTGTGCCAAATTCAAATCAAACAAGCCACCATTTTCTCATGTTGCTAATGTGACTGTCTGAGAAAAAACAGAAAAGGTCACATTAGTTGCCTCTGTCTTTCCACATTTTGGGCAATCTGATCTTCAGAATATCTCATCGGAAGATGCCCAGAGTGTTGCTGAACTGCCAGAAAGCCAAGAACAAAAAAAAAGGCATCTCCCTCGTAACCTGCAGCTGGAATTGGAATACTGGAACCATCTCAAAACTTGCTACTGCAGATGATAGCATACTGCTGGCAAAACCAAACAAAATTGTGGCCTTACCAGTGGCCTAAGGTGGTGACCCGGTGACTTTCTTCAGCGCTGCTAGTGACCCCAATTAATACAACAGCACCCCTAGCAATTAATGGAAAAGCAGAGGGACTACTTCACATGAAATGAGACTTGTTTATTTTACTCATTTTTTTTAAATATCACAGTTTCTCAACATATACCCATTTTATAAATGTTGTAACACTCTGAGGTGTAATTTATGCACTGATAAATGCACCTCTAGGGGCAGTAAGGCACTACGCCCCTACTTGTGCATTTATCAGAGCATGTAGCTCACCCTGTTATGTGTTGTTGCTTAAATCACATAAGACATGATAATGGAGAGCTCAATGATGTCTATAGACTCCTGTAAGGCAGGGATGTTGTTTTTTCTATATCTTTTAAAGAGCACTTTTCTGTGGGCTTTAACAAAGAACACGGGGTTCCCTTACCTGAATATTTATTTTATTTTATTTATTTAGCTTTTGTTAACCGGGTAAGTGCACTAGCCATAAAATGACTATTTTCAGGCACGACCCGGGAGCGCCTTTGTCGATTAAAAATGTTTTTTTCTGCAAACCCTAAAAGAAGGGATCATAATTTGCCCCCTGAGGGTGGCAGCATGATCCCTTTCCACTTCCTGCTACTCTGCCCCCATGCTCTGACATTTTATGATGTCTGTACAGGGAGAGCATTGGGGCATGCTCCATTCACTTTTATGGAGCATCATTTCTAAAGCAGATTTACTGATTTGAAATCGGGTTTAAGCAAAGATCGATGCCAAGATTCAAACAACAAGAGCCTTATTAGTTGAACCCAGGACTGATTATTTCCCAAACCCAGTTTAAAATCTGTAAATCTGCTTTAGACATGGCATTCCATAAAAGCGAATGGAGCGCACCCCGTGCTCTCCCTATACAGATGCTATAAAATGTTGGAGTGTGGGAGTGAAGCAGACTAATAGAAATGGAAAGGGATCATGCTGTCAGCCCCGCAAGGGCAAATTATGATCACTTCTTTTGGTGGCTGCGCAAAAAAATTATTTCACACCACAGAGGTGATCCTGTTCAGGGATCTCCCTTTTCTTAATTATAAGCACCTAGAAATATCAGTAATGGTTCTCTTTAAGGAATGCATAAGTTAACCATGGCATTGTTATGTTCCTGTTCAAATTCCAGGCTCCTCTCTATAGGTCTGACCCTACGGAGATGATCCCGTTCCACACTTTAAGGGGGTTGACCTCAGAAGGACTGATGGCAGTGCTGGACCTATTGGATTTTCCAAGTGCAAGCATGGATCCAGATAATCAGTTACTGGCCTATAATAAGACTGTGACTGAGGCTCTGGATTCCATAGCTCCTGTCCAGGTTCGTCCTTTCAACCTTCACCCTCGGTCCCCCTGGTTTGATAGGACCTTGAGGGAGTTGAGAGTGGGGCAAAGGATGGAACGGTGTTGGCGGAAGTTGGGCCTTGATGCCGACAGGCTTAGATTGATGGCCCATTATAAGGACTATCAATCCGCCATCTCCCGTAAGAAGGCAGAGTTCCTGTCCGGGGAGATTGCTGCTGCACAGAACCGACCAACTCAGCTCTTCTGAACTGTGGACAGACTGTGCAATCCAGCCTGTCTGCAGTCTTGGAGAGTGTTGTGACAGGAGAAATGTGATGAGTTTGCTCAGTTCTTTGTGATAAGGTTGCTGACATCGGGTCCGAGATCCATGCTACCCATTCCAAGGGGTGTGGTGGTGGTCGATGGGAGGTTGCAGTACCTTGGTGCGTCTGGTCCGACTTCGACTGGCTGGAGATCAGGGATATTGTGAGGATCATCCAGCGTATGCAGCTGTCCTGCTGTAGTTTAGACCTGGGCTCAACGTGCCTCCTTGTGGGGTGTGTTGAAGTCATCAGCCCGGTCTTAGCTGATTGTCTGGAGTTCTTTAGAGACAGGTGTGTTTCCGGACACTCTGAAGGAGGTGGTTGTTAGACCTCTCCTGAAGAACCCTTCTCTTGACCCAGACTGTCTTGCTAACTACAGACCTGTCTCTAACCTTCCCTTTGTGGGTAAGGTTATTGAGAAGGTGGTTGTGCAGCAGCTGGAGGTTCATCTTACCATCCACAATATCTATGATCCTCTCCAATCTGGATTTCAGAAGAGACATAGTACCGAGATGGCTCTAGTTCGGGTACTCAGTTACCTCCTGATAGCGAGAGATCGGAAGAGCTGTTCCATCTTGGTTCTTCTTGATCTCTCTGCAGCGTTTGACACCATGGATCATGGTGTCTTATTGGAGCACCTGCGGTTGATCTGTGAACTGTCTGGTACAGTCTTCAGATGGTTTCAGTCTTTCCTCACGGGCAGGTCTCAGAGAGTGGTGTCCAGGATGTATTCCTCTGGCACCTTCGGGGGTACTGCAGGGCTGCATTTTATCACCCATGTTGTTCGAGGTGTTCATGCTGCCATTAGGAGACACTGTAAGGTGCTATGCAGATATGTCCTTTTTGCCTGAGCAGGATGATGCTGTCTTGGTCTTCAACAACTGCCTCTGTGAGATCCAGGATTGGATGAGTTCCAACTGGCTGAAATTGAACCTGGACAAAACTGAGGTTTTGATTGTGGACCCAGGTCGTTGGGTAGAGGGGCTGTAGGCTGGGCTTCGACTTGGAATCAGTCCGCTGATGGCCTCTGACTGGGTCCGAAATCTGGGCATTATTTCTGATGAGGGATTGACGCTTAAATCTCAGGTGTCAGCCGTCATCAAGACCTCTTTTTTACCATCTGAAGCATATCACCCAGATTAAACACCTGGTTTCACCTGATGACTTCCAACATTGGTCCACGCCTTTGTGACCACCTACCTTGACTATTGCAATTCCCTACACCTAGAGCTACCAGGGGTTGATGTCCGCTGCTTACAGTTGGTGCAGAATGCTGTGGCCAGTTTGTTGACTGGTCTGTCTTGACCTAACCATGTCACACCTGTGCTGCGCAATCTGCACTGGCCGCCTATTCAGTGGCAGATCATCTTCAAGGTCAGTTTGCTGACCTATAACGCCCTACACAGACAGGGACCATGTTATCTAAAAGAGCTTCTGGGTCCCTACCACCCTCTCTGCCCCACTGGTGAGGGATTTCTAGAGCCTCCGTGAGTGACATCTAAAAGGTGCTGTGTATTGTGACCTTGTACTAGTTGTTTGTAAAATTGTAACAGCAGCATAGCTGCACTTTTAGATATAAAGGACAGCAAATCTGTTGAGGCTAACTAAATAGAGAGCACTGTCTCCTACCCCAACACAACATATGATAAGAACTTGAACTTACAGATAAAACTGGAAGTGGCAAGTGAGATGGGAGAGATAGTAGAGGTGGGAGATTTTAACTATGGGGACATTGAATGGAAGGGACTTAAAGCCAAAACCACAGCAGAGAAACTTTTTTACAAGCTCAGTCCAGCAACTTTCACTTTGACAGCATGCAAGGGAACCTACAAGGGATATTAAAATACTTGACTCTGTGCTAGTGTCAGAAAATATTAACATACTAGATTGTGATGTACTACCTCCACTTTCAAGTAGTGACCACAGTATGGCGGAATTCACTATATTGTCATCCTTTTTATAAAAAACAGGAAAAACTAAAATACTTTTATGTAATAAAACAAATGTTAAATCTAGTAAAGAAGAACTTATAAACACTGACTGGGTCTCCCTTTTTATAAATGAAAGGTACCAGTGTTGGTGGCTCAGTAGGTAGCACACTCGCCTCTGAGGCCAGGAGATCAGAGGGCTGTGGGTTCCGTTCCCACATCTGGCACTTGGATTAATATCCCAGTACTGACACTGTAGTGCAGCATGAGGTGGGTGCTGCACTCCTGAGGTGCCGTCTTTCGGATGAGACATTAAACTGAGGTCCCATCTGCCTGGATTGGTGGTAGTTCAGGTGGATGCTAAAGATCCCATGGCACTTATCGAAAAGAGTAGGAGAATGTTTTATTAAAATAAGCAACTTACAATAGCAGTAGGCATTCTTTAAACATAATACAAATGGAGCCCATATTGTCCTTAGAACAAAACAATGTACAGTGGAAAAAGGAAAATTGTAAATATCAAAGGAAAGTAAAAAACAAAGGAATCAGAAAAGGAACAACTGTCATCCACTAAATTCATCAACATCAATTTGTCAAAGTATCTATAAACAATTTTTCCAATACTTCTGGAATACATTAGCAGAATGTTTAAATAATAACTGGTGAAGCCCAATATCATCTCGTTTTTAGCAACTTTGAAAAAGTCGTATCAACCTGCAGGTTGATACAAAAAAACTCGTGTCAACCTGCGGGTTGATATGACTTTTACATCCTCGTGCTGAGAAGTATACACAAGCACCAACCAATGAAACTGTCCGAGGCAGCACAAGACCATTCTCAAACATTAACAGAAACTCGCTCGTAAAAACCAGCTCGGAGACCCGTGGCAAAAATGCTCATACTTCCTTACTAGTACACACCCACCCACGCTAGCACATTATGTGATGTCAGTCCTTGAATAGCATGGGGGCATGCCTACTAGTAAGGAAGTACGAGCGTTTTGTTCTCGTGTCTCGTCGTAGTGGTAATTCTGAGAATTTTTTTAGAACCAGTTATTATAAAAAATAAAACATATGTAGGGAGTTGATATACACCCTCATTGTGTGATAACAGTAAAACCTCTCGAGCTTCGCTCTCAAGGTTTACATATTATCACACAACTTCGGTGTGTGAAAAAACTCTGTATCAACTCCCTACATATGCATTATTCTCTGTTTTTCATGCTCATATACTTCCCTAATACCATGAATAATCTGTGTTATGATCCGCACAGAATTATATAATTTTTGCTGTAGTAAAAAAAAGGCACATCTGGCCTGCCACAGGTAGAACCTGCACAGGGTAAAATTAATCGCAATGTGTGCATGGGTGTTAAGATCTCAGTGAAGAAGGATATATACCAAATATCAAAATATCGTATGTTAATGTAGGGAGGGCCTTGTCTTTCCACTTGTGAAGCAATGCTGTCCACACTTGATTGCTAAAAGGGCAATCTAAAAAGAAATGCCTCATTGTCTCAGGTATATTAGGACATGTGTCCCGAGGACAAAGTCTCTCTTCCAGAGCTTTATGCTCAGGGTTGTTTCGGACTCCCAGTCTGCCATGGCAAGAGAGTCGGGTAATGTCCCAAGCTTTCTGTGGTATTCTAGGGTCAGTTAATTGTGAGAAAATTGTAGTGGAATCAAGCACATTACCATAAATATATGTCAAAGATGGCAGATCAGAAAAGTGAGATCCCAAAATGCATTGATATAACTGTTTTCTAGTGCTAGATAAAATAGAATGTACTTGCAGATTCCATTGTCTAGCTTTCAAGAACATAGGGATAAAGTAACCAGGTGGACTATACCTCCTAAAATTCCGGGGAATTTCTAAAGGGAGGAGGCCTGCCAAACCTGACACAGGGATCTAGAAAACTACTCTGTCAGGGAGTGCCAAACTTCAGTTTGGTTTTGTACAAGAAAGGGCAAATTTGACTTAAAGAAGATGCAATGAAAAAAAATCACAGGGTTAATCATTCTGACTCCCCCATGGCAGTAGTCTTGGTAGGTAAAAGACCGTTTAACAGGGTTTAGGCAACTGCCCCAAAACCCTTGAAAAAAAAAAACATTATTAAATTGCCTCTAAAGAGAAGGGTATTGGGAAAATTGCAGCCAGGTGTAAAAATAAAGGAAGGACTAGGGTTTTTAAAAGTAGGACCCTCTTTCTTTTTGGCTATAGTTCACCCTTTCCATGTTGTGACAATACATGAAACCTTATCTAGAGATATCCCCCAATTATATGAGGCATCATTAGCAGTGCCAAAAGTAAGTCCTAGAACTTTAATGGAAGAAGTAGCTAGGGGGATGTGGGAGCCATTTGGGGAGCTAAGGCAGGGGCATCTGTTAAAGGGAGAAAAATAGCCATACTTTTCCCATAGGTTCATAGGTTCATAGGAAAAATACAAAGTCGAGGGAACGAGCCCATGTTGACTTCGCCATCCATTAACTAGGATGGAAGTAGTATTTTTTATCTCCCATATAATTATCCAAATTAATCTTGAAAACATTTAGACTGGGGCTATTTACTACATTTAACGGAAGAGAATTCCAAATTGGGACAGCTCTCTGGGTTATAAAATTCTTCCTTTTGGTAGTCCGTGTGTTAAATGTCTTAATTTTGACATTATGAGACCTGGTAATACTTAAACTATTTCCTTTTACTAAACAAAGGGTTTCAAATAAGGAAACATCTTTTGATGCCCTAAAATTAACACAGATCCCCTCTAATAGATCGGTATTCCAATGAATAGAGTTTAAGTTTTTTCAATCTTTCTAGATATGGAGTGTGTTTAAGGCCCTTAATATTTTTAGTGAATCTACGTTGTACCCTTTCTCTTTTAATTTTATCCTTTACAAACGTAGGTGCACAAAATGATGAGCAGTAATCGAACTTTGATCTAATCAGACAACTGTATAGGGGAATTAATACCTCAGGGTCTCTACTTTTAAGATTTTTAAATATACAATTAAGTAGGAAATTACATTTTTTAACCATTAAATTATTATGATCAGTAAATTTTAAATTATCCGTAATCATTACTCCTAGATCATTTTCGGAGGAAACTACAGTCAAGGGTACAGTATTCAACATATATTGAGCTTTTAAATTATTTCTTCCAAAGTGCATAACCTTGCATTTACTTATATTTAGGGATAAATTCTTTTCACTAGCCCAAATTAATATATTATTTAGGTTTGACTGAAGATTATAAACTGAGGCCGCATCATTTACAATGCAGCCCAGTTTAACATCATCAGCATACTTATTTATCCACACACCATTTGATGTAGACATGCTGGCGACCACTAGATTAAACAAAAAAAGGTCCCAGCACAGAGCCCTGGGGTACTCCACTAGTCACATTGCTCCAATCAGAAACGTAACCTCTGATGGAAACTTGCTGTTTTCTTACCAGTAACCATGATACAACCCATTTTATTATATTTATACATATGTCATGATTATATAGGCATTCTATTATTGTTTTATGTGAAACAGAATCAAAAGCATTTTCAAAGTCAAGGAAAACTACATCAACTGGAAACCCAGCATCCAAAGCCTGGCTAACTGGTTCAAAAAAATTCACTAAATTTTCCAGACATGATTGTCCCTTGCAAAAACCATACTGAAAAATATTTAAATTTATAGAACCTTGAAAATGATTTTCAAGTTTATGCAAAATGAGTTTTTCCATAATTTTTCCAATGCTAGGAGTAAGACTAATAGGTCTATACTGTTTGGCAAGAAACTTTGACCCATTTTTGTGAATGGGTATAACCTTAGCTGATTTCCAATCCATAGGTACGATACCTTGTTGTAAAGAATTATTAAAAAGAAAAGTAAGAATATCAACCAATTCAGCTGCCAAATTCTTTATAAAGATAAAGGGAATGTTAATGCCAACTGAAGTAGAAATTTTAAAACTTTTTATCGTAGATAGGACTTCTGAAGATGAAAATATTATTTAAACTAGAACCGGATACGGTTTCAAAACTTTTCATGAGGCGCAGGAAGTCATCTTCTCTGAAAGTTGAAGTCGTGTGAATACACAGGTCATCTGCATATGCAGATACCGAAGATAAAAATAGCCCTGAAGTGACAAAATCTATATACAGAAAGGGGGCAGAATGGGACCCTATTCCCAGCAACAACATGGGATATGGGGGGCACCATCGTTCAAATAGTGATAATTGGTGATTCCACCTACCCCCTGCTTCCTTGGTTAAGGAAGGCATTCCCAGGCAACAATGACCCACGCAAGAGAAATTTCAACTACAGACCCAGTAGAGCACGCATGGCAGTCGAGTGTGCCTTTGGCAGACTTAAGGGTAGATGGCGGTGTCTTTCAAAGTGCATGGAATTTTCCTTCGAACATGTCCACACAGTGGTTGCTGCTTGCTGTGTTCTATACAATGTCTGTGAATCCAAATCAGAGGAGTTCTTGCAAGAATGGATAAATGACAGCGATGCATATCAGCAACCTGAGGCACATCCGGTAACACATGAAGACAGCAGTATTGCTGAAGTAGGGAGACAGGCACATGCTATCCACAAAGCCTTTGCCACGTAACTAGAGACACGCCCAGAAGATGACAGTCATACCTTGCATGCCAACTGATACCCACAAATGCAGTAGTCAGTTCTGAACCTCAGTAATAAATTGCATTCTGACACCCTAACAGCATATGTTAATGCATTTGGTGCTAATACCTCAAAACACAGTATTGTGTGTATTTCCTTGTGACTTTACAGCATACAGAAGATGTAACTGTGATGTTTTTAATGATTACAAAGTAGACTGTTTTAATCAAAGTTATATATTTTTATTGTTTACCAGTTCTTATGTTCTCCTGATGTTACTGTTTCAGCCAAGTGTTTTCTCTTTACCACTTCATGTATGAACATTTGAAGTTCCATGTGTAAAAACTGATTCAAACAACATGAAGTCTTGCTATATTATGACAATTGCAGTTTATCCCACCATTAGAACTGCCCCGGAGGTGAAAGGGGTTAACTACCATTCTAAGAATGGAGTTTAGAGCGCGAGCTCGGTTAGAGAAGCTCTGTCTGGATAATTTCAAACTGAAACTGTCAGATTCTTTACTCCACCTCACTGAACAGTCTCTCCAGAGATTTCTCCTACTGCTCGGTTCATTTCTCGGTTTAAACAGTGTTTTCTCAGTTAAATTCAACCGAGAGTATTATTATTTTTAACCGCAAACCGATCGGTTCAAGCTCTGTCTGTGGTATTGTAAGTATTAGACAGGTTTTTATTTCTGTGTGGAACTTGTAAATGTTTATCGTTCGGTTCGAACCGATCAGGTTGATTAAAACTTTAAAGTATAAGCATTTTAAAGCTTTTAGAGTGCGGTTCCGTTCTTATCGGTTCTAAAAACCGGATTTCATTACGCTTTTTTCCTTACCTAATTGCGACACACGGTTGGGAACCGAGCAAGGGTGTCTTGCCTGGCACTGCCATTAAAAGGGCAAGTTTGTTGGTTAGCTGGCATCATGTCTGAGAAACCCAAAAGAAAAACCGGGCCCACTGGGTTTCAGCACTGTAGTGTCTGCGGGGAAGCCTTTGCCAAGGCTGACCCACACACATGTGTTTATTGTCTGGGGTTTGACCACCTCAATTCAGACTGCCAGATCTGTAAAATTTCCCTGCAGCCACCCTGGATAAGAGAGTGGGCAGGCTCAGGGAACGAGAGGCCAAAAGTCCGCTGACCGGCTGGCCAGCCAGGTTCGGTGCCAACCAAACCGGAGGAGTGCTCCCTCTGACCAGAAGCGAGACACCATAAGAGCAAGCGTAAAGCTGGCTCTGAGGAGCCAGTTCCAGCAAAGAAAACTAAAAATCAGCAGGTATGGAGTCCAAAATTCCTTCTCCAACTGCTGCAGAAATAACAAAAGCTATACAAATTGTACAGTCACTGTCTCGGTTCCGTCCGAACCGCCACTGTCTAGTAGAAGGTCGGTTAAGTCAGGTTCCACTGGTTCAAGAATATGATATTGGAGATTTTATAGAACCAGAGGAGGGAGGAGGATTATGAACAGTGTGAATGTGACTTTGAGAGTCTGGATGTGCCCATTGAACCGGACATCTCCCCAGACAGACCTTTAGAATCTCCCCCTATGCTTTCTGAGTCCCCTTCTCATTTTTTGTTTTATAAAAAGGTTGCTGAAACCCTCCAGCTCCCATTAGAGGAAGCTGCGGATGAGCAAGAGGAACCTGACTTTGTGGAAATGATGGATATCCCAGAGTCTAGGAGATAATCTATCCCCTTACATAAGTCTTTTAGGAAGCAAACAATAAAAATTCTAAAAGCCCCTAATTCTGTGCCTCCTGTTGACAAAAAGATGGACAGGAGGTACACTTTGTCAGGTCCTGATACAGACTTTCTTTCACAGCAATGCAGTCATGTTGGGGTAGTTCAGGCTGCAGCCTGTGATAAAGCTAACATTCCCCTGGCTTCACATCCTCCTGACAAGGACTCCAGGAAGATTGATGCCATGGCTAAAAAACAATACATGGCAGCGTCCTTGGGACTCAGACAAGCAAATTACATGGCCTATGTGGCAAGATACCAAAAATCTAGATGGACACTGTCATGGCTTTGGCCAAACAGGCCCCTGGCCAGCTTGCCAAGGAGCTGGAGCAGGTGGCTACTGATGGTATTGAGGCTTCCAAGGTGCAATTCCATGCTGCTGTGGATTCTAATGATGTATCCTCTAGAGTCATGGCTACATCTGTGGCCTTTCGTAGGTTAGCTTGGCTCAGGTGTACTAATTTGTCACAGGATACCCAGACTAAGGCTATGGATTTTCCTGTGGTGGGAATTCTCTGTTTGGGGAGCAGACAGAGAATTACATGAAGAAAATGGATGAATACAGAACAACTTATAGGAGTGCACAAGCCAAGGAGTGGCAAGCCACTCCTCAGAAGCAGACCCCCAGGGGTAGAGGTAGGCCCTTTCACAGGCCTTTTTACCAAACCCAGGCTTCTTCTGCTTATGCTCAGAGGGGGTTCTTCAGAGGCAGAGGCAGACGGGGTGCAAGTAGGTCTGCTCCCACCCCTCAGCCTAAAGCCCCTGCCAAACAGGCACCCTGATGGGGTGCCCAGGGCAGTTCTCCACTACCTGTAGGGGCAGGCTGGCTTACTCGGCCCAGGACTGGGAGTCTCTAACATCAGACAAATGGGTCCTGGAAGTAGTAAGCCAGGGTCTGATTCTCAGTTTCAAAACATTTCCAAAGATGAGAGCCAGATTTTCCACCTGCAAACCCTCTAGAGACCTTTACCTTAGAAACAGAAGTCTCAACCCTCCTAGCTCTCAGAGCTGTAGAGAGGGTTTCCCCCTACACCAGGGCAAGGGTCTGTACTCCAGATATTTCCTTACCCCAAAAAAGACAGGAGAATGGCGGCCCATTTTAGACCTAAGATATCTGAACAAGCACCTTTTGAAACCAAAGTTCAAAATGGTGACTCTGGCAATGATTTTACCTTCTCTAAGGCCTAGCTTCCTGGACCTCAAGGATGCCTATTTCCATGTTCTAATCAGAAGCTCCCACCGAAAGTACCTCAGATTCGAACTGCCCTCAGGTCATTACCAGTTCAGAGCAATGCCCTTCGGCCTCACCTCTGCCCCAAGGGTATTAACAAAATGTCTGGCAGTAGCAGTTGCTCATTTAAGAATGCAAAGGATTGCTGTCTTTCCCTATCTAGATGACTGGCTCATTGTAGGCCAGTCTCCAGAACAGGTCAGATCACACCTGCAAGTTACCCAGCAGCTGCTCACCTCTCTGGGCTTCTTGCTCAATCTTCCAAAGTCAGTTCTGGAACCTGTTCAGGTACTCACCTTCATAGGTGCAGAATTGGACACAATGCAGGCCAGAGCCTTCCTACCCTTAGAGAGGGTAAGGAACCTGGTGGCCCTGGCCTCCTCCACACTCTGCAGGTCTCTCGACCAGCAAGGCACTTCTTACAGCTCCTAGGGCACATGGCTGCTTCCACAGCTGTAGTGCAAAGAGCAAGATTTCAGATGAGGGACATTCAGTTTCACTTGAGAGCCTTTTGGTCTCAGAGAAAAGATCCCCTTTCCAAGTTGGTCCCAGTGACTCGAACCCTGATCCAGGCCCTTCAGTGGTGGCAGGATCAGAGCAATTTAAGACTGGGGGTCCCCTTCATCCCTCTATCTCATTCCTTGACCCTCACTACGGATGCATCCCTTCTGGGATGGGGAGCTCACATGGGCGACCTCTCCACTCAGGGAGTGTGGTCCCCTCAGGAATCTCTGCTCCACATCAATTTGCTGGAACTCAGAGCTGTCTTTCTAGCACTTCAAGTGTTTTCTGCATCTGTTCAGAACAAAGTGGAACACCACCACAATGTGGTACATCAACAAACAAGGGGGCACTCGGTCTTCGGCCTTGTGCACCGAAGCAATGAAGTTGTGGTCTCTGGCTTATTCCCTGAACACTTCCCTCATAGCAGTTCACCTCCCAGAAAAGGACAATGTCCTGGCAGATGCTCTCAGCAGGATTTCCCAGGGCCATCACGAATGGTCACTGGATCCCCAAGTACTGGGGATAGTTTTTGCCAGATGGGGCACCCTCAGATAGACCTTTCGCAGCCCCAGACAATCACCAACTTCCACTGTTTTGTTGCAGGCCCCCAGTGATGGGCTCAGTCCCTCTGGATGCCTTTCTCCTAGATTGGGAAGGAAGTTTCTATGCTTTTCTCCCTTCTCTCTCCTATTCAAGGTGCTAGTCAAAATCAGATCCCAGCCTTGCAGGATGATTCTGATTGCTCCAGATTGGGCCAGGCAGCCCTGGTACCCACTCCTTCTGTCCTTAGCAGTCCATCTTCCCTGTGCCTCCCAGGAGGCACAATCTGTTATCTTGTGCCCAGGGGAGGGTTTGGTATCCAATCTCAATCTCAACCTCAAGGCCTGGCTCTTGAGGAGTTAGAGTTTGCTGACCTACACCTTTCTCAAGGTGTTCTCGACATCCTGAAGGCTTCCAGGAAGCCTTCCACTAGGCCACTTATAATTCTAAATGGAAAAGGTTTTCCATCTGGTGCTCGGGAAGCATATTTCCCGGAATCTGCTGATTGCCCATTGTTCTGGACTATATGGTCCATCTTAATTCTTTGGGCCTGAGACCAGCTACCCTGAAAGTTCATTTGGCAGCTGTCTCTGCTTTTATTTCAGCAGGAAAGCCCTCTCTCTTCCACTCACCCTGTTTTTCCAAGTTTTTCAAGGGATTACTTCATACTAATCCACCTTTCAGGGACCCGGCCCCTGCCTGGGATCTTAATGTTTGCATTGCTCAGTTGATGCAACCTCCCTTTGAACCTCTGTCTTCTGCACAGCTCAAGTATTTGACTTGGAAAACTGTTTTTCTAGTAGCCATCACTTCTGCCAGGCGCATAAGTGAGTTACAAGCCTTGTCAGTGGAGACTGACTTTATTTCCTTTCACAGGGATAAAGTAGTCCTTAGGACTAACAGGAAGTTTTTGCCTAAGCTGGTTTCAGACTTCCATCTTAACCAATCTATCTCCCTTCCAGTGTTCTTTACTGACCATTCCTCCTCTGGTGAGAGGAGGTTGCACAGTTTAGATGTTAAGAGGGCCCTTAGTTACTGTATAGAGCCATGGGTCACATATAGTTCAATCCCTCCAACTTTTTCTCACTTTTGGTGAGGTTGGAAAAGGTAAACCTGCCACTAAGAGATCCATTGCCAGGTGGATTGTCTCTTGTATCCAATTTTGTTATCAAAACTGGGAAAGGTTCCCCTTCAGGCCTGAGGCTCACTCTACCAGAGGTACAGCTGCGTCTATAGCTGCTGCCAGAGACATCCTATTTTAGAGATATGTCAAGCAGCTACCTGGAAAATGATACACACTTTCACCAAGCATTACTCCTTGGATATCCAGGCCAGGAGGGATGCTAGATTTGGCACAGCCGTGCTTCAGAGCCTATTCCTAAGTAGGTTCTGTCCCTCCTCCATGGAGGTACTGCTGTGTATTCTGCAATTGTCATAATATAGCAAGACTTCATGTTGTTTGAAGAAAAATTACTCACCTTAGTAATGTTGTTTCTTCTAATGGAGTCTTCATATTATGACCTCCCCCAGCCTGCCCCTCTCAGAACTTCTATTGGGTATGGGTGGCAGTCCAGGTGGGCACAGTTATGCCCATTATATGTTTTTCACCCCTTTGGGGTTTTGGGGTGTGGTGTTTTATTCTACCTTATTTTATTATTTTCTGGTTCCTGACTTGAGTCTTTGTGTTGGGACCAGGAATATGTGTTAATATTTAGGTAGCCAGTTGGCTAGTGTAGGTTACAGCTTCCACACAGAACCTTAGTGAGTTTTGCTCGAAAAGATGTGACAGTTTCAGTTTGAAATTATCCAGACAGAGCTTCTCTAACCGAGCTCGCACTCTAAACTCCATTCTTAGAATGGTAGTTAACCCTTTCACCTCCGGAGCAGTTCTAATGGTGGGACAAACTGCAATTGTCATAATATAGCAAGACTCCATTAGAAGAAACAACATTACTAAGGTGAGTAATTTTTTCTTTAGAAACACTATTTCACAGCTATGCTCTTCAAACAACATGAAGTCTTGCTATATTATAGACATTAGCAGTTTGATCCAGCTCTAGAACTGCCCCGGAGTGAAATGGTTAAAACCATTCCAAAAGAGAATTTTGGCACGAGAACAGCTCTATCTGTGTCATTTCAAACTTGAACTGTCAGATTCTTTACTCCGCCTCAGTGAACAGTCGCTCCGGAGATGTCTCCTTCTCCTCGGTTCATTTCCGGTTTAAAAGTGTTTTCTCGGTTGGATTTAGCGAGAATAGTTTTATTTAACATAAAACCGTTCGGTTCAAGCTCTATCTGTGGTAACCGTAAGTAAATGAAGGTTTTGTCTGTGTGGAACTTGTAAGTTATCGGTTCGGTTTGAACCGATCAGTGGGTTTAAAACTCATTTAAAACTAAAAGTTACTATTTTAGAGTGCGGTTCCGGTTCTTATCGGTTCTAAAAAAGCAGTTTATTCGTTTTTTCCAATACCGTGACACGGTTAGGAACCGATAAGGGTGTCTTACCTGGCACTGCCGTTAAAGGGCAAGTTTTGGTTAGGCTGGCATTATGTCTGAGAAACCCAAAAGAAAAACCGGCCATTGGGTTTCAACACTGTGATGTTTGTGGGGAAGTTCTTGCCAAGGCTGACCCACACACCACATGTGTTTATTGTCTGGGGTTTGACCACTCCAGTCAGACTGCCAGATATAAGAATTTCCTGCAGCCACCCTGGAAAAAGATTGGGCAGGCTCAGGGCGAGAGGCCAAAGTCCGCTGACCCGACCAGCCCGGTTCGGTGCCAACCGAACCAGAGGGAGTGCCCTCTGACCAGGGCCAGACTTCCTTGGCAAAGAAAAGCTGGTTCTGAGGAACCAATTCCAGTAAAGAAAACAAGAAAATCAGCAGGTCTGGAGTCCAAAATTCCTTCTCCAACTGCTGCAGAGATAGCAAAAGCCATACAAATTGTCCAGTCACAGTCTCTGGGTCCGTCCGAACCACCACTATCTGGTAAAAGGTCAGTTTGTCCGGTCCCAGTGGTTCAGGATTATGATATTGAGGAATTTTATGAACCAGAGGAGGGGGAGGAGGATTATGAACAGTATGAATGTGGCTGGGAAGGTCTGGGTGTGCCCTTTGAACCGGACATCTCCCCAGACAGACCTTTAGAATCTCACCTGTGCTGTCTGAGTTCCCATCTCATTTTATGTTTTATAAAAAAGTTTCTGAAACCCTCCAGCTTCCTTTAGAAGAGGCTGTGGATGAGCAAGAGGAGCCTGATTTTGTAGAAATGATGGATATTCCAGAGTCTAGGAGATTATCCATTCCTTTACATAAGTCTTTTAGGAAACAAACAATTAAAATTTTAAAAGCTCCTAATTCTGTGCCTCATGTAGATAAAAAGATGGACAGAAGTTATACATTGTCAGGCCCTGATACAGAATTCCTTTCTCAGCAATACAGTCATGTTGGGGTAGTTCAGGCTGCTGCCTGCGATAAAGCTAATATTCCTTGGCCTCACATCCTCCTGACAAGGATTCCAGGAAGATTGATGCCATGGCAAAAAAAAAAAAACAGTATATGGCAGCCTCTGGGACTCAGGCAAAGCAAATTATATGGCTTATGTAGCTAGTATCAGAAATCTAGATGGGATACTGTTATGCAATTGGCCAAGCAGGCCCATGGCCAGCTGGCTAGTGAACTAGAACAGGTGGCTGCTGATGGCATTGAAGCCTCTAAGGTTCAGTTTCATGCTGCTGTGGATGTTAATGATGTTTCCTCTAGGGTCATGGCCACATCTGTAGCTTTTCGTGAGGTTGGCCTGGCTCAGGTGAACTAGTTTGTCACAGGATACCCAGACTAAGGCTATGGATTTTCCTTGGTGGGAAATCTCTGTTTGGAGAGCAGACAGAGAATTACATGAAGAAGATGGATGAATATAGGACTACTTTACAAGAGTGCCCAGGCTAAGGAGCGGCAAGCCACTCCTCAAAGGCATGCCCCCAGGAGTAGAGGTAGGCCTTTTCACAGGCCTTTCTACCAGACCCAGGCCTCCTCTGCCTATGCTCAGAGGGGCTTCTTCAGAGACAGGGGCAGACGAGGGGTGGGCAGACCTGCTCCCACCCCCCAGCCTAAAGCTCCTGAGAAACAGGCACCCTGATGGGGTGCCCAGGGCCGATTCTCCTGTACCAGTGGGGGGCAGGCTGGCTTACTTCAGTCAGAATTGGGCTTCTTTAACCTCAGACAAGTGGGTTCTGGAAGTAGTAAGCCAGGGTCTGGTTCTCAGCTTCAAAAAGTTTCCCAAGTTGAGAAGCAGACTTTTTCTACCTGCAAGTGCTTCAGAGACCCTCGCTCTGGAAACAGAGGTCTCATCCCTGTTAGCTCTCAGAGCAGTAGAAAGGGTTCCTCCCCTGCATCAGGGCAGGGGGTCTGTATTCCAGATACTTCCTTACCCCAAAAAAGACAGGAGAATGGCGGCCCATTTTAGATCTCAGATATCTGAACAAGCATCTTTTGAAACCAAAGTTCAAAATGGTAACTCTGGCAATGATTTTACCTTCCCTAAGGCCAGGGGACTGGCTAGCCTCCCTGGACCTCAAGGATGCCTATTTCCATGTCCTAATCAGAAGATCCCATCGAAAGTACCTCAGATTCGAACTGCCCTCAGGTCATTACCAGTTCAAAGCAATGCTCTTCGGCCTTACCTCTGCTCCAAGGGTATTCACAAAGTGTCTAGCAGTGGCCCACTTAAGGAGGCAGAGGATTGCTGTTTTTCCCTATCTAGACGACTGGCTCATTGTAGGCCAGTCCCCAGAACAGGTAAATCTCACCTGCAGGTTACCCAGCAGCTTCTCTCCTCCTGGGTTTTCTGCTAAACCTACCAAAGTCGGTTCTGGAACCAGTCCAGGTACTCACCTTTATAGGGGCAGAATTGGACACAAAGCTAGCCAGGCCTTCTTCCCCAGAAAGGGTAAGGAATTTAGTGGCTCTGGCCTCTTCTTCACTCTGCAGGTCTCTCGACCAGCAAGACACTTTCTGCAGCTCCTGGGGCATGGCTGTATCCACAGCTGTTGTGCAGGGAGCCAGATTTCAGATGAGAGACATTCAATTTCACATGAGAACCTTTTTGTCTCAGAGAAGAGACCCCTTCCAAGTTGGTCCCAGTGACTCGAACCTTGATCCTAGCTCCAGTGGTGGCAGGATCAGAGCAACTTAAGGCCGGGGTCCCCTTCATTTCCCCTTCTCACGACTTGACTCTCACTACAGATGCTTCCTTCTGGGTTGGGAGCCCATGGCGACCTTTCCACTCAGGGAGTTTGGTCCCCTGGAATCTCTGCTCCACATCAATTTGCTGGAACTCAGAGCTGTCTTTTAGCTCTTCAGCTTTTCTGCATCTGTCCACGACAAGGTGATACAAGTCAGAACAGACAACACCACAACAATGTGGTACATCAACAAACAGGGGGCACTCGGTCTTCGGCCTTGCACCGAGGCAATGAAGTTGTGGTCTCTGGCCTATTCCCTGAACACTTCCCTCATAGCAGTTCATCTTCCAGGAAGGACAATGTCCCAGCGGATGCCCTCAGCAGGATTTCCCAGGGCCATCACGAATGGTCCCTGGATCCTCATGCTGGGATAGTTTTTGCCAGGTGGGGCATCCTCAGATAGATCTTTTGCAGCCCCAGACAATCACAAAACTTCCTCTGTTCTGTTGCAGACCTCCAGTGCTGGGCCCAGTTCCCCTGGATGCCCTTCTTCTGGATTGGGAGGAAGTTCTCTATGCTTCCCTTCCTCTCCTATTCAAAGTAGTAGTCAAAATCAGATCTCAGCCTTGCAGGGTGATTCTGATTGCCCCGGATTGGGCCAGGCAGCCCTGGTACCCACTCCTTCTGTCTCTGACAGTCCATCTTCCCCTGTGCCTCCCCAGGAATCACAATCTGTTGACTTGTGCCCAGGGAAGGGTTTGGTATCCGGACCTCAAATCCCTCAACCTCAAGGCCTGGCTCTTGAGGAGTTAGAGTTTGCTGATTTACACCTCTCAGGGTGTTCTTGAGATCCCAAAGGCTTCCAGAAAGCCTTCCACTAGGGCTACTTATATTTCTAAATGGAAAAGGTTTTCCATTTGGTGTGCTGGGAAAAATATTTCCCCAGAATCTGCTGGATTGCCCATTTTGTTAGATTACATGGTACATCTTAATTCCTTGGGTCTCAGACCAGCTACCCTTAGAGTTCATTTGGCAGCTGTGTCTGCTTTTGTGTCAGCAGGAAAGTCATCCCTCTTTCCTCTCATCCTGTGTTTTCCAAGTTTTTAAGGGATTACTCCATACTAATCCTCCTTTCGGAACCGCCCCTGCTTGGGACCTTAATGTTTGCATTGCCCAGTTAATGCAACCCCTTTTGAACCTCTGTCTTCTGCAGAGCTTAAGTACCTAACTTGGAAAACTGTTTTCTAGTGGCTATCACTTCTGCCAGACGCATAAGTGAATTGCAAGCCTTGTCAGTGGAGACTGACTTTATTTCTTTCTACAGGGATAAGGTAGTCCTTAGGACTAATAGGAAGTTTTGCCTCAAGGTGGTTTCAGATTTCCATCTTAATCAATCTATCTCCTTCCAGTATTTTTCACTGATCACCCTCTTCGGTGAGAGGAGATTGTACAGCCTGGATGTTAAGAGAGCTCTTAGTTATTATATAGAGCGTACCAAAGGTCACAGGTTCGAATCCTCCAACTTTTCCTTATCTATGGTGAAGTTGGGAAAGGCAAACCTGCCACTAAGAGATCAGTAGCCAGGTGGATTGTCTCTTGTATCCAATTTTGTTATCAGAAAGTGGGCAGAGCCCCCGTTTGCGGGGCTCATTCTACCAGGGTACAGCTGCGTCCCTAGCTGCTGCCAGAGATATCCCTTTATTAGAGATTTGCCAGGCTGCTACTTGAAAACGGTACACACTTTACCAAGCATTACTCCTGGATGTCCAGGCCAGGAGAGATGCTCGGTTTGGCACAGCTGTTCTTCAGAGCCTATTCCCTAAGTAGGTTCTGCCCTCCTCCTTGGAGGTACTGCTGTGTATTCTGCTAATGTCTATAATATAGCAAGACTTCTATGTTGTTTGAAGAAAAAATTACTCACCTTAGTAATGTTGTTTCTTCTAATGGAGTCTCTCATATTATAGACCTCCCCAACCAGCCCTCTCAGAACCTCTACTTGGTGGGTGCGGGCAACTTAGTGTGGGCACTACTTATGTCCTGTTAGCATTTTGTCCCCTTTGGGACTTTGGGGTGTGTATGTGTACGTGTGTGTGTGTTTTATTATACTTATGTTCCATTTTCATATTATTAGAATGGTGTTAGTATTTTGGTCCCTGACTTGAGTCTTGGGTGTTGGGACCATCAATGGTTGTTATTATTTAGGTAACCATTTGGCTAGTGTAGGTTACAGCTTCACACAGACCTTAGTGAGTTTGGCTCGTAAAGATCTGACAGTTCAAGTTTGAAATGACACAGACAGAGCTGCTCTCGTGCCAAAATTCTATTTTGGAATGGTTTTAACCATTTCACTCCGGGGCAGTTCTAGAGCTGGATCAAACTGCTAATGTCTATAATATAGCAAGACTCCATTAGAAGAAACAACATTACTAAGGTGAGTAATTTTTTCCTTTTGCACTTATAAGTCACAGATGTAACTTATGAGTGAAATTGCTTTAACAGTTCTATAACAATTTGCAATAAAACACCAACATGTGTTCGGATTAAAAGGAACTTTGCAAATTTAGGAAAAGAATTACACATTTTTATGGCATTACAATGTCAACATTAAAATGAATGTTAAAACACACAAATCAGTGTGGTATGTCTTTCATTACAGTTTTATCAACCTGAAAACAAACTGTTACGTGGAAATCATGTTATTGTATTGTAAACATCACTGTACTCATAGTTCGGTCCAGGTCATATCATCGAATAACTCTTGAGTCATGTTGACCATAGCAGGCCTTGCACAATAACTGCCATGCACAGCATTGTGAACCATGTTTTCAGAGGTACCCACATTGTTGACAGAAGTGCACTGAAAGGGACCATTGTAAACCGAACCTTGCATATTTTGTGGGGGAACAGATGTTTGAGAAGTAGATGGCTGGTGGAACAATGGCAAAGGTTGGGGGTTGCTAAATATTTCAATCAAATTATTAAAAAAAATTGCTGACTGTTCAGCTTCAAGTTTGCGCATGCACTCCTTCATCTCCAACTCTGCCTTAGCTCTTTCTGCTTCTGCCTTCATCATCTTTTCGTGCTGCTCTGCCAGCAGTTTACGTGTGGGCTCAAAACGTGACTCCATTACTTCCTGCAATCGGTTTAATTTTTTTTTCTTACGAAGATTTTGAAGGGGTTCAGTACTTCGTGTCCTTCTTCCCACTGAAGATATTGGTGTGCTCATTGATGGACATACTGGTTCCTGTTCTGAGGTCTCTATCAGAGACTCACACAGCACAGGTTGATCAGACCCACCAGAGGTATCACCATGGGCAGCAGAGTTGTCATCCAGATTCGGCTCCCTCTCAGAGTCTGAAATAGTAATTACAAACAATATTTAAAAATGCAACCTTATTAGGGCAGCTATGTACCATAATTACCAACATTCTATCCATGTGAAAACAGGCAAACCACACCACCTCATAGTCATGTCTACACAATGATGTGCAGGCACCTACAGTTTCCACAGCTGGATGACAGACACTGTATATATACCACGCATACACAACACGCAGTGATTTTGAGGTGTGTTGGTTGTAGGAGCGCAGTAAACTGCAGCACAGCACTGGCATTAATGCTGGATGGTGGGATTGTTGGGAGTCAGGTGGCAGTTCTACACAGACAGGATGGTGCGCATTACATATAAGGTTCTCAGATACTGAAGTTCGCAGCATATGTACCCACGCTATATCCATTCATTATGCCTGTGTTGTGGTGACAAGTCATGCTATGAGTATCATGTGTTTGTGGGACTGCATCTCCATGTTTCCGTATTGTACTTTGAACATACCTGAGACTTGCAGATCAAACTCATAACGGTTGTCATCTTCAGCACCATGGTCCTCATCTCTTTGATCACAGTTTTCAAGTACTACTGCAGGTTCTGTAGATAGTCTTGTCTCCAAAATACTATCAAGCTCCTCAAAAAATGGACAAACTACTCTTTTAGCGCCAGATTTTTTATTCGTGTCTTTGGTCTGATGGTGTTTCACCTTCAACTGCTTAATTTTCTCACGACACTGCTTAGTTGATCTCTCTATCCCAAGTGATGTAAGGTGTTCAGACACTTTCTGGTACACCTTGCTATTTTTATGTTTAGCTCATTTTGTATGGTCTCAGAAGACCAAAAGTCAAGCAGTGCTCTAACAGTCATCATTCCAGGCTGCTGCACGGTCCATCATATTCACTCACTGTGTCAAATTCTTATTCTATTTGTGACATTTTGAATAGAATATGTCAATATTCATGAAGAAAAATACAGTAAAGGTCAGCGATCAATTGAAACTGAACACTGCATTACCAAAATACAGAAATCTCCTCACGATCGTTCTCTGCTTTTATAGCCACTGTGTATCCTTAATTTTTCCTCTCGAAAGCAGTGCAGGCGCAGTATGGTGCATCCGGGAACAAGAGGGTCATATCAGGGGTCAAGACAGCGCAGAGATAGCATGGATCACCCAAATATGGAATCATGTTCACACTGTTAGTGAAAACGACTTACGTACGCAAACGTTTTAACAAACCGTGCTATAGTCTAGGTCCGATCAGGGTTTTAGCACGGTTCATTAAAATGTGTCCCAAAGTGAGTTAGATGTGGACGCAAAAGGTGCTGGCACGGACCTGAAATGATTCAACGCCCCAGAACTGTTTCAGACCACCCGGTGTGAACGGGGCCTTAATGGCCAGCAAACTATCGTGTAGTTTTTGAGTTTTAGGATCAGTAAGGCCTCCACTCTGTCCGCACAACTCTTATCAATATCAAAAGATGCTCTGTGCCTTGCATGCCAGATTGTGCTTCAAATGTAAGGGATAGTGCCCTATTATACTGAAAACTTTTCTGATTTTAAAGTCTTTATTATCTTGAGAGAGATCCCTTCCTGACTCATATGCCCTTGACATAGTGTAGTACAGTTTCCGCCATAATGCTAAATAATTGAGATATATGTTTAAGGTTTTAAATTTGGCCCTTTTTATAAAAAAATTAAATCCCTTTTTGTGTCCTCCCACCAAGTAAGGGGAGAGTGGTAAGTATTCAGCACGGAAATTCGAGCTTTTAAAAGCTCTCGACATGATGCTGAAATATGTGTGTCCGTTAATAAAGTCTTATTCAGTTTCCACCATGAATAAGTTCTTTGTGAAAAAGAACCATCAGAGGGCAAGCAATTAGCAAAATCACCAAGTGGTTCGAGGTTTCGCAGGGCAAAACCTCTGCTCTCTGTACCTTAACATTCTGTGATACAAATAGGAAATCTATGCGAGTAGCAAGGATTCCCTTATAAAAGATCTTCGCTCCTAACTTGTGTACTTCGCAATACCCATCCTTAAGAGATGCACCTCTGATAATTGCTCCTAAAGCAGCCATGTCACTAAACACATTTTGAGTGGAGCCACCCCTATCCGATAAAGTAAGCCCACAGTTAAAATCCCTGCCCATATACAGCTGTCGCCTGGTATATAAATATGGCTGCTGGGTTTTAAATAATTGATTAGCAGTTTTTTTCTTGGGACTATACTAATTGTACAGCACACATTTACATAGATTTTCTAGAAGTGCTGTGTTTGTTAAACACATTGAGGCAAGAGCTGTGCATTTTCACAAAGATTTAGCACGTTTATGAGCAAAATGCTAATCAATTTTTAGAGTTAAATAAATCCCTGGGCTGCAAAAGTCTAAATAATTCAGTTCAAGCCACAATGCTCTCTGGTGCATACATATTAATAAGTCTGATGTTGGTTTGTTTATGTTTACAATATAATAGCAGAGCTCTGCCTGGGAATATATCAATAAGCCTAGTGACCTGGAAATCAAACCTTGTAAAAAAGATGCCCAGGCCATCGCACCTGTCTTCCCCCATGGACCAGAAGGAAGATCCTTTAGTTCATCTGTTTTTTTTACTCAGCTGAACTCATGCCTAGTTTTTAAACGTGTATCTTGGAGTAAATAAATGTCTTGACCCAAATCCATTAAAAACTGCAGAGTGGTAAGTTGTTTTTTTATAGGATTTTAAACTACACACATTAAGAGTCAGACAGCGTAATGAAGGCCCTGAAGTCATGTGAGGGAAAGGCGTAAGTAAACTTCCTATCTAGTCCCGTTCAGGTCACCCCAGCGGGCTGTTTAGATGGGGCTGGATCAGGCTGGGAGTTCGAAGAATAATCCATTTTGGATGATGCCTCAGAAGAGTCAGAATCACCTTCTTCCCCCTCCGTGTCCCCCCATTGTTTCCTCTTGTGCAGTGCATTGTAGCTGTTCCTTGTCAATATGGGTTGTTGTGTAACAGGACCTTGGGCTTTCCTTTTCCCTCTCCCTCTTTTTGCGGGAGTTACCACCTGAAAGGGCCTGTCCTCCTGAGGTGGAATCGGGGGGGGGGGGAAGCATAGGATTCAATTTAGGATCCTGGGAGGGTCCTGGCTGGAGGCCCGACAGATCTTGGGCCATTGCAGTTGTCCCCACGGGCTCAGAACGCAGAGCTTCAGCCTTCCTGTCTCTATCTGGCTAGTGGTCTGAATGTGCTGGTCAGCTTCATTGCGTTTTAAAGCCTGTGTTTGTGAGTCAACTATCAAAGCCATCTGGTCCTGGGGTGGACGGATCGCCAGTGGTGATCCGCCCAGGGGCACTGATAGTAGGAGTGTCCCATCTCATCACACAAATTGCATATTTTTTTTTTTTTTTTTACTTTATTTCTTTATCTTCTCCTTCCCTACTCTCAGAGCCCTCTCCTTCCTTCCTTCCTCTCATCCCCCATTCCACTTTCGGTGGGATCTGCCCCTAGAGTGCCTCCTTTTCTCCTCTGCACAGTGGGGTCTGTCCCTCTTTGGTGGTCCAGATGGTACCCGAGAGGCTATCATCTAGGGCTGCCGAAAGGTGTTTTCCCCTACCCTCTGGGACGTCGAGCGCTTAGGACGTACGTCCCGAGTGGTGGCGTGCTGATGCATGCCAGACCTCTCATGCGCCATCGACATCCCCCCTTCCCGGCTCTGACCAACGGAGCCGCCTCCATGCCCTTCAATTGTCGGTGCTTCCACCAGCTGCAAAGGGGATGCAAAACACGGGTGTGTTCTTGGTTCCCACCCCTGAGGGAGGAGAGCATCCATTGGGATGCTCGATCCTCCCTCTCCCCTGCCAACCCCTGGCCACCCGAGTCCATTCCCGAACCCGGGTCACCGGCGTAGCACGAGGTGTGGCGTCCAGCGCCTCAACCCTCAGCGCCACCGGGCCGGCTCACAAATTGCATCTTAACGGGTTGGGACATCCCAAGCTGACGTGCCCGTAGGCTAAACACAAGCTACATCTAGGTTTATCACATGTATTATTAAGGTGGGTCCTAGCCCCACATTTATGGCAGGTACTAGGCTGGCCTGGGTAGAAACACATGCCACGGTCCCTTCCTATGTAAAAACTACCTGTTAAATGCATAATACCCTTTTCAGACTGTTTTAATTTCACTTCGACTTTCCAGCCCCCTGTCCATACAAGGTCTTTTGGACGACAAGCCTTGAGTAGTTTGCAGCGCTTGTTCAGCCAGTACTGCACATCTGTTATGCTTACCCCTTCACTTCTAAAAAGCAAAGTTACAATTTTAACTGTTGGTTTAGTGAGAGGAATAAGCATAAAAGAAGACCATAAAGGCTGAGATTTAACCAACTCATACTTTGTCCAGAATTTTTCTAACATATAAACATTTTTGAAACTTAAATAATAGATGGACTCACCATGAACGTGAACAAAAGCAAACAATTCCTCTGCCCCGATACCCAAAGAGTCTCACAACTTATTATGAAGGACAGTCCTCCTGTCGGGAGCTTTAGAGATGTCCTCCATAAACTTCATCCTGATGGCATTCCTGCATTGTGCAGGTTCGCCAATGTTCCAAAATAAATCACTAAGGCGAAACGAGTTGGCTTCTGAAGTCTCATCTCCAGGTTGGGGTTCTGGATGCCTGTTATCCTGGGGGACAGTAATGTCTTCCTCAGAAGAGGAGTGTTCTGCAGATGTAGGATTGTGATGAACAAAGGTGGGCCCTGAGCAGGTTCCAGGACTGGAGCAGCCTGTACAGGATCATGAGAGGCCAGCCTGTCTGTCATACTTCAAATTAATTTCCTCTGCTTTACCTGAAGTCGTCTGTGCCACCGCAATGATTTCTGCTGCACTGACATGACCCAGGGTCTTCCAGCCCGGTTCAGTGGTCAAGTCCGTCCAACCTGCCACTTAGAGAGCAGCCTCCGGAGTCCACGCCGAGAAAGACTGAGAGACGGTGTGCTGGCTATCACGCAAATGTAAAGACATAGGGATTACCTCACCAGCTGACATCACCTGAGGTATAGAATCAACTTGAGGTGTAATACTTGGACTGTCCTGCAACTCAGAGGGAGAGTAAATATTTTTGGGTATAGTGGATGGTATTGCTGGTTCCTCTCGCAAGAGCTGCTGTACAAGGAGTCTGTGCTGTGCAACCATTATCTGTATCTGTCCTTCTGAAAGCCTAGATTGTGCAGGATCATCCATAACAGAGAGTTGTAACTCTTGTTCCAAGTGCCCATTCTCCGTGGAAATGTGTCCTGAAATAAATTCACACTTGCAGCATCTGTATTTCTGGGAATATTATGAGAAACATCCTCGTTGTCTCCATCTGTGGAGATGTTTTTGATAGAAGCAGAAGCTTGTAGAGGAGAGCCAAGATCCCCCCGGCTTCCATCTCCAGCCTCCTGAATGGCAGCCATCTTGTCGAATGACTGCCAAGGTTTACCCCTACAGTTCAGTAGGGGAAAAAAAAAATACCACCAACAGTTTAATCTGGTTCAATTTCAGTTGCTTACCATCTGTATACCCTTCGCCCCAGTCGCCCCTGAAAAAGGGACTTCTAGGCCCAGTGGGCTTCCCGGATCAACAAAATTCAATAAATAAATAAATAATATTTTCAAAGAAATAGCGCATTTACTTTGTCTGAAACATATCCCAAGTAGAGAGAAATATGGTAGATCAGGATTCAAACCAAAATGGCTAACAAAACAAAATAAAGAACGCAGTAAATAGGAAACATAACGTTTACAGGAAATACTCAAAATGCAGATTGAGTTGTTCAGTTATTTATTTTTTGGGGGCTCCTTGACCCTCCTCACCTCACCTCCTCCCATCCCCCGGGCCCCCCCACACTGCTGGCGTTCATCCCAGATTGCCCCCTGGGGTGGGGCCACTGGGAGGGTCCTCTCCATAACCCTCTGAGTGGTGCCACATTATGTAGTCCGGTGGCTGCAGGAGTTCTCGGGCTCGATTTCATGGCGGGGGGTTCGGTGATTGGCCTCTGTCCGTTTTGTCCCCTTTGTGGTGGGAGGTGTGGCATGCAATGACGTAGGGGTGCAAGCGCCCACATCTGGCACACCTCCTGGGACTTACTAACCCTTGCCTGCATCAACCCCCAGCCTCCGCTAGGAGTCGGTTGCAGACCAAGTGCTTCCCCACCCTCCCACCAGAAGAGGAGAGCAGTCCATTGGACACTCGATTCCCCCCCCCCCACGGCCGGCCCTCCAACTCCCCAAGCTCGCATCCAAACTTGGGTCACCAGCGTCACAAGTGGAAATCCAACTGCTGTGCTGGTGGGCTGGTGAGTTTTTCACTTATATACTGTAAATTCAGTGAATGACAAAAAATTGGTCCAATTGACTGTAATCAAACCATAACTACACCATCAGAAATGGCTGAAATCTTCAATTCCTATTTTTGTTCAGTATACACTACCTCAAATAAAACAGTTACTACATTGTCTGAACCCTCTGCTCATTTCCTTGAGATAAACAGTGATGATGCAATAAATGAAATTGCCAGACTTAATCAGTTCATCACTGGGCCCAAATCAAATATCTGCTTGTTTCCTAAAGATGACAAGTGAGCATATTTACATTCGATAGAAATCCATCTTTGAAGAGTCTGTAAATACAGGCATTGTACCTAATGACTGGTGTAAGGCACATGTAGTACCAATCTTTAAACAGAGGGACAAAACAAACCCTACGAATTATCACCCTATTAGCCTTAGGTCGTTATGTAAGAAAATCTTAGAATCCATCATGAGAGATAAAATACAAGCAAACTTGTTTGCTCTAGATCATGAATACAATGGCTTTATCAAAGATAGGCCATGTACCACCAGTCTTATTTACTTATATGCATAATTTAATAAGCAACTAGAAAGCAAGATCGACTGTGATATCATCTGCTTGGACATTAGTAAAGCCTTCGATCCCACACTGGGCCATTGTAAATAAGATGAAGGATGTTGGGATCAGCTGTAGATTAATATGCTGGACAAAACATTGGTTGAAAGAAAGAACTTAGTTATGGTAAATGGTTACCAGTTCACATCGGGGGTGGTTACTAGTGGAGTCCCACAAGGTTCTGTCTTGAGCCCACTCATCTTCCAGTTATTCATTTCTGATTTGACAACAAGTCTAGAAAATCGGTCGATTAAAGTATGCAAATGGCGTGGAAATTGGTGGTCCATGCATAACACTGGAACAAAGACGGTCACTAAAGAGATTTGAATTACAAACAAGAATGGGCAGAAAGGTGGGAAATTCTTTTAACACTGATTAATATAGAGTTATGCACTTGGGAGAACATAATTAATGCCATCAATGCACCCTATGCAGTAGGATCTTGTCTACTACTAACCATGAAAAAAGATGTGGGGGCAAATGTATCTATGGACCTAGAAAATAAAGCCCAATGCAATATGGCTGTATCACAAGCAAACAACACTGTATGAGCCATTAAAAAAAGAACATAACATCCAGAGATATTAAAGTAATTTTTCCCTATACTGTGCTTGTGTACAACCGCACCTGGATTACGCCACTCAGTTCTGGTGTCCCTCTAAATGGAAGGAGCTCAACAAGGTAGAAAGGATTCAGTGAATGGCAGCAAAAACAATTATGTCATAAAAATACCTCTCGTACCCAGAGAGATTGAGAGAGCTCAGTCTCATGACACTTGAAAAGTGCAGATTACGAGATGATCTGCTCTTCTGATTTATGAGGTAGTTACCGATGAATATTTTCATGAAATTAGTTTTAATTTCCAGTGCACAGACATTACTAGAGGTCATCTGCTATAGACAGAGGGAAAGCATTTTTACACACAAAAAATATAGTTTTTCTATAGCCAAAGTAAGCATTAACCCACAAGAGAGTGTGGGTCTACTTGAGAATTAATCCACGCCTGGGGGGCCATGTTACAAGAGTAGTTAATCCTTGGAATGCTCTCCCAGTGGTACTTGTAATCAGTCATAAGAAAGCAGACTTCAGAACTTTACTTGACTCTGTCATAATACCCTCAAATATTACCCATACTACGGAACAACAATGGCATGTTGCCTGTTAGCGCCCACATTAGCACTTACCTTTCTTTGTATGAATCTTTTGTATAAACTATTGTACCTGTTTACAGAAGATCCCTTACAGCCCACATGGAAAGAGTTTTGTGTGCACATTTCTATTCCTGAAGCCAGCTCCAGATGCCATTGGTGCGCCAACAGGGCTTCATTCCTTCAGATTTTATCCACCAAGACTAAACTGATGGCCCTTTGGTGGATAGATGCATGCCTGCTTGGGCTATGAAGTAGTGTGTGTATGTGTGTGTTGTGAATCACTCCTAGAATTGGTGCTTTTGAGCCTCATTGTATCTTTTGAGCATCTTTGATGCTCCTGCTAGGAGAGTGATTATCTATTGTGTTATTGTGCTGTTCATCACCTGATAAAGCTTTCATTGTCAGTTACTGCTTTGCTATTTTAATGGTAATTATCAACATTACATTTCTATTAAAAAATGAGCTTTTGAAAGATGAACATTGCTATTGTCATAGCATTTCAAAGCTTCCTGCTATCCATGACCTCAAGCAGACATCATTTTGCCTGTAACTAGTCATATAATTGTCTGCAGTGTAATTTCAGTCTGCTTATGCTTTCTTTAAAATAAAAAGTAATTTCCAAACTCCCTTTCTATGATAATTCTCAACCAATATATCATGGGAGAAACAAGAACAATTAGTATACCTTTTTTCAATTGCGTGTGTGTGTGTGTGTGTGTGTGTGTGTGTATTTTGTTTTGTTTTCCTTTTTTGCATTGTAATGTGGGACAGTTCTTTTCTCTGCTCATTCTCAAACCAGAATTCCTTCCAGGGTTTGACTTCCATTACAGATTGAGGGAGTGGTCTCAATCAATCTAAGCACTCTTTTCCTGTGTGCATGAGACAGTCTTATTCTGTGAAGAATGTCTCACATGCATTTACCTCAGAAATGGGCACATTCCGATGAGGTTTTGAAAAAAATTAATATATTATTGCTTGTGCTCCATCAATAATGAATTATTATATGAAGGCCAGCCCAGTGGTGTAGAGGGCTGAGTCGCTTGCACCTTATCTCTTGCCATGCCGGTTACCCTTGTAAACGAGCACGGGTTGCTGGGGGTCGGTGGGGAGGGAGACGATCGAGCGTCCAATGACTGCTCTCTCCTCCCGGGGAAGGGGGGGATCCTCTGTGTTGCTTCATGACTGCCATCTGGTGGAGGTCAGGTGGCAGTGCCACAGCTGAGCAACGTAAAATGGGCCACGATTATGCGGTGCATGCTTGCCTTCACATGCATGGTGGAAAAATGGTGGTCATGGGCTTCATGAAGACCTGCCTGCCCTCATCCCGTTCTGCCACCAGTCCACTGGACCCCCAGTCTGGATGCAGAATCACCAGGTATGGTGAGGACGGCCCTTCCCTTCTTGGCCCTGCCATGGGGGGGACAATCCCTGGCACAGTGGGGGCTCAGTAAGACTGGAAAGGCAGCAGACAGATGAGGGAGGTAGGGACAGGGCTGAACACAGCCACCATGATGCACCCGGAGGACAAAGATCTCTATTTAAAAAAAAAAAAAAGAATGTGCGAGAGATAACTCTTAAAGGGTACCTAAACAAGCAGTTTTTTAAAACTGCAAATTCCAAAATCTGGCTTCATTGCAAGCTAAAGTAAAGGCTGCTGTTTACATTTATGCTAAAACTGCATTTATATAAATAACATAAATGCAGTTTCATAGCTTTTGAAAAATGTAAACATCAGCCTTTCATTTTCAAAAAAACAGCCTTGGTTTCTCCTTAAGATGTCTGCCAAGTGTATTAAGTGATGATTCATGATGACATCAACAGAGCCAGAGTCAGAGACCCACATACAGTATATTTCTATAGTGCTAACTCGTTCTTCTTTCCCTCTTTATTTTGAATTGTTGTACCAGAATGGTCACCACCATGTATTACCTTGTGGATTATTTTGATCAGTACACATGTTAGGCTATGATTTTGTTCATTTAGTCCATCTTCTTCCAAGTTGTGTAACTGGGTGTGCTTTGAAACAACTGAGAAGCTGCATGGGATATACTACATTGGACTAGATATCTGCAACGAATCTCTCTCTTGCTTACTTCTGAGGGAAGTTTTCCTTACTTTTACATTGGTATTGCTTTGTGTTTAATTATTTTAGTTTTTAATTCAGGAAAGGGGTTTTCAAAACTGCTTATCTTGTCAGCATCTTCAGAAGGGTTGAAATAACTGCATATTTGATTTTCCTTTGTGGCTAACAAACCACCAGGCTGTTTTGGGCTGGGGAGGTTTACCTGTGTCTGACTTGGATGTTCTGGATTTTCTCTGTTTGATTAGCAGGGTATTTTCTCTGTCAAATTGTTGTGTAGGGCATCTTGCTGACAGGAAGGCACTCATTGCAGTGGTGGGTGAGAGCTTTAGCTGATTGTTTTGTGAGGGCACAGTTTAGGCCCAACCCCTTCCACCCCTCACCCCACCCACCCCTGGAAATAGTTCCTTTATACCTGAGGTTCTGACATCATTTCCTCAAGAGTGCAAGGTGCATATCACTGTCATATCCTCTCTAGCACACTGCACTGACAATATAAGCGTACACATTGTGTAATATAAATATTTCTATATAACAAACCAATCACACACACACGCACGCCACACACACACACACACACACACAAAAAAAAAAAAGTAGATAAACATGTGGGGAGTAATGCAATGTAATGGCTGTGGGGCAGCAGTCTTCCGGGAGTCTTTCTGGAGGCTGAGATGCTGCCCTATTTGCAGACAACTCTGTGCCCTGAGGGAGGAAGTTGCCCGTCTTCAGGCCGCACTGGACAGTAGTAAGGAAACCTTCCCCCAGGCCACACTGGACAGTAGGAAGGGAACCTCCCCCATCCAGGGAGCACCAGAGCCACCACCACTACTTCAGAGGTTGCGAAGAAAGAACAGCAGTTGGACCACAGTGGGCTCAGGGAGGGTGAGGATGGTGGAACAGAGGCACACCCAGTCAGTTGTTCCACTCCACAATCCATAAACCATTCTGGGGGAGCATAGCTCCCCTATGGATGCACCCGCAGGGGAGACTGGTGACAGCTGTCACAAGGGAGGCCCACAGGATGGAGGCAGAGGACACCACAGGGAAAGGAAGCAGCTCCTGGTGGGGGACTCAGTTATTAGGGGGATAGAACTGGATGGAGCAGGGAAAACTGAAGTAAGGTGCCTGCCTGGTGCCATGGCTTGGAGGGACAGGAAGCGCATCCTCAGGATCATGAGAACAGCTGCAAGGGAGTCTGAGCTGGACGTCATTGTCCACCTAGGGACAAATGACTTGGCTCATCATGAGTTTAGAGCAGTGCAGGAGGACATTGTAGAGTTGGGGAAGGGCCTAAGACAAGTAGCACACACAGTATCCTTCTCAGAGGTGCTGCCTGTCAATGGCATGGGGGAGGCGAGGGTAATTAGCACCATGCAGTTTAATGAATGGTTGAAAAAATGGTGTGGAGCACAGGAGTTTGGTTTCATTGGGGACTGGGGTTCCACCTGGAGGGACACCAGCCTGTACTGGCAGGATGGTCTGCATCTGTCCAGGAAGGGAACACGTCTTTTGAGCAATCGGTTTAAATGCTTCATTGGCAAGCTTTTAAACTAGTCAAAGGGGGAGGCATTGATAAGCAGCAGGAAAATCCTAGCCTTTCCCTACAAAACAGGGTACTAAATGAGAAAAAGACCAAGGTAGAAAGGTCAGTGGGGGATGCTGCAACAGAAGGTAAAGCCATCAAAAAATGGAGAGCAATGAGTACCAATGCCCGTAGTCTGGGTAACAAGCTTCCTGAATTAGTGGTCTTGATGGAGTAGGAACATCTGGATATCGTGGCAGTCACAGAAACATGGTACACACAAAACCATGACTGGGACGTAAACATACCAGGATACACTATCTACAGGAAGGACAGGGAGGGTAAAAGAGGAGGAGGAGGAGTAGCTCTTTACATAAGGGAAGGAATCAAAGCAACAGAACAAAAGGGAAAACAGGGAGGAGAAGAAGCACTGTGGGTAAATTTGGAGACCGGCAATGGCACCACAGTCCACACAAGGGTTGTACACAGACCCCCTTCTCAGGGGGAGGAAATAGACAAGGAAGTGATAGAAAGAATACTTAGAATGGCAGAAAAGGGGTGATCTGAATATGCCAGATGTTAACTGGAGTGCAGTTGCAGCAGCCACTTCAAAGAGTGGGGTTATTCTAGATGCCCTACAGGGGGCATGCCTTAGACAACTAGTATTGGAGCCCACTCGAGAGGGAGCAATCTTAGACCTGGTTCTCTCAAATGGAGATGAAGAGAGGATCACAGATGTAGAAGTGGGTAGCCATCTGGGAACTAGTGACCATCGAACAGTATGGTTCACAATAAACACAGCAATAGAGTCAAGCCATACAAAGGCAAAAGTACTGGACTTTAGGAGGGCTGACTTTGCCAAAATGGGTGAGTGCCTAAGGAATGCATTAGCAAATGGGCAGGAAGGAGGGGTGGAAGAACAATGGGAATAATAAAACTGCCATCACAGAGGTAACGAGCCTCTGTGTGAAGCAAATAAACAAAACAAAACGATGTAAGAAACCACTATGGTTCTCAAAGGAAGTGGCAGTGAAGGTTCAAGAGAAAAAGAAAGCATTCAGGAAGTACAAGGAATCGCAGAAAGAGCAGGACAGAGAACTGTATCAGTTAAAACAAAAGGAGGCTGGGAAGGCAGTCAGAACAGCAAAGGCTCAAACCGAGGAAAAGATAGCCAACTCAGTTAAGAAGGGGGATAAAATGTTTTATAGGTACATCAGGGAGCGAAGGAAGACCAAGGGAGGGATAGTGAGGCTTAATAAAGGGAGGAGGGTGGGCAGAGGAGACTGTGAAAAGGCAGAGATACTAAACAAATATTTTTGCTCAGTGTTTACAAATGAAGAGGGGGAGGTACCTAAAACAAACAGTAGAAACACTCTGGATGCAGAAATTGATACCATCCCATTTACAGAAGAAAGGGTTATGAAAGAAATCTTAAAACTGAAGGTGGACAAAGCAATGGGGCCTGATGGGATTCATCCCAGAATTCTAAAAGAACTAAGGGTAGAACTAGTGACACCACTGACCACCCTCTTTAACAAATCATGGGAGGATGGGGTGGTACCCGAGGACTGGAGGAGGGCAGATGTGATTCCCCTTCACAAAAGTGAGAGCAAGGCAGAAGCAGGAAACTACAGACCTGTTAGTTTAACTTCAGTGATAGGAAAAATGATGGAATCACTTCTGAAGGAAAGAATTGTTGAGTATCTAGAGGCCAGAGGGGCACAGGACCCTAGGCAGCATGGATTCACAGCGGGAAGGTCATGCCAGACGAATCTGATAGATTTCTTTGACTGGGTGACCACAGTAGGAGATCAGAGAGGGGCTGTGGACATGGCCTACCTAGACTTTAGCAAGGCATTTGACACAGTCCCACACAAAAGATTAATATACAAGTTAGCCAGCCTGGGTAAAGAATTGGCTGGAGAATAGGACACAGAGAGTAATAGTAAATGGAGTCCACTCAGAAGAAAGGGGGGTTACTAGTGGGGTACCGCAGGGTTCAGTATTAGGACCGGTCCTCTTCAATGTCTTTATAAGCTTACATTGTAGAGGGACTGAAGGAAAGTATGTCTCTTGCAGATGACACAAAGATCTGCAACAGAGTTGATGCACAAGGTGGGGTGGAAAGGATGAGAAGGGACTTGGCAAGGTTAGAGGAATGGTCAAATGTATGGCAGCTTAGATTCAATGCAAAGAAGTGCAAGGTAATGCACCTGGGAAACAAAAACCCAGGGAAGAGTACACAATGGGGGGTATACTAACAACAACAAAATGGAAAGGGACCTGGGGTAGTCATATCAGATGACCTAAAGGTGGGCAAGCAATGTGAGAGGGCAGCAAGGAGGGCTGGGGATACTGGGATGCATAGGGAGAGGCATCACCAGTAGAAAACAGGAAGTTATTATCCTCTGTATAGACAGCTGGTGAGACCCCATCTGAGTACTACGCGGTGTTCTGGAGACCCAATCTCCAAAGACATAGGATGGAAGCTGTCCAGAAGAGGGCATCTAAATGGTGCAGGGTCTGCACCAGAAGACATATGAAGAGAGACTAAAGGAGCTTAATATGTATAGCCTCGAGGAAAGGAGGGAGAGGAGGACATGATAGAAAGCGCTCAGGTACCTCAAGGGAATCAACAAAGTCCAAGAGGGTAGCATCTTTCAAAAAAAGAGATGTGCAAGAACAAGGGGGCACAATTTGAAGATGGGGGTGGTGGCTCAGAGGTAATTTAAGGAAGTATTTTTTCACAGAGAGGGTTGTGGAAGCATGGAACGGCCTTCCGGAGAAGGTTGTGGAGTCAAAAACTGTGGTGGAATTCAAGCATGCATGGGACAGTCATAAGGCCATTCTAGGGGGTGGGGGTAGGAAGAAGTAGGCTGCTGGTTAACTAGGATCTGCAGCTTATCCAGTAGGTAGGGAAATGGGCAGACTGGGTGGGCCAAGCGGACCTTATCTGCTGTCAAATTCTATGTTTCTATGTTTCTTTAACTTGCAGAAAATGTTTTGCAATCTAGCTGACTTTTTCTTTGGCAAACTGCATTACAGTAAAACACTTCAAGTGCCTAATGATCTAGTGGTTATATGATGCACTGAATTTTGTTTTTTGTTAACCAGGAGAGACACACTAAGCCGAAAGCTTGTTTACATGTGTGGCCTGGGAGCACAAGGAGGTTTAGTGACTTGCTCAGGGTCACACAGCAAAGTACTGGTCTTGCTCAGCTCCAAAGCTCATGCTTTCTTGTTAATCCACAAATAAGGCTTTCTTTTTCCATGTGAACCCCCTGCACCTAACCTGCCTTCTGTTGAACACCCCACCATCCATACCATGTCCTTACTACTGCCTGGGGCTGCATATGAGCCTGCGGTCTCATGAAGAGAATTATCACACCTCAGATTGTAATCTTGTACCTCAGAGAGTTGTGCACACCTATACTGCATCATCAGCTGGCACTGTTAAAAAATGCCTCTCAAATCACTCTCCAGTCCACATTCTCAATGTTTGATTTCTGCTCCCACAGTAAACATTGAGTAGATCACCACCCTTCTGCACAGTGAAGGTAGTATGTACAGTACCCTGTTGTGTTGTTTTCCCAGCTCATTAACCAACAACTAGGTCTTCCCAGACGGGCAAGCAGTAAGCATCATGACCCACCAGAAAAAACTGCTGTTCATGCCCTCATAAGGGATGCACTTACAATGGATAACAATACTAATACCTTGAGCGAATCCACCCAACTTCCAGTGTCAGTCTACTCCTTTACCTGTGATCTGCAGAACCCCGCAGGACAATTCCCAGCAGTTCTTCTCCAGTACTTTTTTGTGCTCTACTCTGCAATGTGAGTTGGCTGGCTGCCACCGTTCCAAATCTTGAATGAGCTATACACAACTCACTCGATACTGTCCTAACAAACGTCCCATCCCCCGACCTTAGGGTAATCTCCCTACACTGAATTCAAGTAACACTTTAGGTGCAGCCCTGCCACTCATAGTATTTGTCATTGCTGGCTACTCTCATCCACAGTCAGGTAATGATCACGATGCTGGCAGCCCCACATTTCAGATCTCACAGTAATCTGCTCAGCGTCCTCCTTCATGTCTTCAACTAACCTGAATATAGCTGTACTCTGCTGGAATGGCCTCTTCAGTCCCTCTCTGGCATTCATTCTTCTCACCTGCTCCGCACACCTAAAACTGGTGAGTTCACTACCCTTCCGCATCATGAATGTGTTTAGTACAGTCTCCCGTGTTATATTTACATATTAATAATAAACATGATCTTCTGGTAAGCCAGGCTGATAGCTGCATGGCACAAGTGGAAAAATAGGCTTTCCTACCCATATAAGATCTAAGCCACCTATGATTAGGCACTGTTAAATAACGTGCATAATGATGTGCACACCCATCATTTAATAGTGCCTAATCAAAGGTAGCCTAGATCTTTTAAGGACAGGAAAGTCCATCATTCCCCTTGTTCCCTGCTGCTATGAGCCTGACTTACTGGAAAGATATGTTTATATTTGATATGTCAAAATAAAACGGGGACTGTACTACTTGCATTCATGATGCAGAAGGGTGATGAGCTCACCTGTTTTCGGTGTGAAGAGGAATAATGAAGAATGAATACCAAAGAGGGACGGAGAAGGCCACTCTTGCAAGGTACTGCTGTATTCAGGGAAGGGGGAAGAGAGAAGGAGAGAAATATGAGCAGATTACTGTGAGGAATAAGATGTGGGCCCGCCAGCACCTTGATCACTACCTGACCCCATTGTCCTGGACAGTATTCCCCTTCCCATAAAACCAGTTCATGCAATTGTCCAAAGCTGTGTGTGGATATTAATGCATGAAATGATTGCCATCACATGCTCAGTCACTTCACTACCAGTCTAGTATTGCTTGTAAAGCACTTTGATGTACGATATGTATGAAAACCATTTTATAAATGCTGATTCTTCTTCTTCTTATTACCCATGGAAAAAGAAGACAAGCATATATTTGAGTTGCGAGAAAGTATGAACTCTGACATTGGACTGCACAAGAACTTTGCTGCAAAAAAGTGGTGTTTCTAGGGGTGGTGAAGGGTGCGGCTGCAACCCCCCACAGTAACGTACTTGCTTGCTACTGTTGCATTTTACTTTGCTGAAGAAATTTGATTTATTGATTGTATAAATGCTTACATTCAAACTATGGATTACATTTGTAGGTTCTGTCAAAAATGTACTAAAAAAGAATAATAGCAGAAAAAATAAAGGTTTAATAAAAATGTTGAAAAGTGCATATTAAGCATGCACACCACCTCAACTCCCCCATTGTAGCATCCTGGATCCACCATAACCACTAGACCACCAGGTTATTCAGGATTTGTACTGCATTGTGGTTTGCCACAGAGAAAGTTGGTTAGATTAAAACACATTTTCAGCATGTTAAAGTAAACAAAATGAACAGAACCATAGCCTAACATGTACATTATACAAAATAATGCACGTTTTTGACCATTTGGGTGAAACAATTCTATACAAAGGGAAAAAATAACTAGTTAGCACTATAGAAAGCCATATATATCTCTCTGACTTTGACTCCAGTGATGTCATCACATAACACATTTGGCGGCCATTTTATGAAACAGGTAAGACAGTTTTTTTTTTAATTGGAAGGCTGAGTTTACCACTTTCAAATGCTCTGGAACCACATTTAGATAAATTACATAAATGTAATGTAGTTTTAGCATTAATGAATACAGCAGCCTTTCCTTTAGTCACCTACGGAGTCAGATTTTTGAATAGTTTGTTGTCAAAATGTAGTTTAGCTATCCTTTAAAACTATAACAGTGGTCTCAGCGGCAGTATTAACATATAGCTTAGTGCCACCTTTTGTCGTTTTTGTATGGTGGTGTACGCTTCTAAACAGTAAGCAGGAGGCGATAGCTATCTATTATTTGTTTTTGTTTGTTTTATTTAAAATAGTAAAAGATTTATCCAGGAAGGCACACTGTGCCAAAATGGGTAATTTACAAGTGTGTTGGGGAGAGGATGCAATACATACTGTATAAATGATGTAAGGAGAAATAACGTTTTACAGGTGCACCTGTTCACTTTCTTCTTGTAACTGACATGGAACCTACAAATGAGCATCCGCTCACAGGTGTTCTCCAACATATCATTAAATAAAATAACAGGGTAAAATGGAAGTTTCAAACCCCAGGAAATCTTACTGTATTCTGACAGTTGCAGTATGGTCTCACCATAGGACTGTCCTGGAGCCGAAATGGTTAATAGAACCTATGCTAATGATGGAATGTTAGGCTCGAGCTCAGTTTCCAAATCACTGTCCCTGGTTGCACACCCTGCAACCATCAGATTCTTTACTCCGCTTGCCTCAGTAAGGCGTATCCAGAGAGCTCTCCTTCACTTCATCTGAAGAAGTTATTTCCTCAGTTTAAATTTTAGTCCGTTTTATTTTCCTTGATTTTTGAAGCACTGGCCTTGGTTCACAGGTAGAATAAGTTAAATAGTGTTAGTTTGGTAAGTTTTATCGGTTCCTTTCTGGTTCTCCCTAACCGGGAAGGAACCGATGCTTTGATTTGGTTTGTATTTATTTATTTTAATTTTGGTACCATCCGGTAAGGCGGTTTAGTTATTTTAAATTTTTTTGAACTAATTTACCAAGGTAATTCTTGGTTCACTTCGGTTCTAACCAACCGATAAATGTCGCAGCCTAAGAAATGAATAGGCCGCGCAGGTCTCCAACATTGTACAGAGTGTCGGGAACCGTTCACTAAAGCAGATCTTCATTTAATATGTGTTATTTGTTTGGGGTTTTACCACCTCAAGGAGGACTGTAAAATTTGTAAAACAAATTTCCCTCAGTCAGCGCTTGATAGGCGACTTAAACGACTGCAGGAGAAAATGTCTAAGAAAACCACTGAACCAGTAGCAGACACTCATAAGTAACCGGGGGACCAGCCCTCTGACAAGGGTGACTCCTTATCTACTAAAAAGAGATTTGCCAAACCGGATGCTGACCCAGTGCATTCAGGCAAAAGAAAAAGAAAGAAAAACACACAGCAGTGGAACCGCAACCAAAGGCATCGATTGCAACCGCTGAGGAGATACCGAACGTGATTCGCATAATTCGGTCCTTGCAGACCAATCTGGTCCCAGTTGAAAAACGACCACGTTTGGCTACTGCAGGCTCTGCTTCGGTTCCCGGTTCAGGGGAACCCGAAGTGGAGGTTTGTAAATATTATGAAGAGGATGACAATGAGGAAGAGGACTATTGGGAGCCCATTGAACCGGATATCTCCCCAGATCCTCACAGACCTGACTCCCCTGATAAGGGAACTGAGGATTATACATCTCATTTTCAGTTTATTAGGTAGGTGACTCTGAGGAGGAAGAACAAGATTACAAAGAGATGATGGATGTGCCAACCTCTAAAAGGGTTTTGTTACTCATCCATGAATCCCTAAAGAAACAGGTCCTGAAAGTACTATATACCCACCACTTCCATTCCACCCCTGTATAAAAAGTGGATAAAAAGTACTCGGTGGCTAAGGGTGGAGCAGAGTTCTTGTCTGGACACCCTAGCCACGAAGGAGTGGTGCAGGCTGCAGCCTGTGATAAGACTGCCATTCCTTTAGCTTCACATCCTCCTGATAAAGACTCCAGGAGGATAGATTCCATTACCAAAAACAGTACCTGAGGTCTTCTCTTGCAGTAAGGCAGGCATCTTATATGGTCTATGTTGCAAGGTATCACAGGACTTTGAGGAACACTGTGATGGAAATCACAAAGTCAGTGCCAGCCCCTATAGCAGCGGATTTGGAGGAAGCTGCAAAAAGGGGCATAGAGGCATCTAAAGTGCAATTTCGTATGGCAGTAGACAGTAATGATACCATTGCCAGGCAAATGGCTTCTTCTACATCTCTAAAAAGATATCTCTAAAAAGGTTTGCCTGGCTCAGGACAACTAACCTGACTCAGGACACCCAGTCCAAAGCAATGGAATTTCCATGTGAGCCTCTGTCTTTGTTTGGTGTGCAGACAGAGGCTTACATGAAGAAAATGGACGAGTACAAGACAGACTATCACAGTGCTACTGCTAAAGAGAAGCTCTCTATACCCCATAAGCTGCAAGCCAGGGGTCCCAAAGGCAGGCCTTATAGGCCATTCTTTCAGCCCCAAGCTTACCCCAAGTACCAGCAGCACCAGCAGCAGAGGGGCTACTTTAGATGCAGGGGCAGAAGGGGTGGTAACCGGATAATCCCTAGCACTCAGTTAGCTTCCCAACCTAAGCAGACACCCTGAGAGGTCTGCTCGGGTCGCCTCCCCAGTACCAGTAGGAGGCAGGTTGGCCCACTACCTCCAGGAATGGAAATCCATTACTACAGACAAGTGGGTCCTCGAGGTAGTGGGCCAAGGTCTGGCCTTCAGTTTCAAATGAAAATCAAGGCTGAGGGCAAGAGTTTTTTGATCTTCTTCCCCAGCAGAGACTGTTGCTAGAGAAGGAGGTATTAAATCTCCTATCCCTAGGGGCAATAGAGTCTGTTCCCCTGCAGCAGAGGGGGAAAGGCCTCTATTCAAGGTACTTCCTCACTATCAAGAAAACAGGGGAGTGGCGACCCATATTGGATCTCAGACATCTGAACAAGCATTTACTGAAACCAAAATTCAAAATGATCACTATCTACAATTCTGCCCATTTTAAAGCAAGGGGATTGGTTTGCATCTCTGGATCTCAAGGATGCATCCTTCCACATTCCAGTGAGGCAGTCACACAGAAAATGCCTCAGGTTCAAACTCCCCTCAGGCCATTACCAGTTTAGGGCAATGCCTTTCGGTCTCACTTCTGCTCCAAGGGTGTTCACAAAATGTCTGGCTGTAGTTGTGGCACACCTAAGGAGATCAGGAATGGCAGTATTTCCCTACCTAGACAACTGGTTAGTCGTAGGGCAAACTCCTCAACAGGTCAAGCAGTCCCTGGTACTCACACAGGATCTCCTGCAGTCCCTGGGATTGTTAATAAATCAGAAAAAGTCAGTGCTGCAACCAGTGCAGCTCCTAGAATTCATAGGGGCTCAACTGGATTCAGTGAAAGGAAAAGCTTTTCTTTTGCAGGAAAAGGCAAGCAACTTGGTACAGCTGGCAAGCTTTTTCACACCTTGCAGCCTCAGGCCTGCCAGACACTTCCTACAGTTGTTGGGCTACATGGCAGCATCAACAACTACAGTGCTAAGAGCAAGGTTTCAGATGAGAGATATTCAATATTATCTAAGACAGTACTGGCTCCAAAAGAAAGATTCACTGTCAAAGCTGGTGCCAGTAACCCAAACTTCTGTGCAAGCTCTGCAGTGGTGGCTAGAAGAAAAGAACCTCAGACAAGGAGTTCCCTTCCTACAAGTACAACCCTCCAGGGTGCTTACCACAGATGCATCCCTCTTAGGGTGGGGAGAATACTGTCCGTGGTTCATGGTCCAAGCAAGAGTCCCTGCTGTACATCACTCTGCTGGAACTCTGGGCAGTCTTGTTAGCATTGCAGGCATTTGCCAGCATGCTTCAGGGGAATGTGGTACAGGTCAGAACAGACAACACAACCACAATGTACTACATCAACAAACAAGGAGGCGCAAGGTCCACTCCTCTATGTACAGAGGCCATGAAGATATGGACCCTGGCTTATTCACTAAATATCCAGTTGTCCACTGTTCATCTGCCAGGCAAAGACAATGTCTTGGCAGATGCACCGAGTAGATTACATCAGAGTCACCACAAATGGTCCCTGAATAGTCAGGTTCTACAAGTGGTGTTCAAAAGGTGGGGACCCCAGAGATGGCCCTCTTCGCCTCACCAGACAATCACCAGCTTCCAAGGTATTGTTGCAGGCCACCAGTGACAGGTTCAGTGCCACTGGATGCACCAGTTCTGGACTGGACAGGGAAGTTTCTGTATGCCTTCTCTCCATTTCCCTTGTTACTAAGGGTTCTGATCAAGCTCAGATCCCAGTCTGCCACAGTGATTCTAACTGCTCCAGATTGTGCCAGGCAGCCTTGGTACTCCATGGCACTGGCTCTATCAATAGCCAAGCCGGTCAGCCTCCCCAGGAGGCACAACCTATTGACTTCATCCAAGGGCAGGATCCTGTATCCGAACCTACGGTCCCTCAGACTCAAGGCCTGGCTCTTGACCTAGAGTATGCCAATTTGCATCTTTCAGAAAGTGTCATGGCGATCCTCAGGGTTTCTAGAAAACCTTCTACCCGAAAGATTTATTCTTCCAAGTGGAAAAGATTTTCTATTTTGTGTCATAATGAAAACCTGAACCATACTCAGACAGGATTGCCTGTGGTTTTGGATTACCTTACCCACCTTCATTCTCTAAGCTTAATGCTAGCCACACTGAAGGTGCATTTGGCTGCAGTTCCTGCTTACTTGTCAGCAGGTAAGACATCTTCCCTAGCATCTAATCCTGTGTTCAGGAGCCTTTTTAAGGGACTGATGCATTTGCACCCACCTCACAGAATTTCCACTCCAGTATGAGATCTTAATATTTGCATAGCACAGCTTATGCAGCCACCCTTTGAACCCTTGGCAACAGCTGATCTCATGTATGTGACTTGGAAGACTGTGTTTCTGGTTGCCATTACCTCTGCCAGGAGGATCAGCAAACTCCAGGCTTTGTCCATGGAGCCTGATTATGTGCCATTCCATAGGAACAAAGTGGTCCTTAGGACAAATAATAAGCTCCTTCCAAAGGTGGTTTCAGATTTTCACATTAATCAATCCATCACACTTCCAGTCTTCTTTACTGACCATTTTACTTCAAGTGAACATAGACTGCATAGCTTGGATGTTAAAAGAGCTATCAACTGCTACCTGGAACATACAAAAAGTCATAGAGGGGATAAAACTCAATAGTTGTTGACTTATGGGGAAGTAGGAAAAGGCAAACCTGCCACTAAGAGATCCATAGCAAGATAGATTTTGGCATGTGTCCAGTTCTATTATGGCAAAATGGGCAAACGGCCCCCTCAGGGGCTCAGGGCCCATTCTACAAGGGGGACAGCTACGTCTATAGCAGCTCTAAGAGATATTCCTTTATTGGAAATCTGCAAAGCAGCTACCTGGAAAATAGTACACACATTCACTAAGCATAATTTTTGGATACTCAGGCCAGGAGTGATGCCAGGTTTGGCACAGCAGTTTTGCAGAACCTGTTTCCTAACTAGGTCTTGTCAAAATACAGTAAGAGTTCCTGGGGTTTGAAGAAAACATTACTTACCATAGTAATCCAGCTTCTTCTAATGGAATCTTATTGTATTCTGAGCTCTCACCCTTCCTCCCCTGCTAGGACCTACAGGACACTGCACACTGCCTGTTACTCATGCTGGAAACCTGTGGGGGTACCTATTAGTTTCTTGGGCATCTGTTGACTTGAGTATTAGTAATGCCCTTTGTTAGTTGAAGGTGTTTTCCTACCCTAGTCAGGGTATTGAAATTAGTAAAGTTAGCTTAGTATTTTTAGTTTCTGCATGCTTCGTAAGAATCTGACAGTTACAGGAAGTGCAACCAGGGACAGTGATTTGAAAATCAAGCTGAAGCCTAACATTCCATCATTAGCATAGGTTCTATTAACCATTTTGGCTCCAGGGCAGTCCTATGGTGAGATCATACTGCAATTATTTATTTATGTATTTTTTAATTTATTTAAATCTAGGATTACAGGTACCTTTGAGCCAAGGCTCTTTTACAAAGGTTCCACATCGATTAAGGACATTACAACAGAACATAACAGAGCAAATGCAGTATTAGGCAGGATAAACAGAATAAAACACTGTTACATGTAAATACAATGCATACTTATGGGTAATACAGGCAGGGCAGAGAAGGGAGTACAAGGGGTTACAGGAGAGGGGAGGAACAGCGGGAGGTATGAGCTGCCACAGGCGATTGTCGACACTTAGAGAAGTGCTGGTTGTGGGGCTAGGTAGAGCGGGGGGATGGATGAGCGGACAGAGGGGGTAAGAGGAAAGGTAAGGAGAAGGAGGTAAAGTGCTGTGTGGGGGAATAGAGCAAGGACTGAGGGATAGTTGGGAAGGCTGGATAGGTAAGGCAGTCACAGGTGCTGGAGGCAGAGAGATTTAGCTGAAGCCTTGTTTTGAAAGTACCTAGCTTGGGAGCGGAGGTGATATCAACATTGAGGCCGTTCAGCCAGCTAGAGGCCCTGTAGGCAAATGAACGTTGTCCCAGAGATGCAATTGTCAGAATACAGTAAGGTTCCCTTAGAAGAAACAAGATTACGATGATAAGTAATGTTTTCTTTACAGCCACTAGCCAGTAGGGCTCATGGCTGGGAAGATCTGTGACTCTTCAGATATTCCTCTGTCACAACTGGTATAATTAATTAAATGTTACTTACCCACTAGTTAATGACCAGTTTTACCAACTCCATACAAAATCTGCCACCAATTGGCCAGTGGACCAGTGCGAGTTTTGGCCCTTGTAATAAAATAAATATAACATTTTAAATAATATATAATAAAGCTATTAAATACAACATTTATGTAGTATATGATTCAGTGTTATGTATGGAAATCCATATACTTCCAGATGCTGTTTGACCACAGTAGCCATGTCAAAATGCTGTTGGACCACAATAGCTGTCTCTACTGTGGTACAACAGCACTGAATCTGGTATGTATTAAGATACCTTATGCTTATATACAATGCAGATTCCTCATAACAAAGATATCAGCAAGACCTAAAAATACCACAAGTGAACTGTTTGTTAAAAGATGAGCTTCTAGAAATGTTGCCAAATCTTACAGCTATGGCATGGGTATTACTTAAATCACATTAAATGTTTTTAATCTTAGCCTGTTATTTGCTGTTTTCTGTTAAACCATAGCTCAAGAAAGTTAGAAAGAAGGAAAATGAATTAAAACAAACACACAAGTGTAATGTATCCCTCTCTTGTTAAGAAGACATCATAGACACTTCTCAAGCTTGGCCCTTGAGGTCTTTGATGTCATCTCAACCCTTGAGAAAACACAGCCTTGTCGTGTATGGTTGCCCATATATTATTCTATGTAAAGCTTAATATGGGATAAAGCTGACAGTGTAAGCTGCAGTTAGGAAATTTCAAAGATGGGAAGAGCTATCTTTAAAGGGCACTGTCAGCATTTTGTATTTATTTTTGGCACTATGTGATCAGTGTGCCTGTCGAAGATGCATGCTTTGCTGACTGCTTTTAGGCTGCCCATTTTGCCATATTCATTAGTTTATTATTGTTTTTCAATTAAAATATGATTTTACTTGGCCTGAGCTTCTTACATCTGCACGTGCCTTGAGTCACAGATCCAATTTTTGAAATATTTTTAAGTGTTCCCATATTCATTTTTATGTTCGCTTGCACGCATGCGCAACGAACGTATTGGGAGAGTAGCACACCTGGAGGTGTGCCTCTCCCACCCAATGCACTGCTCCCTTGAGCAGGCATGGCGGTCCTGCACCAATGGGTGCAGGAGCTCAGTGTGACAGCGGTGTTCCTCTGCTTCAAAGGAAAGCACCGCTGCCATACTGGCGCCGCCCTCGCGTCGCGCTTCACCTCCCCAGCACATCTGTCCGCCGCCCCAAAGCTTTAGGTACCCGCGTGAGGAGCACCCCCAGTGTGTGGCAGAACCTAACTCGCCGGCTCCATGAATCCCCCACTAAAGTTGAGCGTACTGCTGCCACGCTTGGGAGCCCACCCCAGTGTGGCAAACCTTTCCTGTTGTTTTGCCGATGGGGGTGCCCAATCCCCCGTAGGCTCCTCAGCCCCCCACACACACATCTTCTGCCATGCTGGGAACCCACCCCAGCGTGGCAAACGTCCCACGTCGTTCTTTTTTTTTTTTTTTTCTGTAAAATAAAAATGGTCCCACGGCGAGTCTTGTAGCCCCTCCCACAACCCGCACCCACCCACTGCGCACTCCAGCCTCCCCACACCCCTCACCCCATACTTACCCGGACTCGGAGCAATGATCTTCAGTGGACCGGGAACACATCTGCACTCTTCACAGGCGACCGTGAACTGAGGAAATGCTGGTAAGCTGTATAATGGGGTAGATGGGGGGGGTTCAACTTTATTGCATATCTCAGTCATTTTTTGGAATTTTTGCACCAAATTTTCAACATGGGGTTTTTGGGACCCCTTCTCATGAGTGATGTCACTGTCATGGCGTTATTCGGGCCCGAAGGGTGATTTCGCATGCACTGCGCAGTCACTGCGCAAAATCACCCTTCGGCCTCGAATAATGCCATGACAGTGGCATCACTCATGAGAAGGGGTCCCAAAAACCCCATGTTGAAAATTTGGTGCAAAAATTCCAAAAAATGACTGTTTTATGAGCGTGTGTTGCGCGGTTCCTACGCAGGCTCGTAAGTTTGCGAATTTTCAATATTTTCACTCCAGATTTTCAACATTGCCATTTTATCACACCTTCTTATGAGCTGTACAGCTGTCATTTTTCACATCTCACCCAAAACCTGTTTCCACCCATGTAGCGCACAATGGCGCAGTCGGTGTGCGAAATCAATGTATGGAACACATTAAGAAAATCACAGTGACACTGTTCATGAGCACAGGTCTTAAAATGGCTATGTTGAAAATTTGGTGAAAAAATTCCTAAAAATGACTGTTTTACGAAGCGCAGCTCGCAGTTCCTACGCACGCTCATACGTTTGTGAATTTTCAATATTTGCACTCCAGATTTTCAACATTGCCATTTTACCACACCTCCTCCTGAGCAGTACAGCTGTCATTTTTCACATCCTGCCCAAAATGTGTTTCTGCCCATGTAGCACACAATGGTGCAGTCGGTGTGCAAACTCAATGTTTGGAACACATTTAGAAAATCACAGTGACACTGATCATGACCAGAGGTCTTAAAATGGCTGTGCTGAAAATTTGGTGAAACAATTCCTAAAAATGACTGTTTTATGAGTCTGCGTTGCGCAGTTCCTACGCACGCTCGTAAGTTTGCGAATTTTCAATATTTTCACTCCAGATTTTCAACATTGCCATTTTACCACACCTCCTTATGAGCAGTGCAGCTGTCATTTTTCACATCTTGCCCAAAACTTGTTTCCACCCATGTAGTGCACAATGGCACAGTTGGTGTGCGAACTCAGTGTATGGGACACATTAAGAAAATCACAGTGTCACTGTTCCTGAGCAGAGATCTTAAAATGGCTATGTTGAAAATTTGGCGAAAACATTCCTGCAAATAACTGTTTTACGAGCGTACATTGTGCAGTTCCTATGCACGCTCGTAAGTTTGCGAATTTCCAATATTTTCACTCCAGATTTTCAACATTGCCATTTTACCACACCTCCTTATGAGCAGTACAGCTCATTTTTCACATCCTACCAAAATGTCTTCCCCATGTAGTGTACAATGGAGCAGTCCGTGTCGAAATCAATGTATGGGACACAGTAAGAAAATCACAGTGACACTGTTCATTAGCAGAGCGTTTTAAAATGGCAATATTGAAAATTTGGTGAAAAAATTCCTAAAATGACTGTTTAATGAAAGGCGCTACACAGTTCCCCACACACGCCGTAGGTTTGGCGATTTTCAATATTTCCTAATCCAGATTTTCAACATTGGCATTTTACTACACTTCCTTATGAGCAGTACAGCTGTCATTGTTCACATCCTGCCCAAAACGTGTTTCCACCTATGTAGCGCACAATGGGGGTAACAAACAGGTCATGCTGACAATTTATTGTGCAAATACCAGCAATCGCACAGGGCATTAGGGTAAAGCACCATACATGCCAAACACCACTGCAAATACCTGCAAGCGAACGTTCAGCATTGACAAATGCTTGTTCAAAATAAGTCAGTATTGCCATATTCATGACAAAGCCTACTTTCAGGCCATATGTCCATCTCAGTGTGCTTAAAATATGCATACCTTGTGCATGCCCGAGGTTACATCAGTTCAGGGGTCATTTTGCTCAGATGTGTGTTCTGTGGTCCTCAGGAATGCACAGAGGCATTGGGTGGGTGGAACTTGGGGCGCGCAATCAGGTAAGACGCTCAGACGTAGTAAAATCATATTTTGACTGAAAAACAATAATAAACTAATGATGAGGCAAAATGGGCATCCTAGATACAATCAGCAAGCATGTAGTCTTTGACAGGCACACTGGTCCCATTGGATTACAAAGAAATACTAAGAGCTGATAGTGATTGCTAATGAGCTTTAAAATAGTTGGTATACTGTTAGTTGTCCTCCTTTTTATGTTGGCTCACACATGCGCAGCCAACATATTACGGTAGTAGCAGATTTGGAGGCACAGTCACTGTTGGGTGAATGCAGGGCACGCATCAGTAGGTGCGTCCCTCATTCCCCAATCAGCCTGCATGCCGGCGCCACACCATGCATACTTAATGTGGCGATCACATCAAACAAAAGGTCTGCTGCAATGCGAGCAAAGCTCGTCATACACAGCGGACCTCCTGACGTGCTTTCCCTGGTTAAACAAGTACATAACATGGCGGCACACTGCCTGCCATGATGCCTACTTCGGGGGTGCCCAGTCCCCCCGTCGGCATGCCCTGTTACAATGTATGTGCCGACGGGAGAGCCCACTCCTCTTCAGCATCATGCACCCCCCCATTTGTTATGTGCCGAGGAGGTGCCCAATCCACCTCGGCTCTTGCTCCCACCTGCTTTTTGTTATTACGGGGTGCCCAATCCCCATTGGCTACAGCATCCCCCACAAAAAAACACTTAGGTGGCACGCTGGGAGCCCACCCCAGCATGCCAAATCACCCTGAAAAATTAAAACCATACCGCAAAGTTTTTTTTTCCTTTTAAACCCTGTAGAAAAAGAAAACGGTCCCTCCCTACCCCCCAACAACCCGCACCCTACCTCCCAGACCCCCTCACCCCATACTTACCTCTGGAGTCTGACGTGATGATCTTCGGTGGACCAGGAACACATCTGCACTCTTCAAAGCCGACCGCAAACTGAACAAATGCCGGTAAGCTGTATAATGGCATAAATAGGGTATCTTACTTCAAGAGGGCTCTTGCAGTAGGTAATTACATATAGGACTGACGCCGGTCGGTGGCAGGACCCCACGGAAAAATTTCTAGCTAGCACTCCCTGGCGAGGGACCGCCCCCACGTCAGGTGACCGGTGTCAAGCGATGTCGGTATAAAGGGGCAGTCCCGGACGCCCACCTTCCAGTTCTTTCCCACCGTTAGCTCGTGCAGTGCCTCGAGGTAAAGTTTGTGCTTCATCAGCCCTGTCTTTTGTCGTTTTTTTACTGAAAATTAGTTATTCTTTTTCTGCCTAGGCCTCCTTCCGGTGCCTTTTTATTTGTTCCAGACTGCTTGGGATTCAGTCCTATATGTAATTACTTACTGCAAGAGCCCTCTCGAAGTAAGATAGTACAGTTACGTAAGAACTTACCGTAACAGCAGATCTTCGAGAGAGGCTCTTGCAGTAGGTAATAACTTCCCACCCTCCATCCCCCTAGGCTTCTTCAGCTCTTTTCCATATAGAGAAATATCCGCTTCTGTCTCGTCCGGCCTTTTTTGGCCCGTGGCAGGAAAGAACTGGAAGGCGGGTGTCCGGGACCACCCCTTCATACTGAGGTCGCTTGACGCCAGTCACCTGACGTGGGGGCGGTCCCTCGCCAGGGACTGCTAGCTAGAAATTTTTCCATGGGGTCCTGCCACTGACCGGCGTCAGTCCTATATGCAATTACCTACTGCAACAGCCTCTCTCGAAGATCTACTGTTACGGTAAGTTCTTACGTAACTGTACTTTTTCCAACTTTGGTGCATATATCGGGCATTATTTGGAATTTCTGCACCAAATTTTCAACTTGGAGTTATTGGGACCCCTCCTCATGAGTTGCGTCACTGTCATGGCGTTATTCGATCCCAAAAGGTGATTTCACGGTCACTGCGCAGAATCACCTTTTGGGACTGAGTAATGAAATGACAGTGCCACTGTTCCTGAGGGGGGCTCTCAGAAAGCCTATGTTACAAATTTGATGGAAAAAATCCAAAAAATGGCTGTTTTACGAGCGTGTGTTGTGCTGTTTCCATGCTTGCTCGTAACTGCATGAATCTGTAATATTTTCACTCCAAATTTTCAAAATTGACATTTTCCACACCTCCTGATGAACAGTACAGTTATCATTTTACATATCCTGGCTGAAATGTGTTTTCGCATGTCCATCACAGAATAGCTCAGTCGCTCTGTGAAATTAGTTTTTGGAACAGTTTGAGGAAATGATGGTTACATTATTCATGAGCAGAGGTCCTAAAATGCCTACGTTGAAAATTTGGTGCCGAAAGTTCATAAAATGACTGTGTTACTAGCATGCGTTGCGCAGTTTACATGCACCTTTGAAACTTCATGAATTTGCAATATTTCCATGCCAGATTTTCAGCACTGTCATTTTTTCACACCTCCTTATGAACAGTACAGCTGTCATTTTTCACATCCTGCCCAAAATGTGTTTCCGCACCTGTGACGCATAATGGCATGATTGCTGTGGGAAATCAACTTTTGGGACAGATTAACGAAATTACAGCGCCACTGTTCATGAAGGGAGGTCCAAAAAATGCCTATGTTAAAAATGTGGCTAACAAACTCCCCAAAATAACTGGGTTACGGACATGTGTTGTGCAGTTTCTATGCATGCTCATGACTTCACCAATTTTTCATGTTTTCTCACCAGATTTTCAACGTTGTCATTTTTTTACACCTCCCCATGAACAATACAGTTGTCATTTTCCACATCCTGTTTAAAATGTGTTTTTGTCCCTGTGTCGCCAAATGTCATAGCCGCTGTGCAAAATGACCTTTCAGCTAACAAACTGATTGTGCCACTTTTCATGAGGTGGGCTCACAAAAAGCCCATGTTGAAAATTTGGAGTGAAAATACCAACACACGCCTACGGTGTTAGGGTTTCCAACTGTAGCATCCCACCCTATAGAGACTGACAGGCGTCAGGGGTGTGACTTGGGATCATCAGCTGTAATGCTCATGCCATTCCACCCCCACCCCCACCCTGCAGCCAGTGACAGGCATCATGGTGTGCCTTGCACTGTTCGGCCACAAAGTTCACCCCATTCTCCTATATTGCACCTACCTCAGCATATTTCCTTCTCGAATGGGGTAAGTATAATGCCCAAAGACCCCAAATTATACCACGACACTTGTCACTGTCTACAGGGTAGGGCGAGGTACAATGCTATGAGCGTTATAGCTGATGACCTAAAGGCACACCCCAATGCCTGTCAGTCTCTACAGGGTGGGGGTGGGGTTGGCGTCACTTCAGTGCTTCACTGCCATTCCTAGTATGCATCTCTAACACCAGCACTACCAATGCCAATGCCAGCGAGACAACATTCGGCATTGAAAAATGCTTGTTTCATGTTAGTGTTTATCATATATTCTGATATTTATTTTGTTTTTTTGATAAATTAATTTTTTTACTGACCATGTAAGTACCCTGAATCCCTCTCTCTGCAGCAACTACTTCAACTTCAAGCAACTTCAGGTCCATCTTGTAAATGAGCTACGCTCAATGATGTTCGCCTGAATAAATAAAGATTTTGATTGATTGATTGATTGATTGAACTACTGCTCCGTCTTTTCCTACTACATCAACAGTTTATGACATCATTTACACCACTCCATGGCATTCAGAAGAAAAGCATGGAATGGTGACATTGATGCAATGAAATGTTTTGGAAGTATGAAAACACAGAGCACCCCAAAAGTTAGATCATTAATTTATCAACAAGTGGTCAAAGCATGTCAGAATTCATGACTAACAGAGAAAGGAAAACGGGGAGAGTATTAAACAGTGTAACAGTTATTTCCTAAAACCTTAAAAGCAACGGTGCAGTGACTTTTCAGCTTATTAATACTGCTGTCTGCAAAACTTTTTTTTATTTTAGTGACTGTTTAGATTTGAAAATACTTGTTTTGCATGTGAAAAGAATGGTGCTGATCTTTGATCCACTCAAGATCTTGACTGCTCATGGATGTTTCTGACTGAAGGCTATAGATGTGTGCAGCTGTTCACAAGAGGGCTGGAAGTTGTGGGTCAGTGCACTGTGCAGAGTATATGTTTTCCAGGGGGTCTGGCAAAAAGTACCAAATTGTAGCTTTTAGATCAGCATATCTTCAGTAAGTCTCATACCAAAAATGAGATCTCTAATTTACTTTGCTTAAAAGTTACAGTCCATTTTGCAAGCCTTATTTCACTGCCTGTTCAGAAAAGTTGGTTTCAGTAAAGAGCTACCGATGAAGACAGCTTCAGAACTCGGAGCCTGGTTCTCCCTGCCAGCAACATTATGACATTTCTCCAAAGTTTGCACAGTTGTAATCATGGTAATCATTTGAGGAAACAAAATCTGACTCTGGACTGGGTACAGCACATATGTTTCTGAATGTTCAGATGCATAGTACTGTATTTTGCAATGTAGCGGGGAGACACGCAATGGCTCGGCAGAAGTACGTGGTGCTTCTGTTCTGGCAGCCTGGGGAGCCAGGATCGGTGTGGCCAGGGTTGGGGAATGCTGCTGAGTGCAGTGCAAGCTGGCCCAGGGTGGGAGATGCCTGGGTTCAAATGCAGCAGTGGCCCCTGGCAGTGAGCCAAGGAGCCTGCTCCCTTGTGGGGGTGGCATCTTCCCAGAGCATGAACTGTGACAGTGGCTCTCTCAAGGCACTGCTCTATGTCAGGGGAGGTGGGAGGAACTGGGAAGGGAAGAACCCCCCCAAAAGATATGTGTCTCCAGCTGTCTAAATGATAGTCTGCTGTTTTTCAGGCTTTACTCCATGTAGATTCCTGCTGGCTGAACAGTGTGTGTGGGGGGGCTGGATGATGGGGCTGGGGGTCGGCTGAGGGCCAAGTAGGAGTGGATGATCGCTCAAAGGGCCAAAAAGCTTGCTTAACAAAATTTTTAAAAAGTATGTGGGGGATTTTGGAATGCAGTGGTTGACATGGCTCTGAAATGCCAAGGCTGTGTGCAACATCAGAATACTGCAGGCAATGTGATTTTATTTATATGGCACCCAGTCCCAGAGGCTCTAGACACCTTATGGTTCATGACAGGCGTTCAATAATAAAAGCAATTAGTAATAAATATAAATTAAAACAATATAGGTAACATTTATAAGGTAGTGCCAGGGACATATAAGATTTCAGATTATAAAATGGGTTTTAAAAATTGTTAAACTTGTTTGGTTGAGGACCATCTTTACCAGTGCTGCTATCTCAGCACAGCAACACTGGATAAAGATCCAGCAGCCTCTTCACACTGAAATCAATACTAACCACACATCCCAATTGCCATCACAAACATGGCTGTCACCTTTACTCACTAAAAACCTTTAACTAGGCCATAAAAATAAAACTGCCTTAAATTTTAAACATAATAATTAAATGTTATTTGCCCTCATAACTCTCTTCTTAGACATACATTTATAAATTTAAAAAAATATACTACTGTACTTACAGTTTTAATTTCTGGTATTTCTTTGCTGACTGAAAAATCTTCCTCGCTTCCTCACCTGCTTACTAGAGAAATCTGTGCTGTTGAACCTGCTACAGATAAAACAAAAGCCCTGGTTCTATCGGAGGCCTTCTGTTGTGTGAATGTGGGGGTGGACATTCATCTGGTAGAACTGAGCAGAGATCTGAATTCTTGTATTCCATCCACAGTAAACATTCCATTTCTTGAATGTAGGAAAGACAGAAAAGAAACAAGGTGGGAAAGGGGGGAAGGGGGATAATATAAAAAAAGAAGAAAGAAATGTGAGGAAATGGATCTGAGTAGGTAGTTTGGGGGGAAAATAGAGGGTTTACAGGCTTAATTGTATTTTGCTGTATATAATATTTCGGCCTCAGATGGCATGTCAGTACTGGGATGTACTGGGTCTATTTTACTGGGGTGGATGAGTGTTTTTAACAGAGTCATAAAAATGTTTCTTTTTTTTATTTTTGTGCATTTTTTCACCAACCCCAAATAAAAATCTTGGACCCATTTTGTAATCACAGTAAGACACTCTGGAGTATACTTTATGGTGTGATAATGGCACTTCTTGGGTGGTTGAAGGCACTCAGCAGTGCCTCGTGCTTCATAACACATCCGAGGTGTGCCCTTTTCCTACCACAATGCACACCCTGTCATGTCTTATTGCTTAAATGTCACCAGATTGTAGTTGTAGACTACAGCAAGGACACAGTTTCAGAAAGTAGCAGTGACACATAATTCTGGAATGTAGCACGGATGCTGAAACTTGAAATGTGTCATTGTCAGAAATATTTAGCATGCAGTAGACACGTAGTTTCAGAATGTGGGCGATACATCACTGTGGAATGTATGGTGGTGGTGGTGTGCAGTTTAGAAATGATTTGCATACTTTCGCCATATGTCCTCCCCATTCTTCCTTTTTTCCCCCCTCACTGAAGTGCAGTACTTTCCTTGCATCGTCCTAACAAAGAACCCTGAGAAGTTCAAAGCACTTTGGTACCTTTTTTGTCTTCCCATCGGTGCTGCAGTAAATATAAACAATTAAGTTTAATGCCTCACACTTTAGTAGACAGCCATGTACACACTCTCGTGCAAATTCCAAAGTTCAAAGGAAAAACTACAACACACAGGGAACCGATGAATGCTGCTCCTTTATTCTTCTTCAGCACATCTGGTGCACATCAAACAAGCAGGCTACCAACCCAGTAGTGACCCCCAACTGCAACTGTGCCGAAGAAGAGTAAAGAAGCAACATTTATCAGTTCCTGTGTGTTCCAGTTATCCTTTGAACTGGAAATTGTATGTGTGTACATAACTGTCTACTAAAGTGTAAAGCAATTTGCTGGCTGGTACTACTTAATCCGCTAGAGCAGCTCTGTTTGTTGTTTTGTTTAAGTTTAAATTGTTGCCTGCCTACCATTTTTTGTGAAGCACTAGCTACTTACATGTGTTTTTGATATCTTGGATGAGCAGTTTGATCAAAACTTCTCAGGAGGATCTCTCTTTTCAGTAACTGCTCTCACAAAGGTGCAAAGGTCTGTTTTCCAGATCTCCTCCGAGATATTCGAAGAAACACATAAAAAAGGAAATATTCAAGATGGTCACACTGTGCTCAGTGATACCATCCCTGCAGTCGGGACTGTTGGGGTTGTGAAAGATGCCTACTTTCATATTCCAATCAGATATGCACACAGAAAAAAAAACTCAGGTTTGGGTAAAGGGAACTGCCAATACCAGTTCATATCCCTTTCCCTTCGGCCTCACCTCAGCACCAAGGGTCTTCACAAAGTGCGTAGCTGTGGTGGCAGCACATTTGAGAAGGCAAGTGTGTGTTCCCCGCCGCCCCCGCCCCCCACTCCCCATCTGGATGACTGGCTAGTCTCATGAAAACACAGCAGGATGCAAGGTATTCCATACAGTTGGTAAAAAGCGTGTTATAAAGCTTAGGCTTCTTGATAAACATGTAGAAGTCACAAACAGAACCAGCTCATGTACTGGACATCATAGTCACACAGCTGGATATCCTGCAGGGGAAAGCTTTTCTTCAGCAAGCAAGAGTATCAGATCTAATTATTACTGCAAAAGATTTCATAGTAGGACAGTCAAGGCCTGCAAGGGATTTTCTGCAACTCCTGGGACACATGACCTCCTCCACAGCAGTGGTACCAGAGGCCAGGTTCCAGATGAGATGCATTTAGTACCATTTAAGGGGCCACTGGTTCCAAAGTGGAAGCCTCTGTCCAAATAAGTGCCAAACACAAAAACTGTGATAAAGGCACAAGGGTAGGAGTAGGACGAGAGCAACCTCAGAGAGGGAATTCCCTTCCTATAACATGCACCCATAAGTATTATCACAACAGGCACGTCACTGCTAGGGTAGGGTTCCCCTCTAGAGGACCTCACCATGAGTGGCACTAGCAGCACACAGGAGACCCAGGAATATTCAAACCTCCTGGAGCTCAGGGCAGTGCTACTAGCAGTGCAAGCATTTTCCTCCCAGATACAGGGACAGTCTGTTCGAATCGGAACAGACAACATGACAACAATGTATTACATAAGCAAGCAGGGAAGAACAAGATCCTCAAAGCTGTGCACAGAAGCCACAGAGATCTGGGAATCTAACCTATTACCTGGATGTAGAGCTATCTGCAGTACATTACTCACTAAGCAGAATAAGCCAAGGAAACCACTAGCGGACCCTGAACCAGCAGGTGCTGGCCTTAGTATTCAGAAGATGGATACACCAGAAATAGACCTGTTTGCTTCCTAGGACAATAATCGATTCCCACAGTTCTGTTGCAGGCCACCAGCAATGGGGACAGTGCCAGAGGATGCCCTAGACCTGAACTAGACAGGGGAGTTCCTGTATGCCTTTACTCTATTCCCACTCATGCAGAGGGTACTCATTAAGCTCAAGAGAGACCCAACAACAATGATTTTGATAGCACCAGACTGGGCCAGGCAAGCTTGGTACCCCATGCTCCTGAGCCATTCCAGCAGGGCTTCAATCATCCTGCCTCTGAGGCACAGTTTGTGGACCCTGTCTCAGGGCAGGATAACATTCCTAGACCTCAGAACTCTACACCTGAGGGCATGGTTCTTGAGGAGCTAGACTCTCTAGCTTAGACTCACCAGAAGAGATGATGAGAGTGCTGAAGATTTGTAAAAAAAAAAAACAGCAACAAGGAAAACATGCCTCAAAATGGAAAATATTTTCATTCTGGTATGTCCCAGAAAGATAATCCATGAGCAGGCAAGCTTGCCTGGAGTTTTGAATTACTTACTGCACCTACAGTCCCCAGGCCTGAGGCTTCCACCCTGGATGTGCATTTGTCAGCAGTTTCAGCTTACACATCAGCTGTCAAGAATAAGTCTGGCCTCACAACCTAGTTTCAAAAAGTTCTTTAAAGGCCTCTATCGTTTGGACCCACCTGTGAGGGACCCTGTCCCTCTCTGGGACCTAAATGTGTGCCTTGCTCAGCGGAGGGAAGCTCCCTTTGGGCCTATGGCTACTGCTAACCTATAGTATGTTACATGGAAAGCAGTATTCCTAGTTGCTGTTACATCTGCTAGGGGTGTGAGCGATCTACAAGCTTTCTGCAAATATCCAAAGTATATAATCTTTCCCAGGGATAAGGTAGTCCTCAGGACTAGTAGAAAATTCCTCCCTAAGGTGGTGTCAGACTTCCATCTGAAACGGTCAGTTGTCCTCCCTGTGCTTTTCACTAAACATTCCAGTAAACAAGAACTCCATTCCCTGGATGTAAAGAGGACACTAAGCTACTACCTGGACCGCCACACAAAATATGTCAGGTCCATCAGCACTCAGCTTTTTATCACCTGTGGTGAAGTGGGAAAGGGTAAGCCAACAACTAGAAGAACTGTCTCATGTTGGATAGTCTCTTGCATTCAATTCTGTTATGAAAAAGCTGGCAGGATACCCCCAGAGGTCTACGGGTACACTCTACAAGGGGCATCTCATCTGTAACGCAGCTACTTGGAAGACTGTACACATCTTCACAAAACACTACTGTCTGGATATTTAGTCCAGAAGGGATGCAAGTTTTGGTACTGCTGTCTTGCACAACCTTTTTTCTAAGTAGGTTCTGGACCCAGCCTCCCAAGGTACTGCTGTGGAGTCTACTATTATAAAGCTGTACTGATGGATTCCTGGGGTTAGAAGAAAAAAAATTACTCGCTATAGTAATGCTTCTTTATAAGGGATCCATCAGTAAGCTTTAGAATCTCTTAACCTGCCTCCCCTTCTAGAACCTGAAAATAGGTTCAGACAAGAATCAGTTGTTTTTTTCTTTGTTTTTAGTTCGCTTGAGCATTACTTGTTACAGCGCTTTTACAACTGTAGCTAAGTGGATATCAAAAAGAGTTTTTTTTTCCTAAATTTTTGTTTCTACCTCTACTTAATATTTTTCAAAATTTGAAAAAATTAGAAAAATGTATAGCTATTTAACTAGTTTAATGGTCACAGCTCCCCCTAACTTTAGAAACAAATCTGACTTGGAGGGAGTGTGACCACAGTGCAAAGTCCAAACTTAGTTCTAATTTTAAGATTCAAAAAGTAGAATAAGTTCCATCTCTGGAGCAACTCAGCCGAGTGGACTCATTGATTTTGTAAAGCCTACTGATGGATCCCTTAAGAAGAAACAGCATTAGTATAGTATTTTGTTTTCTTTTTACAATAGTTTTAATGTATTTCTGGCAAGATCATCATTATTTATTTATTTAAAGTTTGGTGACTGGGAGAGGCACACTAAGCCGAGGCTCGATTCCAGTTGTAACCCAGGGAAGGGGGAGTAAGGGAAGCAAGATAGAATAGCCTGGGTAGGAGCATAGCGTACATGTCCAATAAATACAGTATACACATAATACAAATGATACACAGTGAACGTGTACCAGAGAGCATGCGTGGTACAATGCAATGGAACACAGCAGTCAACAAGAGTGCAAAATTGGGCATTAGCTAAGCTTGAATTTGCTTGATGAACAACTGGACAAGAGTGGTCAGGGGAAGGGGATAGGGTGGACAGAGTGGGGAGAGGGGCACAGGGAGATGTGGGGATAGGGCAGGAATATGAAATGTGAGTGGGGGAGGAAAAGGGGGAGGTAGGGAAGGCTAGGAAAGTGGGGAGAGGGGGGCCGGGAGGGAGAAGGGGGATTGTACCTGGGCTGAAGACTTAGACTGGTGGATAGCATATACAGGAGTCCCTACCACTGGCACAGTCCTCCTTCCCCCTCCCCGCCACCCCTCACCCATGTCCATTTTCTTTTCATTGTTTCACGCCTGACCTGAGATGCAGGATTTTGAAGTGTTTAAAAGTAACTATTTTCTGGCCACACCTATTGTAAATAAATTAAACGTGTTTGGTATGTTGCTGAGCTATTTACAATCAGAAGTATGTACTAGCACCTTCCTACTACAGCTACAGTGTGTATCCAGTATGTAAACGTGAAAAAGTAACCCAGAGGAAAGGGATTAAAAAAAAATTGCTAGTGGCAGCAATCTTAAAAGACTTAATTCAATAATTATAAATATTTGTAATAGAAGCTGTTATAAAAGCATCTGAGAAAAATAAAAATATACTGATGATGACTGTGTGTCACAAACATACTATTGCTAAAAAAACTGTGTGATTAAATGTTTTGCAGACTAACAAGTACTGCTGCTTTAAAAACAATGTTAATAGTTTCTAGTGCCATATTTGGCACTGCTAGCTCTTTTTCAAAATCATTTTTGTTTAGTTTTTTGTATTTTAAAATTTGATAACCAGGAAAGGCACACTGAGCTGAGGCTCATTTACAGGTGTAACCTGGGGGAAGGGGGATAGGAAACACATACAGAGGAATAAAAATGAATAAAATACAGTCAGATTACAGAACTCACTTTACAGTTATACAAACATAATATGTTGCTATGTGGTTACATTGTTCTGAAAAATAGCCGGAGCACAGTTAGGCGGACTAACGTTCAGAGTAGAGAGGGAGTAGGTTCAACGTGATGTATGGGAGAAGGAGTAGGAGGGCAGATAAAAGGAAATAGCAAGGGGTGGTAAGAGGGCAGTAGAGACAGGGTGATGGAATAAGCTGGGGATGTTAGTAGTTAGATACAGGGTACTAGAATAATTAACAACAGGCAGCTGGGGCAAGTACCAAGAGGGGAAGATGCTATAATAAGACTGAATGAACTAGGTGCAGTAATCCTGAGGAGTGGCAAGTATGGAATGCAGTTTGCTATAAAAATAAAATATACCGGTGGCGGATTGGTGCTGCACAGGTGCTTAGGAAGATAAATAGTAATTCAGGTGTCATAAACTTAATTGGCAATGAAAGAGTGAAAAAAGACTGTTGAGGGTGTAATGCAGTGATTGTGGAGGGTACGCAGATTTAACATCAGAGCCAACAAGCAGTATTCAGGTGAGTGTGTTGAGGGATTGATCTCAGAAAATAGTGTGAGAGATTATACAGGCTCAACAGAAGAGCACATGGTGCTGCACAGATTCTGGGCAGTCCAAAACTGGTGGTGGGTAAGCAATTAAACCTCAAATTATAATAGTATTATAAGTCAGCGAGAGTAAAGGACTAATTATCCCCTTGACAAATTGTCAGTGACTCAGTGTTTGTGGTGATACCAAAATGCTTCAAGAGCTCACACTGCCTGTTGTTTAGCTTATTGGGAATAGTTTGACAGTACACCTCAATGAAGCAGTGAAATCAGGGATGAGCTAAGGTTCAGCAGGTGAGATACATCCAGGAGGCTACGATTCCTTAACTGTAAATGTATACCTGAGAATTGTATGAAGCATGCTAGGAAGTAAGGAAAGGATTTTAGTGCCCCATAGTGGTTCAGTTCCCCTGCTGTGCTTGTTCATCATAGAGGGAAAAATAAGGCAATTTTATTTAGTGTCCATTCCCAAGTTCTCCAGCACTTTACAGCTGAAGCCTAAAACAGCAAAAACAGAAATAGCAGTTGCATTCAAAAGAATAAAGTAAAATAAGAGAATAAATAACTCGATAAATGGCTAAATAAACAGAAAGACTGCAACTTAGCTCTGGGTCTCGTCTTACACAGTTTACTCTTAGAAAGCCAAGCTAAAAAGGTAAGTTCTTCAGCTCCTTTTTAAAAATCTCTGCCTGAGTGCTTGCATGCTGGCACACAGGAAATGAGGTCCACATTAAAGTGCAGCCACTTGAAATACCCAGGCTGTCACCTGACATCTTTAAAATGAGAGTGGGAGACGGGAAGCAAGTTGGCTTTGGCGAATAGCTGGACTGGGGCATATGGGTCCTTTAAATATTCTGAACTCAAACCCACGTAGAGCTTTGCACATAAGCAAGCAAAGTATATATATTTATACAACGGGGTGAGTGATATATGAGTATAATTACCGGGTAGCGCTTTTTCCCATAGGGAAACCCGGTTATAATTTGGCGTTATAACCAGCTCGGTGGCCTGGTTTGAATCAAATAAGCTGTTGATGAAGAAGAAGAAGAAGAAGAAAAAGGCCATGCTTTATTGCACACCTCAAAGATTTTCAAAGGTAAATACACACTTCTGCATGAGAATGTCAGATTAAACTGCACTTGAACAAGTGGAGCACTTCAGATACCCAGTAGTCACGCTGGACAAAGGCTTAAACTTTGACAGACACATGGCAAATGTAACAGATACTTTACAAAGAAAAATATGCTCTCTGTATAGATTAAAAAACACACTTACTACTGTAACAAAAACTGCAATTGCTAGAGCGTGTTTGCTTCCCACTTTAGAATATGAAAGTGCAGTTTGGGGGTCAGCCTTTGCTGGGATTTTAAACAAATGAGACGTTCTATATAATGCGATCTATTGCTTTGCTATTGATAGTCCACACAGAGAGCATCACCGTAAACTGTGAGAAACAATTAAATGGTTACCACTAACACAGAGAGATATTTTTCAGTTAATGCAACTTATATCTAAAAATATAAAACTGGGTGACAGAACCCCCTATCAGACTTGTCAATTGCCAACAGAGCAAACAGAGGCCTGTGATCAACTGAACAGGCCTGACTGGAACTACCACTATGCAAAACGTCCGTGGGCCAAAAAGCCTTTTCTTATTATGCTGTGAAAAAAATGGAATGAGCCCCATCCTTCCAAGTTTTAGACAAAAACTGTTAGGTCATTCATCACTCACATCCCTATGCAGATGCACTGTATGTAGTTTTTCATGTAAAAGTTATTGATTGTCTGTACAGTACTATGTAAATGCAAATGTTTGTCTAGTGCTGACAACTTGAATCTTGTGCAACATTGATCAGATTTATATTTGTGAATGTACAGGCTCTTAGTAAATCATTTATAGATAAGTTGTGTTTTCTAAAAACACCCAGGTCGTGCCTGTAAACAGACTTCTGGTCTAGTGTACCTACCTGGTTAACAAATAAAATTGAATTGAATTGAACTGTATTATTTAGCCGTTTTCTCTGGTTCCTGATCCATTCCTGGAACTGGAGAAAAGTATTACTTTAATACATTTCACTTAGCAGTTTGCAATTTTAAAACTAATTAGCCAGCAGTATTTTGGGGACTTTATTCTGGTGACTGGAATGTCTGAAAAGCCTAAGAAAATGACGGGGCCTAGGATTTAACATACAAAACAACCAGATTATTTGTAATCCGAACCAGCTGGCTCAGTCCTTTGTAAACCCAAGAAATTTATACAGTTAGATTGTACCACAGATGATTTAAACATGTGTTGCAGGGAGCTATCCTGATTGTACTCACGCTACCAGGAATCTCAAATCAAATCAAATCATAGTTTATTTATAAAAAGTGCCTTTCTACAACCAAGGCAATACAATAAATGATTTCAAATGTATCAATAAAATCCTATATTTAAAATTCACAGTTAAAATACTATCAATTAAAACCACCATATGCTGATTCAAATAAATAAGTTTTAAGTGCAGTTTTAAAGGCAGGCGATATGGAGACCCCGTGGTGATGACCGAGGGGCATGAGGAAGCAGGGCTGACAAGACACGCCTCCTCTTCACGGCTTTTCGTCCAGGTGGCCACAACCTGTGTATTGTTGCTGCGCAGGGGCTGGATCCCCGAGACGACCTCTCACTGAAACAGTCTCTGGAGCAGGAGTAGCAGTCTAGGCCAGATAGGCAAGGCCCAGGCAGGATGAGCAGTCTGGCAAAGTTCGTGATCTTCTGTTGGTGGAGCCTCCAGTTAGCATGACAGGTTGGCCATGGGTAAGCAGGTCTCAACTCACATAACACATTCAGCACATTGAAAGTAAACCGATATCTCTGGGTGTAGTTCGAATATAGTCCAGTTGCAACTTCAGCAGCTTTACTGAGCAAACCTTTCAATCCGAGTAAGTCTCACACTCAAGCTGGTCCTATCGCTTCAGGAGCAAGTCTTCAGTCCAAATCGCAAGTAGCACCAACAGACATCTTTTCTTCTGCTGCAGTTCAAGGCTGGAATCAGACAAGTCCGACATCTGCTATAAGGCAGTCGCAACAGGAGAACGTGGCAGGGTGGCAAGTTGAGCCTTTTCCCACCGATTCGCCTGTGTTCCTTCTGGGAGCAGCTGCTCGAAATCTCAAGGTGTTCACACTTCAGCTTCCAACTGTAACTGATCTACTGTCTCTTGGCACACTGGACATTTCCCTTGTAAATTCAGGGATTTGGTTGGCTAAAGGAGCTGTCAGTTACAGTAAGGGCTTCCCTTCCAGGCCAAATTGGCGCCAACATTAAAACTACAAAAAATACAGTTTTACTTCCCACAAGACCCCTGGGACAGGATCCATTTTAGGCCCCTGTAGTCTAACTGGTCCAGTTACTGGAAGTTCCAGACCTAACATGGTGGCGCGCCCATCCAGATGAACGATCTACAAATAAAGAAGGTTAGACAAACTTCTCTAGCTCTAATATAACAAGGTACAAACAGTAAATAAGCACAATTTCTACATAGGCTCCCTCTGCGCAAATAGTGACCGCAGTGGGGAGCAAAACAGAGCACTGTCTGGCTGATCACAAGCCCTAAATCACTCAGACCCAGCACAGACCATTCACTTAACACAGATTAGCTAGTCTCTTAAAGGGACAGGTGCGGCGGCTTAGTATGGCACTCTCACACAGATGAACAGAACTGCTTAAGACAGGACACCAACCTGACAGTGGGCATTTAAGGAGACCAAGAAGAAATTAGGTAAACCCTAAATTGGTCATGGGGTTACACTCTTCTTTACATTAACATATCTGAAGAATTGTTTCCCCACCCTTGACCCCCTATGCAATACACAGCTCTGTGTCTGCCTTTGCCTCCCTGATCGTCGTCTTTGTTTCCCTAGTTTTTATTCGGTGCTCTCCCTATTCCTCCTCCCACTGCTTTTCCTTGTACTTGGTGAAAGCCCCTTTTTCTTGTCCCTCGCTGCTTCACTGACCCTTTCTGTGAACCATATTTTCTCTTGTTCCTGTTTCGTATTGTAACAATTTTTGTGCATGAGTTTGTTGCCTTGAAAATTGCCCCCTTATTTGCCCCATCTTTCTGTACTCCTCCGATGCTGTAGACCTTGGTCAGTTTGTCTTAAACCAACTCCCTTATCCAGTTGATGTCCGCTTTTCTGAAATCCAGGACTTCAGTTTTTGATAGGAGCATTTTGGTCCTGAGGGCCAGCCAGAACCAAATGGTGTTATGGTCGCTGGACCACAGTGGCTCCCTTACCCTCATTCCACTCACTGTCTCTGAGCTGGTGAGCACCAAATCGAGAATGGCTGCCTGTCTAGTGAGTTTCTTAACCAGCTGCACCAGCAGGCAGTCCTGCAATGTATCCAACATGGTGCACCTGGCTGCTGGAACGTCCCAGTCAATATCCAACAGGTTCAGATCACACATCACCACTTCCCCCTTCTTCCCTCCCCTTGCCAGCTGGTGTTCTTAAAGGGAAGGGGGACATCTGGAAGATCAAACAGTAAGTGGGGTCTGGGCCCAACAGGAGCACATAAATGTACTGAAGCTCAGGGCAATGCTTCTGTTCCTGCAGTATTTTTCAAATCTGGTTCAGAACCAGTTAGTTCTGATCAAAACAGACAATATTGACACGGTTTACTATGCAGACAAGCAAGGTGGCACCAGATCCACAAAACTATGCACAGAGGCAATGAGGGTCTGGAATGTGGTCTACTCCTTAGATACAAAAATCTCTGCAGTATACCTGCCAAGGAAGGACAATGCTCTGGCAGACTCGCTAAGCTGGATAAGTCAGGGAAACCACAAGAGGTCACTAGACCACTGGGTGGTTAAAATCCTATGCAGGAGATCTGGTACACCAGAGGTAGACTTGTTTGCCTCATGGGAGAATCGCAAGTTACCACTGTTCTGCTGCAGGCCACTCAACAGGGGGACTCTACCCCAGCATGCACTGACCCTCAGTCGGTAAGGGAAGTTCCTATATGCATTCCCTCCATTCTCTCTGATTTAAAGAGTACGTTGGAAATTGAGGAGGGAGTCAGCAACAGTAATGTTGGTGGTCCCAGACTGGGCAAGATAATCATGGTATTCTCTCGTACTGACCCTGTCAGGCAAGAACTCCATCTCTCTTCCCATGAGGCATGACCGCCTGACTCTGTCTTAGGGTGGAGTGAAATTCCTAAACCTCAGAACACTGAGGCTGAAGGCTTGGTTTTTGAGGACCTTGAGTACTCAAGCATGAACCTTTCAAGCAAGGTATTAAATATCCTGCAAATTTCAAGAAAATAATCCACAAGAAAATCTTATTCCTCAAAATAGAAAACATTTTCAGTTTGGTTCTCAGATAAAGGTGCATCTTCTCTTGAAGCTGCTTTTTTTTCATCATCCCTTTCTGCTTCTGTTTGCTCATGTAGACCCTCATTCGAACCGACCCCCCCCCCAAACCCAGCCCCGCCACTTGGCTCCTCCAGGACTCACCTTCCACTGTCGCCCTGCCACAGGACTGTGGCATGTGTCCAGCCACCTGGTGCGGTGCCTGCAAAGGGGGGGATTATCGATCATCATCCTGTTTCCAGGGGGTATTTTTCTCCTTTTTTTCTCCCCTTACTCCCTGAGGACCCGGCAACATGGTTGCGCATATGTGTGGAGGTGCGCTAGCATACTGGATTTGGCACTTACCTTGATCCACCCACCTGGCCTAGCACCAGGTCACCTGTTTGCCCAGCACTACCATAGAGTCTCCACTTGGTGGCAGTCAAGGGCCAGGAAGTCCTGCCTCCCTCATCTGGGAGAGAAGAGCTACCTGACGGCCACTCAATCCACTCCCAGCCCTTCCCCCAACCCCGGCGTCTCAAGGTCCTTCCCCAACACAGGTCGCTGGCATGGGAGAGGTTCGACAGCTCCCTTGAAGCTGATTTATCTTAGGTTCTGGATTATTTAGAATATTTGCACGCAAGTGGACTAAGGAATTCATCACAGAAAATGTACTTGGCAGCATTCTTAGCTTTTCTTTCTGCAGTGTAGTCAAAATGTAGCTTCACACCCTGTGTTCAAAAGGTTCTTCAAAGGCCTCCTTCACTCAGTTAGGGAACCTGACCCCCCTCCTCGGGGGCTTGAGTGTCTGTTCAGCACAGCTGGTACAAACTCTTTTTGAGCCAATGGCCTTTATGGATCTAAAGTTTTTAACATGGAGAACACACTTTCTCATAGCTATGATCCCTGCTAGAAGACTCAGTGATCTTCAAGCCCTGTGCACAGTGCCTAACTATATAATTATTCACAGGGGGAGAAATGGTCCTCAGGACAAACAGAAAATTCCTTCCAGAAGTTGTCAGAATTTCAACTTAGTCAGTTATTTTACCTGTGCTATTCTCATCACATTCTAGCCCAGGTGAACAAAAATTGCACTGTTTGGATGTCAAGAGGGCCCTTAGCTACTGTACTATCGAGACAGAAAAAAGGACATCAGGACTGGCAAGAGCCAGTTTTATGTCACCTATGGGAATGTTGGTAAGGGCAAATCAGCAGCAAGAAAGATCATTTCAAGATAGTTGGTCTCGCATCTAATTCTGCTATGAAAAAGCAGGTAAGCAGTCCCCCCCCACCCAGCTTAAAGCACATTCCACAGGGGACAGTGCAGCTTCAGTAGCAGCCTCAAGGGGCATTCCGTTTGCAGACATCTGCAAAACAGCTGCCAGGTAAACCGTACACACTTTTAGGAAGCACTGCTGTCTGGACATATTTTCCAGAAGAGATGCAAGGTTTGGGACTGCAGGCTTACATAACCTTTTTCCTCAGTAGGTTCCAAGTTTCCTGGCCCCCTGAGGTTCTGCTGTGTAGTCTTCAGTTTTTGTATGGTATCCTTATTGGGATCATACAGTTAGGAGAAAAAAAATATTCACCTTAATAATGATATTTCTTCTAATGGATACAATAGTGAGCCAATACAATGCCATCCCTACCTTCCTTTTAAAACCTAATCAGAACAAGCATTTGTCAATGCCGAATGTTTTCTTGCTAGTATTGGCATTGGTAGTGCAGGAGTTAGAGAGCTGCATAATAGGAATGGCAGTGAAGTACTGAAGTAGCGCCACCCCTCCCACCCTGCAGAGACCGACAAGCATTAGGGGTGTGCTTTTGGGTTGTTGGCCATAACACTCACACCATTCCACCTCATCCAACCCTGCAGACACCGACAGGTGTCGCAGTGTGCCTTTGAGGTCTTCGGACCTTATGCTCACCCCATTCCATAAGGAAATAAGCTGAGATGGGTGCAGTATAGGAGAATGGGGTGAATGTTAGGGCTGAAGACCCCAAGGCACACCTCGATGCCTGTCAATGGCTGCAGAATGGGGGTTGGGTGGAATGGTGTGAACATCACTGCCAATTACCCCAAGTTACTCCCCCAACGCCTGTCAGTTTGTACAGGGTGGGCATTACGGTTGGAAACACTAATGCCCAGAGCATTTGTTGGTATTTTTGCTCCAAATTTTCAGCATGGGCTTTTTGGGACCCCACCTCATGAACAGTGGCAGTATCATTTAGTTACTCAATCCCAAAAGGTGATTTCACACAGCGAGTGTGCCATTTGGTGCCACAGGTGCGAAAACACATTTCAGGCAGGATGTGAATAATGACTGCTGTACTGTTCATGAGGAGGTGTGAAGAAATGGCAATGTTGAAAATCTGGAGTGAAAATATGAAAAAGTGGCGAAGTTACGAGTGTGCGTAGAAACTGTGCAATGCACTCTCATAACGTAGTCATTTTTTGGATTGTTTTCACCACATTTTCAATATGGCCTTTTTGGGACATTCCCCCATGAACAGTGGCACTGTGATTTCGTTAGTTTGTTCCGGAAGTTGATTTCACACAGCGACTATGCCATTTGGTGCCACAGGTGCAAAAACACACTTCGGGAAGGATGCAAAAAATGACAGCTATACTGTTCATAAGGGTGTGTGAAAAAATGGCAATGTTGGAAATTTGGAATGAAAATATTAAAAATTGATGGCTACGAGCATGCGTAGAAACTGTGCAATGGATGTTCGTAACGCAGTAATTTTTTGGAGTTTTTTCACCAAATTTGCAACAAGAGATTTTTGGGACCCCATCTCATGAACAGTGGTACTGTTGTTTTGGTATTTGGTCCCGAAAGGTGATTCCGCGCAGTGACCACGAATCACATTTCGGGATTGAGAAACAAAATGACAGTGCCACTGTTCATGAGGTGACCGAGATATCAACCTAAGTTGAAACCCCCCATTGACTACCATTATAGGTCTTACCGTCATTTCTTCAGTTCCCGGTTGGTCTTTGAAGAGTGCAGACTTGTTCCTGGTCCACATAAGATCACTGCTTCCGACCTCGAGGTAAGTATGAGTGGGGGGTGCAGGAGGTGGGGTTCACATGGGGAGGGAGGTTGGGGCAGGGGGCAGTGGGAATGGTGAGAGAGCAGCTTTCTATTTTTTTTTCAGGTTTAAAAAAAAAGATGTTGTAGGACTGTTTTCTGTTTTACAGGTGAAATATTAACAAAGCTGATTTTGGCACACTGGGTGGGCTCCCAGTGTGCCAGAGTACTGGGGGTCAATGCCGAGCCCAGAGTTGGGCCCGAGGTTGGCTAAGAACATAGGGGTGTGGGGGTGCATTCGACACCGGAGTGGGCATCCTGGTGCCAGAAACATCAAAGAAGTATTTTTTGGCACACAGTGTGCCACATTAATTGAGGGGATACATGCTGACATGGGGATTGAGCGCACTGATGTCAGCAGGGGATGGAGAACAGAGGGTGCAGGGCAGGCAGCAGCAGTGGGAGGGAGCTAACATTTAAATTTGTTTTCCTGCTCTGTGCCTGATTGGGAGGGAGAGGGGATTGCCAGTGCAATGACAAAACTATCCCTGACTGCAGCGGCAGATTTCTTTCAAGTGCAGCGCTTGCTGTGAAACTGCTGTCATCAACAGCTTCAGCATTAATTGGTGGCCAAGGGATGCGCCCATTAAAGCGTCCGCTGAATTGGCCACAACACTGTCACACCTCTGCAGTGCTCTACTATTTCAATATGTTTCTTGTGCACTGCGCACGCAAGCAGACATAAAAAGGTGCACAGCTAAATATGGTTTTAAATACTGTTTTCTGCCTGAGCATTTAAATTTGTTTTACACATTCTGTATTTTAAATAGCTGTTTTAGAATTTTTTGTGTATGTTTATTTTTTTTTTTACTTTTTTGTCTGCGTATTTTTTCCTAGTTAGCTAGTTACAAGCAGTTTAGATTAGTTAAGTTAGCTGTGCTCCCTTCTGCTCTTCAGTACAAAGTTAATGTTACAGCAGTCGTCTTGTATAACATTGCCATCTTTCGGATGAGACGTGAAACCGAGGTCCCATCTGCCTGGATTGGTAGTAGTTCAGGTGAATGTTAAAGATCCATGGCACTTATCGAAAAGAGTAGGGGAATTTCCCCGGTGTCCTGGCCAAAATTTCCCTCATTCACTAAAAATACCACCAACAGCATAATCTGGTTCAAGGTCAGTTGGCATTCACCTGTATCCCCCTCCCCCGGGTCGTGCCTGAAAACAGGCAGGATTTGTCTAGTGCACTTACCCAGTCAACAAAAACTAAATAAATAAAAATAAAATTGTGTGCCAGATGTGCGAAAATGCATTTTGGGCAGGATGTGAACAATGACAGCTATACTGTTCATAAGGAGGTTTGAAAAAATGGCAATGTTGAAAATCTGGAATGAAAATATCAAAAATTCTCAAAGTTACGAGTGTGCGTGGAAACTACGCAATGCATGCTCGTAACACAGTAATTTTTTTGAATTTTTTGACCAAATTTGCAACATAGGCTTTTTGGGACCTCACCTTGTGGAAACTGACACTGTCGTTTCATTACTCAGTCCCAAAAGGTGATTTCGCGCAGTGACCACAAAATCACCTTTCAGGACCAAATAATGAAATGTCAGTGGCTAAATTCAGGAGGTGGGGTCCCAAGAACCCCATGTTGAAAATTTGGAGCAAAAATTTGGAAAAAATGGCCGCAATATCCACCTAAATTGAAAAAAAAAAAAACATTTATGCCATTATACAGCTTACCAGCATTTCTTCCGTTCGCGGTCAGCTTTGAAGAGTGCAGACGTGTTCCCGGTCCACTGAAGATCATCGCGCCAGGCTCCGGAGGTAAGTATGGGGTGGGGATGCAGGGTGCGCAGAGGGTGGGTGCGGGCTGAAGGAGGGGACCCGATGGCGAGGGACTGTTTCCTTTGTTTCAGGTAACAACAACGAAAAAAACATCACCGTGGACCGTCTGACAGGTTTTAGCCACACTGGGGTGGGATCCCAGTATGGCACATTTGGTTTTGGGGGGTTCATGTTATCCTGACTCCAAAACTCAACATACCTAAAATAGACAAAAATATACGCAGCAACAAACATTTGTTTCCGCTGGGTATGCCATGATGCTGACCAGCAGTTCAGTTTTTACAATGTTGTTGTCCTTTTTCTTGAGTTAAACTTTTTGGCAACTACATGTGAGCAGATCCATGATAGCTAGCAGGTATGTTGGATAGCTCGCAATTAACCCAGGGATAAGCAGCGACTGAATGCTCCCCAACCATTCCCATCACTCTCAATAAAGAAAGTAGACATAGATGCTGCTGCAGAATAAACTCTTTAACACTGCAAGTGGATTGGAGCTGATGTGTGTATGTGTTTGTTGTTATATTACTGGTTAAGGCTCTGGCCCAGTCACTTATGGCTATCACCCTTACTTTCCGGCATGATGCGGTGACTGCTGAGGGTTGTGTCTCCCTGATTTCTCATGTACACCAATAATAGTTTCATAGGAGGTTATCCCAGCCTGCGTTCCCATATTAGCGAGGCCAGCGGCTACCTCTCGCAGGTGTTTTGGCGCACTGATGTACAAACTACTGTTAGTGCTCCAACAGCTCTGGCTCAGCATTGTGTCGCTTGCCTAGTGTGCCTCACAAATGTGTAGCCTATAGCTTACTCTTGAGGATCCTGCAAGGGATAGTCACAAAGTTGGATAAGAATCACTTATGACCGAGCATCAGACTCAAACCTGCCAGGTACCTAATTTCACTCAGTGCTCCTGGGTATGCCATTTATCTAGCCTATATGGTCCATGCTGACTGCTGCTGGGATTTCATTTTTATTTAGTATTTAGCAGTTATACGAGTTTAAGGTTTCAGGGTTTGATTAGGGCTTAATAATAGGTATATGGGTTTACGGTTTCAGGTCTGTGTCTATGTTTTTTATTTTACAGACTATTCTGTGCAGGTTTTGGCTATGTGTTTATGTTTTTTGTACTTTACCAGCGATTGTGTGCAGATTAAAAAAGGCACTGCTGTCTTCTGCTGGGATTACTGTTGTCAGTAAAAAATACCTGTCGGTAAGATGCAAGTCGGGAATTCATCATCGGGAAAATATGCGATGGGCAGTTAGATGTGGGGAAAACGTACTAGACCCTTGGGCAACCCCCTCGCAGACCACAACGCTAAAGGGGGCACATATGCTGACAGGGGGATTGGGTGCCCCAGAAGTCAGCTTCCTAGGGACGGTGAGCAGCAGGCAGCGAGCCGCCACCCGCCATGTTTCATTGAAATGTTACACCAGGCAAGGCATGCCCCGCAATGATGGGTCGCTCCCTCATTGCAGTGGCGAAATTGTTTCAAGTTGGTGGTACGCTTTTGTACTGCTTTCATAGACAGCATGCTATTTCATTTGTGCCACAGAGCCCAGCCTGCAGAAGCAGTGGTGCTACTGGAACCAACACGACCACACCTCCAAAACCTGCTATTCCAAGCTACCATAATATGTTTCTTGCGCATGCACAAGACAACAAAAAAAAAATCATGCAAATACTACAACTAGCTCTTGTTGGCATAATCCAACTCTTGTTTAGGAGAATATCATAGGAATCTGCACTCAGCACTACATTCATTTATTTAAAGGTTCAGCATCTTACAGAAGTAAACAACAGCCATTTTTGATGCTAATGTTGGAATTATGTCTTGTATATAAGTGCCTTTCTCTATGCCTTTGAGGTAGTGCAGCGGGAGGGGCTTTATCCCCAAAGATGAACATAAATGAGTCCCCTTCCCTTCCCTTCCTCAGTTGCGGACGACAGACATTGTGGCTCCAGCAGTGAAAACCATCAAACACTGAAACTACATAAGGATCTTCTAAATATGTTTGCTACTGAGTGACCTCTGGTTCCTTGCACATTGGGCTGGCGCATCACAAAGGTGATATGTTCACTCCCCAAGGAAGAAAAGCGAAAATGCATCACTGTATAGGATCCCCCTTAACTGATTTTCTAGTATGGCTCAGGAGGCATGCTTGTGCCCCTTAGAACTGAGGAAGGGTTCTGGGATGCTCTTAATGAATTTCGTGGTGGAGAAAAGGAGCATCTGGGGACAATAGCTGGAAAATTTCTACCTATCACATACTGTAGTTAAAAATTGTAATTTAAAAAGAACATAAACCTTGTTTTTTGGTTTTTTACATGTTTAGTATAATTAGAGAATTATCATATATGAAGTTTAATATACTTAGTATAGTATACTGTTTCTTTTGTTAATTTTGAAATAGTCCTTACAAAGAGAGGGTTTTTGTTATGTCATACAAATAGCAGTATCTCAGCCCTAATGTGTTGCCCCAGAGATAGACCTTTAAAATGTTAAAGTTCAAACTCCGCAGTGTGGTCATGCTCCCCTGGCATTCTATGGCAGATTTATTTCTCTGTTGAAGAGATCAGTCACCCATAGTCTTGTTAAAGTCCCTGTGGCTAATGTTCAGGTTTGACTACCCTTTTATTACTTTGTAATATTTTTAAGTTTATTGGATTCGTTAGTTTAGCTTAGTTTTATATAATCTTGTCTTTTCGTTTTTTTAAAACTAGTTCCATTGCTGTTCCCGGAATCTGGAGAACCGTGGTTTTCACTGGGTCCTGGCTTGGGCAATGAGCCTGAAAAGAGCAGGGGGGACAGCCAGGTCCTGCAGAAAGAGCTCCGGGACACAGCAGAGTTCAGAGGGAAAAGAAGGCTCTGAGAAAGGAGCCAGTCAGCTTGAACCATGCCTCCAACCCCCGGCAGCAGCCAATTAAAGGGGCTGCAAGGCACATACAGGAAGGAGAGGAGAGATTGGGTTTTAAATAGCGCTGACGGCGAGTGTCTACCAGAGGATTGGGCGGTGAGCCTGAAAAGGAGCAAGGGGAGAGAAACAGTTCCGCGGGTAGCCAGATCCAGCAGAAAGAGCTCCAGGACACAGTGGAACTCGGAGGGAGCCAATCAGCTTGAAGCCGTGCCTCTAAACCCCCAGCAGCAGCCAAATGCAGGGTTTGCAAGGCACATCCAGGAAGGACAATGACAGCACAGCGGAGTTTGCCCACTGGAGGCAACTGGCAGCAGATCACTCTGCATCGCACTGCAACAGTAAGAAAAACAGAGGAATAGGATCCAGTGCGGGCAGCCAGCCAGGGAAGGAACAGGGAAAAAGGGTGTCTGCAAGGCAGAGTTGGAAGGAAGGAGAGGACTAGAAGGGGGTGACACGTCGTATTTAGTGTAGGGCTACTAAAGGGTTTGTGTTGAGAGAAAGAAAAAAAAATATTTATATTTATATTTTTTGTTTGATTTAGTGTTTGGAGAAGCTAGCTAGAAAATTATCCAGGTCAAGATGCTGGGCTAGGGGAGGTATAAGTGCAGGTGCCACAGGAAGGAAAGAAGAAAGGAATAAAAGAACACTAAAATACTGAGTACTACTAGATAGGCTAGGCTATGGGAGGTATCAGTGCTGGTGCCACAGCAGGTAAAGTAGAAGGGAATAAAGGCAGCAATACTAATCTACAGAGTACTACTTGCTGGGTACACTCTAGCAGGGGAAAAGGGACCAAGTAGTTGTAGAGTAACAAGATAAACAAAATAGTAAGTATGCTGGGAGTGGTGTGTGGTGGCGGTTTTTAGGGAGACTTTCTGGAGACTGCAGTGCTGCCCCATCCGCTTGCACCCCTCTGGGCTGAGGGGGGAGGTTGCTCATCTCCAGGTCGAGTTGACTTGGATTCGGGGGGGCCTCCTCCCTAACCTAGGGACCACCAAGTCCACCACCGCTGCCTCAAGGGGTGCCATGGAGGAGGAGGAGGAGGAGCAGCTGGACAACGGTGGGCTTGGGAAGGGTGAGGGTGATGGATCAGAGGCTTATCCCCCCCATGGTACCACTATGCAATTCCTACTCCGCCGTGGTGGAGTGGGACTGCCCCATGGAGGCACCCATAGTAGTGACTGGGGAGGATGTGGGGCTTCTTTGTGGTGGATTCCCAGAGAGGGTGGCAGAGGACCCCAGAGGAGGAGGCAGCAACTTCTGATGGGGGACTCCATTGTAATGGGGACAGCCTTGGGGTGGAAAGGCAGGTTAGGTGCCTACCCAGTGCCATGGCTTGGAGGAATGGAAAATGGATCCTGGGGATTGCTGAGGCAGCAGGACAGGAGGGAGAGATGGATGTCATTGTCCACCTAGGGACTAATGACCTGGCTAAGGATGAGGTTAGGACAATGCAGGAGGAGTTCAGGAAGTTGGAGAGGAGTCTTCGACAGGTAGCATGCTCAGTGACCTTTTCTGAGGTACTGCTTGTCTACAGTAGGGGGAAGGAAAGGGTACTCCACACCAGGAGCTTTAACCAATGGTTGAAGGAGTGGTGCAGAGGGGAAGGATTCAGCTACATTAGGGACTGGGGTCCTGCCTGGAGGGATAAAGACTTGTACAGGGGGGATGGCCTTCATCCATCTGAGAGGGGAAACCAGGTCCTCAGTGGGTGGTTTAAATGTTTCATTGGCAAGCATTTAACTAGGCAAGGAGGGTGGCAATACGAAGAAGGGAGACATAAACTGCCCCCAAGCTGACGTAGATAGTAGGGAGAACCTAAAGGAAGACAAATCCCCAAGGGTACCTGATAAGAAAAAAACACCGGTAGAAATGAAGAGAGATGGGAATGAGGGCACAGGAGGTACAGAAGGAAGGCAAAAGGGAAAATAAATGGCTGACAAGCAGGGTGGTAACAGAATTTGGAAGGCCACGTGCACAAATGCTCAAAGTCTAGGAAATAAAATCCTGGACCTAGTGGCCATTAGGGCAGAGGCTGACTTGGACATTGTTGCCATTACCGAGTCATGATGCAATGAGAACCATGACTGGGACACAGCCATACCAAGTATACTTTGTTCAGGAAGGACAGGGTAGGTAAGAAAGGGGAAGGAGTGACCCTTTATGTGAGGGATAGCATAAAAGCCACAGAGATACAAGGAACACAGGGAGCTGCGGAGGTACTGTGGGTCACCCTAGAGACAGGGAATGGAGCAGCTATTCGCACTGGCATGATCTACAGTCCTCCAGCATGGGGGCGGAGGGGAAGGATGGATGAGGATTTGGCAGAAGCCATCCTAAAGATGGCAAATAAGAGGGAGGTGCTGCTGGTGGGGGACTTCAATCTGCCGGATGTAGATTGGAGTATACCAGCTGCAGCTTCAGCTAGGAGCAGAGACATCCTGGAGTCCCTGCAGGGGGCATTCCTCAGGTGACTAGTAAAGTAGCCCACTCGTGAGGGAGCAATATTAAATCTTGTACTCACTAATGGAGACAGTGTTGCGGACCTCACGGTGGTGGCCACCTGGGGACAAGTGATCACCACACAGTGTGGTTTAGTATAAGAACTGTGGCAGAAGCAAACCACACAAAGGCAAGTGTCCTGGACTTCAGGAGGGCCAATTTTACAAAGATAGGGAAATGCCTCAGGGATGTCTTGGCAGGTGGAGAGGACTAAGGTGGAGTGAAGGAACAGTGGACAGAACTAATAGAGGAGATAGTGAGGGAAACAAACCTCTGCATCAGGCAGGCAAGCAAAACCAAGAGGAAAGAGACTACTGTGGTTCTCAAAAGAAGTAGCTGGGAAGGTAAGGGCCAAAAACGTAGCATTCAGGAGGCAAAAGGTGACTGGATGACCAGGGAATTAAATTAGGGTGGAGCGAAGGATGTGGCCTACCTAGATTTCAGTAAGGCTTTTGACACTGTTCCACATTGGAGACTCGTGAACAAGCTGGCCAGCCTGGAAATGGGTCCAGAGGTGGTAAACTGGGTAAGGAATTGGTTGGGGGATAGGCGATGGAAGATGGTGATAAACGGAGTTCTCTCTGAGGGTAGCCAGTGGGTGCCTCAAGGATCAGTACTAGGATTGGTCCTCTTTAATGTTTTTATTAGTGACATTGAGGAGGGGCTAGAAGGGAAAGTATGCCTTTTTGCAGATGACATTAAGGTCTGCAGTAGGGTAGACACTCCAGTTAGGTGGGGGTGGGTGGAAAAAAATGAATAGGGATCTAAGAAAGCTTGAGGAGTGGTCAAGAGTGTGGCAACTAAGTCTAAGTGCGAAGAAGTGCAAGATCATAAACTTGGGACGCTGAAACCCAGGGGAGGAGTGGTACTGATGACCACCAAACAGGAAAGAGACCTGGGGTAATCATATCTGATAACCTAAAGGTGGCCAAACAGTGTGACAAGGCTGTAGGGAGAGCCAGTGGGATGCTAGGGTGCATAGGGAGGGGTATCACCAGCAGGAAGAGGGAAGTGATGCTTCGTCTGTATAAACCACTGGTGAGACCGCACCTACAGTACTGTGTCCAGTTCTGGAGACCCCATCTCTGGAAGGACATAGACAGAGTAGAGGCAGTCCAGATGGGAGAGTAAACTGGTGCAAGGTCTGCATCAAAAGCCCTGTAAGGAGAGACTGAAGGACCTCAGTATGTGCATCCTGGAGGAAAGAAGGGAAAGGGGGGATATGCTAGAGACTTTCAAATACCTCACATGTACAGATAAGGTTCAAGAAGGAAGACTGTTTCGGAGAAAAGGATGCTCAAGAAGAAAAAATTACTCACCTTAGTAATTGTGTTTCTTGTAATGGAGTCTTGCTGTATTTTGACTATATGTAGCTAGCCCCAGCACTTGAACTGCTCCGGAGAGGAAAGAGTTTACTCTATGCCAAGGCATAGAACGTTGAGCTCGAGCTCGGTTTTCAAACCTCTGTCCCCGGTACTCCTCAGTGTAACTGTCACATTCTTACGAGCCCTATACTAACTAACAACCCAGAAACTGTTTTTAGAGCTTTTGTGCCAGAAGGTAATAAACATAAATTTAGGGTCCAAAGACTCAAGTTGAGACCCCTGAAAAGAATCCAAGTAGGTAATAAAGCAAACAATCATAAAACATAGGAACAAGAAAACCTCAATTAAGAGGCGGCACCCAGGTACACCCCTGAGGTGCAATACTGCGCCTGCCCACCCACATCCCAAAACGACTAGGTTCCAGGAGGGCTGGCAGGGAAGGAGGTCAGAATACAGCAAGACTCCATTAGAAGAAACACAATTACTAAGGTGAGTAATTTTTTCTTCAAACAACATGAAGTCTTGCTGTATTCTGACTATATGTAGACTACCAAGCAGTAGCCCCAAGGAGGAGGGAACCACAGAACCTATTTTGGGAACAAGCTCTGCAGTACTGCTGTGCCAAACCTAGCATCACTTCTTGACTGAATGTCAAGGGAGTAATGCTTGGTAAATGTGCGAACAGTCTTCCAGGTGGCTGCTTTACAGATTTCCACTAAGGGTATATCCCTGGCAGTTGCAATCGAAGCAGCTATACCTCTGGTGGAGTGAGCCCTCAGGCCTGATGGAGGCTCTTTCCCCAATTTTGAATAGCAGAACTGTATGCAAGAGACAATCCACATAGCAATAGTTCTCTTAGTGGCAGGCTTACCTTTACCCACCTCCCCATAAGTGAGAAACAGCTGGGAGCAGTTGTTTCTGTGGGATTTAGTGGACTCTATGTGGTAACTCAGAACCCTACTTACATCGAGACCGTATAATCTCCTCTCTCCGGAGGAGGAGTGATCAGTGAAAAATACAGGCAGTGTCAGATTTGTTCAGATGGAAGTCTGATACCATTTTAGGGAAGAATTTCCTGTTTGTACGCAGGACCACCTTATCCCTGTGAAATGAAATGAAATCGGGTTCCACTGATAAAGCCTGTAACTCACTGATTCTCCTGGCAGAGGTAATAGCAACTAGGAATACAGTTTTCCAAGTTGGATATTTGAGCTCAGTTAGGCAAAGTGGTTCAAAGGGAGGCTGCATCAGCTGTGCAATACAGATATTCAGGTCGCATAGAGGAGTAGGATCCCTGAAGGAAGGATTGATATGGACCAAACCTTTGAAGAATTTCTTAAAAACAGGATGGGAGGCTAGAGATGAGATCTTCCCAGCCGAAAGAAAAGCAGAAATAGCTGCCAAATGCACCTTGAGAGTGGTAAGCCGAAGGCCTAAACTGTTAAGATACACCAAATAATCTAAAGCAGTGGCAATATCAGCTGAATCCGGCTGGATGTGCCTCTGGGAACACCAGAACCCAAACCTCTTGCATTTAGAATTATAGGTCTTTCTAGTTGGAAGGCTATCTACTGGCCTTAAGGATATCCAGAGCTGACTGTGAGAGATGCAGGCCTGCATAGTCTAGCTCCTCAAGAGCCAGGCCTTGAGCCTGAGTGTGTGAAGATTGGGGTACAATATCCTCTTCTGAGATGAGGTGAGGAGGTTGAACTGTCTGGGAAGGTACAGGGGAATTGTCACTGATAGTGACAATAGTAGAGGATACCAAGGTTGTCTGGCCCAATCTGGGGCTATCAGAATCACAGTGCAGGGTTGGGATATGATCTTGACCAGAACTCTGAACATCAGAGGAAAAGGAGGAAAAGCATATAGAAACCTGTTGGTCCAATCCAGCAGGAGGGCATCCAGAGGGACAGACCCCAGGAGAGGGGGTCTGCAGCAGAATAGGGGGAGCTGATGATTGTCCGGGGCTGCAAAGAGATCTATCTCTGGAGTGCCCCACCTCTTGAAAATGATCTGAAGAATGAGGGTATTCAGGAGCCATTCGTGGTGACCGTAGGAAATTCTGCTGAGAGCATCTGCGAGTACATTGTCCTTCCCTGGGAGATGCATTGCAGTTAGAGAAACCTGCAGGGAATAAGCCAGAGACCATATTCTCATGGCCTCGGTGCGCAAGGCCGAGGACGAAGTGCCCCCTTGCTTGTTGATGTACCACATGGTTGTGGTGGTGTCTGTCCTGATCTGCACCACTTTCCCCTGAATTATGTTCGAGAATGTTTGGAGTGCTAAGAAGACAGCCCTGATTATGTGTAGAACAGACTCCTGATGAGACCACGTTCCCTGAGCAGTAAACTGATCCAGATGGGCTCCCCATCCCAGCAGGGAGGCATCTGTGGTGAGGATCACTGTGGGAACCCGACTGAGGAAGGGAACCCCTTGCCTCAGATTGTCTTCTTCCAACCACCACTGGAGAGCCTGAACAAGAGTTAGAGACACATGAACCAATTTGGAGAGAGGATCTTTTTTTCTGAGACCAAAAGGTTCTTAGATGAAATTGAATGTCCCTCATCTGAAACCTTGCTCCTTGCACTACTGCAGTGCAGGCTGCCATGTGGCCTAGCAACTGCAAGAAGTGTCTGGCTGGCCGAGACACAAGTGGATGAAAAGAGGAAGCCAGAGTGATGAGAGATTGAACCCTTGAGAGAGGAATGAAGAAAGGAAGGCCTTGGCCTGAACAGTGTCCAGCTCCACTCCTATAAATGTGAGAAGCTGAACTGGTTCCAGAACAAACGTTTCCAGATTTAGAATGAATCCTAGGGAGTCTAAAAGGTTTTAAGTGACCCCTAGAGCTAACCTGACTTGGTCTGGGGACTGACCTACTATGAGCCAGTCATCCAGGTAAGGGAACAGTAAGATGCCTTGTCTTCTGAGGAAGGCCACCACTACTGCTAGACACTTGGTGAATACTCTTGGAGCAGATGTTACTTTCTGTGGGACTGCCTGATAGGTATGTGGAAATAGGCATCCTTGAGAACCAGAGAGGCTAGCCAGTCTCCTGGTCTCAGAGAGGGAAGAATAATTCCCAGAGTCACCATGTTGAACTTTGGCTTTAGTATGTGTTTGTTTAGGTATCGTAGATCCAGGGTGGGTCGCCACTCCCCTGTCTTTTTTAGGGTAAGAAAGCACCTGGAGTACAATCCTTTTCCCTTGTGAATGAGGGGTACCCTCTCCACAGCTTGCAGAAGCAGTAGAGAGGAGGCCTCTATTTCTAAGGCCTGTGTTTCCTCTGCCGAGGAAGGACAGAAAGCCTTTGCTCTCAACTTTGGGAACCTGCTGAAGCTGAGAGCAAGACCCTGGCTTACTACTTCCAGGACCCACTTGTCTGAAGTGATAGACTTCCAGGCCTGGAAAAAGTGAGCCAGTCTGCTCCCTACAGGACTTGGGGAGGCGACCCTGACTGACACATCAGGGTGTCTGTTTGGCAGGGGGCTTAGACTGAGAGGAGGATGCAGCCCTTGTCATTATCCTTCTGCCTCTTCCCCTAAAGAACCCCCTCTGCTGAAAAGAAGAGGAGGCCTGGGCCCGGTAGAAAGGCCTGTGAAAAGGCCTGCCCCTGCCAGCCCTGGATTGCTGCCTTTGAGGAGTGGTCTGCTTTTCTTTGGCTGCAGCACTCCTATATGTGGTCCTGTACTCGTCCATCTTTTTCATGTACGTCTCTGTTTGTTTCCCAGACAGAGAGTTACCAGTGACAGGAAAATCCATGGCATTGGTCTGGGTATCCTGAGATAATTTGGTACACCTGAGCCAGGCAAATCTCCTCATGGAACTAGATGCAGCTGTGACCCTAGAATGAACATCATTCGAGTCCACAGCAGCATAAAACTGGACCTTTGAAGCTTCTATGCCATCCACAGCCACCTGCTCCAGCTCCTTGGCCAGCTGGGGAAGGGCATTCTTAGCCAGCTCCAGAACCGTATCCCACCTAGACTTCTGGTATCTGGCTGTATATGCCATATAGTTGGATTGCCTGAGTCCCAAAGAGGATGCCAAGTACTGCTTCAAACAACATGAAGTCTTGCTATATTATGACATATGCAGTGAGTCCCAACCTTCGAACTGCTCCGGAGGTGAAATAGTTAACTTTCCATGCCAGGCATGGAACCTTGAGTGCGAGCTCGGTTGAAAACTCTGTCTGTTGTTGCTCAAACTCAAACTGTCAGATTCTTTACTCCGCCTCACTGAACAGTCGCTCCGGAGATTTCTCCTTCTGCTCGGTTCATTTGTTGGTTAAAAAGTCTTTATTTTTTTCGGTTTCTGACCGCAATTAAACCGCAGTTGGTCAGTTCAAGCTCTGTCTGTGGTATTGTAAGTAATAGATAGGCTTACATTTATTTTCTTCTGTGTGGAACTTGTAAACATATTTTTTGGTTCGGTTTGAACCGATCAGGCTGTTTAAAAAAAAAAAAAAAAACAACTTTCTAATCCTTTAGAGTGCAGTTCCCGGTTCTTATCGGTTCTAAAAAAAACGGATTTTATTATGGTTTTTTCCACGACCTGTGACACGGTTGGGAACCGATAAGAGAGTCTTGCTTGGCGGATTGCCATTAACGGGCAAGTTTGGTTAGGCTGGCACTGTGTCTGAGAAACCCAAAAGAAAAACCCGGCCCACTGGGTTTCAGCACTGTGGTCTCTGTGGGGAAGCCTTTGCTAAGGCTGACCCACACACCACCTGTGTATATTGTCTGGGGTTTGACCACCTCAATGCAGACTGCCAGATTTTTAAGAATTTTCCTGCTGCCACCATGGAAAAGAGAGTTGGTAGGCTCAGGGAAAGGGAGGCCAAAAAGTCCGCTGACCCGGATGGCCAGCCCAGTTCGGTTCCAAACAAACCGGAGGGAGTGCCCTCTGACCAGGGCGAGACTTCCTCGGTCAAACGAAGAGCCAGCTCTGAGGAGCCGGTTCCAACTAAAAGGACTAGAAAGTCAGCTAGTGTGGAGCCAAAAGTTCTTTCTCCAACCGCTGAGGAAATAGCTAAAGCAATTCAAATTGTCCAGTCTCTTTCCCCGGTTCCGTCCGAACCGACACCATCAGGGAAGCGCTCGTTTCAGCCAGTTCCACCGGTTCAAGATTATGATTTTGAGGATTTTTATGAACCGGAGGAAGGGGAGGAGGAGTATGAGGAGAGTGAATGTGGTTTTGAAGGTCTGGATGTGCCCATTGAACCGGACATCTCTCCAGACAGACCGTCAGGGGTTTTCCCCCTAGGCTATCTGAGTCCCCTTCTCATTTTTTGCTTTATAAGAAAGTTGCTGAAACTCTCTAACTCCCTGTTGAGGAAGCTGTTGATGACCAAGAAGAGCCTCATTATGTAGAAATGATGGATATTCCAGAGTCTAGGAGACTGTCTATTCCCTTGCACAAATCTTTTAGGAAACAGACAGTAAAAATTCTAAAAACTCCTCACTCTGTCCTCCCTGTTGATAAAAGGATGGACAAGAGGTATACATTATCAGGCTCTGATACGGAGTTCCTCACTCAGCAATGTAGCCATGTGGGGGTAGTGCAGGCTGCAGCCTGTGACAAGGCAAATATTCCTCTAGCCTCTCACCCTCCTGAAAATGACTCCAGGAGGATGGATGTCATGGCAAAGAAACAATACATGGCAGCATCTTTAGGACTCAGACAGTCAAATTATATGGCTTATGCTGCTAGGTACCAGAAATCCAGATGGGATACTGTGCTGGCCCTAGCAAAACAGGCCCCTATCCAGCTTGCCGGGGAGTTGGAGCAGGTGGCTGCAGATGGTATTGAGGCATCCAAGGTGCAATTTCATGCTGCAGTAGACTCTAATGATGTGTCATCAAGGGTAATGGCTACATCTGTGGCTCTTCGCAGAATGGCTTGGCTCAGATGTACTACCCTGACACAGGATACCCAGTCTAAGGCTATGGATTTTCCTGTTGTGGGCAATTCTCTGGGGAGCAGACAGAGAATTATATGAAGAAAATGGATGAATATAGGATCACCTATAGGAGTGCACAGGCCAAAGAATGGCAAGCCACTCCTCAAAGGCAGCATGTCAGGGGCAGGGGCAGACCTTTTCATAGGCCCTTTTACCAAGCCCAGGCCTCCTCTTCTGCTTATGCCCAGAGGGGGTTCTTTAGAGGGAGAGACAGACGGGGTGCAGGTAAGCCTGCTTCTACCCCTCAGCCCAAAGCCCCTGCCAAGCAGGCTCCCTGATGGGGTGGCCAGGGCCAATTCTCCACTACCGGTAGGGGGCAGCCTGGCTTACTTTGTCCAGGACTGGATGTCTTTAACATCAGACAAGTGGGTCCTGGAAGTAGTAAGCCAGGGACTGGTTCTCAGCTTCAAAAAATTTCCAAAGATGAGAGCCATGTCCTTTCCACCTGCAAATCCATCAGAGGCACTTGCCCTAGAAACAGAAGTTTCTACCCTCCTGGCTCTCAGAGCTGTGGAAAGGGTTCCACCCCTACACCAGGGCAGAGGGTTGTACTCCAGGTACTTCCTTACCCCAAAAAAGACAGGAGAATGGCGGCCCATCCTGGATCTCAGATATCTAAACAAGCACCTTTTAAAACCAAAATTCAAAATGGTGACTCTGGGAATTATTTTACCCTCTCTAAGGCCAGGGGACTGGCTAGCCTCCCTGGGCCTCAAGGATGCCTACTTCCATGTTCTTATCAGAAGCTCCCATCAAAAGTACCTCAGATTCGAACTGCCTTCAGGCCATTACCAGTTCAGAGCAATGCCCTTTGGCCTCACCTCGGCCCCGAGGGTATTCACAAAATGCCTGGCAATAGCAGTTGCCCACTTAAGAAGGCAAAAGATTGCCATCTTTCCTTATCTAGATGACTGGCTCACAGTAGGCCAGTCTCCAGACCAGGTCAAACTACACCTTCAGGTAACTCAGCAACTGCTCACATCTCTAGGTTTCCTTCTCAGTCTCCCAAAGTCAGTTCTAGAGCCTGTCCAACTTCTCACCTTCATAGGCGCAGAACTGAACACAAAAGAGGCCAGAGCCTTCCTTTCTCTGGAAAGAGCAAGGACCCTGGTCTCTCTGGCCTCCTCTTTCACCCTGCAGGTCTCTCGACCAGCAAGGCATTTTCCACAGCTCCTGGGGCACATGGCTGCTTCTACAGCAGTAGTGCAGGGAGCAAGATTTCAGATGAGGGACATCCAGTTCCATCTGAGAGCCTTTTGGTCTCAAAGGACAGACCCTCTAACCAAATTGATCCCAGTGACTCGAACCCTGATCCAGGCCCTTCAGTGGTGGCAGGACCACAGCAATCTGAGACAGGGGGTTCCCTTCACCCCTCAGTCTCACTCCTTAATCCTTACTACAGATGCATCCCTCTTGGGGTGGGGAGCTCACATGGGCGACCTCACTACCCAGGGATTGTGGTCCCCATAGGAATCTCTGCTCCACATCAATCTGTTGGAACTCAGAGCAGTTTTTCTAGCACTTCAAGTTTTTTCCACATCTGTTCAGAACAAGGTTGTACAGGTCAGAACAGACAACACCACTACAATGTGGTACATCAACAAGCAAGGAGGCACTCGGTCTATGGCCTTGCACACCGAAGCAATGAAGTTGTGGTCTCTGGCTTATTCCCTGAATGCCTTCCTTACGGCAGTTCACCTCCCAGGCAACGACAATGTCCTGGCAGATGCTCTCAGCAGGACTTCCCAGGGCCATCACGAATGGGCACTGGATCCCCTAGTACTAGAGGTAGTATTTGCCAGATGGGGCACCCCGCAGATAGATCTTTTTGCAGCCCCAGACAATCACCAACTTCCCCTTTTTTGCTGCAGTCCCCCTGAATGCCTTCCTTCTCAGTTGGGAAGGGAAGTTTCTCTGTGCTTTCCCCCTCTTTCCCTCTTCTGTTCAAGGTGCTAGTCAAAATCAGATCTCAACCCTGCAAGATGATCCTGATTGCTCCAGATTGGGCCAGACAGCCCTGGTACCCACTCCTCATGTCCTTAGCAGTCCACCTTCCCCTTTGTCTTCCCAGGAATCACAACCTGTTAACCTGTGCCCAGGGAAGAGTTTGGTATCCAAACCTCAAATCTCTCAATCTCAAGGCCTGGCTCTTGAAGAGTTAGAGTTTGCTGACCTACACCTCTCTCAAGGTGTATTGGATATCTTGAAGGCCTCTAGGAAGCCTTCCACCAGGGCTACTTATAATTCTAAATGGAAGAGATTTTCCATATGGTGCTCTGGCAAGCATATTCCTCCAGAATCTGCTGACTTGCCCACAATCCTGGATTATTTGGTGCATTTGAATTCTTTGGGGCTGAGACCAGCTACCCTAAAAGTGCACCTGGCAGCCGTGTCTGCTTTCTTATCAGCAGGTAAACCCTCTTCTTTTTTCAGCTCACCCTGTATTCTCCAAGTTTTTTCAAGGGGTTGCTTCACACCAACCCTCCATTCAAGGACCCTGCCCCTGCTTGGGATCTTAATATTTGCATTGCCCAGCTTATGCAATCCCCTTTCGAGCCATTGTCTTCAGCAGAGCTTAAGTACTTGACTTGGAAAACTGTGTTTTGTAGCCATCACTTCTGCCAGGCGCATAAGTGAATTGCAAGCATTGTCAGTGGAGCCTGATTTTATCTCCTTTCACAGAGATAAGGTGGTCCTCAGGACTAACAGAAAGTTTTTGCCTAAGGTGGTTTCAGACTTCCACCTTAATCAATCCATGTCCCTTCCTGTGTACTTCAGTGACCATTCCTCCTCTGGCGAGAGGTGATTGCACAGTTTAGATGTCAAAAGAGCCCTTAGTTACTACATAGAACGTACCAAGGGTCACAGGTTTGACTCCCTTCAATTGTTCCTCACTTATGGTGAGGTTGGTAAAGGAAAACCTGCCACTAAAAGATCCATTGCCAGGTGGATTGTCTCTTGTATCCAATTTTGCTATGAAAAACTGGGTACAGTTCCTCCCCTCAGGCCTGAGGGCTCACTCTACCAGAGGTACAGCTGTCTCTGGCTGCTGCCAGGGACATCCCTATCCTAGAGATATGTCAAGCAGCTACCTGGAAAACAGTTCACACTTTTACTAAGCATTACTCCCTGGACATCCAGGCTAGGAGTGATGCTCTATTTAACACAGCTGTGCTTCAGAGCCTATTTCTAAGTAGGTTCTGTCCTCCTCCATGGAGGTACTGCTGTGTAATCTGCATATGTCATAATATAGCAAGACTTCATGTTGTTTGAAGAAAAACTTACTCACCTTAGTAATGTTGTTTCTTCTAATGGAGTCTTGCTATATTATGACCTCCCGGCCTGCCCCTCTCAGAAACTCTACTTTTGGGATGTGGGTGGGCAGTGCAATGTGGCACCTGAGATGCCCACTTTATTTTACCCTTTCTTTTAGGTGCTTGGGTGTTATGTTTTAATTTTTCTTTCTTGATTCCCCTGACTTGAGTCTTTGTTTTGGGATCAAGCAAAAATGTGTTCTTGTAGTTAGTAGCCAGTGGGCTAGTGTAGGTTTACGGCTTCCACACAGAACCTTGGTGAGTTTTGCTCATAAAGATCTGACAGTTTGAGTTTGAGCAACAACAGACAGAGTTTTCAACCGAGCTCGCGCTCAAGGTTCCATGCCTGGCATGGAAAGTTAACTCTTTCACCTCGACAGTTTGAAGGTTGGGACTCACTGCATATGTCATAATATAGCAAGACTCCATTAGAAGAAACAACATTACTAAGGTGAGTAATTTTTTCTTCTTTGCCATGGCATCCACTTTCCTGGAATCCTTATCTAGGGGGTGAGATGCCAGGGGAATATTATCCTTGTCACAGGCTGCAGCTTGCACTACCCCAACATGGCTGCAATGAGTAGTAAGGAAATCCTTACCTGGGCCTGACAGAGCATACATCCTGTCCATTTTCTTATCCACAGGAGGTATGGATTTTGGAAACTGTAATATTTTTTGGGTCTGTTTCCCCAGGGACTTGTGCAGAGGGATAGTCGCCCTTTTTGACTCTGGGACATCCATCATCTCAACAAAGTCAGGCTCCTCCTGATCCTGTTCAGCTTCTTCCACTGGAAGCTGAAGAGTCTCAGCCACCTTCTTGTAAAACAAGAAATTGGAGGGGGACTCAGAAAGCCTGGGAGGAGACACATTAGAAGGCCTGTCTGGGGAGATGTCAGGCTCAATAGGCTCATCTAGCTCTTCTTCATCTTCATCATCTTTGTCTCCTTCCCAGTCGCCCTCATAAAATACTTCAGGGTCATATTCAGAAGCAGACAAGTCCGACCAAACCAGGCGAAGCGATTGCACAATAGCGATTTCTTTGGCTATCTCGTCAGCGGTCGGACCATGGCAACCGGGATCCAAACCAGCTGACTTGCGCTTTCTCTTTGCAGGAACTGATTCTGCAGAATCAGCTCTCCTCTTGCTTGAGGGGATATCACCCAGGTCAGTGGGCACCCCCTCAGGTTCGGCTGGAACCAAACCGGGCTGGCCATCCGGGTCAGCAGATTTTTCGGCCTCCCTTTCCTTCAGCCTACTTAAACGTTTATCCACAGTGGCTTTAGGAAAGTTTCTGCAGATTTGGCAGTCTTCTTTGAGGTGATCAAACCCGAGACAATAAACACAGATGTAGTGGGGATCAGCCTTGGCAAAAGCCTCCCCACACTCAGTGCAGTGTTGAAACCCAGTGGGCCCGGTTTTCTTTTTGGGTTTCTCAGACATGCCTCAATAAACGAAGTCACCCTTACCAACATAGTCAGGCTCCTCCTGATCCTGTTCAGCTTCTTCCACTGGAAGCTGAAGAGTCTCAGTCACCTTCTTGTAAAACAAGAAATTGGAGGGGGACTCAGAAAGCCTGGGAGGAGACACATTAGAAGGCCTGTCTGGGGAGATGTCAGGCTCAATAGGCTCATCTAGGTCTTCTTCATCTTCATCTTCATCATCTTCGTCTCCTTCCCAGTCACCCTCATTAAACGCTTCAGGGTCATATTCAGAAGCAGACAAGTCCGACTAAACCAGGCGAAGCGATTGCACAATAGTGATTGCTTTGGCTATCTCATCAGCGGTCGGACCATGGGAACCGGGATCCAAACCGGCTGACTTGCACTTTCTCTTTGCAGGAACTGATTCTGCAGAATCAGCTCTCCTCTTGCCTGAGGGGGATATCACCTAGGTCAGTGGGCACCCCCTCAGGTTTGGCTGGAACCGAACCGGGCTGGCCATCCGGGTCAGCAGATTTTTCGGCCTCCCTTTCCTTCAGCCTACTTAAACGTTTATCCACAGTGGCTTTAGGAAAGTTTCTGCAGATTTGGCAGTCTTCTTTGAGGTGATCAAACTCCAGACAATAAACACAGATGAAGTGGGGATCAGCCTTTGCAAAAGCCTCCCCACACTCAGTGCAGTATTGAAACCCAGTGGGCCCGGTTTTCTTTTTGGGTTTCTCAGACATGCCTCAATAAACGAAGTCACCCTTACCAGCATTTAAGCCAGGTAACTACCAAAACCTATCAATTCCAACCAAGTCACGGGTCTGATGAAAAAAACAGAGAAATCAATGGTCTTTTCAGGAACCGATAGATACCGGAAACCACACTAAACTTAAAGATAGAAATAAAATCAACAAATCGCTTCGGTTCCCAACCAGACCGACCGGAAAGAAACCGAAAAGAAAAAAACAATTTCTTTATAAACCACACTACTACCTACTATACACTTACTGTACTGGGACAGGGATGTAAAGACCGAAAAATAAAGAAGCGGTTTTACTAAACCGGCCGATTTTACTACAACCGAACCGAAGTGAGGGACAGGATCTCCGGAGTGACTTCACAGTTAGACGGAGTAAAGAATCTGATGGTTACACTGAGGAGTACCTGGGACAGAGGTTTGAAAACCGAGCTCGAGCTCAACCGTCTATGCCTTGGCATAGAGTTAACTCTTTCCTCTCTGGAGCAGTTCAAGTGCTGCAGCTAACTGCATATAGTCGGAATACAGCAAGACTTCATGTTGTTTGAACAAGAGGTCATGCTATGAGATTGGAGGGGATAGGCTCAGGAGAGATGTAAAGATGTACTTCTTCACAGAAAGAGTGGTGGATGCCTGGAACAGCCTCCCAGCAGAGGTGCTGGGATTGGCATAAGGAAACCATAGTGGTAAGGGAAAGAGGAAAAAGGACATGAAGTAGGGTCTGCAGTGTTACGATAGGTAAGGAAAATGGTCAGACTAAATCGGCCAAGTGGTCTTTATCTGCCATCAGTTTCTATATTTCTGTGTTCAGGTTGCCAGTTCCAAGTCAAACAAAAATAAATTAATTTTGCTAATGTAACCCCTAGGTGGTGCTATCCCAAGGGCTACTACCCCTGCCTGCTTGGCTAGTAGTAGGTTAAGGGGCCTAAGTTCTGAGATGGGTGCCTCCACCCGGAGGTCAGGGTTAGTAGTGGTCAAGCTAACCTGGGCACAGCCCTCCGGGACACTGTAACCCCCCCCCCCTCTTTCCATACTAGTGGCCGGAACAATACACAATAATCACTTTCACAATACCTCTGATCCACCACACAAGTACCCACACTGTTTGCACTTACTACCAGGGCTTTCCTCTGGACCCCCTGTAAAACAAGATTATACACAGCAAATAGCAGTACAGTACTGTTGTACAAACTGGAACCACAGTCAGGGTAAATGCAAAAAAAAGTTAGATCTGATTTATTTAAGGGGCTTGAACAAGGGAGGGGGGCGTAATCAGGTTAATTTGCTTAAAGGCTCTATCAATCAAACAGTTATGCATTCACTTCAGGGTCCATAAAGTCACACACTCTGGGTACCCAGATGGAGAATGGTGGGCTAGCCAGGAATGTTGCAGCTGGTTGGGGCCCTGTGATGGAAGAAAACAACATGAACAACACACACTATTTGTAATCCAGAGCCGGAGGGCTCAGTTCGTGAAAAGAAAACAACAAAACAGTCAGATGACACACTTTTAGATTTGGCTGTTGTTGCAGGGAGCTACCCTGATGATTCCTCATGATACCCAAGACTGGACACAGGCTGGACGAAAATTGAGACAGCAAGTGGTTAATCTGGAGTGCCAGGAGAAGCAGGGCCCACACGATTCGCCGAGGCATCATTCCTGTTCAAGTGTGGAGCAGGGGACTGATCCCCAGGCAGGTCTCTCGTCGGTGGCTTTCTCTGTGCAGTGGGGTAGTCTGTTAGGGCCAGCGTGGCATGGCCAAGGCCGAATGGAGATGAATGCGGATTCAGTCCGATTAGGCTGGATAAAGCTTCCAGTAAGCAGAACACAGTTCACACAGTGGGGAACCAAATCATGACCCACTTTAAATACACAGCACATTTACATGTAAAGGATTCTACGGTACCAGCAAGCAGAACACAGTTCACACAGTGGGGAACCAAATCACGACCCACTTTCAATACACAGCACATTTACATGTAAGGAAATTCTACTGTACCAGGCAAACCACTCTCCGGTCACGATCGCAAAGTCTCTGCACAAACCGGGGATTCAGAAGCAGCTGGAAATCCTGACCGGCTGATCGCATTCAGCAAATCTTCGGTCTTCTTCAGGTTAAAGCCTGGTCACAGTCCAGTGGCTAAAATAGTCCTCATAACTCTGATTCAGTCTGAATAAACTCTATTTTCCCTCTCAGGGACAGCAGGCAGACAGGCATGCCAAAACTCAGCCCTTTCACAGTTCTCCCATGCCAAACTACACAGAACTGCTGCTTCAAAATCACTTGAGCTGTTACTTCTTCACTTCTCAGCTCAAAACTGAAACTAGCTGCAACAGCCAGGGAAATTCCCCAAGATCCAAAAGGTTTGGTTGGCTGATTCTCCTGTCAGTCACAACAAAGGCTCCCCCTTCAGGTGCAAAAAGGAGCAAACAGCCTAAAACTACAATTCCTACAGATTTTGACTCCAGACAGCTCCTGTAGTCCGGCTCCATTTTAGGTCCCACCAGTACTGATTGGTCCAATTCGCAGTCCAGGACTAAGATAGTGGAGATAAACAAAACAGTCCTTGCTGCAAAGAAGGCAGGTTAGACAAACTACATTATCACTCTAAATGATTTTCAGCAAATAGTTACATCTTTCAACAGAGCTCCCTCTCAGATTACTTATGACTGCAATCCAGGCAGCTCTTAAAGAGACACTACACAGAGGCTATACAGGCACTCTCTGGCAATCACATTTAAACTGCTAAAATGCAGGACATCAGCCTGGCAGTGAGCATTTAGGCAAGCTCGAGGAAGACTTTTCGGGAACCCCCATTTGTAGAAGGGTTACATTAATATTGAACTTCATTTTTACGGCTGTGGGTGGAGCCTACAGCCTTTTTAGGATTGATCTGTTGCCTTAAAACGGACTATCGTGGCACCTTCCGTTGGACTTTCGGAACGGGGCTTGTAACACTCTGCCACGATCGGCCACTACGGAGTAACAGCCACACTATTTCAGCTGTTACTTCCATATTCCAGGACAAGAACTGCACATGCATGCCTCGCAGGCATGCGCAGTTCTGCTGGTGCCGCCATATTGTGAATAGCAGAATGCCACTCACCACAACTACACATGTGCGAATGCCACACATAGGCAGTTGCTTCGCTGTCACCATCTTGCGGATGGCACTCCTCCTGCACCATCCCACTGCTCCTGTCCTCCCCACTCCCTCCGTTCCCTCCCAGCACCAGTAGAAAATAAAACTCTCCCACTGTCTCTCCCACTGCTGCTGCTGTCCTCCCCACTCCCTCCGTTCCCTGTCCCTGCACCGATATCGGGGTGCCCAACCTCCATGACCGCATCACATACCCCCAACTCATGTGGCACACTGGGAGCCCACCCCAGTGTGCCTAAATTTGGTTTTTCCTTTTTTCCCCCTGTGCCGACATCGGGGTGCCCATTCCCCATGTCGGCATCATGTACCCCCCCAACTCGTGGCACACTGGGAGAAAAGCCCAGTGTGCCCAAGATTTATCTTTTTCTTTTTCTTGTAAATAAAGAAAACCGTCCCCGACATCTTTTATTTTACCTTTAAAAAGAAAATGGTCCCTCATCATTGCCCTAGTCCCTCCCCATCCCCACCCTCCCACTAAGCACCCACCTCCCCCACCCCTTACCCCATACTTGCCTCCAGAGGTCGGGTTGTCATCTTCTCTGGACCAGGACACGTCTGCACTCTTCAAAGCCAGACTGCAGACTGAAGAATTAAAGGTAAGCGTGGTACAATGACAGTCAATGGGATTTTCAACTTATGTTGATAAATCGGGCATTTTTAGGAATTTTGGCCCCAAATTTTCAATGTGGGGTTCTTGGAGCCCCACTTTGTGAACACTGTCACTGTATTTGGTGAAAAAATTCCAAAAAATGACTGCGTTACAAGTATGGGTTGCACAGTTTCTATGCACGCTCCTAACTTCGCCAATTTTTAATATTTTCACTCCAGATTTTTAACATTGCCATTTTTGCACACCTCCTTATTAACAGTAAGCTGTCATTTTCACATCTTGCCCAAAATGTGTTTTCGTACCTGTGGCACAGAATGGCACGGTTGCTCTGTGAAATCACCTTTTGAGACAAGTGAATGAAATGACAGTGGCACTCTTCATGAGGTGGGGTCCCAAAAAGGCCATGTTGAAAATTTGGTGAAACAACTCCAAAAAACGGCCAAGTTGCACCTGGGCGTTCAAAATTTTCAACGCACACGTGTAACTTTGATCATTTGGCAGCTCGCCACAGCTGTATCGCCTCTGGCTAGATCCTGTTTAAAAAGGTTGTACTTTTTTTCACTAGTACAGCTCCTAAACTCGATTTCTCTGTTGGTTCCTACTGAATTTCCAGGACAGGAAGGTCTAAAGAAGAAAATCAGGCTTACAAGATTTAAACAGTGTTTATCCCGTAAGCACACAACCTACGCTTTGATTGTTTGGTCCCTAAAAGAAAGAAAAAAGGGCAGCTAAATGCTAATCTTTATCTGCACTGACTTCCACAGCAAGAGAGCTCTTCTATAAAACAGTTTATATATAAAAATATGGGAAAAAAGGACTACTGAAGGTAGCAAGTACGCGTTAGGTTGCTTTTTTCTCTGCAGTGGTCTATGGCACCCAAGGAGACCTAAAGGCTACAAAGATCTCCTCTGTAAAAAAGCAGTAATGAAGCAGCCTGTTTATAAAAATGTGGAGAAAAGTACCACTGAAGGTAGAAAATACACTTCACATGGCTCTTCTTCGCTGGCTCTCTGGCACCCAAGGAGGCTTAAAAATGCTACAAAACACTCCTCTGAAAAAGACCAGTCATCTCTGGCACCCAAGGAGACAGAAAAAAACTGCTAAGCCATCTTGTAAAGAGCATAAGACCCTCAGATGGGAACACTGTGATGGCAACCACTTAAGAAAGGTTTTCTTGATGCCAGCCAAATACTAGAGCTGGCAAAAGGGAGCAAAAGGAAAAGGCCCTTTGAGCTTCTTCTACCCAAAAAACAAATAGAGGAACTGGGGACAGAGAGAAACAAGCCACCCTTTAGGACATTAACAAAAGTGGCACACTTACAGAATAATGCAGAATTTTGAAAAACCTGTCTCCATTGTACCTCCTAGTTTCCCTAAGACAAGGTATTTGGTGGGGGGGGGGCTATTTCTCCAGACTCAGTTCCACACCCAGGAACCCTGTTTTTTTGTTTTGTTTTAGATGAATGGCTGATATACAGAATCTGCTTGCCACTGGATTAAAAGTGGTTATAGAGGAGGCAGAATTCAAGAGTGTCCAGGGTCTGAACCTGACGAAAAGCGTGTCCATACTCATCCGTAAGGCTTTTAAAGGAGCAGTGCATGATAGTGGTGACAATTTTGACCTATACCTTTTTATTCTGTTTTAGATTATCCCTTATCTCCTGACTTGTATGATACCATTCTTTACCCACTTTGAATCTGCTTTAGCACATTATTTCACATCTGAAATATTAAAAGGAGTACTCCTTTTAATATAGCCTGAACTAGGTTTTCATCAGTATTCTCATCTATTTTTGTACACCTGTTGTACCATAAGCTCAGGGAGCAGTGTCTGCTACATGCCAGTTCATGATAGTAATGGGAAAAGTGTTCTTAAACAATGGGTGTTAAAAAACAACAGAGAATACTGATGAAGACCTGGTTCGAGCCATATTAAAAGGAGTGCTCCTTTTATTATTTCAGCTGTAAAACAAAAGTGATAAAGCAGACTCAAAACTGAGAAAAAAGGGTATTACACAAGTCAGGAGATAAGGGGCAATCTGAAATAGAATAAAAAGGTATAGATCAAAATTTTCACTGCTGCGATGTATGCCACTAAAAAAGATTCTTGCTATGACTTCAACTTTTATGGTTATAGACAGGAAAATTGAGAAAAGATATGTGGCATCTAGGGAAGGCTGTGCGTTTTTGTCTTCCCTGGCAATTCTTTATTTTAAAGAGATTAAAGAGCCCAGTAGATCCCCCTCAGTACTTTATTTTATAACCAAATCAGCAGCTGCTCTACTTTGTGCCACAACCTGCTGGGTATCACACATCGGACACGATTGTGTAAGAGTAATTGCTGGTGTGAAGCAGTCTATAATATTCCAGCAGAGACAGTGGATGATTCAGAACCAACTGCTGAAGTAACCCAGTCCTGCAGCTTTGAAACCAGTACTTTGCCATAGTGTCTGGGACTACTGGATCGGGGCTCCCAGCTTGTGTCCCTTGCAGAAGCGTTTATGTTTTTGAAAGCCAGATTATTGCAGTGTCTTTCAAACATCTACATTGTGGGGTAACAAGCACTTAAAGAGCAACTGATGCCTTCAGGAGAACTTAAACAAAGCATAATATTTAGACACAGTTCGGTTTGTGTTTCCCATTAGTTCTGTATCCCTCCTCCCCATTATTTATCACTGAGGTCATCTGCATGAAAACAGGATCTTTGCTCCTGAAGAGTTCATCTGTTCCCTGTTGCTGTCTCCCTACCTGTCGTCATAATGTACTGCTTATGACATCACAGTTACTCCCATGGCAACAGATTGTGATGTCACAACAGAGGATTATAACTTGAAGTAGGGAGTAAGCTCCAGAGGCAGATGAACTCTGAGGGATAAACATCATGTATTCATGCAAATTTCCTCAGTAATAAATATTGGAGAGGAGAAATCTATAGTGTGTATATATATATATATACATATATGGAATGAAAGCTGAATTGTACCTAAATATCATGTTTTTATAAGTTTTATTTGATGCATCAGCAGCTCTTTAATTTCCAAGATGCAAAAAGCAGATTCAAGTAAAAGTTATCAAAGTACCAACTAGTGCTAGCTAGCAGCACAAGCTTAGAAGGAGTACTCAGGTATGCCATTTGCTGTTAATTCTGGCACTAGTAGGAGTGAATTTTTGTACTGGAAGATGGGTGCTGATGAGCTTTCTTCATGTGCACATTTATGAGAAGCAATGAACCTCTCCCATCTGAGCACTTGGTGAAAAGAATTACCTACATGATATTGATAGCCATCCTGATTAAATCACACATATGCTGATTTTTACTAACCACAAATTTTATGGCTAAAGACTACCTCTCACTCTCTCCACAGACACCAGGACAGACACCTTTCCTCCCGTGATCATCTTGAGAATGTCAGTGGCTAATTGTTTTTTTGGCTGTACCATGCTGGTGCAACAAAAAAGATTGCGACCGACATTACAGCGACAGGCTCCATGTCTACTGTCTTGTGGGACAGTGGGGAGATTTCCTGCAGGAGGTCGCAGATTTCATCATCAACAGTGTTGGAGTCCCCTAGATGGCTAATTCTGAGGGACGTCAATGACAAATCCTCATATTTTGGACATGACCTCCTCCAGTTGATGACATCACTAGGCCTAGCACAAGCAGTTGCTTCTGCAACCCATCACCACGGCCACACTCTGGACTTGGTGTTCTCATTGGGGCTTGAGGTTATGAACCTCAAGGCTGATTAGGTCGTTTGGTCCGACCATTGCATGGTAGAGGTCTCGTTTGGGGACCCCCTGATAGTCCCTCTCCTGTTGAGATGGTCAGCTACTGCCCATTAAGGGGATTGTCCCCAGAGGGCCTCCTGGTGATGGTTGACTTGTCTGGAGTGAGTGCTGCATGTGCGGTTGGCATGAGAGAGGTGGTTGCAGCCTATAATATGTCTGTCTCTGGGGCACTCAATGTCATCACACTAGTCCTTATATGGCTCAGATCTTCTCGCTGGAGAATCCTGCAACCTGCACCTGGACCCCCACGCACAGCCACACATTCAAAGGACGAGGTCGAACCCACTGGGTGCAGAGCAATGTTTAAGCTGGATCTAAAGCAGATGGCCATGTCCCCACCCCTGCATTCCCTCCCTGGGCAGTGCACTACAGATTACCCAGTAGGGATAGACGCCTCCAAAATTCGCCCAGCATCATCCCCCAGTCAGGTCTCCATGATGCAAGCCAGACTGACTGAGGAAATCAAGTCAGCCATTACTGTGGTCTTGTTTCTCATCGATCTGGCATTGTGTAGCACAGCCCAAAGGGGATTGACGGAGACTGCGGGCCCACCACCTACCTGTCCACTCGGTCTGGTGGGAATCCTGAGGATGGACACTAAGCATGTTGGGCCTCTCTCCTAGCTCCATTTAACCCCAGGGCACCTCCTGCTCCTAACCATCCCGATCCCTCTCACCTCCACTGTACCCACAGCGCCCCGCTGCCAGAAGCTGAAAAAGAAGCCCTTTTTGGTTTGTCCCTTTCAGTCACAGCAGCCTAAGCAACAACAGCTCCATTCAGGGCAGTCCCAGATCTGGCAGTCTAAGTATACGTTGGCCAACCAGGGCCCCAGTAAATCCAGAGGTCAGAGCAATGGCACTCCTCCGGCGGCTGGAGCCAGGTCCAACTCCTCCTCCAAGGCTGCCCAGTGACAAGTGGAGGGGGTGCGTCTGCCTCCTGAACATCACGTCCTTGCTTTAGTTTCCCATAGGGGTTGGCTTCACTATTTCTGACTTGCCTGGTCTGCTGTCACTATGGAAAATGGTTGTTGTACATGGGAGGTCGAGATTTGCCTCTCGACTTCGAGGCTGTCCTGCCCTACCAGGCCTTTGCCCCAAAGGAATCCATAGCTTCCCCGGACATGCCATTTGCACTCAGAAAGGACATTCCCCAGCTTCTCAAGAAGGGTGCTGTGGCTCATGTCACAGACACCTTGGCAGGCTAGGGTTTTGTGGCAGAAACAAGTTCCCAAAAGGGAAGAACTGCAAATCTACATCCAAATGGGTGCACATACAAATGGGGGCCACCCAAACAAACCAGTACCGCCTAGCAGTGCACGCCAGTGACTGGTCCTGGAACACCTGCAGGAAGAAGTCCCATTCGTCTGCTCAGAGCCAGCGGTCTTTCTGATGACTGACGGATCTCTAGTGGTTTGGGGAGCCCACTTGGGGGACCACAGGGCCCTTGAGCTCTGGACCCCCAAGGAGTCCTGTTGCCACATCAACCTGCTGGAGCTCAGCCGGCCCGGTGGTGCTGAGGGTTGAGGTGCTGGATGCCTTACCTCATGCCACGCTGGCAACCTGGGTTCGGGAATGACCTCTGGTCGCTGGACAGCCAGCACGGGGGAGTAGGATTGAGAGCCAAAAGGCAGCTCTCCTCTCCCTGGGTGGTCATTGCCCCCCCATAGTTCCGCTCCTACTGGGTGAAGGTCCTGTGGGTAGCATAGGTGGGAGGGGGAGGCAGCGTAGCAGGAGGGCTCCCCGGTTCGTGTCAAGCGCATGCCTCCACACACACGTGCACACCCGGGTTGGGGACGGGAGAAATAAACAGGAGAAAAGTCTACAAATGTGTGTGTGTATATATATATATATATATCTAATGTGTGTGTGTGTGTGTATATATATATATATATATATATACACACACACACATACGTACACATACATACATACATACACACACCTGCTGGAGCTCCAGGCAATGCATTTGGTTCTGATGGTCTTTGCTCCATCACTTTGGGGTCATGTCATGCAGGTCCAGACGGACAATACAACTGCCATGTACTACCTCAACTGGCAGGATGGAATGCATTCCCTCTGGCTGTGTTGGGAAGCCCTTGCCACCTGGACCCTCATGTGCAGTCTGGGTATTGATTTCCTGGTGAATCATGCTGCTGGAGCCTCTAGCCAGCTTGCAGACACCCTCTGCTGGGTGGGCGAGGTATCTCGCAAGTGGTTCCTTCATCAGGAGGTGGTGAACCACCTGTTTTCCCAGTGGGGCACTCCCCTGGTCATTCTGTTTGCCTTTTGGGAGATTGCAAAGCTGAGGCTATTCTGTGCCAACCCTCCTCAGTGCAGAACATTGACGGGGGATGTCTTCGCGAAGCCCTGAATACCAGGCCTCTTTTGTGCCTTCCTTCCTTTTTCCAGTCCACCAGGTGCTAGTCAAGATGCAGGGGGACAAGGTGCAGGTGATCCTGGTAGCCACAGACTGACTGCGCCAGATCTCCTCAGCTTCAGCAGTAGCAGGCCTAAGTGGCTCTTGCATATATGCCCAAACCTGCTCTCCTTTCACAAGGGGAAGATCTTTAACCTGGACCTTCATTACCTGCACCTGACAATCTGGTTCCTGAGTGGCTAGAATTCAAGGCTTTGGGTCCCTTCAAGGAGGTTCTCCAGGTTGTGGAAGACACTTGGAAAGGGTCGATCTGCCAGTGCCATGCCTTCAAGTGGAAGCGCTTTTCCATTTGGTGCCAGGGCAGGGAGCTAGACACCTGTTGTGCCCCCTGGCTAGCATTCTGGACTGCCTGTGGTTAGAATTGTGGTCAGTGAGGTTTGCGCGAAGTGGCGAAAATTCATATTTCGCGGAGGTTCGCAAAGTCGAGAAAGTCTTGAGTTTGCCTGAATTGTGAAGTGCGGAATTTTGCCACAAAGTGCAGAATTTCACCCGCAAACTTCTGCACTTCATGACAAAACTTCACACTTTGCGACTAATCCGTGCACCGTGAATTGTGTGAAATTCGCAAATTGCGCAAAATTCATGAATTAATTTGCTGTTGAGCCCAACTTCACCCATCTCTACGTGTCGTCCTTCCCTCAATTGGGCCTGAGGTTGGCGACACTCATGGTGCACCTGGCAACCATCTTGGCATACCAGGTGCAGGCTGGTATGCCAATGGTGGCCCAGGAAATGGTGTTCAGGCACTTCTTTAAGGGCCTTGACCACCTGTCCCCACTGGTGCGTGAACCAGCACCATTGTGGGACCTGTTGCTGGTCCTGGCAGTGCTCATGAGCAAGCCATTCAAACCAGTGCACAGGTGTGACATCTCTCACCTATCATGGATGACCACCTTCTTGGTGGCCATTACCTCCACCAGAAAGATTACTGGGCTCCAGGTGCTCTCGGTGGAGTCTCCGTACTTGGTGTTCCACAGGGACAAGGTTGTCCTCCACCCCAACCCAAAGTTCCTCCAGAAGGTTGTTGCAGAGTTTCACCTTAACCAGGTGATCAGTTTCCCAGTATACTTCACCAGTCCAACCTCAGAGGCCGAGCACAGGCTCCATACGTTGGACCTAAGGCAAGCGCTCACTTATTACAAGGAGCACAAGGCTGAAGTTCGGTGAGAGGTTTTCCAGCCCTTTGTCACCTATGCCAAAGCTGCACCTGGCAGACTGGCAGCTAAGCGGATGATTAGGAGGTGGACTGTATCTTGCATCAACCTCCGCTGTAGGTTGGCTGATAGGGAGCCTCCTGTAGGGCTTAGGGCTCATTCCACCAGACATACTGCTGCCTCGTTGGCTGCTTCCAGGGACGTCCCTATCTAGGAGATCTGCAGGGCTGCTACCTGGAAGTCAGCACACACCTTCATCTCCCATTAACACATCAACCTTGATTACACCAGGATGCTGGTTTTGGATCCTTGGTTCTCCAATCTCCTGTCCCTAAATAGGGGGTGTGCATCTTGCTCCCTCCTCCCAGAGAACTGCTAGGATTCTGCCAGAAGTGGGCATAGTACACCATATCCATACCCCTAGAAAAACAAGTTACTCACCTGTAACTGTAGTTGTAGGAGTGGTATATGGTGTACGTCCACACAACCCACCCAGCTCTCCTGTGGCAAGTGGCACACTGATCTGGCTTCTAGCGGATCAGATCTGACGTCATGGGGTGGTACCGAGGAAGATACCACCCGGATGGGTGGGAGGAGCCAGCTTGAAGAGCTTCCAGCAAGTCTTAAAGGGGAAAGGAATTCTGCCAGAAATGTGGATGTACACCATATACAGGTGAGTAACTTATTTTTACTCACCTGTAACCATAGTTCTAGGAATGGTATATGGTGCACATCCACACAGATCACCCGACTCCCCCGGCAAGTGGCACACGGATCCCTGCTTCCAGTATGCAAGATCTGACATCACGGGGTGGAGCCGAGGAGGATACCGCCTGCATGGGTGGGAGGAGCTTAACTTGAAGACATTCTGGTTGGAATTAAAGGGGAAGGAAGACTGCTAACGTGTGGATGTACACCATATACAACTCCTAGAACTATGGTTACAGGCAAGTAACCCTTATGTTGAGCTGAGGGCTTTGCCCTTTCAGCCCAGGTACTGCTAGTAGTATGCAGAAGTATGACTAGACAAAAGGAATCCAGGTAAGTCAGACCTGTTTAATCCTTAAACATTTGTTTTTGCTCATTTTGTAAATAATAAAAAATATATGTCATAACCAGTCAAAGACCAGAGGATTTTTTATTAGAAAATTATCAGTAGAGTGTTGCACAGTTAAAAACATTTCATTTTCCTTTCTTAATCATTTATTAATACTTAGTTCTGAAAAACTTACTGCATTTTTTTTTCCCTTCTTAAGGAATCCATCTGTAAGGTCTACAGTAGCAATCAGTTCACTGAATTAGTTGCCCTGCAGCTAGAACTTATGCTAATTGTGGAATCTTAGAATTAGAATTAAATTGAAACTCTGTACTGTAATCACACTTGCACCAACAGTCAGATTTCTTTCTAAAGCTAGGGTGAGCTGTGACCACTAATACTAGCTAAATGGCTACCAAACATTTATATAAAAAAAATATATATTTTAATTTTGCAAGGCATTAACCAACTTGAGGCAGACAACAATAATTCTTGTAGAAAACTTTCTGTAACTGACCACCTCTCAACAGTTGTGAAGGAACTGCAACAAGTAATGCTCAAGCAAATGGAAATGATAGAGCGAGGGAGCACTCCCGACCAATCGGAGCACTCCTTTCCTCTGCATGAGACACTCTTATTCCGTGAAGTGTGTCTCAAGTGCAGATGCCCTGGAAATGGACGCGTTCCAGGACAATTTAAAAAAAAAGAATATATTACTGATCAAGCTTGATCAGTAATATGTTTATACCGCTGCAGAGACCACTGTTTTGTAAGAGTAGTCTCACTTACATTCTTAGGGTATCAAACACTACCTCCGGTTCTCCTCGCTCTTCATACCCTGTGAATGCATGTGAGACCACTCTTACAAACATAAGAGTGGTCTCCATGGCGGTATTAACATATGAAAGAACCGATTCTTGTATAAACCTATTTTCAGGTTCTGGAAGGAGAGGCAGGGTAATGGATTGTGAAGATTACGGATGGATCCCTTAAGAAAAGACATTACTAAGGTATCTTCTAACCCCAGGAATCCATCAGTATAGCTTTACAGTAGTAGACTCCATAGCAGTACCTTGGAAGGCTAGGTCCATAACTGATTTAGGAAAAAGGTTCTGCAAGACAGCATTGCCAAAACTGGCATCCCTTCTGGACTGTATGTCCAGACAATAATGCCTTGTGAAAGTGTGTACTGTCTTCTAGGTAGCTGCTTTATAGATTTCTTGAAGGAGGATGCCCCTTGCTGCTGCCACAGAGGCAGAGCTGCCCCTTGTGGAGTGCACCCTTAGATGTCTGGGGGTATTCGGCCAGCTCTTCTGTAACAGAATTGTATGCAGGAAACTATCCAGTATGAGATCTTTCTATAGTTGCTGGTTTACCCTTTCCTACTTCATCACAAGTGATAAAAAACTGAGTGCTGATGTACCTGACATCTTTTATGCAGTCCAGGTAGTAGCTTATTATCCTCTTTACATCCAGACAGTGAAGTGTTTGATCCCCTGTACTGGAATGCTCAGAGAAAAGCACAGGGGAGGGCAGTTGACTGGTTCAGGTGGCATTCTGACACCCCTTTAGGGAGGAATTTCCAATTAGTCCTGCGGACTACCTTATCCCTACAGAAAATTATGTAATTTGGACTTGTGCAGAGGACTTGCAGCTCATTCACCGTCCCAGCAGATATAACATTAACTAGGAATAGTGCATTCCATGTGACATATTGTAGGTGATCAGTAGTCATAGGCTCAGAAGGTGCTTCCGTCAGCTGAACAGTGCACATTTTTAGATCCCATGGAGGAACAGGGTCCCTCACAGGAGGGTATATATGACAAAAGCCTTTAAAGTACCTTTTGAAAGCAGATTGTGAGGCCATAACCTTACTTTTGACAGCTGATATGTAAGCTAAAACTCTGCCAGATGTGCCTTCAGGGTTGAGGGCCTCAGGCCTAGGTACTATGGGTGCACAAAGTAATCCAAGACTGTAGGCAGGCCTGCTTGCATAGGGAGTATCTTTCTGGGAGCACACCAGACTGGAAATCTCCTCCATTTTGAGGCATATGCTTTCCTTGTTGCTAGTTTGCTAGAAACTTTCAATACTTTCATCACCTTCTCTGATAAATTTAAACTAGAGAATTCTAGCTCCTCAAAACCCATGCCTTAAGGTGTAGGGTTTTGAGGTCTGGAAATGTTATCCTGCCCTGGGACAGGGTCAGCAAGTTGCGCTTCAGGGTGGCAGGTTGATTGGAGCCTTGCTGGACAGACTCAGAAGCATGGAGTACCAGACCTGTCTGGCGCAGTCTGGTGCTATCAAAATCATTGTTGCTAGCTCCCTCCTGAGCTTTATGAGTACCCTCTGCAAGAGTGGGAATGAAGGGAAGGCACACAGGAACCTCCCTGTCCAGTTCAGGATCAGAGCATCCTCTAGGACTGTTCCTGTTGCTGGGGGCCTGCGACAAAATTGTGGGAGTTGGTTATTCTCCTAGGAAGCAAATAATTCAGTTTCGAGTGTACCTCACCTTCTGAACATTGGTGCCAGCGCCTGCTAGTTCAGTGTCTATTCATAGTTTCCTTGGCTGCTTCTGTTTAGTGAATCTGCCAGTACATTGTCTTTTTCTGGTGGGTGCATTTCAGATAGCTATACATCCACAGAATAGGCTAGGTTCCAGATCTTCATGGCTTCTGTTCATAGTCTTGAGGATCATGCTCCTTGCTGCTTGTTTATGTAAATCAATGTTGTGCTGTCTCTTTGGCTCTGAACAGACTGTCCCTGTATTTGAGAGGAAAAAGCTTGCACTGATAGGAACACTGTCTTGAACTCCATTAGGTTGATGTGTTCTTGTGTGCTCCACTCACAGTGAGGTCCTAAAGGTGGGCGCCCCACCCTAGGAGTGAGGCATCTGTTGTAAGGATACTTATTGGGGATTGCTGAAGGAAGGGAGCACCCTCTCTGAGGTTCTCCACTTCCATCTATCACTCTGTGCCCTTATCAAAATTTTTGTGATGGGCAGTAGTTTGGACAGAGGTTTCCACCTTTTGAAACAGTGACCACTTAAGTGGTACTGAATGTCCCTCATCTCAAACCTGTCCTCTGGTACCACTGCAGTGGAAGAGGCTGTGTGTCATAGGCGTTGCAGAAAATCCCTTGCAGGGCTTGGCTGGCCTAATGCGAAGGATTTTGCAATGGTAATCAGACTTGATATCCTTGCTTGCGGAAGAAAAGCTTTCTGCTGCATAGTAACCAGCTCTGCTCCTATGAAGTCCAGTACTTAAGCTGGTTCTGTTTTGACATCTGTAGATTTATCAGGAAGCCAGGACCCTCTATGGTGCTTTTTACTACCTGTGTGGAGCACCTTGCCATCTGCTGTGTTTTTCCTGAGGCTACACAGTCATCCAGGTAGAGAAAACCACCACACGTTGCCTTCTCAGATGCGCTAGCATCACAGCTAGGCACCTTGTAAAAACCCTTGGGGCTGAGGTAAGGCCAAAAGGAGGGGTTGTGAACAGGTATGGGCAGTTCCCTAGTCTAAATCAGAGGTACTTTCTGTGAATATGTCTGACTGGAATATAAAAGTAAGCGTCTTTCAGATCTAGTGACCTCAACCAGTCTCCTGAGTGCAAAGATGGTATCACTGAGACCAGTGTGACCGTCTTCAATCTTTCCTTTTTTATATGATTGCTCAGATATTGCAGATATAAAATGGTCACCATTCCCCATTTTTCTTGTGGGTTAAGAAGTATCTGGTAGACAGTCCCTTTTTCTGTTGTGAGGCAGGGACCTTCTCCACTGCTCAAGCTAGCATCAGTTTCTATACCTGTAGCTCTGGCAGGGTATTTTCTGTTGGAGAGTGAGATGTGAACAATTTTGTTTTTTGCTGTTTTGGCAGTGATTTTGAACTGCAGGGGAAAATCCTGACTCGCTGCTTTCAGGACCCTTTTGTCTCAGGGATTTTTGTCCATTTGTGGAAGCAGTGCTAGTCTCTCCCCCCACACACACACACACACACATACACTGATAATAGCTGGGCAGTGTGAGCAGAATTGTCAGAGCTTTTGTTTTGTTTTTAGCTTAGGGGCTAGTGCTGTGACTGCATGCTCAGTGACCCTCCTGCTGCTGCACCTGTTGTAACCTGTCAGGGGTTGATACTCAAAGGTGAGTTACTGCTGGAGTGCGAGGGATGACAGGAGTGAGCATTCTTTGTTAGAAGTGATAGGAAGCAGTTTGTTTTACAGCTCTAGATGCCCTCATGTTTTCTTCTTGGTGTCTGTCAAATATTTAGATAGATTTTGACCTTTTCTGTTAAGTTAATGATCTGTTGTTTTGTTTTATAACTACTATGAATTCCTTTCTCCTTTGCAGTTGCTGGTCTTTCTTTTTATACTACTTGAACATTCTAAGACATCAGTAACACCCTTTCTGGCCATTCAGATGAATAGCATGGAATGGTGTCAATAGTGTCGTGAGCCCCGTTTACAAGGACAGATCTGTGGCATTGGTGGTGGTGCACAGCAGCAAGATCGTTGCTGCTGTGGCATGTGTGAACACCAGTTTTGCTGTTTGGGGGTTGCATTTTGTTCTGCCCGCGATCCCTGTTTCCTTGTGATCAGGTAGTGGTGAAGGTATTTTGCACTGTTTTACTCGGCCATCTGAACAGCCCGCACCACACACAGCATTGTGACCGGATTTTCCCCTCTTGCACTTGTGTTTCTTTCACTTACATGCACACTAATTTTTCCCACCCAGATTCAGCTAAAGGTTGTTTCTGGTACGGTAAACACAGCTGAACTTGGAGAGTGATTTTTGAATCGAGGCTGTAATTGAATAACACGGTGTCAGAATCGAGCCATGACAGTGGGCATGCACTTAAACATATGCATAAGCACAAGCTCAGTGTCACGGCTCAACTCTGAGACCGTGTTTTTTTCCAGTTTTTAGCCCTCGGTTTACAAAAAGAATCACTTCCCTGAGTTCAGCTGTGTTTACACTACCAGAAACAATCTTTAGCTGAACTTGGGTCATAAGACCTACCCTCAATTTCTGTGGCATCCCCCTTCCCGCCAGAACCCTCCTCAAAATACCTGAACTTCAGGGAGCATCCCTCCAGCACTCCTGGGCCATGCTTTCTGAATGCTGCTCCACAGCGTTTCAGCAAGAATAGCTAAATTTAATTACATGGTGTTGATGTACATCTCTCGCCATGTGAACGAGGTAATGGAGTGTCTTAGAAATATACCAACAAATGAAAACGCCAGCAGATTAGGCCTTACGGTCTATCATGTCTGCTCGAGATACAGCTCACAGTAGAGTCACTGCTGCTGCCCCCCTCTCTTTTTCCCTCCCTCCCCCCAAGGTTTTCCCACCCTGAGTTCCCCTACTGGTCACTTCCCTTCCCACCTGTACCTTGCCCATGTATCCATCCCATCCATTCTTAAAACTTCCCTCTGATTCCATTGAAATCACCTCCTCAGGTAGCGCTTTCCATGGTGCCACCACCCTTTCCGTGAAGTAATGTTTCCTAATTTTTCTTCTGTACTCCCCCCCCCCCCCAACAGTTTTAGGCTTTGACCCCTTGTGGTCCCTTCCCCCTTCAGTCTGGAAAAACCCTCAGTGTTTACTCTGTTGATGCCCTTCAAGTGTTTAAAGGTCTCGATCATATGTCCACTGTCCCTTCTGTCTTCCAGGGAGTACATGTACAACTCCCTAAGTCTGTCCTCATAGGGCTTCATCCTCATTCCCTAGATCATCTTAGATGCCCTCCTCTGGACTCTCTCCAGGAGCATGATGTCCTTCTTTAAGTAAGGATGCCAGAAATGCACACAGTACTCCCAAGTGTGGTCTCACTAAGGATTTGTACAGTGGCAAGATAACCGCCTCCCTCCTCGAAGTGATCACCCTAGCATTCTGTTTGCCATTGCCGTTGCTTTCCTGCACTGTTCTGAGTAATTCATTTTGCTAGTGATAACCACTCCTAGTTCTTTTTCCTCCTCTGGGACTTAACCCCCAAAATGGTAGCTGTAGCTGGATTCCTAGCTCCCAAATGCAGTATGCTACACTTCCGAGTGTTAAAGGACAGTTGCCTTTCTCTTGGGGCAGCTCTTATTGGTCGTCCATGGACCACAAGCTCCTTGTTTGGTTCCACATCCTGCCAGACATATTCAAATTCCTCCTGACTGGACTATGTCACTACCTTCAGCCAGTTTATTTAACATTTTTTCCCCAATCCAGTATTGCCTCTGATATCTGGACTGTTTTAATACTCAGTGCTGAATTTCTTCAGTTTAAAGTGTAATGTTAACTGTTTTTTTTGGTCTACTTTTCCATTTGCAGATTATATTGTAAAGCCACTAGAGGGCAACAAGATGTGCAGGTTGCAATCCTCTTCCCACTGCTCTCCCCCTAACACTTCTAGTCCTGTGTCATTCATACCTAAAGCAAATTATCTACGTCCTAACATTTAGTGGTGTGATCTGAATCTGCAAGTCTGTAGAAAGCCTTTACTACCCAACCCAGAATGGTTTCCATCTCCCTCCTACTCACACCCTTCCTGGTTCTTACCCTTATCCCAGTCTCCCCCTCTTCACCTATTGCTACTTCTCTCTCTGCTTCCCTTCCAGATACCTCCTTCATCCTGTCAATCACCCCCACTGCTCCTCTTGTAAACAGACCCCACTTTCCCCTACTACCCTCCAGCATCTCTGTTTTCCCTTCCTAGTCACTGTGTCTTTCTTTGTTTCCTTATCTCCTTCTCTTCACCCCTCCTTCCCGTATTTCCTACTCTAATTACAAAAGTCCAAAACTACACTATTTAATCCTTGCCCTCCTCCTTTCATCAGGGAACATTCACCCCAACCCTGGTCCAAATTATTCTCCTACCCTGACTCCTTGCCCAAACAACATGTCTCCAAACCCCACTTCTACTACAACCCTTCCTAATGGGTTGAAGCTCCTCCACCTGAACATCTGCAGCCTGCTACCTAAAATCGACCTCCTACAAACTCTCATGATTTCACACACCCCTGACATCCTAATTATTACCGAGACATGGGTCAAAAAGCATCCCTGACAATGCCATTGCTATCCCTGGGTATTCCCTTTCCAGACAAGATTGATCGGGTCACAGAGGGGGAGTGGCCATGTATATCCTGTCCTCACTGCAGTTTACTACTACCCTAGCTACCTCCATCCCAGTTATCTATGAAGCACTTGTCACCTGCATTACCCTTCCTTTCTCAGTCCCAATCTTTGTGGCTGGCATCTATTGCTGCCCAAGCATTCACCCCTCAGTCACGACTGAACTCTTAGCCAATATCACCTCCCTCTCGCAATCTGGTGAACTGTTCATAATGGGTGACGTGAATCTAAATTGGTTGTCTCCCAAATTAAACAAGCTATGCAGTGACGTCACTGCTTTAAACCTCACTCAACTTATACTTGAGCCCACACGCCCTAATCCCAAAACACAAAACCACACCCTGCTTGACTGGGCACTCGCAACCCACCCGCACCGCGTCATTAAATCTGGTCTCCTCCCTGATGCTCTTAGTGACCACAACCCCATTTTCACTGTACGTAAGGTCCATTGCCCCAAACCTCCCCCTAAAATCATACAGCTCTGGTCCTTTAAATCCTTAGACCTTACCCCAATCAGCTCTGCACTTGCTTCCATCGACTGGACCCCCCCTGTCCATTGCCATTTCTGTCAACCAAGCCCTTGACTATTTTAAGAATAAATTCACTGTCACTTGGAATGCCTTTGCTCCTTTCAGAAGGACTAGAGTCTGTGGGCTTCACCTCCCTGCTGCTGTGGAAACCAGCTTACAGCATGACTTCAACTAAGTTCAGCTCTGGTTTGCTTCTCACCAGCTTTTTCTAAATGCCAAGAAGACAGTCTCAATGACCTTTGGCACCAGGCAGAGACTTTCTAGGCTCCCGGCCCTACCCACCTTCCACATCCTTGATGGGACCATCCTGGATGACACCTCCTCATTTAGATATCTGGGAGCGTGGCTGGACTAGCACCTCAAATTCTCTGTGCGTACCGATGATATCCTGAAGAAACTGCACCTCAAACTTAGTGTTCTGTGCAGGAATCGTAGTAACATCCCATTGATTGCGAGGCGTGAAATTGTCCAAAAGATGATACTCCCCACTTTGACTACTGTGATGTAGTCTGTGGTGCTGCTCTCAAATCTTCCCTGACCAAGTTGGACACTCTCTTTAACTCCTTCTGCCGCTTTGCCCTCGACCCCTCTTCCCGCTCCCACCACTGTGAACTCTATCGCTCTCTAACCTTCCTTCCACTGTCTCACAGATGCATCTCACACTGTGCCAAACTAACCTCCAAATTCTGGTTCGGAGTGCTCCCCTCCTATCTCTCATTCTCTCTCTCTCCACTCCACCTCCCACCACCCACTCTCTCAGATCTAATGATGCCCACACCTTGACGGTCCCTCACCGCTCCACCCTCGTCGGTCAGACTGGTTTCGCCCGCCGCTTCCTAAAATCTGGAATTCCCTCCCCTGAAATACCACACTCCTCCCTCCAACTACTCCCTTACCTCTGCCCTACACAATTACTCTCCTTAGCTGTTCCTGCTTTAACTCTCCTAATACCCATCCTCAGTTTCTGCTTCCTACCCTGACCCCTCCCCGCAGGGTTCCAACATCCTGAAGGGGGAATCAGGAAATGGCTACCCCTTCTCCTCATATTTAGTTCTTGCCTCTCCCCCTCTCTTCTCCACCTGCCCTTCTGGGTCACCCATGTGCACAACCTACCCTGTCCTTTTTACTCCAACAGCACTTGCATACTACCTCGAGCCTGCTCCTGGTACACTCATGCACTATAATGGTTCTGTTGCATTATTACTGTTTTGTACATTTATATGTTCTTTTGTATGATTTTGGACATGTATTATAATTTACCCAATGTTCCACTACTGTTTATTGAACAATACCTTGTGTTTCAACTGTTGCATAATCTTACAATGTTGTATTGTTTGTTCTACCCACATACTATTGTAACTGATCATCCTTCACAACCCTATGTAACTCCTTCCCCCCAGGTCGCACCGTGAGATGAGCAACTTTTTGTTCAGTGTGCCCTCCTGGTGAAACATTTCAATAAATAAATAAAATACACCCCAGCTGTCATATGTCTGACTACTGTTCATGTCTGTCCAGGTCTTCCTGGAAAGTCCTCCACCCCTCCTCACTGTCCATCACTGCTTCCAGGCTCATTTTGCTCACAACTCCCTCCGCAGTGTCCAAAATGAAAGTGTCAAATAACAGTGGACCTAGAACAGAGCCTTGTAGGACCCTGCTAATGACCTTCCTGAGTGTAGAAAGCTCCTACCCTACCACCACCCACTGCTGCCTGTTGCTCAGCCAGTTCCCAATCCACTTCACCATCATTACCCCCACCCCCAGGTTCCTCAGGTTGCCCAGCAGTCTCCCATGCAGCACTGAGTCAAATGCCTTGCTGAAGTCCAGGTACAGGGCATCAACCAGCCGACCACCATCGGAGACCTTGTCACCCAATCAAAAAATTCAACCATGTTAGTTTGACAAGATCTCCCCTGGATGAATCCGTATTGCTGAACATCTTGAAGGCCATTTATTTCCAGGAATTCCACCAGCCTTTCCTTCAAGATGGTCTCTAATAGTAATACAAAATGCAAAAGCTGTAGCTGGTGAGGAGAGTACAATTCTAGGTAGAGAGAAAGAAGTAAGTGCCCCAGCTGGGCGGCCTAGGTTCAAGTTCCAGCTGAGGCATTTCTTTCTCTCTTCTGTTTGTACATATTCCATAAATATGCACACTGCAGTCTGGTGATTGAAAATGGAACTCAGGTAGATCTGAGGGCACCCCGAAGCTAGGTTATTTATTTATTGTAAGGCATTATAACATGGGTAGGGAAAAACGTCCAACCCAATTGATTGAGACCCTCTGTGTGACCATGCATTAAATTCCCATTTTAATGCATGGTTCTGCGGAGGGACTCAGTGAAAGTGCTGCCAGCACTTGTTCCCTGCTTGAGCAAGGCAAAGGAAAACGGCAGCCATTAAAACGTGGGGAAGTGAGAGAGCCCAGCTGGTAAAATAGTGTATAAATCTTCCATCATCCTAGTGTTGGCAGCTGTGGCTCTCTCTCTCCCCCCGATGCAACAATGTAGTGCTGTGTTCCCATGGAGCAAAGTGCTGGCTGCTCGCTGTGTGACTGTGTGGCTTTGGAGAATGACACCCCCCCCCCGGCTCCAGATACGGCATATGTTGAGAATAAAGTGTGCCACCTGTATGTGTTAGAGGGTGTACAGTAAGTTGCAGAAGCACACATCGTAACACAAGTAATTCCCACTGCAGTTGTGCGCCTTTTCATCCCATGGTGCTGTGACTGGTGCAGACGACTGCTCGTGACACTGTGTAACAGAGAGAGAGAAAGAGAGAGAGAGAGAGAGAAGGACAGTAAATTGTCCCATTGTGCCCAACATCAGATATGCAACCCCACACTTGGCCCCCACCCACACCCCGAGCAAGTCTGTGTGCGGTTGAAGTCTCCATACTGTTAATGTAGTTAGCCGCACTCCTGGTCAGCAATATGCAGTTACTGAACCAGAGAGAGTGTGAGACAGTGGCAGTCTGGGCTGTGGAGCAAAGACAGTACTGTGTTTGGCAACCGTTGAATTTCTTCCGCCACCCAGAGATAAAACATCTGTGAATGGCATGTGGGGTGGGGGGTCACAGTGTCAGTGACTGCAAGCTGACAAGGTGGGATTGTGTAACTGCAGTAAGCCATGCAGGAGCGCCGATCCTGATCGCAACCTTAGAAGGGCAGTCCTCGGTGTCCAGTAGGCAGAGTCCCCCCCCCCCCGATGACACACACTGTCCCCTCCTTTCTGATCAGGCTATCCCAGCATGACAGACCAAAGAGAGAGACAGTGATACAGAAAGAGATAGAGTAGTGCCAAATTCCTGCAGTGTCCTCTCTGTATATCTGTTTCTGTTTACTTTTGATTCATCTCTCTCTCTCTCCCCCCCCCCCCGAGGGCTACAGTCTGGGTCTGCATCCCTCCGGCAATGTAACTACTCAGCAAGTCCATACCACAATGCTGGGACAGTGTCTCACATTGTTGTTGGGGGGGGAGTTGCGGGGGGGTGGATCTGTGGCTCCGACTGCTGCTGTGTGGGGGAGGGGGGCCCAGCGGTCGGCAAGTGGTGTGCCAGTGATCAGGATAAATGGCATGGTGTAAATCCAAATGTCAGCAGTGTCTCTGTACCTGCCTTCGGAGATGTCAGTGTGAGTTTGCATGTTCCCGCTGCTGTCCCATTCTGACCGATGTCCTTGAAGTCAGAATTCATACATCGTGTGAACGTTTTGTGACTCTGTGTGTCAGCACCGCGTTCTGGTGGATGCTCTGTGCAGGGTATTAGTAAAGCAGTGGGACAGAGAGAGAGAGAGACATGGACAGACATACAGCAGCATTGCTTTTCTCTGTCTTTCTGTATGAGTCGTTTGGGGGCAAAGTGCACGGTGTAGGCAGTATAACAGTATGCCATGCACAACAAATGTCAGAAATAATCTCAGTACTGTATTTATGACATTTGTATGTGCATGACAGCAGCTGCCTATGGCTTATTTCTTTGGGGCTGTTTTTCCATGTGGCAGGATACAGTCAAGTTTTAGGACTTTAAACAAGGAGAAAACCTCTTCATGTTGTTTCCTCCATGCTTTGGACATAACCCATATTATAAGTGCAATAACCTTCTCCAGGGTATGGGGTTATAGGGATCTAATGCACACCTGAGTTGCTGTGAGGACACTCAGTCTGTGGCCTTGTGCCTCATAACGCACCCCAGGCATGCATTAAATCCCCATAACCCCATACCCTGTCATGGGTTATTGCTTACAAGTTACTCACATGCACAGACTGAGTGTCCTCACAGCAACCCAGGCGAGCAAGTACCTTACATGGGGTGGTATTGCTGGGTGTGGTTTCCTTTTTTGATTGTGAATTAGAAAAACTATCACAATTTTATTCCAACTTACAATATAGCATTTTTGCCTTTTCTGTTTTTTTAGCCCCCCCATCTTTCCCTAGCTACTGTATGTTTTGAATTTATCTTTATTGAGCACATAATGCAAACAGCCTGGTGAAAGCTCCAACTATTTGCTGCAGCCACCTGAGCAACTTTTTGGTTAATTTTCGGAGTAGAAAATTGAGTAAACTTTCTATAACTGGCTCAAGGGACTTCTGAACTGCTGTGCTACAATCAGCTTGCAAAAATTTCCTTTTTGGAGGTTGAAATGCAGAGAGCTCTACCTAAATGCACTCCACCTGCAACACCAGAGAAGGGCCCAAAGAAACCCAGGGCTTCTCACACTGCTGACTCTCTGGATGCTAGTAGCCATTCCTTGGATCTAGAACCATTCACCCTAGCAGGCTTCCTGGCAGAGTTCAGACCATTCCAGAATGAACTTTGTTTGATCACCTCAGAGATTAAAACCATCTCAAATGCTTTGAAGATATTTCCAGATGGATTGGGCAGACTAGGTGGGCCAAGCGGTTCTTATCTGCTGTCAAAGTCTATGTTTATATGTTTCTATGCAACTATTGTTTTGCTTTTGGTATTCCTTCTTCAATCACACAACCCACCTGGCCTCCCCTTTCTGCAGTTAACCCTTATTGTTTCTTTTTGGCATGGTCTCATGTTTTCTGTGGTCTCTATCTGAAATTTAGTGCCATGGAGATATAAGGATGCAAAATCAAGAGGAGGAACTGAAGCTCTAGCCAATGTGCTTTTTTGAGAACTCAGTGCATGCTTACAGTACTGCGCAAGTGTTACTGTAGAACGAATATCAGCAGTAAAACTGTAGTTAAATGAAACTTAACTGCCTTCTATGCTGTTTTTTTTTACCTTACAGTGTCCCTTTCATGATTCTTTCTCCTCTTGTTTATTTATTTATTTTATTTATTTGAATCTAGGATTACAAAGTACCTTTGAGCCAAGGCTCTTTTACAAAGGTTCCACGTCAGTAAGAACAGGCAACATAGGCTTCAAAATTACAGTATAAAACAATCAGTAACACAAATAGTTATAACATATTAATTACAAGTACATTACATGAAACACTAGGAGGTGTATACAACAAAGGCTAGGGGAAGAAGGGAGGAGGGGGCATGGGGGGCCGGACAGAGTATGGCAGCCTACGGGACTTTGTCAAGCAGAACAGTGGTGAGTGCAGATGCTGGGTATTGGAATGATGAAGTGCTAGGTGTAAAGTCAACAACGGGCAGCAGAGATTAAGAGCAGCAGCAATGGGAGAATTGCTTAAACAGGGCAATCACAGGTGCTTGAGGCAACAAGGGAGAGATGGAGCTTAGTCTTGAAAGCGCCCAGCGTTGGTGAGGCAGAGATGTCACTGGTAAGACTATTTAGCCAGCTGGGTGCCCTTTATGCAAATTGCCTTTGTTCTTGGGTTGTGCAACAGTGACGGACTTGCAGGAAGTGGGGTATTGAGCTCCTGGTGTTGCAGTTGTTAATTCTGGTTTTGAGGAGGGAGCAGACCCCGGGGGGTGCGTTGCCCATCATTATTTTCTTGGCTGTGATGCAGGTTTGATACTTCATTTGGTTGTTGAGTTGCAGCCGTCCAGTTAGAGAGTAGCGGTCACAAGTATGGGTGAGACGGTGGGCTCCAGTGACGAGATGACAGGCCTTATTGAGAGACGCAGCAACACGTTTGAGTGTGGAGGCAGTGGCGGAGCCATAAACAATGAGTCCATAGTCAGTAACACTCACAATGGAGCTCTGGATGGCAACAGACAAGGCTTCGGGGTTAGATGTTTCCAGTGACGGAACAGTAGGCCCAGCCTGGTGTTTGCCACTTTCCCAACATTATTAATATGGGCAGCATAGGAGAGTTTGGAGTCAAGGGTGATGTCAAGGTATTTGAAGGTATCGACTTGTTCAAGAGTGACTCCTTGTTTGGTATTTATGACGAGCTGATACTGTTTATTTTTGTTGTGGGAGGTACTGAAAATCATGGTTTTTGTTTTTTTCTGGTTTAGTATCAGTTTGTGCTTTAAGAACCAGTTTTTGACTGATGTGAAACCCCACTGGAGGTTTCCTTGCAGTTGTTTTGGATCATGGCGGGAGGCAAGGATAACTGCATCATCTGCGTAGAGTATGATTTGTTCTGGACAGGTATCCGGCAGTGTGTTCAGGAATAGGCTAAAGAGGAGGGGGCCCAGTACTGAATCTTGTGGTACACCAGAGCGGACCGGTCTGGCATCTGAGATAGTATCAGCTATTTTCACTCTTTGGGACCGGTTGTCTACGTAGCTTTTGAACCAGTTCACGGAATTGGGTGAGAGCCCCACCTTCCGGAGCTGGACAAACAGGAGACGGTGGTTGATGGTATCAAAGGCCTTTGTTAAATCGATGAAAGTAGCCCCCATTTGTTTACCGTTGTCCAGTGAGTGGTGAATGGTGCCGGTAAATTCAAGTAGTGCCGTGGAAATGCTGTGACCCTTTCTAAAACCGTGTTGCTGCCTGCACAGGATGTTTTGTATGTCCAGGAATTCAGTAAGCTGGTCTGCCACAATACGTTCCAGGGCCTTGGAGAGTGGCGGTAGGATGGAGATTGGATGGAAATTTTCATGGGCAGTTTTGACACCACTGTTGTGTATAGGGGTTACAGTGGCAGATTTCCTTTTTGTATAAATCCAATGTTGGATTCTCCTATTTCCCAACCCCTCACTTCATATCTTTTTTCTAGCACAGGTACAGTTTTAATATTTTTTATATTTAATCACTAGTGTTGAACAATACATTAAGTGTGTTGTTAATTTGAATCGGATTATGAACTAAAAGTGCTAGTGAACAACTGCACCCTCTGTTTGAAGCAGTAGAGTGGTACAAAATGTAGGACAGTCAGGGTTTTGAGCATCCATAAGCCTGTTCCTGTTTTAAGATTCATGAATAAACCTTTCAACCAGTTGCTGGTGTGCTCTGGTTTCCTTAGTCTACAGTGTCTGCAATTCCATGTTTGTCCAGTGGTACCCAACAGACCAGGGCTGTGTGGCTTTCTTTCGCCGATCAGATACCTTGTTTGTTCCATATGACACAGAAAAGAAAGCTACCAAATCATCCAGGCTACCTTGAATGATGCACAAGCAGCTTGTGGTCCTCACTTTAAATACTTACTTACGGAGTGGACAGTCAGAGTTTTGGTGCTACACTATTGGGGTGTGGGTGCTGCAAGCAGTAGCTTCAAAGAAAAAGAAAGCATTTTGGAAAAAAAATATTCTTCCTCTCCTAGCAGGAATAATGTACTGCTAGTTACTTCAAAGCAGTTATGACTATTCCAGTGACAGTGTGGAACAACATAGAAAGAAGAAATTCTATTGTACTCACTGTAATTTCTTCCATCACTGTTACTGGGGCCACCGAGAATTTACTCTCCAGGTTAAGTATTTTACTACCAACTTCAGATTCAGAATTTTGTACTATGGTTATAACAAGTTTTACTCTTGTGTTTTGGCAAAATGTTGTTAAGCCCTAGCTGTTCAGATAATTCTGTCTTTCTGCTTGAGCCCTGCCACTGAGACTGAACACTGGGGCCAGTTATCACTTTAAACAAATTGACAAAGAAACTGTTAAATAGATAAAAGATCCTTCTACTATGTTTTTATAACATCTTCAGGAAGGTTGCATTAGTAAATCTTCTACGGTAAGGACTGGTCCCAGTGTTTTTTTGTGGGACTGAAAGGATCGCATTGTGATGTCACTGTTCACATCGTATTGTGTCATCACTTTTGGCAGTGGAAAATGGAGGCTGCCACATTGGTATCATAAACTTGCACACTAGAGATACAGGCTAGTAATGAAACATTTAAAGCACACAAGAGAGCAAGATTAATAGAAGGCTAAGCAAAAGACTGCAAAACAGAGAGTTTGGGTTGCATCATTTTATTTATTTATTTGCTTTTGTTAACCGGGTAAGTGCACTAGGCAAAAATACTGCCTATTTTCAGGTACGACCCGGATACCCCCCAATTTTAATCAGTAATTTATATTAGGCTTTTTTTTCCAGCACCCAAATGAAAAAAAATCAGTTATTTCAATTTTAGGTGGGTAATCAGCATTTCCACTTTAGGTTGGTCTCAAAGGAGGTCTTAACCGACCGAACAGCTTGAACAATTCCTGATGACATCATTATGGCCTCTGCTGCACTCAGAACAGAGCAGTGAATTTAAATAGAAACTGTTAATGCTACCAAGCGATACGGTGTTCAGGAACTTAAGATTCTTTTCAAAGATGCTCTCTTTCTCTCTCTCTCTCTCTCACACACTGTGCTGATCTCAAGGCTCCTTGATAGGTAGTTTCTTCTGAAGAGAGCAGTTACCCCGGGTGGTGTTCCCACCTAACTCATCAGCCAGGTCCTAAAGATTTGTTGTTTTATAAAGTTAAAATGTTATTTTGTTAATATATGTCTGCTCTTTATTCTGAGCTGTGTCTTAGTGCAAGAAAGTCATTCTCAGCATGATTATCATATTTCACCATTTTGCAGCCACCCCCGTTTAGAAGCCACAGCCGGAAAAAAGTTTACTAATAGAAGTTGCCCCCAGTTTGTAGCTGCACCTTGTAAACGGGGGCAGCATTGAAATTGTAAAAACTCTAAATTTCCTACAAGACATTCTGACCTAGTATGGGAGTCCCCCACAACAAAGAGCTTACAGAGCACAGCACTGTCTCTCTCTCTCTCTCTCTCCTCTGTAAAATAGCCTTCTGTACAGATACTCAGAGATCAGCGTCCAGAGCTTAATAGCTCCTGTTTTCATTTGTTGGACCATCTTAAAAATTTCCAAAGTAGCATTTCAGTTTATATAAGAATAAAGAGCTTTAGTAAAAGTGAATAGCAAACTGAATAATTTCCCTAAGGAGAATAAATACAGTGCAATAGAAATAATGCAATCAAACATCCATTTGGGAAGACCCAAAAGAAACAAAGCGATCTTTTTCACACTTACTGATTCTGTCTCTCTGTGACACTTCAACGTCGGTGTCCTGGTTGACATACTGAAGAGCGAGCAGAACAAACTGAGAAAAGCGAGTCCTGGGATCAGGATCAGTGTCTTCTTCAGCAGCACTGTTTCTAACACCTTCTGTGTGGTGTGTACAGTATTTCTTCAGTTCAGTGGCAGTCAGCAGATGGCAGCCTGTCGGCGCTTATCAATTGAAGCCACCCCCAAATAGTAGTTGCTCCCATTTAGAAGCTGCGGCTCAAAATAAAAAAAATGCAATAGAAGCCGCAGCTTCAAAATGGTGAAATACAGTACATGGTTTCCAACTGTTTTAAGAACCGTGGTCTAAACTGCAAAAATCACTTAGCTTACAATGACTGCAGTGGAGTTTGCAGTTCAGAATAACAGCCTAGTGGTTCAGTTTTAATTCCACTTTATACAAAAAAGATGTTAAAGTGGTTTGCTTTCTTTATTGAAGCACTTCAGCTCGCGACTGTGGTCCACTATGAAGTGCTTCTGTCTGTTTTTTACAGCGCTTACAAATGGTTTTCAGCTCACACTGACTTTGTCAAATGAATTAAAACTAATTTGAGTCACAATAACTGTGGATGACATAAAAATACCATCTCTCAATGACTGAGATTGGGGATTTTCTTTGGTGCCATTTTCTGGTCTTATAGCTAGGGACAATGGTTTCCAGTTTTCACTCACAACAGCAGTAAGAAATGATGCAAAAACCCCACTTTGGGAGCAAACCCTCCATTTTGATACACATTTTTGGCAAACCCTTCTATTTTGAGACACATATTTGACAAACCCTTCCATTTTAAGACACATGTTTGGCAAACCCTTCCATTTTGAGACACATTTTTGGCAAAACCCTCCATTTTGAGACAAATTTTTGTTTTGCTCAGGAATTAGAGAAGACAAGTCAAATGCAACATCCCTTGGATCCTACGAAGGTATACTCTCTATCTAGGGGATGAAACACCCTCCAAATATCGCACAGTCCAGTTTGTTCCATCAACTCTCTTAACGCCCTCTGCGCTGGAGACAGACCCTTTCTCTGCAACCTGATCTGTCTATTGTTGAATCAACTACTAAACTAAAATCCCCCCCGATTATCATTGGTAATGAGATCTGTGCTTGGATCCTAGGTATTGGGTTCTGGTGGCCCCCCCGAAACTTAGTAACAAGGCCCAGAAGTTCTTATTTCATATTTTATTAGCGGTGGCCCAAAAGTGTATAACAAAAAACTGGTTGGAAAGGAATCCTCCATCTATTGATCTTTGGTATTCTGTTTCTATTCAAACTGAATTAATGGCAAAGCTGACTGCTCAACTTAAATCTCAAATGGAAAAATTTAAAGGGAGATGGTTGCCCTGGTTTCATTATCAAGTGGAAAAGGAAAACAAAACAGTGCTGGAAATAATGGCTCAGCTTTCTTAGATGGGTGGGTCCTTCCACGTTGTTATTTCTAGTTGTACCCAAACTTACCCCTTCCTCTGGGCTGATGCCCATAATCCGTCTGAACATATAGTTTTTAGGATGATTCAATACTCACCCCTCATTCATATACAATCAGATCCCTGTTTATCCCTTGATTCTATACTCTAGAATTTCTATTGGTGTCACCCTGTCCCCCCCCCCTTTTTTCTTCACTGTTAAATTCTTATTGATGGAAATGCATTGTAACCTAAGAGCCTTGTCTAAATCTGAGCCATGTAGTATATGTTTGTCCCCCCCCCTTTTTTCTTATTTTTCTTTCCCTTTTAGTGATCAAATTATTTATTAATTTGTGATGTGTATGAAGTGTCAATGTCCTTATAGTTTAGTGTACTCTTTGTATTGCAGTTACTTATATGTCTAACTGGTGCATGTTGTTATAGCTTGTGTGCTGTGTTATGTGTACTGTTTTGAAAAAAATAATAAAAAAAATTACTATTAAAAAAAAAAAATAGTCCCTCTATTTCTGTATTTTGTGTGGTGTGTGATGTCCACTGCATGGCGCCCCCCCCACCACCACCACGCACAGACACACACACACACACACAGATACTGGTTGTGTTGCAAATATTAAAATACTATTAATGCAGCAGAGGAGAGATGATACTTTTAATTTTATTTTGAAGATTTCTGAGCACAGTAGAGTGATCGAGACAACTGCTGAACAGTTACTTCCGTTTTTTCGATGAACTTTTCAGATCGCGGTCTGCACTGTGAGGAGATTTCCTGACTAGATTTATTTTTGTATGGTGTCTAGTTTCTTTTGTTTATGGAACTTGAATGTGAGACACCTTTTTAGTATGCAGAGGTGAAAGTTGACTGACCCAAGCACCGAGGAGGACCAACTTCCATTTTTGAGGTCCGCTTGGGAGACCGCTGTGGAATTTCAAGATCGCGGTCTGGTTTTGATGAGCGAGGTTGGGTGCCAGATTCATAATGCTACAAGCAGATTGGGTGATTGAGATGTTTACTGGTTTTGTTTGTGTGTTAATGAAAATAAGGAGGAACGGGGCTGTGCTTTGAAAGGCGTGTCATGGCAGCTGGGGAATCAGTTGGAGCTCGCAGTCGGTTGTTTCCTCATGGTCCTGTTTGTTTACTGGATTTACTGGAGAAGCTGGTGTTGTACAGTGAGAGGTAACTTTAAAAAAAATGTATTTTTTTGTGAAGTGGAAGTGGTGCAAAATGAGGCTTTACTCGGGGGAAGGGGTCGGTATTGCTCTTCCAGGTGCCTTAGGTGCTGGCGCAACCGCTTTAGTGAGCTCTGCAAGTCAGTATTTGTGTTTAGTGTTGGCAGAGCTCACTGACTTTTGTTGTTATGGGGCTCAGGAGTAGCAGTAAGTGGCAGTTGGTTACTATATCTTCTGATAAGGACACGGATCAGAAGATGTAGTAGCCAACTGGACTGCTGGATTTCTAAGACCCATTTTATAAGCATGTGTAAATCCCTCCACTGTGCTTGCTCCCACCACCTCCTGTGGCAGGCTATTCCATGTGTCTGCCATTCTCTCCATGAAGAAAAACTTCCTCACATTTCCCCTTAACCTGTCACCTTCCAATTTCATATCATGCCTCCTCGTTCTTGTACTCCTCCTATATTGGAAGATGTCACCCTCTTGCACCTTGTTTATGCTTTTAAGGTATTTGAATGTTTCTGGTACTATGATATCCTCCCAACCCCTCAAAAGAACCATAAACTTGTGTATGGCTGTCCATACACTGTTCTGTATATTGCTTTTGCTTGATCAAGAAGTAGGCAGTAGTTCATATACTGGAAGTAATATACAGCATAATGATACCATTTGAGGGCAGTAGGCAGTATTACAGGGAGTACTGCAAAGCATCCAAATAACCGGATTTACAAGTGCATATAAAATTAGAGGGAAAATGTTTGCATCCGTTTCCTTCAGGAAACTAAGGAATGGCTTGAAAATAATCAGCAAGTACTGTGATGGTAAAACAAGACACTTTACTTTGATTTGCATTTGAGTTGTAAACTGACGGCTAAAGGCTGTTTGAACATGCTTAAAGCCACGCCAAACATGCCAACATCAAAAAGTGGCCTAATCTTCATCTGAGTCAGGTAGTTATATACTGTAGCTATAATTTATTTTTTTATGGAATCGATCCTTTTTATTGGCCAACAGCCCGATCCTTTCCACTTCCTGAGTCTGAAGTTCTACCCTTGTCGTTTCTGACATAATAGTTTGGAGAGCGACACATTGAAGAGTACGAGGGGTCTTTTTACATTTTATTTTGTTAGACTGTGATTTTTTAAAAGCCACTATACAGTACAACTAACAAAACCCTTTACAAAATGCATGCAAACTTAGCACACATGAAATTTGATATGTTGTTCCTACCCGGTAGGCAGTCATAAGGACCTGTACAGACTATAGCACGGTAGCATTAAACATTTTTAAAAACAGGTTAAAGCTTACTGTGCTGTAATATCCACACCTCTGATGAAATGTTTGAAAATGGTTTTAAAACCGCATTCATCCATCTGCAACCACGATTACTCTGCTGCTAACTGCACTCATGGGATACCCCCCCAGTAGATTGTGGGTAGCAGGGCGACTGCAGCAATAGAGGAGAGATACAGTTGCTGTCTGCTCTACCAAGGTAATCTGAACTATCAAACCATTTCAAAAACTGTGTTAAAGCCTAGGTCTGAGCAGTGTTTTAATGCAGCTTATGAAACAGTGCTTGACTGTGCTAGTAGTGTAGATGCGAAACAGAGCTACAGTGACTGGAAACACTTCAAGCTTCTTAGAGAGTTTTAAGTGCTATAGTCCGTACAAGACCTAAGAGAGCCAGTCTCCGGTGTTTTAAAGAAGCCAGGGTTGTTGAGCATAGTTGGTAGAATTTGATGAGAGACCAAGTCAAATGCCTTTCTCTAAGCATTACCCCCCTCTGGGGATGTTACAAATCTGGTTTCCTCAGGTTTATTTATACAACAATCTTCTGCTCACTTGTGGTTCCAATCCTTTGTTCTTCATGCCTGCCTGTTCTGCTTACTGCCATTCCAGTGTCCTTGCAAATGCACTTAGTGACCACCGCATAACATACTGTATCCATAAAACTCGCATGCCCAAGTCTGCGTAAAAGTATAAAAATACTCACCCTCTAAATGCACTGGACACTGAATCCCTACTAGCCAGCCTCAGTCACGCAGACTGGTGCCAGGTGTATTCTGCCCCAGATGTCGACACTGCCCTCTCTGCCTTTCTGCACACTTTCACGATGATCTGGGACTCCCGTGCCCCTGTAAAGAAACTTATGGTAAAGAAGTGCCACCATCAGTGGATCTCCACCTCCATCCTTGCCAAATGCAAGGCCAGAGACTAAGTCTGGTGTACTTTCAAATCTGACCCAGACCCTATAAACAGGCAGGCTTACAACTCCCTCCAAAATGGCTGCACTAAAGCCATAAGACAGGCGAAAGCTGACTACTTTCAATCGCAGCTTGCCTGGGCCCACCCCTTCAAATTCTGGAATGTCATTCACTTGCTTCTTGATCCTCTGACACAATCCAGCTCTCCAGCCCTCCTGCATCTTGGACAGCCAATCACCAACCCCAGCGACATTGCCGACACCCTAAACAAATTCATCACTTCATGTGCCGTGCCTCATGGCTCTCCACCCAACATTGATACCCCCCACCTTCCCATCACCATAACTGCTTCAATTTCTCACCCGTCTCTAAACAAGAGGTCCTCACCCCCCTCCACACTTTAAACACCAGTAAAGCCAGCCCAGACAGGGTCCACCCCAAGCTCCTGCAGATCTCTGCCCCTGAAATCACAAAGCCACTCACCTGTCTACTCAATCTCCCCTTTTCCTCAGATGTAGTCCCTCAGGCCTGGAAATCCGCCTCCGTTATCCCCCTCCACAAAGGCATCGACGCCCAGAAACTACAGGTCGATCTCCCTTCTTCCAGCCCTTGCTATGCTGCAGGAATCTCTTGCCCACTCCAGGCTATCAGAGTATCTTACCGCATACAATCTCCTATCCCCTCACCAGTTGGGTTTTAGAAAGCAACATTCCACCACCTCTTCACTCCTGCAGGTCACAAACCACAGTCACACTGCCTCTGACAAAGGCCTGCTAACTGCTGCTGTTTCTGTCGACTTTACAAAGGCCTTCGATTTCATGTCCCACCCTCCCCCCACCAGCTAAACTCGAGGCAGCTGGCTTAGCCCCCATGTCGTTACAGTGGTTTCAATCCTACCTCTCCAAGAGATCACAGTCTGTCAGAATCTTGGATGTCTCGTCCTCTCCCCTCCCCATCCTAGCTGGTGTGCCACAAGGCTCTGTCCTTGGTCCCATCCTGTTCTCCCTTTTCATTAACGACCTTCCCTCTACCTGCACAAAATCCAGCATACACATGTATGCAGATGACACTATCTTTACCTCAGGCCCCTAAACTCATGAAGTCCTACTTACTCTCCAACGTGACTTCAATAATATTCAGCAATGGCTCAGTCAAAGCCAACTCAAATTAAACACTACCAAAACCATATCTATGATCTTCGGCACTGCTCAGAAACTTAGCAAATCCTCCCAACCACCCCCCATCTCCTCCCTGGATGGAACCCCACTAGACCAGGTCACTAAGTACAAATATCTGGGTGTTTGGCTTGATCCCCACCTATCCTACACCTCCCACATAGACGATACTGTCGCCAAACTGCACCCCAAAGTGGGTATGCTTTATTGGCACTGAGATTTCCTACCACCCCCAGCCAGATGCCAGATTCAAACTAAAATAATCCTCCCCATCTTCAACTATGCTGATGTGGTCTACGGCACAGCCTCAGGTTCCACTCTATCCAACCTAGATACCTTCCAAAACTCCTTTTGCCATTTCGCAACAAATTCTCCCCTCAGAACCCATCACTGTGACCTATATTCTCTCTTTGGACTTGCCCCGCTGTCCCACAGGCAGTATATCCATTCCCTAAACCTTATATCTAAGTTCTGGTTTAACATGCTACCCTCCTACCTGCCAGACTGTCTCTCTCTCTCCCGCCACCGTCACACCTTACGAGCTGAGGCAAAGAAACGTATGCTTGTTTAGCATCTATCACCCATCTTCTTCATCTGGCCTTAACAATTTTTCCTTCCGGCTGCCCAGTTTGTGGAATAGACTCAGCCCCTCCATCACCTGTTCCTCCTCTTATGCCGCCTGTAAAAATCAACTTCGTTCCCTACCGCTACCCTCCTGCCTATGCTCTGGATGACTAACTCTACTACCCTCTAGCTTTCACGACTTCTTCACCTACGCACTTTCTCTACCCTCCTTTCTAAATGCACTTACTATCTGTAGACTCCTCACCAGGTATTTTCTCATCTGACCTAAACTGTGCATATGACCCATGTGAGCTACAAATTATCATTGTTTTACTGTAAATCTCACTGTACTGTTTTACTGCTGTATTACTGAAAATCAAACTCTCTCTTGTAAAATGTTATACTGTTTCTTTACTGCTGTATCATTTGCTTACTGTAACCCACTGAAATTATGCCTATACACAAGTGTGTGTATCTTACGCTAATTTGTATGTACTCTAATCTCTCTCGGGTCGATTTGAATTGAGCCTCAGCTCAGTATGCATTTCCCGGTTACCAACTGTTTAAATAAAATAAAATAAAAACTAAGTAATTTAAACTGCACTCCCCTCTCATGAAATAGCATGTTTGTGACTAGTAATTTAACTGCATTGTTATTGTACTTCCTTTCCAACTGTTTACCCCCCTCATCCCGGTTCAAACATGGAAATGAGCCTCGGCTCTGTGTACCTCTCCTGGTTAACCATTTTATAAATAAATAAATTTCTCAGGCCTATGAAATTCATCCAAGATAATTCACTGCAGAGTGTTAGATCATACTTGACTATGATAAATAAGCTTGTGGGTGAAGGTTAAGGTATGTCACCCCCAAAATGTGAGTATGTTATAGTGCAATCAAACGCTGTGCTGTGTCATCACTAACATATTAAATCCCCTTCAGTTTTTATCTCCCCACGAAGTTTCAGCTGTGCCCAATATATCATTATTCTCCTTTTGTACTTAAAGTTGTCCATTTTCTTTTTATCAGGCTCCTTGTATGGTGTGCTAGTACCTTAATAACTTCCCCTAAGGGAAAGTCTCAGATCTTATCTGTGTCAATCTTCACCATTGAGGTTCTGGCCGGAGGAACAGGACCCAGAAGGTGCATTTTTTTTTTTCTGGGGGAGGAACCGGTGTTGGGTCAGCACTGCTCTAAAGGCCGACGTATGACGTGGCGCACAAGGGATGGCCAGTAAACAGCATTGACTCCTCCCTCACCTCAGTTCTGCTTCTCCCACTGTTGAGTGAGCACGACCTTGTGAGACAGCAATTTTGACAACAACATCGTGGTCTAGTCCGTTCCGTAGCCTAGTTCTGTGTGAGCCATTACTGTTTCTCGGCACCGTTTATCTTCAGAAAATTGGTAAGACCTGTCCTTTTCTTTCAGCGCTGAGACCTTTTGCTGTGTTTTGTTGAATCATCTGTCCGATCATGCCTCGTCGGGGGGACCAGGAGAAACCTTCAAAGGTGGGCCCGGCCTCCTATGCAGCGGTGTCCCTGCATCTGGCAGTATTCCGTCTCGGACCAGCATGATTGTTGCCTGTCCTGCCTGGGTCCCAACCATGACATGGACTGTTGCAACGCCTGTTTCTCCATGGACAGCAGAGTTTTGGAAAGCCGCGCGTTGAAAGTCAGCCATATGCCACTGACATCTGGAGGGCAGCCATGCACTAGGGATGCCAGACGCGGGTCCCTTGACCCTTCCTCTGGGTCCCCTCACAGTTCTATATGGACTGCGGAGGAAGGGTCCTCCACTTCTTCTAGCCTCGCCATCACGGAGGCCTCTTCTACGGTGCTGGAGGCCCAATTCAGCTCTTCCAGGGGTGGGCTGGAGGAACCGTCCTGGCAATCACCTCCTCAGAGATGAAGGCTCCCCCAGTGTCATGGCCTGCACCTGCAAGGCCCAGCCCGGTGGTTTCTGGCACCGCCTGTCAGCACCTGGAGTCGTTCATGGTTCCAGTGATCGGAGTGGTGCCTTGGGCGGTGCTGGGCTGGCTCGCAGTGTCACTTGTGTTGCCGGGAGTAGGAGGGGCCTGGGATTGGCCCCTCTGGAGGTCTTCTGGATCCATCCTCTTTGGAAGAGGACAATCTGGCGGCAGATCCAGACTGGCTGCCTGACTGTTCGGAGTATCAGGGTTCTCCTAGCCCAGCACCTCTGCGTCCACCCAACCTTCCCTTCCTTCAGAGCTGGTGATTCTGGCCGGTGTCAGCTTTGAAGCCGCTTGCAGTGCTGGGGAGCCTTCTGGTGCCAAGGGTGGTACCAGGGGGGCTTTCTGGAGCTGGTAAGGTCACCGAGCTAGGAGAAGGTGAGTCCCCTGGTCCGGATGTCTAGGCTGGACCCACTTCTGGGACCTCTCACATATCTGGAGCTGGAGTAGGAGCTTCCTCACCTACTGCCCTTCTGGGGCAGGTAAGGGGAGGTGGAGCCCCTAATGCTTGGGTCTGGGGAAGATGTCCCTCTCAGAGTCTCAGGGGTTGAGGGGACAAGGCCATGTGTGGCACCCTTCCCTGGCAGCCCACCGAGGTTCGGGAAGGAGCCACAATGCCAGGCCTGTCTTCTCCCCTGAGGTGTTCCGGGGGGGATCTCGTTGCACGAGGCTAGGGGCCGCCTTTCTGGACCCATGTAGCCATGGCCCCAGTCACCTCACAGGGGGGAAACCCCTTCAGGGCACAGTCCTGACCAGTTCAGCATGGTTGAACAGGCGGTTACTGTTCCGACCGGCGGATCCTTCTGGGGTGCTGGATCATCTGCACTGTCCCTTAGCCCTCGCAGAGGGTGTCCTCTTTCCCAGATTCATTTGGCCCCTTTACCTCTGCCTTTCCCACTTCTTCCGGGCCACTCTGGTCCTACGGGGCCTCTGACCTGGGAGCAGTTCAGAGCCTCGGCTGCTGATTTCCCAGTATGTGTTAGAGCCATGGACGAACAGGTTTTTCACCATTCAGCCCTGCAGCAGCCGGACTCTGACTGCTCAGACTCGTCGGCCTCTTCATCTTCCTCACCCGAGGAAGAGGATCCCTCCATCCACCTATCCTCGGATGCTGACCAGACTTCCTATCAGCGTTTCCTTTCGAGGCTGGTCAATGAGCTCCATAGTTCAACATTAGCAAGACACTATCCTGAGCGGGCGACGCGTGCTCTTCTCAGTGAGTATAGTGCAGATCATCTTGTACCGCACCTGGCAGTGTCCATCAGTTCCCTCCCCAGCCCCGATGGACTGCCGGGGCAGGTACTGTGCACCCCAGGGGTCTTCAGGAGCCCTGCTTCACCCATCTTCGGGCGTGACACTCCTGGATACTCCTGGGCATAGAAGCCCGAGGCACAACCGACCCCCAGATGCGGACTCTGCAGAGTTCGACTGCTGGGGGAGGAGAATCTTCTCCTCAGCGCACCTCTCTCTTTCTATTGCAGTACATCCAGCCCATCATGCTGCCTATAACGGGCACTTACGGTCCATGCTAGGACAAGTCCTAGCATCTATGCATGATATGGAGGCGATCTCTCTGAACGTGGCCTGGAGCTTGCGAGACACCAAGCAAGGGCATCGTATGATGCCAGTGAGGTGGCATCCATGCTAGCAGGGACAGTGATCTGCATTAGTCAGATGGCATGGCTTAGCCTTTCCCAGTTATCACCCATGGCTCGGTATAGGGTGATTGCCTCTTTCCGGGGGACCCACCTTTTTTCCCCACAGAGTGAGGTGGGAACTTCAGGGGTGACTTCCATCTCCTAGGCAGAGGGAGACCCTGCCTCACCCTGACCAGTCCCAGACCTAAGTAGGCCTGTGAGGGTCTCCACCCCTGTGTCATCCTCCACAGGAGGCTGAGGGACGTTTCTCCCTCAGGGAGGTACCAGGTCCCCTTCGGTGGGCTTGGTAATCACCCACCAGTAATGAATGGTGAAGATTGACAAGATAAGATATGAAAATTACGTACCTACCGTAATTCTTGATCTTTCTGTGTATCTTCACCATTCATTACTGCTTTCCTCCCACTTTCCCTTCTTGGGCCTCAGACTCTGGGCTCTGCCTCCTCCCCTGCCTTCTCCCCTTTGGGGTGTGGTGTGTCTGTCCATCTGGTACCTCAGGTGGTCTTGATATTCGAAGAAGGATCCCACCCTATTTGGGGGGGGCAGACAGAGCTGCCTTTTATGAGGGGGCTTCGTGGAGCTCCGTTCTTGGTGCCCGGGTGGGGGTCTCCTCTAGGAGTCCTAGATCCGCTGGGATCTGGGGCCCCTCTGCCCCTTAATTGAGGGGTGAGGAGGTCTTCACCTGGGTTACGGGGTTCAGAGGGCTCTGGTGACCCCCCCCTCTTCTTTTCTTACCACTCCCATCAGTGGTAGCTGAGTTCAGTGATTCCCTCTTCCTTCTCCTTCCTCCTCCCAGTGTAAGGGATTGGGGGGGTCCTTCTGGGACCTCCCCCACAGAGGAATAAGTCAAACTGTGTCCTAGGGCAGTACTGTTCTGCCATTTTATTTTGAAAACGGGGGTAGGAGACCCCTCGACTCCTCGGTCTTGAGTGTAGAAGGAAAGGTCTTTGCAGATAACCTCATCTGTTTGTCTAAATTCTGCCTCCCTTCCTGGAGGTAGAGTATTCCTTTTCTGGAGGTGTTTCAGTTGCCTAGAGAGGGTATGTCCTTGAAGGAAGCCCTCTGAGTGCTCCTTCTTCCCTTGGCCTCTTTTTTCCCTCCTGTGAGGAGTCGGGGTGGGGTCTCCTTCCTCCTTCCCTTTTCTTTTCCTTCTTCTTCTCTTTCTCTCCTTTCCTGTCTATACTCGCATGCCCAGAGGATGGGGCCATATGTTGCAGACCCCTAGGATTGTTCTGCCCTCTACCTTCAACTTTTATCTCTTTCAGTTTATATCCTTTCCTTTTTGGCTATCCCTTGGGCTCTCTCACCTGCCCTCTTCTTTTTCCCTATCACTCTCTGGCTTCACAGAACTGAGGTGAGGGAGGAGTTGACGCTGTTTACTGGCCACCCCTTGAGCACCACGTCGTCACCGTCAGCTCATGCGCAGCGCTGACCCTATGCCAGCTCCTCCCACAGAAAAAATACATAAATGCTCCCGCAGGATCCTGTTCCTCCGCCCAGAACCTACAAGTGATGAATGAAGATACACAGAAGGATCAAGAATTACGGTAGGTACGTAATTTTCATTTTCTTCCGTGTTTATGGCTATGTTTGCTAGATAATGTCCCCATGTTGTACAGCAGTGGTGACCAATACGTGGATCTAGATCCACTGGTGGATCTCAAGAGATTTTTGGTGGATCTTGGGGCAGAGGTTGCATTTTGAATCAATGAAGATCCTTACAGCTGATGAGCATAATTATTGTACTTTTTGTTCACTTTGTTGTTGGTGGATCTTGGAGATTCTTGAGATCTTGAGATCTGCCAAAATGGATCTCAATACCAGGTGTATTTGGCCAGCACTGGTGTAGAGGCATAAGTCAGGAAGCATAGGCAGACCAAGAGAAGTTTTAAAATTTGCAAGTATCATTTTATTATTATTATTGTTAATAAAATAAAAAATAAAAATTGTGCATGATAGCTCTTGATACTGGCAGTTCAGACAAGTCATACATCTCAGAGTATCTTTAAATCTAAATCTGGAAAACAGAAGCATTGCACTCTTTTTACAATGTGTTTACCTGGCAGTTTAATTTTTGCATCCCGTTTTTCACAAACAAAATGTAACAAGCTTTTGTCAGTTTCGTTCCTGTGACCAACCTGAAAAGTCCATCTAGTCTGTACTGGTGCAGCAAAATAGAATACTCTGTCCCAGGGCTGGTCTGTTGTTGGCAATTTTGTAAACAAGCTTGTAAAAGTCAAACTGCATCTCAAGGTCAGCCATTTATGTTCCATCTTGTTACCTTGTTACCTTTTTTAATAGCTTTCTACAATTTGTTTTAAACTGCATTTGCATAAGGCAGAAGCACTAAATGAGTACTTCTGCTCAGTATTTACTAAAGAGAAAGGGGGGGTGACACCCAAGGGGGGAAAAATGGCAGAAACAGGGGAGAGGGGGTGACAGATGGGGAAATCTTGGAGGGCAGAGTTCGGGAGGGTTTGAAGGCACTGAGGGTGGATAAGGCGCCAGGCCCAGATGGCATCCACCCCTGGGTACTGAAGGAGCTGGCAGAGGTCCTTTGGCAGACCTGTTTAATGCCTCACTACATTCGGGGTGTGTACCTCAGGACTGGAGGATGGCTCATGTGGTGCCCCTCCACAAGAGTGGTCCCAAGTATGACCCGGGAAACTACAGACCAGTGAGCCTCACATCCATCGTGGGTAAGCTAGTGGAGACTATCCTGAAGGAGAGGCTGGTGGCCCTTCTAGAGGCCAAAGGACTACAGGACAGCAGACAGCATGGCTTCATACGGGGCAGTTCCTGCCAAACCAACCTGATGGAGTTCTATAACTGGGTAACTAGGCAACTGGACAGGGGCCATGCAGTGGATGTCCTGTATCTGGACTTCAGTAAGGCATTTGACTCATTGCTGCATGGAAGGATGGGAAGTAAGTTAGTAGGCACAGGGACAGGTGCAAAGCTGGTGAGATGGGTATGGAACTGGCTTCAGGGAAGGCAACAGAGGGTGGTGGTGGGTGGGGAGCTCTCACACCCAAGAGAAGTGACAAGCGGTGTTCCATAGGGCTCGGTGTTGGGACCAGTGTTGTTTGGGATATTCATTGCAGACATATCATTGGACATCAAGAGCAATATCAGTCTGTTTGCTGATGATACCAAGGTAGGAGCGGTGGTGGATGACCTAGGGGGATGGCAGGGGTTGCAGGATGATGTGGCAAAGCTTGAAACCTGGTCAGACACCTGGCAACTGGGGTTTAATTCCAAAAAGTGCAAGGTGCTGCATTTCGGGATGAAGAACCCAAGGAGGAGTTACCAGCTGGGGGGAGTGCAACTAGCCCAGACAGAGGAAGAGAAGGATCTGGGGATGCTCATTACAGAGTTAATGAACAACTCGGCACAATGTAGGAAGGCATCTGCAAAGGCCAACAAAATGCAGGGTTATATTGCAAGGGCTATATCCTTGAGGAGGGAGGAGGTGATTCTGCCACTGTATAGGTCATTAGGTAGACCTCACCTGGAGTACTGCGTGCAGTACTGGTGCTCGTATCTGAAGAGGGACATTAAGTTACTGGAGGGGGTGCAGCGCAGGGCGACAAAGATGATCAAGGGGCTGAGGGACTTATCATACGAGAGGAGGCTGAGGGAGTTGAACATGTACTCACTGGAGGAGAGGAGGGACAGGGGGGACATGATTAAAACCTTTAAGTACATGAAAGGAATAAACAAGACATGTACAGAGGGACTGCTCAAAGTAAGGGAAGGGAGGGACACCAGGGGCCATGATATGAGACTGGAGGGAGGAAGGTTCAGGATGGAGATGAGGAGACACTTTTTTACAGAGAGGGTGGTGGCTGGGTAGAATGCGTTACCTGCAGAAGTGGTATCCAGTAGAACAGTGGACTGCTTCAAAAGGGGATGGGACAGGACAAGGGGGAGGGTCGGTGAAGGGGAAGGGTGGAAGGGAGGGGCAGCTGCAGAAAAAGGGGTGCTAGCTGCACATTCGAGCAGACTTGATAGACCTCTAGGCCTTTATCTGCTGGCAAATTTCACATGTTCGTAACCACAGAGAAGCAATGGGAAAAAGAAACAGAAACAGCTAGAAACAGCAAGTAAGGAAGGGGGATAGCAGCGGTGGGAAGAATGGGGGGCCATTGGAGTGGTCAGTTCCTAGGTTCCACAAGAAAATTTGCTTGTGCAATCAGACAGGCAGAGACAAACGAGTGAAAAGGAGAGGGCATAACAGATCCCTGCTTTTAACTCTCTCTGCATGATAAATGGGACAGGATCTTATTCAACCCTGCACACCCCAGTCCCCACCAACTCTTTCCTTACTAGTATAAATGGGGAGTATTCGTTTCCCTTTTTCATTATAATTGATTTATCTTTTTAACAGGAGCATAGGACATTGAGGGGGTGGGAAAAATCCACACAGTCCATCGGTCAATCAAAGCAAATTCCCTTCTAATCCAGCCTCCCTTGCCCAGTAAACCACAACACTAATGATAAAATTGCCTGACAACTCTACTTTCTGATTTCTTCCTCTAAAGTTATTTCAAATTTGTAACTGATTTATACTGCTGCTTTCTGTTGACTCCCTGGGCTGCTTATTGCATTAATTCATTGCTTCTTGATTTACAAAAATGACTGGATACTTTGAAACTGAATTCCTTCTTTAGCTTTGTGTTCCATTCTTGGTTTTGAATTTGATATTAACACAGTGTATGACATCTGCTTTCTCTCTTCCACATTCAACTTTTAATGTACTCCTGTGAAGCCCACCCCAATCGTGCTATTCCAGATCTCTGCTACTCCAAAATACACAGACCTGGTCTCTCTATCCTGTATACATAACTCAACATTTCATGTACATGAATCCTTCTGATTACCCTTCACTGCACCTTTTCTTAACTCCAAACGTCTGATCATGTGGTTAACAGAACTGAGCCCAGGATCCCAAGTGTGGCCTGGCCATACAACCCCAGTACCTTAAACACTGCTTGACTAATTTCTGCTGACATATATTTGAAACCTCTGTATATAATCCAAAGATTTATTTGCTTTTCTGAACATTAACAAATACTGTACTGAAGCTCAGTTAAATGCTCACTATTCATGTGAACTGTCCATCCGCACTTCCCTTATTGTGCTTTTTTTTAGGTATAGCTTTGTAAAGCACACTCTGAAAGCATAAATATATGTTCCAGTAATTTATTTATAAAATGCAAGCTGTACTGAAGGTTTTATAGTTATAGCTACTTAAACTCCTAGATGGTGTATGCTCTGTATTACACTGTATTTAGAGTATGCTGCCAGACATCTCTCTCTGCTTTTGAGATTTAGAGGCCTTGGACTCATACAATTAAAACAAATTGTCCTGGTGTCCTGCTTCAACTTTTGGGTGTCTGGCCAGTATAATGGGTTGGCAGGAGGCATAGCACTTGTGTCCTGGATTTCTAGCAGCACTTCTCAGGAACTCCGTATCTCAACGATTGTTGTGTTGTGAGCAGCAAGCAGAATGTAAAGGACATGTGTACCCATGTCTTAAAGAGCTCTGTGTTCCTTATGTATGATATTAGTCTCCAGGCTTGTTACCTTATTGTTGTCCACACTGAGATGCCCAAGTCACTTTTCTGCCTGTACTGCAAGTTTATCAAGGTCCTCCTGAAACTGATTGCCCTGTTAATTGTATGGCTGCTCCCCATAGTTTGTGTATCACCTGCCATTTTTTTCTCAGCTTAGAGGCTAATACTGGTGTTGCCATATCTTATTAATTTACTGTTTACCCTTTAGTTAACTGAAGCTGCATTATCTTTCCCACTGGCTGACTTGCATATAGACTTGCCTTTTGTACTGGACTCTTTCCCCCTTCCTCCTCCTCAGCTCTGTCTGTCCTCTTAGCCATTATAAAGTTTTGTCACTTGCTTAGATGAAACCTGTCCCCTCCACATAGGCTCTGCCTGCCCCAGATGACCCCCAAAACTAAAGCTTTCCCATTAGCCTCACATCTAGTCATGCACTTATGTTTCTGGTCTCTGATGCAGTTTGTATTTCTGACCCTAAATGTGGCACAAATTGTATTCTTGACCTTACTGCCTTGTAATATACTTTCATACATATATTAAATTCCATTTTCAGCTAATATCAAGCTTGACTGAACCTTCAGGTCAAACAGTTCTTTTTTCTATTTAGGTTTTTTCCCCTGAGCCCTGGCAGCAGCTGTGGTCCTCCGAAGGAGAGGAACTCTTTCTTGGGTCCCGCCGTGCTGCATTTTAGCTGACCCCAGTATTTCCCCCATGGCAGGGCCAGGAAGGTGGCACACCCTCCCCGGAGACCCAATCCAGAATCCGGAGTCAGCTCGCGGCTTGGCAGACTGTCATGGAGCCCTTCCAGGCTCATTTTCCTCCTGTTTTTGTTTCTCCCGACCCCCCTCCTTACCAACATAGCTACATCGGAGCACATCTCCCGACTTGTATTGTCCTCCAGTCACCACCAGAGGGCAATCAATGAGCGAGATGGCGTGAGACCTTCCTCCTGAGAGAGGAGAGCAGTCCTCTAGATGCTCAATCCTCTCTCTCCCCCTGCCGACCCCCAGCGACCCAGGCTCGCTTCCGAACCTGGGTTGCCGGCGTGAGGTGTAGCGACCAGCACCTCAACCTCCAGCGCCATTGGGCCGGCAGGTAAAACAGTTCTATTCATAACCTCAACCAAATTCAAGATTTGCTTATCGCTTATTATTCAGTTTGTGATTTCTAAGGGTTATTATTAGTGGCTGTAAGCTGTTCTCTATTGGTAATATTACATACATACATAGATCATGGTGATGGTAGATAAAGACTCATCAGTCTATTTAACAGTGTGTTCAGCCTGTCATCAGACTCTTGTCCTTCTAGTGCAAGAGTAACCCCCTTCCCCAGCTGTCCACCCCCCTTAGATCTTACTGTCCCCCTGTACCTATCTCGATGTCCTACATGGGGCATGCCTCAGACAGCTACTGATGGAACCCACTCGGGAGGGAGCAATCTTAGACCTGGTACTCTCAAATGGGGAGAGAGAGAGAGGACCTCAGATTTAGAAGTGGGTAGCCATCTGGGAACAAGGAACCACCAAACAGTATGGTTCACGATAAACCCAGCCATACAATCAAGGCATACAGAAGCAAGGGTAATGGACTTTAGGAGGGCTGACTTTGGCAAATGAAAGAGTGCCTCAGAAAAGCACTAGCAAACGGGCAAGAAGGAGGGGTGGAGGAACAATGGGGAAAAATCAAAACTGCCATCACAGAGGCAACAAGCCTTTGTGTGACGCAAATAAATCAAAACAAAGGAAAAAAAAACACTATAGTTCTCAAAAGAGGTGGCGGGGAAGGTTAGGGAGAAAAAGATAGCATTCTAACCCCAGTAATGCTGAGGATATTCCTAACTTTATGCAGTAAGCCTGGAGGGTTGGACTGCCCGGAGAGATAGAACACATGCAAATGATGGAACACTTTGCACATGAGCATCTTTCAAACACTGCCTCTACTAACTTCCTATGTTCTAAACCTCTTCAGATTTTTTCTCTCTGCCTGAAAAGTCTGGTCGTTCGGAGTTGCGTTCATCCACTTTCTCCTACGTGAAGAAAACTTCAAATACTACTATAAGTATATTTTGTTTTCATTTACTGCCTCTACTATTTGTTTTGTATTATTTATCTAGTTTATGGTTAAATTTGTTATTTTTCCCGGTCATGGGGGAACCGGGTTAGTTTCTGTTAAAATCGGGGTTCTCTGATTAAAGAACCGCCTTAGTTATACTGTATATTTAAAAACTTGTTTTATTTAATTTTTTGTAACCGATAATTCTCGGTTGCCTGAACCGCTGACCCGGTTCCATACCACTACATCGATTTGGTTCCATTGGTTCCGGAACCGATCATTTAAAAAAAAAAAAGCTTTTGTTGTTAGCGGTTGGTTTTTTTCTGTTTTTAAACATCATGTCTGAGAAACCCAAAAAGCGAACCGATTAACCTGGTTTTAAGAACTGTTCCCAGTGTGGGGAAGTATTTGCTAAAGCAGATAAACACACTTTATGTGTGATATGTTTGGGTTTTGACCACCTTAAAGAGGAATGTGAAGTATGTTAAACATTCCCAGATCAAACTCTGGAAAAATGCCTTGAAAGGCTCAAGAAAAAGTTTGCAGCGGGTCCCTCTGGATCTGACCAGCCGATACCCCAAGAATCTGGGGCTGGACCCACATCTGCTTCTATGCCTGCCCTTGACAAGGGGGAAAAGAGCACAAAATGAACAAATGAACTGGCTGACTCCCCGGTTCCTTCTAAAAAAAATTAAAAGCTAAAGCACACAGAACCCCCACCTGCCAAACCGGGGACTTCTGTGCCTGCTATGCCCGTACCAACGGCCCAAGAAATTGCTCAGGCCTTTAAAATAATTCAATCTTTACAGGCAATAGTTCCTCCTCAGCAGCCTCCTGCCCCTTCCCAGGGTCCCCAGGCTGGCAGCAATGTGCATCCACCCCCTCAAGACAGAGGGGACCAGTTTGATGATGATGATGAGTACAGTGATGAGGAGGGACCAATCAAACCAGAAGTGTCCTCTGAACAGGACTTTGGTTCGCCTCCAAGGGTGACTGAGGATTTTCCATCCCATTTTACTTTTATAAGGAAGATGGCAGATGCACTAGACATCTCCACTACCAAACAAGTTGAGGATGAAGAGGAGGTAGAGTACTTCGAGATGATGGGGCTGACACCCATAAAGGCTCTTTTCCTACCGATGTACAAATTCTTTAAGAAGGATGCCTTAAAGATTCTCCAAACACCGAATTTCACTCCTCCCATAGACAGGAGGAAGGACAGAAAATACCAGTTGGAGAGGGAGGGAGCTGACTTTCTCTTCTCCCATCCAAACCATCAGGGGGTAATTTAGCAAGCTGCTTGCGACAAGGCCAGGGTCCCTCTGTTCTCACATCCTCCGGACAAGGACTCCAGAAAGATTGACAACATTGCCAAAAAAGGGTACCTGTCAGCCTCTCTGGCTATGCATCAGGCTACCTTCCAGGCATATGCTGCCCAGTATCACAAGTCACTGTGGCAATCAGTCCTGGCTATGTCTCAGAAAGCTCCCTCACCCTTGTCAGATGACCTGGCTGAAACTGCCAGGTTTGGGTTAGGGGCAGCTAAGTACCAATTCCAAATGGCTGCTGACACCGGTGACACTGCAGCCAGATGGATGGTGAATACGGTGGCACAGAGGAGGTTTGCATGGCTCAGGGCCACGAACCTTACTCAAGATACCCAGTCTAAGGCCTTGGATTTTCCTCTTGAGGGAAATTCCCTATTTGGGGAGTCCACTGTGGCACATACATGAAGAAGGTGGATGAGTATGAGGCCACTTACAGAAGCAACTCTACCAAGGAGAGAGCTTCACCATCCACCAGGCCTTATGGAAGGGGAGACCGGGACAGGTCCTTTTATACCAGGCCCTTCTTCCAGCCAGTGACCTTACCCCAGTACCAGCAGTATCCACAACAGGGATACTCCACGGGCAGGGGAAGGAGGGGCTCGAGGTGAGGGTCCCAAGCTCAGCCTCAGCCACAATCAAAACAGACCATGTGAGCCACAGGTCGCTTCCTCCCTACCTGTGGGAGGCAGACTGTCTCACTTCCTCCATGCCTGGCTGAACATCACCACAGACAAATGGGTTCTGGAGGTAGTGGGTCAGGGTCTGTCAATGGAATTCAAATCCCCTCCTTCTCAGAAAATCAGAGTATTCAGCTCTCCCTCACTAGCAGAAAAAACACTGCTAGAGTCAGAGGTTCAAAACCTGCTACAGCCGAAAGCAGTAAAACCAGTTCCAAAGTCTCTGAGGGGAAGGGTTTTTTATTCCAGATACTTCCTATCCACAAAGAAAAGTGGGGAGTGGCAGCCTGTTCTCGATCTCGGAGCTTTAAACAAGCATCTAAAGAAACAAAAATTCAAAATGGTAACTCTAGCTGTGATTTTGCCAATGCTGCAAAAGGGAGACTGTCTGGCATCACTGGACTTAATGGATGCCTATTTCCACATCCCCATAAGGGATTCTTACTGGAGATATCTCAGATTCAGACTCCTTTCAGGTCACTACCAGTTTTCAACCCTGCCTTTTGGCCTTTCTTCGGCCCCAAGGGTATTCACAAAATGTCTGGCTGCTATAGTAGCACATCTTTGGAGACAAGATATCACTGTTTTCCCTTATCTGGATGACTGGTTAGTGGTGGGAAAATCCTCACTGAGGGTACAGCAGGATTTAAAAGTCACCCAGGACCTCCTAGAGTCTCTGGGATTTCTAATCAATCACAAAAAGTCTGCCTTCACCCCCACACATGTGTTGCAGTTCATAGGAGCAGAAATAAATACCTTACAGGCCAGATCCTATTTGCCTCTGGAGAGAGTACAAAGCCTTCAGTCAATCAATCAATCAATTAATCAAGCAAACTTTATTTAACCAGGCATGAACACCATTGAGCAAGCACATTTTCAAGGTGGTCCTGGACATCAAAACAACTCACAGTCAGGAATATAGTAGACAACAAAACATTGTACATGCAAAAGATAAATCAGGCCTATACATACAGAGATAACACAGTTAAATGCAGATAAGATTCATTAACAAACAAGCAGGAAGGTAAAGAAACTTAGACCCTGGGCACTCACTAGTAAATGTAGACCAGCACGTTTAATAATATATCTAGACTGGTAGGTGCACTATTATAGGACTTGGGAGGGAGGGAAGAGGGGGTATATAAGACGGGGAGGTAGGACGGTGAGGGCCGGGAGGTGAGAAGAGAGGTTACAAAGTGCTGGGGTCCCCCTATTGGGGGATAGGAGCTGAGTGTAACTAAGTGTCAGGGGATTCGAAAATAACACCAGAGACTAAGGGCGCATAGTCACCTAAAACAGTTGCAGGTTTCTTTCAGGTACTCGGCTATTAGTGCTTTGAAGGTGATTGGACCGAGGAGGGTTGAGAGCTTTAGAGATCTTTGCATGGTATTCCACAAGGAAGGGAAGGAGAAATTAATTGTGGACGAGCCATAGGATGTTTTTACTCTGAGTATCTGGAAGCAGAGTATGGAAAAGTGTCTCAACCCATACGACCCCTTGGCACGTTCGAAGAAGCTCGAGATGTATGCAGGAAGCTTCTCAGACAGAGCTCTAAAGAACCAGAGAACAGCATTTCTTTTCCTCCTTGTTGAAAGTGAGGACCATCCCATCTCTTTGTACAGCAGGCAGTGGTGGGTGCAAGAAGGCAGATTGAGGATGACCCTCAAGGCCTGGTGGTAAAGAGTGTCAAGTTTACAGAGCACTGAGGAGAGGCAATTGTTGTAGAGGAAGTCGGTGTAGTCCAGTAAAGGTAGGAATGTAGATTGCACTAGTCTCTTTCTAGCTTCTTTGGTGAGGAGATGCTTAATGCGGTAATATATGCCTAAGCGCTGTCTTAATTTTTTCGAGACCTCATTCAGGTGGCACAGGAAGTTAAGCTTATTATCCAGCCAGAACCCAAGGTATCACGATTTCAAGGGGTTCACCCAATAAAGTTAGAATCTTCGGGTTGCGTGTTGGTCCTGAGACTGCCTTCAGTGCGAGGATCATGGCTTTGGTCTTTTTGGCATTAAGTAGAAGCTTGTGCTTTTTATTTATTTATTTTATTTATTTACTGAGAATTCGGAATTACAAACCTTTGAGTCAAAGACTCTTTTGCAAAGGCTCCACGTCAGTTAACAAAGGGTGGAGGGGGGGAATATGAGTTGGGGAAGACAGACGGAACAGACCAGGACAGATTATATACAGGCACAAATTATTTACAGATTTATGTACAAATCACATTTTAGCAACATTAGCTCTCCGTGGTTACAGATGGTGGAGAGACATATGCCAGAAAGGCAATGGAAGGCAACTTTCAATGCATAATAAACAAGTGGCATTACTGAGTTAATTGTAGGTATCATGGCAGAGGGACTTTTTTTTTTTTTTTTTTTCTCTCGTTTGGGCAGGTAGGTGACATACCTGCGACCACTGGGTTGCGCATGGGGGGGTTAGCAAGGACAGAAAGGCCCCTGTGTGGGTGTGTGGGGGAGGGGAGCGGAGACAGGTAGGCCAACGTAGCATGCACATTTTGAGCTATCCATTAGGAAGGTTTTTAGGCCTGCTTTGAAGAGATGGATGTTGCGGGATTGGGAGAGGGGGAATGGAAGAGTGTTTAGCCAAATGGGGGCACGGTAGCGGAGGGATCTCTGCGCAAGGGATGTTCGGCATGGGGGAACCACGAAGGATGTGGAAGCCGTGAGTCTGGTAATTCGCCTGAGAGGGGCCGGTTTGATGATGTGGTGAAGGGCGGTTGGCGCTTGCAGGAGGTGGATCTTTTTTGCTAGAATGCAGGTGTGGTACTTGAGCCTTTGGTCGAAATTAAGCCAGCCAGTCATTCGGTATAGGTTGCAGGTGTGGGTGAGTCTGTCACTGCCCGAGACAAGGCGACATGCTTTGTTTAGAGCAGTGGTGATGCAGCTTAGGTGGAGTTATCAGCAGTGCCGAGATTACAATCCCATAATCGATTAGGGAGAGGATGGAGGATGTGACAGCTATCTGCATGGCATGAGCGGGCAGACTGTTTTGATTCTGTAGAGGGTACCCACTCTTGAGTTGATTGCTGCCGAGAGGAGGCGTACATGTCTGTGGTAGGAGAGGAGGTGTCCAGGGTGACCCCAGATATTTGAAGTGATTGACGCGCTCCAGCAGGGAACCATCCGCATTGAAATGTGAAGAGCCATCTGGCTGTGCGAGCTTATGTGAGCAAAGGTCATGGCCTTGGTTTTGGAATAGTTAATGATCAGTCGGTGGTCAGCGAACCAGTTTTCCAGCTCCCGGAAGTATTCCTGGAGGGTGTGCTGGAGTACGTACGGTTGGGGGTGTTTCCAGTAGAGGACCGCGTCATCGGCATAGAGTAAGAGATGACCACTGCAGGCTTTGGGGAGAGAATTAAGGAAGAGAGTGAAGAGCAGTGGGCCTAGGATTGACCCCTGCGGAACACCGGAGCGAACGGGCTTGGAAGTGGAGATGGTGGAGTTTAATCTTACTTGCTGCGAGCGTTCTGTGAGGTAGTCCTTTAGCCAGGCAGCGGCCTCGGAGACTACATTTAGTTGCGGCAGGACTTGAAGGAGTAATTGTGGCTGACCGTGTCGAAGGCCTTAGTTAAGTCTATAAAGATAGCTCCTGAGCGACCCTTGGTCGAGCGCCTCATGGATGAATGTTGTGAGCTCGCGAGAGCCGTGATGGTGCTGTGGCCAGCTCTGAACCCATGCTGTTCCTTGCTGAGCAGGTTGTGTTTTGTTAGATGCTCAGTAAGTTGGTCAGAGACTATTTTTTCCAGGGCTTTGGAGAGAGGAGGGAGTATAGAGATTGGTCTATAGTTCCCGGGGAGGGTGGGATCCCCACTCTTTAAGATAGGGGTGATCACGGCTTTTTTCCAGGCAGTGGGGAATTGGCCGAGGCGCAGTGAGAGGTTTAGGATATGTGTGAGATGGGTTATGGTGATATCAAGGGTAAGCCTTATGAGTTTTAGGTCCAGGGAGTCGTTGCTGAAGCGAGTGTTAGCGATTGCTTTGGAGATATAACGCTTGGCTAAGGAGCAGGGGATGGTGCGGAACCGGAAAGGAGGAGGGAGGGCTGTTCTCGCCATAAGTGGAGTAGAGGGAGGTATGGGGGGGTGGAAGAAGTTAGGCGGGAGGATATGTGAGAGGTCTGAGAAAGTTTCATTGAGGGCTTCAGTGATTTTAGCTGGATCTTGGGTAACGTCCCCATTCAGACTTAGTTGGGTAGGGGTGGGGGAACGTGATTTGCCGCTTATTTCATGTATGTTTCTCCAGAACTTTCTCCCATCTCCCCAGGAGGAGGAGAGGGTGTGCTGATAGTAATCGGCCTTGGCCTGCCGTATGGCCCAGGTGCATTTATTTCGAGCCTCCCTGTATAGTTGTCTGTCCTGGGAGCGTTGGGAGTCTATGGCCCTGTGCCAGAGGTTGTCCCTGTGTTGCATGAGTTTTAGGAGGGAGGGTGTTATCCATGGTGTGGACCTGGATTTCACGACCTGCCTAGTGAGGGGAGCATATATATCGCAGGCTTTGTTAAAGGTAGCTATAAAGTGGCAAGGCGTGCATCAACTGATTGTGCATTATATAAGGAAGCCAGTAACTATTGGCTAGGTATTCTTTGAGGTTATTTATGCCTCCTTTTTGATTTTTCGTGCAATGTGGTTTGGGTGGTGCAGTGGGCAGTTGCCCGACCACCAGCAGAGAACCGGGAGTGGTCACTGATAGAGTCAGGAGCACTGAAGCCTGGGTAATATTTTTTGGCCTGTTGGTAAAGATGAGATCTAGTAGTGAGGATGTCCCTGTTCTTGTGTCGCGCCTCGTTGGGGATGTGATAATTTGGGAGAGACCGATAGCCTGGGCAGCATCACTGAAGACGGAGGAGGATGGGGATGCCCAGTCGATGAAGTCACCCATTAATATGGTTTCATTAGTATTTGGGAGGTGTGAGACAGTGTGGAGGATGGATTCAAAAGCGGGTTTCTGGTTTCTCGGGGGGATATAGGCTGAGATGATGATGATTGTTTTAGAGCCCAATCTAATTTTGACTGCAAGAGTCTGGGCCTCATGTTTGGGGGGAGGGATGTCAACGATGGTGGCGCAGAGCGTTGATTTAATGTATATCGCGCAGCCTCCACCTCGCTTCCCGGATCTATCCGCCCTAAGGAGGTTATAGTTGCTTAGGGAAACAGCATCATTGGGGATTTTATTTGATAGCCAGGTTTCAGAGAGGGTTAGGATGTCTGGGGCATGTTGGGCAACCCAACCCTGCAGTAGGGTGTGTTTCTTGGGAAGGCTACAGATGTTAAGTGATGCCAGCAGTAGTCTTCCTGTGGTTTGTTTGGGAGGTTTTTTTTGGGGGGACCCGGTTGGGATGAATGTTTCCAGAAAGGAGGATGAAGGAATGCGTGTCGCAGCAGGGAGAGCCTGAGAGTTTAAGAGACTCATGCTGTGAGCGAATGGAGAATGTTTTGTTTTTTTGTTGGGTGGGCACTGGTAAGCTAGAGATGTCGCCAGGTAGAAGGGAGGAGCGATGGGAGAAGTAGCAATAAGACATTGTAGCTGGGAGGGGCTGGGTTATGTTGGGGAAAAACTGTGGTACAGCGTTGCCCATTTGAAGTGGGTGTGAGCAAGGGTATAGGCAAAGAAAGGTGGGTTAGTATTAGAGGGCATTGGCTTGAGGCGTGGGGATGGTTGGGCGGTAATTGTCAGAAAGCTAAGGAACAGGGTTGGTGGTGGAGTCATGGGGCAGAGGAGCCACTGGGGGGTGATGAGCAAGAAGAGTGAGCCTGCTGGCTATTAACATTGTTAATAGGGTGAGATACATAGTGGGTCTGCCAGCGAGACAGCGGCCTCTAGGGCTGGATTTCTATAACCTGCAGCTGGAGAAGTGGGCTGATAGGTTATTTTGCGCTATGGTCACCTGACCTACTATAGGGTATATATTCAAGAGCCGAGCAAGGGTGGTGGTGGGGCGGGGGGAGCCGAACGCGTAGCGCTCCGGCGGGTTTCAGCCTGCTGAACTCTGCTTTCCCAGCTCCCAGCAGCAGAAGTTCGCTCCAGAACCGCTGGATTTGGCCGAGGAGACGAGCGGCAGGGCTGTGACCAGGCAGCCGTTGGAAAAGGCGCCAAAAATTCAGGTGGGCTATTGAATTACCTGGGTCGGCTGGGCTTCTTGGCAGGGAGGGCTTCGAGACTGGCCCTCGCGACCTCCTTACTCCACGGGGGAGGGGGGTTGTGTTCTGGGGAGAGAAAGAGGAGAACAAATCGTTTTAAGCAGGCAGAAAGGGAGGCGATTAGTCTGAGATTGGCTGGTGCAGCGTGTAATTGGAGCTGGATAATGCTGCAGGGATCAGGGGGTCTGCGAGCGCCTGGTCTCGAGAACTCAGAGGCTCTGCACGGCAAGTACCAGCCCAATTTCCCACTGCGAGTCCTTAGCGATCTAACTGCCCAGGTCCCGTAAGGTATAGTAAGCAATCTGTCCCCTGCAGCCTGTGTGTGCTGCCCTGAGTCACTCAATTTCAACCGGTCCTGCTGCAGTCCCACACAATCCCTCTGCCTTACATACAGTGTTTGCACCTTACTTTCAATTAATACAAGTCTGTAGGAAAACAAAAATTAACAGCTTTTTCCCTCTACGTTATTTGGCAAGCACTGAGAACAGAAATATGTAGCTTTTTACTATCTGTTGGTAGCAGGCAGGCTTATCAGAAGCTGCTGAACTCTGCTTTCCCAGCTCCCAGCAGCAGAAGTTCGCGTCCAGAAATCCGCTTTGGATTTGGCCGAGGAGACGAGCGGCAGGGCTGTGACCAGGCAGCCGTTGGAAAAGGCGCCAAAAATTCAGGTGGGCTATTGAATTACCTGGGTCGGCTGGGCTTCTTGGCAGGGAGGGCTTCGAGACTGGCCCTCGCGACCTCCTTACTCCACGGGGGAGGGGGGTGGTGTTCTGGGGAGAGAAAGAGGAGAACAAATCGTTTTAAGCAGGCAGAAAGGGAGGCGATTAGTCTGAGATTGGCTGGTGCAGCGTGTAATTGAGCTGGATAATGCTGCAGGGATCAGGGGTTCATGCGCCTGGTCTCGAACTCAGAGGCTCTGCACGGCAAGTACCAGCCCATTTCCCACTCGAGTCCCTAAGCGATCTTAACTGCCCAGGTCCCGTAAGGTATAGCAAGCAATCTGTCCCCGTAGCCTGTGTTGCGTTGCCCTGAGTCACTCAATTTCAACCGGGTCCTGCTGCAGTCCCATCACAATCCTCTGCCTTACATACAGTGTTTGTACCTTACTTTCAATTAATACAAGTCTGTAGGAAAACAAAATTAACAGCTTTTCCCTCTACTGCTATTTGGCAAGCACTGAGAACAGAAATATGTAGCTTTTACTATCTGTTGGTAGCAGGCAGGCTTATCAGAAGCTGCTGAACTCTGCTTTCCCAGCTCCCAGCAGCAGAAGTTCAAGCCCAGAACCGCTTTGGATTTGGCCGAGGAGACGAGCGGCAGGGCTGTGACCAGGCAGCTGCTGGAAAAGGCGCCAAAAATTCAGGTGGGCTATTGAATTACCTGGGTCGGTGGGCTTGGCAGGGAGGGCTTCGAGACTGGCCTCGCGACCTCCTTACTCCACGGGAGGGGGGGTGGTGTTCTGGGAGAGAAAGAGGAGAACAAATCGCTTTAAGCAGGCAGAAAGGAGGCGATTAGTCTGAGATTGGCTGGTGCAGCGGTAATTGAGCTGGATAATGCTGCAGGGATCAGGGGTCTGCGAGCCTGGTCTCGAGAACTCAGAGGCTCTGCACGGCAAGTACCAGCCCAATTTCCCACTGCGAGTCCCTAGCGATCTTAACTGCCCAGGTCCCGTAAGGTATAGCAAGCAATCTGTCCCCCGCAGCCTGTGTTGCGTTGCCCTGAGTCACTCAATTTCAACCGGGTCCTGCTGCAGTCCCACACAATCCCTCTGCCTTACATACAGTGTTTGTACCTTACTTTCAATTAATACAAGTCTGTAGGAAAACAAAAATTAACAGCTTTTTCCCTCTACGTTATTTGGCAAGCACTGAGAACAGAAATATGTAGCTTTTTACTATCTGTTGGTAGCAGGCAGGCTTATCAGAAGCTGCTGAACTCTGCTTTCCCAGCTCCCAGCAGCAGAAGTTCGCTTGATAAGATTATGTTGGAGACAGATAAAGTCTCGCTGTAAGTCCTCATGAGCCATGTCCAAAGAAGAGTTAGAGGTGTAGAGGACATTATCGTTTGCAAATAGGTGCACATTAGCTGTGCGCAGTTGTGAGTCAAGGTTATTGATATAGATTGCGAATAAGATTGGGCCCAAGATGGAGCCTTGTGGGACACCTCATGGTAGTGTTTCTAGTGGAGACAATTCTCCTAAGACTTTAACTTGTAATCTGTTAGTAAGGTAATTGGTGAACCATTTAATGGCACTTTTATCGAAACTGATGTTGCTCAATGTGTTAAGCATAATGTTGTGATCCACAGTATCGAAAGCCTTAATAAGATCAAGGAAGATAGCAAACACATACTTCTTAGAGTCCAAGGGAACTTGCCAGTCAGTGGTTACTTTAGCAAGGGCAGAGACTGTGCTATGTTTGGCCCTAAAGCCCGACTGTGCAGTGTTTAGTAGTTTCTGCGAGTCCAGATGCTTTCTGATGTCGGTGTTAACGATTTTTTCCAGTAGTTTTGAAAGAGTGGATAGTATAGAAATAGGCCAGTAGTTGTTCAGGTTGCTTGGGCCTCCAGACTTGAACAAGGGGATGATGTGTGCAGTTTTCCACGACTCGGGTAGCGCTCCCTGCATCATGGAGAAGTTAAATAAATGGGCAATGGGGGCGGTCAAGTAGTAGTGGCCTAATTTTAGGAAGTAAGGCTCGATACTCTCAGCACCGACGCTCTTTTTCATATTCAATGACAACAGGAGGTCCTCTACTTGTTTAAAAGTTACAGGACGGAAGCTGAAGGAGGAGGAATAACTCTGGTTGGAGTTTGTGTTGGAGCTAGAGTCATTAGAGGTGTCCCCAAGCAGACTGAGCTTACTAATTGGAGAGGTGTCAAAGGCCAGCCCCGCAGTGGCAAAGTGTTAGTTGAGTTATTCTAATATATCAGCTCTGTCCGTGAAGGTAGAGTCACCGGACACTATTTTGGTTGGTAGGGAGGCTTCGGAGGTATGACCTTCAGCCTCTTTGAAGTTGCTCCAGAACTTGGCATAGTTGTTTTTGTTGTCTTCCAGGGCTACTTGGAAATATTTAGCTTTTTCAGACCTAATTAGTTTGGTGCAGGTGTTTGTAAAGACACGAAAGGCAAGCCAATCGGCATTCAAGTGAGATTTCCTCGCTGTTTTCCAACAAAGGTCTCTGTCCTTGAGGGCTTTCTTCAGGATAGGAGAGAACCAGCCAGGAGGTCTTTTTTTGTACTTGTTCAGCCTTGGGGGGCATGTTTGTCTATTGGACCCTTTAAAAGGCTGTGAAAGATATTAAATACCTCATTGAGGGAGGGGGCTAGGTAGAAACCTGCCATTTGATGTTGCCTATGTCATTCAGGAAGGCGGTCTGGCAGAACCTTTTCAAGCACTTTTTCAGTTTGTATTTCAGGGCAGACTTTATTTGGGGAGAGTGTCTGATACAGGCAATGGTGCAATGATCACTTAGGTAGTTGAAAAACACTCCAATGTGCAAAATGTTATGAAGTTTGTTGACTAACAAGAGGTCCAGAAGGGTGCTTCGCTCGGGGTTTTTACTATTGGGTCTGTTGGCTGTAGGGGTTATTTGTGTCAGCCCACATACATCACAGAGGTCCTTCAGCTTCTTGGAGCTTTCATCATTCCAGTTTTGGTTGAGGTCTCCCATGAGAATGCACTCGATGTTAGCTGTGTCGATTAGGTTTTGGAGATGAGGTAGGAGGGCTGTGCCACCAGAGGGCGGTCGGTAGCATGCAGCAATAAGAAGTGCCTTTTCATTGGAGAGTGTTAGTTTTAGTGCCAGGCATTCAAATTCTTTAGCCTTAGAGGTGCAATAAAAGACTGTGGCAGAGAATTTGCTCTTAACATATATTACGACCCCCACCACCTCTGGTTGGTCTATCACACTGGTAGGTGCTGTATCCCGGTATGTTGATAGCTTTATCTGGGGTTAAGGGCGTAAGCCAGGATTCCGATATCATAAAGACGTCAGGGGATGCATGTAAAATCCACATTTGAATCAGGTCAAACATCTTAAGTAAACCACAGACATTCACATGAAGGAAGCTGATGCCTTTGTATTGTGGGAGGTCCACAGGGGTGTTCAGAGAAGCAGGTTGGGCTGTGTTAAGTTCAACATTTCCAGAGCAAAGTAAGAGAAGCAGTAGTAATTTCTTGAGGTAATGTTTTATCCTGCTGAGTAACCGCTTGTTACTTTGCTTGGCATGGATAGGTTTTGTGGTGGCTGGGAAATGGCCACTAGGATGATTTGTTAAGAGTAAAGCATAAATGACTGTTTTAACTGTCAGATTCAGAGGCGCTCTAACATATTCGCTGGACAATGCCCGGTGGGATGGTAAGCTGGACAATTGGGAAGTCATCCCCAAGGTGTGGTGCCATGAGCTATTATGAGAGAGCAGAGTTGGGTAGCCGTCAAAGGAGGAGCTCTGGCCTTGGTGCAGATGGGCAACTGGAATTTGGTATGGTGCGTAGGTTATCAGGATGAGGCAGCTAAACAGGAAAAAATCCTCTCATGGCATTTTTTGGGGTGATATAACCTAATAAGGGGTAGTATGGGCAAGGATGACTGGATCAGTGTGTAAGAAGCTACTATAAAGAGGCAATACTAGCTGGGGGTGGAAGCTAACAATTAGGGATGACTAACTGTAAGTTGGACCAATGGGAATGCAAGGGATTGGCCTAGTTCTCAAAGAAAGAGCATTTAATAGAGGCCGGGGTTGGGGCGGGCGGTGTGGGGAAATACAGTAGTGACTTTAGAGCGAGCTGAAAGCGCCCGGAGCGAGAGGAAGGAAGAAAAAGCAGAGAGCAGAAATCTCCAAGCGGCCAATCCCTGGAAAAGCCTTACGGCAGCAGCCAATCGGCAGAGTTCCCAATATGTCTTCAGCCAATCGGGGCTCCAAAGCTATTCCCCGAGGCTCTCTGCTGGCTTATCTGGGTTGCAGAGCTTTGCAGCGGGCAGGTGAAGGGCGTGCGGCCGGCTGGCTTCTCCAGCCATGGCCACAGGAGCGTGGAGGCAAGGGCTCCCAGAGCTGCAAAAAAACAGAGTTGGGGGTTTAGTTATGGGCAGGCAGGACAATGAGGATAAAAGACGGTAAATTGGGGACAGGGGAGTGCAATTCAAACAAAGAAGGAAGACAAGCCGACTGGGGTGGCAGGTCCAGACAGCAGTGCTATTAGGAGCAGCGCCGCTTAGCCCAGGGAGGAGATGTTAAAATAAAGGTCGGGGGGGGGGGAGAGAGAGATCTAAGGGAAGGTTTGAAGAGAGCAATGTCAGAGGAGTGTTAGAGAGCAGTAATTTACAATTTAGTCAGGAGCTAAACAATAACAGAATGCAGCCTAGTAATATCTCAAAAGGTTTAACTGTATAGCACAACACTGTAAAACATTCCCCACAGTAAAATCAAAGTAACAATTCTGATACAGTAGTGACTTTAGAGCGAGCTGAAGGTGCCCAGAGCGAGAAGAAGGAAGAAAAAGCAGCGGAGAGCAGAAATCTCCAGTCAGTGGCAAATTCCTTCAGGTTACACAAACCAAAAACTGCAAGACAGACTATGTGCTTTCCCTCCGGTTCACAGGGTACTGCTCAAGCTCAGTTCCCATGCAGCATCACTGATCTTGATAGCTCCAGATTGGCCAAGGCAGCCATGGTACTCTCTTCTGCTCTCCATGTCTGTCACAAAACCGATACACCTCCCTTGGAGGCACAGTCTACTGACTTCCAACCAGGGAACTCTGTTGTACCCGAATCTCAAGTCCCTTAACCTCAAGGCCTGGCTCTTGAGGGGACAGAATATACAACATTGAACCTCTCTTAATCTGTCTTAAGCATTTTAAGAGCTTATAGAAAACCTACTACGACGAAAACCTATTCTTCTAAATGGAAAAAGTTTTCACTTTGGTGCTCGAGCAGATCACTGATACCAGGCCAAGCTGAAATTTCAGTTGTCCTGGATTATCTCTCCCATTTACACTCCTCTGGTTTGCAGCCAAGCTCTCTGAAGGTTCATTTGGCAGCTGTCTCTGCTTACCTCTCTGCCGGGGCAAGGGTAACCTTAGCCTCGGATCCTATCTTTAAAAGATTCTTCAAAGGTCTGAATCATCTACATCCCCCTCACATGGTACCAGTGCCAGCCTGGGATTTGAATGTGTGTATAGCTAAACTCATGGGCTCCCCCTTTGAAGCCATAGCTATAGCTCATCTAAAATATGTCACTTAGAAAACAGTTTTTCTTGTGGCAATGACTTCTGCAAGAAGGATTAGTGAGCTTCAGGCTCTCTGTATAGATCAGAACTATATCTCCTTTCATAGGTATAAGGTAGTCCTCAGGACAAGCAGAAAATTTCTTCCCAAAGTAGTCTTGGAATTCCACTTAAACCAGTCCATCAGTCTCCCTGTCTTTTTCACTGATCACGCTATCTCTGGTGAAAGAAGACTCCACAGTCTGGATGTAAAAAGGGCTCTCAATTACTACATGACCACCACAAAAGGCCATAGACAGGACAGAAAACAGCTGATCTTACTTTGAGAGAGGCTCTTGCAGTAGGTAATTACATATAGGACTGAAGCCGTCAGGCGTCAGGACCCCACGGAAAAATTTCTAGCTAGCAGTCTCTGGCGGGGGACCGCCCCTACATCAGGTGACCGGCATCAGACGATGTCGGTATAAGGGACCGCCCCTCATCACTAAGTTTGAAGTTCTTTTTCCTCATTATATTTGCAAAGCACCTCACAGTTAAGTTCACTGCTTTATCAGTCAGTTCGTCGGTTTTGTTACCGTTTTTTCTCGATTTTCTTACTCAAAATCATTTATCTGCCGTGCATGTCTTCCCCTACTCCATCTGATTCGCATAAAAATAAGTGCGATTCCTGTGGCGCCCAGCTCCCGCACAAGGACGGACACTCCCAGTGCCTTTTCTGCCTAGGCCAGGATAACCCCGTGGAGAAGTGCCAGCACTGCCAACAAATTAACACCGCCACCCGCAAACGGAGACAGCAGTCCCTGGAGGCCCACATCCTGAAGAAGATGATGTCCTCCATGGAGAAGGAGCTGAAGAAGCTCAGGCAGGCTTCAACTTCCCCTGAGGGTCACTGTAAGAAAAAGGAGAAGCACTGGGACCGGGATTCCGCATCCACAGCCACCACGACTTTGGCTGGAGTCGACGTGCTCCAGGTAACGTCCCCCCCCCCGGGGGACCATTCTTCGTTGGCTGTCTTGGAGGTTTCTAAGGCAGCGGCATCTTCCCTCCTGTCAGGCTTATGCTTGGGCCCATTTGGAGCCTCCAGGACAAAGGAGGTAGCCACTCCCGAGAAGCCCACCACTGTGCAGCCTTCTGGGTCAAGTGGCTCTGGTAACGCGCGGTCAAGGCCGCTAAGACGCCCCACCCTCCGGGGCAGCGCACAGCCTTGAAAACTCCCGCCAAGACTGCTCCTTCCTTGCGGTCTTCATCGGGAGTTGTGTCCGATAAGTCAGACGCCGGCCCCTCCAACGGATGCACGGTGTTAGAGCCGATGCCGGACCCTATTATCAAGCCTGTCATTCCCAGCTCGCCATTACTGTCTGAGGCTCCAGCGTCTCCTTTGTTAGACCCCGGGGACTTTAGTCCCCCTTCCCCAGGAGACAACCAGGATTCGGGTACGCTCCCGTCAGGTCTCCCTTCCGCCGAGCCGGACGACCTGACATCGGAACCTCGGACGCTGGCTCCAACGCTGGCCTATCCGATGCCGGGCAACATCCCCTTACCAGACGCTGTCCCAACGCCCACCGGGCCTCCTGTACCTGGCCTGCCGACGGGGCCTTTCCCAGGGCCTTCTGCCCCATCAGAGCCCCTGGTGCCCGGGTATCTGATGCCATCCTACCCGGGACCACAGTATCCCGCACCGCAGTACCCGACACCGGACAACGACACTGCAGTACCAGGTGTCTGAGTACCCGATGCCAGGCTTCCCGCCGTCGGGATACAGATACTCCTCTTATGGATACCCACAATATCCATATCTCCTCCTCCTCCACCGCTCCCACAGCCACCAGTGGACCTGAAGGAGACTCTGGCTTCCTGGTGGGCTGAGGCCAAGGCTCAGCTCACCAGGGAAGTGGAGAGCCACCTGCCGATGCCAGACCCAGTTCCGGACTCCCGTTGTCGGAGACAAGAGACTCCCTCCCCCTTGCCTGATGCCAGAGGTGAGCCCTCAGGCACAGGAGCAGGGGAGTACGCGCTTCCCTGAGGGGTTCCCAAGGGGTCCATTCCTCCCCTGCGTTGGGAGGGGTCTTCTTCTTCTTCTTCCTCTTCGGAGACCTCAGACTGATTCTGATGGGTGCTCCGATCCAGACGAGCCACGCAATCCAGACCATCCCAGGCCAAGGACTCCTCCAAAGTCTCCTCTGGAAGATCCTTCTTTCCTGGAGTTGCTTAGAAAGATCCAGGCGGTCCATCAGTGGCAATCTCTGAAGCCAGATCCACAGCGGAAGAAACTCGCTGCTCACCTGGATCTGCCCAGAACTGCTCCAACATTGACTCCACCCTGGATTGAGCCTCATGCAGACCTTGTTTCCACTATTTGGAACAACCGTCGGCATTAGACCCCCCTTCCAAGGAAGGCCGGTAGGCTATATCAGGCTCCAGAGGGTGTGGATTCCTTGAATACACACCCCAAAGCTGACTCGGTTGTGATTAGCGCTGCTCACGGACGGTCAGCGAACCCAGAACATCTGAGCTCATCTCCACCCGACAAGGAATCCCGTCTTCTGGACCAGTATGTGAAGAAGGTGTACGCTTCTTCCACTCTGGGGATTAGGGCCCTGAATTATGTCGCTCATATGGGGGATTACCAGAAGACAATCCTGAGTGAGGTGGAAGCCATGTTAGACTCCCTTCCTGAGTCTCAGACTAAGCAGGAAGTGGCTGATCTAGTCCATTCTGCTCGTTTGGCCAGTCGGCACATGCATTGTGCCACATACGATGCAGTGGATGCTACTAGTTGGAGCTCAGCTTTCGCCGTAGGTTTGCGGTATCATGCCGGGCTCCGAGTGTCAGGTTTGGTCCCTGAAGTGCAGTCTGCTATTCAGGATGTGTCCTCCAGGGGTTCGGTGCTGTTCGGGGGGATGTCAAGGACATCATCACCAACCTGCAAGAGAAGGGTACTGCACTGAAGTCTGTTGACTGTCTGTACAGGCTCCCTCAGGGACAGTGTCACCCCTTTTGCAGACGTTCTCGGCCCAAAACAAAACCTCAGGGCAAGCGGGCCAACAAACGTCAGGCCCCTCCGGCTGCCAAGCCCCCCCCCCCGTCCAAAAAAGGGGCGGCAGCTTCAGCCGCAGCGCTGCCCCACGTCTTGACCCTCTCCTCTCCCACAGCCTCTGGACCTTCCAGAGGAACCAGTAGGAGGGAGGTTCTCCTTCCATCTACTGGGTTGGGAGAGGATCACTTCAGATACTTGGGTGCTCCAACTGATAGCAGAAGGACACTCAATCGAGTTTCTACAGAAACCACCCAGACCCCCCACCCAGGTCATCTTACTCCCCGGAACATCTTCTTCTGGTTCGGGAAGAATTTTCCTCCATTCTGCTGAAGGCGGCTATAGAGCCTGTATGAACCCACCTTCGGGGGACAGGTTACTACTCCCATTTCTTCCTGGTTCCAAAGAAATCGGGAGACGTGATGCCTATCCTAGACCTCAGCTGCCTGAACCTATTCATGGAGTACAAATGATTCAGAAAGCACTCTTTGCTGAGCCTTCTGCCTTTACTTCGGCCGGGACAGTGGCTCTGCGCACTGGACATGCAGGATGCCTACCTGCATATCCCTATTCACCCTTCCCACCATAAATACCTTCGTTTTTCATTTCAGGAGGACCACTACCAGTTCAAGGCCCTCCCATTTGGTCTTTCCTTGGTGCTCGAGTGTTCACCAAATGGCGTTCTGTGGTAGAGGCCCACTCCGTATCTCCCAGGAGTGCAGGTTTTCCGCACTTACTGATGACTGGCCTCGATGGCCCCATCCAGGAGGAACTCCTGCACTCCCTTTCCCTTACCCTGCAGGTTTTTACCAGCCTGGGTATTACCATCAACCAGGCCAAGTCTCATTTGATCCCATCCCAGAGGCTCCAATTCATCGGGGCGATCCTGGACATGACCTCCAGCATGACATTCCTGCTGTTGGACAGGGTGGCCACCCTCCAGGCTCACGCAAGCCTGTTGTCCAGTCGCAGGAGGGTCAGCGTCAGGTCAGTCCTTCGCCTCCTCGGGCTCATGGCGTCTGCTATTTCGACAGTCCCTCGGCTCCATATGAGGATCTCTCAGTGGACGCTTTGGTCTCAGTGGGATCAATTGGTGGACGATCTAGACCAAAAAGTCCTGGTCTCCAACCCTATGGTTCAGGACTTGCAGTGGTGGATGGTTCAGGAGAACCTTTGCCGGGGAGTTCCCTTCTGCCTCACACCTCCCTCTCAAACACTGACAACAGACGCCTCGGGAGAGGGTTGGGGAGCCCATCTGGGGTCTCACAGGACTCGAGGCTCCTGGTCCAGGCTCGAGCAGACTCTTCATATAAACGTGCTTGAGCTTAGGGCTGTGCTGTATGCTTAGCATCTGTATCTGCTTCCAAGTCATCTGGCAGTCCAGACGGACAACATGTGTGTAGTCTGGTACATCAACAAACAGGGAGGAACTCATTCCTACCCTCTTCGCAGGGAGGCGATGCGATTGGGCAATGCAACACAACCTTCATCTCACGGCGGTTCATGTTCTGGGGGTCGAAAACACGTTGGCAGATCACCTCAGTCGGTCGTCTGCCCAGGCTCATGAGTGGGAACTGGATCAGGGGGTGGCAGACAATATCTTCCTATGCTGGGGAACACCTTAGGTAGACCTGCTTGAGTCTCCTCACAACGGAAAACTTCCCGCCTTCTGCTCGCTTGCTCCAGGGCGAGACATTTTTTGGAGAGACGCTCTGTCTCTAGACTGGAAGGGCAGATTCGTCTATGCCTTCCCCCCAATTCCCTTAATTCCGAGGGTCTTACACAAACTCAGCTCAGAAGGAGCTCGCATGATCCTAATCGCTCTTCTCTTGCCCAGGCAAGTTTGGTTCTCTCTTCTGCAACAGTATTCAGAGGAACCTCCTCTTCCTCTGTCGTAACTTTTGCTGACCCAGGATCAGGGGACCCTGGTTCATCCGGGTCTCAAATCCCTTCGGTTGCATGCGTAGCTCCTGCAGACATAGTTCAAGCCCGATTTGGGGTTTCCCCGCTGGTGGCTGAGATTCTGGTGGAGGCCAGGAAGCCTTCCACTAGCTCTACCTATGACATGAAATGGAAAAGGTTCTCTATTTGGGCCTCTTCCAAGGGTTTCGAGACATTCTCATGCCCTGTCAGGAGAATTCTAGACTATACGCGCCATCTCTTTGATCTGGGTGTCAGCCATTCCTCTCTGAAAGTTCACATGGCGGCCATTTCCGCTTATCATGTTCCTTTTGAGGACACAACTTTGCACAGTTGGAAGTCTCTAAGACTTTTATTAGAGGGGTTCTCCACTTGAGACCCCTATTTGCACTCCTGCTCCTCCTTGGGATCTGAATTTCATTCTTGAAAAGCTTACCCTGCCTCCTTTTGAGTCGGCAGCCTCAGCAGACCTGAAGTTCCTGTCCTGGAAGACTCTCTTCCTAGTGGCCATTACTTCAGCTCGAAGGATTTCCGAGCTTCAGGCCTTGATGTGCAAAATCCCGTATTTGATTTTTCACAAGGAGCAGGTGGCTCTGCTCACCAATCCTAAGTTTCTCCCTAAGGTGGTAGCGGAATCTACGCCGAATCAATCCATTGAGCTTCCTGCTTTCTTCACGCAACACTGCTCAGATATTCATAACTTCCCTCCCTACCTTCCCTTCCAGAACTTCAGCCTCTGCACTACGCATGCTGGTGCCACCATTATCACTATACACCCTTGGAATGTTTTTACCCTGCTCCTGTCAATAGTTTGGGTGAACAGGGTTCATTGTGTTTCTACCTTTTGGGGTATTTCTCTGGCATTTTGTTCTAACCTTGTCAAATTGTTTATCTCTCCAGTTGGAGTTTTATTTTTACAAATTTATATTATTGGGAAACCCCCAATTTTAATAATAAAATTATAGTACTATATTACTCTGGGCCTACTTTCTAGGCTCCTTTATAAAATCTGAAGAGGTTTAGAACACAGGCAGTTAGTAGAGGCAGTGTTTGAAAGATGCACACGTGCAAAGTGTTCCATCATTTGCATGTGTTCTATCTCACTGGGCAGTCCAACCCTCCAGGCTTACTGCATAAAGTTTATGAATATCTGAGCATCACTGGGAGGAAAGAAGATTACTATGGTAAGTAATTTTTTCTTCAGGACATATAAGGAAACACAGAAGAAGAAGGACAGAGAACTGTACCAGTTAAAGCAGAAAGAAGCAGGGAAGGCAGTCAGAATACAAAGGCCCAAACTGAGGAAAAGATAGCCAACTCAGTTAAGAAGGGGATGAAACCTTTTATAGGTACATTAGGGAGTGAAGAAAGACCAAGGAGGGATAGTGAGGCCTAATAATAGAGGAGGGTGGGTAAGGGTGACAGTGAAAAAGCAGGGATACTGAATGAATACTTCTGCTCAGTATTCACAAAGAAGAAGAGGGAGGTACCTAAACCAGTCAATAGAAGCACTCTGGATATGGGGTCGATACCAGCCCATTCACAGAAGAAAGGGTCCTGAAAGAACTAAAACTGAAAGTGGACAAGGCAATGGGGTCTGACGGGATTCACCTCAGAATTCTAAACGAACTAAGGGGAGAACTAGTGACACCACTGACTACTCTTTTTAACAAATCATGGGAGGATGGTGTGGTACCTGAGGACTGGAAGAGGGCAAATATGATTCCCCTTCACAAAAGTGGGAGCAAGGCAGAGGCAGGAAACTACAGACCTGTTAGTTTGACCTCAGTGCTAGGGAAAATGATGGAATCACTTCTGAAGGAAAGAATTGCTGAGTACCTAGAGGCCAGCAGGGCACAGGACCCAAGGCAGCATGGATTCACAGCGAGAAGGTCATGTCAGACAAATCTCATAGACTTCTTTAAATGGGTGACCAAAGTAGTAGACCAGGGAGGGTCTGTGGACATGGCCTACCTAGACTTTAGCAAGGCATCTGACACAGTCCCACAGAAAAGATTAATAAACAAGTTAGCCAGCCTGGGAGTGGGTCCCAGGGTGATAGCCTGGGTAAAAAATTGGCTGGACAACAGGACACAGGCGTTGTAGAGCAGATCCACTCGAAGAAAGGGGTTACTAGTGGGGTACCGCTGGGTTCAGTACTGGGACCAGTCCCTTTAATGTCTTATAAGTGACACTGCAGAGGAACTGGAAGGAAAAGTATGCCTCTTTGCAGATGACACAAAGATCTGCAACAGGGTTGATACATGAGGGGGTGGAAAGGATGAGAAGGGACTTGGCAAAGTTGGAGGAATGGTCAAAAGTATGGCCGCTTAGATTCAGTGCAAAGAAGTACAAAGTAATACACCTGGGAAATAAAAACGCAGGGGAAGAGTACGCAATGGGGGGGGGGGTACTAACAAAAATGGAAAGGGACCTGGGGGTAGTCATATCAGATGACCTAAAGGTAGGCAAGCAATGTGAGAAGGCAGTAAGGAAAGCTGGGGGATACTGGGATGCATAGGGAGAGGCATCACCAGTAGAAAACAGGAGGCTGTTATCCCTCTGTACAGACGAGACCCCATCTGGAGTACAGCATGCAGTTCTGGAGACCCCGTCTCCACAAGGACATAGACAGGATGGAGGCAGTCCAGAGGAGGGCAACTAAAATGGTGCAGGGTCTGCACCAGAAGCCATACGAAGACAGACTAAAGGAGCTTAATATGTATATCCTCGAGGAAAGGAGGGAGAGGGGGGGACATGACAGAAACTTTCAAGTACCTCAAGGGAATCAACAAAGTCCAAAAGGGTAGCATATTTCAGAAAAAAAGATGTGCAAGAACAAGGGGGCACAATTTGAAGATAGAGGGGGGACAGCTCAGGGGCAATGTGAGGAAGTATTTTTTTCATGGAGAGGGTGGTAGATGCATGGAATGGCCTTCCTGAGGAGGTTGTGGGGTCAAAAACAGTAGGGGAATTCAAGAATGCATGGGACAGACATAATGCAATTCTGGTAGGGGGTATGAGGAAGTAGGCTGCTGATTAACTAGGATCTGCAGTTTATCCAATAGGTAGGGAAATGGATAGACTGGGTGGGCCAAGCAGTCCTTATCTGCTGTCAAAGTCTATGTTTCTGTCCCATACATGTTTGAAACTGATCACTGATTTGGTTTCCACCACCGGCTTTGGAAGACTATTCCAGGTGTCTACCCCCTTCTCCATGAAGAAAGTACTTCCTGTCATCCCATTTGGATCGCTCCCTAATCTCCACCCATGTCCTCTGGTTATGGTGTTATGATTACTGGTAGGTAGCTCTTTGCAGCCTACTCTGTTGATACCCCTCAAGAACACACATAGGTCTCAACTGTACCACCCTCTCTCTTCTGGCCTCCAGCAAGTAATGCTTAGGTTCTCCAGCCTCTCCTCATATGTCGTCTTCTGCTGCCCCTGTATCATTTTTGTAACCTTCCTCTGTAGCTGTCATTCCTGAGGTGGTGACTTGAGAACTGGGCACAGTATTTCAGTTGAGAGCTCACCATGGACCTGTACAGGGGCAGGATCAACTCCTTTTTTCAAATAGTGAATACTTTGCCTCTACGCCCAAGCATTCTGTTTGCCCTCCCATATACCTCATTGCATTGGGTTAAAGACTTAAGGTTGTCATTGATAATGACTCCCAGATCTCTTTGCTCAGTCATCTCAACCACCCTTACTCCCCCAATCAATGGTCAGTTCTAGGGGTTTCTTACCAATATGCATAACCTTTACATTGCTTGGCCATTGAAATTAAGATGCCACAGTTTAGATCACTTCTCCAGCCTTTCTAGATTCCTTTTCATGTCACTTACTCCTTCTTTGTTCACCCTCCCACAGATCTGTCATCAGCAAAGAGGCAGCCTTGCTCTGTAAACCCTCTGCTGTGTCACATATGAAGCTGTTCAACAACACTAGCCCCAGGACCGATCCCTGCAGCATAACACTGGTAACAACCCCACATCCCGATAATTTGCCGTTTACTGCCACCTGCTGAGTCCTGTCCCCAACCAGTTCTCTATCCATCTGATCAGTTTTCCCCCCACGCCCAGGTCTTCCATTTTTTAACCAGCCTTCGGTTGTAGTACAGACCCAAAGGCCTTGCTGAAGACCAAGTAGAATATATCAACTGCTTGGCCATGGTCCACTGCCCTTGATTAGGCCAGTCTGATAAAACTGCCTGTCATGAGTTCATGCTGCCTCCTTTTCGGCAGTCCATTAGCCTCCAGAAACTTTCCCAGGCTACTCTCCTTTATGATGATTTCCAGCAGCTTCCTCACCCCAGTCAGGCTTACTGGCTTGTACTTTCTCGGATGTCTCTGTCCCCACTCTTGTGGAGTGGTGCTACATTTGCTACCCTCCAATCCACTGGCATGACCTCTGTTTCCAAAGAGCAGATAACATTTTAGATCAGTCAGTGATGCTGCCAGTGTCTAAGTCACCTACTGCAACACGCTAGGGGAACTTGTAGTCAGGCCCCAGTGATTTATTTGATTAGAGGGCCCTAAGTCCTTTGAGCACGCTCTTCTCTGATACCATTCCTACCCTAAGTCCACTTCCCTGCCTAGAGTGAATAGAATGTCCTGAAATTCATTTTCATGGAATGTTTTGAGCTTTCAGGCTTGCTGATGCCAGCTGTGAGTTTTTAACAGGAGACCGGAAAATCACGACAAACAAAATTTAGTTTAGTAAACCTGTTTTGTTCTTATTACATGAGGAATGTAAATCAGATTTAGTTATGGTGTCACAGTCATTCCCATGTCACAAATAAATGGATTTTGAGGTATAGTGTAGTACTTTTTTCAACATGTGTTGTGTTTATTTCAGGTACAACAAGTACAGACAGTGCAGCAAGTACAGCATGTCTACCCAACCCAGGTGCAGTACGTGGAGGGGAGTGAAGCCGTCTACACGAATGGAGCAATGTAAGTTCCCTACTACAGTAATGGTGGTAACATATCTATTAATGGATAGGGAACTGTACATATCTAGGCTGTGTTTCTATCAAGGGGGTTGATGACATCATAGACCTCAAGAGCGAAGTAATGGTGAAAAGAAAAGGATGGCGCAGGCGTAGGGTGATTGTCAGTTACAATGTGAGGGTTTCAGTTAGGCAATAAGGCCTGAGCAGGGGTTATGTTAATGGTCTGTTAATTACCCTCTAGGGGTGTAATGTGGCACAAGGCATAGCCGAGTGCCACATACCCTTGGAGGGTGATTAACTGACCATTAACATAACCCCTGGGAGTGTCTTACTGCTATTATAATAAAAATGTTTTTTAAACGGTGTTAAACCTTGTTCAGCATATGATTAAGCTCTTCATGTATGTTAATAAAAGATTAACATAAGGCTGTTAGAATGTTTAGAGCCAATCAGAAAGCTCCATTTCTCAGACCTTTTTATAATTTAGAATGCACATGCAGGAGACTGCATGGAGCCTGAGTAGAGCGATGTGAGATTTCATCAGTGTTGCCTCCCAGGCGAGAGATAGGACGTATGGACTCAACTCAGCCAGACCATATGCTATACTTCACTTTTTCCCCATCACAATTTCTATGTATTTTGTTTCAGAGGACCCACCCTTCCCTCAGAAATGGATCTAGCCACAAACTAAAGTGATCATTTGACCAGGTGTATCTTGCCAGTAGAACAAGCAGACTTAAGTGAAGCTGAGTGCTGTAGAAATGTATGCTTTACCTGCCAATAGAGCTGCCAGCCTCCACCCCCCCAACCTGGGGTACAGAAAGGAGGAGGAAGGCCACAAAAGAACAGCATGCCCTGAAGATGAAATATAAATTAAATGTAAACATGGATAAAAGAAGAAAACAACTGGTGAAAACTTTAAGGAATTCCATTTTTTTGTGGAAGTTTAATCCTCTCATGTCTATATGATTTAATCGGTAGCACTGTCGTGTCTGAGTTAGAAGGATGAAAGTTCAAATCCTACAGCAGGGATATAGATTTATACCCAGTACTGGCACTGCAGAACAGTGCTAAGAGGATGTTGTATTGTATGAGATGCAATCCTTTGGAATTATTGTTGAATAGAATTCCGTTCTGCCACCTCTGGTGTTTGCAAAAATTAGAAAGGGCAGAGCCAAAAGCAGCCTTGTGTATGCACCCCTCTGTGTATTTCAAGAGCCACGATATCATTGGGTGGTCTTCTCCCCTGCCCTCTCAGTTTCCTGAGAAAGAGCTGGTTATTGACCAGGTTGAAAGCTTTGGTCAGTTAAGTGTAGATTGCTTCAGTGATGTGATGTTTCTCTGCTATGGGGTCATGCTTTTCACCTTGAGCAGTTCTGTAACAGTGAAATGCTTGCGACAAAGCCCAGCTGAACAGTGGTTAGTAGTTGGTTTTTGGAGCAAGTGGTCTGAGAGTTGGGCATGGACACATATTTCTGTATGTTTAAGTACTGCAGACAGGATGGATAGGTTAGTAGTTGTTGACATCCTTTCTGTCTCCACATTAATAGAGAGCTGTAACCTCAGTGCTCGTTCAGACCATTAGTAGGCAGCCTGTGGAGAGAGGTAAAAATGCTTGTTCTGTGTGAAGCACTGGCTGGGGGTAATCCTAACCGATTTCATTTCCAGGTTGTTTCACCCTGCACTATTACTAGGCTTAAAGCTGAGGAGGACCTTGGGTGCTTCTGCTGGTTGCTGAAGGTGCATGCTGAAGGTGGGTGATGGGGATTAAGGGCAAACGCCCATCCTGTGTCTTGGTGGTTGGAGGTGGTTGGCTTGACTCATGGAAGTTAGTAAAGTGGCGGTTAAGGGCATTAGTTATAACAGATATGTTTTCTAAGTTGGGTGGTGGTGGTGGTGATGGGAGAGAGGATGCTGGAGATGTGGGAGCTGCTAAGGAACCATCAAAAATCAAGGCACAGCTGGGGAAAACGATTGCCTTGGATAGTTGCTCAGGAGCTCCATGATACTGCGTATGGATGATTATGTTATGGTTCATTCCTTGTTGTGCTTTATTGCTTTAAAATATTCTATTCCCAGCAAGACTGAGAGTAGTCTTCAAAGAGAAGACGTACTTGTTTGGTGACCCAGAAGCTGCAGTACATCTTACAGACTCCTGTGTTACTATTGACTAGGTATACCAAAGTGGAGGACATTAAGCTTCAAAATGGTCTGCTAATGGTCTGTTCCCTTTTAACTTTGTTTCCATGTTGAATCTTTAAACAATCTAATTAGGGACTAATGCTTCTTTGCATTTACTTATACAGGCTCATATGCTCCAGCTTTAGCTTATGTGAATTGCTTCTGTCTTCGCTTGCCTTGCAGAGTGAATAGGAAGGGTAGTGTTATGACTGCTTTAACTACAGTACTGCCAGTACGGTTTGCATTTATTACCTCTGCTTTGTTTTCTTTTTATTTTCATCCTTATTGTTTTACAATCCGAGAAACCTATTCAGTACTGGAAGAACAATGCAGAGTCATAAGCATTTAGCTTTACATTTAACATGTTTTTAAAATGTTATTAATTGATTCAAAATAGGAGCTGGTATACATCCCACAGAGTCAACACTCATTTACAGTGAGTTCCCAGGGCAAGAAGCAACAGTTCCACTGACCAGTGGCCTTTGGTTGTTCCTCCTTCTAAATTTAAACCTGCTAGCAACCAAGCGTTCTCAGTTGCTGCCACCTGGCCTCTGGAATGCCACTGAGAATAAAAGAGACAGAGACCCCCAATCACCTTTGGTTGTTATATACCCATGGGGATGTTTCTTAATCTGTTTAGTTTCAGACTGGGGATTTGCTGCTGCCATCTCTCTGCTTATCGATTTCTTCCCTCTGTTCTTTGTATTTTCTTGGCGCTTTGAGCCCTGGAAGGGCATTATATGCAAATAAATAATTTCCGTTACTACTATTGGAAATCACATTGGCTTAGCTAAAACACATTTGAGCAAAGTATCTGTCATAGAATAGGTAGAAAGGTTACTGATGAAAGTGGAAATTATTACTGCAAGGATATCACTTCTATGGTATGGAGGTGAAGTGCAACGAAAAAACAATGCATGGCTCTTGTTCTGTATTGTGTTTTAACTTCTGCACTCTTGTAACAAATGGTTAAATTAAATAATGAGAATTAAACAAATGTTTTCTAGAGTCATTTAGCTTACACAGTCTTAGTTGATAGCACTGTATTTAGTAGGGATTGGGAGCAAACCGTTATCCGATAGATGGTGACTAGCACAGATTTCCTCTCGTCACCTCATCCAGCTGACATCTGAATGACAGGTACTGAGAATGAACAGCTGTTTCTGCAGTCTGCATACTGTCCCTGTCATTCAGATGGCAGCTGGCCGAGGTGGTGAAAGAAGGATCTGCGCCGGTCGTCATCTACAGCTCTGTGGCTGTCTTGGACCGCCTTTCATAGGATGGGTCAGTGCCTGATTGGGGGGGGGGGTGCGCTGAGTTAGTGGGTCAGAGAGGGGAGGTATGTCATAGTATATATACAGTGGATTGGATGGGGGGTTGTACCATCGGACCACTGGGTAATGTGTCCATTTTTATTTTATTTTTTCTATTCTTTATCCACCATCTCTGCCCTGGCTGGCCCCTTCACCAGTGTCCTCCCTCCCAGCCCTGTCACCCACCATTCCTGGAACTCATCTCCTGCCATTCAGTGCTTTACAGTCCCCCCCCATGGCACCCCTTCCCCAGGGTTCCCTTAGCCCAGGTGGAGTTTAGTCCAGTTGGTGGCAGGCAGCCCAGTAGAGGGTGTAGGGCCTGTAGGAGGATGCCACTTCATACTGCTGCCGGGCAGTATTTTTCTTTTTTTTCCCCCGCCTTCCCCCAGACATCTTGTGGGCTGGGACTGCTGGGACATGAGCATACAGAGTGTGCTCACATCGCAGTTAGGAAGTGTCCACCCTCCTCATCATTGCTTCACTTGTTTGACCACCTGTAGTCACCCAGGCGGCAGTGATGCGCCAGAGCACACATACGATTAGATAACAGAACACAATTAGATAAAAGCAGTCTGAGTCTGTTCACTAGAGCTTAGTGGGACCAGAACAAGGGGCACACTTTAAAGTGAAGGTCCAAAAAGGATCTGAGGAATCATTTTCACACTCAGAGCGTAATGTGCGTTGGAAGAGGTCACCAGGGTTGTACAGTATACAGCTGGCATGCATTGCTTTAAATCTGGACTAGATACATTGTTAGAAACAATATTTCAATGTTTCAGGTCACTACTAACATGATAATGGGATGACTGACTTGTGGGACCAGCGGTCGTACACCATCTCACATGTACTTAAAAGGGATTTTGCTTTAGGTTCATTAATTAGATTATTGGAAATCTCCACGTAACAAATGCTTTCTCGTCTAGCAGGAGACTCAGATACTGCAGCCTGATTCTCAGTCGCAAACAATGGCAGCTCTCAACATTGTTCCGCCATCCAAAGATGCCATACACAAATCTGAGTGCATGTCTCAAAGGGGAGGCATCCCCCTGCAATATTTTCACCGTGCAACCTTTCCAGATGTTAGCAGGTGCAGCTCTGAAGACCCTGGCATGTGCCTGCGACCACCACTTAGCAAAGCATAGCAAATGCCCCTGCCATTTAACTGCCATTTGTCACTGTGCTTTATGTTGCACTGCAGTGTTGGCACCAGGCAAATGAGAGTCCCGACAGGAACTGTGTTCTCTTCCTTAGCCAGCCCATCTCAAATCACAGTTCACTGGTGATCCTGTGGTTCCTCACTCATTTACCCTCAATAAACTCTCTCCATAGTAGTCCATTGACTCCCCCCTTCTGCTCCCCAGTCAAGGTTATCACCAGTTTTCTAGTGGTCCCCCCTTCCCGAACCACAGCAGTCTACCACAACTGGCAGTCCACTGGTCCTCCTGAACGTGCCCCAACTCGATTTCTAACTGTTCCTTGTTTCAGTGCTGTGCCCAGCATCGTTGCTGCGCCCCACTTACCCTCTGCCCTCAATGAACTTTGTGAGTGTTTGGGGAGGGGTAGTAACCTGGGTTTGGAAAGCATTGGCTGGTGCAAAGTAAAAGACTGCTTTGTGCCAGCTGGTGTGAATGAGGTTTGGGACCCTGATTTTTATCTTCAAACTGTTTGGCTTATATCACATCATAAATATGCATACGAGGACAGTATTCATCGATTCGGCCAAGGCCACTAATACAGTGACCCACCCCCTGCTTTTATCTAAATTAGCTCCTACTGGTCTATCAGATATCCCTCTCCACTGATTTAAGTCATACCTGTCTGACAGATCACAAGCGGTTAAGTTGGGGCCCACCCTGTCCTACTAACTCCCTGTCACCTTTGGTGTCTCACAAGGTTCCGTCTTGGGGGGCCCCCTCCTATCTTCTGTGTTCATCAATGACCCCCCAACGTCACTTGACATGTGTGGCATTCACATGTATGTTGAAGGCACCAAAATGTATTCCTCCGGGCTCACCTCACCCCACTTTGAATGGAACCTACAGCATGACTACACAAATATCCAAAAGTAGTTCCATTCTAATCAGTTCATGGTCAATGAAAAGAGAACCATCTCTATGCTATTCCATTCCAAACAATAGCTTTCCAAATCCCAATCATCTCTGAACAGCTGCTCTTTGTCAAGTGTCTACGTTGATGATGTATTTTCCTACAGACACCTGGGTTTGACACTCAACCAGTCCATGGACTACGCACCTTACATCATCAGCTTGGTTTCTTCAATATGTTCACCAGTGACATGGGGATGGTTATCCAGGGCAGGTTGTGCCTACTTGCAGATGACACCAAACTCTGGGATAGTGCTGACAACATGAAGGCAATAAGGGAGTTGCAGAGAGAATCTGCTAAGGCTAGAAAATTGGTTCAGAGTTTGGCAGCTGAAATTCAGTGACAAAAAGTGCAGTTATACACTTAGGAAACAAAAACCCAGAACAGAGTATTGGATTGGGGGGGGGGGGTAAGCTGGACATAACATTAGAGGCAAGGGAACTAGATGTCATCAATAGTGACTCCCTTAAAGGAGATAGGAAATGATTTTCACATAGTTAACTGCCCTTTGATCTTCCTTTCCATGCCAGTTATGTATTTTGCCATGCTTTGGCCAATTTTTGATAAATAATCTAGTTTTAGGTGCCCTCAGATCTACATAGAGTTCCAGTCCTTTCACCAGCTACTGCTTTTTTTTAACATTTCTAAGACATTCTATGACTGTACTTTTATATTGTTGCTGTGCCTCTTTGTATTTAAACTATACTCTGTATTGTTACTGTGCCTCCCGGGTCGTGCCTGAAAATAGTCACCTGTTGGCTAGAGCACTTACCTGGTTAACAAAAACTAAATAAAAAAAATAAATCAGTAACACCTAATCTTCCCTTGTCAATCTTCACCATTCATTACTTCCTGGGTGTAAGCGGGCGCACCGTCGCGAAACTTTTTTTTTTTTTTTTTTTTTTTTAAGTTTCTTGGCCCGCCCTAGAAGCGGCGTCATCGTCATCGCAAAGGCGGCGTTAATAGCGACCGACTCCTCCTCCAACTCAGTTCTGTTTCTCCGCCGTCGAGCACCTGTTCACGGATAGCTAACCGAAAAGTGCGTATCCGACTCCTTTTCACTTCGACGCCTCGGTAAGACTGTTCCTTTTCTTTCCTTTGTGCGGCGCCGGGTGTATTTCCGACTGTGTTTAATCTTGTTTATTTAGCGTTATGTCCGGTTCTGGGCGAAAGCGTTCTTCTAGGCAGGCGTTTGCGCCTATTCAGTGCTCCTGCGGCTGGCATTTCTCCGTCTCGGACCCGGCATGATGTCTGTCTTCGTTGCCTGGGACCCAACCATAATATGGATTACGTGCGGCGCTTGTTTCTCGATGGACCGTCGGCGTCCTCGAGAATCTGCGGCGTACAAGCTCGGCCAGACCCCGCCGACTTTAGGGGACGGCGTCACTTCGCGGAGAATCTCGGCGAGATCCCAGACCTTTCCCGGGTCCCTCCGGGCCTATACAGTCCGAGGAGGGTCTCCTCTTCCCTTCTTGCCGAGGCCCCTTCCGCGGTGTTGGGGGCGTCGTAGCCCCTCCGGGAGCATGGCGGCTGACCGCCTCGGCAGTCACCTCTTGAGTGCAGGCTCCCCGTGGCGAGGCCGCCCAGCAGCGCTGGCTCGGGTGGACCTACGGCGTCGCCTCGCGGCGCCGTTTGAATCGGCGCCGTTCGCGGTGCGGTGAATCAGCAGCGCCGTTTCAGAATCCAGTGCCGCTTGCGGTGCCGTGATCGACCGCTTTGAATCGGCGCCGTTCGCGCGGCGCCAGCCATCAAGCGGCGCCGTTAGCGATGCCGTTTTAGCCTCGGCGCGTTGCGGTGCGATGAGCCTGGCGGCGCCGCCCGCTGGCGTCGCGGCCTTCCCCTCCCCTCCGGGCGGTGCGGGTGCGAGCAGCTGGGGTGAGGGTTGGGCCTTCATGCTGCCGGCGTGCTGGGCGGCGGCGTCGCACTCGGTGCGGGCCGTTCGCGGCCCGTCAGCCTCGAGGGACCCCTGGGGTGGCCAGCATCGAGGTCCTGCTGGTTCGTCCTCCTGGGGCGGTGACTCAGATGGACCCATCCTGGCATCCCATTCTTGAATCTGGGTCCTCGGTGGCTAGGTACCAAGCCAGGGGCAGGCCCTCCTCTGTCCCCCTTGCCGTCGTCTCCTGAGGGTTCCTCGGCTGGGGTGGCGAGAGTCCGGGGGCAGGCGGTAGGAGTGGCGAGGAGGCTCCCCTCTCTGGAGGTCGGTGACAGCTACCCCGGGTGTGACATTACCTCCCTCTGGGGTGAGGCGTTGCAGTGGGAGGAGGGCCCTCTCGGAATCCAGCGGGGTTGAGGGCAAGGTCCTGCTGCTCGGTCTTCTTTAGCCACCTCAGGGGGTGGCCAGGAGCCGCTCAGCAGGCCCGCCCCTCCCAGGGATTCTAGGGTGTCCTCTGGCGGGCGTTTGTGCGGACTGCCCTTCTGGATCCATGCCAGTCCAGCGTCGTCACAGAGGTTTTCTCCCCAGGACTCTTCAGGTTCCGCTTCCCCAGAGTTCCGGTCCTGCGGCCTGGTTTGATATCCGGGATCCCTCCTGACGAGCTCCTTCCCAGGATTCCAGAGCCCTCGCAGGCAGTACAGTTGCCTCCTCGGGTGCCCCTCCCCCATCTCTCTGCCTTCACCACCCCGCTCCCAGGCCATGTCGGTCCTCTGGGTCCCATTATCCTGGGGAGCAGTTCAAAGGTTCTGGTGGCCTTCCCTCATATGTTAGTTACAGCCATGGGGTCTTTCGACTCTCCCACGCCAGGAATCCTCTGGACATTCCAGTTCCCCATCATCCTCGTCTCCCTCCTCTGGGAGAGGAACCCCCTACTCATCTGTCCTCCGATGCTGATTTCACAGAATATCAGCGTTCCTCTCGAGGATGGTGGGGATCTTGGTTCCTCGTTCGGAGGACAATACTGAGCGGGTGACACGTGGAATTCCTTGGTGAATTCAGTGCCCAGCATCTAGTGGTACCTTCCTGGCCTATCCCTTCCAGGAGGCGTCCATCCGGTCCTGGCAGTTCCTGCCGTTTCTTCCCCAGCCCGGCGGACTGCCAGCGTAGGTATTGTGCCCCTCTGAGTCTCTGGATTCCCTTCCCAACCCGTCCTCAGGTTTGGGCATACCTGGATACTCCTTCTGGGCGCGTTGCTGGTGCCGACTGCCCACGGATTCGGACTCTCTGCAGTTCGAGCCGTTGAAAGCGAAGAGTGTTCTCTTCTTCAGCGTGCGAGTGCATGTATTGCATCACATCAGGCTCACCATGCTGCCTACAACGGCATCTGTGGTCGATGATGTCCCAGCTGCTGGCATCTATGCCTGACAGGAGCAAACCAGACAAGCCGTTGCCCTCTCCGGTAGGCCTGGAGCTGGCAAGACACGCAAGCAAGGGCATCTTATGGCGCCAATGAAGGTGGCTTCCAGGCTGCGGGGACAGCGATCTGCATCAGGCGGACGGCATGGCCCGTCTCTCAGGTTGTCACCCTGGCCCGGCGTAGGTGATGCGCTCCGCCTTCCGGGGACCCGTCTTTTCTCATCCAGAGCTAGGAGACTTTTACAGGGCCCTCCGTCTCCTCATCCTCGGAGGCACCTCCTAGCTCTTCTCCCACTTAGGCTTTCTGAATAAGCCAGGTCTTCTCCTTCTGTTTCTCACCAGCAGAAGGCTGGGGTCTTGTTCCTCAGGGTATGGCCTCTTCCCCTCCTGGGAAGAGACTTAATACTCACCCAGGAGTAATGAATCGTGAAGATTGACAAGGGAAGATAGGAAAATTACGTACCTACCGTAATTCTTGATCTTCTCTTGTATCTTCACCATTCATTACTTACACCCGCCCACCATCCCCTCAGTGGCCTCTTCCTGTGGCTTCTCCACCTCCCGTCTCCTTCCTCTCTCTGCATTATATAAAATATAGGAAAATTGCTTCATTTTCCAAAAAAAAAAAAAAATCTTCTGGGGGGTTAAATCCAGAAAATTATTTACTCTAAGATTCATGGCCATCTCGCGGATTGCATTGGCGATCAGACTGCACAACTATCTCTTGCTATTCTTATGGCAAGATACCTCTGGGGTTGTTTGGCCTGGCTCAGGCTATTCAGTTTTGATCCTGCAATCCGTGTTCAGGTAATTGCCCTGAAATCTAATCCCCCCCCTCTATTCTTGCCTTGCAGAGCAGAGGCACGAGAACGTCTGTTCCTTTCTCTTCTAAAAAAAAAAAAAAATGCTGAGGGAACTCTCTCCGACTGCTATAGGCATCTTGGTATCTGGGTCATGCATCTAGTTAAAAAAAAAATTTTTTTTTTATCTGTAAAAAAAAAAAAAAAAAAAAAAAGGAAAAGGAGAAATCAAACAAGAAGGCAAATGAGAAGGTAGGCTTCCTTCTCGCTGTTTTGCTAAGTGGTTTCTCCCTTAAGTATCCTCCTGGACAATTTTACAGTAGAGCTCTGCTGACCATATCAATCTTAGCCAGCCTAAGCCTTGGCCGGCCTTAGCCAGTCAGTCTGAGTCCTGTTTCTATCTTGGACGCCTGAAAGGCTTACATTTTCCATTTCTAAACCCCTGAGCAGCGCTCTCATGCTGCTGGGGTTTTATTCTTCCCTCCTCGGCTGCCCTCCAGTTAAAGGCCTTCCGCGGCCAGGAGCCCGAGGTGGGTGTCAAGAACAATGGCATGTTGAAGATGAGGACTATGCCCTCCTGAGTCTGTCTAGCGGGTTCGGTGAACCTTCTCTTCAGCTCTATCTCCGGGATTCTTGCTTCCCCCTTTAGTCGAGCCTTCAGCTACAAGCTAACTATGCTCGTTGGGCATTCTGGTCCCTTCAACATCCCATCTCTCTCTTCTCTTTCTTCTTCTTCTTCTATTTTCTCATTCCTTACTCATCTCTCCTCCTAGAGTCGCCCAGGTAAGGAGGCCCTGCAGCCCCTAGGCTAGGGATGTTCTTATCTCCTCTGTCCTTCCTCCATCGGCTTATTCCTTTTCAGTTCATTCTTCCTTGCTTTGCTATCCTCGGCTATCTTGCCTCGCTATCTATATTTTCTGCTTTCATTTTGCCTCTCCGGCTCCACAGAACTGAGTTGGAGGAGGAGTATGTCGCTCTACGGCCGCCCTCGCGCATGGCGCATGGCGTTGCTCTGAGGGCGGGCCGTTAGGCAACTTAAAAAAAAAAAGCTCCCGTGGCGGTGGCGCCTCTGGCTTACACCCAGGAAGTAATGAATGGTGAAGATACAAGAGAAGATCAAGAATTACGGTAGGTACGTAATTTTCCTTTCTCACCCCAGGAATCCTTCAGTATGCAGTATGCTTCACTGATGCAGTGATGCCAGCTGGGTTCAGCTGCCCCGGAGGCGGAGTTTATGCTAAAGACAGAAAGAATTAGCCAGTCAGCTTGTAGTAAGAGAGTGCTGCCTGTAGGTGCTGCTGTAAACCAGTCAGATTCATTTCTCCTCTGACTGGACAGGTCTGCCCGGAGCTCTGTCCTCACACCTTCGCTTGAAGTAGTTTGTTTCTTTTAAAAAATAATTAATTCTGTGCTACCTTGACTGCCCTTAGATCTTGAACTGTTCCCTAGCACTGTTAGCGTTTCTCACCAGCACAGGCCCCTCACTCCTCTTCTATGCTATTCTCCTCCCCCACTGAACAGGGTATAAATATCTCACCTGCCTTTCTGTTCCCACAGAATCACCACGGATCCACCGAGGGTCCTGCCGCAGAGAGGTCATGAAGGCTGGTGAAACTGCCCCCCAGCAACCCAAGTAAACCTTGAACATAGAAGCGCCAGGGCGAGGTGATCAGGCCTCCTAACCGATCGCCTGCTAGCAACTCTAAATTTTTGCCCTGCTGACGCGTTGCGTCGGCTCCCCACCTCCACCACCACCACTCTTGCTCAACTTGTGCTTATATAGGCAGAGAAGGCGAAGGGCTGAGCCAATCAGCCCACTTTTCCATCTGCATCCTATACCCTGTCACCACTATTGGCAGCTCTACTCTGTTTTTACTCTTTTCTCTCCCTCACTACTGGCTAACACTCACCACCCCAACTCCCTCATATATCATCATGATCCTTTTTCTCCTGTCCCTCTATCCTGCTATGTGCCCTGCACACATTCTCCTTCCCTCAAACTCCCCTACCACTCAAGCATCTGGAACCACTGACTACCCTAAAGCCGGCTGGATACCACCCCCCACCATCCTCCCTGACTGGCATTCACAGGCTCCTGCGGGGCAGGCCAAGGGGAACCCCTCCTACTCTGCGTCCACCCTTCCCCCAGATTTTGGGACCTTCCCCCTGCCCACCTATACCACATACAACTATGACCACTGCCATAGATGGACTACCCTCACTAGGACTTTCCTACATCGGATGTCACTCCCCACTAAACCTATGAATCCTCCTCCTCCTCTCTCATCTCTCCCGCTCCTACTGTCAGCCCCCTGCACACTAACCCTCCCTATCCCCTCCCTTTCTAACTCACCTGGGACTGCAGCCCGCATAGCTCAGCGCATCAGAAAATCAGCCTGGAATGGCATGCTCAGGTCCCTCCTCTTACTGCTCCTCCTTATATCCGGTAATATCCACCCTAATCCTAGCCCAATTGCAGCCTCCATACCTAACCATACCCCCAATAGCAGACATTGCATTGTCAGCCTCAATGTCTGTAGTCTGCTAAAAAAGTGGGACTCGTTCCAGGGTTGGGTCTTCCAACACCAACTTGATGTCATTGCCTTAAATGAAACCTGGCTCTGCCCCGTGATCCCGGACTCGACAGTAACCATGCCCGGTTTTAACCTCTTCCGAGCCGATCGACAGGGGAAACGTGGAGGGGGCTGTGCCATCTTTTTTTTTATTTTTAATTTTTCCTATTTTATCCCCACGCCACTCGTCGACCATCGACTGTGGTCACGGACCCCTGGAGCCCCGGCCACCGGAAATTGCCGTCTCCCCCGGTCATCCCTGGCTTACCCCCCAGAGAGTGGGGCCGCGATTCCGACCCCCCATATCGGACCGCAGAACTGTAACTAGTTGGGGGAACGGCTCGGTGGCCAATCAAAGTTTTCTGGGGCAGGCGTCACCGAGACACAAGGCGTGGGATTTTTGTTTCCCTCCATATGCCTCCCGAGGAGGCGAGGGCGTGCAATAGCGCCAGCGTCCGCCCGCCTCCACCCCCCCGCTTTGAACGTCAGCAGCGCTAGTTCTCCCGGCCTCACCAGGAAATCCCCAAGCGCCGAATGTTGCCCGCACCTCCCGGAGAAGGAGAGCTGCCCGCCGGACGCTCAATCCCTCTCCCCTGGCGGCCCTCCGGCGATCCGGGTCCGTTCCCGAACCGGGTGGCCGGGCGTCCTGGAAATCCACCGCTGCGCTGGCGGGCGGCCCGGCTGTGCCATCTACGTTAAGGACACAATACACTGTCAGCTACTTCCCCTCCCCTTGCTAGTACCTGGGCCACAGGCCATCACACTCAAGCTCACTGTAGGTCACTCCCTAACCCACCTTCTCATCACGGCAGCCTACATTCCCCCTACATAACAGAATTTGGCCTTCCACTCAATCCTGTCATATCTTGCCTCCCTCTCGCAACAAAATTAGCAAATTATCCTCGGGGACTTCAACACCAACTGGTGGCTAAGTCGGCCACCCCACTTACTGACGCAGCTACAGCCCAGAACCTCACTCAAGTAGTCCCCTCTCCCACTCGTCTGGACCCCCGCACCGGAGCCTCCTCCCTACTGGACCTGGTCTTCACCAACCATCCCCTGAAAATCACTAACACCACGGTGCTCCCAAATACGATTAGCGATCACTGCCCAGTTCTCTGTACATGGTCCTGCAAAACGACCAAACTCCCCCTCCCCCCAAGGTAATCTTCCTTCGCAAACTAGGCCCAGGAAAACTTGCTCTCCTAAGATCATATCTCGGGTCCCTGGACTGGTCCTTCTTAACTAATACTCTCGACCCTGACCTAGCCCTTGACCTCTTCATTCGTACCTTCAACTACGCCTGTGACCAATTTGCCCCGCTTACCAAAAGGCTGGCCAAAGGCAACCCTGTCCCTTGGATCTCTGTCCATCTCTGTGCCTTGATGCAAACACTTGACTCTCTCTGTCACCTCTCAAATGAGACTGGCCATCCATCTGATAGACAGAGGTATAGAGAGGCCCAGAACAAATGCACATGGGCACTATGGAAAGCCAAGACCGACCACAGTAAAGTTGCCCTCACTGACACCTGGGGCACCGGGAGCAAATTCTGGAATAATGTCAAGGAAATCGCTGGCAAAAAACCTAACATCACCCCCAACCAGATAGCAGTGGATGGGCACCTGACCTCCGAACCCTCCAGCACAGCCTCAGCATTCAACCAAGCTTTCACTCACCTCAGCCACGTCCTCCCTCCTAACTTCTTCAGCCTCCCCCTGCCGCCCCAGCTTAGCCCTCCCTTCCACCTCCGATTGCATCACCCCAAGGCTGCTAAGCCTTATCTCCCAGAATGCACTAAGCAACGCTCGCTATAGTAGTGACTCCATGGATCCGAGGCTTCTCTGGCTCACCCTCCAAGACATACTCTACCCACTCACCCATATACTGAACCTTTCTCTCTGCCAAGGTAAATTCCCCACCCATTAGAAATCTGCCTCCATTACCCCCAATATTTAAGAGTGGGGACCGTACTGACACCAATAACTACCGGCCCATCTCCATCCTCCCCCCCATCCAAAGCTCTGGAGCACACTGTCTATGACCAGATCACTGACCACCTAAACAAACATGACCTTCTCTGTAAACAGCAACATGGCTTCCGCAAAGGGCACAGTACTACTTCAGCCCTACCGGAACTTATCGCCCACATCCACTCTGCATTAGACAAAGGCCCCACCACTGGCACTGTTTTTGTTGACCGTACTAAAGCATTCAACACCGTCAATCACTCCCTCTTGCTAGCCACACTCTCCAACATTGGTTTCTCACAGGATGCCATACACTGGTTCACTGACTACTTATCAGACAGGTGACAACAGGTCAAAATCGGCACTACCCTATCCAATAGGCTCCCAGTTCTCTCAGGGGTCCCCCAAGGGTCCATCCTTGGTCCGCTTCTCTTCAGTCTTTATCTTAACTCCCTCCCTAGCGCCTGCACCACCAGCTTACTACTCTATGTGGATGATGTTGTCCTCTATGCCTCCAGCCATGACCCTCTCCTACTCCACCAAACCCTCCAGTCCTCCTTTAATGAAGCCAAACTGTGGTTCACTTCACAACGCCTCATATTGAACTACAAGAAGACTAAGTTCATGATTTTTGCCCACCCACAGAACACCAAGCAGAAACTATGCCCCAGATTCTAACAGCTGACCTAATCCCTCTCGAGCAAGTGAACTCCTTCACATATCTAGGCATCAGCCTGGACCCGGCTCTCAATTTCCACCAGCACATACACCACCTGTCCATGGCCTTCAATGTCCACCTGGGCCTGCTATATCACTTTAAACACTGCCTTACCCAAGATGCCCTCCGACTTGCCGTCTCATCCTCTGTCCTCTCCCTCCTCGACTATGGTATACTCATCTATAGTGCTGCCACCACCTCGTCCCTAAACAGGCTCTGCCTCTCCCTCAACAAAACCTGTTGCCTTGTTCTGGGCTGCGACCGCCTCACACATACCTGCTCACTGTATAACTCCACTGGCTGGCTTAACCTAGACAACAGAATCAAATTCCACACTTGTCTCATGGCCAAAAAAAATCATCCTAGATCTCACCCCCTAATCTATCCGTCTGCAGCCCAAAAAGTAACCCATAGCTCCAGCAAGCAACTTCTCACAGTTCCCCGATGTCAAACCTCCCAATTTCAGAGGTCCTTCAGCTTCAAGGCCCCCTCCTGGATGAATGGCCTACCCAGCTTCATCGCAACCCAAAACTCTATCAGCCTCTTCAAAACCCACCTAAAGGGTCATCTCCAATCCTCAAACTACTACGACTGTAACTGAACCCGTCTCTTGTCCATCCCCCCCCCCCCAATGACAACGGCCCATGGCTGGCTCGACCCCCACCTTTTCTTTCCTTCCTCTTAGTGAATGCTTACCTGAGCCACCATAGGGGTGTCAGGTCCAGACTGTTTGAGCCTTACTTGTTTTTACCTATACCATTGTATCAAGATTGCTATGTTCCCTGCTCTGTATGTTAACTAAGCTCTGTATTTAATATATGTGAGGTGGAACCTTTGTAAATGAGTCTTTAATTCAAAGGTACTTTCCGAACTCAGAATAAATAAAAAATAAAATAAAGTTGGTATTTTTTTCTTGGTAGTGCTGCTTTTTGTGCTTTTCTGTCCTTTTTCTGTATTTTATTGTGTTTTCCACGGTTCAAATTCGGTTCCCAGGAACCGTGGGATCTTTCCTCATAGCGGTTTCTCCCACAGTTAACGGGCTTTATTTTCTGACTAAAAATACAGCTTCTGAGGTAAATTTTCCACGGATTTTATATATTAACATTATTTTTCCACGGTTCCCTATATTTTAGTGTAACCGGGTTTTCTTCTGCTTTTTACTTTATTTTTACTCAGTTGGGAACCATTCTCACGGTTCCACACCACTTGGGAACCGACCGAAAAATGTTACTATTTCCGATTTGGGAACCATTTTTCAGGGTCTTCTGACAGATTGGCATGTCAGGTAGACCCAAAAAGAGGGATGGACCCACTGGTTTTTAAAATTGTATTAAATGTTTTAAAATAGTGGCCAAGGCAGACGGTCACGACCTTCGTTTAAGTTGTTTGGGTCCCAGTCACACCTCCGTTAACTTTGCACTAAATTTTGCTCAAAAACAATAAAAAAAAGGCAAAATGGCTGGAAAGTATGGCCTCTCAGTCTGCCTCCCGTTCTAATAAAACTTCAGAAGAGGGGCCTCCTCTCATCAGAAATCCAAAGACAGGTCCTCCAAGAACCCCCTAGAAAATAAGTCTGATAAAAATAATAATGATCAAGCCAAACAAAAAAGACATGTTGAGCAGGTTCCTGATTCAGTGCTTGCTAAAAATAAACTAAAAGAAAAACATATCACTGCCCCTCCTGCTGAAAAGCAAAGGGAAACACCAGTGTCACAACAAGATATACCCTCCGCGGAGCAAATGGCTAAGGCTTGGCAATTATATCAAACTTTTCAGGCTGTGGGCAGCCTCCTCAGTGCCCCATCTGGTCATACCACAACTATCCCCTCTGAACCTGGTCTTGGCCAGGGCATTTTCTTTGAGGAAGGTAATTATGAAGAGGAGGGTGAACCCTTGGAACCAGATGCATCCCCTGACAAGGGTTTGGCTCTTCTTCACATGGCCTGGAGGATCTTTCCTCTCATTATACCTTTGTTCAACATATGATGGACACCCTGGATCTCTCTATTCAAGAGACCACTGAATAGGATGAGGAGGCAGACTTTTTAGATATGATGGGTCACCCTCCCCCTGAAAAGCTACTCCTTCCAGTTCATAAGGCCCTTCGCAGGGCTACTTTCAAGTTACTCCAGAATCCCACCTCCATCCCAGGGGTGGATAAGAAGATAAAAAGTATCAGCTAGATAAAACGAATGCTGAGTACCTTTACACACATCCAGACCATGAAAGAATGGTGCAGGCTGCAGCCTGTGACAAAGCTAAGGTGCCCCTTTCATCCTAGCCTCCAGAAAAAGAATCTAGAAAGCTGGATACTGTGGCTAAGAAATCTTATAGCACAGCCTCACTGCTGCTCCGCCTCTCTACTTACATGGCATACACAGCTCAGTACCAGAAGGCTCTCTGGAACTCTTTCTTGGCTCTCAGCCAGCAAGCCTCAGAAAAAGTGGCTCAGAACCTGGCAGAAACTGTTAAAACCGCCTTGGGAGCTAAAAAATATCAGTTTCACAGCCTATAGGTGCCAATGACACTGGCTCCAAAGCTATGGCCCAGGTCATCTCTCTCAGGTGGTTTGCCTGGTTGAGAACTACTTAGTTCTCTCAGGACACTCAGACTAAATCTATGAGTTTCCCCTGTGGGAACAGTTCTCTTTTTGGGGACAAAATAGAGGCATACATGAAAAGGTGGAGGAATACAAAACCACCTATCAGAGCAGTGCAGCTAAAGAGAAAGCCTGTACTTCCTATAAGCCCCAAGGTAGAGGAGGCAGAGGTAGGGTTTTACTACCCCAGGGCCTTCTAGCCTATGAAAATGCCCATGCCCTTGGATTACTCTCAGATGAGAATATTCTTTGGGGGGGGGAAGGAAGAAGGGCTCAGAAACATGCTGCTCCTACCCCATCAACAAAAACTCATACTAAACAAAACCCCTGACTGGAAGGCCCAGTCACCTCCCCTCTGCCAGTAGGGGGAAGGCTGACCCACTACTTCCACCAATGGCAGCGCATCACCACAGACAAGTAGGTGCTGGAGGTGGTGGGTTGAGGACTTACCCTGCAGTACAAAAATCTCCCACACAGCATGGCTACAGAAGTCTAAAACCCCTAACTCCCACAGAAAGAATTCTGCTGGAGTTAGAGGTAAAGTCTCTTTTGTCAGCAAATGCACCGGAAAGAGGTCCTCTCTTCCAGTGGGTGAAAGACCTCTATTCCAGGTACTTTCTCACCCAAAATAAAAATGGGGACTGGCAACTCATTCTTGACCTCAGATACCTGAACAAGCTTCTGTTCAGTCCCAAAATCAAAATGGTCACCTTGTCAGTGGTGGTCCCATCCTTGTAGGGAGACTGGCTAGCCTCCCTAGATCTCAGAGATGCCTATTTTCACATTCCAGTCAGGCTCTCTCACAGAAAGTTTCTCAGGCTCAGACTGCCCTCTGGCCATTACCAGTTTGCAGCTGTGCCATTCGGCCTTTCTTCAGCTCCCAATTTTCACAAAGTGCCTGGCAGTGGTGGCAGCCCATCTCAGAAGACAGGACATTTCTGTTTTTCCCTATCTGGATGACTGGCTGATAGTGGACAAGTCTCCCTAAAAGGTCAGAGACTCTCTCAGCCTCACACAATGCACCCTGCAGTCCCTGGGCTTTCTGATAAACACAGAGAAGTTCCACTTTGAGCCAGTTCAACTACTGGAGTTCATTGGAGCAGAGCTGGAGGCTCAGCAGGGGAAAGCCCTGCTCCCACTAGTCGCAGTGCAGAACCTTCAAAGCCTGACGCACTCATTTGTCCTGGGCCAACCAAGGCCAGCCAGGTACTTCCTCAGGCTCCTAAGGAACATGGCATCTACAAAATCCACAAAGCTCTGGACAGAAGCCATGAAGATTTTGTTTCTGGCCTACTACCTGGACATGCAGCTCACTGCCATTCACCTGCCAGGCAAGGTCAATGTACTGACAGACTCCCTGTGTCAAATCAGTCAGGATCACCATGCGTAGACCCTAACTAAACAAGTACCGGCCACAGTCTTCAGGAGGTGGGGCACTCCAGAGATAGATCTCTTTGCCTCCAACCTCAGTCATCAGATTCCCCTGTACTGCTGCAGGCCTCCAGCTCTGGGCTCAGTGCCAGTGGACGCTCTGTCTCCGACTTGCAGGAAGGTTCCTGTATGCCTTCCCTCCATTTCCCCTGATTCTCAGGGTCCTACTAAAACTCAGAAGCCAACCAGCAACAATGATTCTGGTGGCTCCAGACTGGGCATGGCCGTCTTGGTACTCTCTGCTCCTTGCCGTCAGTCAAACGGCCCATTCATCTGCCCTTGACCCACAGTCTCCTGACCCTGCCTCAGACAGGGATAACATACCCCAGCATAGAGTCTCTTTGCCTCAAAGCTTGGTACTTGAGGAGCTAGAGTTTCCAGACTCTCAGTATTCAGAACAAGCCCTGAGGATCCTTCGACTGGCCAAGAAGCCAAGTATAAAAAAGACTTATCCTTCCAAATGGAAGAGATTTTCTTTCTGGTGTAGGTACAGCCAGATGGACCCACTGCAAACTAGCCTGTCTTCTATACTAGACTATTTGGTACACTCACAAGCATCAAGCCTTAGGGCCGCATCTCTGAATGTCCACTTGGCAGCCATTTTGGCCTACATCTCTGCTGGTAAGGAGAAATCTGTAATTTCCCATTCCATCTTCAAGAAATTCTTTAAAGGCCTGCTGCATCTTCAACCCCCACTTAGGGAACCTATTCCCCCGGGACATGAACCTGTATGTAGTCAAGCTAATGGTTCCTCCATTTGAGCCCATGGCTACTGCAGATTTAAAGTATGTCACTTGGAAAACTGTTTTGCTAGTGGGAATCACTTCAGCCAGAAGGATCTCAGAGCTGCAAGCTCTCTGCACTGAACTAAACTACATTATTTTCCACAGGGATAAAGTAGCTTTCAGTACCAACAAGAAATTTCTTCCCGGGGTGGTGTCTGAATTCCACCTGAATCAATCTATAACACTTCCTGTCTTTTTCACAGACAAATCCACTCCTGGGGAGTGCAGGCTTTATAGCCTGGATGTAAAAAGGGCACTGACCTACTACCTGGAGCATACTAAGCAGCTCAGTATTCGGGGGATTATGCATGGGACCATATAAGACCTTGCAGTATGCAACAAACTCCTTTATAATATCATCTGGTTGCGTTTTAAGGGACCCATCACGTAAGAAGGTTATTGACGTTATATAGCGGGATGTTTCTAATTGTTTAATTCGTAGTGCTATGAGACGGCCTGCCTTCTCACCCTGGTCGGTATATGATGCCTGTGCCTTCATGATTGCATAGTCTGCTTTCTCCCGAAGCATTTCCAAATAGTTTGCCCTAAGTTTAATCAGTTTATGTCTGGTTGAATCTGGAGTTTGCTGGGAGAGACCTTTCTCAATATTTTTAATTTGAAATAATAATTGAGACATACGAGAGGTGGCCGATTTCTTTTTATGGGTAGCCATACTTATAAAACAACCTCTAAGATATGCTTTAAAGGCCCCCCATAACATGTTGGGTCATCCCCGGGGATTATGATTCTCAATATAAAGATTTTTAATATTTTCAGTTATAAGCTTGACCGCTTCTGCCTCCTTAAACAATTGTGCATTCAATTTCCACCTCAATCCCGAATTTGGTAATACCATTAATGAAATTTATTTATTTATTTATTTAGTTTTTGTTTACCGGGTGAGTGCGCTAGACAACAGGTAACTATTTTCAGGCACGACCCGGGAGAGTACAATACAGCATAACACATGGAAGCAAACAATACAACTTAGGCAAACAACCATACATAGTACAATCCTAGTCATATAGAGACGGTTCCAGCTAGTCTAACATGGATTAGTCTATATTAAGCATAACCAGCAGGCCAAGAGCAGCTTCGGGGGAGTAAAGGTACCGGTGACAGGTAAGGAAGGGGTATAGGACTCAAGGGACTGCTACCTGCTTTCCCGAGGAGAACATAGGGAGACTGCCGGGTTTGGCATTCCCAAACTAACAGGGAAAGACAGGGGGAGGGGTAAAGGGAAAAACAAGACCTGGCAGCCTTCTACAGTCAGCCAAGCAGAGTACCCAGGGGGAGTAAGGGGAAGTAAGGGGGATGCCTAGAACATCCCGACGGCAGCTAGAGGGGTGGCAAGTTCATGGCCCCACAGTCAGGGGTAGAAAAAAGGGGAGGGATGGATGAGTGAGAGAGGCGGCTAAAGATACGGCTTTGGCGGTAGAAGGCGGGTAGGTGTAGCCGGGCAGGTGGTTCCTCGACTGGGCATAAGGACCAGAGCAGTCCCGGCCATTACCGTCTATCGGCAGAGGTAGATAAGAGAAAAGGGAGGAGACAGTAAAATGATTTGCCCCTATGGCAAGTATAGGCAGAGCCGGTGCGCAGAGGGTAAGAGCAGGGGAAGGGTGAGAGGTGCCATAAACTGACGTCCGTCAGCAGCCAGCCCGTGCAGCCTCAAGGGGTCCGAGGGAAGTAAGAGAGGATCCCTACCGTTGGCTAGAGGGACGCCAGGTTTATGTCCCAGCCGTTAGGGATGAAGAAGAAAAGGGGGGTGTGGGAGGAAAGGCGGCATTAAAATACGGCTTTAGCGGTAGTAAGCGGGAAGGTGAGGCCTGGCTCGTGGTTCCGAGGTTGGGCATAGAGGCAAGGTGACAGTCCCTAGCCAGGGGACTCAAGCGGTAAAGGAGGACAAGTGAGGGGGAGGGAGGAGGTGGGCCTAATAGTACCAACATCCACCTGAAGTAGGTTTGGGCAGTGTTTAGGTAGCGCAGAGGATAAAAACAGTACATAATATACAGTAAAATAGGTAGTAGAAAATAAGTGCATACATTCATAAAAACTAATACATGATGTAACGATAATGAAGTTTGAGGAGAGGGGTAGGAGTCAGGGGAGAGAGAACAAAGGAGGGTGGTAAAGAGACCAGTAGCAGGGGGATGGGAGTAGGGGCAGGGAAGGTACGGGAATCAGGTAGGATCAAAGCAGGTGCATGGATCAGTGGCAGCCAGGTGTAGTTTCAATCCCCGTTTGAAAGAGGGATGGGAGGGTGCTTGCCTGAGGTCTAGAGGAAGCTGATTCCATAACTTGGGGGCTGCATGTTGGAAGGAGCCTGTTCCTTTGTTGAATGGGCAGCGGGAATTTCCAGCAGGTCTTTGTCAGCAGATCTGAGTGTGCAGTTAGGAATCACAGGAAGAAGGAGCTTCAGGCGGCAGGCTGACTTTGTCTCAGTATAGAGTCATTTAGGCATGCCAGGAAGTAGCTCCTGACGGCCGGAGAGCCACCCAAGGTCCTTATATATAGCTGGCAGTGATGAAGAAGCCGGGGATTGTAAGGCATATCGACATATGTTGTTATAGGTTACATCCCATTTGTGCAGTGCAGATTTGTGGGCTGAGGTAAGTATGGGTGCACAGTAGGTAAGCGTTGGTAGCAGGATCCCTCTGGCTATGGCAAGCTTAGCGGAGGAGGTAAGCATATAACTTGTTCTATAGGCAGCTCCCAACTTGCAGTTAACGCTTCCTGCAGGTGGCTTGATATGAAGGTTAAAATCAAGCGATTGGTCTAGTAGGATGCCCAGGTAGCGATAGGTGGTGACTGTCTGCAGAGGATCGCCATTTAAATCTCGATGCTCAGGGCAGTGGAACGACAATGGATCTTTTGAGCGGTGCCTAGTAGCATGGCATTAGTTTTGAGGAATTCAGAATGAGGCGGTGGGAGTTTAACCAATCTGGACACTGGAGTAGGCACTATTTAACGAGGAGTTAATGTGCTCTACATTGGGTGAGCTGGCATAGATAACTAAGTCATCTGCGAGAGGAGCCGATGGAACAGGCTGGTATTTCGCCTGTAGGTTATTGATGAATAGAGTGAATAGAAGAGGATCCAGAATGGAGCCTTGTGGCACTCAAATGTTTGTTTCCACAGTGGAGGAGATGGCTGAGTTGAATTTAACAGCCTGGGACCTGTTGGTCAGGTAGCTCCTGAACCATTCAAGCACAGGGAAGGAGCAGCCTATTTTGCTTAGGGCGGATAGGAGCAGGGAGTGGTCAACAAGGTCAAATGCCTTGGTTAGGTCAATAAAGACAGCCCCTGTGAGCTTCCCTTGATCCATGCCAGTGAGGATGTCAGTGGTGAATTTAGCTAGAGCATTGCGTAGTGCTGTGGTTTTTCCTGAATCCATGTTGTGCATCATTGAGCTGTTTAGTGGTTTCAAGGAATTCCTGGATCTGTGTGGCAACCAGTTTTCAAGGATTTTGCTGAGAGGGATAGTATTGCAATAGGCCTGTAATTAGAGATATCTTTCTTGTTCCTCTTTTTAAAGATAGGGAGATCCTGGCCATTTTCCATAGTTCTAGGACTGCACCGCTGGTGAGGATAAGGTGAAAATTCTAGCCAGAGGTTTGGAGATGAAATCGCAGTTAGTTTTAAAAGCGAGGTTCAAGTTGGTCAGAGCCAGGACTGGTGAATTCTGATAGTTTTTAGATGGTACAGGTGAGAGCTGGTGATGGCTTTGAAATAGAGGAGGTGTGGTATAGGTTTTGATCACTGGCAGGGGTGGCAGGGTCAGTAAGAGGCAAAGTGTCGGCAGTGGAGGCTGCTGGTGGCAGAGTGCTGGTATAGGGGGAGAGATCTGAGAACATCCTATTGAAGGCGTTTGCTATGGTGGTGGGGTTATTGCAATGAGAGCCACTTATTACCATGTCAGAGGGTGTAACTGATTGAGGTGTCCCCAGGAAGGTTTTTATGTGGCCCCAAAATTTACGGGGGTCATGGGCTGAGTTCTTTAGCAGATTCTGATAGTACACGCTTTTTGCCAGCCTAATGTTTTTCCTGCAAAATTTCTTTCTTGCCTGTAGTTTGCATATTCCCTAGTCGATTTAGAGTTTTGAAGGTTTTCCAGAGCTTGTCCCTGTACCTTAGTTGTTTTAGGAGATCCTTATGTAGCCATCTAGTTTGTTTTCCCCTGACTCTCTCGTGGTTTTTGGAGCATACTTGTTTTGTACAGGGAGGTAATATTGTAGGAATGCGTTCAGGGCATTCTCTGCATTCTTAGCTCGGTAAATATTCGACCAGTCAATGTTTGAGATGTCTCGGAGGAAGGAGTCTGTATCCAAGTTTGCAAAATTCGTAAAAGTGACCTGCCGAGGTGGGGGAGGGGTTGGCTGACCAGCCCTCCACTGGCAGTAGATAGGGGAGTGATCAGTGATAGTATCTGCCAAGATCCCAGAGCAGGTCATGTGTTCAGGTCTCTTTGTCATGATCCAGTCAATAAGTGTGCCAGACTGTGGCCCAGACAGTCTAGTGATTTCCGTTATTTGTTGATGAAAGTTTAGACCTTGCACTAGTGAAGCCAGGGAATTGTGCGAAATCAGGGAAGAAACGACAGAGTGATCTGAGGGGGGGCCAGGCAGGATCGAGTTTTCCAATGTCCCTGGTATGAGGGAAAGAGATTGAAGTATATAATCTATTCTCGATGAAGTCAAGTGAATTGGGGATACGAAGGTATACTCTCTATCTAGGGGATGAAGCACCCTCCAAATATCGCACAGTCCAAGTTTGTTCCATCAACTCTCTTAACGCCCTCTCTTCTGGAGACAGACCCTTTCTCTGACAACCTGATTTGTCTAGTGTTGAGTCAACTACTAAATTAAAATCCCCCCTCCCCCACCAATTATCATTGGTAATGAGATCTGTGCTTGGAGAGTTTGGGCAACTTGAGAAAAGAATTCCGGATTATCTTGGTTAGGTCCACAAATACTTCCCACTAAAATTTCTTTGTTGTATAGTATACCATGAACTAGAATGTATCTATCCTTGGGATCCTTAATTGTATTGATTGGTGTAAATGGGAGCCTTCTATGAATTAGTATCATTACTCCACAACTACCAGTTGTTCCTTCTGCTGAAAAGAGCTGGCCAAATTGCTGTCTACGGAATTGGGGTGCTTCAGAGTCCAGCAGATGTGTTTCCTGCATAAAAATATTATCAATCTTTAACAGGTTCAGGTGTTTAAATATTTGGTACTGCTTTAGTTTTTTCCTACCCCTTTAATATTCCATGTGGCAACACGAATATTGTTAGACATTTTTCTTACTTCCTGATTCCCAGACTTTCTCCGCCCTAACCCACAATCTATCCTTATGCCATGGTAATACAGAATCACCCATATTAGTTGTGCTCCTACCTATTATTCCCCACCCTTCCTCTTTCCCCTTACTCCCTATATATATTATCCTATTTAAGGAATTGTCTTGAAAACCAGTTTGATTGCTTTTGAATCTTTCCCTTCCTATTAGTAACACGCTATGCAGCCTGTCATATGCTATCTCCCTTCCCCCCCACTGCCCAAACCTATTCTACATATACATACTCTATAATGAAAAACAGTTACATAATTAACCATAACTCACTTCTATTTTTAGTGAAAACTTGAAATTGGCACTCTAATTGGGTATTTATACAAGTCATCAAAAGGAACACATATAATTGGATAAATGATGGTTTTCATACCTGCCCCTACTATAGATTCATTTGTTTAATTCAACTGAACAAGTCCCAGGAATTGAAGAGTGTCCCCAGAATCTTAACAATAAAAGAAAGACAGAATAGATACTAAGCATATTTGGGGCCATGGTTTTCAGTATCTATAAACACTCCTGTCTAGACAGACCAAAAGGAAACTTTCCCCACTCTTCATCTTTCCTTAATGGGGAGCGCCCTCTAGCGATAATTTGTGCACATAAAAAATCCCTTCTAAACGAGTAAGTGAAAAATTTTCATTATTAAATTCCCCGAAGGAGCTATCTTGAGCTTCCCTCCAGCAATATTTGTCCTAAATAAAACTACCAGAGTAAGACGCTAATTTGGCAATCCTACAAGAAAACACACACTGTGTGAGTGTCCCGATGTCAAAATATGTAATTACTGCACTCGGTTTGCCGAACTTCAGTAGCTGACCAATTCAGTGCTGTAAGTCTTGCACATAAATGGGACATCCAAACGAGGGTTGAATCCACTAAATAAAGAAATCCTTTTCCTACCAGGATCGTAACTGTACCCTCCGATCTACCCTACGAATGCTTTTCTTCTTTGAGATTTTTTTTTCCTCTCATCGTGTCATACCTATGGGGTCAGCACTCTTTGAAGAGGTCGGGAAAAGCCTTCTGCAGTTCTCTGAATGCTGCATCAACATCCTCGAAGGAACTCCATGTCCCTGCAATCAAGATTTATAGACGAGCAGGGTAGCCCATACGGAATTTCAGTCCAGCGGCTATCAATTTTGTAACTATGGGGTGGAAAAGAGTCCTCCTTTGCCATACAGACACAGATAGATCCTGGGTGATCCGTATTGGTTTCCCCTCCCAAAGGGTTTGATCAATTTCTTTAATTTTGCCAAGGAAATGGTGCTGTTCCTGAAAATTTAAGAATTTAAATATTGAAGGACGGGGCTATGAACCTGGTGATGGGATCGGTCTCAGAGTCCTATGTGCTCTTTCAATTATATAGGTTGCACCAAAGGGCGAAGGCCTCACCAGTTTTTCCACTAATTTTTGAATGAACAAAATAGTGTTTGGCCCTTCCTCTTTCTCCGGAATTCCAATTACTACGACGTTGTTCCTGCAACTCCGTCCTTCTAAATTTTTTAATTTTTGTTCTAACTTTTTGATTCTTTGACGATTTTCGATGGTTGTGCTTTCCACTCAATCTGCTTTTTTATCCAGTGAAATAAGATGCGATTCGTTATCCGTCATCCTGGTGGTTAGCTCATCAAGTGCTGAGGCCATTTGTTTCATTTCTGTCACTACCTCTTTTAGATCCTCTCGAAATGGATGAAATTCTTTCAAGAACTGTTCAAGTGTTGGGCGGGGTCGCTTCTGGGGTCAAAGGGTCGAAGAGAGGGCCACCGTTACAGTGTTGATCTGTTTACCAATGTTCAGCGTCTGGGCCTTTGAGCAGTTTGCCAGATTTTATCGGAGACACAGGAGGCGTGTGCCGGGGCAAAGTGGGTCACATTTCAGCTTCCATGCTCATACAGTATTGTTCTCCTGATCTTCTGCAATCGATTGAGATAAAGTTAAAGTTCCTGAGCTTAATTTTCCAGCATAAAATAAACAAAATTGTGTTGGGCAACGGGAACAAGAGGCAAGAGCTGCTACACAGTCTGGTGCATCATGTGATCTCCCTCTCGCTAATTCTTTCTTTCTGGGAAGGCAGTATAGCATAGTGGTTAAGAGCACTGAGCTGCAAATCTGGAGACCTGGGTTTGAATCCCACAGCCCTCACTTGCATATTGTGTGACCCTGAGCAAGTTACTTAACTTCCTTGTGCTTCCAGATAGCACCCGGAAACAAGCTTCAACTTAGTGTGCCTTTCCTTTTCAAACAGTTTCCCCATCCCCTCCTTTCTGTCATTAGCATAAACTCCACCTCCAGGGCAGCTGAACCCAGCTGGCATCACTGCATCAGTCAACTATACTGAGTGATCCTCTGGAAGAAACAATATTACTATGGTAAGTAACTTTTTTCTTCCATGCTTTTCTACTGAATGGCATGGAATGGGTGTTATTAATGTCACAGAATGTTCAGAGAGTATGAAAAGAGAGAACAGCAACTGCTGAGGGGAGAGGGATTCAGGGCAGTTACCAAGGCAATACAGTTAGATTATTCATTTAACAGAAAAGGTCAAACATATACAAGAATATTGAATACACACTAAAGGGACAACAAGAGTGCATTTAGAAGTGTAAAAAACTGTTTCCTATCACCTTTAAACAAACCAGCCAGTTTAAGAAGGTCTTCAGCAAGGCTAACAGAATGCAGGGATGCATCGAAAGAGTGTTTGACATTAGAAGGCAGGAGGCACTTGATACCATTGCATAAGTTGCTGTTGATGCCACACCTGGAGTACTGTGCCCAGTTCTGGAGACCGCACCTAATAAAAGGACAGGGACAGGCTAGAGAAGGTACAACATAGGATGACCAAGATGATTCAGGGCCAGGAGGACAGATCCTATGAAGACTGGCTAAAGGCACTGAACATGTTCACTTGAAACAAAGAAGAAAAATGGGGGCTATGACAGACACCTTTAAGTTCTTGAAGGAATTAACAAGGTTGACTGTGAGGAGCTATTTACCCAGAACAGGGAAGATAGGACAAGGGTTCATGAGTGGAGCTTAATGGGGCGGGGGAGGTTTTAAAAGGATGTAAGGAAGTATTCTTTGAAAGAGTGGTTGAGCCATGGAGTGGTCTGCTGGCAGAGGTAGTGGGTGCCCAAACCGAAAATGGCTTCAGACACAACTGGGGTAGAGTCAAGGGGATATAGGTTACTCAGCGGGATGTGGGGGTAGAAACGTGGATAACAAAAGGGGGAATAGTGTAAACGAAGACCCCACAGAGACAACAGAACTTAGGGTATGATAGGGTCATTTATTTTTATTTATCTATATATTAGCAGGTTAGGTACACTGGTCCCAGGAACCGTTTTCAGGCACAAACTGGGCCATACAGATGGCACAAAAATACAAAGATACAGAGAATCATAGGTACATTGAGTGAAAGTACTAGGATTTAACAGTTATTGGAATGCACTCAAAAGTAAACAAGGACTTGAAATTATTTACAGTATAGGTACAGCAAACAATATGAATAGCACTGTGTGGTGAAGTAGAAATTTGGGGTACAGTTAAGGGTGACAGAATGTTATGAGGTGCAGCTGCAGACAGATTTGGATAAGAGGGCTGAGAATAAGTGTGATCTGAAGGTCTGTAAAGAGCATATGTTACAGACAGAGGTGGGAAGGCTGCTCCAGACCTTGGGAGCTGCTACGGAGAATGCTGTCTGGCCCAAGTTCATATTGAAGTGAGGGACACTTAGTAATTGTTGAGATGAAGACCTCCGCATCCTAGAGCATTGCTTAATGCAGAGGAATCTACCTAAGAGGGAGGAAGCACCAGCCAGAAGGGATTTATGTACAAGGGCACCCAGGTGGAGATCACGTCAGGCCTGGGGAGAAAGCCATCCTAGTGGTGCGTATGGTGAGCAGTGATGGGTAGTTAGAGATTCAAAGAGAATAAAATGACAAATGTAGTTATAGGCGGTGTTTACATGAGTGAGTTCCTTAGAAGAGGTTTGGGAGATGACCAAGGAGCAGTACTCCAGGAGTGGGAGCATCACTCCCCTTCCAATCGCTTGTCGTGCTTCAGGGGTAAGAAAGTATTTCAGGCGGTAGCAGGCTCCAACCTGCTGCTGAATGTTCTTGATAGTAGTGCCTATGTGTTCACTGAACATGAGGGAGGGGTCCAGTGTGACCCCCAGGTATTTATAACTCTTAACGTGGTCGAAAAGTGTCCCGTCAGGGACCGAGATAGAGAGGGAATTTACCACAGATGTAGGAAGATTGTGGAGTTTCTGCCTGGATCCATATATCATGGTTTTGGTTTTCTTGGTATTAACCAGTAATCTACTGGCTGAGAACCAGTTGAGTGTGATTGTGAAGTCCCGGAATAGGGAGAGAGACAGGGAGGGAAGACTGGGGTCGCTCCTGTACAAAATTAGATAGTCCACATACATGATTTTCAGACAGCCAGGGTTAGTGTTTAGTAGGTTATTAACAAATAAGGAGTAAAGAATTGGGCCCAGTATGGATCCTTGTGGGACCCCACTGGTCGCCTCTAGTGGTGACGAGAGAGTGCCACTAACACAGACACTTTGTGACTGCCTGGAAAGGTAATGACGAATATGGGCAGACTGGATGAGCCATCATATTTTTTCTGCCATCGTTGTCTATGTTTCTATGATCTCTCTCCCCAGAGGTGGAGAGCATCATCTGGGACACTCAGTCCCCCCCAACCACTCCCTGATTCTTTGGGGTCGCAGGTATCACGAGCGGTAGTGCTACAGCTGTGCTGACACTAGACAAGTGAGTCAATTTAATCAGGGGCCTGGACAAGTGGGGGGTACCAGTAGATTACCAGGGCATATGTCTATCTCACTGAGGATTGGGAAGGAGGTGTCACCCCTTGATTGCTATAGAATACATCTGTTTCATTAAGAATCAGGCGGAGGGTACCACTAGACTGCCAAGGAGTTGACTTTTAGTGTATAAGATCAGGTTAGGGTGGGGACAGTGGCTGAGGCACTGCACAATGCATCTGTGCATTAGTGCGTGGAGACATTATACACAACTGATAGTGGCCAAATAATGGCATACAAATGGCCCCTTAATGGCTTGCATACCATATGTAGTCATTAGCATGCTGGCCTCTGACTGTGGCATCTGGAAGCAAAGGTGCTATCCCATTTCAGATGTGATATCCCGCCTTTGCTGCTGGGTCTCTGTTGTAAGCATGGGCTGTGATATAACTGCCTATATATGCTTTGCACTGTGATAACACTGCCTGATACTCATACAGGCTCTGCACGCTGGACTGAGAGCACTGCCTCTATGAATATGACTCCCTGATGGCTGCGCACTTTGTTTTGCATGGTGCAAACGGCCACAGCTAAGTATGGTGGCCTTATGGCAGTGCTAATGTGAATCCACCCTCATGAATGTTGGGCTGGGCATTGTGTTCTAAACTGTGGGAGAAAAATGAACTGTTAACATGCGACAGTTGTGATTTGCTTCAAGTTTTGCATCCCCAAAAACTGCAGTTTAATAGGCTGTTTTAATTTTTTTCTGCCACATAATGTTCTGTGGTCTTCTATTCTGTATGAATAGTGGCATGAGTAGTAATCCCTGGAAACTGCAGCGTATTGGACTATTTTAATCTTTTCTACCATGTTATGTTCTGTGATCTTCTGTATGGGTACAGAAGTAAATGGCAAGGCATGGCCCAATGCACTGAGTGGGAAAAGGACGGATACCTGTGCCTGGGAGACTGTTTTCTCTGTTTGAATTCCCAACTTTTTCTTCTTTGTGCACCCCTGAGCAAGTCATTTAACTCGATGTGTTTTAGCTGCTCTAAATTCCCTCTGTTTGAATCTCTGTATGCACCTGACATGGTAACATTCTCTCCCTTCCCTCTTCTATTGAAAACTGACTTGGCATACAATTTTTAAAAAGCAATCAATACAACCAAATTCCTTTACTTTGCTTCTTTATTGCTTCAGTTTCACAGACTCCAAGGCTGGAGATCATTTCCCATTTTATAATACTCATAGTATCGGACAAATCTTGACGCTGTCCACTTTCAGGATGGGACAGAGAGAGTGCATTGTAGTGCGTGAAGATGTTTTCACATTTTTGTTTTTAAAAATGGATATATTCGCTATAGCTCAAGTTGTATACTCAAAACTGCAAAGCAGATTATTTTTTTAGATACTGTATTTTTGTGATGTCAACTCACTTTTCTAAACATTAAAATATAAACTCAATGTGTTTACTTGAAAGCACATGAAGGTAAAAAGAATATCACAGAAACAGTGTCACAAAGCAGTGACTTGGCAATACATTTATGAATTAAAAATGTGACAACATTCTGTAAGAATGACAATGCACCGGTTAAAATATGTGGTAATACAGTAACCACAGTAGGAACCTGCTGTCTTCTGCCTGGCACTTTTTTATTGATTTTGTTAAACTCTGCTCCCATGCCCATCCTGGTCCATCCATCTTCCACAAGAAAAGGCTGCCCCCTAGAGTGGAGAGGCACTCTTGTGGGTGACGCAATAAAGGAGCCTTTTAGGGATGGGAGCTGCTGCTGTTAGCACTGCGAGCACCCTGCCCTAAGCCAGATCCTGATCTTCCTGCCTGTGGAAGCTGCTGTTAACCTGACCCTCATCTCCCCCATGAACAGGTTGTACATGGCCGTGCCAGCATGCTCGTCTCTCTAGTCCGGGTAGGGCTCTGTGGACCAACAACAACAAAAAAACAGCACTCTACAAAATGGCAACGTAAAAGGAGGGGCTTCCTTATGGATACATATGGATTTATATATGTGTATATATATATATATATATATATATATATATATATATATATATATATAAATATATATATATATTTTTTTAATGAGTGTATGCCCCCTTTCCTTTTCCTTTCTGTACAGGGGACTTTGAGTAAAACTGTGGCTTTGCCGCTTGTCTCCCTGGTTCTGGCAGGGACTTTCTGAAAAGGCAGTCTTGTTGCTTATCTCACCAGCCCTGATGAAATTTGTAAACAATAAATGTGTGGCCTTGCCGCTAATCTTTTTGGTTCTGGCAGTGTCTTTAAGGACATAGCAGGCTTGCTGTTCATCCCGGTTGGATTTTATGAAAAACCACAGCCTTGCCACTTGGCCATGTCTGTGCTCTTTGATCCTGTCAGGGACTTTGTGGAAAAAGTGCCAGTGTCCCTCATCTTACTGATTGTTTTTTTAGAAGGTAGTCAGCAAGTGAAATGTGTGTCTTTGTGGGTGTGGGTTTGTGTGTATGTTTTATGTATTTAAACATTTTTCAACAGGAAAGACATACTGAGCCGTAACAGCTCGTTTCCAGATACATTTTGGGGGAAGGGGATGGGGAACCCCAAAAAAGTATTACAATAAATATAAATAGAATACAGCAAATACTATGTAAATGAAGAAACATTTAAAAAATATATACAACACAGAAAGACATATGCATAGGTAAGGGGAAGATAAATAGCAGTGCAAAGCTAGTGAGGGGGTGAAGGGACAGGGTGAAGGACAGCTGCGGCGGGGGGAATGGGAAATAGTTACAAAGAAGAGACTTTAAGGAGAAAGCTGAAGAGGCAGAGTGAATGGACAAGGGAAGGGAGGACCAAAGTTTAGGAAGGCAATAAGAGAAAGCAGAATGACCAGCAGTAGATTTCCTATTATGAGTATTACTGTGTCTGCATGACAGGGCATGGGTTTGTGTACACCTTGATGAGGCATATCACTTTATGTGTATTACTGTCTGTGTAAGCATGTCATTGTGAGAGCAGTGTGTGCATGTGCATTACGTATCTCTACATGGCAGTGAATTTGCATTAGTGTTGCTCTGTGTGCTTTAGTGTCTGTGTAAGTGTTTGCTGTTCAGTGCATGTTGTTTTGTGCATGTGTGTCAGTGCAATACCCGTACAGTGTCTTGAGTGTGTTGCCATATGTGTATCAGTACATGCTGGTGAATGTGCCTTACTGCATCTGTGTGCATTGTGGTTTGAGTACATTACTGTGTCTGTGTGCATGTTAATATGTGTGCAGTAATGAGTCTGTGTGCTTATCGCTGACTGTCTATTAGTGTATCTGGGTTTCGCTATGTGTATTACTCTCTGTGTGCATTTGTGTCAGCTCGATCAGAACATGCAGTTCTGCTCCTTGCCTTCTGCGATCATGTTGACGCATATTACTTGAAATTCTCCATGGATTACAATTGTGACATGTTTCCTTACTTTCTAAGGCTGCCTGACATAGTCAGAACAGACTTCTTTTGGGAGACATTAATAATGGGTATAGCGCAAGAGGCATTTTACCCATGTTACTACTGCAGTTACAGTGAGGATTCTTTTCCCATGTCACCACACAGTAACAGTGGTAGCAACACACCATCTTTCACCTGGCATCTTGTTTTTTTTTTTAAAGCTTTGTCAAACTGTGTGAGTCTGGTGTCAGTCCCAGTTCTGCATCTTCGGTAAGCATTTTTTATTTTGTTAAACTCAGCAGGGCCACTGCTCCGGATCCACTATCTTCAGTTAGTTAAGGCAGCCCATAAAGGGTAAGAACCTATGCAGCCCATTGGGAAGCTCTGACACATAAGTATTGATTAGGAGGCTGATGTGCATAAACAAGCTAAATTTAGTAAGCTGTATATTGACACACTGTATTACTGACAGTCAGTCAGTGGTGAGGACAGAGGTCACCTGAAGTGGTCTACTGTGATAGAGAGAGCTGGGTACCAGTTGCAGTCATAATTTAGCTGTGGGCCAAAACAAGCACAGAAAAAATGAGGGGCTCGCTTTCTGATGCAACCAACAGTTGCCAGATCCATCCTGGTGCTCACTGCACGGAATAATTTGCAGAGACAGATATTGGTAATAGTAACCAAAGTTCAATAGGACATACCCTGGTTACAGTATGTCACACACAGAGCTGCTCATCAATTGTAGAACTTCTTTTATTGTTGTGTACATCCTGTTAAAGGTGTGATAGGTAGCAGTACTCGTTAGTCGTGTGCAGAAAAGTACAGGGAAACACCGATGTCACCAAAGTATACGTTTGATAAATGAGACTGGTGCTCGGTTAAACAGCATGCATGCAGGATGCACATACACCAGCTGACGTTTCGGACACGCCTTCTTCAGAGATAGGTGGCTCACCATTCTTAAGACCTTATGAATCCCGTCTAATTGAATATTCATATGGTAGGTGTAGCTCCAGCAGAAAAATAGGCTCCTTTCTCAAGTGCAAAAATGAAGTAAATATGGGAAACCGCAAAAGTGTGGAGTGCAGTATATGCATGGATAAGGAAATTACACTAAAAAGAAAAATTAATGTGAGAGTACCAGGGTGTTACAGCAGTGATTTGTAGCCCATGTTACAAATCATTTAAAATGGCAAAGGGGGAAGCCACACCAAGTCAGTAACCATCCTATTACTGCCTTCTTCTCCCTTCAATTACCCTCAGAGCCTCCTGCTGCCAGAGTCTAAGAGCTAGAGGGCATCCTGCCGTATCCCCCTGCTCAGCATATTTCACTCTGTCTCTGAAAATAGCCTGTTCTGCTTTCTTTCTGTTTAATTCTGGATACTGTTCCCTCAGAGCATTGCATTCATTTTGATCCAAGTGCCCTCTGGGGTTGTTTGTTTCAGTGTTCTCTATCCCTCTGATTTCGGTTAGCAAGTCAGTCGCTTTCTTTCTCTTTTTTCCACTTCGAGGTTAATCTAAGTGCTTCTCCTTTAATGCAACATTTTGCAGCTCCCCAGAGCACATCCCATTGCTCCACCTTACCCTAATTTTCCTGTATGAAATCCTAAACTTTCTCTTTTAATTTAACTGTTACGAACTTATCTTTTAAACCTCCATGTCTTACCTGAGTCAGAACCCCTTGGGAAACTGTGTTGGAACCCACAGTTGCTTGGTCTGAGAGTACCACAGTACTGATTTCACATGTCTAGACCCCATATAAATACATGGAGGCCTCATTTAAGAAAGGACATAGATGTTATAGAAAAGGTTCAGAGAAGAGCAACAAAGATGGTGCAGGGTATGCAAGGGAAACCATATGAGACAAGACTGAGAGAATTAAATCTGTATCCACTGGAATTTAGAAGAGAGAGAAAAGACATGATAAAGACATTCAAGTACATGAAGGGGATTAATAAAGTGAGGGAAGGAAGTCTATTTAAAAGGAAAGTCAGAGTAAAACAAGAGGTCATACCTTAAGATTGGAAGGAGGAAGATATAAAGGTAATGTAAGGGGTGTTATTTCACTGAGAGGGTGGCTGAACCCTGAAACAGATTACCTGAGGAGGTGTTAGGTGTCAAAACGGTGGATGGATTCAATAAAGCATGGGACAGACATATGGTGTTGGTTAGAGGATAGGCTCCTTGTGCACCGGTGACAAGTAGGGGAGGGGAGAGACGGGCAGCCTGGATGGGCCAGGATGGCCCTTTTCTGCTGACACATTACTATGATACTGTGATAAACATTCATGACTAATCAGGAAAAAGTCAGTTCTGGAGAATGAATTGTGTGACTTAGAATAAAAGGAGAAACTTGTCTAATGGAGGTAAGGCACAACAAGGGTCTGTCAGGCCCAGAGTAGAGATGACTTGGATACTCATGAGTAAATGGGTATCATAGGGCAGACTCGGTGGGCCATGTTGGTCCTTATCTGCAGACAGATGTATGTATGTATGTATATTCCCTCAATGCACTTTGACCTGCTGTGAGTCACATGCTTGTTCCACTCGATTTGTCTAGATTAAGCTGGTATGCTAAATTCCAGTCCTCTCCTGTCACCATGGGCACCCAGGTGAAATCGGCTAGTAGCGTCAACAAATGTGTAAAAAAATGGTGGGCGTAGCATGTTACTTCATCGAAAATATTACAGTGACTTGTCATTTACAGTGACAAAACTGACAAAATGAACAGTTGCTGTAATGGTTGCACAGGACCCAGGCACAGCTTTTCCGGGTCTTGCACCCCCTCCCCAAAACACCTCCATAGTGGAGGTGATTATAATAAAATCTGGGGGGTGCAGCCCCCCTGCAGAAAACACACTTGTGTTCCTGACAGCACAATGCGGACTGCAATCGTGGTCAACATTGTGCTGTCATGGGGCGGCTCAGAGATAATGTAAGGAAGTATTTTTTCATAGAGAGGGTTGTGGATGCATGGAACGACCTTCTGGAGGAGGTTGTGGAGTCAAAAACAGTGTTGGAATTCAAGCATGCAAGGGGCAGTCATAAGGCAATTCTATGGGGTGGGGGTAGGAAGAAGTAGGCTGTTGGTTAACTAGGATCTGCAGCTTATCCATTAGGTAGGGAAATGGGCAGGCTGGGTGGGCCAAGCGGTCCTTATCTGCCATCAAATTCTATGTTTCTGTGTCATTGTAAAGTCGGTCGGTAGGTTTTTTGTCAAACCGGCTTGGTGGAACCAGTCGTGAGGTATCACTGTTCCATCCATATACTGTACTGAACCCAACAAAATGTCTTTTTTCCCTAGACAGCCATGTAAAATTATGTAACGACCCTCTGGGTCCCAGATTTCTTGTATGAGCTGAAATGGCACATATCTGGATAATAAAATTAACACTCCTTTTTGTTCATGCTGTCCCCTACCCTATATACCTTTCCCATTAATTCAATTCTGAACTATAAAATCTGCTCCCGTTTTAAGTGCATTTCTTGTAGATATGCTGTGTTAGTTTGCCATTTTTTTAAGGTGCTGTAATATGGTGCCATTTTTCTTTGGAATTTGCCCTCTTATTGTTTCAAGAGATGTAATTTTAGGAACTACCCCTTATTCTTTTTTTTTTTGTACTCTTTATTTATTCACCTTCAAGCCAGGGCATCCTTCCAGGGTATGCACTCGACCCCAGCCTTTACTCCCATGCCTGTACCCTCGTTGGAGACACTTCCCCGATCACCCAGGCAGACCCAACCCCCTGGATCACCCTCCAGGCTCGGGCCCGTCCTCTCGTGACGGCCTGTCTGTAATTAGGGAAACTGTACCTGGTGTGTCGGGTCAGGCCTGGAGTCCTCCAGACGACTTGGCCGGCAGTCAGGATGTGGACTGTGTCCGTGGCATCCCCACTAGCGAGAAGGGGTTTTTCTGTTTGATTCTGTTCCCCTTGGGAGTGCGGCATGCAATGACATCTGCGCACGGCTTCCCTGCTGACGTGTGCCGCACTCCCATCCCTCTTTCTAGCCGGCGTACCTGCATTACCCCCAGTCTTCACCAGGACGCCGAGTAACCCCAAATCCCTCCGCAGAGAGAGAAGAGCAGTCCTCCGGATGCTCGATCCTCTCTCTCTCTCCCCTGCCAACCCCCGATGGCCCGGGCTTGTTCCCGAACCCGGGTCGCCGGTGTGGTGTCCAGCGCCTCAACCCTCAGCACCACCAGGCTGGCTACTACCCCTTATTCTTAATAAGCTATTAGTAGTGGCTTTAACCTATTGAGACCATTCCTTTTGAAAAAATCAAAAGCCAAACCACCTGCACTTCACCCAACAGTAAAGCTATAGTAAATTCAAAGTGCACAGCTTACCATGTCATCACACTTTATTCGAATACAAAAAACTGTTAATACCCGCAGCAAAAGTAGAGTGCAAAGGCGGCGACTACTTGATTAGATTAAAAACAAAAAAGCCGAAGACACCACCATGGTGTTAGAAAATACAGCAGGATTTTGACCAGGCCGGCCGAGCAGAACAGCCCACATGCCTAATGACGCACAGGATCAGCTGACGTTTCGACTTACGCCTTCCTCAGAGCTGATTGGTCAAAGTTCACATCAGCTTTTATATAGAAAAAGACATACATATTCATGATGCATAAACATTAAGACCATCCTCTGCTCATAAATATGAAAAACATCCATTCATACACCACATACAAGCAAATATGTCACAGATAATTTATAAATAACAATGTAACAATAATTCCTCATTTAACCCTTTCGGTTGTAAAGTTCCAAGTTTAAAAATACAAAAGCATTCTCTTTGGTCTAACTTATTTGTTAGACTCCCACCACAAGGTCCAACACATACTTTCTCAATTCCACTAAATTTCAGATTTGCAGGAGATCCGTGACCCACAGCCGAAAAATGCCGTGACATGGCATTTGTCTGAACATTGTTACGAATGGCTGATTTATGGTAGAACTGGCAGAGTAAAACTCGACGTGAGCCTTTTCTATTTAAAAATAATGGAGTACCATTTAGAGTTGATGGGTTTACATCATCCCCTGAAAGTGATTCTGGGAAAATTCAACAAAATCAGGATTTTCGTTTAAAAATGTTTCCATCAGAAATTCGGGGACCACAAATGCCCCATACAGAGAAAACGTAAGACCAGAAGGGGACATGGGAAGAGGTCGAGGAGGCAGAGGGAGAAACAAAGGGCGTTGGCAATATTCGGGCCCCCCAAGGCGCTCGAACAGGCAGAACAAATGGCAATCATAAATCTTACGAGGAGAGAGCTCACTGTAAACGAAGAGTCAGTATTACAAAAGGGCCTGTCTTTTGTGCCAAATAAAAATGTCAACCCCTTTCAACTAAAAATCGACCTTTTCAAATTGTATAGACAGCTACACTTAAAGTGCTTTATTTCTAACCCCCAAGTTGCTGTGAGCAACAATGACTGTGTTGGTGTGATGGACCAAGTTGATAAAAACATAAATGAAGGTAATGTAATGAAGCATTTGAAAAAGAAAAGTACATTTTGTCCCCCAGTCTATGGTCATCATGCAGTCAATACGTTTTCAGCTTTAGTGAATCGAGATGTTGATATGTTATTAAAAAAGAAACAAGAAAAAACATTTAACTTAACATATCAGGAACATGTCGCCTTAAGATCATTGATGGGAGATAAAAGTCTGGTTATCAAACCTGCCGATAAAGGGGGTGCTATTGTGATATGGGGAATTAGAGAATACGAGTGTGAGATGAATAGGCATTTGAATAATGAGGAATACTATCGTAAGCTGGCTAGAGACCCAAAAGCTGAAATTAAAATTTGAGCGGGTGAATTCATTAAGAAAAGCAAGATGAGTGGACATTTAAATAAACAGGAGGCTGATTTTCTGAAAGTTGATGCACCAATCAGACCGGTAATCTATCTATTACCGAAGATACATAAGAGTGTTCAAAGCCCACCAGGGTGCCCGATTGTTTCGAGTATTGGGTGGGTTATGGAACCTTTTTCACAAATGGTAGATTGCTTTTTGAAGCCTTTGGTGACAAAATTACCTTTGTATGTTTTGGACAGTGGTGCTATGATAAGAAATATTGAAAATCTGGTAATTGAATCTGAACACTGGCTGGTGACTCTGGATATAGAGAGTCTGTACTCAAATGTGCCACATGATGGAGGAATCGAGGCTATAAAATTCTTCTTAAATGATCAGAATGAGGAAACTTTTGATGTGGAATTTATTGTAAATATGGCAGACATGGTACTTAAGTATAACTATTTTACATATAGGAATCAAGCCTATATGCAGCACAAGGGTACTGCGATGGGAACAATGTTTGCTCCAAGTATTGCATGTTTATATGTTGGACAGTGGGAGGCAACGTATCTATATACAAATGAGATGTTTAACAAATATGTGAAATTTTGGAAACGTTACATCGAATATTGCTTCCTTATTTGGACAAATAATTTGGAGAGCTTGAATGTGTTTGTCGATTTGATTAACACGTTTGATTTAAACCTGAAGTTTACTGTACAAGTGGATATGTATTCAATTCCGTTCTTGGATATGTTAATATACAAAGATGAAAGAAAATTAAAAACAATGTTGTACAGAAAGCCAATGAGTAGAAATACTTTGTTGCACAATGCAAGTAATCATCCTGAAACACTTAAGCGCAACATACCAGTTGAACAAATGTTACGCTTAAAAAGGATCTGTAGTGACACTGAACAATTCAAAAGGAATGCACGAGAGGTGGCCAACAGGTTTCGAAGACGAGGATATGATGTGACCTCTATATATAAAGGGGTGGAAAGAGCAAACAGCACAGACAGAAGTGAATTATTACGACCGAAAATCTTAAATGTTGATACTTCTCAGAGTCCAATAAGTTTTGTAACTGAGTTTTCTAACCAGTCAGGAGAAATTGCAAATATTGTGAAAAAACATTGGACGGTGCTGCAGGGAGATGTTGTATTTAGAAATGATCAATACAAAAAGCCCCGCATTACTTATAAAAGAGGGAGAAACATCAAAGATTTACTAGTTCACAGTGTTCAGGAACCTGAAAAACCAAGGGCAACATGGATTCCAGCATTCCCAAAAGGAAACTACAAATGCGGCAATTGTGTACAATGTAATAATACAAATGACAGTAAAAAATTCAAGCACCCACATACAAACCAGGAATTTGAAATAAAAGAATTCATTAATTGTAGAAGTACTGGAGTAATATACATGTTAACTTGTCCATGTGGCTTAAATTATGTGGGACAAACAAAACGTCAACTTAGGGAGAGAATAAGTGAACATAAATCAGCCATTCGTAACAATGTTCAGACAAATGCCATGGCACGGCATTTTTCGGCTGTGGGTCACAGATCTCCTGCAAATCTGAAATTTAGTGGAATTGAGAAAGTATGTGTTGGACCTTGTGGTGGGAGTCTAACAAATAAGTTAGACCAAAGAGAATGCTTTTGGATTTTTAAACTTGGAACTTTACAACCGAAAGGGTTAAATGAGGAATTATTGTTACATTGTTATTTATAAATTATCTGTGACATATTTGCTTGTATGTGGTGTATGAATGGATGTTTTTCATGTTTATGAGCAGAGGATGGTCTTAATGTTTATGCATCATGAATATGTATGTCTTTTTCTATATAAAAGTTGATGTGAACTTTGACCAATCAGCTCTGAGGAAGGCGTAAACCGAAACGTCAGCTGATCCTGTGCATCATTACGCACGTGGGCTGTTCTGCTCGGCCAGCCTGGTCAAAATCCTGCTGTATTTTCTAACACCATGGTGGTGTCTTCGGCTTTTTTGCTTTTAATCTAATAGAGTAGTCGCCGCCTTTGCACTCTACTTTTGCTGCGGGTATTAACAGTTTTTTGTATTTGAACAAAGTGTGATGACACGGTAAGCTGTGCACTTTGAATTTACTATAGCTTGGTGAAGTGCAGGTGGTTTGGCTTTTGATTTTTTCAAAAGGAATGGTTTCGATTTAAACTCTGATACCTCTGATACCTCCTTGCACCAGATTTGAAGTGCTCACCGTGAGTGAGCTGAGCCCCTCATTTACTGTGTTTAACATATTGAGGTCATCCTTGCTCTGCATGTAAAATCTCTGCCATTTTTCTATAAGCCCCCCCACCCCAGAGTAAACACATATCCCAACAGAAACAAAGATAAACATGAACTACAAAACTGCACAAAGATCAACAATAAACATGAAACTACACCTCTTGCCTCCCGAACTAGTTCTTTTGACCACACTCCTCCCTCTCGGTCCATGATTGACCCATGGCAGTTGTCAGGAGCACTCCCCAAACCAATTAAGTGCAAATTGCATTTACAAACCACACCTGCCATGTGACAGGGCATTTGTCATAGATAATTAAAACATTTCCCTGCCCCCCCCATCCAGCACATATACCACCCCAGTGATACACTCAAGGACAAATACTTTACTTCTCCGCCATACCTGACCCAGTCCCATCTCCTACAGTAGAAAATGATGGACGTGGAATCAGGCCACGGAGGAGAGAGGGGATATCATGTATTTGCCCAGTGAGCCTAGTTTCACTTGCTCAAACTCATACCCTGCATGTTGCGATAAGCAGGATGTAGCGTGACTGTGCACCAAGTCGCCCCATTTCCTCAAGCGGGATTGAAGAAGTCCCAAATCTTTCACTCTATCAATGCCCTTCCCCAGAACTAATAAAAATCTTTTTGCTTTAAAACAGTAAAGAACAGTCCTTCACTTTTCCCATCAGAAATGCATAACATATAGGATAACGTATGGTCAGCGGTGTGTAACAACGCTAGGTTTGCCTTCGAGTGGTTCCCTTGGCGACACTGTTAAACCTTGAGAGCGAAGCTCGAGAGGTTTACCAGTGTCGTCAAGGGAACCATGAGAAGGCTAACCTAGCGTTGTTACACACCGCTGACCATACGTTGTCTTTTATAGTGCATGGTGATACGTATGGTCAGCGGAGAAGATGTAACGCTGCTCTTCTATGAATGCCTGCCGGTCAGTGAGGTCTGGCTTTGAATAGATAGCTGCAGCCATTGTTAACTACTTGCGATACTTTGCTGAGTTTTTTGTACAGTTTACTTTTTGTGTTTGAACTGATAAAAGACGAGCGTCTTCAGTATCCTAGCAACAACAAAGCTTTGTGTTCGATGTTACACTACCGATGCGACGTAGCGTCGATACTGTAACAGGAGCGTGACGTCACATCGATAGTGTAACAACGCTGTCAAAAGATTATTTTTGCCACATTACAGCGTTCTACCATACATTATAGCCATATAACTGATTTAAGCAAAATTCGCCAGAATGAAGCACAGCGAAACTGAAATAAGTCCCAGTCTGACTGTAAAACAACAGCCTGCCACTTGCAAGGCGCTTCCATGTCCAACAGATACTCACAGCTGACGCACTGTGAGTCTTACAGAGAGCCTGCAGCAAAGATTAGTTCAGTTATGGATGACTGCCATGCAGTCTTTGCCGGAGTGCGAAAGGCATATAAAGAAATGTTGACATTGGGCAGTATATTACACGTGAGAGTACAGGGGTTGTATATGCGGTGATGTGCTTATGTGGTGTATTTTATATTGGTAAATCTATAAGACAATTTAAGATAAGGGTGGGGGAACATCATAGGGGTATTTCAAATAGGGATGATAAATTTATTTTATTTAGTTTTTGTTAACCGGGTAAGTGCACTAGCCAGCAGGTGACTATTTTCAGGCACGACCCAGGAGGTACAGTTACAGGACAGAGTGATACAGTATAACTTACACATACAAGCAAGATACATTGGAACAAGAACATAGTGATACAGTGCAGTTTTATGCATACAAGCGAGAATCATTGGAACAAGAACAGACATGCATTCATTGTACACAAACTAAGGGGTGAGGTGCAGATGGGTAAGTGAAGCGGGAGAATGAAAAGGGGGGGGGGAGTAACGCTCCCAGTGGAAGTAATGGGCAAGGCAGGAGGGAAAAATTAATACAGAAGGGAGGCGGCGAATGTGGCTTTAGCGGATGAAGGTTAAAACCTGCAACCGGGCTGGTGGAACCGAGAGTCGGCAGGAGAGAAGGAGAGGTCGGGAAGAGGGGGAATGTTACGGCAGGAGCATGAAAAGAGGGGAAAGGTGATAGGCAGGAGAAGGAAGGGGTAAAGACCGTACATAAAGGTAAAGAAGGACAGAGGGGGATGGAGGGATGGTTAAAAATGGGAAGGGGGTGGACGAGAGCAGTGTAAAGGGCAGTGAAGGGGTGAATCAGTTCGGGGGACGTGGGTAAGCCGGGGAGGCAGGGGGCATGGTCTAAGAGGAACGGGTGAGGGTAAAGCAGGGGAACACTCCTGGGTAGGAGCGAAAAAGGGCAAGAAAGGATGGAGAAAACTAACACAGAAGGGAGGCGGCGAATACGGCTTTAGCGGTACAAGGTTACAACCTGCGACCGGACAGGTGGAACTAAGAGACGGCTGGTGATAAAGGAGAGATCGGCAAGTTACGGCAGGACGCGAAAGAGGGGAAAGGTGATTGGTAGGAGAGGGGAAGGGGTGAGGACAGTACATAAGGGTAGAGGAAGGACGGAGGGGTGGTTAGAGAGGGAAGAAGGGGGAAAAGAGAGCAGTGAAAAGGGCAGATGGTGAGGGGTTGATCAGAAGGGAGACGGCGAAGTGCGGCTTTAGCGGAACAAGGTTACAACCTGCAGCCGGACTGGTGGAACCAAAGACGGCAAGGAAGAGAGGAGAGATCGGCTAGAGGGGAGTGTTACGGCAGGGCGAGGAAGAGGGGAAAGGTGAGAGGGAGAGAGGAGGGGTAAGGACAGTACATACGGTGAAGGAGGACAGAGGGGATGAGAGGTGGCTTAAGTGGAAAGGAGGAGGAGAGCAGTGAGAAGGAAGGGTGGAGAGGGGTTATAAGCTCAGGGACGGGTAAGCAAAGTGACTAGGCATTGTAGAGAAAAATACACCTGAATGTTACAAGGCTGAACATCCATACAGGATGTATAAGTACAGTGAAGTGCAAGCAATTATAAACTAGCAACTATACAGATAAGACATGGGTAGAAAGTATAACATTTACAGTGGAGCACAAGAGGTGGTCTAGACAGGGACTAAAGATTTTAAGTGGGATCAAAACATACACATTGGTCCATCGAGGCAAGGAATGTTCTTAGTCTGTGCTTAAAAGCTGCGTGAGAGGGGGCACTTCCTAAGTCCAAGGGCAGCGAGTTCCACAAGTGGGGGGCAGCATAACTGAACGATCCAGAACCCTTGTTTGTACGGCAAAGGGGAACAGTTAGTAGAGATTTGTCTGATGATCTCAGGTCTCGCAAAGGTATCACCGGCTGGAGCAGTTTTGATAAAGATGCTGGCTTGGACACTCTAATGATGGAGTCAGAGAGGCTGCAGAGGTAATATTGCCTGGTGGAGGAGGGGGACAGCCAGCCTAAGTCTTTATACAGCTGACAGTGGTGTTTCAGGCGTGGTGCTTTTGCCGCATACCTACAGACATTGTTAAAGGTGGTGTCCCATTTATGCAGAACAGTTTTGCTAGCCATAGTCAGGATGGGAGCACAATAGGACAAGGTAGGTAATAAGATTCCTGGCAATGGCCAATTTGGTGGAGGGGTGAGCAGGTAGTTTGTCCTAGGCGGCCCCCAGTTTACAGTTGACAGTTTACAGGTTTCCTGGATATGTTGCTTCAAGTCAAGGTTTTGGTCAAGTTGTATACCCAAATAACGGAATGAGCTTACAGTCTCCAGAGGGATCCCACTTATGTCAAGAATATTGAGTGGTGATGAACAGGTTCTTATTTTATGGGGTGACCCAAATAGCATAGCTTTAGTTTTATTTGAGTTGAGTACTAGGCGATGAGTGTTTAGCCAGTGTTGCACCAAGTGGAAGTCTGAAGTAAGGGCAGTATTAAGGTTGGTAGCATTGTCTGAGTGGGCATAGATAACCAGGTCATCTGCATAAAGTAATGAGTTGCCAGAGGTTATTACGTCGGGGAGGTTGTTTATGAATAGCGTGAAGAGGAGAGGACCAAGTATAGAGCCCTGCGGAACACCAATATTGATCACTGTGCTATCAGAGATAGCCGAGTTAAATTTAACCGCTTGAGACCTGTTGGCGAGGTAACTGCTGAACCACGTTGTGACAGGGTATGAGAGGCCCAGGTTCCTGAGGGAGGCAAGCAGCAATGGGTGATCTACAAGGTCAAACGCTTTTGTAAGGTCAATGAAAACAGCCCCTGTTAGCTGCCCTTTGTCCATATTGGTAAGAACATCAGAGGTAAATTTGCCAGCGCAGTCATGGTGCTATGGTGTTTCCTGAAGCCATGTTGTGCGGCGCATAGCACATTAGAGTTTTCAATGAATTCAGTGACCTGCGTGGATACGATTTTTTCAAGAATTTTGCTAAGAACTGATAGGATAGCAATTGGTCTGTAGTTTGACGTATCATTCTTGCTCCCTTTTTTAAACACAGGAGTGATTCTGGCAGCCTTCCAGATTTCGGGGACAGTGCCAGTGGTAAGGGATAGGGTGAACATTCTGGCTATAGGTCGGGATATGAAGTGAGCTGCCATTTTTAATAGACGAGGTTCCAGTGTATCAGAGCCAGGGCTAGTGTTGTCCGAGATGGCCTTGAGGAGTTTGAAAACTTGGTTCCAAGTAACCGCCTTAAAGTAAAATGGTTTAGTTGAAACAGGTAGAGAGTCAGAGTTTGACGAATTTAAGTAGAGCTGCGATGCAGGAGATTTAAGGGAGGATGTAAAGGCAGATAGGTCAGAGAATTGCTGGTTAAATGCATTGGCTATGGTGAGGGAGTCATTGCAGTGGACACCTTGGAGAATCATTTCTGATGGAGTGACAGTTTGAGTGGAGCCTAAGAAGGTTTAATATGGCTCCAGAATTTCCGAGGATCATTAGAAGAGCTAGTCAGTAAGTTTTGACAATACCTGCTTTTGGCAAGTCTGATACACTTTTTACAGTCATTCCTATGCTGTTTATATAAGAGATGGTCCCGGGGTAGCCCTGTTTTTTTGAATTGTTTCCAGTGCTTGTCCCTGGTTTTGAGTTTGCACAGGAGTTCTTTGTCTAACCATCTGGATTGCTGACCTCTGATCCTTCTTTTAGCCTTTGGTAAGTGTCTCCCTTGTACTACTCCGAACTTGGTGAGGAATATGTCGAGGGCAGTTTCAACATTCGTTGTAGAAAAGATTTCGGACCAGTCAATGTCAGAGATGTCAGAGAGAAAGGCTTGTACATCCAGGGCAGCATAGTTAGTGAAGGTGATCAGGTGGGATCGAGGAGCAGGCGGTGGGCAGGAGCGCCAGTGACAGATCGTTGGCGAGTGGTCCGTCAGGGAGTCAGCCAGGACTGCTGCTTTGGAAACATGATCCGGTCTGTTGGTTAGGATCCAGTCCAATAACGTACCTGATTGTGAATTAGTGGTCCTAGTGCACTCAGTTATTAGTTGATGAAAATTGTGCTTTTGGATCAGTGAGGCGAGGAGACTGTGATGTGGGCCCAACCAATTCAAATTAACGTCCCCTAGAAGGAAGGTTTCATTCATCTTCACAATTTGGGATACATGCTGGAGTAGATTCTGAAGACCGTTCAACCCACCAGTGGGGGGTTGTACACACATAAGATGTGCAGGTATTTCGGTCCCAAGCGTCAACATGCATGCAGTGATTCACATTGCATGTGGGGATCAGGGTTGGGCACAATACTGAGGTAAGATGATTTTATAGTATATGGCAACACCGCTCTCTTTGGAACCAGACCGGTCTTGTCGGCGATATTGTACCCTGGTAGGGAGCAAAATGTATCCGAGACATTCGGTTTCAGCCACGTTCGTGAGGCATAGGATGTCAGGATTTACCAACTAGCCCAGACTTGAGCTCAGTTAGGTGTCTCAAAAGGCTTCTAATGTTCATGTGGGCTAGCACTAGGCCTTGTTTTGTTCTAGTTGTGGCTGACAGTGGAGTGTTAGGTTGGGGACCGGGTTAGATTGATGTCCCTGCCAGCATGAGTAGTCTCCGTGCAAGGAGATTAAACATGACTCTAGGAACATAACCTGTTTATTTTACGCTTGTCACTGTACTGAAGATAGAAATGAAGTGATAGGTAGGTACACCCTCTTTTAAGTAGTATAAGGTGGGTAATAGGTAGTTGGGCATGACAGGAGAGAAGGAGATTAGAAAACCTAAAGTCATTTGTTGACTGAGTACAGTGTTCTTCAGTAGTAGTAATAGACTGAGTGATACTGTCCAGACCAGACAGGAGAAACAGGCAGATGAGGGGGGCTAGGTTAGAATAGCTGATGTTCCAGAACAGGGTCATTATAGTAGAGCTGGAGTGAAGGTGCATAAGTACAAATAGGAGAAAGTGTCTGAGGATTTTACAGGGCGTCAGGGGCCGAGGATTCATGGAGATCCTGGAGCACACGTACAGAAGGTTTCCAAGTTATAGCGCAGCACAGCAGGGCAGGCTGGTTTGACAAAGTTGCTGCTTAGCAGGGATAGGACGCTGCCCCTAGTGGGAGAGGAGTATAAGGAGCCAATGGAAAAGTAGACACTTGGTCATATGACAGACAAGCCTATATAACTAAAAGGTCGACCAGGGTGGGTGAGGTGGGGAGGGTGGGGGCGGCATGCGCCCGCTGGAACAATGCTATAGAGGAGCTGTATCACTGCCGCCGGCGGCAGCGCCCACAGTCCCCGGGGTTCAAAGTGGCAGGCAGCTTTCCAGAAAATGGAAGCCAGAACAGCCGCTTTCTGCAGAACGGTACTGGCTAAAGTCCCGACCCAGCAGAAGAGAGCCGGTGGCAGGGAGGTCAATGGAACGTACCTTGCGGGCTATGCGTCTTCAGCGGCACAAGGTACCAGGGAGCGGCCGAGCTCCTGGTTCCCGTCCTCAGCTAAGAGCGGAAGGTGCGGCCCCTGGCAACAGTCGAACTGGAGGAGCGCGGCTTTTCTTTTCAGGGCGCCGCTTTGCAAGCGGGGACCCCAGCGGGTATCTCTAGGTCCGTCCGATGGTTCCTGGTCCTGGAGGAGGGGGATCCGAAGCCCCGGCGGGCTCGGGAGAGTCCTGAGGAGGTAGGAAGGAGAGGTAGTTAAGTAGAAGCTTAAAACAAAAGAAGAAGGTGGAGGTGAGAAAAAGGAGGAGTGAAATTCAGCAGGAGGTAAACTCAGAAGTTTGAGGCAGGTAAGGAAGACAGAGTTTGAACACAATAGAGTTAAGAATTTAAACTAGAAAAGGTGGGAATCCTAGAAAGGCAGTTGAAAAGCAGTTTCAGTGACTATACAGGCAGTTTTTAACTTTAGTCAGGGAGATATTACAAGTAAAGGACTCCAGAGATTAAGCTTTAAAATAAGAATAGTTCTATACAATTGCTATAGAGGGCTGTATCCGCAAACCCGCGTGACAGCTCACAGTCCCTGGGGGTTCAAAGTGGCAGGCAGCTTCAGAAAATGGAAGCGAGAACAGCCGCTTTCTGTGCAGGATGGTACTGGCTAAAGTCCCGACCCAGCAGAAGAGAGCCGGCGGCAGGGAGGTTAATGGAACGTACCTTGCGGACTATGCGCCTTCAGCGGCACAAGGTACCAGGGAGCGGCCGAGCTCCTGGTTCCCGTCCTCGGCTAAGAGCGGATGGTGCGGCCCCTGGCAACAGTCGAACTGGAGGAGCGCGGCTTTTCTTTTCCGGGCGCCGCTTTGCAAGCGGGGAACCCAGCAGGTATCTCTAGGTCCGTCCGATGGTTCCTGGTCCTGGAGGAGGGGATCCGCCCCGGGCGGGCCTGGAGAGTCCTGCAGGCTATCGCCTTCAGCGGCACAAGAGTACCAGGGGCGGCGAGCTCCTGGTTCCGTCACCGGCTAAAAAGCGGATAGTGCGGCCCTGGCAACAGTCCGAACTGGAGGAGCGCGGCTTTTCTTTCAGGCGCCCGCTTGGCCGGGGACCCCAGCGGGTATCTCTAGGTCCGTCCGATGGTTCCTGGTCCTGGAGGAGGGGGATCCGAAGCCCCAGCGGGCTCGGGAGAGTCCTAAATATGTAATAGCCAGGCATATCAGGCAGAGTGGGAGTAATGATGGGCACAACTTTACGTTTAGAGCTATTGATGAAGTGTGTAAAAATCCAAGAGGGGGCCATATTGATAACTTTGCTGCTAAAACGAGGGATTTGGGATTTTCATGTTGGGAGCCTGTAAATTCTCTGGTCTGAATGTCACTTTTCAGTTGATACCATATATTAAATAGTTTTACTTATCAGTTTTGCTGTGGTATGTTAGACTAATAACTTTATGCACTATGTAAATTCAGTGTCCTTAGCGTACTGGTCAGCATCAGGCTTGGACCTGGCTCCAGCAAGAGGCCACTAGATTTTGACATAATGGGACAACAGCATTGTGTGTTTTTAGCAGATTTTTTATCTTGAACTTGTTATGTGGTTCCTTACATTGCAATGCACAGTAGCTGGATGGCATGAGTACAGTACTAAATGTAATGACAGTACGGTGCAGTAATGCTACTATATGATTTGCACAGATCGCTGTACAGCTTGGTGTTGTAAATATTTATATATGGATTTTTATACTGCATGGCCTTTTCACCACACTTTTTTATAGCTGTTGTATATGGGATAGGATGGTGCTCCTGCTGGCTTGTCTTTGTGACGTTATGATGATGCATATAAGGTGTGTTGGGGTTGCAGTTGTATGCCTTTTGAAAAAGGACAGCAGTCTGAAATACGTCACGGTGTCTTTGTTGTTTAATGGCACTGATTAATAAAAATGGCAGGTTCTTTTTCATGCTACGTAGGAGCAGCATCTTTTTTAAGGAGAGGTGGTGCGTGCTGGATTGTTTTCATTTTATTTATTTTAAAATGAAAGCCTATGGACAAAAATGCCCATTTTCATAGACAATAAGGAGACAATGACATATAACAACAAATACAAACAGAAGTACAAAGAACAAGTAGATTAAATTCAGTGACAATTACAAGTAGCAGTCATGCTAATAAAAGTTTAACGCATTCCAGAACTAGCACACTCTAACGTTTGCATTGCTCACAAAATTCAGTTCACATTTCTACCGAGAGGTGCTACTGGTATATGGCATATGACAAACAAACAGAACCCAGTGCACTTGATTCTGTTTTTTGGTTTTTTTTGTATGCTAATAAAGGTCCTTAAATCTGTTGCCAAAGATTTATAACTCACTAAACTCCTGATAGTTCGAGGCAGGGAATTCCAATATTGTTTTGTGTATTTGTGTTAAGAAGTAAGCCACAGAGTTCCAAGCTCAGCATTAAATAGAGCTGTGGTGATTTAAAAAGGTCAAGAAAAATACCTGGAAGCTCTTTCTTGGCTTTTTAGGCTGATTGAAACTGTGTCTGCCCTCACATTGGTAAAGACCAGCAGCTTCACTGCATACACCACCATAAATGTTATCTGGGCAGCATAGTTTAGATTTAAAGGGGAGCAGTCATCACCAAGGACCCCTCACTCAAGTGTGGGATTGGTCCCAGTGTGCATCTTGTGCACAAAGACATACTAGAACTCACAGTGTGCTGTAGTATAATAGAGTGTATCAGACTAATTTTGCTTAGTTGTAGGCTGACATCTTCTGTCACTATAAATCCCAGAATCCCCTGCAGCTGACTTCACAGTGGTAGGCAGCAGTGGGAGATTCAATAGTCTGCAGTTCGTGTTAGAGTTTATATAAGCTTTGATCTTCTGTTTGCTGGTCCTGCTACCATCTCAGGGATATGTGCAGTCACAGAGGACTGCACGTATCCCCCTAGAGAAAAGCAAACCCAGAAAACATCTAATCCACGATTATTAAAGCTCTAACATGCATTGCAGGCTATTGAATCTCCCACTGCTGCCTACTGCTCTGACGTCAGCTGCAGGGGATTCTCAAATTTCTAGTAACAAAAGATGTCAGCCTACAACTAAGCAAAATTAGTCTGATGCAGTCTACAATACTACAGTAAACAGTAAGTAAACCAGAGTGTTTTTGCACAAGAAGTGTACATTGGGACCAACCCCACACTTCAGTGCAGGGGCCCTTAGTGCTGACTGTTCTCCTTTAATCTCACGGTAGGGAGCCTGCTTTTGCCAGACTTGAGGGCTTACGTCCTAAAGGATGAGGAGTTTCTCCCCTGCCAGAGAATATATTTTGCTTCTGTGACTTTAGTTTGAATATGTACGTTTGTCTAAATAGTTAAGGAATCGAAATATAATCGGACGGGCTTCTCTCCCACTGGCAGCATCAGCCATAAAGCTCTGTGGGACCCCTCTATAATATAGGGTGGGTCATTTGGAGAAGGGCCTGTGATTTTGTGGCACAGCGTCTGTACAAAGAGCAAGGTGTCCTGTCCTTCTGAGTGCTCCAGCAAGTCGACGATGACTTAATTATTTTTTTAGCTTCTGCCTTCCTGATCATCGATGAGCTCTTCCAATTTCAGGACTTTCCTATGAAGTGCCACCACCTTGGGCTCAGTCTTGCTGCAGCAGTCCTCAATCGAGCAAACCCTGGCTTTCAAGTCACCCACTCGGCAGGTCAGGTCTTCCAGGGCAGGTTAGATGGATTTCACATTGCTTGACAATTCTGAGATTGCTTCATTGATACTGCCTAGTTCTTTGAAAATAATTTCTCCAAAGTCATTTGGTCTGATGGCGGGCCTGATTTAGGAAATTGAGAATCATCCGGTTTGTGCCTTTTTAGGTCTCTTTGTTTCTCGAGGAGCGGAGGTGGTGTACACAGCAAGGTTATTTATATAAGAACATAATAAAGTGCTGGCAGATGGGGACCATATGTTCCATCTAGGCTGCCTATGTGGGCTACCCCCCAATCTTTTTTCCTTCCTAAGTTTCCGCAGTGCCTATCGCATGCTAGCTTGAACTCTCACTGTCTTTGCTACCATGACTTCAGGGGGCAGATTGTTCCAAGGCTCCACCATCCTTTCAGTGAAAAATAAAACCTTTCTGATGTTGGTTTTGAATCTACCTCCCTGTAGGTGTATGCTGTGCCCCCTTGTTCTTGTAAATGAGCTTTCTCTGAAAGGGTCCTGAGTTTGTACTGAGTTAATTCCTTTGAGGTATTTGAATGTCTCTGTCATATCCCCCAGTCCATCCTCCTTTCCAGTGAGTACATCTTGAGATGGTTGAGTCTTGACTCATACTGTTCTTGATGAAGTCCGTGAATCATCTTCGTAGCTCTCCTCTGAATGGTTTCCAGACAACATCTTTCTTTCTTGAGGTGTGGTCTCCAGAACTGGATGCAATACTCTAGGTGTGGCCTCACCAAGGCCCTGTACAGCAGGATTATCACGTTGGTTTTTCTACTTGTGATACCCCTACCTATGCATCCAAGGATGTCATTAGCTTTCTGTGCCGCCTTTTGGCATTGCCTGGTTGTCTTTAAATCATCAGATATGAGTACTCCTAGATCCCTCTCAACCCAAGTTTCTGTCAGTTGTTCCCCTCCTAGAGTATATTTCCTGCCCGGATTCTTTCTCCCCAGGTGCATAACTTTACACTTCTTGGCGTTGAATTTCAACTGCCATTGTTTTGACTATTCTTCCAGCTTTTTTAGATCAGAGTCCATTCCTTTGGACCCTCTCTTGCTTGTCTACTGTGTTGCAGAGCTTGGTGTCACCTGCGAACAGGCATACCTTTCCCTTCAATCCATCAGCAATGTCGCTGATGAATATGTTTAATAAAATTGGCCCCAGTACTGCTCCCTTGGGGACTCCGCTGGTTACCCCACCTTGATCTGACAGAGTGCCAGTTACCATGACCCTCTAGGTTCTCTCCTGGAGCCAGTTCCTAACCCAGCCAACTATTTTATGCCCCACTCCAGTGTATTCCAGCTTGTTTATTAGTCTCCTATGTGGAACGGAGTAAAATGCCTTACTGTAGTCCAGATATACTATGTCTGCTGCTCCACCCTAGTCCACCGTTCTGGTCATCCAATCAGTGAAATCAATCATGTTTGTCTGGCATGACCTCTCTACTGAGCAGCCTTGCTGCTTTGGGTCCAGTTTTCCATTTGCTTACATATATTGCACTATTCTTTCCTTCTGTGATTTTCCTCACCACTGAGGTGAGGCTGACTGGACGGTAGTTACCAGCATCTTCCCTGCTCCCACTTTTGTGCAGGGGTACCACTGTGGCTTTTTCCCCAGCCGTCTGGAACACTGCCACTCAGGGACTTATTGAAGAGGACTGTTAATAGGGAGGCAAGTTCCTCTGCGAGTTCCTTCAGCATTCTTGGGTGGATACTGTCAGGTCCCATTGCTTTGTTGGTTTTTAATTTTTTCTGTTCTTTTAGGACCCTTTCTTTTGTGAAGGGATTTGTGTCAGCTTCACTGGTGTGGGGTCCTTCATTTCCTAGTACCGGACCACGACCCTGTTTCTCTTGTGTGAAGACTGAGCAGAAGTATTCATTCAGAACCTCTGTCTTTTCTTTGTCCGTTTCCATGTTCTGCCCTTCTCTGGTTCTCAGCCGAACAATACCCCCTTTGCTTTCTCTTTTCTCATATATATTCACTGCACAAAACTTTGTTAATGCACCATTAGGGTTGAAACCTAAAAAGTAGGGAAATGAGATCTTAGGGTTCCCAAGCTTAAGACCCCACTCCCACCCTCGGCTTCCAACCCAAACACCCCACCCTCACCTTCCAACCCTAAGGCCCCACCTCCACCCTGCATGCAGGAATAGATGTGAGGGGTGTGCCTTGTGGTTGCGAATCCTAATGCTCACCCCATTCTTTTATTCTGTACCCATGTTAGGTTATTAACTGTTGAAATGGGGTGAGCATTGGGTTGTAACCCCAAGGCACACCCTCACACCTATTCCTGCGAGTAGGTGGAGGTAAGTGAAAAAATTTCAACGAACGCTCATAACATGGCCATTTTTAGGATCGTTTTCACCAGATTTTCAAAATGAGCTTTTTGAGACCCCACCTCATGAACAGTGGTACTGTCATGTCATTAATCAGTCCTGAAAGGTGATTTTGCATAGACTCTGCCCCATTCTAGTTAATCTAGTTCAAAGTCAGTTGGCATTCATCTATATCCCCCTCCCCCGGGTCGTGCCTGAAAATAGGCAGAATTTGTCTAGTGCACTTACCCAGTCAACAAAAACTAAATAAATAAATAAAAATAGAATTCTTCGCCATAGGTGCGAAAAAAAATTTTGTGCAGGATTTGAGAAATGACAACTGTACTATTCATGAGGTGGCCTGAAAAAAGGGGCATGTTGAAAATCTGGAGTCAAAGTATTGTAAATTAACAAATGTATGCACCTGTGTAGAAACTGCGCAATGCATGCTCGTATGAGTGTCAGTGGCTCAGTAGGTAGCACACTCGCCTCTGAGGCCGGGAGATCAGAGGGCTGTGGGTTCAGTTCCCACATCTGGCACTTGGGTTAATATCCCAGTACTGACACTGTAGTGCAGCATGAGAGGGTGCTGCACTTGAGTGCCGCCTTTTGGATGAGACGTTAAACCGAGGTCCCATCTGCCTGGATTGGTGGTAGTTCAGGTGGATGTTAAAGATCCCATGGCACTTATCGAAAAGAGTAGGGGAATTTCCCTGGTGTCCTGGCCAAATTTCCCTCATACACTAAAAATACCACCAACAGCTCAATCTGGTTCAAGGTCAGTTGGCATTCATCTGTATCCCCTTCCCCCGGGTCGTGCCTGAAAATAGGCAGGATTTGTCTAGTGCACTTACCCGATCAACAAAAACTAACTAAACTAAACACGGCGATTTTTAGGAATTTTGTCACCAAATTTTCAACATGGGCTTTTTGGGACTCCGCCTCATGAACACTGGTATTGTAAATTGGTGAAGTTACGAGCGTGTATAAAAACTGCGCAATGCATGCTCGTAATGGAGTCACTTTTTGGAATTTTTTCACCAAATTTGCAACATGGGCTTCTTGGGACCCCACCTCATGGACAGTGGCACTGTTGTTTCATTAATTGGTCCCGAAAGGTGATTCCACACAGCAACCGCAAAATCACCTTTCGGGACTGAGTAATGAAATGACAGTGACAGTGTTCACGAGGTGGGGTCCCAAGAACCCCACGTTGAAAATTTGGGGCCAAAATTCTTAAAATGCCCGAGATATCAACATAACTTGAAAACCCCATTGACTACCATTATACAGCTCTTACTTTGATTCTTCAGTTTGCGGTTTGGCTTTCAAGAGTGCAGACGTGTCTCGGTCCAGAGAAGATGACAGCGCCGACCTCCGGAGGTATGTATGGAGTAAGGGGGGTAAGGGGAGGTGGGTGCTCAGTGGGAAGGTGGGGCTGGGGGAAGGGGGACTGGGGAGACGACGAGAAGCCATTTTCTTTTTTACAGGTAAAAAAAAAAAAATAGATGTCGGGGACAGTTTTCTTTATTTCAGAAGCCATTAAAAAAATACATTTTGGGACACTGGGGTGGGCTCCCAGTGTGCCACTTTAGTGTATATGTGTTGGGGGGGAGGATACAAGCTGACACGGGGATTGGGCACCCCGATATCGGCAACTGCAGTACGCAGGCTGGGGGGAGTGTCCGACACTGGGAGTGGGCGCCCCAGTGTCGGAGCATTTGACTTATATTTTGGCACACTGGGGTGGGTGCCCAGTGTGCCACAGTAGTAGAGGGGGGATACATGCCAACAGGAGGATTGGGCACCCCGATGTCGGCAAAGCATATAAATATAAATTTTTATTTCGGCACACTGGGGTGGGCTCCCAGTGTACCACAGTAGTGCGGGGGGGGAATCATGCTGACACGGGGATTGGGCACCCCGATGTCGGCAATTTGAACAAAATAAATAGAAACAGGATCCTGAGTGGGGTCTCGAACATGGGACGCTGCTTGTCCCATCCCAGTGTTCTGCCCTCTGCACCACCAGAGCTGAATAGTCAGCTCTGTGCTTTTTTCAAAATGTGGTATGTACGAAAATAGGCTATGCCTATTTTCGCACATGCCATATTTGAGAAAACACCCTTGCTTTCTTGCCTGACATATAAAATTTCCCATAGGAAATAATGGGAAACTAAAAACTTTAATAACTTTTGAACGGATTAATATTTTTTCACCAAACCTTCAAAAGGCACATCTGTGACCCAAAGGCTTTATACCCAGAATATTTCAGAGCACAACCTAAAACCGTTTCTGAGATACAGGTGGACAAAGAAACTTAAAAAAACTGGTAAATTTAGGATGTTTTGAAACTCTGTATCTCAGAAACCACAAAACCATTTCACACACAATTTGTCACGTCAAGGGACCTACCCCTAGAGATTATGCATGCCAAATTCGTGCAAATCTGTTGAACAGTTCCGTTATTAAGGTTCAAATTTGGGGTTTAACATAGAAGTTTGCACTCAGCCCTAATATACTGGCGCTACTGTGCCAGTATAATATATATCTGTAAAAGGTTTTGTCTCCCTGTTTAACCCCTTCAGCAATTCTTTCCTCTGTTCACACTTTGGCTATTCTAATCGCCTTCCCTGCTTCATTGAGCCTTGACTTGTATTCCTGCATGTCCCTGTCCCTCTTTGTCTGTCTGTACTTTCTGAAAGCTTTTTTTCCTTCTTTATACTGAAAGCAACCTCCTTAGAAAACCAGATAGGGTTTCTCCGCTTCTTAGTTTTAGTGATCTGTTTGGTGCATTCTGCTGAAGCCAGAGTTATTGCGTCCTTTATGGCCTTCCAGCTTTTCTCCATGTCACCCCTGAAACATCTTTGAGATGGTTTTTAATGCACATTTTCATTTTGACATACAGTAGTCAGCTTTCCTGAAGTCCAGGATCTTCAGCTTTATGTCACTTGTGTCCTCTGCCCTTTTGACTGTGAGCCATACTGACCTATGGTTGCTTGACCCCAGATTGATTCCTACCTGAATGTCTGTAATCCTGGTACTGTTTAATAGTACGAGGTCCAGGATTGCATTTTCTCTGGTGGGTGACTCTACCAACTGTTTTAGTCCTGCTCCTTTTAGAGTTATGAGGAATTCTCTGCTCCTGTCTGATGAAGCCGTGTAGGAGGACTAGTCTATATTGGGCAGATTGAAGTCTCCAACGAGCAAGAAGTCGCCTTTATCAGCCATCATTAGAATGGTTTCTAGTAGCTCTCTGCCTCTATCTGTTGAGATGGGGGTCTGCAGATCACACCCACTCGGATGGGGACCTGTTCCCCAGCTTCAAGGGTGATCCATAGGGCTTCAGTCTCAGTGTCTGCCATCTGTACCTCTGTGGCCTTGATTCCTTCCCTTGCATAGATAGCCCCCCCCCCCCTTCCTTCCTTTGCAGTCTCTCCTGTACAGAGTGTACCCTGGGACAGCAACATCCCAGGTATGGTTCTTGTTGAACCAAGTCTCTGTTACAGCTACCCAGTCAAGGTTAGCCTCTACCATTATGGCAGTGCGGTCCGGTATCTTGTTTACTACGCTACAGGCATTGAGATAGAGTGCCCACCAGCTTTGGCTGTGTCTGTTTGCTGTGTCTTTCCTTCTATTATGCTGTTTTTGCTTCTTGAGTAGTCTGGCTTGGGCTGCACTTAGGTCTTGGTTGGGGCCTGTTGTCTTGTGACCTGTTGCAGAGCTAGCAGGTGGTGGGGGAAGGGCAACTGCCACTCCTGGTGCCCTAGTAGGTGCTAGTGCCCTCTCCCCTTCCACTAGTTTAAATGACTGATAAATACTTCAAATTTTTGGCTGAGTGCATGTGTCCCCTCCTTTGTGAGATGTAGGCTATCGAACCTGAAAATGTCTCGCTTCCAGAAATTCCCCTAGTCTCCCATGAAGCGATGGCCCTTTTCCTTGCACCAATTCTTAAACCAGGTGTTCAAGTCAGTGATCTCCTTTTCCCTGATTTTCTGCCTGCTACCTCCCTTTCCCCCATACAGGCAGAATTTCAGAGAAGACAGTGGATGAAACAGAAGCTTATTTGTCCCTGAGGCTGGATAGCTGCACTTTTGTTTCATCTACAGTTTGACTAGCCATTTCAAATCAAGATGTGTATGTCCTTAGCCATGTCCCATGCTATTCTCTCAATGCAGTTTGTGTCCCTCCAAGCTGATATCCTGGGGAGGTACCTGACTGCAACCAAAGAGTGTCCATTTCGCTGTAGATGAGACTGTACTCCTCTTATCATAGAGTCTTTAATGATCAACAAGGGTTTTTTGTTGTCCTTCTTTCATGAAATGACCTGGGTGGTATGCTCATTTGTGTTCTGTGTCTGGATGTGAACTGATTCCTCCTGTGCCTCCGTGGAAGGCTCGGATGAAAGCGGCAAATACCTATTTGAAATCTGTATTGACGATTTGATGTACATTTGTTTGCCTTGGTTCTACAATGTGGAACGTGACTTAGGGTTTTTGACTGTCTGACAGCCCCCCAGTCTGGTTGCCCTCTGAGGTAGTGGTGATGCTGTGTAGAGATGGTATTGTGCTGCTGGTGGATTGCTGTAATGTTCGATTGCCCAGAGTTTGGTTCTGAGGTATGTTATTTCAGCCCATGTGGCGCGGAGCTGAGAATGCAGATCTCCGAGTGTCCAGCATGTGGGACAGTGTCCAGTTTTTTGAGCGATTGCTCTGTTGAATAAAGTCCTACTTTATCACTCTCCATCTCCATTCCAGCTGCCATTTTACTCCATCTCCATTCCAGCTGCCATTTTACTAACTGTCGTTGTCCAGGATGCTGTAGCAACATGGTAAGGTGAAAGAAAGTTGCTTCAGTGAAGGGTTAGTTTCATTTTAAAAGGTGTTAATATTGGTTCCAGAGGAGTCGCACCAATGTACTGCCACTAGCCTTGGCACATCACGTGACTTCAACCACATCATTTTTTACTTACTCCCTTATACCCCTCCATTCTAACCCCAGGAATCACTCATTATGATTAAACTTAATGCAGTCAGCCTCCTGTGTTGAACTGCCCGGAGAAATTGAATTTTATGCAAATTATGAAATTCTCAATTGGCTCATGCCACTTTCAAACTGCTGCCCTAGCAACTGTTTCACTCTGAGTGTTTCAGATTCTTTACTCCGCCTAATAAGGACGTCCCAGAGAGCTCTCCTTGAACTGTCTTCAGAATAAAGTTTATCTGTGGATAAGTACTAAATTTTAGTTTAATTTTCAATTGCTGGCTTAGAAACATTATTTAGTATATTTTTTTAGTGTTATAGTAGTTTTTTGTCTTTATTCGCGGTTCCCTCACAGTTCCTTGGAACCGAGGGTTGCAGGTCTATTTGGGAGATTTTTACCTCAGTTTTGCTTTATTTTATACATTTAGCAATCGGTTCCTTGAACCGCTTTATTTTTGTTTAAATTTCTGTATTTTATCGGTTCCTTTTTCTTCAGGAACCGAATAGCGATCGGTTCCAGGAACCGTTAGCGGTAGTTATATTTAAAGAACCTCCAGTTCCGAGGTATTTTAAATAACATTTTTTTGTGACGTAATCTTTTGTCTATCAATGTCAGAGGTCCATTTAGATAAACCTAAAAAACGCACAGGACCCACAGGTTTTAAATGTTGTGAGTCTTGTGGACAACTTATAGCAAAAGCAGACAGACATTCTCTATGTATTTCTTGTTTAGGTACAAGTCATATATTTGCCAGTTGTGATATGTGTAAGACCTGTTGCCCTAAAACATTAAAGAAAAGGTCTAAGATTTTAGAAGAGATGGCTTCTGTTTCTGCTTCTAGTGTAGATAATTCTGCTTCTTCCTCTTCCCACAAAAAGGATGGAGGTAAAGCCAAGGATCCTGACAAGAGTTCAGATAAATCTGAACAAGGTGAAGCAAAAAGGGCTTTGGAAACAAGCTCTGAACCTGTTCCATTAAAGAAAAAGTGTAAAGAAAAACATGTCGCTGCGCCTCCGGCCGAGAAGGCTAAGGAGCTCCCAGCAAAGAAACATATTATGCCCTCGGCTGAGGACATTATTAAGGCACTTCAAGTGCTAAGAGCCTCTACAGGGGCAGTCCCGGTCCTGCACCGATGTCTCTGTTCTCCTACACCCCCAGCAAGGCAGAGAATGCTGGAAGTGTTGGGGAGGAGGAGGATGATTTTGAAGGGGAACCTATAGATCCAGAGGTTTCCCCTGAGCAAGAATTCGGGTCCCCTCCTAGGGGCCCTGAGGAATACTCCTCCCACTATGCCTTTGTCAAGAGCATGGTGGAAACTCTGAATCTCCCTCTTCAGGAAACAGAAGAGGATATGGAGGAGGCAGATTTTCTGGATATGATGGGGTTAACCCCCACTAAACGTCTGCTTCTCCCCATGCATAAATCTTTAAAAAAGGCTACACTACAGATTTTTAAAACTCCAACCTCTAGCCCTGGTGTGGATAAGAAAGCTGACAAGACATATCAGCTTGACAGAGCTACAGCTGATTTTCTGTTTACTCATCCTGATCCTGAGGGAGTAGTACAAGCTGCTGCCTGTGACAATCCCAAGATCCCCTTGGCTACCCATCCACCAGACAGAAACTCAAGGAAAATGGATGCTATGGGGAAGAAAGGGTACATGGCTGCCTCTTTATTAGTTAGGCAGGCCAATTACATGGCATATTCAGTGCAGCACCAAAAAGCTCTATGGAACTCGGTTCTAGCTTTGATTGATAAGGTTCCATGTGATGTGGCTGTAGACTTACAGGATACAGCTAGGGCTGCACTTGATGCTACCAAGTACCAATTTCATATGGCAGTAGATGCCAATGATGCTGCATCCAGGTTAATGGCTTTGTTTCACTCAGGAGGTTTGCTTGGCTTAGAGCCACCAACCTGACTTTAGACACACAGGCTAAAGCAATGGATTTTCCCCTGGAAAACAACTCTTTGTTTGGGGATAAGACAGAGGCATATATGAGGAAGGTGGAGGAATATAAATCCACCTATCAGAGTAATTCTAAGGATAGGCCCTTCACCTCTTATAGATCCCAGAGTTGGGGAGATAGGGGTAGGGGTTCTTACCCCAGACCTTTCTTTCAAACGCTGGCCTCTCAGCCTCAACAGCAGGCCAGAGGTTATATTAGAGGAAGGGGCAGGAGAGCCATGAGAAGAATGCCCCCTGCACCACAGGATCAGGCAAAGCCCACACAGAACCTCTGACAGGCTAGTGCAGGTTGCATCCCCTATTTCAGGACCACCAGTAGGTGGCAGACTGGCTCATTACCTTCACGCTTGGCATTCCATCACCACAGACAAGTGGGTGTTGGAGGTAGTGAGCCAGGGCCTGGCTCTCAGTTTCAAATCACTTTCAAAGCTGAGAATAAGAACATTTGCTCCATCAACAACTGCACACAGGATTCTGCTGGAGACAGCGATAAAGCATCTACTGGCAATCAAAGCAGTAGAGGTAGTGCCTTTGATAAGCAGGGGCAAAGGTTTTTATTCCAGGTACTTCCTCATAAGGAAGAAAAATGGGGATTGGCGACCTATTTTGGATCTAAGACTTCTGAACAAGTACATTTTGAAACCAAGGTTCAAAATGGTCATTCTTGCAATAATCATTCCTTCATTGCAAAAGGGAGACTGGCTAGCCTCCCTAGATTTAAGGGATGCTTATTTCCACATTCCCATCAGACCATCTCACAGAAAATTCTTGAGATTCAGGCTGGCATCAGGCCATTATCAGTTTGCAGCTCTCCCTTTTGGGCTAACTTCAGCACCAAGAGTTTTTACAAAGTGTCTATCAGTGGTGGTAGAATTTTTGAGGAAACAAGGAGTAACAGTCTTCCCCTATCTGGACGACTGGTTAGTAGTAGGACAGTCTCTGCAGCATGCAGCACAGTCACTGGCACTAACAAAATCTACACTAGTGTCCCTGGGATTTCTGATCAACGAACAGAAATTTCAGCAGGTACCACTCCAGGTGCTGGAGTTTATTGGAGCAGAATTAAACACCAGACAAGGTAGATCCTTCCTGCCACAAGACAGGGTGGCAAGCATTCTGAGGATTGCAAAATCCTTTCTGTCCGGGAGACCCAACCCAGCCAGAGAATTTCTCAGGCTGCTAGGCCACATGGCATCTGCCACTGCAGTGGTAATGGGCTTCAGGTTTCAAATGAGAGATATTCAGTTCCATCTCAGACAGTACTGGTCTCAAAGGATGGATCCTATGTCCAAACTGGTTCCAGTCACAAAAAGCTTAGTCCAGGCTTTACAATGGTGGCTGGACGAGCACCACCTCAGGGTGGGTGTACCCTTTTATAAGGGAACACCCCTAAGTAATCCTCACAACAGATGCTTCACTTCTAGGCTGGGGGGGGCACACATGTTGAAGCACACAGCAAGTGGCACATGATCCTCACAAGAGTCTCTGTTGCACATAAATCTCTTGGATATCAGGGCTGAATTGTACCTAATTATTATGTTCTTCAAAGTTTTCTTTTGGGCGTCAGTAGATCTTTAAGGTTTTTTTACAAAATCTAAAGTAACTTGCTATCAAATGATCCCCCAAACCTTCCCTTGTCTACAGGTAACTCTACGGGTGCCTCCGAGGGCTTGTTATAGTGCTGGATCCCTTTCCAATAAATTCCAGTGTTGCAAAGCTATCTCTTTAATTTGGTTTGCCAGATTGAATTGGGTAAGAAAAGTGAGTGTACAGTATCACTACCCATAGTTAGTTTGGCCCTTGATTGTAGGAGTGAATTCCTATCTAGGCTCCTGGTTTTATGTACACTGTAGACCACTTGGTGAAATTTGTTGTTCAGTTCTGTAGATTTTAAATCAAACACTACCACATCAGTACGGTTCCTCCTGCTACAGAAGATCTGACTTTAGAGTATGATATTTACCAAACTCTGAGTGAGTTCCCTACCATAGGCTTACAAAAAGAGCTATAAGCTACTTTCTCTTCAGGGTTGATGTAAAATGAGACATCTAAAAAGTAAATTGTAGACGGATTATTTTGCATATGAAGGAGAATTTCATTTTTTATATTTTATTTAAGAATATTTGGCCGAAAAAGGCACACTTAGTGTGTTTCCAGGTGCAGCCCAGCAGGGAGGTTAAGTGACTTGCTCAGGGTTGCACAGTTTGCAGGTGGCAGTTGTGGGTTTCAAACCCAGGTCTGTTGGGTCTTTGGGCCCGCAGTTTGATACTCGAACCTCTAGGCATCTGTTCTTCCCTTCTTTAAACATACATCATCTATAAATTGGTACCAGTGTACTGTGTTTTGAGCACACACAGAATAAATCATCTATAAATTGGTACCAGTGTACTACATTTTGAGCACACACACACTACATCATCTATAAATTGGTACCAGTGTACTATGTTTTGAGCACACATACACACACACAGAGTACATTATCTGTAAATTGATACCAGTGTACTACATTTTGAGCACACACACACACACACACACAATACATCATCTATAAATTGGTATGCTGGCACAGCTGTTGGATTTCCGCTTGCGACGCCAGCGACCTGGTTTTGGGAATGGACCCGGGTCGCTGGAGGGCTGGCCGGGGGAGTAGGATTGAGTGACCCATGGACTGCTCTCCTTTTCCAGGGGAAGGGTCGCGCTCAGTGCTTGACGGAACAGTGGCGGAAGCTGGGGGTTCGCACAGCTACCGGTGCCAATGCTAAGAGGGGCCGGGCGGACGCTGGACATCACTGCACCTCTCCACCCCTGCAGCAAGGAAAATACTCCTCACAGCTGCTGCGCCAGTGAAGCCTGCCCCCGGCTTCGATTGGCCTCTGGGACCTGCTCTCTCCAGGCAGTCACTAGTTATTCGGCACTCCGGTGCCGAATTTTCGCCCTCTGGGGGGCAAGCCAGGGGTGCTGGGAGAGAGCAACAAGAGCCATCATCTATAAATTGGTACCAGTGTACTATGTTTTGAGTGAAAGGATTCATGGTGTGGCCATGTATATACATTTCTTCCCATTAACCCATAAAAAGTTGCATAAGATAGGGTAACTTTGGCTCCCATAGCTGTGCAGAGACCACAAGGGGGAGGTTGCCCACTGGTACTGAGGTGCGAGTGATCAAACACACTAAGCAGCAGAAACAGGGGGAACCCACAAACATACACCACCAACAGAAACAGAGACTTGAAACAACAACCAGACCAACGTATTTTGTGACCCTCGTCCAGAGAATGGAGCATGAAGCATGAAATGTGTTGTGCTGGTTTGTGTGGGTTGTGCGAACACACCGGTAGCGATATGCTGAGCATCATATCACTGGCAGATGCAAGTAAATAAATCTTCTGCACTCATCTTGTTGCAAGTCTCTTTGTTTCTGCCAGTGGTGTGTGTTTGCAGGATCCTCCTGTTTGTACCCCCCTAATGGTAACTTGCAGTGAGTGAGAATGTCAACACATAGACAACACCAGGAAATCTCACAAGCTCATATCTGCACATTACAGCCATTAACCCCCATCAGGTTGTAAACTGGTATATAGTGTAACTGATAATTTGATTGTTAACCATTTTCAGTTGAGTTCCAATTGTGTGTTTTCAGTTTTATGAATAATATTTATACTAGTGCTATTTATTGGAAAGTGCAGCACTAAATTCTTCAAGTACAAAACTACAAATTTCGAGAGATTTTCCATTACAAACCGTATTCAGGGGCATCCTGTGGGGGATTACAAGGGTTTATTGAAGTTTTGTGCAGGTATATAACGTAGGCACTCTTGAATTAGCAAACTGGATGAACTCACTTCCTTATCAGTGATACACCCATGTATTTTAAACTCTTCTAATAACATACCTGATTTAACTTTATCCTTGCTGTGTCATGAACTGATATATCAGTCCAGAATTACTATGCGTTCTAATTCTGTCGGCAGCCTAAGGGTTAAAATACAGCTGTTAGGTTGAAGCTGAGTCTAGAACAGTACTCTGTGTCCAATAGCAGTCTCATGATTTATGCATAGTACAAGTTCTTACCCCAAGGGTCCTTTAGCATCAGTAACTTTAAGCAGCAAGCTGACCAGGTAGTACTGCCCTGGAGGTGTGATGTATGCTAATTAATTAGCATCAGCCCATCAGAAGAGACTTTGGGGTGTGCTGAGGAGAGACTGCATGAGAAGGCACCAGAATTTTTTCTCCGCTGACTGAACACACTGCTTCTGAGGTGTTCTACTCAATTTACCAAATAAAACAAGTTTTCTTGAACTTTTGTGGTAAAATCTTTTCATTTACTTTTATTTTACTGTGCTGAATACAATTTATTTGTTTTATTGCGGTTCCCCTCAGTTCCCGGGAATCGCATTTATCGGTCGGTTCCGCGGTTCCCTCCTATATTTTTATTTATTTATTTTAACTGCATTTGTGTATTTCGATGGTTTATTTTAAACCTTTAATCGCAGTTCCCTTTTTTCTTCAGGGATCACGATTTTAAGGCATTTTTTACTTCAGAAATAGAAGTTCTTTACCGCTAGGGAACTGACAACATTCCATTACCAGCGGTAGTGGAACCATTCAATTTAAATGGTTTCTGTCAAGTGGCATGTCAGAAATCCCTAAAAAAGAGGACTGGACCCACAGGTTTTAAAAATTGCCTAAACTGTGTCAGGATTGTGGCCAAAGCTGACACTCACGAGCTGTGCTTTAAAGTGTTTGGGTCCAGACCGTTACTGTTCACTTTGCTCAAAATTTTGCTCTGAAACCTTGAGAAACAGAGCAAAAAGGCTTAGAGAAATGGCTGCGGAAGAGTCCTGTTCAGTTCCAAAAAGACCCAGGCTTACCGATGAGGGGCCTTCAAAAAATTCTAATGGGTGATGATGAAGCATCCACTAGCTCTAAGCCCAAAAGAGACGCTGATGAAGTGTCTTCTAGAGAAAAAAATAATAAATCAGGTGCTGATGAAGTGCCTTCGAAACCAAGAGCTTCCAAAGGGGCTGATGAAGTTCCTACAAAAAATAAAAAGAATAGGGGCACTGATGAAGTGCCTGGATCTAAAAGGAAGCCAGATTCTGCCACTGATGAAGTGGCATCAAAAAAAGCGTGAAAAGATAAATTGCTTCCTGTTCCTCTCAGTAATGGCAAAGTTGATCAAGCAGGAGGTAAAAAACATAAAGAGAAGTTGAAGCACACACACAGCCTGACGAAAACGCAACCCAATCACATCTAAAAACCAACGCACGCAACCAATAAGAAACAAGACACACACCCACTTACGCAACTCATCGCAGGTGGAAGAGCAATACTCAGTTCCGCAAACAAACCAGAAAACCAATTTTCTCCATGAAAAACCAAAACAAAACACACCAGACATGAAAACCATCTCTCCTGTATAAATCAGACACATGATGGCCAGGCATATAATATGCTGTGCATCTCGACTTGTGGACAATGACCTCGGGAACCATCAGTCGTGGCTCCGTTACACTCCGCCACTCATGAGGTTACCTGAGGTCACTGTCCACTCACTGAGATACATAGTGTATTACATGCCTAGCCATCACGAATTCTCTATGTTGTGTAGGTATTATATATATTATATATATATATATATATAGATAGATATTTATAAAATGGGTAGGAAAAATCTGTGAAAATTGGGTCCCCTGATTGGATATAACACGCCACATGACTGTGCATTATCCCATAAGGTTGATTCTGCTAGTATACACTCGCTCGCGCTTGTGTCTACTCTGGTGAAGCCACCAATTAGCTCCCCCCACAATCAGTGGCTTCTTTTAGAAAAACCTCAGTAAACTTACTTTAAACCCCACAGTTTACTTGCTTTTTGAAAAAAATGTTCCTGATGCTAAAGCTTTGGAAGCGTATTGTTTAGTACAATGAACACCACTTGGTCACGCTACACCAAAACAAGAAAGTGAAAGTCATTACACTTAAAACAGTCTGAAAATGGTAGGATCAACCAGATAAGTTTTTCTTTTTTTAAATCACTTTTTACCTGTAAAATCATGGCAGGATCAACCAGATCACCTAAATAAAACACTAATTTGTGCCATACAGTGACTACTCTCCCAAATATTTGTGGCTATTGTATAAGATAGATAATCCACTACAGGGCGTGCAGTCATGCTCTGATGTACACACACCTTGGGTGGTTGAACGCACTCGGCCTGTAGCCTTATGCATCGCAATGCATACTGAGGCATATGTATATCAGGGCACAACCACATGTACTGAAGTGGATTCTGTATTACGTATACCACAGGAGTGCCAATACATCTGGATGATAAAAGCTGTTATTTTCACTTGAGGCATAGCTACTGTACAAATAGCATGTTATTTGCACAGTGGCAATATTATTTGCATAGTAGCCACAGACCCTTGCTTTTGACATAAACTGGCTCCCTGCGACCAGCACATCAAACAGTGGTGCTGTCAGTTTAACCATAAAAGGCTCAGCTTAGCATTATTAATAATGTGGTAAAGAAAGAGAATCTGTAAAAAGATAATCCATTTACTTAAGACAGCAGATTTGTTATCTACAAGAGACACACAGACACACAAAAAAGTGGGAACTCCCATGGCATACACTGAATATCCTGCGAGGTTGCACCAAATTTCTCTATTTTCTCAAGTTTAGCCATCAGACTTAATTGCTTCCTTGACCGTCAGGACCGTCTGTTATAATCTCTCAGCGTTCTCGTCAGCTGTCTTTTCCTCTCTTTTTTGACAACGGGTTGAAATCTCTGCCAAAGTATTCTACATTGCTTGAAATGCCATCTTTGTGTCTCCCTGGAACTCCTGAAGAAACGCCTGGATAGAAGCCAAGGTAGGCGTAGTCATTTTTATGCTTGCACGCATGTGCAAGAAACATAGTGCCACCATACGAGTTTTCGTAGGTGTGCCTCCCCCACTTCCAATGCCCTGCTCCCTTTTGCAGGCGCGGCTGCACCACGCCAATGAATGTTGGAGCTGTCTATGACAGACCTTCAGATGCAGTGACATACAGTTGAAAGCAAAAAACCGCTGCAATCAGCGGTGGTAACGTGTAGGTAATTTGCATACTGACGTCGGCAGGTAATTTACATACTGCCGTCAGCAGTATACAAAGTGCCTACACTCTGCTCTGCATCTGATAGCTGTCATACACAGCTCCGTTTTGGTCTACTCCCCCACCCAGCATGCTCATGCGCTCCCCCACTGTATGGCGCCAGGGTGCCCAATCCCCGTCGGCTTCACCCCAAATCGACTTCCGGTGTCACACTGGAGCCCACCCCAGCGTGGCAAAAGTCTGTATCGCCAACTGAGGGTGCCCAATCCCGTCAGCTCCACTGTACAGTCCCCCCCCCCAAAACCAGAGTTCCACGTGCCACGCTGGGAGCCCACCCCAGCGTGGCAGAAGTCCGTATGGCCGATAGTGGTGCCCAATCCCCCATCAGCTGCCACGCTGGGAGCCCACCCCAGCATGGCAAAAGTCCCACGTAGCCTAAAGAAACACCTGTAAGAAACCAAAAAGGTCCCTCGTTGACTGTCCCGCCTCCCCTCCCCAACCCGTACCCACCCTCTGCGTACCCACCTCCCCACACAACCCCACCCCATACTTACCTCTGGAGGCTGGTGCGACGATCTTCAGTGGACCGGGAACACGTCTGCACTCTTCAAAGCCGACCGCGAACTGAAGAAATGCCAGTAAGCTATATAATGCAATAAAGGTTTTTTTTTAACTTTGGTGCATATCTCTGCCATTTTTGGGAATTTTTTCACCAAATTTTCAACATGGGTTTTTTGGGGAACCACCTTATGACTTCAGTCACTGTCATTTTGTTATTCGGTCCTGATGGTGATTTCGCAGTCACTGCGTGGAACCACCTTTTCGGGACCGAGTAATGAAACAACAGTGTCACAGTTCATGATGTAGGCCCCCCAAAACCCTATGTTGAAAATTTGGTGAAAAAATTCCCAAATATGACTGTTTTACGAGAGTACGTTGCACAGGTCCTACGCACGCTTGTAACTTTGAGAATTTTTAAAATTTTCAGTCCAGATTTTCAACATTGGCATTTTACCACACCTCCTTATCAACAGTATAGCTGTCATTTTTTACATCATGCCCAAAATATGTTTTCGCACATGTAGCGCACATTAGCGCGGTCTGTGTGCGGAAATCAATGTTCAGGACACATTAAGAAAATCGCAGTGACACTGTTCATGACCAGAGGTGGTAAAATGGCTATGTTGAAAATCTGGTGACAAAAGTCCATAAAATTACTCTGTCACGAGCGTGCATTGCGCAGTTTCCACGCACCCTCGTAAGTTCACGAATTTGTAATATTTTCAGTCCAGATTTTCAACATTGATATTTTTCCACACCTCCTTATGAAGAGTACAGCTGTCATTTTTCACACCCTGGCCAAAATGTGTTTTTGCACTTCTGGCGCAGAATAACACGGTCACTGTGGGAATTTAGTGTTCGGGATAGATTACGGAAATCACAGTGACACTGTTCATAAGCAGAGGTGTAAAAATGACTATGTTGAAAATCTGCTGTAAAAAATTCCCCAAAATACTTACATTACGGGTGTATGTTGCGCAGCTCCTACGCACGCTCGTGACTTCACCAGTTTTTGTATATTTTCACTCCAGATTTTCAACAATGCCATTTTTTACTCCTCCTCATGAACAGTACACCTGTCACTTTTCACATCCTATTCGAAATGTGTTTTTGCACCTGTGGCGGCAAATGGCGGAGTCGCTCTGCAAAATCACCTTTCACGTAACAAACTGATAGTGTCACTGTTCATGCGGTGGGGTCACAAAAAACCCATGTGGAAACCTTGGAGTAAAAATACCAAGAAACTCCCAGAGCATTAGTGTTTTCGACCGTAACGCCCTACCTTGTAGGGACTGACAGGCATCAGGGGTGTGACTTGGGATTGTTGACAGTAATGCTGATGCCATTTCACCCCCAACCCCACCCTGCAGCCACTGACAGGCATCGAGATGCGCCTTGGACCCTTTGCCCCCACAGTTTACCCCATTCTCCTATACTGCGCCCATTTCAGTGTGTTTCCTTATGGAATGAGGTGAATGTAAAGGCGAAACACCCCAAGGCACACCTCGACACTTGTCAGTGTCTGAAGGGTAGGGTGAGGTGAAATGTGACCATAATGGGTGATAACCCAAAGGCACACCCCAATGCCTGTCCATCTCTGCAGAGTGAGGGTGGAGCTGGTGTCAGTTCAATACTTCAGTGCCATTCCTATACTACAGCTGTCTAACTCCTGCACTTCCACTGCTAATGCCAGCAAGCAAACATTTGGCAGTGACAAATGCTTGTTATGTTTGCTTGCACGCACGTGCAAGAAACATAGTGCCACCATATGAGTTTTGTTAGGTGTGCTACCCTTCCAATGCCCTGCTCCTTTTTGCAGGCGCAGCCGCACCACACCAATAAATGTCCGAGCTGTCTATGACAGCAGTTCAGATGCAGTGGCTTACAGTTCAAAGTAAAAGATCGCTACAATCAGTGGTGGTAACGTGTAGGCAATTTGCATACTGCTGTCGGCAGTCAACTTATATACTGTACTGCCGTCGGCAGAATGCAAACTGCCTACACGTCAGCACTGCATCTGAACTGCTGTCATAGACAGCTCCGTTTTCTTCTTGCGATCTCCCCCCCAAACAAACACCCAAGTAGCACACTGGGAGGCCACCCCAGCGTGCTCATGCTCCCCACCCCCGCACTGTGGCCAGGGGTGCCCAATCCCCGTCGGCTCCACTGCCCCCACCCAAACAGACTTTCAGGTGCCATGCTGGGGCCCACCCCAGTGTGGCAAAAGTCCGTATAGGCAGATGGGGTGCCCAATCCCCATCGGCTCCACTGCCCCCCAAACAGACTTCCAGGTGCCCTGGGGAGTCCACCCCAGTGTGGCAAAGTCTGTATGGCCGGCAGGGGTGCCCAATCCCCGTCGGCTCCACTGCCCAAACAAACTTCCAGCTGCCATGCTGGGAGCCCACCCAGCGTGGCAAAAGTCCTGCATCTTCTTAGTAAAAAAAAAAAAAAAAAACTGAAAAAACAGTCTTTTGTTGACTCTCTTGCCCCCTTCCCATCCCCCCACCCTCTGCGTACCCTACCTCGCCACACCCCCCACCTCACCCATATTTACCTCTGGAGGCCGGCGCGACGATCTTCGGTGGACTGGGAACACATCTGCACTCTTCAAAGCCAACTGCGAACTGAAGAAATGCCGGTAAGCTGTATAATGGCATAAATGTTTTTTTTCAACTTTGGTGCATATCTCAGCCATTTTGGGGAATTTTTTTCACCACATTTTCAACATGGGGTTCTTGGGACCCCACCTCATGAACTCAGTCACTGTCATTTTGTTATTCTGTCCTGGAAGGTGATTTCGCAGTCACTGCGTGAAACCACCTTTTGGGGCCGATTAATGAAACAACAGTGTCACAGTTCATGAGGTAGGCCACCAAAAACCCTGTGTTGAAAATTTGGTGAAAAAATTCCCCAAAATGACATTTACGAGCGTGCATTGTACAGTTCCTACACACGCTTGTAACTTTAAGAATTTTTAATATATTCACTTCAGATGTTCAATATTGCCATTTTACCACACCTCCTTATGAACAGTACAGCTGTCATTTTTCACATCTCGCCCAAAATGTGTTTTCGCACATGTAGTGCACAATGGCGAGGTCGGTGTGCGAAATCAATGTTCAGGACAGATTAAGAAAATCACAGTGACACTGTTCATGAGCAGAGGTGTTAAAATGGCTATGTTGAAAATTTGGTGACAAAAGTCCATAAAGTGACTGTGTTACGAGTGTGCATTGAGCAACTTTCACATACCCTCGTAAGTTCACGAATTTGTAATATTTTCAGTCCAGATTTTCAACATTGACATTTTTCCACATCTCCTTATGAACAGTACAGCTGTCATTTTTCTTACCCTGGCTGAAATTTGTTTTCGAACTTCCGGCGCAGAATAGCACGGTCAAGGTAGGAAATCCGTGTTCGAGACAGATTAAGAAAATCACAGTGACACTGTTCATGAGCGGAGGTCCCAAAATGCCTTTGTTTAAAATCTGCTGTAAAAAATCTCCAGACTAATTACTTCACGGGTGTACGTTGCGCAGTTTCTACGCACACTCGTGACTTCATCAGTTTTTTTATATTTTCACTCCAGATTTTCAACAATGCCATTTTTTACACCTCCTCATGATCAGTACAGCTATAATTTTTCACATCCTGTTCGAAATGTGTTTTCGCACTTGTGGCTCCAAATGGCACAGTCGCTGTGCAAAATCATCTTTCGCCTAACAAACTGATAGTGTCACTGTTCATGTGGTGGGGTCACAAAAAGCCCATGTTGAAAACTTGGAATAAAAATACCAAGAAACGCCCAAGGTTAGGGTTTCGACCTGGCGCCCTACCCTGTAGGGACTGACAGGCGTCAGGGGTATGACTTGGGATTGTCGACAGTAATGCTCATGCCATTCCACTCCCACCCCCATCCTGCAGCCAGTGATAGGCATTGAGGTGCGCCTTGGACCCTCTGGCCCCAGAGTTCACCCCATTCTCCTATACTGCACCCATTTCAGCATATTTCCTTATGGAATGAGCTAAATGTAAAGCCCAAACACCCCAAGGCACACCTCGACACTTGTTCAGTGTCTGAAGGGTTGGGTGAGGTGAAATGTTGTGACTGTCATGGGAGACGACCCAAAGGCACACCCCAATGCCTGTCTATCTCTGCAGGGTAAGGGGTTGAGTTGGCATCAGTTCAGTACTTCAGTGCCATTCCTATACTGCATCTGTCTAACTCCTGCACTTCCGCTGTTAATGCCAGCAAGCAAACATTCGGCATTGACAAATGCTTGTTGCCTTTGCACCTGGGTCAGCATGTGGTGGTATTGGGGAAGCCATAGCCCCGCTAAGCTGCGGGGAATCCTTGTCCGCCAAGTGGCTGAATTCTCAGTTTACGGGGTTAAATATCTGTCAAGTAAGTAAGCTCTTCCTTCTGCTGCTTCTTTAAGCTTATTTCGATTTTGTGTGACCATCCAACCAGCGGGGGTGTTCTTCAAAGTCTAAAAACAGCAGTTTCAAGCTTCCAAAACAGCATTGCTCAGGAACTTGCATGCCGCCATGGTGTATCTCAGCAGCACCCCTGGGTGAGAACCAGTTTAAAGTTAATTTTGGGAACCCAGGCCCCTCAACTTTGTTTTGGCCGGCAAGGCAGGGGTAGTAGCCCTTGGTATAGCGCTGCCAAGGGGTTACCGTTAGTAATGCTTAACAGCTGCCTTGCTGAAATCAATGACTGGATGGCCGCCAGCTGGTTGCGACTTAATCCCTGTAAGACGGAGGTACTGGTGGTCAAGTCGAACAGAGGACGTGATAGGTTGGCCTCTGGTGCAGAGACAGGACTTTGCCTTGGCTCTGTACCATTGAAGGCCTCCTCTAGGGTGCGCGATCTGGGTGTTATTCTTGACAGCGGTTTGACACTTGAATTTCAGGAGTCTTCCATTGTCCGTACTAGCTTTTATCATCTGAGGAATATCGCCAGGATCAAGCCCTTAGTACCGCCTCTAGACCTTTCCACTTTGGTGCATGCCTTTGTGACGTCCAGGCTTGACTACTGTAATGCACTCTATCTCGAGGTCTCTGGGGGTACCCTTCGCCGACTGCAGCTGGTGCAGAATACGGCAGCGAGGTTGTTGACAGGACATTCTTAATACTGTCATATTACCCCGGTGCTGCGTCATCTGCACTGGCTGCCGGTTAGGTGGAGGGTCCTCTTTAAGGTGGGTTTGCTCACCTTTAAGGCTCTACACGGCCTGGGCCCTGGCTACCTGAATGACCTTCTTACACCTGCTGTCTCGGTCCGTTTCCTATGTTCCTATTCTCGGAGCCTCCTTGCGATTCCCAGGACGAGGTTAAGAACTGCAGACGACAGAGCATTTAGTGTCACCACTCCCGTCCTGTGGAATTCGCTTCCTTTAGTTGTTAGGGAGGCCCCGTCTGTTGAGGGTTTTAAGGCCCGACTCAAGGCATTTTTGTACGATCAGGCATTCCTGGACTATGTTTTATAGTTTATATTGTCTAATTTTTTAAGGCTTATTTTAGTTTTAGAGAATGAAACAAATTGTGTAGCAAATTATGTTTTAATTGTTTGGACTTGTATATTTTATTGATTGTTATTGTGCTGTGTTGTTTTTATTTGATTGATATATGGTGCCCAGAGCCTCCGGGATCGGCGTCTCTTTAAATAAAATTTGCCTTGCCTTGCCTAATGTTCCTAGTCACAAAAATGAAATTCATACCTCTGAATTGTTCATATTTAACTGTACCTGAATAAACACGATGTGAAAAACTGTGTTATATTTACTGGTTAGTGGTTATAAACCACTGCTAGCGAGTGCCTAACAGCTCCATATACCACATATGTGGTATATGGAGCTCCATAAACTCATGGGCAGTACAGTACTGCAGCATCACCAGAAAAACACAGAACAAGCTGTCCTCGCACTGGATGTTCACAAAGCTACTGATGGAGTCACTCAGCCAGCGAGACAAGATTAACCAGTATTTAACAGTTACCCAAGCAAAGTTACAAAAAGACAATTTAAACCAAAAAACACCCAAAGCCAGTAAATTGAAAAATAAAACATGGAGAAGTGTGGTTCTCCTGGGGATTTTATGCACTCCCCGGTGTGTGATGGCCATATAAACCTCGGGGTTTATGGGGCATCACACACCTCGGGGTGCATAAAATCCCCATAAACTACACTTCTCCATGCATTATTCTATATTTCTATTGTTTTCTTGTTATGGACAAAATCCTGCACAGTTCTCATCATGTAACAAGTAATCTGGAGCTTTTACTATATCATGGTTTGTGTACAGAATACTAAATGAGTTGTTAATCTATACAACCATGCTTAGAATTCTGTACACAGACTGTGACAGAGTTAAAATTCCAGATCACTGATTCCATTAGGAGAACTGCAAAAGAATGCTGCCCATAAAAACAAAATAATGCAAAATATAGAGGATAATGTATGGGCATCCATACACAACAAGCCTGTGTCTGCATTGAGAGGTTTTTATGGCAACTAGGAACCTTGAGAGCAAAGCTCGGGAGGTTCACTGTATGCCACAGAAAGCTCGAGATGAAGACACAGGCTTGTCTGTGTATGGATGCCTATACATTATCTTTTACTGTGTATGGGCATCCGGGCCCATTTCAGAAAATCCGCTTCCTTTCAGTGAACTGGGGGTTGGGGAGGGGAGGTACTTCAGGGTTGGTGGTAGACTCAAATTACTGATTCAATGTGCTGCAGCTGTTTCTGTGAGTTCACATAAAAAAAAGCTTCTGCTTTGATTGGCTAGAGGAATGGAGCTGCGTGGCAGTATTCTAAGTTGTGCTGCAGTAGTGACATCAGTACTGTAGCATAACATGATGATGTCACTACTACAGCACAAGCATATTCCAGGCACCGAATTCCATGCGTAACAGAGTTTCACCATACACTATACAGTTTTTCACATCATGTTTTATACAGAGATCATAAAAAATAGATAATTTAGGGGTATGAATATCATTTCTGAAAATAGGAACATTATAAATATTGCCAGTTAGAAATTATTTCCTGTTCTGTTTAAAAGGGGACAGTTAATGGTAATGTGATGAAGCATTTTTTCACCCAGATGGTGGAGAAACTAATGGAACAAGGAGAAGCTGGACAAGTGGGGAGTGTTCAGTCTTTTACTCTCAGGTTGGATTGCTTACTTACGATGAGTAATAGTACTAGGCATAGCATTTAATTCAATAGGAGGAGAGGGTTCCCTGAGGTTTCCAATGTTTTTATCTAATGTTGGGTGCTACAACTGCCGGGATGACAGGAGATGCCAGTAAGTCTTGGTCTTTTTTAGTTTAGCATTTCCTGTACTGTAGTGTAAACCAGAACACAGTTGACAGTTTCTACTGCACATTTGCTGAGGTAAAGACTACAGAATACGGAAGTTCTGAATTTTGCTTGGATAAGAGAATCCTCAATCTGTATATTTAGAAATGATGACCAGTAATGTTCCATACTTTCGGTTTTTACTGTTTTCTGGGAGGGAGGGAGGGAGGGAAGGAAGGAAGGAATATTAGTCACTGCTAAGCAATTTAAATCACGAAATGTAGTGAGAAGCAAATAATGTGACCTACTGGGAATTGAACCCAGGCCTCTGGAATACCATCCCAGTGCTCTGACTACTAAGCTGTAGGCTCACATGGTTGGACCTGTGGTTACTGGACACACTTTCTTTCTCTGGTATTGCATATCTTGCAACTGGCAACAATCACAGTGATAACTAGATGTTGTTGGTACAGTATTAGCCACTGCCCACTGCATATCCTGCAATTATGAATACTCAAGATGTCAATTATACTGCACCAAAAGACATGTTATCCCGATTATTCCGAGTTGCAGGATATGCAACACCTGAGAAAGGAAGTGTGTCCAGGAACCACAGGTCTAACCATGTGAGCCTACAGCTTAGTAGTTAGAGCACTGGGATGGTATTCCAGCAGCCTGTGTTCAATTCCCGGTAGGTCACATTATTTCTTTCTCACTATAGTTTGTGATTTAAATTGCTTAGCAATGGCTAATACTGCACCAAAAACATCTAATTGTCATCTTGATTTTTCCTAGTTGCAGGATGTGCAGTACCAGAGAAAGGAAGCATGTCCAGGAACCACAGGTCTAACTATGTGTTGTATAACCTCTTGTAAGCTAACATAATAGGTATTTGTCTTGGATAAAAAAAAGAAAAAAATCAACATACATCCTTTCATTAATTCCTGCTTGTGGTGGAGGTGGGAAGGTTCTCTGAAGGTTAAGATTATGAACACACTTGAACTGTTATAAAGGGATGCATTTGCACAATGTTTACAACTGCCCACCACCCACAGTGTACAGCATCTGAAAAATAACTATCATAGAGACATAGAAGTTGACGGCAGATAAGGACTGCAAGGCCCATCCAGTCTGACCATCTTTTCTACCTTATGAATGTGTCATCGGCCTGTACTCTGTCAATGGCCTATCTGTTCATACTCATCTGTATTGCTCGCTTATGCCTGTCCCATGCCTGATTGACACCCTGCACTGTATTCATATCCATCACTTCCTGAGGTTGGCCGTTCCATGCATCCACCACCCTTTCTGTGAAAAAGAACCTCCTCACATTCCCCCTTAATCGGCCTCCCTCTAATCTCATGCTGTCTCCTCTTGTCCCGCTATTTTTCTTATATTGAAACATGTTAGACTCTTTCACCTTGTTAATGCCCTTAAGATGTTTGAATGTTTCGATCATATCACCTCTCTCCCTCTTTTGCTCTAGGGTATACATATTGAGCTCCGTTAATCTGTCCTCATATGTTTTCTCATGCAGTCCCTGCACCACAGTGAAATGGGGTTTATGGAGTTTAAGACGATCAGACAAATGGTAGCAGTGACTGAATAGCTGTACTGATGTTTAATTATAAATAGTTACTATACTGATCTAAATGAAAATGGGAGAATTGGTTTTCCCTAGATACCAAGTTTAAAAATGAAGGGGGGGGGGGGTGTTACATGTCCAGTACAAGTTGTATATGTTGGACTCTTCCCCTCCCTCCCTTTTGAATTGGAACTATATATCAGACGTGAAATACAGTGACAGGAATTGTAAGTAAAAGATCCATCCCTCTGCTTTATATTTGCTTCACACACACACTGATTTATTCCCAGCCGGCTCTATTATCAGTTTCTATGTAAATGTCAAGACTCCGATCTGTCAGATTCTTTAAATTAGTGCTCATGCTGTCTCATCATGCCCCAGAATGTACCTGAGCCAAGCGTGACCCTGAATTTTTTCAGATCTGTCAGCTGCTGAATGCAGTTTAACCTGCCATCATTTTTTATTTGCAGTCTTGCTCGACTTTCTTATGGGGAGTCATTTCATGCTCAAATTTTGCCACTTCCTATAGACTTTTCAAGCTCTGCCTTGCCTCGTAACTATGATCAGATGTTCTGCTGCACTCTTCCTGCTATGGCAGTGTATGTTCTGTTGATACGGGAGTTTTAAAAGGTCCTGCAATAATGAGGGAGTATATCACAATCGGGTTGGCATTGTAGAAGTCTAGCTCAGCATAAGTGAGGAAAGCTAAGGCAGTGTCAGTTTGTGTCATTCTTCTTTGGATTGGTGGGGAAAACGTGCTATTTCCCACACAAACCTGGGCTGTAAAAACTGGACTATGACTTATTTTGTAAAGTTATCTATTTTATTTACATGTGGAAAGTCTGATAGCTAATTGCTGACCTTACTTCCCAATTAACCATCTATGAAGAGAGCAAGGTCTGATCAGGGCAACTACACGCCAGTCCACACAGTGTGTGTATGTACTGATTATCTAGACTGCTTGGGAGACATGAAATTAGTTCCGATACTAGAGAGTCTATAAAACTGGGATTAAAATGTTCAGAGTGTATTCAGTTGGGAAACATGCTACCAGTCCATTAGATATGGATGTCAATATAATGGGGTTTATTAGATCGGGATTGCACTGTATATATTTACAATGTAGGTTAAAATGAAACCTTACAGATAAATGATTTATTTCTATGACCTGAAGCCCTAACAAGATGATAATCATTTATCATCACTCTAGCTGGGTCATCACCATTTAACATCACTGGAGGTTGGTCACAAATGAGCCCTTAACCAATGGAAGAGCAGTCTGAACAATGCCTGATGACATTACAGTGACAGCTGTGGTACTCGAAACAGAGCAGTGAAATCAAACTGAAAAAGGTTATTCTTCATTAACTCATTGAGTCCAGGTGGCCATTTTGGGTCAGGGTCTGTAATGGATGGCTCTGACACCATATGGCTTCTACTAGACCCAAGAACTAATCTGAAAGCGCTACAATTTAAAATACATTGTATAACTTGGACACACAAAGGCCTCACTCAGAATATGACATATCATTACTTATGAGGGGGCAGGACTTTCATAACACACTCGTAGCTCTTCAACTCGTGAGTTATGGTCCTGCCTCCTCACTCAAGATGATAAATGGCATATTCTGAGTCTGCCCATTGTGTATCTCTGATCTATATATATGTGTATGTGTATGGATAGATAGATATATAGGTAGATCGATCAATCTACATGATAATGCCGTGGCCCTAATGAAAGTATCACTGATATTTTTCCTGAGTGCAGTTTGACTTTACGACATGAGAGGCAAAGCCACAGTGATGTCAAAAGGTCAAACTGCACAAGTGAAAATATCAGTGATATTTTCATTACGGCAATGGCATATTTGATTTATTCCATGCCTTTTATTATACTACGGCAAGAACAAATCCTGCAACCTGATTGTTCAGTGGCCACCTTAAACAGTGATGTTATCCCAGCAGAACATCACTGAATGAAGAAAAGCATCATTCCAGTCCTCCCAATCATGCACTTTGTACCTTCATTTCCATTTTGGGATAAATAGACCCCATGTGAGGATAACACTGATATTCTTAATTTAGGTCCCATTGTGGCAAAATACCACTGATAGTTACCATTTTGTTATCTCCACAGGTATGGCATAAATGGGGAATATACCATGAGTAGCTTCCAGTAAGCGTGTTATTTGGTTTGGAATGTTGGTGACAGTGCATACTTGCATAAGTGACGCAACCACAATTACACAGTGGCAATGACACCAACTCTTCTAATGAAAAACTTGAGGCTGATCGGCTTATCAGCCCAAGTTTCTAACGCAGATTTGAAACAGGAAGTGGAAAAGATTCTTTCTTTAATTTTCTCCCCCAAGCAGCCCATAATGTTGGAATCTGTTTTCTGTCCGCAAGCTAGAAAGGATTCTTCAGTATTGGATTCACAACCTGACCCCAGGTATGTGATATGCACTTTTGCCTCTATTTCACAAAGAAATAAAATACTGCAAGCCGCAAGAATTAGAAAAGGCTTTCTATATGAAGGTAACAAATTACATCTTTATCCTGACTTTTGACTTGCGTGATTCCTAACTATCATATCGGAATTTCTACAGGCAGGGGTAAACGCAGTCCTTCAGTCACCAGCTAAACAAAAGTGAACTTTCGAGGGAAAGATGATTTTTTTTTTTTGACGCTGATACAGCTCGTGCGTTTTAAAAAAAAAATGTGGCTTTGCCCACAGATTTGGGATCCAACCAGGAGGATCAGGATGAAAAGGATCTAGCCGACAACACTCAGTATATCCCAATGGCTACATGAATGGGTGATGAAAGGGCTGGTCTGAAATAAAGATGTTTGATTTAGTTTCTCTGGGTATACTCCAACTAGAATTATTATTGCCAAGATGAACTTTCATGAACACTTACAGTAGGGATGTTTAAAAGCTTGGAGCAAGAAACTGAAATGCAATTTTTTTCTTTTGACCCCCACAAAAAGTATTTATGCTTTATGTAAACTGATATGAAGATTTTTTGGGAAGTGACTATTGTATGTTTCTTATGTTTTTTCCTATTTTTCTCTCTGAAAAAATATATAAAAATGAAGTATTAAAAAAAATAACTGGTTCTTACCCAAGATAATATATTGAGCAGTGCCTCCACCAAGAGTTTACCTTTAAATGGATCTAAACTTTAGCTAATGCAGCCCTCTGGGAAGCTGCATCCACTCACATTACCATAAGGCATGACCCAACAGACAAAACCCCACATTTCAATACTTTTGCATTTAATCATTTACTACTAACAATATGCTCACAAGACAGAATTATGCAGAAACAACAATAACACGTTTATTTACAGGGGGAAGGGCTAGAAATGGGTGAATTGGAATAGAGATTATGCTATTTAAAATAATTGCATCGGTTTGATTAGGTTGATTTAGTTTGCTTCAACATTTTGCATTCTGATCCCATATAGCCCCAGTGGCTATGCATCAACCTCCAATGTAGTCAGGTCCCTGACTAACTATCTAGCTGCATTAAGGCAGAACATTTATTATTAATTCCCACCTAGTGTAAGACCCTGTAATCCCACACAACCTGGGTACCCAGTAATTATAGTTCTAGAATGGTGCAGGTCGGATGGACGGTGCAGCTGTACATTGGCCGGCTAGTTGGGGCCCTTAAGCGAATTAAGGAGATTCATTTTAGGTTGCATCCTTAACTTTAACTGCAGCTTTCAGGATTTATCAACTTTAACTATTTACAAGTCCCTTTCCATGGTGGTGCAGGGCTGGCCCTGCACTGCTTACCATCAGGCATCTCAGGCTTAGACAAATCAGGATTAAGTGCTTTTAGCAGGTGGGCTCTATCCCGGAAGGCTAAAATGCTGGCAAAGCTGACAGTCGGCCCCCAATACCGACCACAAAGGACTTGCTGACACAACAAAGCAGGGATCAAGTGCATTAAAAAAACGCACAAATGCATTCATCAATTTATTTTCAGAAAAATACAAATATTTACAGAACCGGAAACAAAAGTCAAATAATTAGTCCTGCACAAAGAAATTTAGACCTCTGCTTCCTTCAGCAGAGTCTGCGGCTTTGCTTCATCCCAAATAGTCCTATGAATACTTTTCCCAAATAACATGTATGAAATCCACACACACCAACTGCAGGCCTTACCCTACTCACTGTCAGCACTAGACTGACTCGACTATCTAACATTCCCCTAGTGGTGAGCCCTTTTATAGCTCCAAGTGATTACATCACATAATTACGGAGTTTCTATAGGCCATGACATTACATAATTGGGGAGTTTCCACAAGCCGTGACATCACAGGCTTCAAAACATGCAAATAGGGACAGTTTATCAACCATACTTCTATTTGGAGCTGGAGGCCCCATTAATTACTCATTATAGGCTTCTATAACCTTCTTAGGGCCACTCGAGTACAAGCAGACACTATGGGGCTTATTTACATCCTGCCCGTAGTGTCCACTTCCTGCGTCCCTTCAGTCACATGCTGTAACCATACCCTGTGCTTCGGAGCATGCTTTTGCTCCGACACACTTTCTTTATCTCAGCTCTGTGCAAGGAGCTTACTTAAGCCACACTTGTGGCGGTATCTGCTTACGGAGTATCTGGCTCCATTCAGGGGAAAAACTTTGCCGCTTGCTTTTAAGTATTTCTAAACTGCAACATGTGACGCTTTTGCTATGGAGCTTGTATATTAGCAGTCTCAAGTCGCACCCTGCGACTACGCTCGCACTGGCACCGGAGCAAATTTAACAGCAGGGGCTCAGTAGTTCAAGACCTTCAAAAGCACCCATAAGTAAACTATATTCGGGGCACCAGTTCCTTTATCCTTACAAGGACACCAGCTTCGTTATTAAATATAGAGCCATGCGCTAATTCCTATCTCTGTTATTGGAGCATAATGCTGTGGGCATAAAAAGGGGGTCAGGAGAATAAGGGACAGCAAAGAGTTTGTGGAGATTGCCAGGTTGGCCACCCTGACATGAATGTAAAGAAAAGACAAAAAAGATAACCGGACAGGAAAGAGGGAAAGGAAAAATGTGGTGGGGTGGGGGATTTGCGTATTCATATTTATGACAGGGGTTTAAACACATAACAGGGGGCTCCCTGTTACACTGTTGCAGGTGGAAAACAACACTTTAACATTCTGTAGGCTGGGCCCCTCTTCTGGAATGAAATTACTTTTTTACATCCAGCACATTTATAGGTCAGCTCATTTATTTAACAACATTTGGAGCGTCGGTTGCATCTGTCGCACAAGGACAGATGATGCTTGAAACCTGGCTTTTTACCAGCTGACTACATATTGGCTCTGGACTCAGCTCGAGGCTTGACTCACTGCCATTTACAACTACTTGAACTGGGCCGAGCTTATGGCAAGGCTCGCTACCCTTTCCAGAATTTGCTAGGTAGCAAACAGACGCAGTAAACATTTTTGACACAAACACTTGCACTTGGCAATAAATTCTTTACTGTAGCTCTCTAGGCTCAATAATACAACATGTAGTCCCTTGTGGCCTTTGCTGGCACTTGCAGCTCCCACGGACAAAATACTGAACCTCCCAGGCAAAGTTAGGAAGAGCCCTGGCTCTGAGTACTCTCCTTTCACTCCTGTAGGTACTTTTAAATCAGACACATTCATACACAATACTTGGACCCTTCCTGGTCACTTGCAGATGTCCACCCCCTGAGCGTTGCTGTGACTGCAGGGTGCAGACAGACAGTCACTATTGGTAGGCTTTGGGCTTCTCTGCCCCTTAAAGACTTCCTCAGAGTTGCACGTGACAAAAGCCATTTACTCACTCAGGTGTCTTGCAGAAATTGCGTTTCTCCTTTCGAGGTTTCAGGCTTTCATCAACACTCTCACCTTTGAGGCAGGTTCAGCTCTCTTGCAGCTGGCTTCATCAGGTTACTGGCTCATGTTTTCCCTCATTGTGGCAAGGCTTGAGCTAGCCCTGGAGGACATTCTCTGGCAACCCCCAGGCTAGTGACGTCTGCTTCAGGGCGGCAGCCACTAGTGTTTTTCTTGGCAGGAGAAAAAGCCCCCTTCCCTGTGGAGGGGCTTACACTGGATTGCTAGGCCCATTTTTTTGGCAAAGAGCCTAAGCCCCCAACCCTGTGGGGGCCCATGCTGGATTTGCTCACACAGCCAAAGACACTGCCTTTTATGGAGTTTTTCTGAGGCTCCCGATTGGCTGAAGCTATCTATTGCTCCCACATTAACTGGCTGATTCTGCCTGTCAGTCCAGGACATGAATATTCATTACCTTCACTTGATGCACTATAGCTTCCTGTTTTGGCATCTGAAATTAGATCCCTGCAGATTCCCCATGAACACTTGGCTATGTCCCATGAGTTCTGGCAAAATTCCCATAAAACCTGGCTGGAAATCCTTGCTTTCTGATTGGCTGTTGCTGCACTACAATGGCTGCTAGTTATACAGTTCATTTGCAGATTTACACAGTCCCAAATATAAAGTCTTGGTGCAGACAGAATAATTATTTATTTGCCCCACAGATCCATAGCTGCTTGTGTGCCCTTATGATCGCTGCCCAGAACAAACATCTTGCTTCAGTTCTTTGCCTGTCGCTGCTGCTGCTGATGTTTAGTGCCCTCTGGCAGCAGACAGGCTTTTCATCCGAGTCCCAACATTTTGAGGTCTGGAGCAGCTAGAAAAACATTTTATTTAAATTATGTCCCCCTTCGTTCATAGCCCCTTTAATGTCCTTACACATGCTGCCTTTTCATTTGTTTATTTATATCTTTATAGAGGCAGCCACGGTCAAAACTTGCAGTCCTCAAAAACAAACAGAGCCCTCATTAATATTTATAAAGGATCAGGGCTCTGCTCATTAATATTTATAAGCCCCAATTGTTGGCGCTTTTTATTTCTTAAAACGGGGGCTCTCCTGGCCCTTGCTGAGGTCACCAGTCCCCACACTGCCCAAAGCAGGGACCGGGACCACCAAAATGCTTCCCAATGACCCGCAAAGGTATGCATCGAGAGATTAAAGGCACACCGCAGTGTAACGCACTTCAAGTTGCGCTGAAGCAAGCAGGCAGTTTGCAGTTTAACCCTTGAGCCCGAGATGGGCCAAACTTACACTGGGTTGCACGGGGAACCAAGGGGCACACACTGAACCTGGGTCATGGCAGTGAACTGGAGGACAAGATCGAGAACTTGGCATGCATACAGGAGGCGCTCCGAGAAGCGGGAACAGAACAGGAGAATGGACAAGGTAAGCCCTCAGTTTTTTTGTGGGGGGGGGGCATTACATAATTGCTTCCAGTTTGCTGAAGGAGCTGTGTTTGCTTTGTTGTTGAGCTGCAGTCGGCGGTTGGGGCGAACTGAGGGAGCTGCGGGCTGCAGGGGCGGCCACCAGGTGCTGTTCGGGCCGAGATCGGCGGCCGGGAGATAGGAGACAGGAGATGCAGCGGTCTGAAGGGGAGGAGAGCAGGGACTTTTCTGCCCGCATCAGCAGTAGCTGGAGGAACCGGAGGCCTGAGCTGCTGCCAGAGGGAGCTGAGTGGACGAGGGAGAGCGCCCAATCAGAAGGCAGGGTGCGAAAATACGAACTCGTGTCTGGGCTATTTAAGTGGAGAGCCCAGCCGCCTTCCAGATTGCTGAAGGAGCTGTGTTTGCTTTGTTGTTGAGCCACGGTCGGTGGCGGGGGTGAACCAGGGGAGCTGCAGGCTGCAGGGGTGGCCACCAGGTGCTGTTCAGGCGGTGAACGGCGGCCAGGAGATAGGAGACAGGAGGTAGAGCGATCTGAAGGAAAGGACACCAGGGACTTTTTTGGCCACATTGGCGGTAGCTGGAGGGACCAGAGGGCTGATCGGAGGCCTGAGCTGCTGCCAGAGGGAGCTGAGTGGATGAGGGAGAGCGCCCAATCAGAAGGCAGGGCACAAAAATACGAACTCGTGTCTGGGCTATTTAAGTGGAGAGCCCAGCCGCTTTCCAGATTGCTGAAGGAGTGGTGTTTGATAGTTTTGTCCCACGCCACCCATCCTTTCCCCGACCTCTATTAAATACTTAAACTTTAAGGAGGCGGAGCCAGGTGGAGGCAGGATCAGTGTGTTGAGAGACTGGGCTGGACCTGGAGACTGTTGGAAGTGGGAGGACCTGTGGGGGGGGCCCTTATACAAAGCTGTTTGCTCTAACCTGTTGCTGTATAGGCTGAATGGATAAAAGGAGGGTGCTGAGGGGGGACGACTTCATGGGCTAGGACCGAGATAAAGGGGGGACACCAACAGATGTTTGGGGCAGGGGCATGGAGAGGGCCTCTAGATATCAAAGCTGGCAGGGTAGTGGGGTGCACTGGGTGTGGGACGGCCATGGTTCTTAACTGGGCCTGGAGGATGGGAGGATTGCCCAGTCTGCAGGCAGCTGTCACATCTTAGGGAGGCACTCAACAGTATCGGGTGGCAGCTGGCAGAGATGGGTGGGATGAGGGGGACTGTGGGGGGATGTTGGCATTGGCAGGATAGGGTCATGAGCCATCCCATCAGGCAGGAGTGGGGAGAGGGAAATGGTATCCTGTTTAACCAAGACTATTCCTGGGGGAAGCAGATGGAGAATGGAGCCAAAAGCGCAGGCAGATGATGAGAGACAGAAGGGCTGGTAAGGGGCAGGAGAAATCCAGCTGTGGGGGTCCTGTTAAACTAGGGCAGAGCATGGGGATAGGCTTCGAGAGCTATAACAGTTTTGAACCGTTGAGTACATTGGATGATGGAGGGGAGGTGAGGGGAACAGGGGTGGAGGAGGAGAGTGGGGTGGTTAGGAAGAGTAGCAAGGTGGAAGGAAGAGCTTGGGGGGATCTGGAAACCAATTAAAAAGGATTTTGGAGGAGCGGGCAGGGCAGGGAACAGAGGAGGTGAGAGGGTGAGTTTGCTGAGGGACACTGAGAAGGTAAGGGGCACTCTCAGGGAGGATAAGGGGGAAAGGGAGCTTGCCAGTAGGAGTGCGAGGGACACTGAGAGGGCCAGAAGTACTCTCAGACAGGATAAAGGTGAAAATGTGCTTGAATGTGGGAGTTCCAGGCTTTCGGTGGGACTCGGGGCAGGAAAGGGTGGGGGAGCTGAGACCTGGGGGTATCATCACACAGGGATGGGGGTCTCTACCAGGAGGAAAGAGGTGGGTCAGAAGTTCAGGAGATATGCAAGGGGAGCGGGATAGATGTGTCAGCATGTGGGGAGGACGTACTTAAGAGGGGCATGGTGGGGAGGGAACCTAGTGCTGTTGGGTCGGAAGCGGAGAGGGGGGAGTTGGCTCACCTAGGAGAGGGGGTAGAGGATGAACTAGGGGGTAATGAGGCAGTAGGGGAGGCGAGTAGGGATAAGGGGGATGGGGCTGAAAGTGGCTCTTACATAGGGAGGCCAGTAGTCAGTAGGTTAAGGGGAGAAGCGGAAATTAGGAAAGTGCCAGGGAGGAGGGAGATAGCCCACAATAGGGATGAGCCTAAGGGTAGGGGGTTAAGGTGCTTATGTTGGGGGACTCCATGGTTAGGGGTATCCAGTGGGAAGGGCAAGGAGGAGGCACACCTAGTCCTGATAGGGTCAAGAGTATGTCAGGCCTGACTGTGCATAAGGCAAAGTTCCTGGTGTATGAACTGACGCAGAGTTGTAGAGGCTCACCTGAAATCTTAGTACACCTGGGGACTAATGATATTGAAAGAAATAGTGTGCTGGAAATTCAGACCAGGTTGCAGGAGCTGGCCGGGGTTTGCCATGACAGTGGCTGCTTGGTAACCTTCTCGGAAATTCTGCCAGTACCAAGGGCCAGTGTAGAGAACAAACAGAAAATCAGAGAGGTTAATGAGTGGCTCAGGGGATGTGGTGAAGCTCAGGGGGGTGGTGGGGGATTTAGGGGGAAACTTGGGAGGACAAGGGGCTGTATGCCAGGGATAGGTTTCATCTAAACCTGCTGGGAAGGGAAGGAGGTACTTAAGCAGAAACTGACAGAATTTATCAAGGCTAGATGGGATTTAAACTTGTGAAGGGGGGAGAGGGGCAGAGAGGCTGCGTCCAGCAAAACCTGGCATGGAAGGGCTCAATCTTCTACCCTGAGTGGGAGAAACAGAAGGTACCCCAAGGGAGGATGGGGAATGGCTGCGTGCAACCTCTAGGGGAGAAGATAGGATGGGAGGGAGGGAAAAGGGCTGGAGGGTGGTTCTGGCAAATGCCAGGAGCTTGGGAAATAAGATGCCCAAATTCCAGGCCATGCTGGTGGTGGGAGATGTGGCCGTGGCTGCTGTCACCGAAACATGGGCTACCCCCGGGTACGACTGGGACCTAAATTTGAGTGGGTATATTGTGGTTGGAAAGGACAGGGGGTGGGCAGAGGGGGAAGAGTAGCACTGTTCATAAAGGACAGCATAGGGATCAGGAGAGTAGAGGAGGCAGAGGGTAATGTGGAGGCATTGTGGGTCAACCTGCAAACCACAGGGGGGGGAGGGTCAGAATGGCAGTGATCTATAGGCCCCCTATGCAGGCTGATGATCTGGAGGATTGCCTGCTGGCTGATATCAGGGATCACTGTGGGCAGAAAGGGGAGGGGGTGGTGATATTGGGTGACTTATATATGCTGGCTACGGACTGGGGAACTATGACGTCCCCTTTGGTTAGGGAACAGAGGATGCTGGACATTTTCCAGGACACTTTCCTAACTCAGCAGGTTATGGACCCAATGAGTGAGGGCCATATCTTGGATGTGGTGCCGGCTGATAACAACCTAGTAAGGGACACTGAAGTGGGAGACCCCTAGCTGGAAGCAACCATGATACGGTCTGGTTTCTATTGAACCTGGGGGAAGAAAGAGCTCATTCAAGAATGGTGGTAGTTGATTTTAGAGGGGCAGACTTTAGGAAGATGGGGGAACTGCTCGAGGGTCACTTGGAGGGAATAAAACTGGGCATGGATGTGGAAAGTAGGTGGGAAATTATCAAGAAAGGCATACAGGAGGCTACCAGGGATTGCACAAAAGTGAGCTTTAAGGGGGGTAAGTCTAGAAAGCCATGCAGGTGGACAAAGGATTTTCAGGAGGCAGTTGGAGAGAAGAGGGCTACATACAGAAGGTACAAAACTTCCCGTGGATTCTTGGATAGGGAGGAGTATATTCTGACGGCCAGGAAAGTTACCAGAGTGGTTAGAGGGGCCAAGGCTAGAAAGGAGAGGAGACTGGCGCAGGGGAGGCGGGGGGATCTTTAGGTATATCGAGGAGAGAAGGAGCGTGAAGGAGAAGTTCAGTAGGTTGAGGATAGAGGGAGGGTGGGCGGAGGAGGCTGGTGAATAGGCGGAAGTGCCCAACGAGTACGTTGCATCAGTCTTCAATAGGGAGGATATTAAGGGGCTTCTGGGCAGGGAAAATGGGGGTTTGAAGGGGCGGAGGCCTGGCTGGAGGGGGCACCTACTGTCACTCAGGGAGATGAGGAGAGGGGGCACACAGGGTCTGCTTGGGGGGGGTACAGAGGAGGAAATCTCTGAGGGCAGGGTGTGGGAAGCCCTCAAGTCCCTAAAATAGGACAAAATCCCGGGTCCTGATAGTATCCACCCCAGAGTACTATGGGAGTTAGGAGATGTCCTGGCTGCACCACTGGCGGACCTTTTTAATGCTTCTCTGCAGACGGGAAGGGTGCCCAAGGATTGGAGGCAGGCGCATATAGTGCCCAGCCACAAAGGGAGCTCTAGGGAGGAGAAGAGGAATTACAGACCAGTCAGCCTGACATTGGTGGTGGGGAAGTTGATGGAGGCTATCCTAAAGGAGAGGCTGGGAACATTCTTGAGGGAACAGGGACTCCTCGATGATAGGCAGCATGGCTTCGTCCCGGGTAGATCATGTCAGACTAACCATGTGGAGTTCTACGATTAGTGATGGCGGCACTCGATCAGAGTAGGCCGGTGGATGACCTCTTCTTGGACTTCAGCAAGGCGTTTGATTCGGTCCCTCACATAGGCCTGCTGGAGAAGCTGGTTGGGATGGGGGTGGGGACACAAATGGTTAGGTGGAGTGGTAGTTGGTTGTCTGGACGTACCCAGCGGGTGGTAGTAGGGGTGGTGGTCTCGTCTGCTAGGCAGATCATGAGTGGGGTCCCACAGGGATCAGTCCTAGGTCCGCTCCTTTTTAACGCCTTTATCTTTGATATCGGGGAGTATTAAGTGCGTAATGAGCCTCTTTGCAGAGGACTCTAAGCTTGGGGAGGTAGTGGAGGGGGAAGAGGGAAGGATGGCCCTGCAGGGGGACCCGGATACCCTGGAGGGGGGAGGTCACGCACCTGGAAACTGAAATTTAACTCCAGTAAATGCAAGATGCTTCACCTAGGGAGTAGGAACCCAGAACATGTATACACCCTGCGGGGGGGACATCCTACAGGCCTCGCCTGGGAAAAAAGACTTGGGGGTTCTGGTGAATATCAAAATGAATAATTCTGAACAATGCAGGAGGGCCGCAGCCAGGGCAAATAGAATGCTGGGCTGCATCACCAGGGGGATCACCTCTAGAAGCAGGGAGGTGAGTCTGCCATTGTACAACAGCCTGATTAGACCACATCTCGAGTACTGCATGCAATTTTGGAGACCGCACCTAAGGAGGGACATCTTGCTCCTGGAGCAGGTCCAGATGAGGGCAACTAGGATGATCTTGGGGTTGGGAGATAGGACATATGAAGAGCGACTTGGGGAGCTCAACCTTTTCTCGCTGGAGGAGAGGAGGGAGGGGGGTGATATGATCGATATCTTCAGGTACCTGAAAGGAATAAATAAGGTAAGCCTAAGTGGTTTGCTTCAGAGGAAGGAGGGAGAAGTCACCAGAGGACACAGCTGGAGGCTGGAGGGGGGAAGACTCCAAGGGGAAAGGAGGAGGCGGTACTTCTCTGAAAGAGTGGTGGCACCATAGAATGCACTGCCTGAGGAGCTGGTGTAGGTATCTACGGTAGACGGGTTCAAGAGAGGCTGGGGCAGGTTTAGGTGGGGGGAAAAGCTGGGGAAAGCTTGTCCCGGGGGGGGACTTTGATGAAGACAGAGACTTTACCCGTTCAGGGTACTGACACCCGAGCAGACACGATAGACCATTAGGCCTACTCTGCTGGCATGATATTATGTTAATTAGCACACATTTCCTGTTCCCTTTAAGCACAGAGTATGTCCTTTAAGTTTGCTGTCCTGACATGCTGAAAAAGCTTCCTCAGATTCACCCTATTCTTTTTAATTTAAATAACACAGAACCATAGACAGAGATGGCACAAAAAGACCACTGGTCCCTCCAGTCTACCCGTAAACCCTAACAAACTCAGAACCTATTGTCCATACAGGGTTCTAACCCACACTGGTCACTCCCGTGCTCCCCACCCTACCACTGTCACCCTGAGCAACTACAAAGCCCTTCAGTCTGTCCCAGCCATGTTTGACGCCATTGATAGTTTTGCCAACCACTACATCATCTGACAGATTGTTCCATGGCTTCCCCACTGTTTCTGTAAAATAAAACATCTTCATCAGGGTTATCTCAGTCATCAGGTCACCATCGGTGAAGGAAGATCCACAAGGAAGATTTTCAGCAGTACCACTAGGGCCTCCCATGCCGTCAACTTCTGTCGATGTCACCAACCCTATAAAGGCTAGGCACTGTTCCAACTGTCTGTACAACCTGCTTTTTTGTGATGCAATAAATTGAGTTTGAAACCACACTAAGTTGTACAGACACTCTGATTCAAGTTCCTAATTGGGGGTGAGTGCTCTCTTCTACTTGTGCATGCTAGATGTTTACCTAAGAGTAGCACCACTGACCCTGTGATCACCACCATTCCTGACTCTGTCACACCATAGGAACTTCATTGTCAGTGAAGCAAGAACCACAAGGAAGATTTTCAGCAGTACCACAGGGGCCACACACGCCATCAACGTCTGTCTGTATCATCAGCCCTATAAAGGCATGAGTGGCCCTGCTCCCCCTCAGTTCTTTTCCCGCTGTTGACTCGATTGCATGGGTCTCTGTGGCAGCTCCGATGCAGTACTTGTGCCATTTTTCACCTACAGCTTTTTCTGTGTGATTTCTCAGAATCACGTTTATTAAAGAGATTCCTTTATTTTGTTTATGTCAAAAGTTAATCCTTCGACCCTTCTTTTCCATTGTTGCTGCTGCGGAAAGAAGATCGCCTCCACAGACAAACTTTCCCTCTATGTCTGCTGTCTTGGGCCTGACCACAAAGTCTCTGACTGTGAGCTCTGCCAGACGTTTAACCAAACAACCCTCAGGTGATGCAAAAAGACACTTAAAAATTTCCTCATGGATCAACAGGTAGCCAGTTTCGGGCAGGTGTCCTCTGGGGTTCCAGCCTCTCAATCGCCAACAGGGTCACCGAACTCCCAGGCCTCTAAGGCCCGAGACAAGTCCTTGGGAGGAAAAGTAATAAAAAAAACAGAGATCGCGACCGCTTCCCCCGGCAGTGATCCCGCTTCCCGGCGGCCTCTTCTTCTTCGTCCAGGGGATCCTTGTTAGCTGCGCCTGCAGTGATGCACAAAGTCACTATCCAGGTCTCTGTGCCCTCTAGACCCATATCAACAGCACACACCCACCCAGTTCTCAGGGCAGACGGTCGTTGACCTCTGGGTCATCGGCCCCTACTTCGTCGTCGACAGCCTTCCCATTGAGGCCCTGACCCCTCTTCTTCCAGGGCTACAGGTTCTTCAGTCTCACGGGGCCCTTCAGGCAGGTCGTTCATCCCTGTACCATCATCCCCCCACCCCATCGATGCAGTCTTCGACTGTCGACCTGAACAAAATCTTCACTAAGTTCATGTCAGTGATTGTGCAACAGCTGGGTGCATTCAGGCCCACGACACCGTCGCCATCAATGGTGTCATTGACTCCTACTTGTCAGCCTCGGGAGGCTTCCCTCAGGCCGTTGTTGGTGCATCCAACGTAACACCTGGATTTGAAAGAGGTCGACATCGAGGAATACCATCCAGACCTCATGCTTCCTGATGATGATAAGGTCTCTAAGACCTGAGACAAGTCCTCGGGAAAAAGTAATTAAAAAAACAGAGATCGCGACCGCTCCCCCTGGCTGTTATCCTGCTTCCCGACGGCCTCTTCTCCTTCGTCTAGGGGATCCTCGTTGGCTGCGCCTGCAGTGACATACAAAGTCACTATCCAGGTCTCTGTGCTCTCTAGACGCATACCAACAGTGCACCCACCCAGTTCTCAGGGCGGACAGTCGTTGACCTCTGGGTCATCGGTTCCTACTTCATCGTCGACGGCCTTCCCATTGAGGCCTGACCCCTCTTCTTCCAGGGCTACAGGCTCTTCAGTCTCACAGAGCCCATCAGGCAGGTCGTTGATCTCTGCACCATCACCCCCCCCCCGCCCCATCGATGCAGTCTTCGACTGTTGACCTGAATAAAATCTTCACTAAGTTTACTTCAGTGATTGTGCAACAGCTGGGCGCATTCAGGCCCATGTCACCGTCTCCATCAATGGTGTCATTAACTCCTACTTGTCAGCCTCAGGAGGCTCCCCTCAGGCCATTGTTGGTGCATCCAGTGTAACACCTGGATTTGGAAGAGGTCGACATTGAGGAGGACTACCATCCAGACCTCATGCTTCCTGATGATGATAAGGAAGAACAGGAAGAGATCCTGGTCTCTGACAGGTCCACAGTTTCCTGTGTTAGTAAGGATTCTGTTAAACATACTCCTAGGTCTCCTCCTGAGGACCCCACATTTTTCAATTTGATGAAGCAATTGTCCTCGGCCATAGGCTCCCACCTGAGAAGGAGTATGTCACCAGGAAAGAGCTGGTGGGCTTCCTGGAGATCCCAGAGTCTTCCTCACAAAATCATTCCTCCCATCTTGCCTGCCTTGAGGAATGTGGCCACAGCTGCCTGGCATAGGCCAGACATCGTGCCAACCATGCCCTGCAGGGCAGATAAAGTTTACCATACCCCCCAGGGGTTCCCCTGCTATGCTGCCTAGCCTGAAACACACTTAGTGGTCAACTCATTCTATCCTATCGTCACTTAGAATGTTCAGGTACCCTCTGCCTGCTGCTAGAACACTGGTGTTCCTGAAGGGGTTCTAGTTTTGCAGTATTCATACAAACACACTGTGCTTAAACCTACATATCTTAAAAACCATACATCCAATTTTAAAACTGTAAAAAGAAAAGTTTTTCAGGACAAAATGTTTTTGAAAATGAGTGAGGTTTGGTAATGTCCATTTAACTGGATTTAGTGTTGTGTAAGGCAGTTTTTTTCATATTTTCATAAATTCTGATGATTGTATCTAAATATAATTATGCTCTGTTTACTTAGTCATACAAAAATATTAAATTTCTGTAAAACTGTTGGTTAAAATTGTTAAAAATATACAATAAACATCTGTCATTGTCTAAATATAAATTTTGCAAGGTTTTTACCATTTTTTTAGTTAGAAATCAGTGTCTGAATCTCTTGTTATTACAGCTTGAGTTTTTTGTTCTACTCTACTGGTTGGAATTTTTGCAGTGTTTAATTCTTCTTACCCACTGATTTTAGTTTATGAATCTGATTATCAATTTATTTTGTTTTTTCCCCTAGTTTGGTAAGAACATATTTACACATTAAACCTTGCTGAGACCCTTGTTCTTGCTACACCCTCCTACAACCTGCGATCCAGCGGCTCCCATGCCCTCATGGTACCTAAAACCCGCACACAAATGGGTGACAGAGCCTTCGCTGTGTATGCGCCTAGGGTTTGGAACTCTCTTCCAACTAGCACTCGCTCCTCTCCCTCGCACCAGAGCTTTAAAGCCTCCCTCTGGGGTTTTCTCAAAACGGCTGCCACCTGTCTCTGCACTAGACAAACCCTCTCAGCCTGAGATGCCCCAACTTACTGAGATGCTACCTAAACATTACGACTTGGGCAGAGCACAACTGTGCTTATACTCCTCCTGTTCTCACAGCATATATAAAAGTGGACCATTTAGGCCTACCGGCAAAACAGGGTGAGCACTGTAACTGTGCACTCCTTTCTCTCGCACTGGGCCCACTCTATTACAACTGTGACTCCTCCTTATTCTAACTGCTAGCCTTACAACTTGCTGCCTGGAGCGATGAATTCATACTGCACTTCTTCCTTCTGACCGCAATGTTTAATACTGTATTATAATTAATGGTCTCCGTTTTCTCCCATTGCCAAAACCGTGTGTTAAATGCCGTAACACCTGAGTAGGTGTTACGGCATTCACGCGCTCCCTTTGAACAACAAAGCGCTCGAGACTAAACATAGCGCAGCGTTAAATTGTCCTTGTACAGGCGGGAGCTTAATGTCCCTGTTTCAAGAACAGTAATGACGAAATACATTTCTCTGCATTACCTCCATCCCCAACACACTCTTGTTGCTTCTAGGCTCACTGGTAAACTGAGGTAATGCAGAGAAATGATGTTTTCGTCAGTACTTTTATGCGGAAACGAGGGATGAATAAACTCACGCATCTATTAATTAAGCGGAGCCCTTCAATTATATAAAATAAAATATGGAGAAGTGTGTCAAACTCGAATTTAACACACACCCTCGTTGTTGGATGGCACTCATAAACCCTTCGGGCTTCGCCCTCGGGGTTTATGTGCCATCCAACAACTCGGGTGTGTGTTAAATTCTCGGAACACACTTCTCCCCATACTTTATCCTATATGTAATACCTTTTTTTGGTATTGTTGTCTTACAATGTCCCTGTGTTCTGGTCACTTTATATTAACTCTTCACTACTATTTGCCTGATGAAATCTGATGCTTGTAAAGTCCCTGTTGTGCTAATTCTATGTAATGTAATCCTCCACTTGTATTTGCCTGATGTTCATGTATGTACCTTGTAATCTCCCGGGTCGCACCTGAAAATAGGCACTTGGCTGTCTAGTGTGCTTACCCGGTTAACAAAAGCAAATAAATAAATAAATAAATAAATACCTTAGAAGGACACATCAGGAAGTGATGTAGGAAGGAAGTGCTTTGTGAGGTCAAGTGATGTTAATAGGAAGAACACTTCCAGTGTAGGTCAGTGAGCTGACACAGGAAATGGATACATTTTTTAGTGCTGGAGGTCTCTCTATGATTAATTGCATATTTGTTGTATTTAAAATGTGTAATTTCATTGAAATAAACCACTTTATTGCATTTTGTAATAAAGTCCCATAATAAGTATAGGAAACTGTATTTTATTTGTGCTGTTTGCTTTATCATACTGTAAATGAAGCATGATTGTTCATGTAATGGCTCACAGTCTTTCAGTAAACATCATGTTACATAAATGTGTGTATTATTTAACTTCCTGGCATAGTTTATTGTTTTGGGGTTGTATTATGGGATGGTTTAAGGCATACCTCTCAACTGTCCCTAATTTTCAGGGACGTCCCTGATTTTGCCTCAAAATTTTACTCTGTCCCTCTTAAAAATTGCGTTTCCGTGACCAACCAGCAGGGGTTGTAAGCACAAAATAATGTCAAACATTAAAGTTACAGACTTGTTCTTCCTTAGAAAATGCATTTTACACTAAGCCCTATACTCTACCAGATTCCTGAGTGGATAACACCAATTTTGAAAATGTGTCCCTGATTTGGTCCTTTGTCCCTGACTTTTTTAAGCCTTGTCCCTGATTTACGAGGCAGGAGGTTGAGAGGTATGGTTTAAGGTGAGGGAATGACTGTATGATGAAGCACTGTGTGTTGGGGGGTGGGGGGGTCCTGTATTCATAATGCATGCTCAGATGCACTTCATATGTTTTGGAGAAATGAGAGGGCTGTATGCATCTAATAATGGTGCTAACAGACACTGTAGATACATTATGGGTATACGTATAGGGTGATGAAATTGCTGAAAAGGCACTGGTAATTTGGGGTATACTGTGTCATGAGGAAGGGGGTGGGTCTGCCTGTACCAAGGAATGATGCTCATAGGCACTGCAGTCATTTTGTGTCATGAATTGGCACCCGTCCTTTGGGTATACTCAGTTGTGGGGAAGCAGGTGGGGCTGCCTACACCTGATAATGGTGTTCATATGCCATACAGAGACATTGTGGGTATACGTACAGGGTGATGACATGAGCACCTATAAAGGTTGTGTACTGTGTGCTGCGTCACATGGATTGCCTGCATACACATGTGATATGTTGCAGCATTCAGTATGGCGCACTGTGTGGGTGGGAAGGAGTGTGGGTATGCCTGCACCATGGAGTGATGCTCATTGGTGCACATGTGTACTATGTGCTGTGTTACATTTGAATGGACTGTATAAGTCATACATTGGCACTGGTCACATCACAGTGCATCAGAGGTAAGGGCTGGTCTAAAGCATTATGAGCACAAGGGACTAAACAAGTGGTTGTGGAGTGATTCGAACTTGAATAGAACATTACAGTGCATCTGAGGGTAGTGTTGGAATGAATCCTGATATGTACAATGGACTACACCTTGGTGACTGAGGAGGGATCCATATCAGTAATGCACATCACAGAGTATCAGAGATAAAGGTTGGACTGAAGACTGATGAACAGATGGACTACATCAGTGACTCTTGTGGGATTTGAACCTGAACAGCACTTTACAGTGCAATAGAGGTTGGGGCTGTACTGACACCAGATGAGTCGATGGATAACACCATTGGCTGTGGAGGGATCTTAACCTGAAATGCACTTCACTGTTCACTACAGTTTGGGGCTTGATTGATTCATGATATGGAGATAGATCTTACAAGTGGCTGTGGAGAGATTTGAACCTGAAGAATACTTTACAGTGCATCAGAGACTGGGGCTGAACCGATGTCATATGAATTGATGGACTACACCAGTGGATGTGGAGGGTTTTGAACATGAAATGCACTTCACAGTGCATTATGGGATTGGTCTGGACTAATACATGGTAGGTCGATGGTCAACACCATCAACTGTGGAGGGATCTGAACCTGAAATGCACTTCACTGTTCACTACAGTTTGAGGCTTGACTGATGCATGGTAAGGAGCTAGATCTTACCAGTGGCTGTGGAGGGATTTTAACCTGAAGAGCACGTTACAGTGCATTAGAGGTTGGGTCTGGACTGATGTCATACGAATCGATGGACAACACCAGTGACTGTGGAGGGATTCAAAACTGAATTGGCCTTTACGGCGCATCAGAGCTTGGGGCTGGACTGATGCTAGATGAGTTGAAGGCAACACCATTATTTTTTCATTTTAAACAATCGGCAACTGCGTAGTAAGGAGAAAACTCAAGTGCAGAGCATGAGACAAACATGCTACTGACCCTAACCCGCTTATCATCCATAATGCAGGGAGCAACATGCCACGTAGATTTTAACATAGCCATTATCCAAACATAAACGCTTTCAAAAGTAACAGAAGGTGCTGAATTCGTGTGAACTCATCTAGTACATGCACAAGAAACACTCTCTCCCATCAGGAATACCAAACGGCTCCATAAGATGTGATCACACAGGATGACCAGAAATTATCCCAAAATGAACAAAGTAACGACTATGAAAACTTCTGTCATAAATGAAAACAAATAAAATAAATACAGATTACAAACTGAGGTTTTGGCACCAAAATGTAGTGAGTATTTTAGGATGAGAACAGTGCCTCATCTTGAAACTAAGTTTCCAGTCACCATGCTCTTCCTGCACCAGTGTGCGCTCTGACTGGTTAATGGAAATAGTGATGTGTACAATAAGCATAGAGGAAGCAAGGCAACAGTGAGGATCAATATTACCAAGTGGTGACGCACTACAGAGCTAGGCGTGTGCAGGTGAGAGCTGCGAGCCCTAACTGAAACATTAAAAAAATTAAATAAATCACTGTACATTCTAGAGCCTGGAGAGCCACTTTCCCTCTAGTGACAGTTGTAAAAAAACACCAGAGTCCTTGCTTGAATGCTAAATAAGGATTTATTCCACCATTTCAGGCACACACATTGAATAGAATAGTGGAAGGCACAACAAAAAGATCTGCGTGCAGGTTCCCTGGTGCTTCGACAATTATGGCTTCATCAGGGGGATGATGCCGGCACCTAAGACAATCCCTTTATACCAATTAAATTCAGAACTGATGATGTCAGAAAATCTGACCAATCACAGAGCTCAATTTTTAAATAAGAAATATTCAGCTCACTTAGTGGTATAAATGGACTAATAGTCATATCAATCATGATATCAGTGGCAACATGTTATTGTAGAAAAATACCCCGAAAGACAAAACAATACACCAAAAGTGGTGACAGCCAATCAGATTGCTCAAATGCAAAAAATCTAAATTATGAAATTAATTATAGTGTCAACCTGATCAGCTTAACGTGTTACACTAAAACAAGATGATTTGTTGTTATAAGACAAACTAATGGCAGAATGAGCATAATAAATATTTTTCACAGCACATGTAAAAAATAGTAAATTTATTTATGTATTTATTTATTAATTAAGGCGTGTTTTCTCAAAAATAGCTAATGGGAATGCATATTATATTAGGCAAAATCAGTAAGCGTACGATGTCCCCTATTGGCTGGTACAACTCAATTCATCAAAAGTAAACAAATGCTTGTGCTGCACCAAGAGAAAGACATGGACGCTAATCGGCGTCATCAGGCAATACAGCACATAATGTAGGATGCTATACGGTGTCATCAGGAAAAAGAGGTATGTTTTTTATGACGCCATATGGCATCATCAGGACGTAATGAGTTTTAAGGCAGCCCACTACAGGTCTAAGGCACCTTAGCTCCCTCCCTCGGATAAAGAGTCCTGCAGAATTGACTTCTGGGGTCAGAAGGTTTATGCCTCCTCCACCCTTGGGCTGAGGATTGCAAACTATCTGTCTCATATGGTCAAGTACCAGAATTCTAGCTGGAAGAAGGGCAAGGCTGCCACCCAGGCCCTCCCAGATGGCACACAGAAGCAGGAACTTCTTACGTGCCTGCAGATGGCTGAGGATGTCAGCAAGCACCTTCTCAGTGCCCTCTATGACATGGCTGACACTATTGCCAGGGCTGCTGCCACAGGCATATACCTACATAGGCACTCCTGGTTGAGGGTATCTGGTTTTGCTGCTGATGTTCAGCAGAAGGTGCTTAATTCCCCCATTAATGGCACTAAGCTGTTCAATACTGATGTCCAGGATATTATCAACGATCTGCAGGCCTCTGGCAGGGGCCATCAAGTCAACCACTCTCTATCCTTACTCATCCAGGTGGACAAGCGTCCTCCCTTTCGCAAGGCAACCAGTAGACCAGTGCAGCCTTCATCCCCAAAGGAAAACGCCTCCGCTGTCTTGCCCACCCCTCAATGCTGCAGCTGCGATAGCGTCCCAGGAGTGAGGGAGGCCCAGCCCGCGGCTGTATCTGCTTGACTCTTTGCCAGACCCTCCTCTTTCGGTCCCCAACCAAGAGGTGGTAGTTGAAGGCGGTTCTCCCTCCATCTAACTCACTGGAAAATCATAACCCATGCTTGGATTCTACAGATCATAAAAGGAGGTCACACCCTGGAGCTCACCAAGCAGTTTCCAGACACCCCTCCCTCCAGTTACCCCCCGGCTCACTTGTCTATTCTCTGGGAGGAGGTACAGTCCCCTCTGTGCAATCAGACCATTGAGCCAGTACTCAGGCACCAGAGAAACGGAGGATTTTATTCCAGATTTTTCCTGGTCCCCAAAAAGACCGGAGATTTGAGGTCATTCTGGATCTAAAGGACCTCAGTCTGTACATCTGGTACAAGAAATTCCGGATGGTAACTTTGCCAGGCCTGCTGCCTCTCCTCAGGACAGGTGATTGACTGTGTTCGCTGGACATGCAGGATGCTTACCTGCATGTATCGGTCTTTTCTCCTCATAGGAGGTTTCTCCGCTTTGCCTTTCAGGATGAGACTTATCAGTTCAAAGTGCTGCCCTTTGGCTTGTCCTCTGTGCCGTGGGTCTTTACTGAGTGCTTAACAGCAGTAGCAGCAGCTCTCAGAAGGGAAGGATTGTACATTTTTCCTTATCTGGATGACTGGTTTCCAAAGAACCCATCAAGGGAACAGCTCTTGCTGACTCTGGAGAGAACTCTCCAGCTATTTCCCTCCCTGGGCAATACTGTCAATCTGCCCAAGTCAGTTCTAGTGCCATCCCAAAGGCTGCAGTACATGGGGCAGTTCTAGACTCGGCACAGGGGAAGGCTTTTCTTCCCCAGAACAGGGCTGAGGGCTTTATGGCCTAAGCTCAGGAAGTTGCTCAAAGCCACTATGTTCCTGCCAGGGTGTACCTGAGAATGCTGGGTCTGATGGTGGCTGCCATACCCACTGTTTTATCGGCCAGGCTCCATATGCGCATTCCTCCAGTGGACCCTCAGGGTACAGTGGGACCAGCATATGGACGAGTTAGATCACCTAGTCCTGGTCTCTTCCTCAGTCCGCAAGGTGCTGAAGTGGTGGATGGACACCGCAAATCTGCTGCAAAGCGTCCCATTCCAGATCTCTTCCCCACATGTGATCCTCACCACGGATGCATCCAGTCTGGGCTGGGAAGTGTGCCTGGGCCCCTTCCAAACTCAGGGCTCTTAGTCCTAGATGGAAACCTCCCTGCATATCAGTGTTCTGGAGATGAGGGAAGTACTCTACACCATGCAAGCCATTCAGAACCACCTTGCCCTGGGTCAGCTACTGGTGCAGTCCGACAATCTTAGTGTAGTGTACTACATCAGTGAGCAGGGAGGGGATGCATTTGTACCCCCTATACAGGGTGGCTATGAGAGTGTGGTACTGGGCGTTAGATCATGGTCTAACACTCTTGGCAGTCCATGTACCAGGCATGCTAAACACACTGGCGGACAGCTTCAGCTGGACCCAGTCCAGCATGCATGAGTGGAAGCTTCTCTCATCCGTCATAGAAGAAATGTTCGACAGATGGAGTCATCCAGAGTTGGACCTCTTTACGTCCCCACTCAAGGCAAAACTGCCAAATTTTTGCTGGCTAGATCCAGGGCCTGGACTTTTCTGGTGAGATGTGTTGTCACTGTCCTGGAGCGGGAGGTTCCTCCATGCCTTCCCTCCATTTCCTCTAATTCGGGGAGCACTAATCAAACTGCAGGTGGAGGGGGCCAGCATGATTCTAATAGCTTTATTCTAGCCTAGGCAGATATGGTTTCCATTACTTCATCAGCTGACAGAGGAACCTCTGGTTCCTCTCCCCCTCTGCAGGAATCTGCTGACCCAGGCTCAGGGGACCCTGGTCCTTCCCAACCTCAGGTCCCTTCATCTGCATGCTTGGCTCTTGAGGACATAGCCTTCGCCAGGTTTGACGTTTCCAACAGAGTGATGGATGTCCATGTGACCACTTCCTTTGCCTCCTGAGTAAATCAGGATCGTGGGATGCCAGAATAAAAAAAGACCAAACATAGAGGCAGATTTGCCGAAATAGGAGCTTCGTGTAAATCGGAGCACAGAACGGAATGGACTGTAACAGTCCAACAAAGTAAAGTTACCCCGATTCAGGACACTTGCATGTAAAAGTGCCTTTTGTCTCCAGGGGAAAGAACTGAGGAGGGAGCGGGGCCGCTCACACCTTTATAAGGTTGATGATGTTGACGATGTGGGCGGCCCCAGTTGTACTGCTGAAAATCTTCCATGTGGATCCTGCTTCACCGACAGTGATGTTCCTTCAGTGTGATCTGATGACTGAGATCCCCTCGAAGATATATTGTTACGGTAAGTTCTTATGTAACTGTTCTACTTCCCTCTTGAATCCCGACAGTCCAAAAGTGCAGTGTCACTCGAGTCCTTGCCAGAGTAGAAGATAACAAGCTTGTAGCTGGTTCAAAATAAGAATTGAATTGCTGAGTAGCAAAATGGAAGGGCCGACAGCAGGTGCTCCTTCCTGATCACCCAGCGCTTTGACGCTTCGCAAGTCTTCCTCCATTGGTGGAGGCTTTTAAGTGGGGTCTGAAGGCACTTCTATTCAGAGAAGCTTTTGGAAGCCAGCTGTAATTTTGATTATTATTGAAGCACTGCTATTTTACTGAGATATGATTTTATAGAGTTTTATTGATCTGTCGAGATCTGTTTATTGTATATTGTTATTTATGTCTGTTTACTGCATCTCTACCTTTGTAAAGTGACCAGAGCCTCCGGGATTGGGCGTTCAAGAATTACTTGCACTGGTTTGATTGTTTTAGGGAATAAATGATGATTCCTAGTTTTCTTTCTTCAGAGGTCGTGCCCAGCTTTACCCCTACCCCCCAATCCAGTAATCTGTCCTGGGGTTCTTGTTCCCTGTGTGCATCACCTTGCACTTTGACATTGAATTTCAACTGCCAAACCTTTGACCACCTCTCTAGCCTTTGCAAGTCTCTTTGCATCTCCCTTACCCCCTTTTCTCTGTCTACCCTGCCACAGAGTTTAGTGTCTTCTATGATGAGGCACATCTTATCCTGGATTCCTTCTCCCATGTTGCTAATGAACATATTGAAAAGGACTGGATACAGGACTGATCCTTGTGGCTCCCCACTGGTGAGCTCTTCTGATTTGACTCCATTAACCACAACCCTTTACTGTCTCTCAGCCAACCAGTTTCTGACCCATTTAACAGTGTCTTTCACTGTACCGAGATCCTCTAGATTCTTCAGCAACGTTGTGTGAGGCACCAAGTCAAAAGCTTTGCTGAAATTAGAGTAGATCCACAGCATAGCCCTTGTCCACAACCCTTGTTACCTAGTCAAAGAATATTATCAGGTTGGTCTGACAAGACCTTCCTGCCATGAACCCGTGCTGTTTATTGTCTTGGAGTCCACTGCTTTCCATGTAGTTTGTGAGGTCCTCTGACTTGTGCCTCCATCAGTTTGCCCACATCCGAGGTAAGACCGACAGGTCTGTACTTACCTGGTTGCTCCTTGTCTCCTCCCCCCCAATGGAGCGGGACTACAACCGCTATCCTCCAGTCTTTTGGAACTACCCCTGTCTGAATTGAGCTATTGAATAGCTTCACCAGGAGTTCACCTAGTTCCACTGTCAGTTCCTTGAGCACCCTTGGATGCATCCTGTCTGGCCCCGGGGCCTTATGTATCTTAAACGAAAACTACACCCTCATGTTACTTATATTTATTTATCTTTTGTTGACCAGGAAGGAGGACTACAAATTTTTTTGCCTATTTTCAGCCTCATCCCGGGGGTGGAGGTGGGATACAGATGGATGCCAACTGAAACTGAATATCTTGTAAAGTTTATTTGCTTCCATGTTAATAGACAACTTTTTTTCTTGTAGCTGTTAGGGATATATGTGATTGCTTTCGTTTATTTTCACTCTTCATACTAGTCCCTGTAAGTGTCCTGGGGGGTCTCCATTTTATGGTTATTGAAATCTCATTGTCCCTCAGAGCTGTATTAAAATATGAGAACATGATGTATCAGCACTCTTTAGACTCCATAGTATGCATATCTGTTTATTTAGAGTTTTAACAAAACAAGTTGCAGCAAGGTGTGAAATACTACATTTACCTTCAGTTCGCTTTGCAAACTGAGTTGTAATGTAGGGTTTTTCCTTTTAAACTGCATTCGATTTGTGTGTTTCCAGAGAGCTTTTTCAGGATATTTGTACTTGGCATAGAGATACATGGTATAAATGGGTGATGCGATATTATGTTCTCATATTCTAATGAAGCTCTCATGGACAGTGACATTTCAACAACCATAAAATGGAGACCCCCAGGATGGTTACAGGGGGCTGGCATGAACAGTGAAAACAAACTAAAGCAAACATGTATATCCCTAACAGCTACAGGAAAAGAGTTGTCTGCTAACATGGAAACAAATACAATTTACAAGATATGAGGGTGTAGTTTTCCTTTAAGGCCTGCTAGCCCTTTCCAAACCCTTTCACTAGTAAATACTTGCTTCCTCATCTCAGGAATCCCCTTTACAGCTGCCTTTATGCCACTCTGTGGCAGAGGCTCTCTATCTTCCCTTGTGAGAAGAGAGCAAAAATAGTCATTGAGAATGGCTGCTTACTGCCTGACCCCCTCAGTTGCCCTATCTCCCTCTGTTAGCCTAACAATTCCTCCTCTTCCCTTCTTTCTTTTTTCCCTAATACATCTAAAGAACTGTTCCCCTCCACACTACCCAGCTGTGTCTGTCTTTGCTTCTCTGACTACCCTTTTGGCTTCCCTCGTTCTCATTCTTCTTTCCCTTGTTTTTCCTTGTACCTGGTGAAGGCCTTCATCTTCTCAGTTGCAGTCTTCACCATTCATTACTGGTGGGTGTTAGCTGAGAGTGCAGCACCCCGCAGGAGATTTTTTTTCAAGGGGGAGGAGCTGGCACCGGTGGCACCACCCAAGAGGCTGACGTACGGCTGCGCCTCGTGACACATCACACAAGGCGTGGGTAAATCCCCCAATAACCGACACCCTGTCGTGCCTTATTGCTTAAAGATACATTGGAAGATCAAGAATTACTGTAGGTACGTAATTTTCATTTCTCACCCCAGGAATACTCCAATATTCCTAACTCTTCTGCAGTATACCTTTAAGGTCAGATCTGCCCGGAGATAGAATGCTATGCTAATGATAAAATCATTGGCATGAGCCACTTTTCAAATGTTGCCACCTACCAACTGCCTACGTTCTAACCCTCAGATTTCTCTTTCCGCCTGTCAATACCAGATGCCTGGAGATTTCCTCATCATCATCATCTCGTCAGAGAAGCCTTAATTAATAACAAATACTGAAGTATTTTTCATTTATTTTCATGTGCTGCCTCTTATCAGTGTTATTTTAATAACCGTTAGTTTTTTTTTTGGCTAGTTTTGTGTTGTTTTCTCGGTTTCTCACAGTTCGGGATAACTGCTGAGGAACCGAAGTACTTTTAGTTAGTTTTGGGGGTTTTCCCCATTTATTTACTAGTTTCTGTAAGTTTTGTGCGTTAGAATCTTTGTTTTTTTAGGACCGATAACTTCGGTTCCAAACCGCTAATCCCAGTTCTATTTCTATCAGTTCTCGTTTCCGCTCAGTTTCTCCGATCGGTTCCTGAACTGACCGTAACCAATAAATTTTTTGGTTTTTGAATTTAAAAACCTTTAATGTTTTGTGGTTGCAGTTTTTCTTCAGTATGTCAGAAAAACCTAAAAAGAGAACCAGAAAACCTGGTTTAAAAAACTGTTCTGAGTGAGTTTTTGCCAAGGCAGATAAGCAGTCTGTGTATTCTGCCTTGGTTTGGATCACATAAAAACGAATTGTGAAATTTGCAAATCTTTTCCTGAAAAGATGCTTGAAAAACGTCTGGAGAGATTAAATAAGAAATTGAAGGGTCCCTCTGGCTCTGACCAGCCGAAACCCTCAGGGTCTGTGGGTGACACCACAACTTCTACTGTTTCTACCCCAATACGGATAAAAAGAGAGACCCTCTGAATGCTAGCTCTCCGGTTCCAGGAAAAAAAGTAAAGAAAACAAAGCACACTGAACCCCCAGTGGAAAAGGGGACTTCTGTGGTGCCTGCCTGTGTGCCTTCTCCTTCAAAGATTGCACAGGCAATAAAAATAATGCAAACTTTGCAGGATCTGCTGCCTATAGTTTCACTGTCCCTAGTCCAGACCCCTGCACCCTCCAACCCACCCTCCTTTCCTGAGGAGCGTGGTGAGGTAGAGGAGGAGGAGGAAGAGGAGGAAGAAGAAGGTAAGCCTATAGAGCCTGAGGTCTCCCCTGAACAGGAGTTTGGCTCCCCTCCCAGGACTATAGAAAATTATTCATCTCATTTTTCCTTTATCAGCAAAATTGCTGATGCCTTGGACATCCCCACCGCTGAAGCTGTAGAGGATGAGGAGGAGGCTGAATATCTGGAAATGATGGGGCTGACTCCTACTGAAAAAACTGTCACTCCCCATAAACAAGTTTTTTAAAAGAGATATTTTAAAACTCCTCCAAGCTCCTGGGTCTGTCCCTCCTTTGGACAAAAGGTTGGATAAAAAGTATCAGCTTGAGAAAACAGGGGCTGATTTCTTATTTTCACACCCTGACCACCAGGGAGTGGTGCAAGCTGCAGCTTGTGACAAGGCAAAAGTCCCTCTGGCTTCCCACCCTCCAGAGAAGGACTCTCGAAAAATTGAAAGTATGGCCAAGAAAGGTTACCTGTCAACCTCTCTGGCCATTAGGCAAGCTTACTATCAGGCCTATGCAGCCCAGTACCAGAAGGCTCTCTGGCAGTCTGTCCTGGATATGGCTGAGAAAGCACCTTCTCCTCTTTTGGCAGACCTAGCTGAAACTGCTAGGTTTGGCCTGGAAGCTGCCAAATACCAGCTCCAGATGGCAGCAGACAGTAATGAGATTGCTGCAAGGTGGATGGCAAATACCATCACACAGAGAAGGTTTACTTGGTTAAGAGCCACAAACCTCACGCAGGATATCCAGAATAAGACTCTGGATTTTCCTTTGGAGGGAACTTCGCTATTTGGCAGCCATACAGAGGCCTATATGAAGAAGGTGGATGAGTATAAAGCCACCTTCCATAGCAATTCTGCAAAAGAAAGACCCTCCACCTCCTCTAGACCTTTCAGTAGGGGAGGCAGGGGCAGACAATTCCATTCCAGGTCTTTTTTATCAGGCTATGGTACTTCCTCAGGCACCCCAATACCCGCAGCAATGGTATTTCAGGGGTAGGGGCAGAAAAGGTGCCAGGCGTGGTGCCCATTCTCAGCCCCAATCTAAGCAGGACTCCTGACTTCATCGATCAGGCTGCCTCTCCTTTGCCAGTAGGGGGCAGGCTGACCCATTTTTTTCCAGAATTGGAATACCATCACCACAGACAAGTGGGTTCTGGAGATAATGGGTCAGGGCCTGTCTTTAAGTTTCAAGTCCTCCCCGGTTCAAACAATCGGAGTTTTCAAACCAGCTTCCCTCCTGGAAAGCAAAAGGCTGGAAAAAGAGGTGAAACACCTTCTTTCACTAAAAGCAGTGGAACCAGTGCTTCTGCATCAAAGGGGAAAAGGACTTTACTCAAGGTATTTTCTCACACCAAAGGAAAATGGAGAGCTGCGACCTATCTTGAATATCAGGGTCCTCAACAGGTTCCTAGCAAAACCAAAATTCAAAATGGTAACTTTGTCTCTGATTCTACGAGCACTCCGAAAAGGAGATTGGCTGGCATCATTGGATGTAAATGATGCCTATTTCCACATCCTCATAAGGGAGTCTCACAGAAAGTATCTCCAGTTCAGACTCTTGTCAGGTCATTATCAGTTCTCAGCTCTACCTTTCGGTCTCACTTCAGTACCAAGGGTGTTCACAAAGTGTCTGGCTGTGGTAGTGGCTCACCTGCATAGACAAGGTGTCACAGTATTTCCCTATCTAGACGACTGGCTGGTGGTGGGAAATTCACCACAACAGTTAGCAGAACACCTACAGCTCACTCAGCAGCTTCTGCAGTCTCTGGGTTTCCTTTTAAATCTAGAAAAATGTGTTTTTCTTCCTTCTCAAATTCTGCAGTTCATAGGAGCAGAATTGAATACCATAGTGGGCAGAGCCTTTTTACCCAGAGACAGGGTAAAAAGCATCTTGCAGTTAGCAGGTTCTTTCAGGCTCAATGTCCCAAGGACTGCAAGGCATTTTCTTCAACTTCTGGGCCACATGGCAGCTGCAACAGGCACAGTGCTAGACTCCAGGTTTCAGATGAGGGACATGCAATTTCACTTAAGAGCTCATTGGTGCCAAAGAAAGGATTCCCTGTCAGAGCGCATTCCTGTAACAAAAACATTTATCCAAGCTCTTCAGTGGTGGAAAGAGGAAACCAACCTCAGAGAAGGGGTTCCTTTCCAAAAAGAACTTCCATCAATGATTCTCACAACAGATGCATCCCTCATGGGCTGGGGGGGCTCATCTAGCAGAGCACACTACACAGGGCCCTTGGTCAAGTGCAGAGACTGTTTTACACACAAACTTGTTAGAGCTCAGGGCAGTGTTTCTGGCAATGCAAGCTTTCAAGCCACTGATACAGGGAAACGTAGTGCAATTCAGGACAGACAACACTACCACCATGTACTACATAACCAAGCAAGTGGGAACAAGATCAAGACTCCTTTGCACGGAGGCCGTGAGAATTTGGACCCTAGCTTACTCACTGGGCTCCTCACTACAGGCCATTCATCTGCCAGGCAAAGACAATGTTCTGGCAGACGCCCTGAGCCGAATCAGCCAGGGCCATCACAAATGGTCCCTGCAAGTGGTGCAGACCTTATTCAGGAGGTGGGGCACTCCAGAAATAGACCTCTTTGCCTCTCATCAGAGTAACCACTTGCCACAGTTATGTTGCAGGCCTCTAGTAGTGAGCACGGTTCCTCTGGATTCCCTTATTCTGGATTGGTCAGGGAAATTCCTGTATGCATTCCCTCCGTTTCCTCTGGTATACAGAGGGCTGTTGAAACGCAGGTCTCAGCCAGCAACAATGATTCTGATAGCCCCAGACTGGGCCAGATAGCCATGGTACTCCCTGTTGCCATCCATGTTAGTGGACAAACCAATACACCTTCCCAGGAGGCACAATCTTCTGACCTCCAACCAGGGGAGGCTACTGTATCCGAACCTCAAGTCACTCAGGCTCAAAGCTTGGCTCATGAGGACCTAGAGTATGCTGGTTTACATCTTTCTGAGCCAGTTATGGATGTCTTATGAGGATACAGGAAATCCTCTACTAAGAAAACCTATGCCTCAAAATGGAAGAGGTTTTCTATCTGGTGCTCTAGTAGGAGTATAGTGCCAACCCAGGCAGGAGTGCCGTTGGTATTGGACTACCTGATCTACTTACATTCCACAGGCTTACACCCTTCTACATTAAAGATTCATTTGGCTTCAGTCTCGGCCCATGCATCTGCAGGCAAGTCTGTTTCTTTGGCATCAAACCCCATATTTAAAAGGTTCTGCAAGGGCCTTTCTCATATGTATCCACCGGTGAGAGAACCGGTGCCAGCTTGGGACCTTAATATCTGCATTGCCAACTCATGGTCCCTCCCTTTGAGCCTATGTTTTCAGCACCTTTGAAGTATGTCACATGGAAAATGATGTTTCTAGTGGTCATTACTTCAGCTAGAAGGCTTAGTGAGCTCCAAGCTTTATGCACGGAAAAGGACTACATTTCCTTCCACAGGGATAAGGTAGTCCTACAGACAAATAGGAAATTCCTTCCCAAAGTGGTTTCAGACTTCCTCTTGAACCAATCTATCACTTTGCCAGTGTTCTTCACTGACCATTCTTCTTCTGGTGAACATAGGCTGTATAGCCTGGATGTCAAAAGAGCTTTGAGCTACTACATGACAGCCACTAAGCCCCATAGGCAGGACAGAACACAACTTTTCCTTACTTATGGGGATGTAGGAAAGGGAAATCCAGCATCTAAAAGGTCCATTTCTCGTTGGATTGTCCAGTGCATCCTATTTTGCTATTCAGAGGTAGGCAGGGAAGCTCCAGCAGGGCTTAGAGCCCACTCCACAAGGGGTACAGCTGCAACACTGGCAGCTGCAAGGGATGTAGCCTTGGTGGATATCTGTAAAGCAGCAACCTGGCGAACAGTGCACACATTTGTCAAGCATTACAGCTTGGATATGCAGGCTAGCGCTGATGCCAGGTTTGGTACAGCTGTCTTGCAGAGCCTGTTTCCAAAATAGGTTCTTCCTGCCACCTAAGGTACTGCTTTTTAGTCTGCAGAAGAGTTAGGAATATTGGAGTATTCCTGGGGTGAGAAGAAAAAGTTATTTACCATAGTAATCCTGTTTCTCCCAGGGGATATTCCAATATTCATAACTCTCCCACCCTGCCTCCCCATTTAAGAACCAGTGGCCTCTGTATTCCATGCTGTACCTTAGTGTTTGCATGCCACAGTCTACTTTTATTGGAACTTGTTCTTTGGGTTTCTCCTTTTCAGGTGATTCTGGCATAGGAGCTTGTGTGATTGTTTATGATAAGTTTATATTTCCTCCAGTTGGAGGTTTGGGTGGGGATTTTGAAGTTAAATTTTTTTATATATTTTAAATTTTGGGCCCTGTCTTTCCAGGCATCCACAAAATCTGAGGGTTAGAATGTAGGCAGTTGATAGATGGCAGCATTTGAAAAGTGGCTCATGCCAGTGATTCCATCAATAGCATAGCATTCCATCTGCGGGGCAGATCTGACCTTAAAGATATACTACAGAAGAGTTATGAATATTGGAGTATCCCCTGGGAGAAACAAGGTTACTATAGTAAGTAACGTTTTCTTTTTGGCTCTCGCTGCTTCCCTGACCTTTCTACGGAACTATATTGATCTCTTGTACCGTTTTCTTTTGATTACCAATCTCATGCAAGACATTGTTGCTTCGAGAATGGCCCCTATTGATTGCTCTCCCATCTTTTCTCCACATCTCTGATGCTGTCCACCACGACTAGCTCCATCATCCGGTTGAAGTCTACCCTTCTGAAATCTAGGACTTCAACCTTTGATGAGGACTTACTTGTCCCAAGGGCCAGGTTGAACCATTTAGAGTTATGGCTGCTGGACCCTAGTTGCTCCCTTGCCCTCACTCCTCCTACCATTTCCAAGTTATAAGGATAGACTATGCTCCCTGAACCTGATATCCCTTGAGAACAGGAGGCACGGGGAGGCCTCCTGCTTATCTGGGGCATTATAAATGACCCCTTCTTATTTGCAGAAATGGGCTTAGAATTTAAGCAGGATGTTATGGGAACCAGAGGGCACCCACTCAAATTACACTGCTTTACATACAAAACTAATGCTAGAAATGTTTTTTATACACAACAAGTGGTAACGGATAGGAATAATCTGCCACTAAACATTGTCATTAGTGAAAACAAACATATTTATAAACACAGACTAGACAATTGGCTCATGGAAAGGCTGGAAATCACCAGTTAAAGGTCCTGGGATGGGAGCTATTTATAGGCAAAATGCCTTCAGTTCCCTATCCAACCTCAGTATGAAGTTGGCGAGTACTACATCGAGAATTCCAGGCTGCCTATTAGGTCCTTAACTAACTACACCAGCAGGCAGTTCTGCAGTGTATCTAGTAGGGCCGGACTTCTGGAGCTCCTGGCTACTGGAATGACCCAGTCACTATCTGGCAGGTTTAGATCTCCTACCACCACCTCCTCCCCCTTTGCCATCCCTCTTTCTAGTTCTCCCCCATCTCCTTATCTCTCTCTTCTCCCTGTCTTACAGGTTTATAGGTCACCCCATTTTTCACCCCATAGTTTCTTGCCTGAGGATGCCATGAGCGGAACCCACAGTGATTATGTTTCCCCATTACCTCCCCTGATACTTCTGTCCTCCATTACCTCTATGCCCTGCCTGACATATACGGCTACACCTCCCTCTTTACCTTTTTGTCTCTCCCATCTAAACATGGTGTAGCCTGGGACTGTCAGGTTCTAATCGTTATTCTCTGTGACCCAACTTTCTGTGTTTGCTACTAGATCCATCTCAGTGTCAGCCACCATTGCCAGGAGCTCACTAATTTCTTTATTTCCCAGTCTCTTGACATTATACATTATGGCAGACCCCCTTCCTTCTTCTTCCTGATCCCTTCTTGCTTTTTCTTTTCCTTCTCCCTTATTCATCCATAGTATTCTTAATGCGGAATGTATGCTTTATCAGTCCTTTTTCATTGGCCTCTTTCCCTAACTCAATTTGAACTTCAACCTTACTGTCACCCACCTTGCTGCTACTAGTCCCCTGTTCAAGGGAGCCCTAGTTAGGTTCCTCACCTGCTCTCCCTTCTCAGTGGTTCCCCTAGCCTCCGTCTCCTCTGCAGTCAGTTTAACTGTCCAGGGTAAACGTCAAGACATCCGCCGAGAGCACTGGCTCCCTTTTTCATCAGGTGAAGGTCATCACTGTTGAAGAGCCTCCTGTCTCAGAAGCCCCCCCAACTCCCCGACAAAGTGGTACCCCTCCTCCTGACACTATCCCTTCAGCCACCCATTAAACTCCTCTGTGTCTTCCTTCCTTACTCTACCGTGCCCATTCCCCTTATTCCACACAGGGAGGACCTCGGAAAAGGCCAGGAAAGCCCAGTACACCTTTAGTCTGTCCCTCAGTCTTTTAAAGTTCTGCTGTACTGCTTCCACAAGCTAGTTCACCAGATCATTGGTACCCACGTGTACCAGCACCCCCAGATCCCCTCTTCCCTTTATCCACCATCCTCCCTATCTTATCTATATTCCGGATGTCTGATACACCAGGATGGCATCTGACCATTTCACTCCCCTTCCCTCCCCTGCCCAACACCCTCTCTGCTCCCCTTATCATTGAGTTCGCAATTGCTGTGACTTCTTGCTTATTTCCTCCTGCTCACCCCCTCATGTGCCACCTAGTTGTTCTGCCTATTCCCCCTAACTGACTCACAGCTCCCCTGATGAAGTCAGGTACCTGATCTGCCTCCAGGGGTGCAAAGTGATTTGCTGTCTGAATGGTGTGAGATTGGTCGAACCCTTTGTGGCTGCCCCTGTAACCCTTCCCCCTGTCCTTCTCCAGCACCCTGGGCTAGTGGACCTCTGGGGGAGTGGTTATGTTCAGGGGTGAACCCAGCTGAGACAGTTGCTGCAGCTGAGGTACAGTATCTCATCTATTGCAGCTACCAGATGAGCATGGAACTCCACAAGGTCCTGCAGATAGGGCATTGCCCCTTCTCCAGAGCATAACCCTAGAGAATAGCGCCACACAGTCCCCACAACTACCTACCTCCCTGCTGTACCTCATCTCCATGCTGATTCTGTGATACAAAGAGACCTACCTTATACCGTATATAGAGTTCTGTTACATTTGGATTACTTTTTACACCTCTCTTACTTAATTTAACCCTTGGTTAATTATAGTTATGTATTTGTATTTGTACAACATGCCTATACATAAATATAAACATTTAAAAATATATATGTAACCCCCCCTACAAATGGGGGTTCCCAAAAAGTCTCCCTTGAGCTTGCCTAAATGCTCACTGCCAGGCTGGTGTTCTGCATTTTAGCAGTTTAAATGTGATTGCCAGAGCCTGTATAGCCTCTGTGCACTGTCTCTTTAAGAGCTGCTTGATTGCAGCATAAGTAATCTGAGATGGAGCTCTGTTGAAAGATGTAACTATTTGCTGAAAACCATTTAGAATGATAATGATAATGTAGTTTGTCTAACCTGCTTTCTTTGTAGCAAGGACTGTTTTGTTTGTCTCCACCATCTTGGTCCTGGACTGCAAATTGGACCAATCAGTTCTGGCAGGACCTAAAATGTAGCTGGACTACAGGAGCTGTCTGAATTCAAAATCTATAGGAACTGTGATTTGAGTTTTTGTGCCTTTTTTGTAACTGAAGGAGGAGCTCTTGCTTTGACTGACAGCCAAATCAGCCAGTCAAAGCCTTTGGATCTTGAGGAAGTCCCGGGCTGCTTGCAGTTTTCAGTTAGAACTAAGCTGGAAGCTGAGCAAGAAGGAGCTGAAGTGATTCTGAGAGCAATCCTTAGTGGATTCGCATGGGAGAACTATGAAAAGGCTGAGAGTTTGGCCTCCATGTCTGCTTGCTGCTCCTGAGAGGGAGAGAAGATAATTAGTTTGGACTAAATCCAAGTTTGTGTGACTAAAGTAAGCTACTGAAGTGGGCCAGGCTCAACCTGAAGAAGACCAAATATTTTTGCTGAATGCGATTGGCCTGTCAGGAGTTCCAGCTACCCTAAGCTCCCAGTGTGTGCAGAGACTTTGCGATTGTGCCTGGGGAGCGCTTTGCCTGGTACAGTAGAATTCCCGTACATGTAAATGTGCTATGAGCTGCTAGTGGGTTGTGAGTTAGTTCCCCACTGTGTGAACTGTGTTCTGCTTGCTGGAAGCTGTATCCAGCCAAAAACGGACTGCTTCCGAACTTGTCTCCATGCGGTCTGGGCTTTGCCAGACTGGCCCAGCCAGACTACCCACTGAACAGAGAAGCCATCGACAAGAGACCTGCCTGGGGATCAGCCCCCTGCTCCATGCTTGAACAGGAATGACGCCTCTGTGACTTGTGTGGGCCCTACTTCTCCAGGCATTCCAGATCAACCACCTGCAGTCTCGATTTTCGTCCAGCCTGTGTCCAGTCTTGGGTATCGTGAGTTAATACCAGGGTAGCTCCCTACAACAACAGCTTAGTCTGAGTGTGTCATCTGATTGTCTTGTTGTTTCATTTCCTTTACGAACTGAGCCCTCTGGCTCTGGATTACAAATATTGTGTACTGTGCATGTTGTGTTTTCCATCACAGGGCCCCAACCAGCTGCAACCCCGGCCAACTCTCCTGGCTAGCCCATCTCTTCTCTACCTGGGTACCCAGAGGTGGACTGTGTGGGGCGACTCAAAGCACATGCATAACTGCTTGATTGATATAATCTTTAAGCTAATTAACCTGATTTTGCCCCTCCCTTGTTCAAGTCCCCTGAATAAATCAGATCTAACTTTTTCTGCATGTAATCTGACTGTGGTTCCAGTCTGTGCTCAGAGTACTATACTGTTGCTATTTTCTGTGCTTAACCTTGTTTTACAGGGGGTCCCTAGGGTCGAGCCAGAGGAACCAGCCCTGGTGGTAAGTGCAAACAGTGTGGGTACTTGTGTGGTATACCAGAGGTATTATGAAAGTGATTATTGTACATTGTTCAGGCCACTAGAGGGGAAGGGGGTTACAGTGTCCTGGAGGGCTGTGCCCAGGTTAGCTTGACCACTACCAACCCTGACCTCTGGGTGGAGGCACCCGTTTCAGAACTTAGGTCCTTAACCTGCTACTAGCCAAGCGGGGGGTAGTAGCCCTGGGATAGCACCACCTAGGGTTACATATACATTTCTATTTCACGTTTATCGTCCAACTGTAACAGCAAATCTCAGTAGTCTGCTAACTCGAATACTGACTTTTTAACTGAAATATCATCTCCTCTTAGCGCTTGTTTTCCAGTGAAAACATGCCTAGCCTGTCTAAATAGTCCCCATGGATTAAGCTCTCCATTCCCTTAATCGCCGTAGTTGCTGTTCACTGCAGTGTCCGTATTTTACTTCAGCAACCGCCAGAATAGTACACAGTGCTCTAAGCGCACCCTTACCAGTGCTCTGTAAAGGGCAGAATCACTTCACTTTCACAGCATGTTATATATGTCCCTTCTAGTGCAGCCCAGCACTCGCTTTGCCTTACCTACTACTGCACCTTGCTATGACTGGCTTCTTTAAATAAACTGCTTCTTTCGGCATTCTACTACAGTACAGTTAACAAGGTAAATTGTTATTACATTAAAGCCATCTTGAGAAAAAAATATGCATCACCAAAAAGCTTTTTTTTATTATAAAAAGTAGCAGTAGTATTATGTCATTTCAGTCCTGCGGCCTCACTCTTTATCATCACAGGATATGGGTAATATTTCATGTTCCTGTGCCACAACAGCATTGGTGGTTCTTTAGTCAAAGAAAAGCCTAGCAGTAGAAAATGAGGAAAACGTTGACAGGGACAAGGTGTATTGTCATATGAACATCAACAGGGAGGTGTCATAGGAAATGCAGGTTGTCCTGCTCTTAGATTGTCGATACAAAGAGCTCCGTGCTCACTACAGTAATTATCAGAACATTACTAATCCTGTTTTTTTCCTTGTAGGATGCAAAACAAAAAGTATCATCTAAAAGTCACAAGATCAGTAGTTCTGTACTTACTGAGGGAATTATGAATCATCTCTGCACTGATATAAGCATTTTGAAGCTTACTTGCATGTAAGGGGCCCAATTCACAAAGTCAAAAACTTGACACAAGGTGTTTGCGTCAGTCGGATTTGATGCAAGGGGTACCTTGCATCAAAAATTGTACCGCTGCCATTCAGAAATGCAAGCTGTGGCAACCTCAGAACCCCTTGCGGTGAATGGGTCCTGCGCCAGATCGGGGGTTGCACTATGGCGCTGGGGGCTTGAGGCAGACACAAGGTGCATAATCTCCTACGGAGGGATTCAGGAATCCCCCACGACCACCCCCACAGAGCGCATGGTCCGCGACAGTTAGACCACCTTGTACACCACTCCCAGAGCCGTCACTGGGTGGGAGGGAACTTGTGCTGCCAGCCGCCTGCAGTATCCCACGCCCCTACAGCACCCAGAAACGTTAGTGGGGTGGTGCCCGCAGGCCACCCCCATGGTGCCTGGCATGCAGCGGCTCCCCACCAGTAGACAGCACAGGCATGGCAGCAGCCGTGCAGTGTCCCCGTCGTGGAGCTGTTTCCAGCCCCCACCACAAATCTGTCCCCTACTTGCCCTTCTCATCCCCATCCAGTCCCCCACAATCCTGCGAGTCTCCTCGCGGGTCTCCATCGATGGGCGCCAATGCCGCCCGACCACCCCACAGCTTGTGGCAAACCTCTCTTATGCATCTTGACTTTGGCGCATGGCAACATCTGCCACAAACTGTGGGGTTTGGCACCGGTACACCTCCCGATAATGAATCAGGTGCAGGGTCCCTGGTGCACTGGGGATCGACGCAAGCTGCAGTTTGCCGCAGCTTGCATCGGTCTCCAAGGGGCTTTGTGAATCAGGCCCAAGGACTTCTTGACACCACAAGGGGTCACATTTTGGAAAAGTAGATATGTCCACTTTTTTAGGGTTCATTTTTTTGTTTCCTTTTTATTTAAGAAAATGTTTTTGACATTTGTTATCATTTTATAAATATAATGATTTTAAGCCAACAATACAGACACCCTAGGTGTCTCTACACTCGTCTAGAGTGTTGTCTTTTACATACTTTGTGCCCCAGAACCATTTATGTTCCTTTACTGTCCTCTCACACAGTGGGCACATGAGGCAACACTTGTAGAGACACCTTGGCATTGATATTTATATATTATGTAAAGGGTCTAAGAAATAGAGCTTGTAAGGATGTGGACATGGTGTACTATCCAGACTTTGGCAGAATCCTTTCCCCTTTAAATTCAGCCAGAAGGTCTTCAAGCTGGCTCTTCCACCCACCCAGTTGGTATCCTCCTCAGCACTGCTCCTTGACGTCAGATCTTTCTTTCTGCTGGAAGCATCAGGTTCCCTCCATCGCAGCTCCATGCTTGGTGTAAGCCATAGCTTTTTTTAAATTGTTCACTTCGTCTTCAAGCTTCCCGCTTTTGGACTTTGCTTCAAACATGGAATTAGGAGACCCGAAATCTGGTCCCAGGTTCAAATGTTGCCCATGTGGCCAGAAAATGTAGCACACCGACCCACACACCTTGCTTATTTACTGTCTGGGCACACAGCACAACCTGCAGGCTTGCGGGTTGTGTCATACCCTCCACCTCTCCTCCTTGGAGGACCATTACACCCGCCTTCTCCTGGGTCGTCCAGACGAACGGGACCATCCTGTGAAATCCAAGGATGCCTGAAGGGTAGTCTCTTCTGTGGTGGGCACAACTGAGCAACTTGATGCCTTCGAAGAGGCCGTGGTCCAGGCCACCGCGGACTCCTCATCTGCCCTTGTCATGGTGAGCATTGGCGCCTTGTTTACTGGGGCATTTAGGGATCTTTGCCAGTCCCTCCCAACCCTTCGGGAGGGCCCTTCCCATGGGTTAAGATCTTCCAAGCAGGACTCCAAATGCAAGAAGTCCCATCGCAGGTCATAGGACCGTGAGCGCGGTGGGGCCTCGGGTTCCCAGACTTCTGCCAGCTTGACGGCTGTCGAGCAGTCAGCTTCAGCCGACGATTATGTCCAGGTCACTGGCCCTTCGGAGTCCCTGTGGGGCTTGTGGCCGAGACTCAAATTGACCCACCAGTCGAGATATTTCTCGAACCGGTCGACCCATTGTCACCAGATGAGGGGGAGGATTCCCTCTCTGGGACTTGGGTCCTGCCTGATCTCTCCCGGGGGGGGGGGTGTCAGATCAGCATGCTGAACCAGACCCTTCTCCACTGGAGCCTGACTTTTTGGGGCATCCTTCACCTGTTCCCACTACTCCTCACCGTCAGACACCCCAGTGGTCGAGGTCTTGTAGTTTGAGGTCGAATAGTTCCCCACATGATCATCGGTCCTGCTCTTGACACTCTTGCAAGAGATGCTGCTGCTACTCCTCTTCTTCCTCCACCTCAGGGGAGGATGAGCTCCACCACAAGATGCGACACTGCTACGGGGAGTTTGTGTGGCAACAGCTGCTGATCACCACAGGCAACAGGCCCTTGGCTGTGTCTTGGCCCTCCTGTGTACTGTCAGTGGACACCACAACCCTGACCTGAGCTGGTACACCCAGCTAGGATGACGCCGGCCTCCACCCATTCAGATGAAGCCGCCACAGCCCAAGGAGAGGCCCTCTCCTAAGTCTGCGCATTCTGCCACCTGGCTTCCTTGTCAGTTGTCAGTCATGGTGACTCACACCGTTGAATCTCGTCGAGTCAGCAGGGATACTGGGGCACAGCCAGTGTTCATGGAGTCCTTGGAGTCGGAGGATTTCTCGATGCATTCTTACCGGACCCCTGGCCTTGACTATGAGTCTGTAGAGGGCCTTCCATCAGAGCTGGGGCCTACTTCATTCAGGGCCCTGCTGTGCTTGATGTCTGAGTGTACAGAGATCACACTGAAGCCGGTCCAGAAGTGGGCAAAGTACCCCTTGACAGAGATCCAAGATGGTTGAACTGCTGGTGACTGTCTCGACTGATGGATCCTTCCGGGGTGTTGGATCGCCTGTACGGTCACCTAGCCCTGGCAGAGGATGTCCTCTTCCTCAGAGGCATTTGGTCCCTTTACCTCTGCCTTCCCCTTCCCTTCTCCTGGGCCACTCTGGTCCTATGGGGCCTCTAACCTGGGAGCAGTTTAGAGCCATGGCTGTCCATTTCCCAGTGTATGTCAGATCCATGGATGAGCAAGTATTTCACCACTCACCCCTGCGGCAGCTGGACTCTTGACTCCTTAGACTTATCGGCCTCCTTGTCTTCCTCATCTGAGGAAGAGGATCCTTCTGTCCACCTATGCTCGGACACTGACTATATCTCCTATTAGCATTTCCTTTCGAGGTTGGTCGATGAGCTCCACATTTTGCGATTGGCAAGATGCAATCCTGAGCAGACGGCATACACTTTTCTAAGTGAATACAGTGCAGGCAACATGGTGGTGCCCATCTGACCCTCCCCCTTTCAGGAGGCATCATAACGCACTTGGCAGCATCTGTCAATCCCCTCCCCAGCCCCGATGGACTGCCAGTGCAGGTATTGCGCTCCCCAGGGATCTCCAGGAGACCTACAGTCGTGGCCAAGAATATTGGCGCCCTTGCACTTTTTCAAATAACTCACAATTTCCTCTAAACATAAGTTGAAATTAACAGCAGTACAGTATTTGGTCTCCACAATTCTTTATTTCTCTGTTAATATTACAGAACCTTTGTTTTTGTTCAGAATTGAATATATCCTTTTAAATCAGAAAATGAAAAGAAATGGCATTGACAAAATTATTGACACCCTAGACTTAATATTTGGTAGCACAGCCTTTGGTCAAAATAACTGCAATCAACTGCTTCCTATAGCCATGGATGAGCTTCCTGCACCTCTCTACTGGCAGTTTGGCCCTCTTCTTGTGCAAACTGCTCCAGTTCTCCCAGATTTGAAGGTGCCTTCTCCGACTGCAGTTTTCAGATCTCTCCACAGGTTTTCAATGGGATTTAGATCTGGACTCATTGCTGGCCACTTCAGAACAGTCCAGAGTCTTGTCTTGAACCATTCCTGGGTGCTTTTTGAAGTGTGTTTGGGGTCAATGTCCTGCTGGAAGACCCATGACCTTCGACGGAGACACAGCTTTCTGACACTAGGTTCAACATTGCGCTCCAAAATGGCCTGGTAATCTCCAGATTTCATGATGCCATGCACACGTTCAAGGCACCCAGTGCCAGAGGCAGCACAGCAACCCTAAAACATCACTGAACCTCCTCCATGTTTGACTGTAGGGAAGGTGTTCTTTTTCTTTGAAGGCTTCATTTTGTTTTCTGTAAACATAGCGATGATGTGCTTTACCAAAAAGCTCTAATTTGGTCTCTTCTGTCCACAGGACATTCTCCCAGAAGGATTTTGGCTTGTTCAGGTGTGTTTTGGCAAACCCCAGTCGGGCTTTCTTATGTCTCTCTCTCAGCAGTGGGGTCCTCCTGGGCCTCCTACCATATAACCCCCTTTCATTGAGTTGGCGACGGATGGTGCGAGTTGAAACTGTTGTACCTTGTGTCTGAAGGTCAGCTTGAATCTGTTTGGCAGTTGATCGAGGTGCTTTCTCCACCATTCGAACAATCCTGCGCTGCAATCTTCGATCAAGTTTTCTCTTGCGGTCACGTCCAGGGAGGTTGGCTACAGTGCCATGGGCCTTAAACATCCTGATAACATTACGTACGGAGAAAACAGGAACATCAAGGTCTCTGGAGATTGATTTGTAGCGTTGAGATTGTCCACGCTTGGCTACAATCTTCTGTCTGACCTCCTCAGTCAATTCTCTGGCTGTCTTTCTTTTCTCCATGCTCATTGCGGTACACACAGTGACACAAAACAGGAGAATGAGTCCTTTTCTCTATTCAAACTGGTTGAATGAGTGTTTTTTATATTGCAGGCACCTGCAACTCACCACAGGTGGGTTCAATTCCAAAGTGAAGGACAATCACCTGCTTGAAATCTAATTATTTCTAACTATTTCTAAAAGATGCCAATAATTTTGTCTGGGCCATTTAAGGATTTCTGTGTGGAATAAGCTAAGACTTAGTAAATTTTTCTGCTTTTTGTGTTTTATTCCACTGCAAACCAAAGAAATACATATGTGGATACCAAAATATTTTTTAATTTCAACAATTTTCTTGAAGGAATGGTGCATTATTAGGAAAAACTGCAAGGGTGCCAATATTTTTGGCTACGACTGTACCTCACCCCTCTTCGGGCGTGATGCTCCTGGAAACTCCCTCTGGGCATAGAAGCCTGAGGCATGACCGGGCCCCAGATGCGGATTCCGAAGAGTTCGACTTCTGGGGGAGGAGAGTCTTCTCCTCGGGATGTCTTTCTCTTTCTATTGCAGCACATTAAGCCCATTATGCTGCCTATAACAGGCACCTATGGTCCTTGACAGGACAAATCCTAGCATCTACGCCTGATACAGAGGCAACCAGACAACCCATTGCATTCTCCGCACATGGCCTGGAGCTTGCAAGGCACCAAGCAAGGGCATCCTATGACACCAGTGAGGTGGCGTCCAGGCTAGCAGGGACAGCGATCTGCGTCAGATGGATGGCATGGCTTCGTCTTTCCCGGTTATCACCTGTGGACCAGCGTAGGGTGATTGCCGCCTCTTTCCAGGGAACCTACCCTTTTTCCTGCAGAGTGAGGCAGGAACTTCAGGGGCGACTTCCATCTCCCAGGCAGAGGGAGACCCCACCTTACCCTGACCAGTCCCAGGCCTAACTGGGCCTGTAAGGATCTTCCCCCTCCTGTGTCTCCCCCACAGGAGGCTGATGGACATTCCTCTCTCAGGGAGGTACCAGGTCCTCTTCGGGGGGCTTGGTAATCACCCACCAGTGATGAATGGTGAGGATTGACACAGATAAGATATGAAAATTATGTACATACCGTAATTCTTGATCTTTCTGTGTATCTTCACCATTCATCACTGCTTTCCGCCCTCCTTCCCCTCTCAGACTCTGGGCAGTGCCTCCTCCCTGCTTGCCTTCCCCCACTTGAAGCCAATAGTGGCTAAAGTCCCACTGGTACCTCTGGGTTCTCTGCCACCTCTTTGAAGCATCAGGGACCCACCATTGGTGGGAGGGCAAACGGGGGTGCTTGCCTTTTCCTACTAGGTGCTTCCGTGGGCCCTCTTCTCATGTTCATGTTTCTATGTATGTTTCCTGGAAGGGGCTCCATTGCCTCGGGCAATTTGTCTGTCCCTGTCTTGGGGGACAGGTTGCCTTCTCTAGCCTTTGGCTTGTGGGACCTTTGTCAGGATGAAATGAGAGTGGGAGGGCCCTGGGATCCACTAGTCTCCCCCTTCGGGAGCAGTGCCTCCTTTCCCTTCTGGTTTCCAGTTCAGTCCTCCTGGACAGGGTCTTCCTCTAAAACAGCATGGATGTGTCTGTAAAGAGAAGAACAGTCTTCAGGCATCCTCTTCTCTTCTGGCTTCGGTCTGGAGAGAGCGGCATTCATCTCTAGATCCTCTTGTGAGGGGCCTTTCTGCAGGGGGCTCTGCAGCGGGGTGGGTTCTGTCCCACTCCAGGGTAGCTTAGGAACAGGAGTGGGAGACCCTTACTACCTGTTCCTTCTCTAATGCTCTGGGGGAGAGGGTGCTTTAGCCCTGGCTGTTGCTGTCATGCTGAGCCAATCTCTGGTTGGCCATTCTTTTACCCTTCTCAAACCCTGGGAGTGTTTCTGTTCTGCACTCCTTCCTTGGAGCAAGATAAACTTTCAAAAGTTAAAGGGTAGCTTAGACAGTAATGCCCCTCTCCCTTCGGTCTCAGAGAGGCCTTGGGCCTCTGATGGGTCAGCAGGGGGTCTCCCATCGCCTCTTCCCTCTCTCTTCCTCTTCTTTCTATCCTTTCTCACTCTTCCTCCCTCCCTTACTCTAGCTCCTCCTTTTTTGCCTGCCCAGAGGATGGGGCCCCCTTGTCCCAGACCCCTAGGTTCACCCTTCTGTCCTCTTGGCTGGCATTATCTCTTCTTCTGTTTATATTCTTTCCTTTTCTATCTCTTGGGCTCCCTTGCCCCACCCTCTTTCTTTTCTCTGTTCCTGATTTCACTCTCCGGCGTGGAGAACTGGGGTGGAGGAAGAGTCTGTGTCCGTTACTGGCCAACCCGCAAGCGCCACACAGTGCGTCGGCCTTGAGGGTGGCACTGTCCATGGCACTGGCTCCTCCCCTTTTAGAAAAAAAAATGCTCCCACGGGGTCCTGCTTCTCTGGCCAGAACCCACAAGTGATGAATGGTGAAGACACATAGAAAGATCAAGAATTACGGTAGATACATAATTTTCATTTCCCGGACTGAGTGAATCTAGCTTAACAAGCACCCTTTCATCTTCTGGTACAAACAGACCTGCTGTCAGGGTGCCATTCTCCACCAAAATCCAGGAATGATGCAGCTCTTGGTCTAGCTCCTGACCTCCCATTAAAAAAAAAGAAAAAACTTAGATTTTTCCAGTAAACTAGTTGACACCTTGATAGTTGCCAGAAAAACCTCTATGTCCACAGCATATGCCCTGGTAGGGGCCACTTCTTTTTTTATCTTGGGCCAGAAGGGAAGTATTTTAAGCCTTCAGTGGCCTCTGTTCCACAGATTTTGGTTTTTGTACAGCAAAGCGTGGCAAGGGGCTGGCACTGAGTATGCCAAGAGGCCAGGTTTCTGCTCTCAGAGCACCCTGGATTTTCTTTACCTAAGAACTAATAGGTGCATGTTTAGTAGGAGTCATCTGGTGTCCTGATCTCTGTTTCTCCGTGGGATCCGAATTGGGTTCTGAATGCTGTCTGCAAGGAGTTCTTTGAACCGCTATCATCCATATCACTGGATGTGTTGTTTTATAGGTTTTCCTCATAAGGAGCCATACTATGTTTGGCGCAAAGACAGGTGGTACTCAGAGAGCTGCTTCTGTGGCGTTAAAGTGGTACTCAGAACAGTTTCGGTTTTTCATCTTTAAAATGCTCACAGCCTTCCAGGAAATAGGTCTTTCATTATCCTGTCCACAACCTTCTCACTCCAAAGAGAAGGAATTGCACAAGTTGGATTTATCTCACACCATTAGGATCTATCTTAAGCAGACAACTACGTTCTGAAAAACAGATTGTCTGTTTGTTCTGTTGGGACAGACAAGCAGGGTCAAGAAGCCTTTTTTAGGCCACCCTAGCAAAGTAGGTGTGAGCCTGCATCACTCAGGCCTTTGTTGCGGGAAAGAAGAGGCCTCCAGCACTCATCAAGGCTCACTCTGCCAGGGCTAGGGTGACATCTTGGGCAAAGACAGGTGCAGCATTGGTTTTTAGGGTTATGCAAGGCAACTATGTGGTCTTCCATCCACACTGGATGTTCAGAGTTCTGCTGACACAGATCTTTCAGAAATGTATCTTCACCACTTTTTCAAACTAATAGGTCTAGGCCAGAGGCACCTGGACACCGCAGGAGTCAAAACTTTAGAGGGGGCTGGCGCCGAGGCAAGCAGTGTGCATGCACGGTGCCATGAGAGTGGCTCACAGCACTAGGTTTATTTCAGCGCCAGCCCCCAATCACCTCAGTTCCTTTTTCCCCGCTGTCAAGTGCACTTCAGTGACGACGTCACTCGCCCTTTAGGAATCAGAACGGTATGTCTACAACAGCCACTTCAGTATATTCAAACAACATGAAGTCTTGCTGTATTTTGACAATTTGCAGTTAGCTCCAGCTCTTGAACTGCCCCAGAGAGTGAAGGGTTAAAATTCTATGCCAGGCATAAAACGTTGGGCTCGAGCTCGGTTGAAAACTCTGTCTGTGTCCTTTTGAAACCAAACCGTCAGATTCTTTACTCCGCCTCACTGAACAGTCGCTCCGGAGATTTCTCCTGCTCGGTTCAAACGCGGTAAAGTGCCGGTTTTAGTCCGATTTTTCATTCCATTTTTCGGTTCGAGACTCTGTCTGTGGTACCATAAGTACTTAGATTAGTAACTGTGTGGGAATTGTAAGTTTGTTCGATCGGTTCGTTTGAACTGATCCTGTAGTAAAATCCTTGTGTTTAAAAAAAAAAAAAAAAAAGTGAGTGTGTGGTTACCGGTCCGTATCTGTTTTTAAAAAAAACGTGATTTGAACGTTTTTTTCCATCACCCGTGACACGGTGAGAAACCGATAGGGGAGTCTTGCCTGGCAGTTGCCATATAAACCGTAAGTTGGTTAGGGCGGCCACGTCTGAGAAACCCAAGAAAAAAAAACGGGCCCACTGGGTTTCAACACTGCAGTGTGTGTGGGGAGGTCTTTGCTAAGGCCGATCCCCACACCACCTGTGTTACCGTCGGGGTTTGACCACCTCAATTCAGACTGCCAAATTTGCAAAAAATTTCCCTAAGTCTACCCTGGAAAAAAGGTTAGATAGACTTAGGGATAAGGAGGCCGAGAAATCCGCTGACCCAGAAGACCAGCCCGGTTCAGTTCCTACCGAACCAGAAGGAGTACCCTCTGACCAGGGCAATACTTCTTCAGGCAAGAGGAGAGCCGATCCTGAGGGATCGGTTCCTACAAAAAGAAAACGAAAGGATAAATTGGCCGGTTCGGATCCAGAACTGCATGTTCTGACCGCCGAAGAAATAGCCAAAGCAATTCGGATTGTGGAATCGCTTTGTCCGGTTCTGACCGATCCAGCGCCTTCTGGCAGGGGTTCGGTTCGGTTGGTTCCCCCGGTTCAGGATTATTCCCCTGAAGATTTGTATGAACCAGAGTTTGATGAGGAGGGGGATTTTGAAGAGGATGATTACGACGGTGAAAGTCTGGATGTGCCTGTGGAGCTGGACATCTCACCAGACAGACCTTCTGGTGTTTCCTTTCCTAGGCTTTCTGAGTCCCCTCCCCACTTTCTGTTCTACAGAAAAGTGTCTCAAACCCTCCAGCTTCCTATTGAGGAGGCTGTAGAGGATCAAGAGGAGCCTGACTACATAGAGATGATGGACATCTCAGAGTCTGAGAGACTGTCTATTCCCCTTCTTAGGTCATTTGGGAAACAGACACAAAAAATTCTTAGGTCTCCCAACTCTGTACCTCCTGTTGACAAGAGAATGGACAAGAGGTACACCTTGTCAGGCTCAGATACGGAATTTCGTTATCAACAATGCAGCCATGTTGGGGTAGTGCAGGCTGCTGCCTGTGACAAGGCAAACATCCCCTTTGCTTCACACCCCCCAGACAAAGATTCCAGGAAGATAGATGCCATGGCAAAGAAACAGTACTTGGCATCATCTTTGGGACTCAGGCAGGCTAACTATATGGCCTATACAGCCAGGTACCAGAAGTCCAGGTGGGACACTGTACTGGCACTGGCTAAACAGGCCTCCCACCAGCTAGCCAAGGAGCTGGAGCAGGTGGCTGCTGATGGGATTGAGTCATCAATGGTGCAATTTCATGCTGCTGTGGACTCCAATGATGTGTCATCAAGAGTCATGGCTACATCTGTGGCTCTTCGGAGAATGGCTTGGCTCAGATGTACTAGCCTTTCGCAGGACACCCAGGCTAAGGCCATGGATTTCCCTGTAGTGGGTAATTCTTTGTTTGGGGAGCAGACAGAGAATTACATGAAGAAAATGGACGAGTACAGGACCACTTATAGGAGTGCCCAAGCCAAGGAGAGGCAGGCAACTCCTCAAAGGCAGCAAGCTAGGGGCAGGGGCAGGCCTTTTCACAGGCCTTTCTACCAAGCGCAGGCCTCTTCTTCCTTTTCTCAGAGGGGGTTTGTCAGAGGGAGAGGCAGAAGGGGGGTGAGCAGGGCTGCATCCACCCCTCAGCCTAAGGCTTCTGTCAAGCAGACACCCTGATGTGTCAGCCTGGGTCGACGCCCCCATTCCAGTAGGAGGCCGGCTGGCTTACTTTGTCCAGGACTGGATGTCTGTTACCTCAGACAAGTGGGTCCTGGAGGTTGTAAGCTGGGGCTGGTTCTCAGTTTCAAAAATCTTCCGAAACTGAGACCCAGATCCTTTCCACCTGCAAATACTTCAGAAACCCTTGCTCTAGAGGCAGAGGTTTCATCTCTACTGGCCTTAAAGGCCATAGAGAGAGTTCCTACTCCATATAGGGGCAAAGGTCTATACTCCAGGTACTTTCTTACCCCAAAAAAGACAGGGGAGTGACGACCCATCCTAGATCTAAGATACCTAAACAAGCACCTAATGAAGCCAAAATTCAAAATGGTGACTCTGGGAACAGTTCTTCCCTCTCTGAGGCCAGAGGATTGGCTAGCCTCACTGGACCTCAAGGATGCCTGTTTTCACATTCCCATCAGGTGCTCCCACAGAAAGTACCTCAAGTTTGAATTGCCCTCAGGCCATTATCAGTTCAGAGCAATGCCCTTCGGTCTAACCTCAGCTCCAAGGGTGTTTACAAAGTGCCTAGCAGTAGTGATGGCCTTTTTAAGAAGGAAAGGGATTTCTATTTTTCCATATCTGGATGATTGGTTTCTGGTGCAGGTCACCCAGCAAGTTCTCACTTCCCTGGGGTTCCTTCTCAGTCTTCCCAAGTTAGTTCTCAAACCAGTACAGCTCCTCACTTTTATAGGAGCAGAACTGGACACCCTCAAGGCAAGAGCCTTCCTTCCTTTGGAAAGGGCAAAAGCCATCTCTCAGCTGGCCTTTTCCTTTCTCCCTCTGGTTTCTCGACCAGCAAGGCATTTTCTGTAGCTTCTGGGACACATGGCAGCTTCCACAGAAATGGTCCAAGGGGCCAGGTTTCAGATGAGGAACACTCAGTTCCATCTGAGAACCTTTTGGTCCCAAAGGAAAGATCCTCTTACCAAGCTAGTTCCTGTTACTCAGACCTTAATTCAGGCCCTTCAGTGGTGGCAGGATGTGGACAATCTGAGGCAAGGTGTTCCATTTGTCTCTCAGACTCACTCTGTGGTTCTTACCACAGATGCTTCCATTTTGGGGTGGGGGAGCCCATCTGGGGGCTCTCACGGCCGAGGGACTGTGGTCCCCTCAGGAATCCCTTCTTCACATCAACCTCCTGGAGCTCAGGGCAGTACTTCTTGCCCTACAAGCTTTCTTTCAGTCAGTACAGAACAAGGTGGTTCAGGTCAGGACGGACAACACTACCACCATGTAGTATATCAACAAGCAGGAAGGCACTCGGTCCACGGCCTTGTGCACGGAGGCCATGAAAGTATGGTCCCTGGCTTATTCTCCCTGCAGACCTTTCTAGTAGCGGTCCACCTCCCAGGAAAGGACAATGTGATAGCAGATGCATTGAGCAGGATTTCCCAGGGCCACCACGAATGGTCTCTGGATCCTTTGGTGTTGAAGGTGATCTTCTCAAGGTGGGGCACTCCGGAGATAGATCTCTTTGCAGCCCCAGACAATCACCAACTTCCTCTGTTTTGTTGCAGACCTCCAGTCTTGGGCTCAGTCCCTCTGGATACTCTGATTTTGAACTGGGAAGGAAGTTTCTTTGGGCCTTCCCTCCTTTTCCTCGGTTGTTCAAGGTTTTAGTCAAGGTAAGGTCACAACCATGCAAAGTGATTCTGATTGCTCCAGACTGGGCCAGGCAGCCTTGGTACCCCCCTATTGCTGTCCTTAGCGGTCCATCTTCCCCTGTCTCTTCCCAGGAATTACAGTCTGCTAACCTCCTCTCAAGGGAGGATTTGTTACCCCAATCTCCAGTCACTCAATCTCAAGGCATGGCTCTTGAAGACTTAGAGTATGCAGATTTACACCTGTCCCAAGGGGTTCTGGATATCCTTAAGGCTTCTCGAAAGCCTGCCACAAGAAAAACCTACAACTCCAAATGGAAAAGGTTCAGTATTTGGTGTTCCAAGACGTAATTCCTCAGACACTGCTGAGTTGTCTACAGTTCTGGATTACATGGTTTACCTTAATGGCCTAGGCCTCAAACCAGCTACTCTCAAAGTTCATTTGTCAGCTATTTCTGCTTTTCTGTCAGTGGGAAATCTTCCTCTCTGTCATCTCACCCTGTATTCTGTAAATTTTTCAAAGGATTGCTTCATACCAATCCCCCTTTTAGGGATCCTGCTCCTGCCTGGGATTTGAATATTTGTATTGCTCAGCTGATGCAACCCCCTTCGAGCCTATGTCCTCAGCAGAACTCAAGTACTTGACTTGGAAAACTGTGTTTTTGGTTGCTATTACTTCTGCCAGACGTATCAGTGAATTGCAGGTCCTGTCAGTGGAGCCTGACTTCATTTCTTTCCATAGAGATAAGGTGATCCTTAGAACCAATAGAAGGTTCCTACCTAAAGTGGTTTCTGATTTCCACTTAAACCAATCTATGTCTCTTCCTGTGTTCTTCACTGATCACACCTCCTCAGGGGAATGGAGGCTACACAGTTTAGACGTTAAAAGGGCCCTTAGTTACTACATAGAATGTACAAAGGGTCACAGGTTTGACTCCCTCCAGTTGTTCCTCACTTATGGGAAGTAGGTAAGGGAAAACCTACCACCAAGAGAACCATTGCCAGGTGGATTGTGTCCTGTATTCAATTCTGCTATGAAAATCTGCACCCTCAGGCCTGAGGGTTCATTCCACTAGAGGTACAGCTGCATCTCTGGCTGCAGCTAGGGATATCCCCTTGTTAGAAATCTGTCAAGCAGCCACCTGGTAAACAGTTCATACCTTCACCAAGCATTACTCTCTGGATATCCAGGCTAGGAGTGATGCTAGGTTTGGCACAGCAGTACTTCAGAGCCTATTCTCAAAGTAGGTTCTGTCCCTCCTCCTTGGAGGTACTGCTTAGTAGTCTGCAAATTGTCAAAATACAACAAGACTTAATGTTGTTTGAAGAAAAAATTACTCACTTTAGTAATTGTGTTTCTTCTAATGGAGTCTTGCTGTATTCTGATCTCCCTCCCTGCTTCCCCTCTCAGAATCTGTTTTGGGAAGTGGGTGGGCAGGTGCAGTGTTGCACCCCAGGGGTGTCTTTAGCCCACTCCTGTTGTGTTGGGTGCTTTGCATTTGTTTTATTAAGAGTTTTTAGTTCTTATTACCTGGTTTTTGTTCTTTGGGTTTCCTGACTTGAGTCTTTTAGGGAATCCAAAGTCTTTGTTGCCAGTTGGCTACTAGGAGTTTTTACAATTTCCACATTATATTGTCAGTGAGTTTAGCTTGTAAGAATCTGACGGTTTGGTTTCAAAAGGACACAGACAGAGTTTTCAGCCGAGCTTGAGCCCAACGTTCTATGCCTGGCATAGAATTTTAACCCTTCACTCTCCGGGGCAGTTCAAGAGCTGGAGCTAACTGCAAATTGTCAGAATATAGCAAGACTCCATTAGAAGAAACACAATTACTAAGGTGAGTATTTTTTTCTTTTAGTTGTTTAAAGCTAGAATTTATTATTTTTGTATCAGTTTAGTAATTGCATGACAAATTTTCTGTCAGTTTCTCTCAGCCCTAATGAGCCTCATGACGATGTCTCTACAGGATCACAGTAGGGAGCCTTCCCGGGATTTTGGCTGGGTGCCATGTTCACGGTGCCGTGTTGTCTCAGTGCAGTGTTTGGCCTGGTGCTGTGTTGGGCTCGGTGTCATGTTTGGCCTGGCGCTGCATTAGGCTTGGTGCTGTGTTTGACCTGGCGCCATGTTAGGCCCGGTGCCATGTTTGGCTCAGCACCGTGTTGGGCCTGGCGCCATGTTTGGCATGGTGCCATGTTTGGCCGGTGCAGTGTTTGACCCGATGCCATGTTGAACCGGTGTCGTGTTGGGCCTGGCACTGTGTTTGATCCAGCACCATGTTGGGACCGGCGCCATGTTGACTCGGTGCTGTGTTTGGCCCGGTGCCATATTTGACCCGATGCCATGTTGAACTGACGCTGTGTTGGGCCTGGCACTGTCATTGACTGGTGCCTTTTGGGCTGGTGCTGTGTTGGCCTGGCGCTGTGGTTGGCAGGCTGCTCCGGCAGCAGGGGCCGTGTTCAGTTCACTTTCCCCAAAGGAAGGGTTCTGAATACAGGCATTCCTGTGCTCAGGGGAAGGGCAGTTCTCCAGAGCACGAAGGAGCGGGCCAGTTCCTGATTCCAGTTGGGTTCTTGGCACTGCTTGACATCGAGTTCTTCTCTCGCCTTCAGTGGGAGAAGAAATGGTACCTCTCAAGGTCTCACCCTATGGGAAGTCTCCATGAGACCCTCGGTTCCTGGGGCTGTGGGCCTGTTGGCATGATTCTCGTTGCCATGGACCTTGGTGTCAGGACTCTGAGACCTCAGACCTGGAGTCCCCCCTCTGTCCCTAAGGGGGTCCCCAGTAGGAAGTCTTCCCTGAGCAGCTCTTCGGAGCAGCGGGTGTAGCGTCAGGATGGGGTGTTGCTGCTGGTGGGTCTGGTCCCTGGCCCTTTGTTGGTTAGTGGTACTGAACCCACAGGCCCTCCAAGTCAGGTAGAGCATTTAGCTTCAGCCATGACCTTCTACCCTTATGCCGTTCCCCTACCTTATGTCTCTTGGTAGGACCGGCTGGGTGCTGCTCTGGTCACCTCAGGTCTGCCAGGGTTGTTGGCGCTCTGGGGCTGGCTTTGGTTCTGGGTTCGGCCTTCTAGCCTGTCTTGGTGCCTTCCTAGCCCTGGTCTTAGTGCTGGTTCGGCTTGTTGGGTTTTCCTGGTGCCAGACTCTCTTTCTCTCTCTCTCTCTCTCCTGCCTTGGTGTCAGTTTGGTACCTCTAGTTTGTGGAGTGGAGCCCTGCTGTTAAGCCGGCACCTGGTTGGTGTCGTGTCCGGTGCTGTGTCTAGTGCCGTGTCTGACACTATATTCAGTGCCATGCTTGGCACCATGTTAGGTGCTGTGTTAGGTGCCATGTTCCACACCATGTTTGGCACCATGTCCGGTGTCGTGTTAGGCACTGTGTTCGGCACTGTGTCTGGCGTCAGGTCCGGCGTCATGTCCGGCACCAGGGTCGACATAGTGTCTGGTGCTGGGGCTGGCATTTGGCCAGGTTTGCCGCTGGATCTGGGTCGAGTCTGCACTATCCCTGGTGCTGTCTCCGGCACCCTTTATGGTGTTCCGTGTGGCACCAACTTGATGTCAGATGTCCTCAGTTTAGGGGAACCTCCCTATTCCTCCCCTGTGGGGGATATTGAGGAAAATAACTCTTCCCCCCTCCTCACCTCTTCTAGGGGTGGCATTTATGACTTCTTCCCTGGACTCTCCAGACCCAGGTACTTCTGATGTGTCTCAGGACACACTCGTGCTTGCTAGCTCCAAGGGTAAAGTTTCTGTCTGTCCCTTTGGAGCTTACCTTGCCCCTGGCACAGGTTTAACAAAAAAAAAAAAAAAAAAAAGATAAAGGGGGATTCTGCTGACAGCCATGTACAGGTTTTTCCAAGCAGTCACCAGTTCTTTTATTCTCCAGGATTGGTTAGCCCCTTGGATATGCAAGCTTCTAGGTACTGCCCCCTGAACTCTCACAGAGCACCTGAGATATTGATTCCAAGTTATCCAAAACCCTGGGCAACTCTCTCTTCAGAGGCCTCCCTGATGGGTAGCCCACCACCAGGGTTTCAATCACAAGGTGTCTGGAACCCATCCACCAGAGTGCCATTGCCTCTTCAGTAGATTGGACATGCAAATTGTTTTTGTGTAGCCTGTCAGCCCTGCTGGAGCTCAACAGCTAAAAAACCGTCTTTTTCCGAATGGACGACAGTCTACCTTGTATTTCATGAACAAACAATGCAGAGCACTCTCTTCCCTTGTTTCCTGAGAAGCTATGAGAGTGTGGAGAGAGGATCTGGAGCAGAGGATCCTACTCCAGGCCAATTATTTGCAAGGCATCTGCTACACATTAGCTGGTACGATCGGCCAAACACATCGATTGCACCCTATGCCTTGGCAGATGTGCTTTCTATGTTATTCAGGCTTTCGCTCAGCCAGTAGAGGATCTTTCCTCTCAGGTTGTAAAAGTTATCTCAGGGTCTTCTATTCCATCCCTACAATACTTAGGGCATTTTTATACACAAAGCCCCTCTCCAGAAGCTGGTAGTTGCCTGGATATCAACCTTGTGCTGAATATACTCATCACAAGTTCTTTGAGCCATTTGTGACTAGTGAGTTATTCTGCTTCCCACAGGAAAAAATCATTCCTAAGTGACACTGAAGTTCTCTCTGAATCTGCCACTGTGCTGTCCTCCTATTTGCCAGCTTCCAGAATGTCGGAGAGCACTCTCTCCCCATTCTCTGAACATTTAGGGGGTTCCGTTCCTCACATCTCACCTGCACAGAACTAGGATTTCAAACAATCCAAACTGGTTTTGGTCTCCTTTGCTTCCAGTTGAGAGTCAGCCTGCTCCACTCAAGCTCACTCTGCCAGGATTGTAAGCTATCTCCCCTCTGCTGTGCCATGGCTAGGTCATGTTGAAAGCTCAAGTATGCGACAACTTCACCACTGCAGTTGTCACGTCCCCAGCAGGGATTTGTCCCATGCCTGTCAGGTGATGCTTTGCAGAGCTATAACTGGGGTTACAGTGCACATTTTACCCTGCATGTTGCTGCCAGGCAGTATGCCGCTGGCAGGACTGTCCTGAATGGACTTCAGTCCTGAGTGCACTCTTCACTCGTACCACCCTACCCCAGGGGTTCTATCTCAGCTTGGTACTCTGACCCATTAGTGTGAATAAATGGTGAAGACACATTCCTGGGAGATATGACAATTACATACTTACCTTGATCTTGTATTTCTTGATCTTATAGAAATATCTTCACCATTTATTCTCATGCCCACCCTGCCATCCCCTGAACTCACTCCAGTATCTTATTGGTCTTCTCCCTTTTTCAAGGCTTGAACTGTGAAGACACTATATTGCTCTCATATTGACCACTGTTGCACAGGTCTTCAAAGTTCCTTATGCCCTTAGCATAAGTGCATTACCAGTATTTAGGTTATACTGCACCTTCTTGGGGAAAAAAAAGGAACTGAGGCAGTTGGGGGCTGGCGCCAAGGTAAGCCTAGTGCTGCGAGCCACTCTATGGTGTCGTGCATGCACACCGTTTCCCTCGTTGCCAGCCCCCTCTGAAGTGCCTCCGGTGTAGACCCATTAGTGTGACTAAATGGTGAAGATATTCCTAGAAGATCAAGAATTATGGTAAGTATGTAATTATCATTTTGTGGTCACAGAGTGCTACAGACAGCAGTTTGCAAGTAATTTCTCAGTGCTTGCCTCTGGCATATGGGATAATATCCCCCGTTATTTTCTGGGTACTGCTTCTTAGAGCCCAGTTGTTATGCTTACCCTTTGACTTTGTGGAGCGCTAGAGAAAGAAGTACATTTTTCATACTTACTGTAGTTTATTTTTCTGTTAGCTCCAACGGTGTCAATGGGACCCGCCCAGGAGCCTGGCTCCTGTGGGAGAATCTTATCCGGTATGCTAGAAGGGGTGTCTTGTTTGTTAAAATCCCTATTTTGTTTTCGGACATCCCTCTTTTGCTTTTGCTGTGCTGTATTCATAAATAATCTGTATAAAAAAATAAAATTAAAAAAAAAGATAATTTTTTTTCAATCATTCTGCGACCGTAGGTTAACAGCTTTACTGATAACTCTTAAGGTGTTTTCCTTGTTGCACGTAGTCTCACTGCATTCAGTTGTTGCCTGAAAGTTATGCCTTATTGTGTAGTCAGCCTCAGAGTCCAATGGAGAGCATTTTCTTCCTCGGATGTCTGCCAGGAATGTAAGACAGCATTTATTTACAGTATTAAGGAATGCTGCGTACAGGTAATTGGTTAAAATGTATAAAAATGTATAGCTGTTATAGCACTGCGAGGTCAGTAGTGACTGGGAAGTTGCTGCTGCTTGGAATCCTGATGTGCCCAACTTTCTAAAGCTTAAGATGTGCCATTTCTCCTGGTAGGGGTGCACAGTACCCAGTTGTTATGATTACCCGTTGACAATGTTGGAGCTAACAGAAAAAGAAATTATGGTAAGTATGAAGAAATTTCTTCTGTTTGCCTCCTGGAAGAATGCGAAGCTGAGGCTGTATTATGACGCCCCCTCAGTGCAGGACACTGCTGGGGGATGCCTTCGTGAGGCCCAGGACTCTGGGCCTTGTGTACACCTTCCTTCCCTTTTTCCGATCCACAAGGTGCTGATCAAGGTGCGGAGCAACAAGGCACAGGTGATCTGGTGACTTCAGACTGGCCGTGTCAGTTCTGGTACCCCAATCTCCTTGGCCTCAGCTGCAGGCTTCTGTGGCATCTGCCTCTGTGCTGGACCTGCTTTCATGCTCTCAGGAGAAGGTCCTCCATCCAGACCTTCAGTCTCTACACCTGACAGCTTGGTTCCCGAGTGACTAGAGTTGTAGGCTTTGGGTCCCTCCAGTGAGGTACTCCATGTTGTCGAGGCCTCTCGAAAGGAGTGGACTCGCCAGTGCTACACCTTCAAGTGGAAGAAGTTTTCCATTTGGTGTCAGGGCAAGAAGCTGGACCCCTTGGCCTCCGGGCAATGACCCTCAAGGTGCACCTGGCAACCATCTCTGCATATGGGGTGTGGGCTGGCATACTGACGGTGGCCCAGGAGAAGGTGGTCAGGTGCTTCTTCAAAGGCCTTGACCACTTCTCCCTACCGGTGCATGAGCCACCACCACCTTGGGACTTGCTGCTGGTGTTGGCAATGCCTATGGGCAAGCCATTTGAACCCACGCACAGGTGTGAAATGTCACACCTGTCATGGAAAACAATCTTCTTTGTGGCTGTCACCTCCACCAGAAGGTTCAGTGGGCTCCAGGAGCTGTCAGTGGAGTCCCCTTATTTGGTCTTCAACAAGGACAAGGTCATCGTTCACTCCAACCTTAAGTTCCTTCCGAAGGTTGTTTCGGAGTTTCACCTTAACTGGGTGATTAACCTCCCAGTGTACTTCACCACTGCAACCTTGGCGGCCGAGCACAGCCTCCATACCTTGGACCTGAGGTGAGTGCTCACTTATTACAAAGAGCACATAGCTGGAATAAAGGGGTGAGGTTCGTCAGCTGTTTGTCATCTACACTGAAGCCACACCTGGCAGACCAGCAGCTACGCGGATGATTGGCAGGTGGATAGTCTCCTGCATCAACCTCTGCTGTAGGTCGACTGGTAGGGAGCCTCCCACAGGGCTTAGAGCTCATTCCACCAGACATACCACTGCCTCGATGGCTGCTTCCAGGGATGTCCCTGCTACCTGGAAGTCAGCACACACCTTCATCTCTCACTACCACATCGACCTTGAATCATGCCGGGATGCTGATTTTGGGGCCTTGGTTCTCCAATCTCTATTTGATAAATAGGGGGTGTGTGCCTTGCCCCCTCCTCCCAGAGACTGCTAGGAGTCTGCAAAAGTGTGGATAGTACACCATATCCACGTCGCTAGAAATGAGGGTTACTCACCTGTAACTGTAGTTGTAGGAGAGGTATATGGTGTACATCCACAGAACCCACCCGACCTCTCCTGGCAAGTGGCACTCCAGCCTAGCTTCCAGTGTGTAAGATGTGGTGTCACGGGGCATTGCCGAGGAGGATACCACCTGGGTGGGTGGGAGGAGCCAGCTTGAAGACCTTTCAGCTGAATTTAAAGGGGAAAAGATTCTGCCAGAAGTGTGGATGTATACCAAATACCATTCCTACAACTACAGTTAGAAGGTGTGTACCCCTCATTTTTTAATTGTCTGTAAGCATCCTCTATCAGCCTTATGTTAATCTTTTGTTAACATACATGTAGAGCCTGATCTCATGCTGAACAAATTACAATATTATTAAAAAAAAAAAAAAAATTTTGTATTGTAATAACAAAGCATTCCCAAGGGTTATATTAGTGGTGAGTAACTCACATCTTAGGGGCATGTGTCACTCAGCTATGCCTCATGCAACATTACTCCCTTGGAGGCTGATTAACAGGCCATTACTGTAATCCCTGATCATGCCTTTTCACTTAATAAATAAGCTGAATGTTTCTAATTGTTAGGAGTAGATCAATTATTGTATTTGGAAACATGATTTTTGCTTTACCACACTGTGTGAGTACAAACCTACACCATTGCTCTCGTGGCTGTTTGAAACATGACATGTTGGAACCTCAACTAGATTGTTCCCTAATTGTATTTACGTGCATTAAGAAATACTGTATTCTCAGTCCACGACTATTTTGTTTTATATCTTTTTAGTCGAACAACAACATACCCTTACTCAGAGGCACAGATGTACAGCCAGAACAGCGGGGGCAACTATTTTGAGACTCAAGGAAACTCTGCCCAGGTGACCACAGTAGTGTCGTCTCATAACATGGTGGGTGCTGGGGGAATTCCAATGGGTGTTGCAGGCGGGCAGATCATCAGCAGTTCTGGAGGGACCTATCTCATCGGCAACTCAATAGAAAACTCCAGTCACCAAGTTAGCCACACAACTCGGGCCTCTCCAGCTACTGTAAGTACTGCTGTCTTTTCTTCATATAAGAAAACAATTGAAATTGCATCTTGCTTTGCTGTGCACTGTCTCTGACACTTGGCTTAGTGATGCCTTGCCCTGTATAGTTCTAGTTAGATACAAGTCATTTCACAGAAAAAGACCACCATATTTAGAATGTTTATTCTACCAAATAGGACTGCAATTGTATGATGATGCTATTCTGATAAACATCAGCCTTATGTCAACATGTGTAGTCTGACAGAGACACAAAGAAAATCACATTTCTTTTGCAGGTGGCTGTATTGGGAGTACCACTGACAGCCCAAATGTTTTTTGTGCTAGATAATTACTGTGGAATGGCCCCATAAGTCTTGAGTTTCCAGTGCCATGCATTCCTCACTTTTCATGAATGCAAGCACCATCACACAAATAAAAACCTTCATTCTTAGCTAGTGATGGGGTGGGGGTGTTTTTTACTAAAAGAATCTGAGTTTTTTTTTTCTGTTTGACAAGAAAAGGGATAAAAACATTGACGAGTGTTAATTAGAACTTACAGTATATGTTTTGTTTTTGTTTTAGATGCCGATTTTTTTGTACTTTATTTTTGTCTTTATATCATAGACATGACAATAAAATAAACATACAGCAAACAGACCACAAAATATCACAGCTTTTGGGAGACACTTCCCTTAATCAAAGGAGATTTTATACATTCGCTATATAGTGATACATCATTAGGGGGATCCTATCATAACTTTACTCAAAATTAAATCCATCTTGTGCTGCATTTAGAGAGTCCATGAACTACATGAGTACATCAGATGAAGAAGGATTGTCCAGCAATTCCAGTCCATTAGAATAACCAGGTCCCATGTTGGGACTGTTGGTGCTATGTATAAAACCTTAATGCAAAAACCTCACGGTGGTATTCATGCAGCAGGGTAAATTCCATATTTGGTAAAAAGAAAACCGCCTGCCCCCATCCTCCCCTCGTCTCCCAATTATCTAAGAAAATACATAATAACATTTCCAGTGGTCCTGAGAAGACCACCCTCATAAAGGATAATAAACTTTGTGCTAAGTAAAGAGAGAGAGAACTCTCAACATGAATCAATTTTAAACATTCTGACTATTTCAGCAGCACAATAACCAAACATTGCAGGTTTAGATGCCATTTTAGGTCGCTGCAGAACTAACCAAGTTTGTGATTTCAGTCCAGCTGTCTGTTTTTAGCTTTCATGTGGTGGGAGCTATTGACTAACTGTTGACCATGAACCCATTATAATATTAATACTGTCATAAAATTAAGAAAGAAAAATTGCAAAGCAAGCCACTATTTTCTTTCCCCCTAAGAGAATTGAAAAGCTTGAGTAATGTGCCACAGACCTCTGATAGTTTAAAACACAACTGAAAGGTGTTATTACTATCCATTTGTTCAGTTTATTACTCGTGTACATTCGCAAGACGAGATTGCAACCAATGATGGGGGTAGTATTTAAGATTGGGTTTATTTTCAAAATAATATACCAGCTGAGTACTTGCTTAAACCAGAATGTTCTGTGACAGGTCATTTAACAATTCGCCTTTAGTTAAAGTTCTACAGTGGAGCAGCAGTGCCTCACATGTTGATGAGGTTTGCATGTTATTTACAGGACACTGTGCTGCACTACAGAATTTAATATTTAACTGTGTGTATCACAAAACTGCAGCCAGCTATTTTAGAAAAGTTTTCAAAACAGGCTTTATTTCTCACCTTCATGTGATCATATTGAGACAGGTTTACAAGCCAGATCCCATTTCATCTTTTTTAAAGTGCATCCTAATCTCCCACTTGACCACAGAGCAGTTTACTACATTAAGGTACTACAGTGCAGCACTTTCCCCTCACACCTGTATCAGTCGAGGTGCCACATAAGCTGAAGTTTTACCTTATTGTGTTTAGTAAGCACAATAAGGTTATATTTCAGCTAATGCGGTACCAAGAATATTATTGCTGGGATGTGGAAATGTACTGTATCTTTTCCTAAACTATTGATTCACTGTACGTTTCCTTCATTATTTGAAGTACAAAAAACTGACTTAAAATTTTAGAGAGCTAATCTGGTAGTGTGGAGGGTTGGGGCGTTGGGTGCCTTACCTCCTGCTGGTGACCCAGGTTCGGGAATAGACCTGGGTCACTCGGGGGGGCTGGCTGGGGAGGTAGGACTGAACACGAGACAGGTCTCCCATGAGGAGGGGTCGGCATGTAATAGGGCTCATCTGGCGCCTAGAATCTGGATGGCAGCACCATAGGACAGCTTGGGAAGGTGCCTCACACCCAGGTGCTGGGGGTGGGGCTCTACGGAGGCAGTGTATGCATGTGTCACTGCACATGCATGTTCCCAGTGGGGGAGAAAATAGGAGGATAACCTCACCAACTGTAGCACAGTAACAGCCTGGTTTCTCACAGGCCCTGTACCATAGAATAGGTGCCTCAGATCCACGGTCCTGTGGCAGCACCACCAGAGAAGGTAAGTCCTAGAAAAGTCAGGTAACGGGTCTGGGGAGACCAGTCCAGATGGGGATGGTTGGGATGCTGATGGAGATAAACAGCTTTGTGGGGAAAACATTTATAGAGGGGCAGACTGCCCTGCTTCAGTAGTCCTTATCAACATCCTAACTCACTCTTCAATGCCAGACCTGCATGAGTGGTTCTGGAGGGAAGCACAGAACCAGATATGTTTTTTTTTTGCACAGCATACAGCTGGCATGGTAGCAGTAATAGTTGTTTGCTGATTCTGGCAGATCTTATCTGTGTCAATCTTCACCATTCATCGCAGATGGGTTATCTGGCCAGAGGTCAGGACCCCGTGGGAGCTTTTTTTTTTTTTTAAAGGGGTAGCGGAGACGACACACCATCGGCGCCGCCCTCTAGAGCCTTGCGAGATCTGTGGGCGCCGAGGGTTGGCCATTAGGCTGTGTCGACTCTGCCTGCTGGCCAGTTCTTCGTCTCCCGCCGTCGAGGTCGCCTTGTGGGAAGCTTCAGGAAGATTTTAGGCCTGTTTCAATCCTTCGCCTTCGGCATTAAGTCCGTCGATTACCTGCCGGTTCTGTTTTCTGCCTCCACTCAACGTCGCCCGGTAAGATCTTTCCTTATTATTTGAATTTTGCAACATCGAGTCTGTTTTGGTGTTTTTTTCCGTAGGTCATGTCTCGGTCGGAGGGCAAAAGTCTTGAAGGCGTTGACCCCCCCATGCGGCGGTGCCCATGCGGCGAAAATTCTCCATCACCCGACCAGCACGACCAGTGCCCTTGCGTGTCTTAGCCCGCTTCGACATGGACTCGTGCAGGCCTGCTTCTCCATGGACGCGGGTCCCCGAACAGCCTGCGTTGAAAAGTGCAAGCTCCGCGACTGGAGTAGGGTTCACTGGACGGGGCCAAGCCGCGCTCTCAGCCTTTCCTCCGGGTCCCTCACCGAGGAGGAGGAGCCTCGGCTACTTGTAGCCTGGCCATTGCCGAGCTCCTCCTGTGGTGCGAGGCCCACCCCGCTCTCTCCTGGGAGGCGGGCAGGAGAGGTACACCATGGCATCGCCCTTTGGGGTGAAGGCTCCCCCAGTGTCGTTCCTGCAGCTTGGAAGGCCCGGGTCGGTGCCGTCCTGGACGCCGTCGGTCAGTGCCATTCGTGGTGCCGTGGGCCCTGGCGAGGCCGTCGTCGGTGTCGACTTGTCACTCGGTGCCATGGGCTCGGTCGATGCCGTTCGCGGCGCTGACACTGTTCGCGGCACCATGAGACCAGATCCAACGTCGTCCTTCGCCATGTCTCACCTTGGCGCCATCCTCGGCGCCGAGTTTGAGCACGGCGCCATGTCCTCAGGGCTCGGCGCTGTAGGGGCCTTGACTCCCTTCTGTCAGTGCCGTCCGTGGTGCCGTCCACACTCGGCACGGGTCCTTGCCGGGGCTGTAAGTCGGCGCTGCCCGCGGTCTCGTGCCACTGTCCGGTGCCATGGGGCGGGTGACATCAGCGTCGGCGCCGGCCCTGTCCTTGGTACCGCTCCCAGTGCCAGTGGATCGGATGGTGCCGCGACTGGTCCTGGCATTGGACCTCTGGCTCAGGCTGGCGCCGTGCCTCCTGCAGGTCCCATTCGCGGGGTTGCGGAGGGCACTGGCGCCAACTCGGGCACAGCAATGGCTTCCGGGCCCGATGGCAAGGTTAGTTCTGCCTGTCCTCCTACGGTTTGGCTCAGAGCTTTGGACTCTACCTCTTCGGGGTCGAAGTCGAGCTCCGAGTCGGACGGGCATTCGCATCCCTCGGGGTTGGCTGCGGATGTGGACAGCACAGTGGTCTCGTCGACGAGTCGGAGCCAGCCCTCTACTGAGGAGAGTTCGGTAGCCCCCGAGACTAGGGTCAGTGGTGCTGACCAGCAGGCAGTGGTGTGTGCCACCATAGCTCTGCAGCCTGGTCTTGGGGGTTTCATCGATCCCTCGGTGGTGGTACCCCCTCCAGTGGTGTGTCTTGATCACCCGACTTTGGGGCCTATCGAGACGCCTGCAAGGGAGGAGGGTATTGCTCCCTGGGTCTCCCCTCCGGGGGCTGCCCAGAGATGCCAGCTACCTAGGCTCTCCCTCTCGAGGAGGAGGACTCTTTCGGACTCTGAGAGGTCGAGGGGTGTGGGGTCGCCGCGTCGGCCCTTTTCTGGGGTCCACTCGGGCCCTGGACGGAGCTGTAGTGCAGATTTCCACCCTTCCCCCTCGGGTTCCTTGAGGGAGTCCCATTCTTTTGAGGCAGGGGACCGTCCTTCTGGACCTTTACGGCCCCAGTTGCCTCACTGGGGGGATTCTTCCGGGCGCAGCCAAAGCAGTACCAATGTGGTTGTACAGCTGTCGGCTGTGGGGTCTTCCGGGGCACCTTTGTTGGGTGCTCACGGTCCGCTCCCTAGCCCTGGCGGAGGTCAGCCGACTTCTCTTCTCAGCTCTGCCCCCATCCCTCTGCCACATTCTCCTGCACTCCCAGGCATCCTCAGTCCTAGCGGCCCTTTTACCTGGGAGCAATTCAGAGCGGTGGCTGCCCAGTTCACTGCTTATGTTAGGGCAATGGACAGCCAGGTTTTTCAGTCTCCCCCCGTGCAGCCACCCTCTGAGCACATGGTGACCTCCAGCTCCTCATCCCCCTCTTCAGGGGGAGAGAAACCTTCTGTCCACATCTCTCCGGCTGCTGATCTCTTGGAGTTTCAGCGTTTCCTCGTGAGGATGTTGGAGAATTTGCACCTTTCACCCTCCACTATCAGCAATCCTGAGCAGCAGTGGCATCGCCTTTCTAGGCGATATTTTGGCGAGCCACCCTTGTGGTGCCGCCCTGGCCAGCTCCCTTTCGGGAGGCATCGTTGCGTTTCTGGCAGAGGCCCTTCTCCGAGTTCCGCCCCAAGGGACCTCAGCCAGAGGTATTGCACTCCCCCGGGGTCTCCAGGTTCCATGCCTCATCCACAGTCTGGTTTGACGCACTTGGATACTCCTGATGGGCTTCGCGCCCCTCACCGTGACCGGCTCCCAGATCAAGACTCCTCGGATTTTGATTTTTGGGGGAGGAGGACCTTCTATTCGGCACGGTTACTCCTCTCTATTTCTGCTCATCAGACCCACTATGCAGCCTACAACAGGTTCTTGTGGTCCAGGCTAGGTCAGCTCCTAGCCTCATTGCCTGACTCAGAGCAAACCAGACAAGCCATCGCACTCTCTGCACGTGGCCTGGAGCTAGCAAGGCACCAAGCGAGGGCATCTTATGATGCCAGCGAGGTAGCTACCAGGGTCGTAGGGACAGCGATCTGCACTAGGAGATCAGCATGGCTACGTCTTTCCCGGTTGTCACCCTTGGCCCAGCTTAGGGTGATTAGCTCCGCCCACCAGGGAACCTACCTTTTCTCCCGTAGAGTGAGATGGCGCTTGTCGGGGCAACTTCCTTCCCCCTCGGGGAGCCCATCTCTCTCTCCCACTCTCGGGCCTCTCCAGGCCCTGAAGGTTCCCCTTAGTGTGTCACACACTGGGGCTAGGGACTTTGTCCTTGGGTGTAAAAGAAACAACCCCTTCGGGGGCTTATACTCACCATCTGTGATGAATGGTGAAGACTGACACAGATAAGATATGAAAATCGTACCTACCCGTAATTATGATCTTTCTGTGTATCTTCACCATTCATCACAACCCACCACCATCCCCTGGGGCCTCAGTCTCTGGGTCCCCCTCCCTCTCTGTGACTCCCCCTCTCCTCCTCAGGAGTGAGGTAAAGTAGGGACACACAGGGGGGTATTTTCCAATGAAGAGTAGACAGCTCGAGCGGCACTCCTTCTTTACTACTTTGTCTCCACCCCAGTGGGGTGGGAGTTGGTAATTGCCCTCCTTCTGTTCTCCTCCTGGTTTCCATCCAACTATTTCTCCTAAAAAAAAAGAGGAAACCCCTTTTTTTCACTAAACATCTTTTCCTGAGAGAGTACTAAATCCCTGTACCCTGTTTTTCCTCCAGAATAGCCGACTCTGCTTCTGGGGTATTTGCCAGTTATTCTGTGCCTTGAATTCAAACACCATGAAGTCTTGCTATATTATGACAATTAGCAGTTAGCCACAGCACTTGAACTGCCCCGGAGAGGAAGGAGTTAACTCCAGGCTGACTGGAGTTCCAAGCGCGAGCGCTTTGTTGAAAGCTCTATCTGGCTAGTTTCAAACTGAAACTGTCAGATTCTTTCCCGCTTCACTGAACAGTCGCTCCGGAGATCTGCTCCTTCAGCTCGGTTCATTTCTCGGTTCAAGCAGGTGTTTTCGGTTCATTTTAACCAGCAGTAAGTATTTATTTTACCGCATTTCGGTTCAAAGCTCTATCTGGTAACCGTAAGTACAGGATTTTAAAGTCTGTGTGAAATTAATTATCGGTTCGTTTTAGAACGATCGGTTTCTAAAAAAACAATTTTAAATAATAGCTGGGCTTTTAGAGTGCGGTTCCGGTTCTTATCGGTTCTAAAAACCTGTCTGTAAGTGGGTTTTCAAATACCGTAACCGCGGTTAGGAACCGATAAGTGTACTTGCCTAGCACTGCCATAAAAGGGCAAGTTTTGGATAGGCTGGCATTATGTCACAGAAACCCAAAGAAAAACCAGACCTACTAGGTTTCCAACACTGTGATGTTTGTGGGAAGCCTTTGCCAAGGCTGACCCACACCACATGTGTTTATTGTCTGGGGGCTGACCACCTCTGTCAGACTGCCAGGTGTAAATTTCCTGCAGCCACCCTGGGAGAAAAGATTGGGCGGCTCAGGGCAGAGAGGCCAAAAGTCCGCTGACCGGATGGCCAGCCGGTCCAGCACCCATTGGACCAGAGGGGTGCCCTCTGACCAGGCGAGACTTCCTCGGGCAAAGGAAGGCTGGTTCTGAGGAACCAGTCCCAGTAAAAAATCTAAGAAATCAGCAGGTCTGGAGTGCAAGATTGCCTCTCCAACTGCTGCAGAGATAACTAAAGCCATACAGATTGTCCAGTCACTGTCTCAGGGACCGGCAGACCACCAACAGCTGGCAAAAGGTTGGTTTGTTGGGTTCCAGTGAGTTCAAGAGTATGATGTTGAGGAATTTTATGAACCACAGGAGGGAGGAAGATTTTGATCATTATGTATGTGGCTGGGAGGGTCTGGGCGTGCCCATTGAACGGACATTTCTCCAGACAGACCATTAGAATCTCCCCTATGCTGTCTGAGTCCCTTCTCATTTTTGTTTTACAAAAGGTTGCAGAAACCCTCAGCTTCCCTTGGAAGAGGCTGTGGATGAGCAAGAGGAGCCTGATTATGTTGAGATGATGGATATCCCAGAGTCTAGGAGGTTGTCTATTCCTTTGCATAAGTCATTTAGGAAGCAAACAACAAAATGTTAAAATCCTCATTCTGTCCCTCCTGTAGATAAAAAATGGACAGAAGGTATACTTTATCAGGCCCTGATACAGACTTCCTCACTGAGCAGTGTAGTCATGTAGGTGTGGTACAAGCTGCAGCCTGTGACAAGGCTAATATCCCCTGGCCTCACATCCTCCTGATAAGGATTCCAGGAAGATTGATGCCATGGCGAAAAAGCAGTATATGGCAGCTTCTTTGGGACTCAGGCAGGCAAATTATATGGCTTATGTGGCTAGATATCAGAAATCTAGATGGGATACAGTGTTGCAGTTAGCCAAGCAGGCCCATGGCCAGCTGGCTAGTGAATTGGAACAGGTGGCTGCTGATGGCATTGAAGCCTCTAAAGTTCAATTTCATACTGCTGTAGGCGTTAATGATGTTTCCTCTAGGGTCATGGCCACTTCTGTAGCTTTCCGTAGGTTGGCATGGCTCAGGTGCACTAATCTGTCACAGGATACTCAGTCAAAGGCTATGGATTTTCCTGTGGTGGGAAATTCTCTGTTTGGAGAGCAAGCGGAAAATTATATGAAAAGATGGATGAATACAGAACTACCTACAAAAGTGCCCAGGCAAGGAGCGGCATGCCACTCCACAGAGGCACACTCCAGAGGTAGGGGCAGGCCTTTCCACAGGCCTTTTATCAATCCCAAGCCTCCTCTGCTTTTGCACAGAGGGTTTTTCAGAGGCAGAGGTAGGCGGGCGTGGTAAACTGTCCCCACCCCTCAGCCTAAGGCTACTGCCAAGCAGGCACCCTGATGGGTGCCCAGGGCCAGTCTCCTGTACCAGTTGGAGGCAGGTTGGCTTATTTCAGCCAGAACTGGGTGTCCCTAACCCGGACAAATGGGTTCTGGAGGTAGTAAGCCAGGGTCTGGTTTTCAGCTTCAAACAGTTTCCAAAGATGAGAACAGACATTTTCCTACAAGCCCTTTAGAGGCCCTTGCTTTGGAAGCAGAGGTCTCTTCCCTCCTAGACTGCAAAGCAGTGGAAGGGTTCCTCCTTGTCACCAGGGCAAGGGCTGTACTCAGATACTTTCTTACCCCAAAAGACAGGAGAATGGCGGCCCATTCTAGACTTAAGGTATCTGAACAAGCATCTTTTGAAACCAAAGTTCAAAATGTTAACTCTGGCAATGATTTTGCCCTCCCTCCAGGCCAGGGGACTGGCTAGCCTCTGGACCTCAAGGATGCCTATTTTCATGTCCTGATCAGGCCTTCTCACCGAAAATACCTCAGGTTCGAACTGCCCTCAGGTCACTACCAGTTCAGAGCAATGCCCTTCGGTCTTACCTCTGCTCCAAGGGTATTCACAAAATGTCTAGCTGTGGTAGTGGCTCATTTAAGAAGGCAAGGGGTTGCTGTGTTTCCCTACCTGGACGACTGGCTCATTGTGGGTCAGTCCCCAGATCAGGTAAAATCCCACTTGCAAGTCACCCAGCAGCTTCTCACTTCCCTGGGATTCCTGCTGAATTTACCAAAGTCAGTTCTAGAACCAGTTCAGGTACTAACTTTCATAGGTGCGGAATTGGACACAAAGTTGGCCAGGGCATTTCTCCCTCGGAAAGGGTAGAGAAGCTGATTGCCCTGGCATCCTCTTTCACCCTGCGGGTCTCTCGACCAGCAAGGCACTTTCTGCAACTTCTAGGGCACATGGCTGCCTCCACAGCTGTAGTGCAAGGAGCAAGATTCCAGATGAGAGACATTCAGTTTCATTTGAGGGCCTATTGGTCCCAAAGGAGGGACCCCTTATCAAATTGGTCCCAGTGACCCCAACTCTGATTCTAGCTCTTCAGTGGTGGCAGGATCAGAGCAATCTAAGAACAAGGGTCCCCTTCATTCCCATTCTCATTCCTCACCCTCACCCACGGATGCCTCCTTGCTGGGGTGGGGCGCCAGGGCGACCTTTCCACTCAGGGAGTGTGGTCCCCTAGAATCTCTGCTCCACATCAACCCTGTGGAACTCAGAGCTGTCTTTTTAGCTCTTCAGGTTTCTCAGCATCTGTCCAGAACAAAGTAGTTCAGGTCAGGACAGACAATACACAACAATGTGGTACATCAACAAGCAGGGGCACTCTGGTCATCAGCCTTGTGCACCCAGCAATGAAGTTGTGGTCTCTGGCTTACTCCTAGACACCTCCCTAGTAGCAGTTCACCTTCCAGGAAGGACAATGTCTAGCGGATGCCCTCAGCAGGATTTCTCAGGGTCATCATGAATGGTCTTTGAATCCCCTAGTGCTGGGGTCAGTCTTTGCCAGATGGGGAACTCCTCAGATAGATCTTTTCGCAGCCCCAGACAACCACCAGCTTCCTCTGTTCTGTTGTAGGCCTCCAGTAATGGGCTCAGTCCCCCTGGACGCCTTTCTGTTGGATTGGGAAGGGAAGTTCCTGTGTGCCTTTCCCCCCTTCCCCCTTCTCTTCAGGGTGTTAGTAAAAATCAGATCCCAGCCCTGCAAAGTGATTCTGATTGCACCACACTGGGCCAGGCAACCCTGGTACCCACTGCTTCTGTCCCTGACATTCCACCCTCCCCTGGACCTTCCCAGGGTCCATAACCTGCTGACTTGTGCCCAGGGGAGAGTTTGGTATCCGGGCCTCAAATCCCTCCACCTCAAGGCTTGGCTCTTGAGGAGTTAGAGTACTGATTTACACTTTCTCAAGGTGTCCTTGATATTTAAAGGCCTCTAGGAAGCCTTCCACTAGGGCCACTTATAATTCCAAATGGAAGAGGTTCTCCATCTGGTGTTCTGGGAAACAAATTGTCCCAGAATCTGCTGAGTTGCCCATTTGCTGGACTACTTGGTCCATCTTAATTCCTTAGGCCTCAGGCCAGCTACCTTAAAGGTTCATCTGGCAGCTGTCTCTGCTTTTACATCAGCAGGAAAGCCTGCCTCCCTTTCTTCTCACCCTGTGTTTTCCAAGTTTTTTAAGGGGTTACTTCACACTAACCCTCCTTTTCGGGACCCAGCCCCTGCCTGGGACCATAATGTTTGCATTGCTCAGTTAATGCAACCCCCCTTTGAACCTCTGTCTTCAGCAGACTTAAGTTCCTAACTTGGAAAACTGTTTTCCTAGTGGCCATCACTTCTGCCAGACGCATAAGTGAGTTACAAGCCCTGTCAGTGGAAAAGGATTTTATTTCTTTTCACAGGGATGAGGTAGTCCTCAGGACTAACAGAAAGTTTTTACCTAAAGTGGTTTCAGATTTCCATCTTAACCAATCCATCTCCCTTCAGTATTTTCACTGAGCATTCTTCCTCGGGTGAGAGGAGATTGCACAGTTTGAGCGTCAAAGAGCTTTAAGCTACTATTTGGAGCAGCACCAAGGGTCACAGGTTCGAATCCTCCAACTCTTCCTTACCTATGGCGAAGTTGGAGAAACCTGCCACTAAGAGGACAATTGCCAGGTGGATTGTCTCTTGTATCAATTTGCTACCAAAAACTAGGTGAGAACCCCCCTCAAGACTGAGGGCCCATTCCACCAGGGGTACAGCTGCATCTCTAGCGGCTGCTAGAGATATTCCCATTCTGGAAATCTGCCAAGCTGCTACCTGGAAAACAGTTCACACCTTTACCAAGCATTACTCCCTAGATGTCCAGTCCAGGAGAGATGCTCAGTTTGGCACAGCCGTGCTTCAGAGCCTATTTCCTAAGTAGGTTCTGGCCCTCCTCCATGGAGGTACTGCTGTGTAATCTGCTAATTGTCATAATATAGCAAGACTTCATGGTGTTTGAAGAAAAAATTACTCACCTAATAGTGCATTGTTCTTCTCATGAAGTCTTGCTATATTATGACCACCCCCCCAACCTGCCCCTCTCAGAACTTCTACTTGGGTAAGGGGTTGGCAAATTAGTGCAAGCACTGTGTCATGCCGTTATAGCTCTTTTTCCCTTTTCCCCTTTTCTTTAGGATTAGGAAAACTAGGTATTTCTGTTTTTGGTTGTATGTTTGGCCCCCCTCCTGGACTTCTGTCTTTTGGGGAGGGGGGCCTAATAGTGCTTGTTAGGGGTGATATTGTTGTTGTTGTTGTTTCTGTTATTGTTATTCTACTAGTAGGTAGCCATTTGGCTAGTGTAGGGTTTTTTCCACACAGACTTTTGCTTAGTGTTGGCTCCGTAAAGATCTGACAGTTTCAGTTTGAAACTAGCCAGATAGAGCTTTCAGCAAAGCGCTCGCGCTTGGAACTCCAGTCAGCCTGGAGTTAACTCTTCCTCTCCGGGGCAGTTCAAGTGCTGTGGCTAACTGCTAATTGTCATAATATAGCAAGACTCCATGAGAAGAAAAGCAATTACTAAGGTGAGTAATTTTTTCTTCTGGCAGAGAGCTTTGTTACTCCTTGCAGTTCCTATACAATCTGGTGACGGATAAGGGTCTCGGATGCCTTAATACCTCTCCCACTCTCCTAAATTATTTCCCCTCCCTACCCTTCCCTTCTTCCGCTTCCAGAGATTGGGGCCCCTACCCAATCCCCTTAGTCTAACCTCTTCTTTGCTGTCCTCTCAGTCATTATTTCTCCTTTTAGTTCAGTCATCCTTTCCTTTTTCTGTCCCTTGGACTCTCTTGTCCCACCCTCCATCCCTTCCTCTTACCTCTCTGTTGACTCAGAACTGGCAGGCAGGCGGAGTCGACACAGCCTAATGGCCAACCCTCGAGCGCCACGCAGTACGTCGGCCTCAAGGGCAGCGCCGATGGTGTGTCGGCTCCGCCTACCCCTTTTTTAAAAAAAAAAAAAGCTGCCGCGGGGTCCTGACCTCCGGCCAGATAACCCATCTGTGAAGATACACAGAAAGATCATAATTACGGTAGGTACGGAATTTTCATTTTCTGTTGTTGACTTACTGCCCTAGGATCAAAAAGAGAACTCCTCTCACTTGTGATCTTTGTCGTAAATTCTTACCATCCTGAATGCATATTAGATGTCAGACGCTGCTCTTAAAAGGAACATAAACCTTGTTCTTTACATTTTTAAATCAAAATGTGGGCATGTGTGGAGTGTGTTCACTGTCCCCAGTTTCCTGTTTGGAAATAGCCCAGTTATTTTTCCTTATTTAGGGCTGCTTGTTAAAGCAGCAGTACAGCATTTTTTTCCCCAAAAGGTAGTTTCAGCTACGATTAATAAAGATATTAGCATACCTGTTAACTCTACTTTTCTAGGTACCGCCTATGTTGTGCGCCAAGAATTTTTTTTTATATTCTCAGCCATAACCCTTGCAATTTTTAAAATACTGTTTTTAAGCTAAATGTGGCTGTCTTTTTTTCTTGAGAAAAAAACTAAAATCAAAACATTTATAAAGTACTCAGATTTTGGTGGAACTGGAAAATGTTACTACCAAATAAAACTGGAAGATGCCTAGAATCTTTTATAAGACAAAGATAGGGTCAAGTGTTTTGCTCAGTTTTGTTGTAGCGTCTTCTCCCTCCAAACATTAATTGTTCAATTATTTATGAGTTCTGGAACACAGTGACATCAGTTGACCAGAAGCCTGCACTGAAGTTAATGCGGGCTTCCCCTTAATTGATGTCTCTCTGTTCTGGAAAGGAGAACTAATTAAATGATGACTATCAGGTGAGGGAAGTGTTGGCTTTAACAAGGCTCCCTAAGGCCCTGTCCACACTACACCTCTACACCACTAAAACCCTGTAACAGTTTCTAACCGTTACAAACAATAAATGTTATAGTGTGTCCACACTGCCAGTGAACCATCATGATAACGGTTCGGAACCGTTACAGCCAGTCCACATTGTGGGTGACAGGTGACCATTACGGTCGGCACCCTGTCCCACAGTGCAGTTCATGCTGCACTAAGGGCAATGCTGGGGCTACACGCTCACGCATCCACACTACAGCTGGTAACGTTACAGAGGCAGAACCGTTTTACGTAACCATTGTTAAAACACCTCATAAGTGGTTTTTAAACAATGGATGCAACACCCTCCTATAGCGTTACGGAATGCTCTTATAAACCGTTCGGTAATAGTTTGAACCCTCTGTAGCGTTACAGAGGGGAGTTTTCAGTGTAGTATGGACAGGGCTTAAATGAAGCATGAAATAGGACTATTTTGAAACAAAGCACATGAAACAGTATATTGGGAATATTAAACAGAGTCTGCACATGCTTGGATTGCCAAGAATATTAAAAATGCAGAAAAAAAAAGCCTTTTTTAAGTACATGCATTTTTGTCTATGAATTATATATACTGCCAAAAGATAACTTTATAGAAAAAAATTAACAATATTTTAGTGGTTTCCACCATCTGTGCAGTTTGTATTGCATAGGTCTAAGATAAAGACATCTGCTTTAAACATTTTAATGTTGCACCTTTCTGCACAACCGTCATAATCATTTTCTTACTCTATAATCTACCTCTGGCTTGCTGATGTCCACGTGCAACTTTTGTTTGTTTTGCCACCTGCTTTTTTATGTTAAAGCAGCAATAATTGTTAGTCAGCAGACAGTGTCATCATGTAGTTTTTTTTAACACAAATGTATTTGTGACATGCTTATATTCATCCTTAGTGTGTTTTTAGTTTTCACAGATATTTTTAAAAATAGCTTTTCTATCTAATTTTGTAATTAATGACTCAACATCATTAAAGATGGACGTCACTTACTCTCTGTCATCCATATGTTATCTGTTTCAGAACTATAATCCTTTTGCAATTTAGTGCTGATCGTAGAAGTATACACCTGAGCATGCTATGTGTGTGCGTAAATGTCAATAAAAAGATTAACTACAAAAAAGATGGACATCACTCGCAGTTTAAAAAACAAAATCGTTAGTTGAGGTTACCTGTTGAATGTACATGCTAGATTCATACTGTGGCTGTATTGGGATGGTGTCACCACACGTTTCTGATGGTAAACAGCACAACACTGTTCCGAGATATTTAATTTTCCATGACGAGCATGGCACAGAAGTGGGAACTTCTAGAAACTTGAAAATCCCATATTTTGGTTCAGGAATGAAAGAAAATAAAAAACAAAATGGATATCTTGATATTTAAAACTTCATGCTGACTAACAGATACTGCTGCTTTAACAATCAAAACTTGACTTTAGTCCATTAATAAGGCCAGTTCTGGTTGTGGGATCGGTCGATACATTGGACCGTCCATATAGAAATTTGCATTTAGCTGACATAGTTTTATATCTAAGTGACAACAGGAATTACATGTAGCGTCTGAATGATTAACCTAGTACAATCTGTATCGCTGCTTTTTTTCTTCATGTGGCTGTGTCAGTACAGTAAGCAGGCGAAGAAAAACCCAGAACAAAACAACTGTTGGAGAGGCTGTATACTGATGCTTTATCACCAAAGAATCCATAACCATTGAGATACATTTTTAAGACTTGCAAGCTGGGAACACCATTTTTGAACTTCACCATTGTGATGTAGAGGCCATGCTTTGCGCTTTCACTTGGGAGACCTGGGTTGGTGTGCAGGTTTGGTGTTCTTCTCCTGGGACCAGCAAGAGATCAAACATTTCATAGAAGTTCAGCACCTGACTCCCAAAGAGGGAAAGTGTGGGGACACATGGAATCCACTCCCCCCCCCCACCAGCCGTCTGCCAAATGGCATTGATATGAGTTGTAAAGGAAACATAGCCCCAGTATTGAGGTAGGGTCAATGGGGACTCAGGAGCTGGAGTTGTGTTTGCCTGTTAGGGGAAAAAAAATCCCTATTAAATTAAAGGTTGAAATTTTCCTGATGAGCCTTGTCAAGAAATTATGTAGTTCTTCCACACGCTTAAAGCAATCATTGCATTTCAGTTGATGAGATATGTTAACTTGAAATTATCCAGCAATATTTTAGTATCAGTAGTAGGTTCCTTTGCAAAGCACTTCTTTCCCAAATGGTTGTTTCTCTCAGATTTTAATTTTAGATTGATGGCATGGTAATATGATTAGCACCTCATCTGTACTTTCTGTTGCTGTGTTACTGGACATTAGCATCTGGAAGGCAACCCAAAGACTAGCTGCTAGAGGTCTATCATCTGGCAGCCAGCATGCTAAGGATCCGCCTAGTAGTCAGCCTTGTACTTCCTTCTTCTCTTAGATTATGTGACTGAACACAGCATGACAGTGGTCAGGGGAGAGGCAGGAAAACCAACACCATCTTCACTGTTTTCCCTAAATGTAAAATCTGAATGAGTGTATTGGCCTGCGTGTTGGTCTTAGGTTAGGCATTAGAACTGATAGTGCCCTCAGAAGTCCTCTGTTTGTTTTTGGACATCTGTACAAAACGAAAACTAGCAATTGGCCCTGAGGCCGTGAATCCTTAGCCCATTGTGGCATCTTGTTAATATACAGATTGGGTACAAAACCTTTTTGTTAGTCTAATAGAAGGTATTTCCCAAAATCTGTGGACTTAATACGCTGACAATCACAGCACATCCAGATGCCCGTACAGAGCTCAATGGTATTGTTGTAGTGTGCTGGTACAATGATGAGCAGTTTTGTTCCATTCTAACAAAAATGAAAGTCAAAACAAAAAATTTACAGTTTTTTTTTTTAATCGCTTATTTGCTGAGCCGACTAAAACATGCCATCCAGAATTACGAACATACGAAATTGCCAGCAGAAACAGGCTGTATTGGTCTATCAAGTCTGCTTGAGTGTATATCAACACACACAGCCTATTCAAATCACGCCTCAAAGGCTGGCTCATGGAAAATTCCTCCTGCCACTGCTTCCCTGGATAGTCCTCCTCTGCCCGACAGTCCAGCGTCTACTTGAGCCCCGTGCCTTACCCCCCCCTTTTGTTTCTACCCTCCTTCCCCCATCCTTTCCCTCCCCCACCCCCTTTATCCTTTCCTCTACAAGTTACACAAAAGTACACTCGCTGGCTTCGTAGTGCAACTGGCGATACAGTGAACATATGTATTATGTTACTATGTATATTAATATTGGACTTATGCACCCCACAAACTGGAGCCTGTGGATCTACTTTATTCTTTGTAACCCATTGTATAATACTGTTCCTTTGTAACCTTTATTCTTTTTTTCCTCTGCTGTAACTTCTTTTACTGTTTAACTGTCTACTTTATACTGTATGTAATGTTGTTTTCTTGTTTTTAATTATTTGCCATTGTAAGTGGCCCGGGTCGTGCCTGAAAATGGTCCCTGGGATCAGTGCACCTACCCGGTTCCCAAAGTCATAAATAAATAAAATGTACTGGAGCTGCTCCCCCTCTTCTTTCCCCCAGAAATTATCCTCCCCTTTCTTCTTTTCTCCCCTTCCCTTCCACCCTCCAGTTGTAATTCTCTTTTTCACCCTGTCCCAACCCCCTTGAAACTTCCCACCATTTTTGCTGATACCACCTCCTCCAGCAGTTCATTCCACCCTGACACCACCCTTTCCGAGAAAAAGTGCCTCCTCATTTCCCTTTTGAATCTACCCCCCACTGGTTCCAGGCTATGCCCCCTTGTGGTACCCTCCCTTTTTAAGTTGAAGATGCCCTCTGTTCCCACCTTGTTTATACCCTTTAGGTATCTGAAGGTTTCTATCATATCCTCCTTTCCCTTCTGTCCTCCAGGGAGTACGTATTGAGCCCCCATAACCTCTCTTCATGTGGTTTATCCCCCATGCCCTGGATCATCTTGGTCGCCCTACACTGAACCCACTCCAGTAGTATGATGTCCTTCAAATATGGGCACCAGAACTGTACACAGTACTCCAGGTGTGGTGTCACCAGTGACCTGTATAATGATAGAGTGGCGTCCTCCCTCCTGGAGGTGATTCCTCTGGCTATGCATCCTAGTGATTTATTTGCTTTGGCTGCTACCTTACGGCATTGAGCAGAGTGTTTCATGTCACCCCTCACTATCACCCCTAGATCCTTTTCCTCCTCCAAGCTGGTCACCTGTATGCCCCCCAGCCAGTAACTTGCCCCTGGGTTTCTAGTTTTCATGTGCATGACCTTGCACTTCTTAGCATTGAATCCCAGCTGCCAGATGCCAGATCATTTCTCTAGCTTAGCCAGATCCTCTCTGAGCTTCTGTCTCCCCTCCTCTGTGTCTACCCTCCCACAGAGCTTAGTACCATCTGTAAATAGGCAGATTTTACTTTTGACCCCATATACAATGTCACCAATAAAGATGTTGAATAACACTGGCCTGATTACTGAGCCCTGTGGGACCCCGCTAGTTACAGGTCAAGGCTTGGATAGTACTCCCGCTATCATCACTCTCTGGTTCCTGTCATGCAGCCAGCTCTTGATCCACCCCAGCAGTTTGTCCTCTATTCCCAGGCTGCTTAGCGTGCTGACTAACCTGCCATGTGGCACAGAGTCGAAGGCCTTACTGAAGTCCAGGTATAGGACATCCACCGCCTTACCCTTGTCCAATGCCCTTGTGACCCAGTCAAAAAAAGTGTATCAGGTTTGTTTGGTAGGATCTCGCCCTGACAAATCCATGCTGCCTATCATCCTGGAGACTGTTTACCTCTAGGAAGGTCACCAGCCTTTCTTTTAGAGTGGTCTCCATCAACTTGCCCACTTTGAAGGTTAGACTGACCAGCCTGTAGTTGCCAGGATCATCCCTGGGACCATCCTTTGTGGAGCGGCACCACGTGTGCCATCGTCCAGTCCTGCAGCATGCACCCCTCTTCCAGCAAGGTGTTAAAGAGATCCACCAGGGGGGCAGCCAGCACCTCCGCCAGTTCCCTTAGGACTCTCGGGTGCATGCCATCCAGGCCAGGTGCCTTGTACACCCGAAGGGCCCTAATACCCTCTAAGACCCTGTCTACTTCAATCACCCCATCAGATTCAGATTCATCCCTATCCCCCACCAGCCTTCCTCTAACTTTAACCTTTGGCAGAGATCCATCCTTTTCCCTAGTGAAGACAGAGCTGAAGTGCTCATTCAGTGTCTCTGCCTGAGTCTCTTCTTTATGTATCTGAAGGAAGTCCTTTTCCCCATCCTTGATCCCCTGCATTAGCCTTAATTCCTTTGTAGCTTTAGCTGCCCGGACCCCCCGCTCTGCCTCTTGGGATTTCACTGCGTAGACCTACCTGTCCTCCTTGCTCAAAGTACGTTTGTTCTTCTGGAAGGCTGCCCTCTTCTCTCTCACTTTCACTACCGCATTCCTGTTGAACAACTTGGTCTCTTGGTCCTGGAATTCTTACTCTGAATCTTCGTGCAGGAGTTTGTGGCCTCATTCAAACCCATCTTGATAATGGACCATTTCTGATCTGCATCCATCTCCGGTATGAGATTTGCAAGGTGTCCTATTAGGATGTCACCCATGTTACCAAAGTCTGCCCTCTTGAAGTCCACCACCCTAGTTTTGGCCTTGACTGCTTTCTTGCCCATATTGATGCAAACCCACACGGTGCAGTGGTCACTACCCATGAGGGGATCCCCCACTACTACCTGCTAGACATGCTCTCCTTCTGACAGTACCAGGTTAGTATGGCATCATCCCTGGTTGACTCTGTGACCCCCCCCCCAGCACCAGGAAACACTCCTGGAAAGCTTCCAAGAGGATCTGTTCTCTGGCATAGAAGGTAGTCGAGGTACTCCAGTTCACTCCAGGTAGGCTGAAGTCTCCTGTTATGATGATGCTTCCTCTTCTACCCCATTCCTGATCTGGTCCCCCAGCTCCCTGCCCAGCTGCACGCCTTGTGATGGTGGTCTGTACACCACCACTAATCAAATCTTTCTCCCTTTGGTGTTCTGGAGCACTAACCATAAGGCTTCTGTGCCACCCTCTTCCTTCTCCTCCTCCTCCCCCCCGGTGCATATTATCCCTTCCCTTATGAATAAAGTCACACACACAGACACACCCTCCACTTTTCTTTGTCCTTCCAGTACAGTCTGTAACCGGGGATCACTAGGTCCCAGTCATGGTACTGGGTTGCCAACGTCTCTGTGGTGGCTGCTATGTCCATCTCTCCCTTTGCCATCAGTGCCTGCAGATCTGGCAAAGTGCTAACCAGACTCCTTGCATTCAGGGACATTACCTTCCATCATTACTCCTGTACCTTTTTGGACCCTGACAATGTTCTGTATCCCTCTCCCTCCCTTGGCCCTTCTTTCCCAACCCTGTATCCCCTTCCTTCTTTGTGATGACCTATTGGGAGAAGGACCGATGGTCCCCACTCCTGGTGACCATGGTGCCTTGCCCCCCATCTTCAGCTTAAATTCAGTTTGTCTTTCAAATATCCTTCCAGTTTATCCTTCAGGACCCTGGTGCCCTCAGTTCAGTGTTGAAATTAGCCTTTTCCTGAGGTTCACAGCACTATAATATACTGGTTTCCTGGCCACCTCACTGTGCCCTTGGTTATCTAATAAGTGGGACTGTTCACTCTCCTGTGTTGCAGCAGCAGCTCACATGACGGCCAAGGTGTCAGGAACTGCTATCAGTGCTGGTGATGTAGACCTCAGGGAGGGACTTACAGTTTCATGCTGCCTGACGCCCCAGGGCTGCGGAGGTAGAACACTACCACATCCTGTCTGTTGAAAAATAACCTCCAGTGACTCTGGAGAGACTGAAGAAGTAATTGGAATCACTGGATGAAATGGAAAATTTTACAACCTCATTACCAAGATGTTTTCATATTTTCCTTTCTTTTTCTTTAGACTGGACAAGTGTAGCTCAAACACATATGTTTGAGCTTTGCCTGCCATTTGCAATAGAAAAACAACAGATTGGCTAGGAGCTGTGCCTGACCAAGGTCCCTTTCCACTAAATATTGCAATGTTGGAGACTCACTTTCATTCATGCTGAAACAAATTCATGGATTATTGCTATGGCAATAGAAAGGTAGTGTTACCATCAGAGGTAAGCGCAGGTGTCAGGCATATGTGTGTCACACACTCAAAACGAAATCCCATTTTTCATTTTAAGTAATGGCATACTACTGTTAACCTAATGCATCATTTAAACAGACTGAGTTAAAGTTTGCTGTGCTCAGGATGATGAGTAGAGAAAAACGTTCCACCTGAACCCAAGTGAAAGTTTAAGGGTGTCCATTTATTCTGGGAAATGTATTGTAACATGGTACACAAAATCCTGTTAGTATGAGCTTGTCACTTTGGACGGAAGTGGTTGCCTCTCTGAAGCAGGTATTTCAGTTCCAAAAACAATTAGAACCAGAATTTTTGGTTTTGGGAGGGTTGCCGGGGGAGATCCGGGGGTTGGAAGCTATATACCTCTGGCAAATTCTGCTTGTGGCAGCCTTGAAAACAATAACCAGAAGATGGTTACAATCAACTACTCCAACAAGGCAGGATTTATTAGAGGTGGTGGCACAGATTTGACAACTAGAGGAGCTAACATTTAGATTACAGCAGAGATCCCCGGCCTAACTGAACCGATGGACCAGATGGACGGTCTGGTTGGGACAAGAGGACTGATAGCAGTTCTTGGGATGACTTTGTGGCCTTCCTCTCTCCCCTCCCCCCTTCCCCCCAGGGTGAATGAACGCCCTAGACCTTCGCCCCTACTAAATAAAACTACATAATAATAAAAACGGGCTGTGGTGCACCCACCCCCCGAGTTTGACAATGCTGAGAGCTGGACTCTGAGGGTTTTTTTCGGGTGTGCTCCATAAATTTATAAATGAAAGTGACCCAACCAAAGTCAGTGCAGATTTTGTACCTCTTATGTAAGGAAATAAATTATTAAACAGCTGTATAACTTTAATAGACTTAGAGGTCTCAGGATCAGAGCAAATAACAGGACTTTGAGACCCTGATTTTATTTTATTTTACTCCACTCTTAAATTTTAATTTTGTTCTTGTTTTTACTGTAAAACTGAAAGTCCTCCCAAACGGAGGTATAAGTTGTTTTAAGGTCTATAGTACCTATACAAAATTCCTGAATACTTAAAGAGTGCAATAGGAGTGTTTTAGACAGAGAGACCTTTTGGATCAATCTGTGTGAATAGTAGAACAATGATGGAATGAGTATTGTATATTTTTAAGATGTTACTCATACATATCATGTATAATGTCATATAAGTCTGACACTTCTGCAAGATGTAATCTGTTGGATTGACATGAAACAAATAAAGAAGTATAAAAAAAAAAAAGTATGAGCTTGTCACTGTATGGAGAGGTGCAGTCATTAGGTCCAATTTGTATTGTTCCAGTTTCTTTAAATGTGTTAATTAAGCAATAAGGTATGACAGGGTGTGCGTTATTGTGGGATATCGGCACACCTTGGGAAGTGAAGCTCGAAACTAAGCTGAGGGCTCTACACACCCGAGAAGTGTTGTTATTCCTCAGTGACACACACCCTGGAATGCCTTACTGTGAATATAAAAATGGCTTCCCTGATTTTTCAATCAATTAATAAAAACTGTATTTATAAAGCACCCCTTCCCAGGGCTCGGAGCACTGTACAAACATATACATACATACACACACACACTTAACACATAAAATCATTCATAAAACATATTTCAGAGCAGAACGTATATCAGTTACAAATGATCATATTTCTAAAATCATTGACAGTCACTAACCTTAAAGATGTCAAATTATATCAAGCTAATCGCTTGCTCAAACAAGAGTGTTTTGAGCCCCTCTTAAAGGCTTCCACCAAGGGGGCCTCTCTGAGGTGGATCGGAAACAAATTCCACAGGACTGGTGCAGCTATGGAGAAAGCTCAATCTCCTGACAGGCGCAGCCTTGTCCTGGGAACTGTCAGGAGGCTACCCTCGGAGGAACGAAGGGCACGAGCTGGGCAGTGAGGAACAAGGAGATCTTGAAGGTAGTCAAGTTCTCAACTGTGTAGGGCTTTATTGGTCAGCAGTCCAACCTTGAAGGCAGTCCCCCACCTTATCGGCAGCCAGTACAGTCCATGTAGAACTAGCATGATATGTTCAGATCTAGACACATCCATCAATAGCCTGACTGCTGTATTCTGCACTAGCTGCAGGTGGTGAAGATTGCCTCCCGAAAGTCCCAGGTATAAGGCATTCCAGTAGTCTAACCTCAGCATGACAAAGGCATATATTAGAGTGGTCAGGTCATCAGGCAGTATCAGGGAATGGATCCGGGCAATGTTTCTCAGATGATAGAAACCACTTTGGACAACGGCCAACACCTAAGCATCAAGCGTCAAGCCTTCGTCAAGAACAGCACCCAGATCCCTAACCCGAGTGGAGGGGATCAAGGATAAGCCACCCAGTCTCAAACCTAGGTCACTGCCCTGTACCCCTCCACCTCACCGATGACTCAATTCTACCAACAATACCTCCATCTTGTCAGGACTGAGTCACAGCCAGTTTTGAGTCATCCAGTCCTGGATCTCAGCCAGGCAGGTGTTAAACACAGAGACCCCCATCTGGTTTCTAAGTGCACAGGACAGGTGTAGCTGGGTATCATCGGCATAGCAATGAAAACCCAAGCCATACCGCCTGATAATGTCCCTTAAGGGAAGCATGTACACCGTGAACAGAAGAAGCGAGAGGACCTAACTGTGTGGAACTCCACAACACAGGGGCATTGGGCTGAATGAGGATAATCCCGTCACCACCCTCTGCACTCTGTCCGTGAGGTAGGACTTAAACCAGCTGATGACACTGCTGGTAAGTCCGCACCAGTTCCGCAGGCAGTCCAACAGCACCTCATGATCCATGGTGTCAAATGCTGCAGAGAGATCGAGTAGAACAAGAACAGATCATTCTCCTCTATCCCTCGCTCTAAGGAGATTGTTAGACAGCCCTACCAAGGCAGTCTCTGTGCCGTGCCCAGGTTTAAACCCAGACTGGAATGACTCAAAAATGGCAGAGGAACCGAGACGAGTCTCAAGCTGACCGGCCAGAACTTTTTCCAGAACCTTTCCTAAAAAATGGAAGGTTTGAGACTGGCCTGTAGTTGGTGAGACAGTCCGGGTCCAATGAGGGCTTCTTCAAAAGGGGTCTCACCAGGGCCTCTTTCAAGGCCACTGGGAAGATCCCACTCCTCATGGAACACTGGATAATGTCAGCAACCACAAGTCCAATCAGATCGATACATCTTCCTAAAAGTCGGGTTGCACCTGGGGCTAGTTCACAATAGGTAGGCCATAGCTTTGAGACTATCTCACTCACCTCATCCATTTCAACTGGGTCAGTCTCACTCCACTCAAGAGGGGCCCTCCCCCTTGCCATCGGCTTGACCCCGCAAGCCAATTGAGTGACCCTGGAAGAGATATTGGATCTGATAGAGGACACTTTGTCAGCAAAGAATAGAGCAAACTCATCGCACCTTGTGCTTGAAGTAGCTCCCCCTGGACAGAGACAGGCCGGGTACAACAACCTATCCTCCATACAGAAGAGCTGAGCCAGTCTGTTCCTTGCTGCAACAATTTCCCTAGACATAAAATCCACCTTTTTACGGGAGATTGTCCCTTGATAGTCACTATAATGTTACCTCAAGGCCAGTTTGTCCTCCATCAACCCGGACCTCCTCCAGCGATGCTCCAACCTCTGGCTCTTAATCTTTGACTCCCTGAGCTCCCCATCAAACCAAGGGTGTCTCTGGCGAGTAGATAAAGGATGTACATGGACAGGTGCAATAACATAAAAGGCGGCAGTGATAGCCTTACTGTAGGCTGCAACTGCCCTCTCTGCACCCATCGCACACGCAGTTTCCACACTCGATTGGTCCAGTACCGCTTGTAGTCCCACTGGGGACAATCCACATAAAGGGTGGTACTGGACCATCTCCACAGAGAAGGGCCCCTTAGGGAGGGCCCCAAACACGATCCTCACAGTGCTATGAACCGACTATACCACTGGATCAATCCTGAGATCTACGACCTCAAGCCCCAGTATTTTAGGACCAAGTAAAGGTTCAGAAAGTTAAGCATTTCTGACCTGTGCCATTGTGCTGGGATATTAGCACAGTTATGTGACCGGATTCCACCAATCACACTACAGTATTTTTCTTACCCATTTTATAATCATTTTAAAACAGAGAAAGGATAACAAAAGTTAGTATCATGTATGCCTAGAAGTGCTTTCCTTATGTAACCCCTAGGTGGCGCTATCCCAAGGGCTACTACCCCTGCCTGCTTGGCTAGTAGCAAGTTAAGGGGCCTGGGTACTGAAACGGGTGCCTCCATCCGGAGGTCGGGGTTGGTAGTGGTCAAGCTAACCTGGGCACAGCCCTCTGGGACACTGTAACCCCCCCCCTTCCCTTCTAGTGGCCTGAACACTATACAATTATTACTTTCACAATGACCCTTATTCACCAGGCAGTTACCCACACTGTTTACACTTACCACCAGGGCTGGTTCCTCTAGCTTGACCCTGGGGACCCCCTGTAAAACAAGGTTAAGCACAGCAAATAGCAGCAGTACAATACTTTTGGCACAAACTGGAACCACAGTCAGGTTAAATGCAAACAAAGTTAAATCTGATTTATTCAGTGGACTTGAACAAGGGAGGGGCGTAATCAGGTTGATTTGCTTAAAAGCTGTATTAATCAGACAATTATGCATGCAGTTCAGAGTCCCTACACAGTCACACACTCTGGGTACCCAGGTAGGAAAATGGTGGACTAGTCAGGAACGTTGCAGCTGGTTGGCGTCCTGTGATGGAAGAAAGCAACATGCACAACACACACTATTTGTAATCCGGAGTCGGAGGGCTCAGTTCCTGAAAGAAAAGGCAACAAGACAATCAGATAACAAAACTTTTAGATTTAGCTGTTGTTGCAGGGAGCTACCCTGATGTTTACTCATGATACCCAATACTGGACACAGGCAGGACGAAATCAAGAGTACAGGCTGTTGAGCTGGAGTGCCCGGAGAAGCAGGGCCCACACGAATCACCGAGGCGTCATTCCTATTCAAGGCGTTGAGCAGGAGGCTGATCCCCAGGCCGGTCTCTCGTTGATGACTTTCTCTGCATAGCAGGTATTCTGGCTGGGCCAGTGTAGCAGGGCCCCGGCAAACGGAAATGGATACAGATATAGTCTGTGGAGCTGGATACAGACTCCAGCAAGCAAAACACAGTTCAGACACAGTGGGGAACCAAATCCCGACCCACTATAAGCACACAGCACATTCACATGTAAGGAAATTCCACTGTACCAGGCAAATGGCTCTCCGGTCGCAATTACAGAGTCTCTGCACAATCCGGGAGTTCAGAGGTAGCCGGAAGTCCTGACAGGCTGATCGCATTCGGCAAATCTTCAGTCTTCTTGAGGTTAAAGCCTGGTCGCAATTCAGTAGTTTAATTCGCTCTCCAAATTTGGATTCAGTCCGAAAAAAACACAAATTCCCTCTCAGGAACAGCAGGCAGGCATGCAGGCCAAACTCAGGCCTTTCCACAGTTCTTTTGCATGAATCCACCATGGATTGCTGCTCGAACTATCTTGAGCTGTTACTTCTTCACTTCCCAACTTGTATCTAAGTGAAACTGCAAGCAGTGTGGGACTTTCCCCAAGATCCAAAGGGTTCAGTTGGCTGATCTGTCTGTCAGTCACAACAAGGGCTCCCCCTCCAGGTTATTTTAGGCGCCAAAAGTCCAGAACTACAATTCCTGCAAGTTTTGGCCCCACCAAGCCCCTGTAGGCAGGCTCCGTTTTAGAGTCCCAAATGTACTGATTGGCCCATTCTGCAGTCCAGGACCAAGATGATAGAAACAAACAGAACTGTTAATGCTGCAAAGAAAACAGGTTGGAACAAACTGCAATATTATTATCACTCTAATAGATAATCAGCAAATATAAGCACATCTTTTAACAGAGCTCCCCCTCAGGTTAATTATGACTGCTATCCAGGCAGCTCTTAAAGAGACAGTACACAGAGGCTATAGAGGCACTCTCTGGCAGTACATTTAAACTGCTAAAATGCAGAACACCAGCCTGGCAGTGAGCATTTCGGCAAGCTCAAGAAAGACTTTTCGGGAACCCCCATTTGTAGGTGGGGTTACACTTCTGTCAGATGACATATATACAATAGGTTATATTTTATTTATGTATTTATTGATTTAATAATTCTCGGATTTACAGATACCTTTGAGCACAGGACAGCTCATTTACAAAGGTTCCATGTCAAAGGGTGGGAAGGTAGAACAAACAAACAGAACAAAGGGTGGCATAATGTACATTTTCAAATGACAACAACAACAGCATAGTACCAGAATTGTACATACATTCTCAGATAAACATTATCACACAAATGCAAAACAACAAATAATGGGTGAAGCGGAAGTAGGAAGGAGGTGGAGGGTGGGGAGGGGTGGGGAGGGTAGCAGTCCAAAGGCTTTGTCAAACAAGAATATGTGGAAAGGGAAGGGGTTTATTCCATTGAATATTTTATTCCATATGAAAGGGGATGTGCCCTTATATTATTATTTATTATGCTTTTTTCCTGCTGACTCGTCGGTAACTCAGTCCCTGGTCACGGCCCCTCTGTACCCCCACCTCCGGCAATGACCGAGCTCTCCACAGTCACCCCTGGCTTGCCCCCCAGAAGGCAGGGTTGCAGAGCTGTTCCCCTACCAGCTCTGCACTACAAGTATCTGGTCAGGAGAGCCAGTACCGGAGGCTGATCGGGGCCCAAAGGGGAAGGCACCATGGAGACGACCCAGCAGCATTTTTCCCCCTGTAGGCAGGGTGTGAACGTGCAATGATGGTCAGCATCCACCCCACCCTGAAGTCTTGCCGGCATTGGTGCATTGCAGCGAACCCAGCCTCCGCTGGGTGCCGCTTGTGTGCCAAGCACTCAAACCCCCTCCCTCCCGGAGGAGGAGAGCAATCCTGAGGACTCTCAATCCTTCTCCCCCCAGCTGGCCCTCCGATGACCCGGATCCATTCCCGAACCCGGGTCGCCATTGTTGCAAGCGGAAATCCAACCGCTGCGCCGACGGGCCAGCCCGTGCCCTTATATCTGGGTGAAGCCTGCACCTCCCTAATTTGTTCAGACTTTATTTAGGCTTCTTCCCTATCTGGGTGTAGCCCATGTCCCCCCTAATTTGTTTATCTAGACTTCCTTCCTTTTTGGGGTGAAGCCCACTAGCCTTCCTATCTATGTCAAGCCTATGCACCCCTTAGACTCCCTATCCTGGTCAGACTAGCCCTCCTCATTGCTCCTCTGATGTCCCTCATACTGTTGAACCCATCCACCATGTTACTCCACATCCTAACTATCCTCTCCCTCCTCATTTCCCTCTCCTGCCTTCCTCTATCCACTGCTCCCTCTCTTCCTCTGTCCTTCTCCCTCCCCCACCTGTCCAGCCTCATCCTACCCCTCCCTTTCCCACTCCCCTTGGAGTCCTGGATTCTGCTTCCTACCAGCTTTTTGACTCCACTTAGAAGCTCTCTGGTGCCTCTTGCCCCCTCCCTCCCACTCCCATTACTTTGCCACCCCCAACCCTCTCCTATAGACTCCTTGTGACCTTGCTACTCCTGGTGGCAGGTGACATCCAACTTAATTCTGGTCCAGCCCCCACCTCACCAGTGCATCTTCTCAAAGGACTGTGGGTTGCCCACTTTAACATCCGCAGCCTCCTCCCAAAGCTGGATCGGTTGCAGACCCTCGTGGTTATCCTTCAGCTGAATATTCTTGTTATTTCAGAGTCATGACTGTCCCACAAGGTCCAAGACTCTGCTGTGTCCATACCTGGTTACTCCATAGCTAGGCAGGATCGTACCAACAGAGGTGGAGGTGTTGCAGTCTACCTCCTCTGGCATCCAGTTTGCACCTGTGCTATTGGCCTCCCCCACCAACACCACCACCACACACACACACACACACACACTTCCTGCTTGTGAACTGCTCCTCCTTAACCTCACCCCCCCCTTCACAGAACCACTTTTCATTGCAGGAGTGTACTGCTGTCATGGTCTGTCCTCTGCTTCGGCCACTGAACTCCTCTCCCTGCTCCCACTCCTCATCTGGTGAGTTGCTGATGCTTAAGAATTTTGACACTAATTAGCCCTCCCTGTCTATGTACAAATATTGTCAGAATGTTAAATCCGTCAAGCAATCCAAACTAATTTTGGACCCCACCCATCTTAATTAATTTATTTATTTTATTTATTTGAGTTTTGGTAACCGGGTAAGTCCACTGACACAATTGCAGTCCCTTTTTCAGGGTCGACCCGGGAGTGCAGCAAAATAAATACAGAACAGTGCAATTACACAGGAAAGACAGATTACGGTAGCAGAAACTGACATACAACAATTAAAGATCAACAAATCATGATAAGGTACAAATATGATAGTAACATAATTTAACAGATCACAAAATAGATCATAAATCCTCAAACCACACTCTTCTGGACTGGATTCTCTCCTTTCACCCCTACCATATTATGAATGCAGGTATCCTCCCAGACACCTTCAGTGACCATCATATGGTCTACTGTGTGTGCGAGATCCATCACCCCAAAGCTCCCTCTAAAATTTCCTCCTTTGGTCTTTCAGATCACTGAATTTATTCTCTCTCCATGCAGACCTGTTGGCCACTGACTGGTACCACATCTCTATAGCCACCGACATCAACTCAGCCCCCAACTTGTTTCATAACAAAGTTATGACTGTCTGGGACCACCTTGCCCTGCTCTGGAAAACCAGGGTCTGAAGTTCCCAACATACCTGGATGTTTGCTGAGCTACTGGCCTGCCTCCAAATTTGTGAGCTTGCTTAGCAATCCTATAAGATTACAAGATTCCCTGCCACCAGTTAAATTACTGGCCCTTTTGCAATGCTTGTATCAAAGACACAGGCTTGAGAAATCTGATTACTCCATATCCACACTCCAGAACAATCTTAATTATCCCTCCAAGTTCTGAAAGGTTATCCACTCCATCTTCTCCTCCCCAACCCATTTCCCCCCACCCATCCTCAGGGTTGGCAATTCTTACATCTCTGACCTTGCTGCCATTGCTTCTTCTTTCAACTCTTTCTCTACCACCTGTGCCCCTTCTCTCCTGCCCTCCTTCCCCCCTTCCCCTCATCCTCTTCACCCTTCCCCTCTCTCCTCACACTGCTCTTCCTCTCCTACCATTCTCTCTACCTTCCTAAAGGCCCTTCTAGCTTTTAACGTCCACAAGGGTACCATCCTAGATGGCCTTGACCCCAAGCTTCTGCACCAGCTATAGCCTTCCCTATTACCCTGTCCTTAACCTCTCCTTCTCCTGCACCTCTATTTCTGATGCCTGGAAGTGGGCTGCTGTCATCTCCCTCATGAAAGGGGTTCATTCTTTCTCTCCCAGAAACTTTTGTTTCATTTCTCTCCTCTCCGCACTAGCCGAGCAACAAGAACATCTTATCCTCTCACAACTCACTACTTTCCTTGACTCATCCTCTTTTTTCACTCCTTTCCAGTCTGGCTTCAGGAAGTCCTACTCCACATCTACCTCCCTGCTCCAGCTCACTGACTCCATCCTGTCTGGAATGGACCAGCGCCAAATTACTTCCATCATCTTTGTCAGCTTGGCAGAAGTCTTCATCACTGTCTTACTCCCATCTTCTGTGCAAGTTTAAGGCAACGGGACACTGAATTCTCAATCAGCTGGTTTTGTTCCTACCTAGAGGGAAGGTCACAAGCTGTATGTATTGGAAACATCCTTTCAAACAACATGAAGTCTTGCTATATTATAGACATTAGCAGTTTGATCCAGCTCTAGAACTGCCCCGGAGTGAAATGGTTAAAACCATTCCAAAATAGAATTTTGGCACGAGAGCAGCTCTATCTGTGTCATTTCAAACTTGAACTGTCAGATTCTTTACTCCACCTCAGTGAACAGTCGCTCCGGAGATTTCTCCTTCTGCTCGGTTCATTTCTCGGTTTAAATAGTTGGATTTAACCAAGAATAGTTTTATTTTAACCGCAAAACCGTTCGGTTCAAGCTCTATCTGTGGTAACCATAAGTAAATGAAGGTTTTGTCTGTGTGGAACTTGTAAGTTATCGGTTCGGTTTGAACCGATCAGTGGGTTTAAAACTCATTTAAAACTAAAAGTTACTATTTTAGAGTGCGGTTCCGGTTCTTATCGGTTCTAAAAAAGCGTTTATTACGGTTTTTCCAATACCCGTGACACAGTTAGGAACCGATAAAGGGTGTCTTGCCTGGCACTGCCGTTAAAGGGCAAGTTTTTGGTTAGGCTGGCATTATGTCTGAGAAACCCAAAAGAAAAACCGGGCCCATTGGGTTTCAACACTGTGATGTTTGTGGGGAAGTGTTTGCCAAGGCTGACCCACACACCACATGTGTTTATTGTCTGGGGTTTGACCACCTCCAGTCAGACTGCCAGGTATGTGAAATTTCCCTGCAGCCACCCTGGAAAAAAGATTGGGCAGGCTCAGGGGCGATAGGCCAAAAGTCCGCTGACCCGGATGGCCAGCCGGTTCGGTGCCAACCGAACCAGAGGAGTGCCCTCTGACCAGGGCCAGACTTCCTCGGGCAAAGAAAAGCTGGTTCTGAGGAACCAATTCCAGTAAAGAAAACAAGAAAATCAGCAGGTCTGGAGTCCAAAATTCCTTCTCCAACTGCTGCAGAGATAACAAAAGCCATACAAATTGTCCAGTCACTGTCTCAGGGTCCGTCCGAACCACCACTATCTGGTAAAGGTCGGTTCGTCCGGTCCCAGTGGTTCAAGTTATGATATTGAGAATTTTATGAACCAGAGGAGGGAGGAGGATTATGAACAGTATGAATGTGGCTGGGAAGGTCTGGGTGTGCCCATTGAACGGACATCTCCCAGACAGACCTTTAGAATCTCCCCCTATGCTGTCTGAGTCCCCATCTCATTTTATGTTTTATAAAAAAAGTTGCTGAAACCCTCCAGCTTCCTTTAGAAGAGGCTGTGGATGAGCAAGAGGAGCCTGGTTTTGTAGAAATGATGGATATTCCAGAGTCTAGGAGATTGTCTGTTCCTTTACATGAGTCTTTTAGGAAACAAACAATTAAAATTTTAAAAGTTCCTAATTCTGTGCCTCCTGTAGATAAAAAGATGGACAGAAGGTATACATTGTCAGGCCCTGATACAGAATTCCTTTCTCAACAATGCAGTCATGTTGGGGTAGTTCAGGCTGCTGCCTGTGATAAAGCTAATATTCCCTTGGCTTCATCCTCCTGACAAGGATTCCAGGAAGATTGATGCCATGGCAAAAAAACAGTATATGGCAGCCTCTCTGGGACTCAGGCAAGCAAATTATATGGCTTATGTAGCTAGGTATCAGAAATCTAGATGGGATACTGTTATGCAATTGGCCAAGCAGGCCCTGGCCAGCTGGCTAGTGAACTAGAACAGGTGGCTGCTGATGGCATTGAAGCCTCTAAGGTTCAGTTTCATGCTGCTGTGGATGTTAATGATGTTTCCTCTAGAGTCATGGCCACATCTGTAGCTTTTTAGTAGGTTGGCCTGGCTCCAGGTGTACTAGTTTGTCACAGGATACCCAGACTAAGGCTATGGATTTTCCTGTGGTGGGAAATTCTCTGTTTGGAGAGCAGACAGAGAATTACATGAAGAGATGAATGAATATAGGACTACTTACAAGAATGCACAGGCTAAGGCAGCGGCAAGCCACTCCTCAAAGGCATGCCCCAGGGGCAGGGGTGAGCCTTTCACAGGCCTTTCTACAGACTCAGGCCTCCTCTGCCTATGCTCAGAGGGGCTTCTTCAGAGGCAGGGGCAGATGAGGGGTGGGCAGACCTGCTCCCACCCCCAGCCTAAAGCTCTCTGAGAAACAGGCACCCTGATGGGGTGCCCAGGGCCGATCTCCTGTACCAGTGGGGGCAGGCTGGCTTACTTCAGTCAGAATTGGGCTTCTTTAACCTCAGACAAGTGGGTTCTGGTAGTAAGCCAGGGTCTGGTTCTCAGCTTCAAAAGTTTCCCAAGTTGAGAAGCAGACTTTTCTGCAAGTGCTTCAGAGACCCTCGCTCTGGAAACAGAGGTCTCATCCCTGTTAGCTCTCAGAGCAGTAGAAAGGGTTGCTCCCCTGCATCAGGGCAGGGGTCTGTATTCCAGATGCTTCCTTACCCCAAAAAAGACAGGAGAATGGCAGCCCATTTTAGATCTCAGATATCTGAACAAGCATCTTTTGAAACCAAAGTTCAAAATGGTAACTCTGGCAATGATTTTACCTTCCCTAAGGCCAGGGGACTGGCTAGCCTCCCTGGACCTCAAGGATGCCTATTTCCATGTCCTAATCAGAAGATCCCATCGAAAGTACCTCAGATTCGAACTGCCCTCAGGTCATTACCAGTTCAGAGCAATGCCCTTCGACCTTACCTCTGCTCCAAGGGTATTCACAAAGTGTCTAGCAGTGGCAGTGGCCCACTTAAGGAGGCAGAGGATTGCTGTTTTTCCCTATCTAGATGACTGGCTCATTGTAGGCCAGTCCCAGAACAGGTAAATCTCACCTGCAGGTCACCCAGCAGCTTCTCACCTGCCTGGGTTTTCTGCTAAACCTACCAAAGTCGGTTCTGGAACCAGTCCAGGTACTCACCTTTATAGGGGCAGAATTGGACACAAAGCTAGCCAGAGCCTTTCTCCCAGAAAGGGTAAGGAATTTAGTGGCTCTGGCCTCTTCCTTCACTCTGCAGGTCTCGACCAGCAAGACATCTTTCAGCTCCTGGGGCACATGGCTGCATCCACAGCTGTTGTGCAGGGAGCCAGATTTCAGATGAGAGACATTCAGTTTCACTTGAGAACCTTTTGGTCTCAGAGAAGAGACCCCTTCCAAGTTGGTCCCAGTGACTCGAACCTTGATCCTAACTCTCCAGTGGTGGCAGGATCAGAGCAATTAAGAGCGGGGTCCCCTTCATTTCCCTTCTCACAACTTGACTCTCACTACAGATGCTTCCTTCTGGGTTGGGAGCTCACATGGGCGACCTTCCACTCAGGGAGTTTGGTCCCCCAGGAATCTCTGCTCCACATCAATTTGCTGGAACTCAGAGCTGTCTTTTAGCTCTTCAAGCTTTTCTGCATCTGTCCACGACAAGGTGATACAAGTCAGAACAGACAACACCACAACAATGTGGTACATCAACAAATGGGGCACTGGTGTCTTCGGCCTTGTGCACCGAGGCAATGAAGTTGTGGTCTCTGGCCCATTCCCTGAACACTTCCTTCATAGCAGTTCATCTTCCAGGGAAGGACAATGTCCTAGCGGATGCCCTCAGAGGATTTCCCAGGGCCATCACTAATGGTCCCTGGATCCTCAAGTGCTGGGGATAGTTTTTGCCAGGTGGGGCATCCCTCAGATAGATCTTTTGCAGCCCCAGACAATCACAAACTTCCTCTGTTCTGTTGCAGGCCTCCAGTGTTGGGCTCAGTTCCCTGGATGCCCTTCTTCTGGATTGGGAGGAAGTTCCTCTATGCTTTCCCCTTTCCTCTCCTATTCAAAGTACTAGTCAAAATCAGATCTCAGCCTTGCAGGGTGATTCTGATTGCCCGGATTAGGCCAGGCAGCTCTGGTACCCACTCCTTCTGTCTCTGACAGTCCATCTTCCCCTGTGCCTCCCAGGAATCGCAATCTGTTGACTTGTGCCCAGGGAAGGGTTTGGTATCCGGACCTCAAATCCCTCAACCTCAAGGCCTGGCTCTTGAGGAGTTAGAGTTTGCTGATTTACACCTCTCTCAGGGTGTTCTTGAGATCCTAAAGGCTTCCAGAAAGCCTTCCACCAGGGCTACTTATAGTTCTAAATGGAAAAGGTTTTCCATTTGGTGTGCTGGGAAAAATATTTCCCCAGAATCTGCTGAATTGCCCATTTTGTTAGATTACATGGTACATCTTAATTCCTTGGGTCTCAGACCAGCCACCCTGAGAGTTCATTTGGCAGCTGTGTCTGCTTTTGTGTCAGCAGGAAAGTCATCCCCTCTTTCTTCTCATCCTGTGTTTTCCAAGTTTTTTAAGGGATTACTCCATACTAATCCTCCCTTTCGGGAACCGGCCCCTGCTTGGGACCTTAATGTTTGCATTGCCCAGTTAATGCAACCCCTTTTGAACCTCTGTCTTCTGCAGAGCTTAAGTACCTAACTTGGAAAACTGTTTTTCTAGTGGCTATCACTTCTGCCAGACGATCAAGTGAATTGCAAGCCTTGTCAGTGGAGACTGACTTTATTTCTTTCCATAGGGATAAGGTAGTCCTTAGGACTACTAGGAAGTTTTTGCCTAAGGTGGTTTCAGATTTCCATCTTAATCAATCTGTCTCCCTTCCAGTATTTTTCACTGATCACTCCTCTTCGGGTGAGAGAAGGTTGCACAGCCTGGATGTTAAGAGAGCTCTTAGTTATTATATAGAGCGTAACAAAGGTCACAGGTTCGAATCCCTCCAACTTTTCCTTACCTATGGTGAAGTTGTGGAAAGGCAACTTGCCACTAAGAGATCAATAGCCAGGTGGATTGTCTCTTGTATCCAATTTTGTTATCAGAAAGTGGGCAGAGCCCCTCCCCACGGTTTGAAGGCTCATTCTACCAGGGGTCAGCTCGCTCTAGCTGCTGCCAGAGATATCCTTTATTAGAGATTTGCCAGGTTGCTACTTGGAAAACGGTACACTTTACCAAGCATTACTCCCTGGATGTCCAGGCCAGGAGAGATGCTTCGGTTTGCACAGCTGTTCTTCAGAGGCTATTCCTAAGTAGGTTCTGCCCCTCCTCCATGGAGGTACTGCTGTGTATTCTGTTAATGTCTATAATATAGCAAGACTTGGTGTTGTTTGAAGAAAAATTACTCACCTTAGTAATGTTGTTTCTTCTAATGAGTCTTGCTATATTATAGACCTCCCCAACCTGCCCCTCTCAGAACCTCTACTTGGTGGGGTGCGGCAACTTAGTGTGGGCACTACTTATGTCCTGTTAGCATTTGTCCCTTGGGACTTTGGGAGTGTGTATGTGCACGCCGTGTGTGTGTTTTATTATACTTATGTTCCATTTTTCATATTATTAGAATGGTGTTAGTATTTCTGGTCCCCTGACTTGAGTCTTGGGTGTTGGGACCATCAGTGGTTGTTATTATTTAGGTAGCCATTTGGCTAGTGTAGGTTACAGCTTCACACAGACCTTAGTGAGTTTGGCTCAGAAAGATCTGACAGTTCAAGTTTGAAATGACACAGATAGAGCTGCTCTCGCCAAAATTCTATTTTGGAATGGTTTTAACCATTTCACTCCGGGGCAGTTCTAGAGCTGGATCAAACTGCTAATGTCTATAATATAGCAAGACTCCATTAGAAGAAACAACATTACTAAGGTGAGTAATTTTTTCTTCTCACCCCAGGAATACTCCAATATTCCTAACTCTTATGCAGTTTGTCTTTAAGCCAGGTCTGCCCAGAGATGGAACGTTATGCTAATGATGGAATCATTGGCTCATGCCACTTTTTCAAATGCTGCCACCTATCAACTGCCTACATTCTAATGCTCAGATTTCTCTTTCCGCCTGTAAAAACTAGACGCTCAGCAATCCTCTCCTCATCATCTCGCTGTGAAACTTATGAAATAGATATAAGTATTATTTTATTATAATAACTGGTCAGCAATTTCTCTCAGTGTACTGACCAGGTTGATATTTTCCATAACAACCGGCTGGTTGTTATGACATTCATGAGCCATGCCAGTCAAACTATGCTGCTGCCTCATTGGCCAACATTCTGTATGTGGGCGGGGCCAAACAGTCTCACAGACTGCTGGACAAAAATTGCTGGTCTGTTATTATAAAAAATAAAAGATGGGAAGGGTGTTTGATATGAGAATTTAATGCACACCCTCGCTAGGATGCTTTGATAAACCCCTCGGGCTTCACCCTCGGGGTTTATGTAGCATCCCACAACTCCGGTGTGCATTAAATTCTCATATGAAACCCTTCCCCATCCATTATTCTCTATTTCATCTGCTGCCCCGTCTCTTGTTTGTAATTAACCGTTAGCTTTATTTTAGTTAAATTGCTTATTTTTCTGTTTCTCCCGGTTCGGGATAACTGGTGGGGAACCGAAGGTTTTTTTGGTCTTTAGTGGAGTTTTCTGAGTGAAACTCCTTTATTTTAAAGCAAATTGTTTTATTAAAACTGTTTTTCTATAACCGCTAATATCGGTCACTGAACCGCTAATCCTGGTTCCTTTTTTCTTCGGTTCCCAGTTCCGATCGGTTCCCCGATCGGTTCCTGAACCGACCGCAACCGATAGTTTTACTTTAAAAAGTTTAAAATTATTTGCACTTGTGGTTTTTCGATTGTATTTTACAAAATGTCTGAAAAAACTAAGAAAAGACTGGTGAACCTGGTTTCAAAAACTATACAGAGTGTGGAGAAGGTTTTGCCAAGGCAGATAAACACACTTCTTATGTTGCCTGCCTTGGCTATGATCATTTGAAAACTGACTGTGAAATTTGCAAGACCTTTCTTGAAAAAATGCATGAAAAACTGCCTCCACCTAAGTGTCCCTCTGGCTCTGACCAGCCGACACCCTCAGTGGCTGTGGGTGAAACCACAGAAACCACAACTTCTACCCCTGATATGGGTGGCAAAGACCATTACAAAAAGGCCTGCTGAACTGGCTAGCTCTCCGATTCCTTTGGAAAAGACAAAGAAAACTAAGCACACAGAACCCCCTGCTGATCAGCGTCTGGGGACTTCTGGTGTGGCTGTAAACATGGCTACTCCACTGGAGATTGCTCAGGCTTTTAAGGTCTTGTAGACCTTACAGGGGATGCTGCCTGCTGGACAGCAGTCAACAGTTCAGACCCCTGCTGAATCAACCCAGTCCTCCTTGCATGATGTCAGGGAAGACTGTGGGGAATATGAAGAGGAGGATGAGGGGGGGCCTATAGAGCCTATAGTCTCTCCTGATCAAGAGTTTGGCTCACCTCCCAAGGCATCAGAGGATTATTCATCCCATTTCACTTTTGTCCAACAAATGGTGGATGCTCTGGACATCTCTACCACTGAGGTGATAAAAGATGAGAAGGAAGCAGAATACCTTGAAATGATGGGGTTAACACCCACGAAAAAGTTACTGCTTCCCATAAATATGTTCCTTAAAAAAGATGTGATAAAACTCCTCCAGACACATGGGTCTGTCCCTCCTTTGGATAAAAGATTGGACAAGAAGTACCAGCTAGATAGGGAAGGGGCTGAATTTTTATTCTCCCACCCTGACCACCAGGAGGTGGTACAAGCTGCAGCCTGGGACAAGGCAGAAGTTCCTTTGGCTTCCCATCCACTGGAGAAGGATTCCAGAAAGATAGACAGTATGGTCAAAAAGGGCTATTTATCAGCTTATTTGGCCATAAGACAGGCTAATTTCCAGGCTTATGCAGCCCAGTATCAAAAATTCCTCTGGTAATCTGTCATGGCTATGGCAGATAAGGCTCCATCCAGTCTTTCAGCCGACCTAGCTGAGACTGCCAGATTTGGCTTAGAAGCTGCCAAATACTAGTTTCAGATGGCAGCAGACGCCAGTGACACTGCTGCCAGGTGGATGGCCAATACAATTGCCCAGAGAAGGTTTGCCTGGTTAAGAACCACAAACCTTACTCAGGACACACAGAATAAGGCTCTAGATTTCCCAGTTGAGGGTAATTCCCTCTTTGGAACACACACACAGAGGCCTATATGAAAAAAGTGGACGAGTACAAGACCACTTACAGAAGCAACTTGGCCAAGGAAAAGGCTTCCCCATCCACTAGACATTATGAAAGGGGAGGCAGGGGTAGATAATTTAATTCCAGGCCTTTTTATCAGGCCATGGCCATACCCCAAGTGCAACAGTACCCTCAGCAAGGGTACTTCAGGTTGCAGGGGCAGAAGGGGTTTCAGGCGTAGTTCCCATTCTCAGCCCCAGGCACAGCAAGACCCCTGACGTGCTTTCCCAGGCTGCCTCCCCACTTCCAGTAGGGGGCAGACTGACTCACTGTTTCCAGGCTTGGAAACAGATCACCACAGACAAGTGGGTCCTGGAAGTAGTGAATCAGGGTTTGTCCCTAAGATTCAAATCCCTTCCCCCTCTAAGAACCAGAGTGTTCAAACCAGCTTCCAATGCAGAAAGAAAGCTGTTGGAAAAGGAGGTTCAAAACCTATTGTTGGCAAAAGCAGTGGAACCTGTGCCTCCACAACAAAACGGAAAGGGTTTTTACTCAAGATACTTCCTCACAACAAAGAAAAATGGGGAGTGGCGGCCTATCCTAGACCTAAGGGTGCTAAATAGGCACATACTAAAGCCACGGTTCAAAATGGTAACCTTGTCACTGATTCTGGCAGCTCTCGAAAAAAGAGATTGGCTGGCATCTCTGGACCTAAAAGATGCTTATTTCCACATCCCCATAAGTGAGTCTCACAGAAAGTACCTCAGGTTCAGACTCCCTTCTGGTCATTACCAGTTTTCAACCCTGCCATTTGGTCTCACTTCAGCTCCAAAGGTGTTCACAAAGTGCCTGGCAGTGGTCGTGGCACACCTGCGAAGGCAAGGAGTCACCGTGTTCCCCTATCTGGACCACAGGTTGGTAGTGGGAAAATCACCTCATCAGGTAGAGGAACATCTGCAGCTAACCCAAGGACTCTTGGAGTCTCTGGGTTTCCTGGTAGATCTCAAAAAGTCAGTCCTTCTCCCTGCACAAGTGCTGCAGTTCATAGAAGCAGAACTAAATACCCAAGATGGCAGGGCTTATTTACCTCTGGACAGGGTAAAAAGTATCCTGCAGATGGCAGGCTACTTCAGCTTGAACAAACCAAAAACTGCAAGACAGTTTCTACAGTTACTGAGCCACATGGCAGCTGCCACTGGCACAGTCCTGGGTTCCAGGTTCCAGATGAGTGACATCCAAGTCCACCCAAGGGCTTATTGGTGTCAGAAAGGATTCTCTCTCAAAGCTAGTCCCAGTAACAAAAATGTTACTCTTGGCCTTTCAGTGGTGAAAAGAGGAAGTCAACCTCAGAGAAGTGGTTCCCTTTCAAAAAGAGCCTCCATCAGTGATCCTCACAACAGATGCATCACTATTAGGGTGGGGTGCCCGCCTAGGGGATCACACTGTTCATGGCACTTGGTCCAGTGCAGAGTCTGTCCAGCACATAAACCTGCTGGAGCTCAGGGCAGTGTTCCTCGCACTCCAAGCCTTCACACCACTAGTTCAGGGAAAGGTGGTACAGATCAGAACAGACAATAACACCACAATGTATTACATAAACAAACAGGGAGGAACATGGTTGGATGCTCTCTGCACAAAAGTTATGAGAATTTGTACTCTAGCCTACTCCCAAGGAGTTTCCCTTCAGGCCATTCATCTGCCAGGCAAGGACAATACTCTAGCAGATGCTCTGAGTCGGATCAACCAGGCCCATCATTATGGACCTTGAACAGACAGGTGTGGAAGTGATTTTCAGAAGGTGGAGCACCCCAGAGATAGATCTCTTTGCATCCCAAGAAAGTCACCACCTGCCACATGTTGCAGACCCCCAGCTCAGGGAACAATACCCCTGGATGCTCTGGTTCTGGACTCGTCAGGGAAGTACCTGTATGCATTCCCACCATTCCCTCTAGTGTATACAGAGTGCTACTCAAGCTCAGGTCCCAGCCAGCTTCAATGATATTGATAGCTCCAGACTGGGCCAGGCAGCCATGGTACTCTCTACTGCTCTCCATGTCTGTAGCCAAACCAATACACCTTCCTCGGAGGCACAACCTGCTAACCTCCAGTCAGGGGAGACTCCTGTACCCGAACCTCAAATCACTCGGACTCAAAGCATAGCTCTTGAGGACCTAGAGTATGCAGGCTTGCATCTCTCTGAAAGTATTCTGGATATTTTAAGGGGGTACAGGAAACCTTCCACCAAGAAAACCTACACCTCTGAATGGAAGAGGGTTTCCATCTGGTGCTCCACCAGGGAGATGGTGCCAGCTCAGGCAGGAATTCTAGCTGTGCTGGACTACCTTATTTATTTACACTGTCTGGGCCTGCAGTCCACTACTTTAAAGGTTCACTTAGCTTCAGTGTCTGCTTACACTTCAGCTGGGAAGAATGCCTCTATGGCATCAAACCCTATCTTCAAAAGGATCTTTAAGGGTCTAGCTCACTTGCACCCCTCTCACAGGGAACTGGTGCCAGCCTGGTATCTAAATGTGTATTGCCAAGCTCATGGGTTCCCCCTTTTGAACCCATGTCTTCAGCTCCTTTGAAATATGTCACATGGAAAATGGTTTTCCTAGTGGCAATCACTTCTGTTAGAAGGATCAGTGAGCTCCAGGCTCTCTGCATTGAACAGGACTACGTTTCATTCCACAGGGACAAAGTGGTCCTGCGAACTAACAAAAAATTTCTTCCAAAGGTGGTTTTGGACTTTCATTTGAACTAGTCCATCACCTTGCCTGTCTTCTTTACTGGGCATTCAAGCTCTAGGGAATGTAGACTGCACAGTCTTGATGACAAGAGCGCTTAGCTACTACATAACAGTCAGCAAGGCCCCTAGACTGGACAGGAAACAACTGTTCCTGACTTATGGGGATGAGGGAAAAGGAAATCCAGCATCTAAGAGGTCTATTTCTCTCTGGATAGTCTAGTGTATTCGGTTTTGCTATTCAGAAGCTGGGAAGGAGGCTCCAGCAGGGCTGAGAGCCCATTCCACAAGGGGTACAGCTGCTACCATAGCAGCTTCCAGGGACGTTCCCTTGGGGGACATCTATAAAGCAGCTACCTGGAGAACAGTGCACACCTTTACTAAGCATTACAGCCTGGACACACAGGCTAAGGGGGATGCCAAGTTTGGCACAGCTGTCCTGCCAAGTCTATTCCCAAAGTAGGTTCTGTGCCCACCTCCAAAGGTACTGCTTCTTAGTCTGCATAAGAGTTAGGAATATTGGAGTATTCCTGGAGTGAGAAGAAAAAGTTACTTACCTTAGTAATCTTGTTTCTTCCAGGGGATACTCTAGTATTCATAACTCTCCCACCCAGCCTCCCCTGCTAGAACCAGTGGCCTCTGCACTCCATGCTGTATTACCAGGGGTATGTGTGCCACACTCTGGCTTTTATATTTGGAACTGTGTTTTCATTGGTTTTACCCTCTTCGGGTGATTCTGACGTTGAGGGGTGTTTTGGTAAATTTTTTCCCTCCTGTTGGAGTGTTTTTAGGTATTTTATTATTGTTATTATAGTGTTAATTATTAAATTTCTCTTGGTCCCTGTCTTGTCAGGTGTCCACGAAATCTGAGGGTTAGAATGTAGGCAGTTGATAGGTGGCAGTATTTGAAAAAGTGGCACAAGCCAATTATTCCATCATTAGCATAATGTTCCATCTCCGGGTAGATCTGACTTAAAGCAATACTGCATAAGAGTTATGAATATTGGAATATCCCCTGGAAGAAACAAGATTACTATGGTAAATAATTGTTTCTTCTCCTCCACTCCCTGTCTGCTAAGACATTCCCCAAGGTTCTGTCCTGGGCCTCATACTCTTCTCCATATTCCTAAATGATCTCCTCTCCAACTGCTTTTCTGCAACCATCCACATGTACACAGATGACACTGTGCTGTTTCCCTCTAGCTCCTCTCCTGCTGACTTTGCCGTCAGTTTCCAACAGGATTGACACTGTTCAGCACTGGTTTGGTTCAAACCTTCTGTCCCCCAACACCAAGAAAACTGTGCCCATGATCTTTGTCTTCAGGCAGAAGCTTACCAGGCTCTGTCTCCCCTTCCCTCATTCCACACCCTTGATGGTACTGCAGTCGAGGATGTCTACTCCTTTAAGTATCTTGGGGTCTGGCTTGACCAGCACCTCAACTTCTCAGTGCACATTAATGCTGTCCCCATCGAGCTTCACCCAAAATTGGATGTGCTCTGTAGAAACAAAGCCAGCATACCTCTCAATGCCTGCCAGGAACTAATCACAAAGATGATCCTTCCTATCTCTTTGACTACTGCAACATTGGTTACAGAGCTGCTCCTAAGTCCACCCTTGCCTGACTGGACCCCCATTTTTCACTCTTTCTGCCATTTTTCCGTGGACTACCCCCTCATACACACCACTGCTCTCTCCTTCTCCCTCTCCCTCCTTTTCCTTGATGCAAGACGCCTTGCTCACTGTGCTACCTTCACTTCCAAATTCTAGTTTGACTCTCTCCCCTGCACACCTTTCTGACCTTCTTTCTTCCCTCACCTTCCTCCTAAGCCCTCTGGAACACTGCCTCTCATTCCCTCTCCTCCAAGAAATCCTCTGTTGGCCAGACTTTCTCTCTTATTGTTTTCCTAAGCTGTGGTCCTCTCTCTCCATTTATCTGCTCAGCCTCATCCTTCTCCTCCCTCAAATCCCTTCTTCATGACTTTACTACCTCCTCCTGCAACTGTTCCTGATCCCAGACTCTTATGTCTTCACCTCTGTCTTGTTGTCCCCCTTTCCCCGGGTGCAGTGACATACCCACCTTAGGCAAACTGTGCCTAAATCAGTAATCATTTCTGGTAGTATTCTGATCATGAGCCTACCTCCAGCACTGGCTGTGATAGCTCTCACATTTTAGCAGTCTGGGTGGGGATAATCTGCTACTGTCTGGTACTGGTCCCACTACTTTATACCACTTGTACCTTAATTTGGATTGTTATTAATCATTATTTTGTATTGCTGTGACTATCTGCTTGTAAATCATGACTGTGCCATTTTGTATTTTTAGTTTTGTTTTATCTTATGCATTTTTTATTCCATTTTAATTTTATTAACACTGCACCTTACATAATGTATTTTTTTTACTTACATATCCTGTACTGTATACACCTTTTCCCCCATCCTCCCAGGCTACATCTGGAAACAAGCTTTTACAAGCTTAGTATGTCTTTCCTGGTGAGACTTTTAAAATAAATAAATAAATAATTTATCGTGCCAAAGTAAACAGAAGGGAACTCTAGAGGAATGATCCCTTTTTCTCTTTAAAAAAAAATAGCCTCATGATGCTAAGTAGTGGAGAAAAAGATCTGCAAACACAGTGTATGAAAAATGGAAAAGCAGCTAATAAAATTGCTGTACACCAGGCATTAGCAAAACGAAGAATCAGTATACTCAGTCCTCCATAGTGGCCTCCTCAAAATCTGTGAGAGAAAACCAGTCTAAATATTTATAGATGCACTACATCTACAATTACACAATACAGACTTAGTCCCAAATTGTTGAGACACACAAGTATGTTGGAACAGCTGTTTCATTTAATTAGTGTTTTTAATCAGTTACTATAAAAGTGGAAGACAGAATCCATCCTCCTGATTGCCTGGGACCAGTGTAAACAGTGTACTGTATTCACACATCATGTGTGCCCTTATGGAGTGTGAAACATGGTGGTCACACAGGAGGCATCAGGTGATTTTTTTTTTTGTTGTTATATCTTCTTTATTGTCATTTATCAGGCACATATAAAGACATACGTACAAACATACCCAGGAGTGCCCCAGGTCCACATCCCCAAACTGGATGTGGTTACTATGTACAACCCTAGAACTATGTACATACATAGTTGCCATACCATACTCTTACCATTATTCTATTAACATACAGGGGTACACTCTAAGCTGTCCAATCGTAATTGGACAATATCTTGCCCACTCTCTTATTATGACTCCCCTTCAGTAAAATTCTAATTAGGTTCTATCCGGTTATAAATTATTTAAACCAAACTTTGGCAACCATGTCCCCAGGAAAGAGAGATAATCCACCATACACCCAATATTTTGGCAGGCCAGACCAACATTTACTGCAAGCTATCTAAATACCTCTAATAGAAAAGCACTAAAGAAAAAAGGAAGAAAAAAAAAAGCTAAGTTCTTAAATGTAGATCCTAGTCACTTACACTTTTCCGTAAACAAATACTGCTTAGCTACTCACAATCAGACAAACAGATCTGGGTCGAAGTACTCTTGACCTGTATTGAGTACACTGCTTCCAACAGACTCCATCTTTTTTCATAGATTTTTCTTTTGCCCTCGATTACCATTTGTGTCTTAAGTCTGTCTAGTGTACGTAACAAGTCTTTCACCCATTAATCACACTTGTAAGTAAGGTCACTTTTCCAGTTTCTTAGGACAAATGCCTTAACCAGGGCAGACATCAAAGCTATATGTTATTTAGCAGATACCCTCGAAACCGAGTCCATATCCCCCAAAACACAGATCTCTGCCTAATATAGTCCACATAGTTTAATAAGGGGTCCATGTTCTGCCCAATATGAACCCATAATGGATGTACTTTAGAACATTCCCACATCATATGTAACAAATCCCCCTGTATTCATTTCACATCTAAAGCACAGATCTGTCTGCCTGAGTCCCCTAGAACATAGCTTAGCAGGGGTATAATAAATGTTTGAAGAAATAAAAAATTGCATAATCTTATATTTAGGGACAGGTAAATATTTATCACACTTCCAAATCTCTTTCCAGTCAGGCCTCAGTGGGGTTATGCGTTTTTCCCAATATAAAATCTTAGTTAAGGAACCAGAGCTCACAAATTCTAGGAGCACCCTGTAGACTTTTGAGAGAGGATGTTGAGAGTAATTAATCTCCCTTAGATTATCAAAAGTAAATGGTTTCTGTCCGGCATCTCTACAGTCTCCTAGCAGGTGCTGTACCATGTTGGCAATTTGAATTTTTCTAAAGAAATTCCATTCCCTAGTCTGCGGTGGTAGGACCTTCCTGTTGTCAACCACAAAATCTGCCAAGGTTAGATCAGTTACATGCGGAGCCCAGTGGTTATTTATTTTTTGTCCCTCAATATGAAGATTAGGATTACCCTGTATAGGTTGATCCAGAGCTCTCAATTGATCTCTCTTCTGTGTGGGATTTAAAAAATTCCACCATACCGACATAGATTTGAAAATTGGTGTCCACTTCCCCTTTTCAGGTATTCTATCTGGATCTGCGAAGAGTAATGCTGCTGGGGAAAGTTTCAGCTCCTCAAGAATTTGTTTCTCAATTTGCAGCCAGGTTGGGATGTATCCCTCTTCCTCTAGATTTCTGTACCATCGCCCCATTAAACCTAATTGTCCCGCCACATAATATAAATGGAGGTCCGGAAGCTTAATACCTCCTATAAAATAGGGAAGGTGTAATATAGGATGTTTTCTTCTTGGAGGTTTTGATTCCCACAGGAATGCAGAGATTACCCTCTGGATGCCAATAAACCTACCTTTGGGAATACTATAGGGTAACAAATAAATTGGGTACAACAACCTAGGTAGAAGATTCATTTTGATCAATCCCAGTCTGACAGCAAAATTCAAGGGGAGTTTGTTACATCTTAAAATATCTGTTTTTATTACAGATAACAGGCTATCAATGTTTGCTTCCACTCCATCCTCTGAATTGGCCATAATCCAAATTCCCAAATACTTAATTTTAGTTATGGCCCAATTGATTTGCAGCGATTCAAAGTCCGCTCTATGAGTATAGGGAGTAAGAGGAAGAACCTGTGTTTTGCTCAGATTTAATTTGTAATTAGAGACCCTTGAAAATTGCAGGATGATTTCCAAGGCCTTTTGCAAACTATCTGCTGGGTCCTATAAATGGAGCATTATGTCATCAGCAAAAACAGAAAATTTAAGCTCCCCCGCCAAACCTTAATCCCTTGTATCGCAGGATCCAAAACAAGCGCTCTTAGTAAAGGTTCCAAGTAAATATTAAGCAAAATTGGTGACAAAGGACATCCCTGTTCACCAAAAGAAACTCCTTAGATAGATAACCGTTACACAGAACCCTGGCAGTGGGGTTTGCATAAAGGTTTCTCAGACCCCTGAGAAGGCCTTCTGGGAAGCCCATTTTCTCCATTGTAAGAAATAGAAAAGGATGGGAGACCCTGTCGAAGGCCTTCTCAGCGTCGAGTGCAATCAGAGCCATGGGTATCTTGGAATTAGAGGCCCTGCCCAAAATATGATGAAGCTTCCTTAGTGCATCATGTGCCCCTCGGCCTGGCATAAACCCAACTTGTTCCTGACTAATTAATAAGGGAGCCACTCTTAAAACTCTATTAGCCAGTATCCTCGTTAGCACTTTAATATCTTGATTTATTAAAGCGATGGGTCTGTAATTACTCGGAAGATATTTTGGCTTATCTGGCTTTAGGATAAGTGTAATATAAGCTTGATACAAGGGAGGATGTAGAACCCCTTCTTGTATAATATGTGAGAATAAATCTTTCAATAGAGGGAGTATAGTTACTAAATGAACTTTATCAAATTTAGCCGTAAGACCATCAGGCCCTGGTGTCTTACCGTTTGGCAGTGCTTTCACTACCTCTATTATGTCCGCTTCCTGAATTGGGGCTACTAATGCCTGAGCCTGCACCTGATCCAACCTAGGCAGAGGAATCTTTTCTAAGAATTATTTAATTTCTTTATCCTCTGCAATAACACTCCCTTGATATATCCCAGTGTAATAGTCTGCAAAAGCATCAGCCAATCCCTGAAGGTCTGTAATAATATCTCCATTATATGTTATTGCAGGAACCATCCGTTCTGCTTCCCATTCTCTGATTCTACCAGCCAGCAATCGTCCTGGGACTTCCCCCTGCAATAAATATTTAGCTTGTAGTTTCTCAAGCCAGTGATCTATCCTGTCGTACAGGATGCTTCTCATTTCCTCTCTTAACTCTTTAAGCTCATTATCTAGCTGTCCAGAAGAGCCCTTCAGTGGGATCAATGACTTAATGGCTCCCATTAGAAACTCTTCCCGTGCTCTATTCATACTGTTTCTCCTAGCAGTATATTCTTGGGCTATTCCTACATATAATACTTTACAAGTAGGCCAAGCAAGTCTCTTGTCTTGGAGCGTTGGTAGTTGGATCTGAATTATTTCTACCAATGCTTCCTCCAGTCTAGACACAGCCATATCATTCCTAAACATTGTATCATCTAGTCTCCATCTATATGGTTTTAATGGAATATCATCTATTTCCCATAGTAACTGTACAGGAGAATGGTTGGACAGTATTCTACTATGAGTCTCCAGGTCCTTCACTCCCCTTAATGCAGCCCCATTAACCAAAAAGAAATCTATTCGGGAGTAGGAATGATGTGCTCCAGAATAAAAAGTCATGTCTGTATTCCCTTTATTATACACCCTATAGGGGTCTACTAATGCTGTGACCTCCATAAATCTAGTTAAAGCTGTCTGGACCAAAGAAGGTGGTCTTTTAGAGGGTAGATTCTTGTCCATCCAGTTATCCAAACGGAGGTTCCAGTCCCCTGCCAGGACAAGTGGGTAGGGCGGAAGAGTAGCTATTTCCACCTCTAGTGAGGCAAAGAAATCCAATTTGGGTGGCATAGGGCCATATATTGATGCAGCAGAAAATACTTTTCTCAAAATAATACCTGAAACATAAACTCCTCGACAATCCTCTCTTGTTTTAATTTGAGAGATAACATACGGACAGGTTTTTCTTACCAAAATCACCACACCCCCCGGCGATTTTGTCTTCCCTTCTCCAATTACCTGACTCACCCACATTCTTTTCATTAGGTTTAGTTCCTCTTTCAGTAAATGGGTTTCCTGTAATGCAGCTATTTTGAACCCCCAATTGATTGATATACCGCAATATTACCAATCTTTTTTTTCCCTCCCCCTGAGGCCCTTAACATTCCATGAAAGAAGTTTAAGCACAACCATTGTATGTATCAGTACCCCTGCTTTCCACCCTCTGATAGTCTGCCTACCATTTTAAACTCCCCGTGGATCCTCTCTCCCTTCCCCTTCCCCACTATGACCCCCGATCCTCTGATCGCCCTCCTGTATTGAATTGAGACGTAGATGAGTTAACCCCATGGTGCCCTCAGACCCCCCCGAATCCTCTTAGACATTCCATAGACCCCACCCTAAACTTCTTAGGTGACCAAATACTTGCTATGATTAGAGGTGCATAGAGTCACTGTGCTCAATATATTCAATAATCTCTCCTCTAAGGACCATTTCCACAAGAATATCAAATAATAACTGGGAGAGTGCACTCCACCCCCTAACTAACATGCACCCTTCAATCAGAGGTCAGAAAACTTAACTTTCCCTTGCCCTTGTACAATAAATGAAGATAAGTTTATGCCACCATCTTAAAATAATGTCCCCTATATCTGTTTCCCCCTACAACCCCCATTCTTCTATCCCTTGCGAAACGGTTATATAATAATAATAAAAAAAAAATCTAGTACAGCTGGTGTTTCAATAAAAAAAAACCAAAAATTGCTGCGTATCTCACGCTTCCCAACATCCCAGGCACCTGTGTCTCCCCGCCCCCACCAAACAGCACAAAGAAAATAACAGCAGTCCACTTTAAAAAGCCCTCTCTCCTTTGCTTGGAATTTAAAGCTGTCTGATGTTGGAACCCAGCTCGTTATAAAGTTTATGGTCCCCGAGCCTGTAAAAAAGAAAATCCACTGGGCTTGATCCCATTTAATCCGTAGACTAATATCGTAAAATAATTCTTCCCCGACCAGTCTCGCGCATAACAGCTCCGGGTTAATAAATATACTAACAGTTCTCCGAAATATGTAGAGTAAAGCAAAGTCCAGGTAGTTCAAACCCAAGATTCGCCTGCAGCTCCTACCAGGCAGTCCTTCTCCTGCTCTGCATTACCTCCAAACAAGGACTCCTCCCACCTCGATTCTTCAAGTTCCCGACTTAAACAACTCCGGAAACGCTATTCTCAGACCTTCTGCGGCATCGGCCGCCATCACATATCTTCTCTCTCCAGATTGGAATTTCACGATCAGCGTTGCTGGATATTGAATTCTGAATTTTACCCCTGCTAAATAAAGCTTTTTCTTGATCTCGACGTACTCTTTCTGCTTTTCCCTTAACTGAAGGTGTCAGGTCCTGGAATAACCAAATAGACTCCCCGTTCCATTGCAAATTCTTATTTGCTCTAGCTTTGTGTAAGACATGAGTCTTTTCTTTGAAGTTCAAAAAGCGCATAATCAGGACCACGGGTCTGCTCAGGTGGAATCTCTCTCAAAGAGCGGTGTGCCCTTTCAAGGTTGTAGGCGTCTCCAAAAGGTGTTGGGCCGAATAGCTTCATAAGCAAGTCCTGCATGAAGGCTACGCAATCGGATCCTTCAGTCCATTCAGGAAGGTCAGTCATAATCAAGTTGTTTCTCCGACTGTGAGATTCCTGGTCCTCGAGTTGATCCTCCAGTCTCCTAACTTGTTTACGCAAGGCCACCACATCAAGATCCATTGTTGCAGTCTTTTTTTCCTGGGAGGCAACCCTGGCTTCCACATCCCCCACGTGTTGTGTTAGGGCTTTTAATGCAGGCTTTAAAGAGCCCCTGACACCATTGTGACAACTTTGAGAAAATGTAATGTTTAGCACAAGTGAGCTTATATTTTAATATTATTTCTGTATTTCTCATTCTTCTTTATTACTAAGGACATTTGCATGTAAACAGGATCACTGGCCTATCTGTTCTGGCTGCTTGCCTACATATGACATCACAGTTTTGTTTATGACATCACAGTCTGTTGCTGTGGGAATAATTACGATGCCATAAATGGGAGATTATTTATTTTACTTATTTATTTATTTAAAAGTTGTTAACCTGGAAAAGCACCATGACCAGAAGCTCGTTTCCAGCTGCAACCCGGATTATGATGTCATATGTAGGATAGCAGAATGAGCAGATAAGGTTTAATGGACAGTAAGCCTCTTCCATACAACTGTCCTTGGTAATAAAGAAAAAAGATAAATAATTATAGAAAATACATGAAATATAAACTGAACTGTCTAAATCTCACATTTTTTTTCCAAGTTTTTCTAATGGTGTCAGGGGCTCTTTAACAATGAAAAGTCAGCCACTAACCCTTGGAGTAAGTGCTTTATTTCAGAGATATCATCATCCGATAATTTTTGGCCTCCACGCTCCTCAGTCGGCGAAGAGTCATTTTCTTCAGGCACCGGAGAGTGAGGTTTTGAGGCCACAGCCGGGCGCCGCGGCAGCTAGAGGCCCGGCTTCCACATTCCATTCTCGCCATTTTGGTCTGCTGCTCTGCCGCCGCTCTATACCCCAGGTGGGTAACTCATCTTTTACTGATTATTTCTTCCAATTATGCCCAAGTACTCGTTAACTCTTTAGTTATACTGAGCTCACTCTTAAAATCCAAATTGAGAGGTCGAAAGTAGTTTTATAATCTGTAGTGTTCAGCTCGGCCTGGGAGCACTATTCAGGACGTCCTTTCCTCTCTAACTCATCATGTGATCCATCAGGTGAGTTTTATTTATTCTGTTTGTAAGAAAATGCTCTTTATTAAATTAGTAAATGGTCTGGTGAAATGTACCACTTTTTGTGATTTTGTCACTGCTATCACATCAGAGTTTTTAGAGCCTCAGTATTCTGTGAAACTCTCAGTATAGTGCCATTTTAAACTGTGCATTCTAACTATATGAACTAGAACAGCCTAGTCAGACTTGTGCATCATCTGTGTGAGGTGCGAGGTGCTCCAGAACTCAGAAAGATGCTTCTTTCTCAATGTGCTGTCCTCAAGCTTCTCACCATTCCAACTTTAGATCTTTTAGTTTCTGCTGAAGAGAGCAATCGCCCCAGATGCTGCTGCCAGCTAATTTCACAGCAGTAAGTTTTACATGTATTTAGTTAATATATGTTTTAAACCCCAGGAATCCCTCACTTATGCTTAATAAAATCCAACCATTCCCCTAGAATGACCCATCTCAGAGCTTTTAGAATGTTATGCTAATTAAGGAAATTAGAATGAAATTTAAACTCTGCTGTGTGGTCACGCTCACCCCCAAACTCTAACATCAGATTTATTTCTCCGCCTGAAGAAAGCAGTTGCCTCAAAGTCTTCACTTCTGGCTGGTTTACAGTTTACTGTTGTATTATTTTACAGTGTTTAACTCAGTTAACTTTTACATAAACTGCATTACGGTTTTACTTAAGCAATAAGACATGACAGGGTGTGAATTATTCTGGGATAGCGGCACACCTCAGGAAGTGAAGCTCGAGACTAAGCTGAGGGCTTTACATACCCGAGAAGTGCTGTTATCCCTCAATTATACACACTCTGGAATGCCTCATTGTGATTATAAAATGGCGTCCCTGATTTTTCATTTTAGGACCAAGTGATGATGTTCAGAAAGTTAAGTATTTCTGTCCTGTGCTGTCTTGCTGGGATAACAGCACAGTCGTGTGACTGGATTCCACCAATCACAGTACAGTATATCATCTTCGGGGTTATCTCAGTCATCAGGTCACACCGTAGGAACTTCACCGTTGGTGAATCAGGATCCAGATGAAAGATTTTCAACAGTACCACTTGGGCTGCTCATGCTGACGTCACCTGCCAGTGTCACCAACCCTATAAAGGCGTGAGCGGCCCCACTCAATCCTCAGTTCTTTCCTGTTGTCGACTCTGTTCACATGGTTCTCTGCAGAAGCTCTGATGCAGTTTTGCGCCATTTTCGCCTACGACTTTTATTTTACTTAGTTTTCAGAATCTCTTTTTTATGAGAAATTCCTTTACCTTGTTTATATTGAGAGTTAATTCTTCCACTTCTGTCTTCCGTCACTGTGGAAAGAAGATTGCCTCTTCAGACGACCATAAAGACAGGGAAGCCGCTGAATTCCCGAGACCGTGATCTCTCCCAGAGAGTGTTATTTGTCCTGTCCACCTGCCCCAACCCCGGCCGCTATTAAATAGCCCTCCTCCCCCACCCTAGAGCTGCATACTAAGCTACTCCCATTGACAATCCAGCCTCCCCTTAAAGTCATCACCTCTGTTTTTTTCGTCATCTGTGCCCCATTCCTGCTTTGATCTCTACCTGCTAGTTCAGTCCATTCCTTTCTCTTAATCTGAGCCTCCTCCATTGCTAAATAGTTATATTAGTTATAAAATTGTTCTACTATAGCCCCATATCTATAAAGCCCCTAGATAACCCCTTCTCCTTCAGCTAAAATATCCTATTCCTTTTCTCTTGATCTAGCAGGCTGCGCATCTATATTTTTTCACAATACCCCCCGTTACGCAGTATCCTCGAGATGGAGCCCTAGCCTACATTCTCTTCCTGGGCTGCGTCCTCCATCTGTCCTTGGAACCAAATAGGGTTTCACCGAAATTCACTATCTGCCAGAACTCCAGTACATGTCAGGATCCGACTCTGGTAACATTAGCTTCTCAGCTATTGCCTCCAAAGGCAGCATTCCGCACGCTGGCAGAAGATTTCATATCCCCTATTGCCCAACACCCATAAAGCAGATACCCCTCTTCCTCTCTGTTAGGGTAGTAATATTCACTCTGATCATGCTTCGTCACCCGTCCAACGCTTATTCTACTGCCCCAGGTAGTGCCCACTTGAAGCAATCCAATAAAGCCTTCTTGAGGTTCCTTGTGAAATGGCTCAGGAAACTGTTAATCCTGATGTTACTCTGTGCGGGCAGTGTGGAATTAAACCCAGGCCCCCCCATCTGCTAGCTGCTCCAGGGGAGCTCTCACAGCTAAAGGGGTTGAGCTTCCTGCATATGAATGTATGCAGCCTAGTCAACAAACTTGACCAGGCCCAGGCCTGGGTGTTACACTCTATGCCTGATGTAGCGATGTTCTCAGAGACATGACTTAAAAGCCACGTATCTCACAAAACAATCAACATCCCTGGCTACAATCTACATAGGTGTGATAGGTCAACTAGAGGCGGTGGTGTTGCCATATATGTTAAGGACAAATTCCTAACTACCGACATAGTCTGCACATCAGTGACTAAAGAATTTGAGTGTCTTGCCCTCAAGCTAACATTATCGCCTGGAGTGGCCCTGTTGGTAGCGGCATGCTATAGGCTGCCTGCTGCTGGTCTGAGTCTGCTGCCACATCTTCATTCCCTCCTGGACAATGCAAATACTGAATGCGTCATTATGGGGGATCTTAATATCAATTGGAATGACGACTGCGCCAGTAGGCTTAAGGACTTCTGTGATGAGCATGGGTTAACTCAGATCACCCCTGAGGTCACCTGACCTAATAAAATAAATCCTGATCGTAGTTCCTTATTGGACTTTATGCTCGTAAATAACCCACATAACATCTCCCACGCAGGGGTCTTCCATAATGATCTGAGTGACCACTGTGCTGTCGCCTGTGTCAGGTGCTCCCACACTTCCCTTCTGCTTCTACTTTCAAATTAAAGTGCAGCCTAAAACAATTCAGCCTCCCTGCCTTCCTGACAGATCTTGGGAATATCATGTGGCAGGAGTTCTATCTCACACCTTCTGTGACCGAAGCCTTCTGCATCTTTCAGGATCTGTTAACAAAGGTAATAAACAAACATGCCCCCCTAAGAAAGGTCAGATCCAGAAAACGGGCTCCTGACTGGTTCAGCCCATCCCTAAAAAGGGCTCTGCAGTCCAGAGACACCCTATGGAAAAGGGCAAGGAAGTCACAGTCTGTTGCAGATTGGCTCGCCTTTCGGGTAGCCAGGAATGCCTGCACAAAATTGGTCAAGGCCGAAAAAGCATGGTTCTTTCAGTCCGCCCTTGAGGAAAACAAAAAATTGCTCTGCCAAGTTCTGACAAATAATGAGAGAGGTTGAAGGACATTCCCACGCCACCCCAATCCCGGCCAAAATTGTTGCCAACAATGATTCCTGTACAGACAGGTCTGAGATCCTTGATTCTCAATAACCATTTTGCAACTGCTGCCCTTGTTTCATTGTCTCTCCTGTTAGCAAACTGCATGCCCCAAGAGCTGCTAGTGTAGGTACTAGCCTTACCCCTGTCCCCGGTACCGGTTGCCCTCCCTTCAATTTCTAGCCAGTGTCCTTTAAGCAGGTGGAGGACCTTCTCCTCTCCTTGGATACCAAAAAGAGTGCTGGTGCTGATTCGCTAGAACCTTTCTTTCTAAAAGGAGGGTTCTATTATCTAACAGCTCTAATCACTCATCCATTTAATAGCTCGCTTATGCAAGGGGAGCTACCACCCAGCTGGAAAGTTGCACATATTGTCCCCTTGTTCAAGTTGGAAGATCCCACAGACTTGAACAATTACAGGCCAATCTCGATTCTTCCTGTGCTGTCCAAGTTATTAGAAAAATCTCAATTCACAACTGAGAGAACACTTGGATTGTGAAAACATCCTCATCCCAGCCCAATCGGGGTTTAGACCAAAGCATAGCACCATGTCGGCTCTAGCCAAAGTGTCTAATGTTTGGTTAAAAGCCCTGGATAGTAAACAGCATACCTATGCTCTCTTCCTTGATCTCAGTAAAGCATTTGACACGGTTGATCACTCCATCCTGCTTGATTCTCTGGGAATCATTGGCCTAACCCCTACAGCATTAAAATGGTTCCATTGTTACCTTACAAATAGAAGGCAACAAATTAAAACACAAGGGGAATTGTCCCCACTTAAAGTTCTGCCCTGAGGCGTGCCGCAAGGTTCTATCCTGGGGCCCATCCTTTTCGCACTCTACATTAACTGCATTAACTCTGGCATCCTTTCAGGAAACGTTCACCTTTTTGCAGACGACACAGTCCTTTACACAACCGACCCCTCCTTAGATATTGCTCATAAGGATCTACAGAAAGACTTTATCACCCTCCAGTATACTTTATTGAACCGTAAACTCTTGCTCAATGCAAAAAAAAATGAAAGCCATGATTTTCTTCCTGCACTGCTCCCATAATATGGGGACTTCTGGCCTCCCCCAAATCACCACCCTCCTTGGTGAACCATTGGAAATGGTGGATAATTTCAAATATCTGGGAGTCTGGTTGGATGACAAACTCAGTTTCATCACGCATCTGTGTGAGTTAACAAAAAAACTAAGACAGCACCTCGGCATATTCTTCCGCATAAGACATCTTCTCACTCTTGAAGCCAGGAAGCGGCTGGTTCAAACAACCTTTCTACCCCTGCTTGATTACGTAGATTTTCTATACAGCCGCTGCCCCCAGCATGCACTTCAGAAACTTGATACACCTCACCACCAAGCCTTTGAGATTTATACTTGATATGCCACTGGACCATCAGTGCCTGTTGCACCAGGCTGTTGGTTGGCCACCCTCCTTCTGAGGAGGCAAATAAATGCCTTACATGGATCTTCAAGGTGCTTCTCCAACAGACTCCCACCTTACATCTGTAATCTGTTTGAACGGGTCAACAGGCATATAAGTGTCTTAGATGAATTGGCCCCTTGTCCTCCTCAAGGTGACACGAACAGGGACCCGTCTTGGTGCAGCTGCCATCAGCTCCTTCCTACCATCACTCTGGAATAATTCACAGAAAGTTCTTAAACTCTCCCGCTAGCCCAGACCTTATGTATTCAAACAACTGCTCCTTAGATGCCTGAAAACTGTGTGTGACTGTTTCAGGTAATCTTTGATACACATTTTGAACATATCCTTAACTCACGGATTCTCCTGGCCTACCTATTCCCCCTTTAGACCGATAGCCCCTAGAGCAACTACACCTCCCGTAGCGTCTTCCCTGCTTCCCTCACTGTTGCAGCCCCCCTGTGGGATTCTGACATAGCACTGCTACCCCTCCTCCCCTTATGTGGTTTTTATCCCCCTTCCCATTATATCCTATGTGTCACCGCCACCCTGTCATGCTTTGCTCACCTACTATCCCCAAACACTCTATTATGAAGTAATTATATATGTACACAACCTTTGCTATCTGAGAGGTGTTCCCAGTATCACCTACCAGGTAATGTTATTTTTATTTATATTGTTTTCTTGCATGATATGCTTTGATATGCTGTCATAAACTATAATTGAATTTGTTCTGTGTGTCCAGGACCATCTTGCAAATGAGCTCGCTCAATGATGTAACTGCCTGGTTAAATAAAGTTTGATTGATTGATATACTCTGTGTATGCTGTTTTGGGCCTGACCATGACGTCTCGGACTGTGAGAAATGTAATCAAACCACCCTTAGGTGACGCAAAAAGGTGCTCAAAAAATTTCTGCTGGAACAACAGGCAGCCAGTTCTGGGCAGCGGTCCTCTGGGGTCCCTTGTTCCCAGTTGCCATTGGGTTGGTTGAGCTCCTAGGCTACTAAGGCCCAAGACAAGTCCTCAGGGAAAAGTCACAAGAAAGACCAAGAACATGATCACTCCCCCTGGTGGCGTTCCCATTCCCCAACGGCCTCTTCTTCTTCCTCCGGGGGTACTCTGTTGGTTGTGGCTGCACCGATGCCTGTAACTGTCCAGGCCTTTACTTTTACCAGGCCAATAATGACAGCACCACTGCCCACCTCTCAGGGTGGCCGGTCAGTTGTTGACCATCAGGTTATTGGCCCCCAGTTCATTGGTGCTTGGCCCGTCGATGACAGCCCCTCTGTCACGGCCTGATACCTCTCCAGGCCCACAGCTGTTGGGCTTCTCGGGCTTTGAGGCTCCGAAGGACTGGTCGTCGTGCCCTCTGCTGACGACCCCTCCTCCATCGACATATCAGTCTCCTGCCATTGACCTCAATGATTTCCTGGTCGAGTTCACTACAGTTCTAGTCCACCAGTTGGGCACTTAGAGGCCTGGGTTTTCCTGCAGCGTCGACAGACCCATCATCATCAACGCCACTTTGGACTCCTTGGGCAATTCCCTGTTGGCCGTTTTTGGTCCCTTGTTCATCAGACTTCGAGTTGGAGTAGGTCGATGCTGAGGAAGAGTACCATCCTGATTTCATCCTGCTTGAGGAAGAGGTGGAACCTGTTTCCTCTGACAGGTCTACTGCCTCCTCAGTGAGTGAGGACTCTGTCAAGCTTACTCCCAAGTCTCCTCCAGGGGACCCTACTTTCTTTAATGTTATGAAGCAGCTGTCCACAGCCATGGGCTTCCATACTGAGGAAGAGAATGCCACCAGACAGGAGCTGGTGGAATTTCTAGAAATCCCAGAAACTCCTCCTGAAGTTATTCCTTCTATCCTCCCAGCCCAGAGGAATGCCACTACTGCCACCTGGCACAGACTTGACATGGTCTCTGCCATGCCCTGCAGGGCGGATAAGTTGTATCATGCCCCCCAGGGCCAACCTGGAGAAATTGGCGGAGGTCCTGGCAGAGCCATTGGCAGACCTGTTCAATGCCTCCCTGGACACAGAGAGCATACCATAGGACTGGAGGACAGCTCATGTGGTGCCCCTCCACAAAAACGGTCCCAAGAATGAACTGGGTAACTATAGACCAGCAAGCCTCACATCCATTGTGGGAAAGTTAATGGAAACAATCCTTAAGGAGAGGTTGGTAACCTTTCTGGAAGGTAATGGCCTCCAGGACAGAGAGCAACATGGGCTTGCCTCTGGCAGATCCTGCCAGGTCAACCTGGTTGACTGTTATGATTGGGTGACTAGGGAACTGGACAGGGACCATGCAGTGGATGTCCTGTATCTGGACTTCAGCAAGGCATTTGATTTGGTGCCACATGGGAGGCAGGTTAATAAGTTGAAATACCAGGGGGGTGGGAACAGAGTTGGTGAACTGGATCAAGAATTGGCTGCAGGGGAGACAAGAGAGGGTAGTGGTGGGAGGGGAACTCTCCTCTCTAAGGACTGTGATAAGCGGGGTGCCGCAGGGCTCAGTGGAATTCCTGTGGAATCTAGAAACTCAGTATCCTGAACCCTACAAGACCGAGTTCGGGATACTGAATCTGAAAATCCTGACAGGCACTTAAATGTAATGCGGGGGGCCTCCCCCCGTGCACCCCCCTCCCCCGTATCTTAAATAATCAACTTCAAGGGGGAGCGGACCTCGGAGTTGAAAAAAAAAAAATGTTACGGTGGGTGAAATCGTGTTTCAGCAAAATGGTAACCAGGAACAGAACCCGTGTCTACCAGACCATGATGCCCAAGCTGCTCGTAGCTTAGCCCTCCACCCCACGGGAGCAGCTCAGCTAGTTTCCACATCCCCCAGTGCGTTGTGGTACCTGACAAGTGGTAGGATACGATAGCGGTTCGTCACGTCCATTACCATACCCTTGTCAGCATTACCTTCCTCCTTGTCAGGCTTGTAGATGTTAGGATACTGAACTTGGTCCCATGAGTTTTGGGATTCCGAGTTTCGGTCACTTAAATGTATACCGGGCTCTGTATTGGGCCCCAGTGTTGTTTGGCATCTTCATAGCAGACATCTTGCATGGCATTAAGAGCAAGATCAGCCTGTTTGCAGATGACACCAAGATCGGAGCAGTGGTGGTTGACACAGGAGGGTGGCAGGGGTTACAGGATGATCTGGCGAAACTGGAGGACTGATTGGGCACCTGGCAGCTGGCTTTCGATGCCAAGAAGTGCAGTGTAATGCACTTCGGTGCAAAGAACCCAAGGAAGTATTATCAGTTGGGAGGGATACAGTTAGCCAGTACTGAGGAGGAGAAGGATCTTGGCATGATAATAACAGGGCAAATGAACAACTCAGCACAGTGCAGGAAGGCAGCAGCTAAAGCCAACAAGATGCTGGGGTGTATTGCTAGAGGAATCACCTCCAGGAGAGAGGAGGTGATCCTGCCTCTGTACAGGTTATTGGTGAGGCCACACCTGGAGTACTGCATGCAATACTGGCACCTATACTTGAAAAAGGATTTTAGATTACTGGAGGGGGTCCAGCATAGAGCAACAAAGATGATCCAGGGATTGGAGGACAAACCCTACAAGGGGAGGCTGTGGGAGCTTAACATGTACACTCCTGGAGGAGAGGAGGGATAGGGGTGATATGATCGAGATCTTTAAATATATGAAGGGTATAAACAAGACTGGTACAGAGGGGATATTTAAGTTGAGGGGAAGGAGGGACACGAGGGGGCATGGCCTGCGATTGGAGAGGGGAAGATTCAGGAGTGAAATGAGGAAACACTTTTTCACAGAAACGGTGGTGTCTAAGTCGAACGCTCTGCCAGAGGAGGTGATATCCTGTAAGACAGCGGGCAGTTTTAAAAGGGATGGGACAAGGTGAGGGGAGGTCACGGGGAGGGGAGGGAGGGGCAGCTGCAGTGTAAGGGTGATAGCTGCCCATTTGAGCAGACTTGATAGACCGTGGTGGCCTGTATCAACTGGCAGATTCTATGTTTGTATGTACCTTACTATGCTGCCCAACCCAAGACCAATTCAGTGGTCATTAAAGCAGCTCATGGCAGGTCCAAGGTGCCTAAGCACCTGAGCTCCCTCCCCCCAACAGGGAATCTAGGCAGATTGACCTTTAGAGTAAGAGGGTATATGTCTCCTCAACCTTGGGGCTGAGGATTGTTAATTACCTCTCACATGGTTAAATACCAAAATACTATCTGGAGGAAGGGCAAGGCAGCTGCCCAGGTCCTCCCAGAGTTTTCCCAGAAACAGGAGGTTCTCAAATGCATGCAGAGTGCTGAGGATATTAGCAAGCATCTCCTCAGGGCCTTGTATGATATCTCTGATATTGGTGCCAGGGCTGCTGCCACAGGAATTTGCCTTCCTAGGCACTCCTGGCTGTGGGTTTCAGGCTTTGCTGCAGATGTCTGGCAGAAGGTGCTTAGTGCCCCTTTTAATGGCTCTAAGTTATTCGGGCCAGACGTCCAGGACATCACCAGTGACCTGCAGGCATCTGGCAGGGCTATCAAGTCTGTCCACTCCCTCTACTACACACAGCCTAGGAGCAGACAGCGCCCTTCCTTTCGCAAGGTGTCCCATAAGTCCGGAGCAATCTCCCATCCTCAGGTGAAGAGAAAGGCCTCAGCTGCCTTGCCTGCCCCCTGCTCCTCTGGCACTGCAGCAGAGTGTCCCAGGGGTAACTGATAAGCCTCAGCGGCTGGATCTGCCTCAACTTGACTCCTTGCCGGACCTGCCTCTTCCGGTTCCTGACCAAGAGGTGGTGGTGGTCAGAGATCAGTTCTCTCTTCATCTCAATCAATGCAGAACCATCACTTCAGATGCCTGGATTCTTCAGATTATAGAGAGGTGTCACACTCTGGAGCTTATAGAGATGCTTCCAGAGACTCCTCCAGTACCCTCCACCTATACCCCGGCCCATCTGACTATTGTCCAGGAGGAGGTACAGTCCCTTCTGTGGAAAAAAGCCATCGAGCCAGTGCCCAGGTACAAAAGGAATAGGGGATTTTATTCCAGGTTTTTCCTGGTCCCCAAAAGAACTGGAGATCTGAGGCCCATTCTAGATCTCAAGGACCTCAGTCTTTATATCCAGTACAAAACATTCTGCATGGTCACTCTGAGGGGCCTGCTGCCCCTACTCAAGCAGGGTGACTGGCTGTGCTCCCTGGATATGCAAGATGCTTACCTGCATATCTCAGTGTTTAGACCACACAGGAGATTCCTTTGGTTTCTTTTTCAGGGGGGAGCACTACCAATTCAAAGTATTGCACTTTGGCTTATCCTCTGTGCTGCAAGTCTTTACAAAGTGCTTAGCAGTAGTAGCTGTGGCTCTCTGGAGGCAGGGACTGTATGAATTCCCCTACCTGGGAGACTGGCTCCTAAAGGCTTCATCCAGAGAACAGCTCCTCTGGACCCTGGAGAGAACCCTTCAGCTGTTTCTCTCCCATGGCATCACGTCAACCTGCCCAAGTTCATCCTGATTTCGTCCTGGAGGTTGCAGTTTATAGGGGTGATCCTGGACTTGGAGCAGGGCAAAGCCTTCCTGCCTCTCAACAGGCTCAGGAGGTCATCCAGAGCCATTATGTTCCTGCAAGAGTGTACTTGAGGCTATTGGGTCTTATGGCTGCGGCCATTGCCACAGTTCCCTTGGCCAGGCTGCACATGCAAGTCGTCAAGTGGACACTCAGAGTGCAATGGGACCAACGCATGAACAAATTAGGTCAGTTAGTGATGGTCTTCTCCCCAGTCCGCATGGTGCCCCAGTGGTGGATGGACCCACAGACCCACGGGGAGGGGTCCCATTTCAGAACTCCTCCACCTAACAGATCCTCACCACAGATGCCTCCAGTTTGGGCTGGGGGGCACACCTGGGTCCCTTTCAAACTCAGGGAACATAGACCCAGATTGAAACCTCCCTGCATATCAACGTCCTGGAGATGTGGGTGGTCCTGTATGCCATGCAGGCCTTTCAGAACCATCTCATGTTCATGCACCAGCTGGTCACGGAACCTACTAGGGGGAAGAACATACTAGATCTGGTAATGACAAATGGGGAAGGGGTCGAGGGGGTGGAGGTTGGGGAAAATTTGGGGGACAGTGTCTACAGAATGGTAATCTTTTAAAATCTGGAAAGGGACGGTAAGGAGCATTTCCTCCACTAAGGTGCTAGACTTTAGGAAGACAGATTTTAGGAGGATGATAGAAACTATGAGGAAGGGAAGGAGAATGTGGAGGATGTGGAGGAGCTGTGGGGGGGAATCAAGGGAGGAATATTGAAGGCGACAGAACTACGCATTAAGATGTTGAGCAAAAAAAAGAGGAGGAGGAAACCACTTTGGTTCATAAAGGAGGTGGGGGTAGCAGTTAGGGAGAAAAAAGGGCATATAAAGCCTCTTAGGATGAGATGGACAGGGAGGTATACAAGGCAAAACTGAGGAAAACAGGAAAAATAATCAGAAGGGCAAAGGCGAATACGGAGGAGAACATAGCGAGGGAGGTAAAAAGGGAGGATAAGAAGTCTTTTAGATATGTGAGTGACAGAGGGAAGGGGAACATGGGGATTATTAGACTCGAAGGGGGTAATGGCAGAAGGGGACATGGAAAAGGCAAATGTTCTGAGTGATTACTTCACATCAGTCTTCACAGTGGAGGAGGGGATAGGGCCGGAGTTGGAAGTCAGAGGAAGAGAGGGCAGGGAAGTGGACTCGGGGTCCATTCACAGAGGATAGGATATTGGAAGAACTGGGGAAACTGCAGGAGGATAAGGCGATGGGCCCGGACAGGATTCACCCGAGAGTGCTCAAAGAGCTGAAGTAGGTGTTGGCGGCACCGCTTACGAGGTTGTTTAATTTGTCACTGGACAAGGGAAGGGTTCCTGGGGATTGGAAAAGGGCTGAGGTGATGCCATTGCATAAGGGGGAGGAAGGAAGGAACTGGGAAACTACTGCCCAGTTAGCATTACCGCTGTGGTAGGTAAGCTAATGGAGACCCTTATAAAGGAAAGGCTGAGTAAATATCTGGTGGCAGAGGGCCTCCTGGATGGCAACCAGCATGGAGTCATAGGTGGTAGGTCCTGCCAGACCAACCTGATTGAATTTTTCGACAGGGTTACAGAGATATGGGACCAGAGAGGGGCAGCGGATGTGGCCTACCTGGACTTCAGGAATGCCTTTGATACTGTTCCCCACAGGAGACTAGTAGGCAAAGTAGGTAGTCTGGGAGTGGGGTGCAAGCTCACAAATTGGGTTGAGCATTGGTTAGAGGAAGGATGCAGAGGGTTGTGGTTAATGGGGTGCACTCAAAGGAGGAAAAGGTGACAAGTGGGATTCCCCAAGGGTCAGTGCTGGGACCCATACTCCTCAACATTTATACTGGGACATTACGGGGTGTCTGCATGGGAAGGTGAGTCTGTTTGCAGATGACATGAAAGTATGTAATAGGGTGGATATGATGATGGTGTGGAAAGTATGAGAGAGGATCTGGCAATGTTGGAGGAGTGGTCAGCAAGATGGCAGCTGCAATTTAATGCAAAGAAATGCAGAATTATGCATATTTATTTAGTTTTTGTTGACCAGGTAAGTGCACTAGACAAATCCTGCCTATTTTCAGGCACGACCGAGGGGGAAGGGGATACAGATGAATGCCAACTGACCTTGAACCAGATTAAGCTGTTGGTGGTTGGTATAGGGTGTAGAAACCCGAAGGCAGAGTATTGGCTTGGGGGGCAGCACTGGAGACAACAGAACAGAAAAGGGACCTGGGAATCACTATTTCGGACAGCCTGAAGGTTCGGAGTCAGTGCGACATGGCAGTGGGGAAGGCACTCAGAATGTTGGCATGCATAGGGAGGGGCTTTACAAGCAGGAGAAGGGAGGTGACCATGCCACTATACAAGACCATTGTCAGACCATACCTGGAATATGGGGTACAGTTCTGGAGTCCATACCTACAACGGGATAAGGACAGGCTGGAGAGGTTCCGAGAAGGGTTACCAGAATGGTGAGCGGGCTTCAGGAGAAGACATAGGAGGAGAGACTGGGTGAGCTTGGCCTGTACACACTGGAGGAGAGAAGGGAGAGGGGGGACATGGTAGAAACATTCAAGTACTTGAAAGGCATAAATAGGGCGAGGGTTGAAAATATCTTCAGTTTGAGTGAGAACAAATCCACTAGGGTGCATGCATTAAAACTCGAGGGCAGCAGATTTAAAGGTGACATCAGGGGGAAATTCTTTACTGAGAGGGTGGTGGGGTCATGGAACAGACTGCTGGAATGGCTGGTGGGGGTTGATACAATGGGCAAATTTTAAAAAGCCTGGGATACATACATGGGCCTAAACAACAGGGGGCAGACAGAAAATGGAGGGAAGAGGTCTTCGGGGGGGAGGAGACTCAGGAAGACTGGATGGACCATGGGGTCTTTTTCTGCCAACAAATTTCTATGTCTATGTTTCTATCTCCTCCCGGGTCAGCTGTTGTTCCAGTTGGACAATCTCAGTGTCATCTATTATATCAACAAGCAAGTGGGGACGTATTCATACCCCCTGTGCAGGGAGGCCGTGAAAGTATGGTACTGGGCACTAGACCACAATCTAGTTCTCTTGGCAGTCTATGTCCCAAGCATGCTAAACACCATGGCCGACAGCCTCAGCAAGGCGTAGTCCAGCATGTATGAGTGGGAACTTCTCTCATCCATTGCAGAAGATCTGTTCGCCAGATGTGGTCACCTAGAGTTGGACCATTTTGCATCCCCACTCAACGCAAAAGTGTCCAGTTTCTGCTCACTAGATCCAGGGCCTGGAGTTTTCTGGTGAGACACGTTGTCCCTCTCCTGGAGCAGGAGGTTCCTTTATGCCTTCCCTCCATTTCCCCTGATTCAGAAGGTGCTATCAAACTGCAGATGGGGGGGGGGGGGGCAGAATGATCCTGGTCGCACCATTCTGGCATTGATCCTGGTCATACCATTCCGGCCACAGCAGATATGGTTTCAATTACTGCAACAGTTAGCGGAGGAACCTCTGGTCCCTCTGCAGGGATCTACTGACACAGGCTTTGGGAATCCTGGTCCATCCCACTCTCAAGTCCCTTCGTCTGAATGCTTGGCTCTTGAGGACATACCCATCAGCCAGTTTGGGGTGTCTCAGGGAGTGGCAGGTGTCCTCGTGGCAGCTCGGAAGCCCTCCACCAGAGCCACATATTCCATAAAGTGGAAAAGATTTGCCATATGGACTGCAAAACATCATATGGACCCTTTCACTTGTCCGATGAGTCAGATTCTGGGCTACCTGATATCTCTGTCGGACTCGGGTTTCCAGTACTACTCCCTCAAGGTGCACCTTTCGGCTATCTCTGCCTTTCATGAGCCCATGGGTGGTCGCACTGTGGCTCAGTTGGATGTGACCCTTACCTTCCTCAGGGGAATCCAGCATCATCTGAAACCTTCAATCCATTCCCCTGTCCTGGCTTGGGATTTACATTTTGTTTTGAAGAAGTTGATCCTGTCTCCATTTGAGCCAGCCTTGACTTGTGAGTTACGCTTTCTCTCTTGGAAAGTGCTATTTTTGGTTGCTGTTACTTCTGCTCAAAGGATTTCTGAGCTTCAGGCTCTCTGGTGAGAGGAGCCTTGTTTGATTTTTCACAAAGACACAGTGTCTGCGCACAAATCCTAAGTTTCTCCCTAAGGCGGTGTCTGAGTTTACCCTGACCCAGTCTATCTACCTACCAGTCTATTTTCCTGAGCATGCCAATCCAGGGGAAGCGCTACTCCATCCATTAGACATGCGCAGAATTTTAAAGTAGTATCTGCTCCAAACTAAGGAATGCAGAAAGTCAAAGCAGCTTTTTGTTTCTTTCGCCCCAGGTAGAAAGGGTGTTCAGGTTTCTAAACAATGTTTGTCCAAATGGTTGGCACATTGTATTGTGTTCTGCTACAACAAGCATGGCAAAGAGTTGCCAGGGGCAGTGAAAGCCCACTCCACAAGGGGCATGGCTACCTCTGTGGCCTGTTTCAAAGGGGTCTCAGCAACTGACATCTGTACTGCTACTACCTGGAGTACTGTCCATACCTTCACTAAGCACTACAGTCTGGACATTGCCTCTAGAGCCCAAGCAGGCTTCAGCCGGGCTGTCTTGCAGGGTCTCCTGTCCTATGCTTTGGTTGGCCTTGTTGTCTTGTTGCACCTGTAACTGCTTAGGACCTGTTCCTACAGTGTGACCTAATGACTTAGATACCCCCAAAGAAGACAGAACAGTTACGAAAGAACTTACTGTAACAGTAGATCTTCGACGGGATCTCAGTCATCAGGTCTGCCTTTCCTCCCACCATCCCCCTATTTGGGGTCCTCTGCTCAGGCTGGCTGGCTGGTGTATCCAGCCTTTTATTTTGGCCTAGGCACCTTTCTCTCTCCTCGGTCCCCCATGGCATGGGTTTGCTCCATGGTCTCCGGGGGAAATAACTGAGGAGGGAGTGGGGCCACTCATGCCTTTATAGGGTTGGTGACGTCAGCAGGTGACATCGGCGTGAGTGACCCCAGTGGTACTGCTGAAAATCTTCTGTGTGGATCCTGCTTCACCGACAGTGAGGTTCCTATGGTGTGAACTGATAACTGAGATCCCCTCGAAGATCTACTGTTGCAGTAAGTTCTTACGTAACTGTTTTTTCTCTTACTCATTTTATAATTTATATCATTCTCAGTTCCTCATTTTTGTGGGATCCAAGACAAGAAACTGATAATTTTACTGATAAGCCTCTTTTGAGATATATTTAACTTGTGGTTTTAATTTTTGAAGAACTGAACCACATTTTTTCTTATTTAAATCCCTTTTTAACAGTTGCTGAACTTTTTATAATTGCAACATTTTTCTGTTGGAAACTGCAAATGTCTTCTCAGGGTCATTGGTGTTTGACATGACTGACAGACCCAAAAAGAAGACAGGACCTACAGGCTTTAAAAATTGTAGTTCGTTTTCAACTCCTGGCAAAGGCAGACTGCCACAAGTTGTGTTTAAAGTATCTGGGTCCAGTCCACAATTTTGCTAATTGTGAGCTCCAGATTAAGTTTTGACCTAAAACACAAAAGAAAACAGCTAAAAAACTAGAAGGTATTATGGCTTCTCTGTCTGCCTCCTCATCACCTAAAGGCACAGTGGAGGATCTAGCCCCTCAAAGTAAGCAGCAGTCTCTGTCAGATGAGACAGAAAAGAAAGATAAAGCTGCAAAAGATAGATCGGAACTCAGGGTGTCTGAAAGGAGGAACCCTGAATCCAGGAAAAATAAAAGAGTCTTAAAGCAGACACTGGAAACCATGCCTGCCAAGAAAAAACAAAAAACATGTCGCTGTCCCTCCTTCTGAAGAAGGAAAGGAGCCACCAGTGAACACAAACAAAATGTCCTCTAGAGGACATGACATAGAGGATTGTGTATGAGCAATCATACACAACAAGGCAGTTGTGATCGAGAGGTTTCCGTGGTAACCAGAGACCTCGAGAGCGCAGCTCGAGAGATCCGTTACCACGGAAACCTCGAGATCTTACAACTGCCTTGTTTGTGTATGGTTGCTCATGCACAGTCTTTTACTGTGTATAGGCAACCATGCGCTGCACTCTGTCATCCCCCAAACAAGTCTACCAGAAAAAATAAGCCTTATTTCTGAATCTGTAGCAGCACGCTTACTTCCGCATCGCCGTGGGCCGCTCAACTGCGCATGCGCGAATGCATTTGATCTTGTTGTGCTGCACCGGTGATGTACTCGGTGCAGCACAACAAGATCATGACGCACTGAAAGCAGCACAACAACGCTGTTCCAGGCATGGATTTCCATGCTTAACAGCATTCCACCATACACTATAAATGCATTGCAATTCTTCCAGTCATTCCAGGCTATGGGGAATTTTATTACTGTGCTTGTGCTCCTTCCCCAAGCTCTGGTTCCATTTCCACTGCCTGTGGAGGAGGAGGATGTAGTGTATTGTGAAGATGAGGAGGAAGGAGAACCCATAGAACCAGATGGTTCTCCTGATCAAGAATTTGGCTCCCCCTTCTGAGCCTTGAGATGATTATACCTCTCACTATAGCTTAGTAAGACATATGGTAAATACCCTCAACATCTTCTCACAGGAAACTGAAGAGGATGAGGATGAGTTACAGTTCATGAATATGATGGGCTTAGCTGCCACAAAGAGGTTGATGCTGCCCATTCATAAATCCCTTAAGAAAAGCCACTAGTAAAATCATGTCAGCACCCACCTCAATCACTGGCATAGGTAAGAAAATTGAGAAAAAGTATCAGGTGGACAAACAGGGCTCTGAGTACTTTTATTCCCACCCTGATCATAAAGGAGTAGTCCAGATTGCTGCCTGTGACAACGCCAAAGTGCGCTTTTCCTCTAGCCTCCTGAGAATGATTCCAGGAAACTGAATAGCATGGGCAAAAAAGTTTATACATCAGCTTCCCTTCTCCTAAGGCAGGCAGCTTACCTGGCCATACTGGCACTGAGCAAAAAGGCTACTGGAGATTTGGCACAGTATAAGACTGACACATCAAGATCAGACATAGATGCCACAGAGTACCAGTTCCACATGGCAGTGGACACAGATAACACTGCTTCTAGGGTCATGGCCCATGCAGTGTACTTGCGGAGGTTTGCCTAGCTTAGAACTACCAGTCTGTCCCAGGATACGCAAAAGCGATGGATTTCCCCTGCGAGGGAAGTCACTATTTGGTGACATATTTATAGCAGACATGGTGAATGGACTAACAGGGAAGGTTTGCCTGTTCGCAGATGATACAAAACTCTGCAACAGAGTGGACACAAGGGAAGGAGCAGACAACATGGAAACTGACTTTAGAAGGCTAGAGGATTGGTTCAGGGACTGGCAGTTACAATTTAACACCAAAAAATGCAAGGTAATGCACTTGGGAAAGAGGGACCCTGGAAAAAAGTACACACTGGGAGGACATGAACTTGAGGAGACACAAATGGTGCGAGATCTTGGCATAATCATCACTGACAAATTAGAGGTAGGAAAACCAATGTGAGAAAGCAGCACAGAAAGCGGGTGGCATCCTCGGATGTATAAGTAGAGGTATTTCTAGTAGAAAGAGGGAGGTTATCATGCCCCTCTACAAGTCCTTGGTGAGGCCACACTTGGAGTACTGCGTTCAGTTCTGGAGACCTCACCTCAAGAAGGACATTGACCATTTGGAAATGGTGCAGAGAAGGGCTATTAAGATGGTGCATGGACTGCATCACAGGTCATATGAAGCAAGACTCGGAGCTGAACCTATATTCCCTTGAGCAGAGAAGAAACAGAGGGGACATGATTGAAACATTTAAGTACGTGAGGGGATTTAACGCAGCTCAGACAGGCAATCTGTTTCAACAGAACATGGCAGCATGCACGAGAGGGCATGATATGAGACTGGTAGGAGGAAGGTTCAAAAGCAACCTCAGGAAATACTTCTTCACAGAGAGAGAGTGATAGACCTGTGGAACAGCCGGCCCCAGGAGGTGATAGCATCAAAAACAATCAGGGAGTTCAAACTCGCATGGGACAGACATAAAGAACAAGTTAGGATGAAGGCTGCATAGGGAGGGGGGTAATTTCTAGGGCAGACTAGATGGATCGCATGGTCCCCATCTGCCAACGCTTTTCTTATGTTCTTATGACAAGACAGAGGCTTACATGAAAAAGGTGGCTGAATACAAAACCACCTACAAAAGTAACACTGTGAAAGAAAAAGCCTCCACTTCCTACTGTCCTTGTGGAAGGGGAGGTAGGGGAAGTGCGTATATCTCCTATGAGTACCCTCCACAGAGAGGCTGCTATAGGGGTATGGGTTGAAGGGGCACCCAGCATGCAGCTGCACCGGCAGCTCACAAAACCCAAGCAAAACAAAATCCCTGACAGGTTGCCCATCCATCAGCAGTGGAAGGAAGGCTGACTCACTATTTCCAGGAATGGATAAAAATAACCACAGTCAAGTGGGTCCTGGAAATAGTGAGTCAAGTTTTGTCACTGCAGTTCAGAAGATTCCTAAAGCTGCAGAACCACAAAAATTTCCACCCTCATACTCCCAACAGAAAAAAATCCTGTTGGAGATGGAGGTGAAGAAATTGTTGCAAGCAGATGCAGTGGAAAAAATACCTCTCTCGCAGTGGGGCAAGGGTCTTTATTCCAGGTGCTTCCTGACCCACAAGAAAAATGGGGAGTGGCGACCCATTTTAGACCTGAAATGTTTGAACAATTAAAGAAAGAAAAATTCAGGATGATAACACTGGGCTCAGTGATTCCATCTCTGCAAAAAGAAGACTGGCTAGGGTCACTGGATCCGAAGGATGCCTACTTTCATATACCAGTCAGGTCCAGCCGCATAAAGTACCCCAGGTTTAGGATAGGGCACTGCCAGTGCCAGTTCACAGCCTTCCTTTTGGCTTCACCTCAGCTGCAACAGTGTTTACAAAGTGCCTAGCTGTGGTAGCAGCACATTTGAGAGAAGTCAATGGGTGATGGGTTTTCCCTATCTGGACAACTGGCTGGTCTCAGGAAAAGCAAAGCAGGAAGCAAAGTCCACCCTGTTGCTGACACGAGGCACATTGGAGGACCTGGGCTTCCTCATAAATCTTCAAAAGTCTCAGACAGAACCAGTACAAGTTCCGGACTTTATAGCTGCAGAGCTGGATACCCTGCAAGGGAAAGCATTTCTCCCCAAACAAGGGTATCAAATCTCATTGCAGCAGCAGAATCCTTTAAGGCAGTTCAGTCAAGACCTGTAAGGAATTTTCTGCGTTTACTGGGGCACATGGCCTCATCCACTGCAGTGGTACCAGGGCCGATGTTCTAAAAGAGAGATTTTCAGTATCTTCTGGGGGACCATTGGTCTCAGATGTGGGATCCAGTGACCAAACTGGTGCCTGTCATAAAGTCTTTGCTAAGGCACTGGAATGGTGGAAGGAAGGATGCGACCTCCGAGAGGGATTTCCCTTCCTTCAGCAATCACCTACATCCATACTCACAACAGATGCCTCCTTCCTAGGTTGGGGCGCCCACCTGGAGGACCTCAATATAAGTGGTAATTGGAGTACACAAGAGACTCAGGGGCACATAAATCTGGAGCTAAGGGCAGTGTATCTGGAAATGCAGGCGTTTTTCTCCCAAATCAGTGGTCGATCTGTCCTGGTCAGAACAAACAACACCACAACAAAGTGTAACCCCTAGGTGGTGCTGTCCCAAGGGCTACTACCCCTGCCTGCATGACGGCACAAGTTGAGGGGCCTGAGCTTGGTGAATGGGTGCCTCCACCCGGAGGAATGGTTCTGGGGTAGCATAACTGCTGTTGGTATAGCCCTCTGGGATGCTGTAACCCCCCACCAGCCCCTCTAGTGGCCTAAACAGTATAGTAGCAAATAAACAATCGTGTGTACCATATGGTAACACTTTTAAACCCACACTCTGTACACTTACCACCAGGGCTGGACCAGCTGCAAAAGCCCTGGAGACCCACTGTAAAATAAGATCCATTATACAACAGTTCAATGGTAGTATAATACCCCTACCGCGAAGGCACATGTTAGCCAGGTTAAATGCAAAGGCACAAATTCTGATTTATTCAGGGGCTTTGACAGGGGTGGGGCAATAATTTAGCAAGTGATTATTAATTCTGATTGATTTAGGTTGAGCATGCATGCACTAAGAGTCCCTCTATCACAGTCACACACTCTGGGTACCCACTTGTTAATGTAGGCTAGCCTGAAGCGTTTTCCGGGGTAGGCCGGCATTGCAGCTGTTGTTGGGGCCCTTAGGAAAGTAAACAATTACATTCACATCAACCCAGAATTTGTGATCCGGAGCCAGGTGGCTCAGTTCGTGATAATAAACCCAGACAAGTAAATCAGATGACCCACAATGATTGCAGCTCTGTTGCAGGGAGCTGTCCTGTTTAGTACTCACACTACCCAGAACAGGAGGCAGGACTGATGAGATGAAGACCTCTGAATGGTGTTCTGGTTTGCCAGGAGAAGCAGGGCCCACACGACTTACGAGGTGCTTGCTACCTGTTTGATGGTGTTGAGCAGGGAGCCGAATCCCCGGGCGGGTCTTTCATCAGAAATGTTTCTGCGATGGGAGCAACATTATAACCCCAGTAATGCTCAGGATATTCATAACTTTATGCAGTAACCCTGGAGGGTTGGACTGCCCGGAGAGATGAAACACATGCAAATGAGTAGAATTCTTTGCACGTGAGCATCTGTCAAACACTGCCTCTACCAACTGTAGTGTTCTACCTCTTCAGATTTTTCTCTCCGCCTGAAAGTCTGGTCGCTCGGAGTTCCTATCGTCCTCTTTCTCGTGAAGAAAGATATGTCATAAAACCGTAAGTATATTTAAATTTTTTTACTGCCTCTACTAATTGTCAGTTTAGATCTTATTTTTATTTAAAAAATAGTTTTTTTCTCGGTTCCTCGCGGTTTGGGATAAACGTGAAGGATCCGAGTTAGTTTTGAGTTATTTCTGGTTCTCTGACTAAAGAACCTGTGTGTTTGCATTTAAATTTGGTCTTTACAAATTCTATTTGTATCCGCTTTTTCTCGGTTACAGAATCGCTGAACCGGTTCATTTTTACATTTCCTGGTTCAGTTCCTCCGGTTCCTATCGGTTCTGGAACCGACCGCAAAAAAAAAAAAAAAAAATCTGATTTTTATAACCACAGCAGTTTGTTATTTAGCGGTTGGGGGTTTTCTTCTTTGGCTTCACCATGGCAGAGAAACCTAGAAAGAGAACCGGAGAGCTCGGTTTTAAAAATTGCATAAAGTATGGAGATGTGTTTGCTCTGGTGGAAAAAGGAGTCCAACCTAAGACAAGGAATTTCTTTTCAGAAAGAGAATCCCTCTCCAGTCCTCACAACAGATGCATCCCTTTTGGACGGGGGAGCTCATCTAGGGGAGCACACAACCCAGGGTACCTGGACAGAAGCAGAGTCCCTCCAGCATATAAACTTGCTGGAACTCAGAGCAGTGTGGCTAGCCCTAAAAGTTTTTTCTCCTTTGGTGACAAATCAGAACAGACAATACCACCACTATGTATTACATAAACAAGCAGGGAGGCACCAGATCAGGCCTGCTGTGCACAGAAGCCATGAAAATCTGGACTCTGGTGTATTCCCTAAATGTATTCTTGCAAGCAATCCATCTGCCAGGAAAAGACAATACCTTGGCAGACACACTGAGCTGAATCAACCAGTCCCATCACGAATGGACACTGAACAAGCAGGTGGTGCAAGTAGTTTTCAGAAGGTGGGGCACTCTAGGGGTAGACCTGTTCGCATCCTACCAGAACCATCAGTTGCCTCAGTATTGCTGCAGACCACCAGACTGGGGCACAATCACTCTGGACGCTCTGGTGCTAGACTGGTCAGGCAAGTTCCTTTACGCCTTTCCTCCATTTCCTCTGGTTTTCAGGTTATTACTGAAGATCAAATCCCTCTCAGCTTCTCTGATTTTGATAGCTCCAGATTGGCCTAGGCAGCCATGGTACTCTCTTCTGCTTTCCATGTCTGTCAGCAAACCAATAAACTTGCACCTCAGGCACACTCTCCTGATATCCAGTCAGGGAACATTGTTGTACCCAAATCTCAAGTCCCTCCACCTCAAGGCATGGCTCTTCAGGAGTTAGAGTATGCAGACTTAAACCTTTCCGAAGCTGTATTAACTATCTTGAAAGGTTATAGAAAACCTTCCACTAAGAAAACCTGTTCCTCTAAGTGGAAGAGATTTTCTTTTGGTGTTCTGGTAGGAATCTCATTCCAAATGATGCGGGAGTATCAGTGGTATTGGATTATCTCACTCATTTTCATTCACAGGGTTTACAACCCAGTTCTTTAAAGGTTCATCTTGCAGCAGTGTCTGCCTACCTTTTTGTCAGGACAAAGGTGTCAGTAGCATCAGACCCCATTTTCGAAAGTTTTTTTAAAGGTCTGATGCATTTGCATCCCCCTCATAGGGCACCAGTGCCCACCTGGGATCTTAATGTATGTATAGCCAAGTTAATGGGGGCTCTTTTTGAGCCCATGGCTACAGCCCATCTAAAGTATGTTACCTGGAAAACAGTTTTTCTAGTAGCAGTTACTTATGCAAGAAGGATCAGTGAGCTCCAGGCCCTCTGTGTTGACCAGAATTACATCTCATTCCACGGGGGATAAAGTAGTCCTCAGAACAAATAGACAATTCCTTCTCAAGGTCGTTTCAGACTTCCATCTGAACCTATCAATCACTCTACCTGTCTTTTTCACGGACCATGTGAGTTCTGGTGAAAGAAGACTCCACAGTATGGATGTGAAAAGAGCTCTCTGCTATTACATGGCAGCTACTAAGGGCCATAGGCAAGATAAAAAAATAACTTTTCTTTACATATGGGGATGTAGAAAAGAGCAAGGCAGCTTCAAAAAGATCAATTTCTCGATGGGTTGTCCAGTGTATTCAATTCTGCTACACTAAAGCAGGTAAAGAGCCCCCAGCAGGGTTGAGGGCACACTCTACAAGAGGAACAGCTGCTAGTCTTGCAGCTGCCAGGGAGGTTCCCTTACTGGATATTTGCAAAGCAGCTACCTGGAAATCAGTACACACCTTTACAAAGCATTACAACCTGGATATTTTGTCGAGAAGTGATGCCAGGTTTGGCACAGCAGTCCTACAAAGTCTGTTTCCTAAGTAAGTTCTGTGCCCACCTCCAGTGGTACTGCTTGGTAGTCTGCATAAAGTTATGAATATCCTGAGCATTACTGGGATTAGAAGAAAAAATTACTTACCATAGTAATCTTCTTTCTTCCCAGTGATGCTCAGATATTCATAACTCCCTCCCTTCCTCCCCTTCCAGAACTTCAGCCTCTGCACTTCGCATGCTGGTGCCACCTAGCCATGTCCTGTTGTGGTTCATTTTCTCTATACTGAGTAAATTTTGAACCAGTTTTCTGTTTCTCTTTGATTGTTTTTCTGATGCTGTTTGGTGAACACCATTGTTAATTTCATTATTATTGTTCCTCCCTTGGAGGTTTTTGTTAATTATTATTATTTATTAGGGGTAACCCCACATTTTTTAACTATTAGGATTTTTTCCTAATGCCTGACTTCTAGGCTTCCTTCAAATCTGAAGAGGTAGAACACTACAGTTTGTAGAGGCAGTGTTTGAAAGATGCTCACGTGCAAAGAATTCTACTCATTTGCATGTGTTCCATCTCTCCGGGCAGTCCAACCCTCCAGGCTTACTGCATAAAGTTATGAGTATAAGAGCATCACTGGGAAGAAAGAAGATTACTATGGTAAGTAATTTTTTCGTCTAGGCTGAGATGGCAGGGCCCAGACCAGAGCAGGCAGTTCAGATTTAGTCCGTGCGAGTGCTGGAGCCGCTTCCAGCTAGCATAACACACTTGAAGGTGGGGAACCCAATCGCGACCCACATATCACATTCAGCACACTTATAAGCAACACAACTGTTAGACACAGTTCGGGTAAAGTCCAGTTGCAATTTAGCAGAAGTTCTATGCAAACCTCTCAATCCGTGACTCACTTCAGTACCTGGCAGGCCGATCACTTCTGGAGCAAGTCTTCGGTTCCAAATTCAGGCAATGATCACTTTCTTTCTCTTCAGGCTTCAGATCTCCAATAAAGGAATTAGTTTTAAGTCCAACTTTCACATTCACAGTATTTCTTACTGGAAGATGTGACAGGCAGGCCAGCACAGCCTTCCCGCCAATTCTCCTGTGCTCCTATGCAGGAGCAGCTGCTCGATGGCTCAAGCAGTTCACATCCAAACTCTAGCTCACAACTGACTCTGCTGCAGGCAGTTCTGGGGATTTCCTCTGAGATCCAAAAGGTTTGGTTGGCTGAGGGAACTGTCTGTCACAGCAAGGGCTCCCCCTCCAGGTCCATTTAGGCACCAAACCTTTAAAACTACAATTCCTACAGATTTCAATCCCACAAGACCTCTGGGGACAGTCTCCATTTTAGGTCCCCTGAGGTTTGATTGATCCAACTCTGGCAGTCCAGAAGCAAAATGGTGGCTCTTATGCAAAAAGTCCAAGCTGCAAGAGAAGGCAGCTTAAACAAACTTTTATACTATTCTTAATAAGGCAGATAAACAGTAAATGAACACAGTTCCTAACAGAGGTCCCTCTGCGCATATAGCGACTGCAGAATGGAACAGAAATACCAGTTGCCTGGCCGGTCACGAGCCCTGAGCTACTCGGACCCAGCACAGACTAATTTCTAACACAGCATAATGACTCTCTTAAAGAGACAGGAACAGAGGCTTTCTATAGCACTTTCAAGCAGACACGTACAGCTACTGCAGACACAGGACACCATCCTGACAGTGGGCATTAGGCAGCCCAGGAAGACATTTTAGTAAAACCCCAATTTGTAGGGGGGTTACAAATGTATTACATAAACAAGCAGGGAGAAACACAATCTTCAAAGCTGTGCATAGATGCAATGTAGATCTGAAACCTGGCATGCTCCCTGGAAGTTCAGCTTTCAGCAGAACACCTGCCAGGAAAGACAGTGTGCTGGCAGATTCCCTGAGGAGAATCAGCCAGGAAACTCTCAGATGGACCCTTAACCAGCAGTGTTCAGGCAGTGGTGTACACTACAAATAAGCCTGTTTGCTTCCCGGAAGAACAACCAGCTCCCTCTGTTTTGTTGAAGACCCTCATCAGTGGGTACAGTCACAGAGAATGCTGTAGTCTTCAACTGGTGAAGAAGTTTTTGTATACCTTCCCACGTTTCCCACTTTTACTGAGAGTACTGCTCAAACTGAGAAGGGAGTCCACAACAGCGATTCTCATAGCTCCAGACAGGGCCAGGCAAATGTGATAGTCCATGCTCCTGTCCCTCTCAAACAGACTTTTTATCAACCTGCCCCGAGATACAATCTGTTGACACTGTTCCAGAGCAGGATAACATTCCCAGATCTGAGAACTCTATGTCTCAGAGCATGGTTTTTGAAGAGCTAGAGTTCTCTGGACTAAATCTGTCTGATAAAATGATGGAACTGCCGAAGTTCTTCAGGAAACCAGCATCAAGGAAAACTTCTGCTTCAGAATGGAAAACATTTCTGTTGGGTGTTTCCCTAGACAGCTCAACCCACTACAGGCAAGTCTGCCCTTACTTAGTCCATCTCTAGTCCCTGGGCCTCGGGCTGTCAACCATGAAGATTCATTTGGCAGAAGTATTATCTTATGCATCAGCAAAGACAGGTCAGTGGTCTCATAACCCATTTTCAAAAGATTTTTCAAAGGCCTTAGGCACTTGTACCCTCCAAAAAGGGACCTTGTCCCTCCTTGGAACTTGAATATGTGCATTTCTCATCTGATGGAGGCTCCTTTTCCAGCCTATGGCGACTGCTGCACCGAAGTATGTTACCTGGAAAGTAGTTTTCCTGGTGGTGGTGACATCTGCCAGAAGGATGTGTGAGCTGCAAGCTGTCTGCACAGATCCTAACTACATCATCTTTCACATGGGCAAAGTAGTCCTAAAAACTAACAAAAAATTATTTTCCAAAGTGGTGTCTGAATTCCATCTGAATCAAGTACACTTCCAGTTTTCTTTACGGCAAAATCCAGCTCAGGAGAACAGAAGCTCCACAGTCTGGATGTGAAGAGGGCACTCAGCTACTATTTGGACTGCACAAAGGATATCAGGTCCACTAACACTCAGTTATTGGTTATCTGTTGTGAAGTGGGGAAAGGCAAACCGACATCCAGGAGAACCATTTCTCATTGGATAGTCTCCTGCATACAGTTATGTTATGAAAAAGCTGGCAAGTTGCCACCTAAAGGTCTTAAGTTGCACTCCACAAGGGGTATGTCTGCCTCAGTGGCAGTATCAAGAGGTATTTCCCTATAGGAAATCTGTAAAGCAGATACCTGAAAAACAGTACACGCTTTCACAAAGCACTACTGTTTGGAATTACAGTCCAGAAGGGATACCAGCTTTTGCACTGCTGTCTTGCAGAACCTATTCCCTAAATATGTTCCATACCCAGCCTCCCAAGCTCCTGCTGCGTAGTCTGCATTTGTTAAGCATAATTATAAAACGGGTAGGAAGAGCCCTGGATCCTGACCGGCTGAGAGCTACTTTTATCCAGGCTGATATCCCAGCACAACAGCCTCACTGAAAGAAGCTCCAATCAAACAGGACCCAGCACACAAATATAAAATTCTCCGCACCTTCAGAGCAAAATACCCACAACAAACATGACTGCCCTGGCATGCTTTCTCACATGCGACCGAATGCCGACAGGACCCTACCTTACCCCCGAAAGCTGTGGCCCAGCTCCACTCTCCGCATTCATGGTTTCCTTGCTCCATGTGGCAAAATGTTGTTTAACAAGTAATGGCTCCCGCTCACTCGTACTTCCATTTCCCACCAGCCGCTCGCACTTCCCACTCTCGCCCTTCCGTTTCTCTTGCTGGATGCTCGCAGTCCACAGAATCTCTCTCTCTCTCTGTCAACCGCGCTCACACAAAAGTTGGCACGTAATAAAAAAAAATTAAAAAATAAAAACTACTGCCCTAACCTGACCAGCAGCCTCACGAATGCACACTGGGACAAACATAGAATAATAATTCTAAGAGGACAAATACTATAGGTGCTATGCTAGTGTTTGAAGCCACCACCTGCCTAGGTGTTAACGTGGCTCAGTTGGTAGCACATCTGCCTCTGGACCAGAAGGTCGTGGGTTCTTGTCCCACACCGGGATTGGACTTCCACCTAAAATTGCTGGCATCCGAGTGCAGTATTGGGGGGTGCTGTACTGCTGGGGTGTGCCATTCTTCAGATGAGACGTTAAACTGAGGTCCCTTCTGCCCGTCCTGGTGGGTGTCCAGGTGGAAGTAAAAGAACCCAGGGTGCTCTTTGCAAAAGAGCAAGGAACATTCCCGGTGTCCTGGCCAACATTCCCTTCCCATAAACCAGTTCATGCAATTATCCAGGCAGTGTGTGGGTGATGATGTGCGATATGGCCGCCACCACACATTCAGTCACTTCACTACCAGTCTAGCATTGCTTGTAAAGCGCTTTGGGATACTGTGTATGAAAAGTGCTATATAAATGCTGATTCTTCTTCTTCTGCCTGTCTTACTAAACTGCTGTTTACATGCAGCATTAGTGCCACCTGCTGACAAGCCACCATATGCAAACTGGACTTTTTTTTTTTGTAGTTAATTTTACATTTTAGAAATTTTCTTTATCCAGATGTAGTAGAATTCAAAGCATATGCATATTTTTTAATGCATCTAATTTAGTAAAATGGACCCATTTCATAATCGCAATAAGGCACTCCAGATGGTGCGTTATGGTGGGTTAACAGCCCTTCTCAGGTGCTGGAAGCACTCTGCTTTGCCTCGTGCTTCAACCCACCTGAGGTGGGCCATTATCCCACCATAATGGCCCCCATGTCATGCCTTATTGCTTAAGTGAGGATTGCTGGTGTTTGAAGAAAAAAATTAGTCATCATAGTAATGTTTTTTTCTTCCCCAGGAATCCCTCACTATGCTTAGCAATCCTTAATCCTTCCTTCCCCATCCAGAACCTGGTAAAAGGTTCAAACAAGACTCAGTTCTGTTTTCTTGAGCATTACTTGTTACAGTGCCTTTACAATTGTTGCTCAGTGGTCTCAGCCATCTACATTTTAATAACAGAAATGGTTCTGCTTTTTTCTTAACTTTTTTTTCAAATTTTTGAAACATGTTTAGTATCTTTTGGTAGTCATTTAGCTAGTTTTAGTAGTCACTGTTCACCCTGCTTCAGAAATAAAATCTGATGTTAGAGTGCAGGGGTGAGTGTGACCACACAGCAGAGTTTGAATTTCATTCTAAATTCCATAATTAGCATAAAATTCTAAAAACTCCGGGGTGACTCCTTCCATGGGAATGACTGAATTTGTTAAGCATTGTGACGTATCCCTTTGGAAGAAACATTTCTATGGTGAGTAATTTTATCTTCCTGGACATAAGTCTCCACCACTCATTCACACTAGTGGGATTGGCGCCGGAGGCACTAAGACCCATCGGGAGCAAACTTTTTGCTGGAGGGTCGGCGCGAGAGACGGCGCCGCGAGATTCGGCGGCGAGCAGCGGCTTCGGCGGTAATGACCATCTCGGCGACGACCCTCCAACCGCCTCAGTTCCTTTTTTCCCGCCGTCGAGTGCGCTTCAGTGACGACGTCGCTCGCCTGTCGGGAGTCAAACTTCAAACTAGCGCATAGTTTTCAGTTTGTTTTTTTGTAACATTATCACGATAGTAGTATCGCTTAGTTTTATTCTATTTTTCGTAAAATTGTTCTAATATTTAAATTTAACTTACTTGAAGAAGTCTCGGCCTACTGGACGGAGTCGACCATGAGCAGGTCAGGTGACGGTAGGGAGACTTCGTATGAAAGCTGTTCAGTCAGCCGGGCTGGGTCCGGTCAGCCTCCTTCTCCTCAGCGGGGTTCCGACTACGGTCAGTCAATGCCGGGGGATGGGGTCCCCGCGGCATAAAATAAACGGTCGCATTCTCGGCGCCGTTCGGCCTCGAGCTCTTCTTCGGCCCACAGGTCAAAAAAGAGAAGGCATCACTCGAGGTCGCCCTCTGGTATGTCTGCGCGTCGACTGTCGGTTATCGTTGCTAGTTGCCGGTCTCCTTCTTCGGAGTAACCAACTTCCGATAATCGTCGTCCTCGACATCTGAGCCCCTCCCCGCCTATAGGTAGGGCTCCAGATGAGCAGTTTCATCAGTGGGCCGCTCTTATGGAGCGATGGGCTCGGAGGTTGGTTCTTCTGCCTGGCTCGGTTACCTCGGAGCCCTCGGGCTCCTCCGGCGATCAGGTAGGGCGGTTGGACCCTCCTAGTCGCGCGGCGCCTTCTTCGGTGCTAGCGACTCCGTGCTTAGGTGTTTCCCCCCCTCACATGGCTGCGGCGCAGGGGGCCTCACCGATGCCCTTATCTCCTGGTTTTTTTCCTTCTCTTGTTTTCCAGGTTCCCGGGGCTTTTCCGGCGCCTTCTGCAGGGTCTGTGGCGTGTCGGCGCCGTTTGAAACTGCGAGCTTGTGGCGCCCAGCGTGGTCTCTCAGCGCCATTGGTGGCGCGGCGTGATCTCAGCGGCGCGCCGCCCGGTGAGATACCCGTTGGATCGGTAGCGCCCGTCCATGGCGTCGTCCATGGCCGCCGACCAATGTTGTGAATACCGTCGGCTTAGCCGTGCGTCGTCCGTCGCGCGCGCGGCGTTTGCGGGCCAGCGTGCCTCTTGGCGCCGTGCGCCTCCTCGGTGCCGTCTTCAGCCCGTTTTGCCGTCTCGGTGCCGGCAGCCCTTGGGGACTCTCCTTGTTTTTCTGCCATTTCCTCCTCTCCTAATTTTCACTCCTTTCCTGTCCAAACAGTCCTTTCTGGACCATCAGGAGATGATGTTGAGCCTGACCCAGACCTTCGGTTTGGTGATGAAGTGGAGGAAACAGGATCTTTCTTTGCTACAGAGCCTGTGGTCGAGGACCTGTCCTTTAAGTCTCTGTTGAAGAACCTGGGATCCACTCTTTCTCTCCAGACTACAGACATCGATCCTGGGAAGATATTAAGACCCAGTATCTTCATGCTCGGAGATCCCTACGATTTGACTCCTCCGATTCAGCTTCCTTGAGACGCTGTCTCAAATGGTATGGAATAACCCTGCTCTTATTCCCTCAGTGGCTAAATCCATTGATAAGAAGTATTCAGCTCCCAAGGATCGTCCCATTTTGGCATCCCAAGCCTTTCGGATCCTATTGTAGTCCTGGCAGAGAATGACAAGGTCGTTCTTCCTCAAACTACTACAGCTCGACCTATTAACAAAGAGTCTCGTAAGATTGATACATTAGGTAAGAGAGTCTTTGCTGCCTCCACTCTAAGTATGCGATGCCAGTTATCAAGGCTATTTTCTCAGTATGAGTATATCCTGTGCACTCTATGAAAAGAATGGTTGAAGCTCTTCCAGATTCGGATTCCAAGTCAGAGCTTCTTCTGACCGTTATTAGAGGTATTGAGTCCAATAACCAACAGGTCAAAGCCGCCATGGACGCCGACACTGCTTCTCGCCCAGCAGTCATGATTTGTACCGCGCCATTCCTGGCTGCGTACTTGGCTTCACGAATGATGCTCAGCAGCAGGTGATGGCGCTGCCTTTGATGCCTTCTTTTTTGGCCCCAGGTGGAGCAAGCCTTAGAGGCCACTAGAAGACTAGATCGCCATTGGTTGGCCAGACCTCCTCTGCCCCTCTCGGGGGCATGTGAACAGACGTCAGTTTCATAGTCGTCAGTCCTTTCGAGGCAGAGGCAGGGGAAGCTTCCATAAAAGCCAACCTGCCCAACCTCAAAAGAAGACGCAAGAGAAAGCGCAGGGACCTAAAGCTCCCAGCGCTACCTTATGAGTCGTTGGCCCAAGTTCCATCCACTCTGCCCGAGGTGGAACTTTCTCCTCCGGTGGGAGGTCGTCTGATGTACTTCTACAACCAGTGGAAGTCCATAACCTCAGACAAATGGGTTCTTCGGATAATTCGCGAGGGTTATTCTCTCAATTTCTTGGAACCCCCCCCGAATTGTCCTCCCATACGACAACCCAGGTTGTCGGCCTCTCAGTCAGATCTCCTCACCGCGGAGATCCAGGGCCTTCTGAACAACAGGGCAATAGAACTGGTGCCCCCGCATCTGCGAAACACAGGGTTCTACTCCCATTACTTTCTGGTTCCAAAGAAATCTGGGGATCGCCCATTCTAGACCTCAGAAAGTTAAACAAATTCCTCCCAGGAGAAATTCAAGATGATTCCTAGGTACCCTGTTACCCTTGCTGCATCAGCACGACTGGCTGGCCTCTCTGGATATGCAGGATGCTTACCAGCATATCCCATCCACCGACCCACAAATTCCTCGGGTTTGTAGCTTTGGGTCAGCATTATCAGTTCAGAGTCCTGCCCTTTGGGCTATCCTCGGCCATGAGTTTTACAAAGTGTTGTGCAGTTCGCAGGCGCATCTCAGGAAAGTCGGACTCGAGTGTTCCCGTACCTGGACGATTGGCTTCTAGCAAGCCCTTCCGGCCAAGGGACTTTGGAAGCCTTGCAAGCGACTGCTCGTCTCTCACCTCCATGGGAGTTCTGCTGAATTTGAAAAATCTCAACTGCAACCCTCCCAGAGGCTCCTTTTCATAGGGACGCTTCTAGACACCTCTTCAGCGAAGGCTTTCCTTCCAGAGGACAGAAGACTCGACATCCTTCGTATGGCCCGCTACATCAGGGAGAACCAATGGTTACAGCTCTCTCGATGCAAGCATGTTGGGTCTCATACGCCCTCGGTCTTCACTGTCCTCTGGCCCGACTGCACATGAGAACCACCCAATGGATGCTCTCCATTCAGTGGTCCCCGACCTCTCACCCCAGTCTTATCCCATCAAGGTGGACGGAGCCCCTTCAGGTCTCTCACCTGGTGGTCTCAAGAAAGCAATCTCCTGGAAGGATTCCCTTTGCTCCCCGGATCATCAGATCTCCATCACCACAGATGCATCGCTAATGGGATGGGAGCTCACTGTCTCTCCTCCACACTCAAGGTGTATGGACTAGTTCAAACTCATCTCCACATAAATGTCCTGGAGATGAGAGCGGTCCTCTATGCAATCCGAGCTCTGAAGGATGTCCTTTGTCACAAGAACATTCTCCTTCAAACGGACAACAAAGCAGTGATGTATTACATCAACAAGCAAGCGTGCTCATTCTTATCCTTTGCAGGAAGCAATGAGGGTGTGGGAGTGTGCTTGGGCACAAGTCTCTGATTCAAGCGGTTTATCTGCCAGGTATACAAAACGACCTAGCAGATCACCTCAGCAGAACGGAGGCAGACCCTCACAGTGGTCTCGATCCAGCCGTAGCTCGGTCCCTGTTCAAGAGTGGGGACTCCAGACCTGGACCTTTTGCATCCCACTCAGCAAAAACTGCTCTCTTCTGCTCCAGAAATCCAGGGCCTGGCATTTTCTGTCAGGATGCGTTCAGGCTGCGGTGGACAAAGCGCTTTCTTCCTTTCCACCACTTCCTCTAATCCAGAGTACTCCTCAAGTTCGAGTCTCAGGGGACCAAGATGATTCTCATTGCTCCTTCCTGGCCTCGCAACTATGGTTCCTCTACTCAACAGTATGTTGGCAGCCTCTCCAGACCACTTCTTTGCAAATCAGTCTTCTGACTCAGGGTTCGTTGGTCCATCCCAACCTGAAATCACTTCACCTTCATGCTTGGCTCCTGAAGAGATAGAAGTGAATCGGTTCAACGTCTCGTAGAGTCTCAGACATCCTTCTGGCTGCTCGGAAGCCAGCCAACTTGAAAACGGCTTCCAAATGGAAACGTTTTCTCTCTGGTGTCAAAATCCTCTGGAATCCCTTTTCCTGTCCTCCTGGCAAGGTTCTGGAGTATCTTTTGGACCTATCAAACTTAGATCTTCAGTACTCCACAGTTAAAGTTCACCTTAGTGCCATCTCAGCGTTCCATGAGCCGGTTTCTTCCTTAACTCTGGCTCAGTTACCTATGTGAAGAGATTTCTTAAAGGATTCTCCATACCAGACCCCTGTTAAGCGTCCAGTTGCAGCCTGGGACATTAACCTGGTGCTGGACATGCTCACTCGAAGCCTTTGAACCCTTAGCTACCTGTGAGCTAAAATTTCTACCTGAAGACTGCCTTCCTGGTGGCCATTACCTCAGCCGCAGGGTCTCTGAGATACATGCACTGATTACGGACCCTCCGTATACTGTATTCCATAAGGACAAGGTAGTTCTCGTGACTCATCCTAAATTTCTTCCCAAGGTTGTGTCAGAATTCCATCTGAACCAACCTCTGGTACTTCCCGCTTACTAGCTAATTTCCAAAATGAAGGAGCAGAGCTCTTCATTCCTTGATGTTAAGAGAGCCTTATGGTTCTATTTAGATAGAACCAAGGATGTTCGTAAGACTCAGCAACTGTTCGTTTCTTTCAGCGACACCCGGCTGGGTCAACCTGTCGCTATTAGATGTATCTCTTCATGGTTAGTGGCATGCCTTCGTCATTGCTATTCCATGGCTCAAGTTAAATTAGAAGGTAGAGTGTGCGCTCACTCTACTAGGGCGGTCGCGGCATCCCTAGCGGAAATTCGCAATGTTCCAATTGCAGATATATGCAACGCCGCTACCTGGAGCTCAGTGCATACTTTCGTTAAGCACTATGCACTGGATGTTCATGCCAGGGCGACATTCCGCATTGGCAGAGCTATCATAATGGGCTTCTATCTTAGGCTACGTGAGCTCTGGCTTTCCTGCCGCCCTTTGGGGATTATCAACTTGGTACTCTCCACTAGTGTGAATGAGTGGTGGAGACTTATGTCCAGGAAGATAGAAATTACGTATCCTATCGTAATTCTGATCTTCTTGGAAGAGTCTCCACCACTCATTCACATGCCCACCCTCCATCCCCGAGCTCACCGCTGTATTGGTCTTCACTCCCTCAAATTTTAGGCCGTGAGGACTTCTTTGCTGACCCTTCTTACACGGGTCATCACGGACTATCTTATGTCCGTTTTTAATGTTGAGTTTACCCTTTCGTTAGTTGCTGCACCTCCTTGGTAAAAAGTACTGGCGGTTGGAGGGTACATCGCCGAGATGGTCATTACCGCTCGAGCCGCTGCTCGCGCAATCGCAGTCTCGCGGGCGCTGCCTCTCACCACCTCCAGCAAAGTTTGCTCCCGATGGGTCTTAGTGCCTCCGGCGCCAGTCCCACTAGTGTGAATGAGTGGTGGAGACTCGTCCAAGAAGATCAAGAATTACGGTAGGTACGTAATTTTCCTTTCTTCCTCTCTCTTCCAAGCAGTATTTTAGAGCACAAAAGTGACATTCTGTATCCTGGCTTTTCTCAGAGTCAGTTTTTATATATTTCCTGAATGGTTCTGGAACCATGGCTTAAACTGCAGAAGGAGCTCTGCTCATAATGTCTAGTGGAGTTTGCTGATCAGAGTAGCAGCTTAGCAGTTCCGTTTTATTCACATAAAATAAAAAAAGATGTTAACATGCTTTTGCTTTCTCTTTTTTAAGCACTTTAAGCTGTTTATTGACTTACAATGACTGTTCGAATAATTTAAAACTAGTCAGCTCACAACAGCTGCGGTTGATGCTAAAGTGCTTCTGCCTATTTTTTACAGCACTTAAAAAATTTTTTGGCTCAGTGACTGTGATCAAATGAACTAAAACTGGTCAGCGCATAACAACTGTGATTAACATAAAAACACTAGATCTTACTTCGAGGAAGGCTCTTGCAGCAGGCTACACTGGTAGGACTATGCCGCCACGCACTAGGACCACACGGAAAACTTCTAGCTAGCAGTCTACCACAGGGGACTGCCCCGCAGACGTCAGTCATCTGACATCAGTACAGGCTATATAAGGGGTGGTCCCCCACACCTACCTCAGTTCTTTTCCCGCTGTCAACCCGTGCACATTGGACCTAGTGAACATCACAGCTACAGTCGACCGGCATTTCCCACGTTTACCATGCCTTTTTTATTTTCTTTATTTCTCAGTGTTAACATTGAATTTGTTGGTATTTGTCAGATGAGTTTATGTCTTCTGCTTCAGCCTCATCTTCTGAGCACTCCACTAAGTGTGCCTGCGGCAAACAGAGTCCAGAAAAAGACAGACATTCTTCGTGCTTGATCTGCCTAGGCCCCGGCCACGACACCGAAGCCTGCCAACATTGCCAGAAGTTTAAGTGGGCCACTCAGAGACATCAGTTGAAAATGCTGGAGAGACATCTTTTGAAGCAGAAGCTGCTTGCCAAGGAGAAGGAGTTTCAGGCCAGGAGCTCTTCAGCCGTGCCAACCCAGTCGTCCAGGGCCTCTTCCTCCTCCCACAGGGAGAAATCGGGAAAGCACAAGCACTTGGAGAAACACAGAGAGCAGGCCCGGTCATGGTCACCACATAAATCTTCTACTGCGATGGCCTCCTCCCACAGGGGGTTGGTGCCTCCAACCCCACCAGTCCTTTGCTCTTCTGGGCTTCCATTGCGGGCAGAGACTTTTCAGGGCAGGGGATTTCCTCTTCTGCCTCCCAGCCTCTGATGCTCAGGCCCATTTCCTCAATGGGCCCCTCAGCCAGGAGGCTCGGCTGGCTTGGGTCTCTCGGGTGGCAGGTCTGCGCCCATAGCCCCCCCGGCCCGGCTCTGCCTTCGTCGGTTCCCACTTTGGGAACTGACACCAGTTCCTCTAGGCAGCGCATGCAGCAGCCTGACACCAGTTCCTCTGCTCCAGTGTCACCCCTGCTGCTGTCCAGGGGATCTCCTTCTCCTCAGGCACCAGCTTCCCCAGTGGACCTGGTGCCAGCAGACCCTTCGCCATGGTGCTCCTGACTGTCTGCTGCCAGGCTGTCACCAGTGCTGCCGATACCCGAACCAGCAGGCTCAGTGTTGGCTTTGCCTTTGCCTCAGCCCTCAAGCAGCTAACACTGGCTGGGCCATTGTCGGACCGCTTACCAGCACTGCCTACACCTACGCCGGGTTACCTATCGCTGGTCCCACAGCCATCATTCCCTAACTCGGCGCCGGGGTTGCCTTTCCTACCTGTGTACAATATTACCCCACAGGTGGACTACTATGTCCCTTTTTCAGCCTAGTGGGCGTTCATGCAGAAGCAGACCCCTGCCCCGCAGTGGCCGCCTCTGACCTCTCACCAGACCCGGACAGTGTACATCCAAGGGTACTAAAGGAACTGGCTGAAGAGCTGGCAGGGCCACTGACAGACCTATTTAATACTTCACTAGAGTCAGGCGTGGTACCGCAGGACTGGAGAACAGCGCATGATGTGCCCCTCCTCAAAAACGGTCATAAGGATGACCCAGGGAATTACAGACCAGTCAGTCTGACCTCCATTGTGGGCAAGCTCATGAAGACCATACTAAAGGAAAGGTTGATGGAATATCTAGAGGAGCATGGTCTCCAGGATGCGAGGCAGCATGGGTTCATGGGGGTGAGATCGTGTCAGATGAATCTGATTGACTTCTTTGACGGTGTCACTAAGACAGTAGACAGTGGCCAAGTGGTAGACATCCTCTATCTTGATTTCAGCAAGGCCTTTGACTCTGTGCCCCACAAAAGGTTAATCAGGAAGTTGGTGGATCTTGGGGTTGGGGAAAAGATGGCCAGATGGGTGGAAAACTGGCTGACGGACAGACCCCAGAGGGTGGTTGTGGGGGGGAGTTATCTGGTACCAGAGCAGTAACCAGTGGGGTCCCACAGGGCTCTGTGCTGGGGCCAGTGTTGTTCAGTATCTTCATCAGTGACATTGGGGATGGCATTAAGGGCAAAATGTGCTTATTCGTGGATGACACAAAGCTCTGCGGGAGAGTGGTATACAACTGAAGGGATACAAGACCTACAGGAAGATCTGGAAAAGCTGGGGAGGTGGTCCAGGATCTGCAGCTTGGCTTCAGTGCCAAGAAATGCAAAGTTATGCATATTGGAGCTAAGAATCCCAGGACAGAGTACCACCTGGGTGGAGTCCGACTATCTGCATCAGAGGTGGAGAAGGACCTGGGAATGATAATCACTAGTGACCTGAAGCACTCCACACAGTGCAAGAAAGCAGCAGCAGGGGCAAACAAGATGCTGGGATGCACATCTAGGGGGATCGGTAGCAGGAGAGACGAGAGAGGATGTAATACTGCCCTTTTACAGGTCACTGGTAAGGCCGCATCTAGAGTATGGAGTTCATTACTGGTGCCCACACCTCAAAAAGGACATTAACCTGTTAGAGAAGGTCCAAAGGAGGGCTACAAAGATGATATTGGGTCAGAAGGGTAAGGCATATGAGGAGAGGTTGAGGGCACTGAACATGTACTCCCTGGAAGACAGGAGAGAGGGGGGACATGATTGGGACCTTCAAGTACTTGAAAGGCATAAATAATGCTGATAAGGAGATCCTCTTTAAGCTGAGTGGCAACCATAACACTAGGGGGCACAGTCTTAAGCTGGAGGGTGGAGGTTTAGGAGAGAGATCAGGAAGCACTTCTTCACAGGGAGGGTGGTGGACATTTGGAATAAACTGCCGGAAGAGATCATCTTGTTGAAGACAATGGGCAGCTTTAAGAGCGGCTGGGATAGGCATGGGGAGAAGTAAGGATCATGGGTAGGGAGGATGGGAGGAGTGGGGAGGGAGGGCAGGGACATTAGCTCAAGCTGTGGACCCTGTCAATGAAAGCAGACTTGATAGACCAAATGGCCTTCTTCTGCTGGCATCTTCGTATGTTTGTATGTTCCTCCCCGGGATCCATGAGCCCAGGGGCTTGGGCAGGACTGGGCATTGCGACCCCTCTACTTTGGGGTCCTCTGGCACCAGACCTGACACAAGTACAGATGTGAGGTGGGATGAGTTCCAACCCCTGTCACCGATGCTGGATAGTGAGTAATCGAGGATGATTTGGAATCCTTGAGGTCTTCTTCTTCCCCAGGAGAGTCTTCTGATGACGAGGAAATGCCCAAGGAGGTGACCAAGTCCCTGCCTGATGACCCGTTCTTCATGGACTTGATGTGTCCTATTCAATCAATCATAGGAGGGGAGACAGAGGAGCAGGATCCAGTGACACCGCCTGGCTATTTTCCTATGACAGAAGGATGCCTTGCCTGTTGTGGTGCCACCCCTGATTAAATCATATGAGGATTTCACCAAGGTGGCGTGGGCTCACCCCTCCACTATCTCCCCTCTCCCCAAAAAGGTGGACCAGCTTTATCACTCACCAGCTGGCAACCCTGTTGTGAGCAACCAGCCTAAGGCGGACTCTGTGGTCATTAATGCAGCCCACATCTGCACTAAGAAGGCCAAGCACCTTATTGCACGCCCCCCAGACTGCAAATCCCAGCAGCTGGACCAAATTGGCAAGCAGATCTTCGCTTTGGCTACTTTGGCCATTAGAACCATTAATTTCAAGACCCATATGGTGCAGTACCAGAATGCCCTCTGCGATCAAGCCAGGAACCTGGTCCAGTCACTGCGTGAGGATCCTGTAAAAACTCAGCTTGCTCAACTCATGAAGTTGGGCTCAGATGTGGGTACCCACGTGCTCTGGGCATCTTATGATGCTGTAGACGCCTCCGGGCATGGGGCTGCGGCTGGCATTTGCCTTTGGCGCCATTCCTGACTCTGGGTTTCTGGTTTTGCCCCAGATGTTCAGACTAGCATTTTAGATGCCCCATTCAGGGGCTTGGTGCTTGGAAACTTCATTTCTAACTTGCAGGGATCAGGCAAAGCCCTCAGGTCAGTTCATTCACTCTACCACACTCAGCCTACAGCAAACAAATGCCAGCCCTTTCATAGGTCCTCCCACAAGCAGGCCAGAGACCAGCCTTCCAAGGGCCAGCAACACTGAAAGACCACTAACACCCCCACAGGGGCCGCTCCAGCTCGATCCCCCAAGGGTTTTGTGGCTTCCCTGCCAGCTTCCAACCCCACCTCCTGACTCCTTAACCAACCCCCCCTCCAACCGAGGGTTCATTGGAAGCTGTCAGGGGTCAGTTCTGTCTCCATCATGAGGGGTGGTGAGCAGTGACCACAGATGAATGCGTGCTCCAGCTCATTGCTCGGGGTCACACCCTGGAACTGGTGGAGTGGCCAACTGAGACCCCTTCCATCCACTCTTTCTACCCTCCAGCACATCTGCCTCTGGTTTCAGAGGAAATCCAGGTGCCTCTGCAAAAAAGAGCCATACAGCCTGTCCCTCAAACTCTGTGGGGAAAGGGATTTTATTCCCACTTTTTCCTCATTTCCAAAAAATCTGGGGACCTGCTGCCCATCTTAGACTTAAGCAACCTGAATCTCTACATAGAGTACAAAGGCTTCAGGATGGTGACCTTCCAGGGCCTGCTGCCTCTGCTGCATCAGGTGGACTGGCTGTGCTCTCTGGACATGCAGGATGCTTACCTGCACATTCAGATTTTTGCAGCTCACCGCCATTTCCTCCACTTCCATTTTCAAGGTGCCCACTTCCAATTCAGGGCCTTCCGCTTTGGCCATTCCTCGGCCCCCTGGGTATTTACCAAATGCCCGGCTGTAGTGGCATCCACATTGCGGAGACAGGGCTTTTATGTCTTTCCCTACCTGGATGACTGGCTGTTTGCAGTTACCACCAGGGAGTGCTTGCTTCAGACCCTGGAATGCACCCCCTCCCGTCTCTTCCAGGAACTGGGAGTCACAGTGAATCTCCCGGAGTCCTGCCTCTCCCCTCGCCAGCGCCTGCAATACACAGGGGTGGTCCTGGACACCCACCAGGGAAATTCCTTTCTATCAGAGGATAGGGCGGCCCATCTGATGGAGCATACCCACCTGGTTTTCTCGTGCCATCAGGTCCATGCCAGAGTCTTTATGCACCTCCTGGGTCATATGGGGGCATCGAGTGCCATGGTACCATTGGCCCAACTGCACATGCAAATTGCGCAGTGGACCATATGAGTCCAGTGGGATCAACCCACAGATGACCTCAACCAGCTGGTTTTAGTTTCCGACCCAGTCCAGAGGGTCCTGGCCTGGAGGATGGACTTGGCCAGTCTGCTTCGGGGAGTTCCTTTCCAGATATCGACCCCCTGGCAGATCCTGACCATGGATGCCTCCGGCATGGGATGGGGCGCTCATTTGGCCTCCTATCAGACTCAGGGTACCTAGTGGGTTATGGAGCATGCTTTGCATATCAATGTCCTGGAAATGAGGGTGGTTCTCTATGCCCTGCAAGCCTTCCAGTCTCATCTCCTCCCGGGTTCATTACTGGTGCAAATGGACAACATGTGTATCGTCTATTACATCAGCAAACGGGAGGGACTCACTCTTACCCCCCTGTGTCAGGAGGCGATGAGAGTCTGGTATTGGGCCATCGAACACAAACTCGAGCTCTCGGACGCTCATGTTCCAGGTGTCCAAAACGTCTTGGACGACAGTCTCAGTCGCTCAAGGTCTTGGGCTCACGAGCGGGAACGTCTCACCTCAGTGGTTGTAGATCTATTCGACAGTTAGGGGTGTCCAGAGTTAGACCTCTTTGCATCCCCACTCAATGCAAAACTGACACTTTTTGCTTGCTCGATCCCAGGCTTGGAGTTTTCAGGTGATACGCATTGTCCCACTCTTGGAAGGGGAGGTTTTTGTATGCATTTCCTCCCTTTCTGCTGTTGCAGAGGGTTCTGCTCAAGCGTCAGTTGGATGGAGCAGAGATGATTCTAATAGCTCCCTTCTGGTCGTGCCAGATTTGGTTTCCTTTGCTGAAACAGCCGGCTGTGGAACCTCCAGTGCCTCTACCTCTGTGCAAAGGCTTGCTCTCCCAGGATCAGGGCACCCTGGTCTATCCGGACCTCAAGTCCCTGCATCTACATGTGTGGCTCCTGTAGACCTAGCTATGGAAGCCCTCCACCAGGGCCACTTATGCTATGAAATGGAAGCGCCTTTCCATTTGGGCCGCTGCTCATCATTTAGATCCGTTTACCTGTCCAGTTAATCAGGTGTTAGCGTACCTCCTTTCCCTTTCAGACTCAGGCTTGCAGTACTCATCTCTTAAGGTGCACCTTTCTGCCATCTCTGTGTAAGTAAGTAATTCTTTATTTGTTAAGTGCCCAATTCCAGGGGCTTTGGGCACTGTACAGGTAGGAGTACACAGAATAACAACAACAACAATTAGGTCAGGTAAGCGATAAAACAAATAAAATAATCAAAACATTACAACACAATTTTTGTTAAAATATTTACATTAAATTAAATAACATCAATTGGAAAAGCTAGGTTAAAGAGGTGAGTCTTCAGGCCCCTCCTGAATATTTCCACCATTGGGGCCTCCCTCAGAGATATTGGCAGCGAGTTCCAGAGGACTGGGCTGGCCACCCTGAATGAACGATCACCTGAGATTTTTAGCCTGATCCTTGGAACCGCTAGGAGGCCTGTGGTGGAGGAACAGAGGGAGTGGGCCAGTACGACTTTACAGCGACAGATTTACGTCGACCGAAAATTGTTGTTGGCATAAATCCATCAGGTGACCTGTCTGTTTTTACGGGGGATCACTCCGGACCCCCATGGGGCTATGCCCCCTGCACCCCACCCAGACTTCAGGATTATCAACTCCAAGTTGGAGTTGATTCAGGGAGGGGTGCAGGACCAGGTGAAAGAGTGCCGGGGTCCCGGGTGGACTTTACAGCAATCTGTCGATGTTGTTGACATCAACGCGATCGCTGTTAAAGTTTCTGCTGCGGGATCGGCATACCTGAGAAACTCACTTTACCTCCCTTTGAACCAGCCACGAGTTGCAAGCTGTGCTTTCTGTCATGGAAAGTACTCTTTTTAGTTGCTGTTACGTCTGCTCAAAGAATTTCCGAGCTCCAGGCTCTGATGTGTAAAGAGCCTCATTTGTTTCTTTCACAAAGACTGTCTCTGCATACTAATCCTAAGTTTTTACCTAAAGTGGTGCCTGAGTTTACTTTAAATCAATCCATCCACCTTCCAGTTTATTTTCCTGAGTATTCCAGTCAGGAGGAGGACTTGCTCCCTACTTTAGATGTTCACAGAATGTTGCGGTATTATACAAACCCGCACCAAGTCATTGAGGAAAACCGTTCAGTTGTTTGTTTCATTTGCCCCCAAGAGAGAGGGCGCTCCTGTTTCCAAACAGTGTTTGTCTAAGGGGTTAGCTAATTTCATTGGTTATTTCTACTGCAAGTGCAAGCCCCTTCCGGGAGTGGTCAAGGGCCATTCCACCTATGGTATGGCTGCCTCTACAGCTTGCTTCAGAAATGTGTCTGCTGCTGACGTCTGTGCAACTGCCACCTGGAGTTCTCTCCACACTTTCACCAAGCATTACAGTCTGGACATCGCCTCTAGGTTTAGAGCCAGTATTGGCAGTCCTTCAGAGCCTTCTTTCATGAACTATTGACTACTGTCTGGTCCTTCTCCCGGTGATTTCATCCTGGTGATACTGGTACTGCTTGTGGCCTGCTGCAAGAGCCTTCCTCGAAGTAAGATAGTACAGTTACGTAGAACTTACCATAACAATACATCTTGAGGAGAAGCTCTTGCAGCAAATCCCTCCTTCCTCCTGCTCCTCTTTCTCTCATATGCTTCTGCCTCTTTATTAGCTCTCGGGTTAACCTCCTCGGTTCTCCATCAGCTGGCCATGCAGTCTCCAGTGGGAGAACTGAGGTAGGTGTGGGTGACCGCCCCTTATATAGCCTGTACTGACGTCAGATGACTGTTGTCTGCCGGGACAGTCCCCCGTGGTAGACTGCTAGCTAGAAGTGTTCTGTGTGGTCCTAAGAAGGGCCTTAAAACATATTTGTTCCAGCAAGCCTTTTATTGATGTTGTTTTAAATTTAGTTGGATTTATGAAATGGATAGATAATTGTATGCTCCCAGTTGCATTTTTGTATTTTCTAATGTTTTTGTTTAAATGTTTGTTTTATACTGTGCAGTGCCTAGAGTCCATGGAGATGGGCACTATAGAAATAAAGTATCTACTTATCTATCTACCTACCTATCTATCTATCTATCTAGTGCCTGGTGGCATAGTCCTAGCGGTGTGGCCTGCTGCAAGAGCTTCTCTCGAAGATCTACTGTTGTGGTAAGTTCTTACATAACTGCTTTCTAGGGGCATGGGTGTAGTTCGTTCTCCACACTCTGGCAGTTCCACCAGAATTACTGATTTATCAGACATCGTGAAGCTAATCTCCTCCCACCACCCATGCAGTATACACCCCAACTCTGCCCCATGAGGTCATATCTTTCTTTCTGCTGGGAAAACAGGTCAACTCCTTCGAGGCTCTCGCCTAGGATTAGTGTGCCATAGGCGAACCTGTCTTTTCAAAGTTTCAAATGTTACAGATTGTATTCCTCAGTCCCTTTGACTCCTTTCCATTATCAAAGATGAAACATCAGAAGCCAGGGTTTAAATTTTGTGTTTGGTGCCAGCAAAAGATGTTGGTCAGTGATCTGCATGACACATCCCTGTACTGTCTGGATGGACAGCATGATGTGGAAGGATGTGGCCTCTGCATGTTGATTTCTTCCAGAATCCTTGAAAGAGAGGAAGCATTGGCTCACCCTAGGACGACCTTCAGAGAGGGATCCCAGAGACTGTCCGAAGTGTCACAAGAAGGCCTCAGCGGCTGCTGGGTTGGCTGAACAGCTTGCAGCCCTCAAAGAGGAAGCGACAACCACTGCGGCTGGCACCTCTTTGATCTTGGCGCTGTTCCCGGCTGGGGCCATTATCAGGGGGTCATTCACAGGGAAATTCCGTCACGTGTGTTTGCCCCTTCAGACCTTGGAGGAGAGCCCTGCCCACCATGGCAAGAAGCATAAAAGCAGCCAGTGTAGGTCATGGGACAGGGAGCATTCGAGGTCCCCCTGCTCCCTCGACTGCTTGACTCTGGTCGAGACTTCTCCGTCGAGGGGAAGGTCGCGAGCTCCTTGATACCCATGTCAGACTTGTTGACCTCAACTATGGTGGAACAGGCTGTGAAAATTTTCCTTGAGCCTGTTCACTGGCTGTCAGACAAGATCAAGGAGTCAATTTTGCTGACCCTGGTGCTTCTGGTCCTCACCCAGAAAGACATGGATCAGTTGGTGTCCCCGACTGGTTCCCTTCAGGAGCAGCTTTCATCAGCATTCAAGACCTCCAAGCCTGTCCTTGTTTACATGGCTGGCATACGGTCTGCCATAACCAGCCAGAAGACTCTCCTCAACATAGATCCTCAGGTCAGCAGTCGATGTTGCGCTTTTAATCAGGGTGCTTATGCTCTCAATTTCCCTCGACCAGGAGGCATCACCATCAATGCTTCTCACCCTCAGGAGAGGAGACGTGGAGCTCATTTGGCAACAGTGGGCCATTGTGGGGTGGGGTAGGGTTTTACCCTTGGGACCTCCGGTCACTGTCAGCCACCAGTGGTGCTCTTGTCTTTTCATGCTACGCAGTTGCTTCCAGCAACTACCTTTCCACGTGTTGGGGTGGAGCTGCCACCACTGCAACCGAAGGTGGGTGCTCTGACCAAGGAGGCCTGTTCTGCCACCAACTTTCCAGGCCGGTTGTCGGTGCAGATCACCCTGGGTGAGGATACTCAGGTGGTCCGTTGTGAGAAACAATCGAGAGCCATTTATGAGTCCTCAGATGATTCAGATCTCGAGTCCATGGGTCCACTGGGACTCTGCTTCTTGACTGGGGCTCGGTAGAAAACCATTCCACCGAGCATGGTCTGGTGTCCTTCAGAACACTTATCCGATTAGTCTCGGAGTCCATGTCTGTCCCACTTGAGCCAGTGCAGAAAAGGGCTAAGTTTCCCTTTGTGGACATTCTGGACAGGAACAGTTCCCCGGGGGTTACCTTTCCCATGATTGAGGCCATTTTAGGACTGGCTCTGGACATTTGGCAGCATCCAGAATCCTGCCAGGCATCCTCCAGCCGTATGGTCCGCAAGTATGCGATCCCTACTGGGTCCCTTTCTGGGTTCTCAGACCACCATTCGACTGAAGGCCTTATGTCTTACTTGTCTTCTGCAAATCCGGGGGTCCCAGGGGACATGGACAAGGAGTCCAGAAAGATCAACCACACTGCAAAAACATTTTATGCGGAGATGCCCTTGGGTCTCCATTAGATGATCTATGCTGTGATGATGGCTAACTTTGGTCACTCCCAGATGGGAGTCTTGGACACTGTCCTCCCAGTTGACCAGCATTCAGCAGTAAAGGTCATCCAAGTACAGGGTCAATTGCTGGCCAAAGGCCAGCGTCATACGGCCTTGGACATGAGCAACTCATGTGCCCGTGCCTTGGCAGAGGCTATCTCCATGCGTCACAGGGCCTGGCTGCGTCTGTCCACCTTCATGGTGGACACCCAGCATAAACTGGCCTATGTCCATTTCCTGGGCACCAACCTCTTTGGCCCTGGCGTGGAAGGACATCTCATACACATCTAGAAATCCAGTGCCACTCTAGACTCTGTGACATCATCCCAGAAGGACCAAAAGAAGAAGCCTAAGAAGCAGACTTTTCAGTATTAGCCCTTTCAGCCACTGCCTCCTCAGCAGCAGCCCTAGCAGAAGTAGTACCAGGCCTGGCATCCTAAGTCTGAGTTTGGGACCTGGGGCCCTAGGAAGGGTGGAGGCAGGGGTGGTAGTGCCCCTCCATCTGCAGTGGCTGGCACACCTGCAAAAGCAGTACAGTGACGGATTAGGGAGTGTTATCCCTCCACCCATCCTGTCCCTGTTTGCGCTCCCAGTCAGGGGACAGCTAAGTCACTTCTTGCTTGTTGGTCCACTATTACAGTGGACAAGTGGGTGTTAGAAATAGTAGGCAGAAGGCTGCCTCTGGATTTCAAGGCTTTCCTGTCTTACCGACTCCATGCTCTTCAGGAGTCCAGGGTGTCACTGGATACACTGCCCGCCCCTTGGGAGCACATTGCTTAGGTCATCACAAAAGGAGCCATAGCCTGTGTTCTGGATGCCCTGGCCAGTTAGGGCTACGTGTCCAAGTACTTCCTGGTTCCAAAACAGATGGGGGCTGACACCCATACTGGATCTGCACGATCTGAACCAGTTCATGCGGGAATGCAAGATCTTACTTCGAGAGGGTTCCTTCAGTAGGTCATCACATATAAGACGGGTGCCACCTGGCGTCGGGCCGCACGGCAGACTTTTCTAGCAATCCCTGATGGGGGACCGCCCACCCGACGTCACGTGACTGATGTCAGCGTGACTGTATATAGTGGGCGGTCCCCACACCCGCCCTCCAGTTCTTTCCCGCCGTCGCCTCGTGTCAGTCACTCCGCAGACTTCCATTTGCGATCGTCGAGAAAGTTCATCGCATGGTAATCCCTCGCTACTTTATTCTTCAAAACGACTGTAATTTTTGATGTCTTCTCCTAAGAAGAAGTGCTCATCATGCGGCACCCAGATCCCACACAAACATGGACATCCGAAGTGCGTCATCTGCCTAGGCCCAAATCATCCAGTCTCCTCTTGCCCTGAGTGCTAGTCTTTCAACCAGGCCATGAAAAAACGGAGACAGCAGGCTTTGGAGGCCCACCTGCTCAAAGCCCACCTAGCTTCACTAGAGAAAAAGATGGATTGGTTTAGGGACGATGTCAGGCTCCGCGGACATCGTCAGGCCCTCAATGAGCAAGGCCCAGCTGTCGCCCAGGAAACCGGATGGTAAGTCAGACAAATCTCCAGCGGATAAGTCGATCATCAGCTCCTTCAGTGACTGCGCCGCCTCAGCCGGTAAGTCAGCCCCCGGCTCCTCCAGAGACCGCGCGTCGGCCAGTAAGTCGGCTCCCCCGGCTGGGGGCAGCCGCTTGCCTCGGTTGATATGTCAGCCAGGGGTTCTACCCTGGCACGCTAACCGCCCACTAAGTCGGCCGTCTCTGGCGACGCGCAGGCCTGGATTTCCCCGTCGGGGCTACTTGGCCGTCACACCCGATGTCAGCAGGGACCAGAGGAGAAAGCCCTCTCCTCCCCTCCTTCTTCACCCATATCCTCGCATTCTCCCACGGACATGTCCGGCGATGGTCACGGAGACGCCCTTGAACCTGTTGATATGTTGGGCTCCTCTCCATGCTCCCCTGCCAGGGTCCAGGCGCAGGAGGTTCCTCCTCAACCCGATGGCCTTTCTGTGGAGGCCCCTCCGCAGCTTGATGGTGGACTGCCGGCCCCTCCTCAGATGCCAGCAATCCCGACGATAATCCCTCTGCCGAGACCGGCTGTCCGGCCTCTACCTTTGGCCCCGACGCCAGACCCGTTTCTGACATCAGAGCACCTTCGTCCGGTGATTACGCCGGCCCCTCCGACGCCGGATCTCCTTCTGGCACCAGATCGGGTAGCGCCGGTGCCAACATCAGTTCCTCTGACATGGACTGTCCTGACGCCGGACCCTTCTCTGATCTATACCACGGCGGGTCCGACGTGGGTTCCCCCAACGTCAGGACTGACGATGGGGATTTACACCCGACCCCGAACTGTCCCCATTACCCTTATGGGTATCCTGGGGACCCTTACCTGGGGGGGGGAAGGGTTCCACTCCCGATTGGAGTCACCTGGGACAGTTCTACCTGGGATTTAACCCCCATTCCCACTACATGGCACCCCAGGGTTATTATCCCCCACCAGTCGCCCTTCCTCCTCCCCCCCCAGCCTCAGCCGCTCCACCTCCCCCTTCAGTTGTTCCGGATTTCAAAACCCTAATACATTCTTGGTGGCAGGGGGCTAGGTCGGAGCTGTTTTCGGACCTGGAAACTAGACTCCCACCACTGCAGCTTCCCAGGTCCCCTTCCCCGAGCAGCTCGCTTCCGACTGTCCACATCTTGGGGAAGACTCGGCAGGACATTTCCCTTACAGGTTTTTCTTGTCATCCTGTCGAGGGGGCAGATGATGACAGCTCAGATGGGAGGGAAGATTCCTCAGAGGAGGAGATCTTGGAGGACACTGAGGAACCGAAATGCAAGGCCTCGCCGAAGTCACCGCCAGAGGACCCTTCCTTCTTGGACCTCTTGAGGGCCTTGAGAGACTACTTTGACTGGGAGTCAGAGGAACAGGACCCGATGAGACAGACTCGCGGAACGCCTGGACTTAGAGTCTCTGTCTCCTATCCCAGTTCCTCCGTGGATGGGCCCCCCCCATCAAGACCTCACCACGACCATCTGGCAGATGTTTCAGTCTATTCCGGCTGTACCCAAACGTGTGGACAGACTCTACTGCATGCTGATGGATGCTTCTTTCTTAAAGTCTCATCCTAAGGCTGACTCTAGTCATTTCAGCGGCCCATGATCGCTCCTCTGCTCCTAAGCACATGAGCACTACTCCTCCGGACAAGGAGTCGAGACAGATGGACCAGTTCGGAAAAAAGGTCTACTCCTCGGCCACGTGCCCCCTTCGCTCCCTCAGTTATGTGGCCCACATGGTGTCCCACCCAAAAGCGACTATGGCCAGGTTGGAGACGAAGGTCCAATCAATGGATCCTTCACCTCTCAAGGGGGAACTTGTCAAGGATCTCCACCTCTCCCAAGATCTCCTGCAGGCATGCTCTGCGGGCTACTTATGATTCTGTCGACGCTGTGGCCTGTACCTTGGCAACTGCCATTTCCTTAGATAGCACTCCTGGCTTCGCCTCTCGGGCCTCACTAATGAGGTCCAGTCGGCGATTCAGGATGCCCCTTTCAGGGGTTCCATCCTTTTCGGAGGGGACACCAAAGATATCATAACGGACCTACAGGACAAAGGAGTTGCTTTGAGGTCTGTTAGGTCTATGTACCAATCGGGCACTCAACAACAGCAGCAGCAGCCCTTTCAGAAAAAGACCTGGAGGCAGAGGAAGAATGCTCAGGCAGCCGCCAAAGGGAAGGCTGTGGGTACAGTCACCCTCGTGCATCCAAGAATCCAGAGGCGTTCAGGAGGCCCTCCCGGCGTCCCGCCACTTCTTGACTCCCAGCCCCACTACCTCCTCAGTCTTATGACAGGGGAGCAGGTGGGGGAGTTCCTCGCCACTGCCCAGGAGTGGAGGGCGATTACCTCCAACGAGTGGGTCCTGCAACTATTGTCCATCGGGCACACCATAGAGTTCCTGGAGCTTCCCCCAGGAAATCCTCCGAAGAAGTCCTCGTACTGTCGGGGCCAGGCACTTCTTGTTCGCGAGGAGGTAAATTCACTGTTGCTCAAAGAAGCAATCGAGCGTGTCCCCTCAGGGCAAAGGGGAAAGGGATTTTACTCCCATTTTTTCTTGGTTCCAAAAAAGACCGGGGACTTCCGACCCATACTCAGCCTGAGTCAGCTCAACCAGTTTGTCGAGTACAAAAAATCTCGAATGCTGACTCTCCAGAGCCTCCTTCCTCTCCTCATGGAGAATCACTGGCTCTGCGCCCTGGATATGCAGGATGGCTACCTACATATCCCTATTTTCCCCAGTCACCGCTGATTCCTGCTTTTCCATTTCCAAGGGGAGCACTTCCAGTTTGGGGCACTCCCTTTTGGTCTGTCTTCAGCACCTCGGGTTTTTACCAAGTGCCTGGCAGTGATCGTGGCGCTCCTACGCCGCCGGGGTATTGCAGTACTCCCTTACCTGGACGATTGGCTGATTGCGACCCCATCCAGGGATTCCTTGCTGGAGGCTCTTTCCTTTATACTGGACTTGTTCAGCCGGTTAGGGATCACGGTCAGCGTGCCCAAGTCATCCCTTATCCCTGCCCAGAAACTCCAGTTTATTGGAGCAGTCCTGGATACGGTCCAGTGCAGGGCCTTCAAACAACATGAAGTCTTGCTATATTATGATATATGCAGTGAGTCCCAACCTTCGAACTGCTCCGGAGGTGAAAGAGTTAACTTTCCATGCCAGGCATGGAACGCTGAGCTCGAGCTCGGTTGAAACTCTGTCTGTTGTTCTTCAAACTAAACCGTCAGATTCTTTACTCCGCCTCACTGAACAGTCGCTCCGGAGATTTCTCCTTCTGCTCGGTTCATTTTGTCGGTTAAAGTATTATTTTCTCGGTTTTTTGACCGAATTTAAACCGTAACCGGTCAGTTCAAGCTCTGTCTGTGGTATTTGTGAGTACTAGATAGGTTTACATTATTTCTCTTCTGTGTGGAACTTGTAAACTGTTCATCGGTTCGCTTTTGAACCGATCAGGTCGTTTGAAATATTTTATTCTATCATTTATAGTGTGGTTACCGGTTCTTATCGGTTCTAAAACAAACAGAATTTCTTACGTTTTTTTCCACGACCCGTGACACGGTTGGGAACCGATAAGAGGGTCTTGCTTGGCGGATTGCCATAAACGGGCAAGTTTGGTTAGGACTGGCACTATGTCTGAGAAACCCAAAAGAAAAACCGGGCCCACTGGGTTTCAACACTGCAGTGTGTGTGGGGAAGTCTTTGCTAAGGCTGACCCCCACATCACCTGTGGTTAGTGTCTGGGGTTTGACCACCTCAATGCAGACTGCCAGATTTGTAAAAATTTTCCTGCAGCTACCCTGGAAAAGAGAGTTGGTAGGCTCAAGGAAAGGGAGGCCAAGAAGTCCGCTGACCCAGATGGCCAGCCCGGTTCTGTTCCAACCGAACCAGAGGGCGTGCCCTCTGCCCAGAGCGAGACTTCCTTGGGCAGAAGGAGAGCCGACTCTGAGGGGTCGGTTCCAGCAAAAAGGACTAGAAAATCAGTTGGTGTGGAGCCAAAACTTCCTCTCCAACACGCTGAAGAGATAGCCAAAGCGATTCAAATTGTCAGTCGCTTTCTCGGTTCTGACCAGTACTGGTGCCATCAGGTAAGCGCCGGTTCGGCCGGTTCACCAGTTCAAGACTGTGATCTAGAGGAATTTTATGAACCGGAGGAGGGGGAAGAGGAGTATGAGGAGAGTGAATGTGGATTTGAAAGTCTGGATGTGCCCATCGACCTGGACATCTCCCCAGACAGACCTTCAGGAGTGTCCCCTCCTAGGCTTTCTGAGTCCCCTTCTCATTTTATTTTCTATAAAAAAGTGGCTGAAACCCTCCAGCTCTCTATGGAGGAAGCTGTGGATGATCAAGAGGAGCCTGACTATGTGGAAATGATGGATATTCCAGAGTCTAGGAGACCGTCTATTCCCTTGCATAAATCTTTTGGAAAACAGACTTTTAAAATTCTAAAAACTCCTCACACTATACCTCCTGTGGATAAGAGAATGGACAAGAGGTACACATTGTCAGGCTCTAATACAGAGTTCCTTTCACAACAATGCAGCCATGTTGGGGTAGTGCAGGCTGCAGCCTGTGACAAGGCAAATATCCCCTTGGCCTCACCCCCCCCCCCCGGACAAGGACTCCAGGAAGATTGATGCCATGGCAAAGAAACAGTACAAGGCAGCATCCTCGGGACTCAGACAGGCAAATTATATGGCTTATGTTGCTAGATATCAGAAATCCAGATGAGATACTGTTATGGCTCTTGCAAAACAGGTCCCTGGCCAGCTTGCCAAGGAGCTGGAGCAGGTGGCTGCTGATGGTATTGAGGCATCCAAGGTGCAGTTCCATGCTGCAGTGGACTCAAATGATGTGTCATCAAGAGTCATGGCTACATCTGTGTCTTTTCGCAGGATGGCTTGGCTCAGATGTACTAGCCTGTCACAGGATACCCAGACTAAGGCCATGGATTTTCCTGTTGTGGGTAATTCTCTCTTTGGGGAGCAGACAGAGAATTATATGAAGAAAATGGATGAGTATAGGACCACCTATAGGAGTGCACAGGCCAAGGAAAGGCAGGCCACTCCTCAGAGGCAGCATCCCAGGGGCAGGGGCAGGCCTTTTCATAGGCCTTTCTACCAAGCTCAGGCCTCCTCTTCTGCCTATGCTCAGAGGGGGTTCTTTAGAGGGAGAGGCAGACGTGGTGCAAGCAGGCCTGCTTCCACCCCTCAGCCCAAAGCCCCTGCCAAGCAGGCACCCTGATGGGGTTGCCAGGGCCGATTCTCAACTACCTGTAGGGGGCAGGCTGGCTTACTTTGTCCAGGACTGGGAGTCTCTGACATCAGACAAGTGGGTCCTGGAAGTAGTAAGCCAGGGACTGGTTCTCAGCTTCAAAAAGTTTCCAAAGATGAGAACCAGATCCTTTCCACCTGCAAATCCTCCAGAGGCACTTGCCCTAGAGGCAGAGGTCTCTTCCCTCCTGGCTCTCAGAGCTGTGGAAAGGGTTCCACCCCTACACCAGGGCAAAGGGTTGTACTCCAGGTACTTCCTTACCCCAAAAAAGACAGGAGAATGGCGGCCCATCCTGGATCTCAGATACTTAAACAAGCACCTTTTAAAACCAAAATTCAAAATGGTGACTCTGGGAATTATTCTACCCTCTTTAAGGCCAGGGGACTGGCTAGCGTCCCTGGACCTCAAGGATGCCTACTTCCATATTCTCATCAGAAGCTCCCATTGAAAGTACCTCAAGTTCGAGCTGCCCTCAGGCCATTACCAGTTCAGAGCAATGCCCTTTGGCCTCATCTCTGCTTCAAGGGTATTCACAAAATGCCTGGCAGTAGCAGTTGCTTCCCTAAGAAGGCAAATAATTGCCATCTTCCCTTACCTGGACGACTGGCTCATAGTAGGCCAGTCCCCAGACCAAGTCAGGTTACACCTACAGATAACTCAGCAACTGCTCACCTCTCTAGGTTTCCTTCTGAATCTTTCAAAGTCAGTTCTAGAGCCTGTTCAGCTCCTCACCTTCATAGGCACAGAACTGAACACAGAGAAAGCCAGAGCCTTCCTCCCTTTGGACAGGGCAAGGACCCTGCTCTCTCTGGCCTCCTCATTCACCCTGCAGGTGTTTCGACCAGCAAGGCATTTTCTACAGCTCCTGGGGCACATGGCTGCTTCTACAGCAGTGGTGCAGGAGCAAGATTTCAGATGAGGGACATTCAGTTCCATTTGAGAGCCTTTTGGTCTCAAAGGAAAGACCCTCTAACCAAATTGATCCCAGTGACTCGAACCCTGATCCAGGCCCTACAGTGGTGGCAGGATCAGAGCAATCTCAGACAAGGGGTTCCTTTTGTCACTCAGTCTCACTCTCTAATCCTTACTACGGATGCATCCCTCTTGGGATGGGGAGCTCACATGGGCGATCTTACTACCAGGGGTTGTGGTCCCCTCAGGAGTCTCTGCTCCACATCAATCGGTTGGAACTCAGAGCAGTTTTTCTACCACTTCAAGCTTTTTCCAAATCTGTTCAGAACAAAGTTGTACAGGTCAGAACAGACAACACCACCACAATGTGGTAAATCAACAAGCAAGGGGGCACTCGGTCTACGGCCTTGTGCACCGAAGCAATGAAGTTGTGGTCTCTGGCTTACTCCCTGAACACCTCCCTTACGGCAGTTCACCTCCCAGGCAAGGACAATGTCCTGGCAGATGCTCTCAGCAGGATTTCCAGGGCCATCACGAATGGTCACTGGATCCCCTGGTCCTGGAGGTGGTGTTTGCCAGATGGGGCACCCCACAGACAGATCTTTTTGCAGCCCCAGACAATCACCAACTACCCCTTTTTTGCTGCAGGCCCCCAGTGTTGGGCTCAGTCCCTCTGGATGCCTTAGTCCTCAATTGGGAAGGGAAGTTTCTCTATGCTTTTCCCCTTCCCTCTGCTGTTCAAAGTGCTAGTCAAAATCAGATCTCAACCCTGCAATATGATCCTGATTGCTCCAGATTGGCCCAGACAACCCTGGTATCCACTCCTGCTGTCCTTAGCAGTCCATCTTCCCCTCTGTCTTCCCAGGAATCACAACCTGTTAACCTGTGCTCAGGAGAGGGTTTGGTACCCAAATCTCAAATCTCTCAATCTCAAGGCCTGGCTCTTGAAGAGTTAGAGTTTGCTGGTTTACACCTCTCCCAAGGTGTAATGGATATCCTGAAGGCTTCTAGAAAACCTTCTACCAGGGCTACTTATAATTCCAAATGGAAGAGATTTTCCATATGGTGCTCTGGAAAGCATATTTCCCCAGAATCTGCTGATTTACCCACAGTCCTGGATTACATGGTCCATCTAAATACCTTGGGGCTGAGACCAGCTACCCTAAAAGTGCATCTGGCAGCTGTGCCTGCTTTTATTTCAGCAGGTAAGCCCTCTTCTCTTTCGACTCACCCTGTATTCTCCAAGTTTTTCAAGGGCTTGCTTCACACCAACCCTCCATTCAGGGACCCTGCCCCTGCTTGGGACCTTAATGTTTGCATTGCTCAGCTTATGCAACCCCCTTTTGAGCCTTTGTCTTCAGCAGAGCTTAAGTACTTGACTTGAAAACTGTGTTTCTGGTAGCCATCACTTCTGCCAGGCGTACAAGTGAATTGCAAGCTTTGTCAGTGGAGCCTGATTTTATCTCCTTTCATAGAGATAAGGTGGTCCTCAGGAGTAACAGGAAGTTCTTGCCTAAGGTGGTTTCAGATTTCCACCTTAATCAATCTATGTCTCTTCCTGTGTACTTCACTGACCACTCCTCCTCTGGCGAGAGGAGGCTGCACAGTTTAGATGTCAAAAGAGCCCTTAGCTACTACATAGAGCGTACCAAGGGTCACAGGTTTGACTCCCTCCAACTATTCCTCACTTATGGCGAGGTTGGCAAAGGGAAACCTGCCACTAAAAGATCCATTGCCAGGTGGATTGTCTCGTGTATCCAATTTTGCTATGAAAAACTGGGTAAGGTTCCTCCCTCAGGCCTGAGGGCTCACTCTACCAGAGGTACAGCTGCTTCCCTGGCTGCTGCCAGGGACATCCCTATTCTAGAGATATGTCAAGTAGCTACCTGGAAAACAGTTCATACTTTTACCAAGCATTACTCCCTGGATATCCAGGCTAGGAGTGGTGCTCGGTTTGGCACAGCTGTGCTTCAGAGCCTATTTCCTAAGTAGGTTCTGTCCCTCCTCCATGGAGGTACTGCTTTGTAGTCTGCATATAGCAAGACTTCATGTTGTTTGAAGAAAAATTACTCACCTAGTAATGTTGTTTCTTCTATTGGAGTCTTGCTATATTATGACCTCCCCACCTGCCCTTTCAGAACCTCTGTTTTGGGATGTGGGTGGGCAGTGCAGTGTTGGCACTTAGTAGGTGCCCACCTTGTTGTTTTTCACCCCTCCTTTTTGGGGTGACTTGGTGTTGTGTTTTTCATTTTTTGGGTCTCCTGACTTGAGTCTTTGTTTTGGGACCAAAAAATGTGTTCTTATGTTTAGTAGCCAGCTGGCTAGTGTAGGTTTACAGCTTCCACACAGGACTTCAGTGAGTTTAGCTCGTAAAGATCTGACGGTTTGAGTTTGAAAAACAACAGACAGAGTTTCAACCGAGCTCGAGCTCAGTGTTCCATGCCTGGCATGGAAAGTTAACTCTTTCACCTCCGGAGCAGTTCGAAGGTTGGGACTCACTGCATATGTCATAATATAGCAAGACTCCAATAGAAGAAACAACAGTACTAAGGTGAGTAATTTTTTCTTCCTCCCTTCAGACAGGGTGGAGACCCTTATCCATCAGGCCTCCAAAGTGGCTTCCAACAGGACTGTCCCGGCCCGGGAAGTCCTCCGCCTTCTGGGTCTGATGGCGGCCTCCATCACTGCCATTCCCCTGGCAAGGCTGCACATGAGGATCACTCAGTGGTCCTTGCCGGTGCGGTGGGACCAGCTTCTGGACCATCTGGTCCTCATCTCCTCAGTGGTTCAGAAGGATTTGCAATGGTGGATGGATTCCCGCAATCTTTCCTTGGGACTTCCTTTTCGGAATCCTGCACCAGCAGCTACCCTCACCATGGATGCCTCGAACATGGGGTGGGGTGCTCACCTGGGGGAACATCAAGCCCAGGGACTTTGGTCCGGCTTGGAGATTTCTCCCCACATCAATGTTCTGGAGCTCAGGGCGGTCCTGTATGCATTACAGGCCTTTCAGACCCTCCTTGTGAAGGAAACGCTGCTGATCCAAACGGACAATATGTCAATAGTTTGGTACATCAACAAACAAGGAGGAACCCGGTCGTACCCCCTTTGCAGGGAAGTGACCAGGGTGTGGAACTGGGCAGTCCAGAACCATCTGGCCCTAGTGGCCGTGCATGTGCCAGGTGTTTTAAATGTCCTGGCAGACAGTCTCAGCAGATCTCGGACCCTAGCTCACAAGTGGGAACTGCATCAGGAAGTGGCGGATTCCATCTTCCGAAGTTGGGGGTGTCCGGAAATCGACCTCTTCGCCTCCCAATCCAACGCAAAACTTTCCAAGTTTTGCTCGCTCATTCCAGAGCAAGGTGCTTTTTGGAGCGACGCATTGTCTCTATCTTGGACAGGGAAATTTTTGAACGCTTTCCCTCCATTTACCATTCTGCAGAGGGCTCTTCTCAAGCTTCAGGCGGAGAGGGCGAGGATGATCCTCATTGCCCCTCTCTGACTGAGACAGATCTGGTCCCTGCTGCCCCAGCAGCTTTCCAGAGAACCACCGGTTCCACTTCCAGTGACTCACGACCTCCTTACTCAGGATCAAGGCCATCTGGTTCACCCGGGGCTCAGGACCCTGCATCTTCATGCATGGCTCCTGCAGACATAGCAATATCCCATTTCGGGTTTCCTCTCGGGTTGCACAGGTCCTAATTGAGGCCAGAAAACCTTCTACCTGTTCCACTTACGCCATGAAGTGGAAGCGGTTTTCCATATGGGCGACTGCAAAGGGATGGAACCCCTTCTCTTGCTCGGACCCGCAAGTCATGGAATACCTCCTTCACTTGTCATACTCCGATCTGTCCTACTCTTCCTTAAAGGTACATCTAGCAGCTATTTCAGCGTACCACGAGCTAGTGGATGGTAAACCCGTGACTTAGTTGGATGTCTCCAAAACCTTTCTGAAAGGGATTCTCCATCTGAAACCCCCCATCTGCAGCCCAACCCCACCTTGGGACTTGAACTTGGTTCTGGAAAAGTTCACCCTTCTTCCTTTTGAGCCGGCTATGAGCTATGATCTGCGCTTCCTGTCTTGGAAGGCGCTTTTTCTGGTGGCCATCACATCAGCCCGAAGGATTTCGGAGCTTCATGCTCTAGTCTGCAAGGAGACTTACTTGATTTTCCATTGGGACTGGGCGGTCCTTAGAACCCATCCGAGGTTCCTCCCAAAGGTGGTGTCGGAAGCCACTCTGAACCAGTCGGTAGAGCTTCCGGTGTAATACCCATCCCCGTCTAACAGAGGTGAGGCACTCCTTCACACGATGGATGTCCATTGGATTCTCTAGTGTTATACACACAGGACTAAGGAGCTTCGCTTTTGCGATCAGTTGTTTGTCTCTTTCACCCCGAGATCGAAGGGAAAACCGGTTTCTAAGCAGGGCCTTTCCAAATGGCTTTGCAACTGCATTCGATTCTGTTACCAGAAGTATGATAAACCTCTGCCGGGTTCCATCAGAGGTCATCCTACTAGGGGCATGGCTGCTTCCGCGGCCTTCCTTCGGAACGTTTCTGTGGCTGACATTTGTGCTGCTGCTACTTGGAGTTCTGTCCATACCTTTACCAAACACTACAGTCTGGACATTGTTTCTCAGTGAAGGGCTGGCTTTGGCCTAGCCATACTGCAGGGCCTTCTATCCTAGACTGGGTCCTTTCTAGACTTCAGTTATTTCCGTTGGAGTTTGTTTTTCCTCCTCCCTAGTTTCTCTCGGTCTCTCCTCGGAGGACTGCTTGGGACTCAGTCCTATATGTGATGACCTACTAAAGGAACCCTCTTGAAGTAAGCTAGTACATTTACGTAAGAACTTACCGTAACAGTAGATCTTCGAGAGAGGTTCTTTCAGTAGGTCATATTTTTTCCTCCCTCCTTCCCCTCATTTTATGTTTTACAGGGTCTCCAAATCCTGTTCGCTCCTGGTGTCAGGCCTCTTCCTGGCTCCAGCAGGAGAACTGGAGGGCGGGCTTGGGGACCGCCCACTATATACAGTCACGCTGACGTCAGTCACGTGACATCGGGTGGGCGGTCCCCCATCAGGGATTGCTAGAAAAGTCTGCCGTGCAGCCTGACGCCAAGTGGCACCAGTCCTATATGTGATGACCCACTGAAGGGACCTCTCTCAAAGATCTGCTGTTATGGTAAGTTCTTACGTAACTGTACTTTCCAGGTGGTCACTCTGAATCAGATCATTCCGTCTCTAACAGAACATTGCAAAGGAGATTAGCAGTAGATGAAAGGTGGTCATGCTGCCCTTGTGCAGGTCACTGGTGAGGCCACACCTGGAGTAGGGAGTTCAGTACTGGTGCCCTTACCTTAAAAAAGACATTATCCTGCTGGAGAAGGTACAGAGGAGGGCAATGATGACTGCAGGTTAGTAAAGGAAAACTTATGATGAGGGGCTGGGAGACCTGAATGTACTCACTGTAGGAGAGGAGGGAGAGCGGGGACAGGATAGAGACTTTCAAATACGTGAAAGGGATAAATAGGGTGGATAAGGAGGGTCTCTATAGGCTAAGTGGAAACCATAGCACAAGGGGGCGCTGTCTTAAATTGGAAGGTGAAACGTTTAGAAGGGAATCTGGAAGGCATTTCTCCACCGAGAGGGTGGTGGACAGTTGGAATGTGCTGCTGGAAGAGGTGGTCTTATTGGCAGTGGTGGGCAGCTTCAAAAAGGGGTGGGATAGACATAAGGGGAAAGTAATGGTCATGGGAGGTGTGGATGGAAAGGATGGGAGGACTGGGGAGGGGGGGCAGGATCAGTAGCTCTAGCTATGGACCCAGCAATTATAAGCAAATTAGATAGATCTCAAGGACTTTTTTCTGTTGGCATATTCTCACGTAACATGTGATCCACTCCATGGACCTCCGGGATGCATTCGTCCATATCCCAGTCCATCTGTCCTACTGCTGGTACCTCCAGTTCTGAGTGAAAGGGGTCCTGTAACAGTTCCAGGTCATGCCCTTTGGTCTGTCCTCAGCACCCTGGGTCTTCACCAAGTGCATAGCATTGGTGGCAGCCTTCCTGCGGTGCCGATGCATCAGGGTGTACTTCTACCTGTGTGAATGGCTGATAGCCTGTCCATCCAAAGAAACTGTAGAGAGATCCAGGGATCTGGCTTTCCAGACCTGTTGAGACATGGGCCTCCTGATTAACCCGGCCAAGTCCAAGCTGGTACCTTCATAGGTGATCAAGTTAATCAGGACAGGATTACACTCCTGTGGGCTGAGGCCTGCCTCCCTGCAGACCGGGCTAGATCTTATCTCCTTTGCCTGATCATTTCAGGTTGGGCTCTCACACCCTGCCCGGGATTTCCTGTGGCTACTGGGGTATGTGGCGTCCTGCACCAGTGTGGTCTGTTGCGCATGCTGGTGGATACACCACTTCTAGTGGGAGTTGAGCCATCAGTGGTCCCAACACACAGGCCACTTGGACAAGCTGGTCACAGTGACCCGGCCGATGTGAGATGCCATTCAGTGGTGCCTAGTCCCAAAACATCTGGAGGAAGAAACATAGAATTTGACGGCAGATAAGGACCGCTTGGCCCACCCAGTCTGCCCATTTCCCTGCCTACTGGATAAGCTGCAGATCCTAGTTAACCAGCAGCCTACTTTTTTCTACCCCCATCCCCTAGAATTGCCTTATGACTGTCCCATGCATGCTTGAATTCCACCACTGTTTTTGACTCCACGACCTCCTCTGGAAGGCCGTTCCATGCATCCACAACCCTCTCTGTGAAAAATACTTCCTTAAATTACCTCTGAGCCCCCCCATCTTCAAATTGTGCCCCTTGTTCTTGCACCCTCTTTTTTTGAAAGATGCTACTCTCTTGGACTTTGTTGATTCCCTTGAGGTACTTGAAAGTTTCTGTCATGTCCCCCTCTCCTCCTTTCCTCGAGGCTATACATATTAAGCTCCTTAAGTCTCTCTTCATATGTCTTCCGGTGCAGACCCTGCACCATTTTAGTTGCCCTCCTCTGGACAGCTTCCATCCTGTCTATGTCTTTGCGAAGACTGGGTCTCCAGAACTGCACACAGTACTCCAGATGGGGTCTGACCAGCTGTCTGTACAGAGGGATAATAACTTCCTGTTTTCTACTGGTGATGCCTCTCCCTGTGCATCCTAGTATCCCCCCAGCCCTCCTTGCTGCCCTCTCACATTGCTTGCCCACCTTTAGGTCATCTGATATGACTACCCCCAGGTCCCTTTCCATTTTTGTTGTTGTTAGTATCTCACCCCCCATTGTGTACTCTTCCCCTGGGTTTTTGTTTCCCAGGTGCATTACCTTGCACTTCTTAGCATTGAATCTAAGCTGCCATACATTTGACCATTTCTCTAACCTTGCCAAGTCCCTTTTCATCCTTTCCACCCCACCTTGTGCATCAACTCTGTTGCAGATCTTTGTGTCATCTGCAAAGAGACATCCTTTCCTCCAGTCCCTCTGCAATGTCACTTATAAAGACATTGAAGAGGACCAGTCTAATACTGAACCCTGTGGTACCCACTAGTAACCCCCTTTCTTCAGAGTGGACTCCATTTACTATTACTCTCTGTGTCCTATTCTCCAGCCAATTTTACCCAGGCTGTCATCTTGGGACCCACTCCCAGGCTAGCTAACTTGTATATTAATCTTTGTGTGGGACTGTGTCAAATGCCTTGCTAAAGTCTAGGTAGGCCATGTCCACAGCCCCTCCCTGATCTACTACTTTGGTCACCCAGTCAAAGAAATCTATCAGATTTGTCTGGTATGACATTCCCGCTGTGAATCCATGCTGCCTTGGGTCCTGTGCCCCCTCTGGCCTCTAGATACTCGACAGTTCTTTCCTTCAGAAGTGATTCCATCATTTTCCCTACCACTGAGGTTAAACTAACAGGTCTGTAGTTTCCTGCTTCTGCCTTGCTCCCACTTTTGTGAAGGGGAATCACATCTGCCCTCCTCCAGTCCTCAGGTACCACCCCATCCTCCCATGATTTGTTAAACAGGGTAGTCAGTGGTGTCACTAATTCCACCCTTAGGGAGTCCCATTTGTTTGCCTAGAGCTGACTGTCAGGCTAATGATGGACATGTCTCCTGTAGGATAGGGAGCACACCTAGAAGACCACAGAGCCCACAGGTTTTGGTTACTCCAGGAGTCCCTTCACCACATAAACCTGCTAGAGCTTTGTGCAGTGCAGTGCAGCTGGCTCTGATGGCATTCACTCCTCTAGTCAGGGATCAGGTTGTGCAGATCCAGACTGACAGCACCATGACCATGTTCTACCTTAATAGGCAGGCAGAACACTTTCCCTTCTCCAGTGTCAGGAGGCCTTCTGCACCTGGACCCTCGTAAGCAGCGCAGATCTCCTGGTGGTCCACGTCACAGGAGAGAACAATCTGTTAGCAGATGCTGTCAGTCAGGTAGAAGAGACGTCACACTAGTGGTCCCTGAATCACGAGGTGGTCAACACCTGTTCTCCCTGTGGGGCATGCCTATGGTGGATCTGTTTGCCTCCCAGGAGAACGCCAGACTGAGGCTGTTTTGTGCCACCCACACAGTCTAGGACACTGTTTTGGGCTACCTTTGTGAGGCCCTGAACCCCAGGCCTCGTGTACGCCTTCCTCTCTTCCCTTTGATCCATAAAGTAGTGGTCAAGGCACGGAAGGACAAGACGTGGATCATACTGATAACTTCAGACTAGCCAAGGCAGTTCTGGTACACAGGTCTCCTCAGTATCCACAGCAGACCTCTGTGACAGTTGCCTCTCCACCTAGATCTGCTGACCAGACAGCAGGGGATGGTCCTGCATCCAGACCTGAAATCTCTGTGCCTCTCAGCTAGATTCCTGAGCAGCTAGAATTCCAGGCCATGGGTCTCACAGAAGCTTATCTCCACATTGTGGAGGTCTCCCAGAAGGAGTCAGCTTGCTGATGCTGTATATTCCAATGGAAGAGGTTTTCAGTATGGTGCTAGGGCAAGGAGCTTGCTCCCCTTGCCTGCCCTGTGGTGAGCATCCTGGAATATCTCTGGTCCCTCTCTCAGTCAAAACTGTGAGCGACAGCCCTTTAGGAGCACCTGGCAGCCATCTCTGCTTACCGGGCATGAGCTGGTAAGCCAACAGTGACCCAGGAAAGCGTGGTTGGGTGCTTTTTCAAGGGCCTGGACCACCTGTCCCCTCCAGTGCATGAACCACCACCTTCATAGGATGTACTGCTGGAGCTGGCTATGCTCATGGACAAGCCATTCAAGCCTATGCACAGGTTCGAGATGTCACACCTGTCATGGAAGATGGCCTTTCTGTGGTAGGTTTTACATCCACCAGAAGGACTGGGGAGCTCCAGGCACTTTGGTGGAATCTCCATACCAGGCCATTCACATCTACAAAGTCATCCTTCGCCCCAGTGCAAAGTTCCTCCCAGAGGTGGTATTAACCAGGTGATTAACTTAACGATGTATTTCACAGCCCTTCTTTGGAAGTGACTGCAAGCTCCATACTCTGGACCTACAGAAGGCGCTTTCCTATTACAGGGAGTGCAGGGCTGGAGTTCGCAGATAGACTTCCCAGCTATTTGTAACATATGCTGAAGTGGCATCTGGCAGACCTGCAGCAAAGCAGGATGATTGGCAGGTGGATAACATCCTGCATCAACCTCTGCTATAGACTGACTGGTAGGAAGCCTTGTGTAGGGCTTAGGGCTCATTGCACCACACATACCGCAACCTTGGTGACTGCTTCCAGGTATGTCACTATCCAGAACATTTACAGGGCTGCTACTTGGAAGTCGGAACACACCATGATTTCCAATTACAGCATTGACCTTCAGTCTTGTGGGGAGGCTGCTTTTGGGAGCTAGGTTCTTCAGTCTCTGTTCACCAAGTAAGGGTGCGCACCTTGGCCCCTACTCTGGAAAACCGCTAGGAATCTGCCAGATTGTGGATAGTGAACGATATCCATGCATCTAGACAAATAGGTTACTTACCTGTAACTGTAATTCTGGGAGTTGTACAGTATATATTTCACATCCACACAACCCACCTGGCCTCCCCTGGCAAAGCAGCACATGGATCCCTGCTTCCAGTGTGCAAGATCTGATGTCGTGGATGGATTTAGATGATATACTGCCCAGGTGGTGGAAAGAGCTTAGGTTCAAGACATCCAACGAATCAGCAATTCCAGTGGAACTGGCAGAGTGTGGATGCAAACTATATACCACTCCTTGAACTATGGTTACAGGTGAGTAACCTATTTCTCTCAGCGCATAGGGTCAGGGATTTTACTGTGGTGCCATTTTCTGGTCTCATGTCTGAGTAAGAACTAAAGCAAAAGTCTAAAGAAAACAAGCATTTGTCAACGCCGAATGTTGCTTGCTTGTATGTGCTGTTTAGGTATTTGGAAGTGACAGTTTCATGCCTTCCTCCCAAGACATCCACTGTGTCTTTCCGTTCAGTATTCACAGAAGAGTGGGAGGGGCAAGGGCCACAGCAGTACAGCAGTTGCCAAGGGTGAAGAGGTGGACAAGAGTCCTGCAGGAGCTCACTAAATTGAAGGTAGACAAAGCGATGGAACCAGATGGCATCGGCCAAGGATATTAACAGAACTGCGAAGAGGAGATAGCAGTACCTCTGGCAGCCATGTTCACTGGAGTCATTCAACATGAGTGAATTGGAGGAGGGCACATGTGGTCCCTCTACACAAGTCCAGCAGCAGGGAGGAGGCAGGGAACAATAGGCCATTCAGCCTCACCTCAGTAGTGGGGAAGATCATGGAGACATTGCTTAAAGAAAGGATAGTGGGGCATCTAGATGCCATCGGAACCCAGGACCATAGACAACATGGATTCACAGTGGGGACATCATGTCAGATAAATCTGGTTGATTTATTTGACTGGGTGACAAAGGAAGTGAATCAGGTTGGGGCAGCGGACAACGCTTACCTTGATTTCAGCAAAGCCTTTGACACCATCCCATATAGGAGGCTGATAAACTAGCTGGGTAGGCTGGACATGGGGGAAAGGGTGGTAAACTGGGTTAAAACTGGCTAACAGACAGGAGGCAGAGAGTGGTGGTAAATGGTATGCAGTCTAGGGAGAGGCGACCAGTGGTGCTGCAGGGATCGGTCCTGAGGCCAGTTCTGTTCAATGTCTCCATTAGTAATATTGCAGAACATCTGAAGGGAATTTTTTCACCAAATTTTCGACATAGCCATTTTAAGACCTCTGCTCATGAACAGTGTCACTGTGATTTTCTTAATTTGTCCCGTACATTGATTTCGCACACCGACTGCGCCATTGTGCGGAAACACGTTTTGGGTGAGCTGTGAAAAATGACAGCTGTACTACTCATAAGAAGGTGTGGTAAAATGGCAATGTTGAAAATCTGGAGTGAAAATATTGAAAATTCGCGAACTTACAAGCGTGCGTAGGAACTGTACAACGCACGCTCGTAAAACAGTCATTTTTTGGAATTTTTTCACCAAATTTTCAACATAGCCATTTTAACACCTGAGCTCATGAACAGTGTCACTGTGATTTTCTTAATTTGTCCCGTACATTGATCTCGCACACCGACTGCGCCATCGTGTGCTACACGGGCAGAAACACGTTTTGGGTGAGATGTGAAAAATGGCAGCTGTACTACTCATAAGAAGGTGTGATAAAATGGCAATGTTGGAAATCTGGAGTGAAAATATTGAAAATTTGCAACCTTACGAGCGTGCGTAGGAACTGCGCAATGCACGCTCGTAAAACAGTCATTTTTAGGAATTTTTTCACCAAATTTTCAAAATAGCCATTTTAAGACCCTGCTCATGAACAGTGTCACTGTGATTTTCTTAATTTGTCCTGTACATTGATTTGCTTTTACGACTGCGCCATTCTAGCTTACATAGGCAGAAACACATTTTGGTGAGATGTGAAAAATGACAGCTGTACTACTCATAAGAAGGTGTGGTAAAATGGCAATGTGGAAAATCTGGAGTGAAAATATTGAAATTTCATGAACTTACGAGCCTGCGTAGGAACTGCGTAACGCATGCTCGTAAAACAGTCATTTTTTGGAATTTTGGCACCAAATTTTCAACATGGGGTTGTTGGGACCCCTTCTCATGAATTATGTCACTGTCATGGCGGTATTCAGGCCAGAAGGGTGATTTCGCAGTCACTGTGCGAAATCACCCTTCGGCCCGAATAACGCCATGACAGTGACATCGATCATGAGAAGTAAACCCATGTTAAAATCTTGCAAAATTCCAAAATGCCTGGAGATATGCAACAAAGTTGAAACTCCCCATATCTGCCCATTATACAGCTTACCGGCATTTCCTCAGTTCGCGGTCGGCTTTGAAGAGTGCAGACGGTTCCGGTCCACCAAAGATCGTCGTGCGAGGTCCGGAGGTAAGTATGAAGTGGGAGGCTGGAGTGCGCAGTGATTGGAGTGCGGGTTGTGGGGGAGTTGGGGGAGGCATGGCAGAACTGTTTTCGTTTACAGGTTGAAAAAAAATTACTACGTGGGATGTTTGCCACGCTGGGGTGGGCTCCCAGCGTGCACAAGAACGTTGAGGCGTTCAGCCGGCGGAGATTGGGCACCCCGTCGGCCAGACTTCGCTGCCACGCTGGGGTGGGCTCCCAGCGTGGCACCTACTACGGGGGACTCAGCTCAGCCGGCGAGGATTGGGCACCCGTCGGCTATACAATTAACGTCTTGATGCGCATGCCTGTGCAATGTCTGTGGAGGGAGCTGCGTGTGAGCAGCCGATATCTTATCGGTGCTCACTGAAGCGTAGCTCCCCCTTTCAACTGTATGCCACTGCATTTTGGAGCGTGTCATAGACAGCTCCAAAATGCATTGGCTCACAGGCGCCGCGCCTGCCAGCACACTGACTGAATTGGAGGAGGAGGTGACACTCCTCCGAAATCTCCGATGATGGCACTATGTTTCTTGCACATGCGTGGAAGCAACATAAAAACTGGGCTCACAGATTTCAAAAAGTGCAAAAAAAGTGTGGTCACCATTTGTCTAAGGCAGATAGGCGTACAGAGTACTACAGGTGTATGTACCCAAATCACAATTGACCAAACAGTTTATCTATGCAAAGTATTTTGTCCTAATACACAGAAAAATAGACAAGCAGAAAGACAGTTCTTTATCAGTTTCAGCCTCTCTGTGTAGCACTGAAGAGTATTTTCCTAGTAAAAAGATTGAGAACATCTCTGTGATAATGTCAGCTGAAATAGCTGCCCTTATAGACAAATCTAATGCAGTCTGCAAGGAAGCCTACATATTTTTTTTTTTTTTCATTTATTTAGGGATTCGTATCATACCTTTGAGCTCAGAGCTCTTTTACAAAGGTTCCATGTCAAACAGTGACAATGACAGCAATAACAAACAGTTTACATACAATCATACCTCTCAACTGTCCCTGATTTTCAGGGATGTCCCTGATTTTGCCTCAAAATTTTACTCTGCCCCTCCTAAAAATTGTGTTTCCCTGACCAAACAGTGAGGATTGTTAGGAGAAAATAATGTCAAACATTAAAGTTACAGACTTGTTCTTCCTTAGAAAATACATTTTACACTAAGCCCCTTATTCTGCCAGCTTCCTGAGTGGATATCATCAATTTTGAAGATGTGTCCCTGATTTTGGTCCTTTGTCCCTGATTTTTTTAAGCTGTGTCCCTGATTTATGAGGCAGGAGGTTGAGAGGTATGCATACAATACTCGAATAGTAGGTAGCTAGTATACAATGTCATTCATAGTACCAATGATGATAGTACAGCGTCAAGAGCATTCAGCTAGGGTAAAGGACAGTGTTTATATGTAGTGAAGGAGATAAAGAGGTGTGACACCTAGTGTGAGAGTCCGAGGAGGAGTCAAGGTGGGGGGAGACTTTGGGGGGGGGGGGACAGTGGGCGGCCAAAAGAAGTGGCCTTGTCTAGGAGGTTGGGAGGTAGTGATAGTAGGTTGGTTTTAAGGTTGATCCAGTGGGAGAAAAGGCACAGGGGGAAGAGGAAGACAGAGGGATAGGGCAAGAGGGAAGAGTGGGGGTTAAAGGAAGGGGAAGGAGAATGTGGATGAGTGGGCGTTATGGGTGTTAGAGTCCTAGTGGCAGTCACAAACTGTCCTGGTAAGAAAGTGTTGCCTTAGGCCATTTTTGAATTGCGAGATGCATTGGGAGTTTAGAATGTGCACTGGGATTTCACTGAGCCATTGGGGGGCCCTATAGCTGAAAGCACGCTGTCCCTGCACAGTTCGACGGAAAGGTGTTGATAGGGCCCCCCTCATCCTGCCTCTGGTGGTATAGCTGGTAGCACTTGGTGTTAGGATGCTAGAAATGCATGGGGCGGTTCTACCCATTAGTGCCTTTTTTCCAAAGAGACATGTTTGGAATATAATCCTGTTCTTTTGTGTCAGCCAATTTGGTCTCCTCGTACAAGGAGCAGGTGTGGGTATTTCGATCTGCAGCCATTGTGAGCCTACATGCCTTGTTGAGGGCAATGTGAATCCTTTTTAGTGCAGTGTCTGTTGCTGCGCCGTAGACATATGAGAATACATCCTTGGCTAAGGACTACTCAGATAAAAAGAACTCCAAGAAAAAGCAGGCAAAGGATTCATCCTCTCATACTAACCTTAAAAAGATGAGAAAAGAGAAACAAATTAGCCAGCCTGGGAGTGGGTCACAGGGTGGTAGCCTGGGTAAAAAAATGGCTGGACAACAGGACACAGAGGGTAATAGTAAATGGAGTCCACTCCGAAGAAAGGGGGGTTACTAGTGGGGTACTGCAGGGTTCAGTACTGGGTCCAGTCCTTTTTAATGTCTTTATAAGTAACATTGCTGAGGGACTGGAAGGAAAAGTATGCCTCTTTGCAGACACAAAGATCTGCAATGGGGTTGATACACAAGTGGGGGGAAAGAATGAGAAGGAACTCAGCAAGGTTGGAGTAATGGTCAAAAGTATGGCAGCTTAGATTCATTGCAAAAAAGTGCAAAGTAATGCACCTGGGAAACAAAAACCCAGGGGAAGAGTACACAATGAGGGGGGAGGTATTAACAACAACAAAAATCGAAAGGGACCTGGGGTAGTCATATCAGATGGCCTAAAGGTAAGCAAGCAATATGAGAAGGTAGTAAGGAAGGCTGAGGGGATACTGGGATGTATCAGGAGAGACATCACAAGTAGAAAACAAGAAGTTGTTATCCCTCTGTACAGAAAGTTGGTGAGACCCCATCTGGAGTACAGCATGCAGTTCTAGAGACCCCATCTCCGCAAGGACTTAGACAGATGGAAGCAGTCCAGAGAAGAGCAACTAAAATGGTGCAGGGTTTGCAACAGAAGCCATACAAAGAAAGACTAAAGGAGTTTAATATGTATACCCTTGAGGAAACGAGGGAGAGGGGGGACGTGATAGAAACTTTCAAGTACCTCAAGGGAATCAACAAAGTCCAAGAGGGTAGCATCTTTCTGAAAAAGCGATGTGCAAGAACAAGGGGACACAATCTGAAGATAGAGGGGGGATGGCTCAGGGACAATGTGAGGAAGTATTTTTTCACAGAGAGGGTGGTGGATGTATGGAACGGTCTTCCTGAGGAGGTCGTGGGGTCAAAAACAGTGGGGGAATTCAAGAATGCATGGGACAGACATAAGGCAATTCTGGTGGGGGGTAGGAAGGAAGTAGGCTGTTGGTTAACTAGGATATGCAGTTTATCCAATAGGTAGGGAAATGGGCAGACTAGGTGGGCCAAGCGGTCCTTATCTGCCATCAAAGTTTATGTTTCTATGTAACATTTGGAGTCTGAAAAAAGAAAAGGTAAATGAGCCCAACATCCACCCTGCTGGTGATACTCAGATGCCTTGCATGGAGGAATTCAAACAAATGTAGCAATTCTTCCAGAGCATGAAAGAGCAAGAATCAACCATATTCCTCCCTGAGTTGCAGCCAGTATCACAGAGAAGGAATACTACTTTGTGAAAGAGGAGAAACCTATTACTCCTGAAGTCACAAGTGATACATAGATACATAGACAGTGTCGGCAGATAAGGGCCTATGGCCCACCCAGTCTGCCCATTTAAGTTTGTAAGTTCAGTTTATGTTTTCCAAGAAGTCTGTTGCCCCTTATCCCTGACCTCCAGAATTCCTTTATGTCTATCCCATGCATTCTTAAATCCCGTGACTGTTTCTGCCCCCACCACTTCCTCTGATGAGGCGATAGGTTTTCTGAAGCATCATTTAGTGGACTGCTCCTCATATTCTGCCTTCCTTAGAGATATGGCAGGGTATATCCCCACTGTGAAACTGATTCTGACATTGGGAAGTTAGATTTCTTAAAAGGACAGTGTCAACCCTTTTGTATCATATTACTTCTAGTTGAAATCCCACCTTTCATGATAGCTTACCTTCTCTAAAATTCATTGATATTGCTGGTTGTTTTATCTGTTTCTTTTCACAGTAGAACTGAAATGCATGTTAATAGTGTAATCATACCCTACCCTGTTTAGCTTCAAATCCTCAAGCAACCCTTATTGTATACTTCCTGAACACTATGAACACCCCGTAACCATGCAGCTACTCATGATCCAATGGTCTCCTCTGCTGCCACTGCATCATGAGTGGCTAGACTGAGTTGGGGGTTTTCCTAAGTCCAGAGAAGAAGCAGCGGGAGTTGGTCAAGTAATGTAAACAACCACGATTTTGTGTGGTAACACCAGTATAGTTGGCAGTCTGTTTTTCACTGTTAAAAAGGAAAAAAGGAATCAGAATCAAACAACCAGCTACATCTGCAATCTCTACAGAATGTAAGCAATCATACAAAGTTAGGGAAAATTTGAAGCCAAAGAGGGTTGACAGTGTCCCTTTAAGCATGTTGGGACTGACTTCTACAAAAAGAGTCAGCATCCCCGTCCATGACACTTTTAAAAGAGGAGTAAAAAAGTACCTGCAATTGATACGGTAAAAAAAAGAATACATTGTATATAGCAGCCAAGACTAGTTTGGAATATATTTACTAGTGCCCTAACCCTGAATGTCTAATACAGATTGTTGCACGTGACAAGGCAAAGACAATCTTTTCGACAGCACTGCCTGACAACGATTAAAGAAAAAAATTGACACGCTTGTAAAAAAAATTGTATTCGTCGTTATGAGAGAGCCAGCAGTATACATCCCCGATGTCAGCATGTCAAAAGCAGAGTCCCCTACGATGACAACAGGGTCACGTCGCTGTAGGGAACCTACTGGCATGCGGCACAGTGTGTAGGGATTCTGCACCTCCACTCAGCTCCAACTCGGAGTTGAGAATCCTATGGGGAGTCCGGGGGGTGTAGCCCCTGCAGATTCGGGGCCTTGCCCCTGAAGAAAACACTTGCTGCTTCTGCAAACCGGCAGCCGACTGCAAAATGCCTCGGAAGGTGGACAAGCTATAGCGGGCTCCTGCAGGAAAGTCTTTCTTCGACGAGCAACCTCAAGCAGACTCCATGGTAATTAATCCTGCCCACAACCATACCAAGAGGCCCAAACACCTCAGCGCCCTCCCACCAGACAAGGAGTCCAGGTAGTTAGAACTCATTGGCATGTGCACCTTTGCCTCTGCCACTTTGACCATAAGGGTCCTGAACAGTACGGTCCATGTGGTCCAGTTTCAGAACCAGCTCTGGGCCCAGGCCAAGGATGCAGCAGAAGACCCCCTGAAACAGCAGCTTCTCCAGAACATTCAGTCACGGGCCGACATCAGCAAGTATCTTCTTCACTCTGCTGACAGCGCCATCGATACCTCAGCCTAGACGGCTGCTGCAGGCATTTGCATGCGGTGCAATTCTTGGCTAAGGGTGTCGGGCTTTGTCCAGGATGGCCAACAGTCTATCCTGAATGCTCCCTTTAGAGGGTTCATACTGTTTGGGGTGGATGTGTGGGACATACTTTCAAACCTGCAGGCCTCCAGCCACACCTTGCAGTCAGTTCATTCCATGTACCACACCAGCCAGCCTAGAAGCGGTCAACAAATTCCCTTTTGGCACACTGCTCGTAGGCCTAAACCCAGCTCTAAACCTAAGGGTAATTGGAGAGCAGCCGCAGCCCTGCCAGCCCCCACCTTCACCACTGGAAAATCTCCCAGAGGAGGTGGTGTGACCCAGGCTGCAAGTACTGCCTCAGCCTGACTCCTTGCCTGCCCCTTCCCCCCCCCACCAGTCATGCAGGAGGTGGTAGTCAGTGGTCGCTTCTCCCTGTACCTGGACAAGTGGCAGGAGATCACCAGAGATGCCTGGGTCTTGCAGCTCATAGAAAATGGCCATACTCTGGAGCAGCCTGCAGAAAACCCTCCAGTTTAGTCTTCTTACCCTCCAGACCACATTCCAGTGATCTGGGAGGATAGCCACACCTTGTTGCACAAAAGGGCCATAAAACCTGTCCCAGAGACCCAGCAGGGCAGGGTTTCTACTCTCACGTCTTCTTGGTCTCCAGATGCACAGGAGAACTCAGGCCCATCCTAGACCTCTGAGAACTAAACTTCTTTATTCAGTACAAGAAGTTTTGGATGGTGATCCATCAGGGGTTGCTGCCCCTTCTGCATCAGGGAGATTGGATCTCCTTCCTCGATATGAAATTTGCATACCTGCATGTCACGGTATGTGCCTTCCACCATCTGTACCTCAGGTTCCTCTTCCAGGGAACACACTTCCAGTTCAGGGCCTTGCCTTTTGGCTTTTCCTTGGCCCCTTGGGTGTTTCCCAATTCACAGGAGGGAGGGACTTGATGTCTTTCCCTACCTGGATGACTGGCTCCTCAAAGCACAGTCCAGGAAACACCTGTTGTGGACTTTAGCGCATACCACCCATCTGTTCCAGGAGCTGGGCATCACAGTCAATCTGCCCAAGTCAGTCCTGAGCCCCTGCCAGCACCTCGAGTACATAGGACGGTCCTGGATATGGCCTAAAGTATGGCCTTCCTGCCCCAGGACAGGGAGGACCACTTAATGGCTCAAGCTCGCCTGCTGTAGAACAGCAGATATGTCTCAGCCAGAGCCTTCCCCCAGCTCTTGGGCCTGATGGCTGCAGCTATAGTCACAGTGCCCCTAGCTAGATTCCACTTGAGGATACCCCAGTGGACACTTATGGGGTCCAGTGGGATCAACGGACTAATAACCTGGAACAGCAGGTACTAGTCTCCCCACCCGGTCAAAAAGGTTCTGCTTTGGTGGATGGAACCCAGCAATCTGTTAAGAGGGGTTCCTTTCCTCATTCCCTCCCCTCAGCAAATTCTCACCACAGATGCTTCAGGGTTGGGCTGGGGGAGGGCTCATCTGGGGCCCCATCAAACACAAGGGACATGGTCTGGGATGGAGTCTTCCCTCCACATCAAGATCCTGGAGATGCAGGCAGTTCTTTATGCCCTGCAGGCCCTCCAGACACAGCTATCCCTGGGCCTTCTGTTAGTGTAGATGGACATCATCAGTGTAGTTCACTATATCAACAAACAGGGCAGCACTCATTTATACTCTCTCTGCTGGGAAGCGATGAGAGTCTGGTACTGGACTCTACAACATGGTCTAGAACTGTCGGCCGCCCATGCTCCAAGTGTCCAAAACGTCCTGGCAGACTGGCCGTTCACAGTCCACGATGTACAGGTGGGAACTGCTGACCTCCATCTTAGAAGACCTGTTCAATAGGTGGGGTCATCCAGAGTTGGACCTTTTTGTGTCCCCACTCAAAGCAAAACCGCCGCTATTTTGCTCGCTCGTTCCAGGGCCTGGAGTTTTCTGGTGAGAAGCGGTGTCCCTTTCTTGGAAATGGAGGTTTCTTTACGGCTTTCCTCTACTTTAGAGGGTTCTGATCCAGCTACAGATGGAAGGGGCCACTGTGATCCGCATCGCCCCCTTCTAGCTTCGTCAGATCTGGTCCCCCTTACTGCAGCAGCTGACAGTGGAACATCCAGTGCCCCTGAGCACTGGCTTTCTCTCCGAGGAACAGGGTACCCTGATCCATTTGGATATCAAATCCCTACATCTTCACACCTGGCTCCTGAAGACGTAGCCATGGCTTGATATGGAGTGTCCCCCAAGATGGCTAATGTCCTGGTGGCGACTAGTAAGCCATCCACCATTGCCACTTATTCCATGAAGTGGAAACTCTTTGCTTTGTGGGCTTCTTCTCATCATCTGGACCCCTTCACTTGTCCAGTGAATCAGATTCTGGAGTACTTGCTACCCCTTTCCGACTCCAGTCTGAAGTACTCCTCTCTTAAAGTGCACATGTCTGCCATTTCTGCCTTCCATATGCCTGTTGTGGGTCATACAGTGGCACAACTGGAGGTGTTGTATACATTTCTGAGATTTATTCTCCACCTGAAGCCTCCTATCCACAATCCAGTCCTGCCTTGGGACCTGAACTTTGTACTGGAGAAGCTTACTTTGGCTCCTTTTAAGCCGACTGTGACTTGTGAGCTATGCTTTCTCTCGTGGAAAGCATTATTTTTAGTTGCTATTACTTCTGCTCGAAGGATTTCAGAGTTAAATGCTCTCATGTGTGAGCAGCCTTATTTGGTTTTTCACAAAAACAGAGTGTCTTTACATACTAACCTTAAGTTTCTTCCTAAGGTGGTGTGTGAGTTTACTTCAGATCAATCAATGCATCTGCCAATCCAGGGGAAGCATTGTTCCACACTTTAGATGTGCATAGAATTCTGCATTACAACACGCATCTTATTTATTTTATTTATTTATTAGGATCTAGGATTCAATACTTTTGAGCTGAGAGCTCTTTTACAAAGGTTCCACGTCAGTGGGAGTGAAGACAGTATAGCAAAGGATTAAACAGCATAGAGTATCAGACATGTACAATAATTACAGTGGTTTATACAAGCAGGTTATACATACAAGACAAATCAATAGAGGGTAGCTACCCTTGGTTTGCGTATAGAGTAAGATATCAGAGTGGATAGTTGAGGGTAGGAAGAAAGCTAGCGGAGAAAATAGTGGAGAGAATAGAAGGAGGTAGGGAAGAGAGGGCAAAAATGGATGGCGGTAGGGGGCGGAAGGTGAGAGAGTTGCAGCAGTCATCGATCTTGTCTAGGGAGTGGGTGGGTAGATGGAGGCGGCGAGTAGCCAAACCAGGGGTGCGGGCCACCTTGTGGAGGGAGGGGAGTGTAGAGGAGGGTAGAGGTGGCACAATATCATGCCATTACTGGGAGCAACAAAGAGGTAGGTCAGAGTCAAATGGCAGGGGGACTACTGGAAACAGTCACAGGTGGTGGATACTGAAAGCTGCTGGCATAGTAGTCTCTTGAAGGGGCCCAGAGTAGGTTGAGTGGAGATGCCTGGCTGAGGGCATTAAACCAGAGGGGTGCTCTGTAGCCAAAGGAATGTTGACCCTGCGTTGTTCAAAGCTGAGGTACATGGAAGAGGTGAGTGCTGGCACTTCTTGTCCATTGTGAGTTGCTGCTGTGTGGCTGAAGTAAGTTTGATGTGCCATGGGGAAGAAAACCAAGTAGCGCCTTTTTGGCCAGCAAGCAGGTTTGGTAGAGTAACTTCCCACTGAGTTGGAGCCAGCCCGATTGAGCATAGAGGTCACAGGTATGGGTGAGATGCTCAGCTCCTGTGAGCAGCCTGCAGGCTTTGTTCAGTGCAACCGATATTCTGCGTAGGGCGGTGTGGCTAGCAGCACCATAGATCACCAAGCCGTAGTCTATGACAGAAAGGATGGAGCTGTTGATGGCTAATCTAAGAGCGTCCAAAGTGAGACAGTGTTCGTGCCTGTGGAAGAGACCGATTTTGTAGTTGACAGTCCTAGCCACATTGCTGATGTGCTGGTCATGGGCCAGACTGCTGTCAAGTGTGATCCCAAGATATTTAAAGTGCTGGGTATGTTCGAGCAGTGCTCCAGAGTGGGTACTCATCTTGAGAACGCATGACTTGTACTTGCTTCGAGTGCTACAAAACATCATAGTTTTGTTTTTTTTTTGCTGTTTAGGATAAGTTTGTGGTTTTGAAACCAATCCTCAACAATCCCGAAGCTATGTTGCAGCTCGCACTCGAGTTTGTCTGGGTCAGAGCAGCTTGAGAAGATTACTGTATCGTCTGCATAGAGTAGCATCTGCCGTGGGCAGCTGCATGGTAGATTGTTGAGAAAGATGCTGAAAAGGAGCGGACCCAGTATGGAACCTTGAGGGACCCCAGATTTTACAGGCAGATGTTCAGAGAGGACATTGTTGATTTTCACTTTTTGTGTTCATTGTCCTAGGTAGCTTTTGAACCAGGGGGTTGATTTTGCAGAGAGGCCAATGGAGGTTAATTGGTTTAAGAGTAGGGAGTGGTGGACAGTATCGAAGGCCTTTCAGAGGTCAATGAATACTGGCCCTGCTAGAGTTCCTTGGTCCAGAGACTGGTGAATAAACACAGTGAGTTCAAGCAGTGATGTGGAGGTACTGTGGCCTTTACAGAAGCCATGCTTCTCTGGGCATTGGATAGAATGTTTTACAAGGTTTTCGACCAGTTGGTCAGCCACTATGTGTTCTAGCGCTTTGGAGAGCGGTGGCAGAATTGAGATAGGCCGGTAGTTTGACAGCGATGCCCTGTCTCCATTTTTGTACACAGGAGTCACGAAAGCCGATTTCCACAGCTGTGGGAATTGTGACAGGCAGAGTGACATGTTCAGGATCTTGGTTATGGGAAGGAGAACTTCTTCAATAGTGAGGGCAGCAAGTTTGAGGTCCAGTGTGTCTGCACTTTGTCGCGATTTCCCGAGCACTTTGAGAAGGTATTTTCTGACTAGTGAGGGTGTAAGTTTCTTGAAATAAAAGGGAGGGGCAAACTGAGGGTGAACATCAGTAGTAGAGGTGTTGGAGTGTGGCGGGTCATCGAAAAAATCTGGGGGGAGCATCCCAGAGAGGTCCGAGAATGCTTCATTGAAGGCATTGGCTAAAGTTAGTGGATCCTGGGTAGGGGTACCCTGTATATTGATTAGGTTCGGTGCCAATTTCACATCCTTTCCTAAGGCTTCCTTCAAGTTGGACCAAAAGGTTTTTCTGTCACCCCAAGAGGCAGTAAGCGACTCCTTGTGGTGTATTGATTTAGCCTGGCATATTTCCCGAGTGCGGGCATTTCTGGCTTGCTTGTAGGCTAGTACGGCTGAGGGTGTACCCGACTTTCTGGCAAGGTGCCAAAGATGATCACGCTTCTTCAGTTTGCTTATGAGGTCAGATGATAACCATGGGTTAACTGACTCCCGTGCTTTGACCTTTGTGGGGCGCATGCACATCACAGACTTTAGTGAACTGAGTTATAAAATAATCCAAGGCAGTATTTTTTTTTTTTTTTGTATTTATTCCTCCTCTCCTCCCCTCAGCTCTGGTCTCCTTGGGAGCACCAAGGAGTCATCCCTCTGCGGTCCACCCTACCTGGACAGTCCTCCATTGCCCATGTAGCCTCGGTTTACCCCTTGGGCGGGGACGAGGTGGGCCCTAACACCCCGAGCAGTCAGTACGGGCCGGGAGGGAGGGTGCCAGGCGGGCGGTCGCAGATCGAGGGCAGCCCGTGTCTGCCTCCGCCCAGAGCTGAAGGGCATTTTCCCCCTGTTTCTTGGGGAGTGGCTAGCACCCTGATGTCAAGGCATGGAACCGACATCTGCCACTCCCCTGCCCCTTCTCTACGTCGTCCGCGCTTGCTGCATCTCCGGACTCCGCCAGAGGGCAGCCAAGCACCGACCAGGGACCCCTGTCCCTCCTGGGAGAGGAGAGTTGTCCTCCGGATGCTCAATCCTTTCCCACCCCTGCCAACCCCCAGCAACCTGGGCTCATTCCCAAACCCGGGTCACCGGCGTGGCGCGAGGTGTGGCGTCCAGCGCCTCGACCCTCAGCGCCACCGGGCCGGTGTTCCAAGGCAGTATTGATGTCAGTAGCGCAGTCAGTTTGTGACCAGTTGGTGTTGGCAGGGTCATGTTTAAGGACTGAAGATGCCCAGGCTTTAGTACCCTACTAAAGGTGAAGCGGGGAGGTGGCTTGAGGAATTTGTTTGACCAGCTACAAGAGACTGGGTAGTGGTCACTAATAGCGTCCGGGTGCACTGTCATATTGGTGAGTCATTCTGGATTGCTTGAGAGTATCCAATCTAGGAGGGTGCTGGTGCCCATTTTGTAATTAACCCTGGTAGGGGAGGAGACAAGCTGGGTGAGGTGTACTGCAGAGATATTGTCCCTGTATGTGCCTGCATCTGGTGAAAGCCAGTTGACATTAATCACCTAGTAAGATGGTCTCAGAGTTAGAGGGCAGGCCTCAGATGAAGTCCATGATACCCTTGAAACCCCTTTTGTGTTCATTAGGGGGAACGTAGACAGAGACAATAGTTAGAGTTTTGTTGTGTGCCCCAAGTAGGGCTTTAATTACTAGTGCCTGGGCATAGGGTCCAAGATCCACCTGGGGGCGGACGTGCCCTTTGATAGTGTCCTTGATGTAGATAGCACAGCCACCTCCTCTCTTGGTAGCCCTGTCAAGCCTGAAGACGTTAAAGCCAGGGACGGCAACTTCATTGTCAGAGATCTTGGGTGAGAGCCAGGTTTCGGCTACCGACAGAATGTCAGGGTTGTGCTGTGCTGTCCAGGCTTGAAGTTGATCCAGCTTGCTGGGGAGGCTCCAGATGTTTAATGATGCTATTTTGATTGTTCCATGTGTTGGGTGTTTCAGGGGGTGAAGTGGACTTGATGGACCAGGGTTGGGGTGCACATCCCCAGCCCTAAGCAATAGAAGTTGGTGGGCAATTTGCCGGTAGTCACACAGCTTTTTACAGAGACAGCTATTTTTCTTCATATATGTAGACTGAGTGCGGGATGTAGGGAGCCCGGGTGGTTTAGAGCGTAGAATTTTGTTGGGGCATAGGTTTCAGGTCCCCAGTGTCAGCCACCATTGTGGTGGTGGTGGTAGTAGGAGCCAGTGAGCGGACCAGGCTCCCTTAGCAGTCAGAAAGTAGTGCCCAGTGACACAGTAGGGTTCATAGTGGATATCAGTGCCAGGGTACGTTGGTAGCTGGGGAGCCTGATGACATCTTAAAGAATGGCCATGGCATAGGATCGCTAAGAGGATGAGCTGCTGTAGTAGGGTGCAGAGACTGGTCATGTTTTATAGCCTAAGTAGCCAGATAACGTGAGTCACTTGGCAGTGTATTTGTGTATGGCAAAGAGATCTGGCAGCGGGAGTAAACAGTTGTAGAGCCCCTAGTGGTGGCACGGTATAGACTGCAGATGGGAAAGTCGATACTTAGTAATTTACAAGACCTCATGATTTCTCTGCCCTATAAAGCAAAGTGTTGAGCTAGGGTGAGAGGGTGGGGAGCTGGCACACAGCGCCAGCAGGGTTGCACTTGGCTGGCAGCAGGAGCTGTACCTTGCTGGCCTTGGATCTGGGCTGGAGGTCTCAGGCGGCAGCCTGAGTGGTGCCGGCCTTCCGGGGAGCCGCAACAGAGCTGGGGGAGCCCTATGGAGGGGGTCCCAGCTGCCGAAAGACAGAGAGAGGGCTCAGATTAAATGCTGGCCACAGGACAAAGGGGCAGACAGCTCAGCGGGGCACAAATTTAGCAAAGAGAGGAGTGTAGGAAGTCCTCCCAGTTGTTTGTTTCTTTCAGTCCTGGTAGAGAGGGCATTCCTGTTTCTAAACAGTGCTTATCCAAATGGTTGGCAAACCGTATTATTTTTTGTTATAGTAAGTACAGTAAGGGACTTCCTGGGGTTGTTCGTGGCCATTCTACCAGACACATGGACGCTTCTGTTGCCTGTTTCAAGAATGTATCAACTGCAGAGATCTGAACTGCTGCCACCTAGAGTACTGTCCGCACCTTTACCAAGTGCTGCAGTCTGGACGTTGCCTCTAGACGAAGGGCCAGTTTTGGCCTAGCTGTTCTACAGGGCCTACTTTCTTAGACCCTTGGTTTCCAACTGCCCAAACTGCATTTCCTGCTGTCAGAACTGCTTGGGACTCATTCCATGGGTGTGTCCTGCTGTAAGAGATATCCTCGATGAAGATAGTACAGTTACGTAAGAACTTACCATAACAGTAGATCTTCCTGAGGATCTCTTGCAGCAGGCCATGCCATCCCACCCTCCATCCCCCTGGCCCTTTGGGACGTTCTGTTGTTGTTTGTCTTTCTCCTTAGCCGAGAACCTTCTGCTATTTGTCTATTAGCGGGAACCTCCAGCTCTTCTCAGGTCCTCACCAGGAGACAAGTTGCTTCTGGTCTCCAGTGAGAGAACGGAGGACAGCGTGGGGGCCATTCAATCTTATAGGATAGGGCGACATCAGCATGTGACATTGGAGATGGCGGCCCCCCCTGGAAGACTGCTAGCTAGAAAAGTTTCTGTGAGGTTCTGGTGCCTGTCAGCTATAGTTCCATAGGTGTGGCCTGCTGCAAAACATCCTCTTGAAGATTTACTGTTACAGTAAGTTCTGACGTAACTGTACTGTTCATATGTAAATCTTCAAAATAAAGCTGCTGACTTCCAAGTACATCTCTCCTTGGAGACCAGACAGAGATCTGTATGAATAAAATTTGTGAAAACAAAACAGCTTTGAAAAACTTTGTAGCAAAAGAGAAGTCCAGAGGGTACAACAGACTCTATAGCAAGGGAGGAATGGGAAGGGGTGCTGTTAAAAACAGTGTCACCATTAATGATGTAGTGCACCCAGAGCTTTAAATAGAGGTAGAGGCGGAAGAGTCAAAAGGCAAGCATGGGTCCCAGCTCATCCACCACAAACAAAAACTAACCCCTGAAGAGTTATAGGTCACCACGTCTTCTCTCTCCGCCCCCCTCTCTTTTTCTCTCCCCCTCTCCTCTGTTACAACAGACAAATGGGTGCTGGAGATTGTGATTGAAGGCCTCAGTCTATCTTTTGTTACAAGTCCAAAACAAAAGAAATTCTAAACATTCAAGGTAAATTCATCATCAGAAAAGCCCCAAGCCCTGAATACCACGGAAAGGGTACCAGTTGCTTTCTAACAAATAAAAAGAAATCAGGAGAGTGACGACCACTACTCTACCTAAGGTGTCTGAACAGACACGTAAAAGAAAAGTTCAGAATGGTAACTTTGCAAACAGTGGGCGCAGTGTGGAGAAGGTCCAGAGGAGGGCTACAAAGGTGATAGCTGGTCAGCAGGGTAAGGCATACAAGGAGACATTGACGGCACTGAACATGTACTCCCTGGAAGACAGGAGAGAGAGAGGGGACATGATTGGGACCTTCAAGTATTTGAAAGGGATAAATAAGGTTGATAAGGAGAGTCTCTTTAAGCTGAGTAGCAACCATAACACGAGGGGGCACAGTGTTAAGCTGGAGGGTGAGAGGTTTAGGAGGGAGGTCAGGAAGCACTTCTTCACAGAGAGGGTGGTGGACAGTTGGAATGCGCTGCCAGAAGAGGTAATCTCATTGAAGACAGTGAGCAGCTTTTTTTTGCAGTTAGTTTCTTTTCTCCTCCCAGGCGGCACACCATCCAGCCTGATCCCCCAGCCTGCACCCCGCTCGCAGCTTACCTGCTGCTTCCTCCACGGCTTGCCCCTGTGGAGGGGCGGCAGGGATCCCTCAACCCACTGGAATGGATCCAGTGCAGAGGTTACTGCCATTCGTGAGAGCGGGGCCTGTGGGGATCGGCTCTCATCCTGCCACATCCAGGATACTTTTCCCCTCCATTCTCTCCCCGTAGGAGAGGAAGCGTGCAATGACGCCCTATGGAGAGAGCATGCATGCATCCATATGTGCTCCTCCAAGCATCTGCCGCCTGTTATCCCCCTTTCTAAAGCATCGGTGTGCTGTCCCCAGCCACTGCTAGGGGCCAATCAGACACCAACTACTGGTGCCCCCCGGAGAAGGAGAGTAGTCCCTCGGACGCTCGATCCTTCTCCTCCCTGTTGACCCCTGATGGCCCCTGCTCATTCCTGAACATGGGTCGCCAGCATAGCGCAAAGTAAGGCATCCAGCGCCTCAGCCCTCAGTGCCACCAGGCCGGTCAACAGTGGGCAGCTTTAAGAGAGGCTGGGACAGGTGTAAGGGGAAGGTAAGGGACATGGGTAGGGAGGATGGGAGGAGTGGGGAGAGGGGGCAGGGACAGTTGCTCAAGCTGTGGACCCTGCAACATGAGCAGACTTGATAGACCAAATGGCCTTCTTTTGCTGGCTTCTTCGTATGTTCAATGTAATGCACTATCCAGATTGGAAAGTGTCATAGGTAATACCCTGCCCACGTGCCCCATACCCGTGGACGGGTGTGCACATGTTAGTTTCACAATCAGGCCACCTGTCCATGTGCCTCCGCCTCCCCCGCACACAGGACTCACAGGGTGGCCAGGGGTTGAGTAACGAACCCAGGTGGACATCCAATGGGATGCCCCTCCTGGGTCCCTGTGGGATCACTTGCACTGCAAGGCACAGGTCCGGATGTGTGAATGCCTACTACTGGCTCCTGGACCTGTGCGGCCATGCCCCATGTGCAGCAGTCCCGAGGAGCCCCCCCACCCACCACACAGCAAAGCCCTGCATGGTAACCCCCACCCACCAACACATCAGTGCCCCGTCCCCAAAGACTGAATTCTGCCCATGCCCCATGCATGGCTGTCCCGAACCCAGAAGTGCAAAACATATGCCCCCCCAACATAACATTGCCTTGTTCCCATATGACATTGGCAGACCCCCGACGCAACACAGCCCCATCCCCGTTGTTGCCCAAGACATCCCCCCCCCGCACACACAGGTGTCCTGCATCGAATATCCATGACCCCTGAACCTGGTATCCTGCCGACACTTTAGAGGCCAGTGGCCCCTCCTCGCACCTGCGGCACTGACCTCCCCAACCACAACATACCTGCCGGTGGTGCCACAGGCATGGATGGCAGTGGCACATCCCTCGCCACACCTCCTCAGCCACTGACTGTCTAACTGCTGCTGGGGGTGCACTGCCTATTTATGGCAGGGGGTCTGCCTATGGCATATGGGAATGGGGCAGTGTTGTGTTGGGGGGTGGGTATGTTCTACGAAAATGGGGTTGGGTTGCCATGTGTGGGGCAGTGGGTATATTCAGTCTTTCTAACCCCAGGAATCACTCATTATGATGAAACTTAATGCAGTCAGCCTCCTGTGTTGAACTGCCCGTAGAAATGGAATTTTATGCAAATTATGGAGTTCTCAAGTGGCTCATGCCACTTTCAAACTGCTGCCCTAGCAACTGCTGCACTCTGAGTGCTTCAGTTTCTTTACTCCGCCTGCCTAGTAAGGACGTCCCGGAGAGCTCTCCTTGAACTGTCTTCAGAATAAAGTTTATCTGTGGATAAGTACTCATTTTAGTTTAAATTTAAAATTGCTGCCATAGAAACATTGTTTAGTATAGTTTAGTATTATTATAGTAGATTTTTGTCTCTATTCGCGGTTCCCTCACGGTTCCTTGGAACCGAGGGTTCTGCGTCTGTTTGGGAGGTTTTTACCTCAGTTTTCTTTATTTTATATATTTAGCGATCGGTTCCTTGAACCGTTTTATTTTTTGTTAAATTACTGTATTTATCGGTTCCCTTTTCATTCAGGAACCAAATAGCGATCGGTTCCAGGAACCGCTAGCGGTTGTTATTTTAAAGATCCTCCGGTTCTGAAGTGCTTTAAATAATGGTTTATTGTAAGTAATATTTTTGTCTATCAATGTCAGAGGTCCATTTAGATAAACTTAAAAAACATACGGGACCCATGGGTTTTAAATGTTGTGAGTCTTGTGGGCAGCTTATAGCAAAAGCAGATAGACACACTCTGTGTATTTCTTGTTTGGGTACAAGTCATATATTTGCCAATTGTGATATTTGTAAGACCTTTTGCCCTAAAACATTAAAGAAAAGGTCAACAATTTTAGAAGATATGGCTTCTGCTTCTGCTGCTGGTATGGATAATTCTGCTTCTTCCTCTTCTCATAAAAAGGATGGAGGTAAAGCCAAGGATCCTGACAAGTATTCAGATAAATCTGAACATGGTAAAACAAAAAGGGCTTTGGAAACAAGATCTGAACCTGTTCCATTAAAGAAAAAGTGTAAAGAAAAACATGTCGCTGCGCCTCTGACCGAGAAGGCTAAGGAGCTCCCAGCAGACAAGCATATTATGCCCCCGGCTGAGGACATTGCTAAGGCATTTCAAGTGCTACAAGCCTACAGGGTGCAATCCCGGTTCCTACACTGACTGCACCAGTTCCTCCTGTAGTCCCAGCATGGCAAGAACTGCTGCAAGTGTTTGGGGAGGAGGAGGAGGATGATGACTTGCAAGAGGAACCTATAGATCCAGAGGTCTCCCCTGAGCAAGAATTTGGGTTCCCTCCTAGGGGTCCTGAGGGATACTCCTCCCACTGTGCTTTTGTTAAGAGCATGGTGGAAACCCTGAACCTTCCTCTTCAGGAAACAGAAGAGGATATGGAGGAGACAGATTTTCTGGAGATGATGGGGTTAACCCACAACAAAACTTCTGCTTCTGCCCATGCATACATCTTTAAAAAAGGCTGCAGTGCAGATTTTTAAAAATCCAACCTCTATCCCTGGTGTGGATAAGAAAGCTGACAAGAAATATCACCTGGACAGAACTACAGCTGATTTTCTGTTTACTCATCCTGATCCTGAGGGAGTAGTACAAGCTGCTGCCTGTGACAAGGCAAGGATCCCCTTGGCTACCCATCCACCAGACAAAGATTCAAGAAAAATGGATGCTATGGGAAAGAAAGGGTACATGGCTGCCTCTCTATTAGTTAGGCAGGCCAATTACGTGGCATATTCAGTGCAGTACCAAAAAGCTCTATGGAACTCGGTTCTAGCTTTGATTGATGAGGTTCCAGGTGAAGTGGCTGTAGACTTACAGGATACTGCAAGGGCTGCACTTGATGCTACCAAGTACCAGTTTCAAATGGCAGTGGATGCCAGTGATACTGCATCCAGGTTATTGGCTTTGTCTGTTTCATTCAGGAGGTTTGCGTGGCTTAGAGCCACCAACCTGACTTTAGACACCCAGGCCAAAGCAATGGATTTCTCCCTGGAGAACAGTTCATTGTTTGGGGATAAAACAGAGGCATACATGAAGAAGGTGGAGGAATATAAATCCACCTATCGGAGAAATTCCAAAGATAGGCCCTCCACCTCCTATAGACCCCAGAGTAGGGGAGGTAGGGGTTCTTACCCCAGACCTTTCTTTCAGGCGCAGGCCTCTCAGCCTCAGCAGCAGGCCAGAGGTTATTTTAGAGGAAGGGGCAGGAGAGACATGAGAAGAGTGGCTCCTGCATCACAGGTTCAGGCACAGCCCGCACAGAATCCCTGACAGGCTAGTGCAGGTCGCATCCCCTATTGCAGGACCACCAGTAGGTGGCAGACTGGCTCATTACCTTCACGCTTGGCATTCCATCACCACACACAAGTGGGTGTTGGAGGTAGTGAGCCAGGGCCTGGCACTCAGTTTTCAAATAATTTCCAAAGCTGAGAACAACAACCTTTGCTCCAACAACAGCTGCAGACAGAATTCTGCTGCAGGCAGAGGTAAAACATCTGCTAGCAATCAAAACAGTAGAGGTAGTGCCTCTGACAAGCAGGGGCAAAGGTTTTTATTCCAGGTACTTCCTCATAAGGAAGAAAAATGGGGATTGGCGACCTATTTTGGATCATCTTGAAACCAAGGTTCAAAATGGTCACTCTTGCAGTAATCATTCCCTCATTGCAAAAGGGAGACTGGCTAGCCTTCCTAGATCTAAGGGATGCTTATTTTCACATTCCCATCAGACTATCTCGCAGAAAATTCTTGAGATTCAGACTGGCTTCAGGCCACTACCAGTTTGCAGCTCTCCTCTTTGGACTAACTTCGACACTAAGGGTTTTTACAAAGTGCCTATCTGTGGTGGTAGAGTTTTTGAGAAAACAAAGTGTAACAGTCTTTCCCTACCTGGACGACTGGTTAATAGTAGGACAGTCTATGCAGCATGCAGTGCAGTCACTGGCACTAGCAAAATCTACTTTGGAGTCCCTGGGATTTCTGATAAACGAAGAGAAATCTCAGCAGGTACCAGTTCAGTTGCTGGAGTTTATTGGAGTAGAACTAAACACCAGACAGGGCAGAGCCCTCCTGCCATAAGACAGGGTGGCAAGCCTTCTGCAGATTGTAAAATCCTTTGTGTCCGGGAGACCCAAATCAGCCAGAGAATTTCTCAGGCTACTGGGCCACATGGCATCTGCCACTGCAGTGGTAATGGGCTCCAGGTTTCAAATGAGAGATATTCAGTTCCATCTCAGACAGTATTGGTCTCAAAGGACGGATCCTATGTCCAAACTGGTTCCAGTCACGAAAGGCTGGACGAGTACAACCTCAGGGTGGGTGTACCTTTTATAAGGGAACAACTCTCAGTAATCCTCACAACAGATGCCTCTCTGCTAGGTTGGGGGGCACACATGTTAGAACACACAGCAAGTGGCAATGGTTCCCCTAAGAGTCTCTGTTGCACATAAATCTCTTAGAGCTCAGGGCTGCTTACCTGGCTCTAAAAAGATTTGCTCTTTACCTACAAAACAAGGTGGTGCAAGTCAGAACAGACAACACTACAACCATGTATTACATCAACAAGCAAGGAGGTACCAGGTCAGATCTGCTGTGCACGGAAGCAATGAGACTGTGGTCCCTGGTATATTCCATGGGAGTATCTCTGTCAGCCATACACCTTCCAGGGAAACGCAATGTGCTGGCAGACTGTCTAAGCAGGATAAGTATAGACCACCACAAGTGGTGCCCGAATACCCAGGAACTCGGTACAATGTTCAGAAAATGGGGCATTCCAGAGGTGGATCTCTTTGCCTCCGCAGAAAACCACCAGCTTCCAATGTACTGTTGCAGGCATCCTCTAAGGGGCACAATTCTCCTGGATGCCATGGCCCTGGATTGGACAGGGAAGTTCCTGTATGCATTCCCTCCCTTTCCTTTGATCTTCAGGACCCTATTGAAATTGAGATCCCAACCAACAAAAATGATACTGGTGGCTCCGGACTGGGCGAGACAGCACTGGTTCTCTGTCCTACTGTCTCTGTCAGTGGTTTCCCCAATCCACCTGCCCAGGAGGCACAACCTATTAACCTCCTTTCGGGGCAGGATCCTGTACCCCAATCTCAAATCACCGAGGCTCAAGGCATAGCTCTTGAGGACTTAGAATTTGCTAACCTAAACCTATCAGAGCAGGTGCTGACAGTGCTTAGGGGTTCCAGGAAGCCATCTACTAAGAAAACATATTCCTCTAAGTGGAAAAGATTTACTATATGGTGTACAGGTAAGGGTGTGAGCCCTTTCAGGGCTGATTTGACTATTCTTCTAGATTACCTTACACATTTACATTCCTTAGGTCTGAAGCGTTCCACCCTCAAGGTCCACCTAGCTTCAGTCTCTACTTACCTGTCAGTTGGTAAGGAGAGGTCTGTGGCCTCTCATCCAGCATTTAGAAAATATTTTAAAGGCCTTGATCTTCTACACCCTCCCCTAAGGGAACCAGTTCCGGCCTGGAATCTAAATGTTTACATTGCTAAACTCATGGATGCACCATTCGAACCTATGGCAACTGCAGATTTGAAGTATGTCACTTGGAAAACTGTTTTTCTGGTTGCCATTACTTCAGCCAGAAGGATCAGTGAATTACAAGCCATGTCACAGATGTGGACTACATCTCATTCCATAGGGACAAGGTGGTCCTTCGGACTAATAGAAAATTCCTTCTAAAGGTGGTATCTGATTTTCACTTGAATCAGTCTATCACTCTACCTGTCTTCTTTACAGACAACTCCAGTTTTCCAGAAAGGAGACTCCATTCCCTTGATGTCAAAAGGGCACTTAGCCACTACATTGACAGAACCAAGTCCTACAGGACAAGTCAATCACAGCTCTTTCTCACATATGGTGAAGTTGGTAAGGGCAGAGCTGCAACAAAACATACAGCTGCTCGCTGGATAGTGGCAGTATACAGTTTTGTTATAGTAAGGTGGGTAAACAGGTACCTCTGGGCCTGAAAGCACACTCCACCAGGGGCACAGCTGCTTCAGTGGCAGCGTCAAGAGAAATTCCGCTACTGGAAATCTGTAAAGCAGCTACATGGAAAACAGTACACACCTTCACAAAGCATTACAGCCTGGACTTGCAATCCAGAGGTGATGCTAGGTTTGGTACAGCAGTACTGCAGAGCCTGTTTCCAACATAGGTTCTCTGCCCGACCTCCAAAGGTACTGCTTGGTAGTCTGCATCAAGTTTAATCATAATGAGGGATTCCTGGGATTAGAAGAAAAAATGACTCACCATAGTAATCTTGTTTCTTCAAAGGGATCACTCATTATGACTAAAGACCCTCCCTACCTCCCCTACTAGAACCTATAGAAGTCGCTCTGCATCCCTGCATTGGGGTATTTTCTTTTCTCATATATTGGTTAAGGTAGAGACTCACTTTGTTTAACTGGTTGGTGTCCAAGTGGTCTTAAAGTTTCTTAGGTTTGTTGGTTAAGGATGTTTTGACCTGAAAGGGCAAAAATTTTTATTTTAATGTTGTTAATTTTTAGCTAGTGGGTCTTTTACCCAGTTAGGCTCCGTAAGAATCTGAAGCACTCAGAGTGCAGCAGTTGCTAGGGCAGCAGTTTGAAAGTGGCATGAGCCACTTGAGAATTCCATAATTTGCATAAAATACCATTTCTCCGTGCAGTTCAACACAGGAGGCTGACTGCATTAAGTTTAGTCATAATGAATGATCCCTTTGAAGAAACAAGATTACTATGGTGAGTAATTTTTTCTTTGGGGACAGGGCTGACATGTGGTGGTGTGGGGCACCTGCCTGCTATCCCAGGGACACGGGGGGTCTGTTTGGCAGTACAGGACACAATGGGTTTTTTTGGGGCACTTGCCCGACCAGCTGCTCCTGCCCTCCCCATCAGCCTAGTGGGCCGGGGCAGCATGGTGGGTTATTTCCTGGTCCCACTACAACCAGCAGGTGAGGTCCATGAGGGCACATAGTGGGTTATAGCAGGGTCCCAGTAGCCAGAACCCTGCTCCATCCTCTGCCCTACTGGGGACAGCACTCCACACCTTAGTAAATGGTGCATAGTGCCAGCCCACCCCTGGCATGCCCCCATCTGTCCCTGGTGCATTGCTGTCCATGTTGCCAGGGATCAGACACGTAACTGACTTGCACCCAGTTTGTGAATGCCACACAGAGTCTGCAGGACCCCACTCTGCGGCATTCATGCATATCGATGCCAACGTGCCTGGTTTCCACTGCGCGTTGGTATCATGCATAGGACCCAGTAATTCCATCTTTACAGCAGAAGGACTGGCTTTTGTGTTGGGGTGCATAGGGAGGGGAATCACCAGCAGAAAGAAGGAGGTGGTGATAACTGCTGTACAAATCATTGGTGAGACCTCATCTAGAGTACTGCATCCAGTTCTGGAGACCACATCTCCAGAGGAACATAAACAGAGTGGAGGCAGTCCAGGAGAGAGCAGCTAAAATGGTGCAGGGTCTGCACCAAAAGCCCTTTGAAGAGAGGCTGAAGGACTTTAATATGTACACCCTGGAGAAAAGGAGGGAGGGGGGATTTAATAGAGACTTTCAAATACTTCAGGGTATAAATAAGGTACAGGAAGGAATCATTTTTCAGAGAAAAAGATGCTCAAGAACAAGGGGTCATGATGAAGTTGGAGGGGGGTAGACTCAGGGGAAACATGAAGAAGTACTTCTTCACTGAAAGGGTGGTGGATGCATGGAATAGCCTCCCAGCGGAGGTGGTGTGGGCAAAAACGTAATGGAATTCAAAAATGCATGGGATAGGCATAAGAGAACCTTGGTGAATCGGGGGGAGGGGGGCAGAATAAAGCCGGAGATTAAGTAGGGTCTGCTGTTTTACAGTAGATAGGAAAAATGGGAAGACTAGGTGGGCAAGCAGTCCTTTTTTTTTTTTAAGTAAACATACTTTATTAACATTTCCAAAACACCAAAACATCGAACCGAAACAAATGGGGAATAATAACTCAGTACATTACAGCACACAAAAAACAACTTTCCCCAAAAAACAAAAGATAATACTAATGTATCCCTCCCACCCTCCCCTGCACCCACCTTCTCTCTCCCAGAGCACATGCCATAAACTATGATCCCAAGTGCCAGCCTCATAAAAGTTTCAACTACATCTCCCCAGAGCTTTAGAGTGTGTAATGGCTGATGTCTTTATCGGGGGACTCAAGAGCATACTACTCTCCCCTGTTCCTAACCCCAGGTAAGTAGACTATAATCCTAACATATAATGCTGAGGAAGGAATCCAACTCCAATCCAACCCTCATGAAGACTCTCTCGACGCCAAAAGAAGCATATACAGGGTCTCCCATCTCCGCTTAAAGCCTTCCTCCCCCTGGTACATCTTCGCAATGTGCTTTTCCACTGCCAAGGCCTGTGTGATCTCCTTGACCCACGAATCAAAAGATGGAGTGCCCTCCTACAACCAGTGCCTGAGGATGACTGTTTTCACTGTGATAGAAATCAGAGCCATATGAGCTCACTGCTGTTTGATCAGACCAGCGGGGTAATCCCCTAGCAGACACACTGCTGGTGTAAAAGCCTCCTCTAACTCCAGTAAGGGATCAAAAGAACACTTAATCCTAAATCAGAATTGCTGAATCTTAGGACAGTCCCACAACATGTGTTTCAAATCATCTTCTAGGAGCGCACGTCCGGAGCAGACTCGAGTTGGAGACCTTCCCATCCTAAATAGCTTAACAGATGTATGATACATATCATGTAGTATTCTAACCTGGGTCCACCTGTATCAATCTCTTTTCACAAACATATAAAGGTTACACCATATAGTCTGCCAGTGCCGTGAGGTATGGTTCAGCCACAGTTTTTCCTGCCAATGAAACCTATCCCTGTCAATGAATTGGGATCCTCCGGCTGAAGGTAGGAGTATAAGCCGGAGATTGCATGAGACTGCGAAGCTATAGACAAAAGATTGGGAAGTGTCCCATTATCCAAGATCTGCCAGGGGTCTGGCCCATAAAATACTTTCAATGCCTTCGATAATTGCATGTATTTAAAACTATGTAGTAGGGGAATCGAGAACATGTCCTGCAGTTCCGTATGAGTCATCAAACAGCTGTCCCTAAGAAGGGACTGGACTGTGACCCTCTGGAGCTGTGGACAAAAAGCTAGGGAGGCCTGCATTCAGGAAGTTGGGGTTACCTAATACAGGCTGCAAAAATGCTTTAACCAAGTCCAGTTTCAGGTAAGGGCCAACCAGTCCTTATCTGCTGTCAGTTTTTTATGTTTACTCACTGGATCTGAATGATATTTAATTCCACATTCCAATAAAAGCAAGCCACAGAAAATACCTACTGTACTGTATGTTTCAGAGTAGGTATGCATCAGTACCAATACAGGGCATTACCTTTTGGACTGATATCTGACCCATGAAGGTTCACAAAGTACATGGCTGTAGTAGCATCGGCACTTTGAAGGAATGGAGTACCAGTCTGTCCATACTCAGATGACTGGTTGTTCTGTGGGAGAACTAGGAATGATTCCCTGTCATCAATGAAGTAAACAGTGCCCCTGCTGGAAAAGTTGGGGCTGATCCTGAATTTGGAAAAATCAAACCTGTGAACATACACAAAACGTACACTTCATTGGAGCAGAACTGGACTCAGTTCAAGCAAAGGCCTTTCTTCCCACAAGCAACAGATGTTGGTACGGTATGTTGCCTTCCTCCACTTGGGGATAAGGAGAACAGCACAGTATTTTCTCAGGTTGTTGGAACTCATATCTACCACAACCTTTGTGGTACCATAGACAAGGCAGCGCGTGAGAAGAGCTCAGTGGTACCTGCAAGGATGCTGTTTTCTACTCACCGATCCACTAACTTCTCTGATACCAATAAAAAGAGACTCTGGCCCCCTCTAGTGGTAACTACAGGTGCAGCACCTAGGAAAGGGAATCACTTTCTTCCAGCCCTGCTCAATATAATCTTGATGACAGATGCATCATTCCTCATATAGAAGGGGTATATTTCCCACCACAAAGCAAAGAGGGTATAGAATATAGCAGAAAGAGACAAACATATCAGTCTGCTGGAGTTCAGAGCAGCGTTTCATTCCCTGAAGCCCTTCTCAGCATTGGAAGAGAACAAAGTTTTACAGCTAAAGACAGACACTACCATAACAGTGTATTACATTAACAACCAAGATGGTACAAGATCCTCAAAACAGTGCAAGGAATCACTGGAAATGTGGGATCTAACCTATACTCTCCAAGTGCATATCTCTGCAGTCCACATGGCAGGGAAGGATAGTGTCCCAGCAGACTCACTCAGCAGGATGGGTCATGTTACACGAGTGGTCCCAGAAACAAGTTGCTATGGTCTGTTTTCAGGTAGTGAGGTGCTCCAGGGGTGGATGTTTTTGCATCTTGGGAGTGCAAGAAGCTGTCACTGTTCTGCTTCAAACTCGGTAACCGCCATGTCTAGGAACAGTCCCAGAAGATGTTCTCAGCATGCAGTGGGGAAACAGGCTCATTTATGCTTTCCTACCTTTTCCCTTGATACAAAAAATCCTTCTGAAAGTAGGGGTGGAACAGGTAACCCTGATGCTGGTAGTGCCAGACTGGCTCAGACAGTCATGGTACTCTGTTACTCCAGATATCCAAAAAAACTCACACTGTTCTCTGTGTTGAAACCTTCTAACAACCTCAGAATGCCAGGTGAACCATACAAACATAGAATCCCTTCACCTGAAGTCATGGTTCCTGAACGAATAGAGTTTTCAGACCTAAATCTCTTTACCCAGGTTATATTGGTCCTTAATGTGGCCAGATAGCCATCCACAAGGAAAACAGAACAGGTTAGAATGGAAAAATGTTTTCAGTCTGGTGTGGGAACAATTCTCATTCAGCTGACACAGAAACTGCACTAATGCTAGACTGTTTATTACATTTAAAGTCCCTGGGCTTAAAGCCAGCATCTTTAAAGGTGCATTTGTCAGCCATTTCTACATTCAGGTCCAAGTCTCAGCAGAATCTTTGTTTGCATATCCAGTGTTTGTGTTTCTTTCATGGCTTCTCACCTATGCATCGCCCTGTGAAGAAACCTATACCAGCTTGGGACCTGAACCTGGTCCTCACTTAGCTAGTGACTTACCCTGTTCAGTCTATGGTCACTACCAAGTTAAAAAACATTCCTGTTGGCTATTACATCACCAAGGAGGGCCAGCAAGTTACATATACTCTACACTGATCCCTCATACTTGATTTTTGAAAGGGAAAAAGTGGTGATCAGAACAAACGTACAGTTCTAACAACACGAGTGTATTAGTGATGTCATACATTAAGTAGCATCTCAGCCCTGAGCTGTTGCCCTGGTGATAGAACTTAAAGAGTGTTGAAAGCAACAGTATTTATGAGTCACCATGTAGTTTCTTTTGGCAATAATGCTTTTCTGGCAAAAGCATCAATATCCTCATTTTTCTTTTTGTTTTCTTTTGTTCCTGAACTAAAATATGGACTTTTGAAGCTTATAAAAGTCCTTGCTCCTGTGCCATGCCCACCGTGAAAAAATATCTTGGTACATTGCTGTACTGTTTACCATCAGAAACATGTGATAACACCATTCTAATGCATCCATAGCATGACGCTAGTATGTACATTCAACAGGTTACCTGAGTGGAAGGGATTTAAAAAAAATTGCAAGTGTGCATCCATCTTTAATGACTTAAGTCTTAATTACAACATTAGCTATAAAAGCTGGTTTAAAATACCTGAGAACATTTAAAATACACTGAAGATGAATGCAAGAATGTCAGAAAATTATTTTTGCTTAAGAACTAAATGAAGATGGCATTCAAACAACATGAAGTCTTGCTGTATTCTGACAATTGCAGGGATTCCCAACCTTTGAACTGCCCCAGAGAACAAATAATTAACTTTCTATGCAGGGCATAGAATGCTGAGCTGGAGCTCGGTTGAAGTCTCTGTCTGGAGTGATTCAAACCTAAACCATCAGATTCTTTACTCCGCCTCACTGAACGGTTGCTCCGGAGATTTCTCCTTCAGCTCGGTTCGAAAGTCAGTTAAAGTTTCAGTTTTCGACAGTTTTTAAACCGAAAAGTATCCACATAGTCGGTTCAGTCTCTGTCTGTGGTGCCGTGAGTACTAGATAGGAATTGTTCTGTTTTTCTGTGTGGAACTTGTAAAAGTGCGGCTCGGTTCAGCTGAACCGGCCATTTGATAGTGAAATTTGTGTGTTTACTTAGTGTGTGGTTACCGGTTCTTATCGGTTCTAAAAAAAACGTGTTTTGAAACTGTTTTTTCCAATACCCGTGACACGGTTGGGAACCGATAAGGGAATATTGCCTGGCGGTTGCCGAAAAAAGGGTACGTTTGGTTAGGTTGGCCATGTCTGAGAAACCCAAAAAAAAAAACGGGCCCACTGGGTTTCAACACTGCAGTGAGTGTGGGGAGGTCTTTGCTAAGGCCGATCCCCACACCACCTGTGTTTGTCTGGGGTTTGACCACCTCAATTCAGACTGCCAAATATGTAAAAGCTTTCCCAAATCTACCCTTGAGAAGAGATTAGGTAGACTGAGGGAAAAGGAGGCCGAGAAGTCCGCTGACCCGGATGGCCAGTCCGGTACGGTTTCAACCAAACCAGAAGGAGTGCCCTCTGACCAGGGCGATACTTCTTCAGGCAAAAGGAGAGCTGATTCTGAGGGATCGGTTCCAACAAAAAGAAAACGCAAAGATAGATCGACCGGTTTGGATGCAGAAGTTCATGTTCCGACCGCCGAAGAGATAGCCAGAGCGATTCAGATTGTGGAATCGCTCTGTCAGGTTCCGACCGATCCGGCTCCTTCTGGCAAGGGTTCGGTTTGGTTGGTTTCCCCGGTTCAAGAGTATACCCTTGAAGATTTTTATGAACCAAATTTGAAGAGGAAGGGGAATTTGAGGATGATGATGTAAGTGAAGGTCTGGATGTGCCTATGGAACTGGACATCTCCCCAGACAGACCTTCAGGTGTTTCCCCTCCTAGGCTTTCTGAGTCCCCTTCTCACTTTATGTTTTACAGAAAGGTGGCTGAAACCCTCCAGCTTCCTATGGAGGAGGCTGTGGAAGATCAAGAGGATCCTGATTATGTAGAGATGATGGACATCCCAGAGTCCAGGAGACTGTCTATTCCCCTCCATAAATCTTTTGGGAAACAGACACAAAAATCTTAAAGTCTCCTAACACTATACCTCCTGTGGATAGAAGAATGGACAAGAGGTATACACTTTCAGGCTCAGACACGGAGTTCTTATATCAGCAATGCAGCCATGTTGGGGTAGTGCAGGCTGCAGCCTGTGACAAGGCAAATATTCCTTGGCTTCACACTCCTGACAAGGACTCCAGGAAGATTGATGCCATAGCAAAGAAGCAGTACATGGCATCTTCTTTGGGACTCAGGCAGGCGAATTACATGGCCTATACAGCCAGGTACCAGAAGTCCAGGTGGGACACTGTACTGACACTGGCTAAACAGGCCTCCCCCCAGCTAGCCAAGGAGCTGGAGGCGGTGGCTGCAGATGGGGTTGAGGCATCTAAGGTTCAGTTTCATGCTGCTGTGGACTCTAATGATGTGTCATCGAGAGTCATGGCTACATCTGTGGCTCTTCGGAGGATGGCTTGGCTCAGATGTACTAGCCTCCCACAGGACACCCAGGCTAAGGCCATGGATTTTCCTGTAGTGGGTAATTAATTCTCTGTTTGGAGAGCAGACAGAGAATTACATGAAGAAAATGGATGAGTACAGGACCACTTACAGGAGTGCTCAGGCCAAGGAAAGGCAGGAAGCTCCTCAAAGGCAGCAGTCTAGGGGCAGGGGCAGGCCTTTTTACCAAGCGCAGGCCTCTTCTTCCTTTTCTCAGAGGAGGTTCTTCAGAGGTAGAGGCAGAAGGGGGATGAGCAGGGCTGCATCCACTCCTCAGCCTAAAGCCCCTGTCAAGCAGACACCCTGATGGGCCTGCCCGGGTCAACTCTCCTAGTCCAGTAGGGGGCAGGCCGGCTTACTTTGTCCAGGACTGGATGTCTGTTACATCTGACAAGTGGGTCCAGGAAGTAGTAAGCCAGGGACTGGTTCTCAGCTTCAAACAATTTCCAAAGATGACAGCCAGATCTTTTCCACCTGCAAATCTCTCGGAAACCCTTGCCCTAGAGGCAGAGGTTTCTTCTCTCCTAGCTTTAAGAGCTATAGAGAGAGTACCTACCCCACACTGGGGCAAAGGACTGTACTCCAGGTACTTCCTGACCCCCAAAAAGACAAGGGAGTGGTGACCCATCCTAGACCTAAGATATCTAAACAAACATCTTTTAAAACCAAAGTTCAAGATGATAACTCTGGGAATAATCCTTCCCTCTCTAAGGCCAGGGGACTGGCTAGCCTTCCTGGACCTCAAAGATGCCTACTTTCACATTCCCATCAGGTGCTCCCACAGAAAGTACCTCAGGTTCGAGTTGCCCTCAGGCCATTATCAGTTCAGAGCAATGCCCTTTGGCCTAACCTCAGCCCCAAGGGTTTTCACAAAGTGCCTGGCAGTAGTAGTTGCCTTTCTAAGAAGGCAAAAGTTTTCCATTTTTCCATATCTGGACAATTGGCTAATAGTGGGTCAGTCTCCAGACCAAGTCAAGTCTCGCCTGTAAGTGACCCAGCAAGTGCTCACTTCTCTAGGATTTCTTCTCAGCCTTCCCAAGTCAGTTCTCGAACCAGTCTAGCTTCTTACCTTTATAGGGGCAGAACTGGACACACTCAGAGCAAGAGCATTTCCTCCTCTAGAAAGGACAAGGGTTCTTATGGAACTAGCTTCTTCCTTCAGCCTTCGGGTATCTCGACCAGCAAGGCATTTCCTCCAGCTCTTGGGCCACATTGCAGCTTCAACAGCAGTGGTCCAAGGGACAAGATTCCAGATGAGGGATATTCAGTTCCACCTGAGAGCTCTCTGGTCTCAGAGGAAGGATTCCCTTACCAAACTGATCCCAGTGACTCTGACCTTGATCCAAGCCCTCCAGTAGTGGCAGGATCAGGACAATTTAAGACAAGGTGTTCCTTTTGTTACTCAGCCTTGTTCAGTGGTCCTTACCACGGATGCTTCTCTCCTGGGCTGGGGAGCCCATCTGGGGTCCCTTACTCCCCAGGGGCTGTGGTCCCCCCCAAGAATCCCTTCTCCACATCAATCTTCTAGAGCTCAGAGCAGTTTTTCTGGCTCTAAAAGCATTCTCACAGTCAGTACAGAACAAGATGGTTCAAGTCAGAACAGACAACACCACCACCATGTGGTACATCAACAAGCAGGGATGCACTCGGTCCACGGCCTTGTGCACAGAAGCCATGAAGTTGTCCCTGGCTTATTCCCTGCAAACCTCTCTTGTAGCAGTTCACCTTCCAGGCAAGGACAATGTGCTAGTAGATGCACTGAGCAGGATTTCTCAGGGCAATCACGAATGGTCCCTGGACCCTCAGGTGTTGAAAGTGATTTTTTTCAAGGTGGGGCACTCCAGAGATAGATCTCTTTGCAGCCCCAGACAATCACCAACTCCCTCTCTTTTGTTGCAGACCTCCAGTCTTGGGCTCAGTCCCTCTGGACGCCCTGATCCTGAATTGGGAAGGGAAGTTTATGTATGCCTTTCCCCCCTCCCCCCCCCCTTCCCACTCCTGTTCAAAGTTTTGGTAAAAATAAGGTCTCAACCTTGCAAGGTGATTCTGATTGCTCCAGGTTGGGCCAGACAGCCCTGGTACCCCTGTTGCTGTCCCTAGCAGTCCATCTTCCCCTGTCTCTTCCCAGGAATTACAACCTCTTAACATCCTCTCAGGGAAGGATTTGGTACCCCAATCTTCAGTCTCTCAATCTCAAAGCATGGCTCTTGAAGAGTTAAGAGTTTGCAGATCTGCATCTTTCCCAAGGGGTTCTGGATATCCTCAAGGCTTCTCGGAAGCCCTCCACCAGAAAGACTTACAACTCCAAATGGAAAAGATTCAGCATTTGGTGTTCTAAGAAGCATGTTTCCCCAGACACTACTGGATTGCCCACGGTTCTGGATTATATGGTCCATCTTAATGGCCTAGGCCTCAGACCAGCTACTGTCAAAGTACACTTGTCAGCTGTTTCTGCGTTTTTGTCAGTGGGGAATTCTTCCTCACTATCTTCCCATCCTGTGTTCTGTAAATTTTTTAAAGGATTGCTTCACACCAATCCTCCTTTTAGAGACCCTGCCCCTGCCTGGGATTTGAATGTTTGCATTGCTCATCTTATGCAACCCCCCTTTGAGCCGATGTCTTCAGCAGAGCTTAAGTACTTGCCTAGGAAAACTGTGTTTCTGGTAGCCATTACCTCTGCCAGGCGTATCAGTGAATTGCAAGCCCTGTCAGTGGAACCTGATTTTATCGCATTTCACAGGGATAAAGTGGTCCTTAGAACCAATAGAAGGTTCTTGCCCAAAGTGGTTTCAGACTTCCATTTAAACCAGTCTGTGTCTCTCCCTGTTTTCTTCACTGATCATTCTTCCTCAGGAGAGAGGAGGCTACACAGTTTAGATGTCAAAAGAGCCCTTAGTTACTACATAGAGCGTACCAAGGGTCACAGGTTTGACTCCTCAGTTGTTCCTCACTTATGGAGAAGTAGGAAAGGGCAAACCTGCCACCTAAAGATCTATTGCCAGGTGGATTGTGTCTTGTATACAATTCTGCTATGAAAACTGGGAAAAACTCCACCCTCAGGCCTGAGGGCTCATTCCACAAGAGGTGCAGCTGCTTCCCTGGCTGCTGCCAGGGATATCCCTCTCTTAGAAATTTGTCAAGCAGCCACCTGGAAAACAGTCCATACCTTTACCAAGCATTACTCTCTGGATATCCAGGCTAGGAGTGATGCTCGGTTTGGCACAGCAGTACTTCAGAGCCTATTCCCAAAGTAGGGTCTGTCCCTCCTCCATGGAGGTACTGCTTGGTAGTCTGCAGTTGTCAGAATACAGCAAGACGTCTTGTTGCTTGAAGAAAAAATTACTCACCTTAGTAATTATGTTTCTTCTGATGGAGTCTTGCTGTATTCTGACCTCCCTCCCTGCCTCCCCTCTCAGAACCTGTTTTTGGGAAGTGGGTGAGCAGGTGCAGTGTTGCACCCCAGGGGTGTTTTTTGCTTGCACCCTCCTCCTTTTTGTTTGGGTGCTGATTTATTATTGTTATTTATAGTACATTGGGTTTTGTTTTTTGGGTTTCCTGACTTGAGTCTTCCTTGGGAAGCCAAAACTTTTTTTCAGCCAGTTGGCTAGTAAGAGTTTTTTTACAATTTCACAAAGAATTTTTAGTTTAGTTGGGCTCGTAAGAATCTGACAGTTTAGGTTTGAATCACTCCAGACAGAGACTTCAACCGAGCTCGAGCTCAGCATTCTATGCCCTGCATAGAAAGTTAACTATTTGTTCTCCGGGGCAGTTCAAAGGTTGGGAATCACTGAAATGGTCAGAATACTGTGTAACCCCCCTGCAAATGGGGGTTCCCAAAAGACTTCCAGGAGCTTGCTTGAATGCTCCAAGCCTGAATGGTGTTTGGCATTTAAGCCATTTATCAGTGAGTGTTTTTAGAGCCTCTGGTACTGTCTCTTTAAGAGCTGTCTGCTTGCAGACATAATTAGTTTGTATGGAGGGACTGTGTGCTTCTCTGAGTACCACTCAGCTGCTGCCAATTCACTTCATTTTGCAGTCACTAGGAGTGCAAAGGGAACCTATCTGAAAGATGTAACTGTTTGCCAGAAATTATTTAGAGTAATAATGAAATTACAGTTTGTCTAACCTGCTTTCTTTGCAGTCAGAACTGTGTCTGCTAGTTCCCCATTCTAGTTTTGAACTGCTGAACTGGACCAATCAGTGTGGGTAAGCTAGCTCTAAAATGGTGCCTTGGACGAATCAGAACTTGGACTCATAATCTGAGCCAGCCACAAGAGGATTGTATGGGCAGTGACTCTGGGAGATGTAGTTTAGACTTCAGTGCCTTTTTGGACCAACAGCAGCAGTCTATTGTGAGTGACAGCCAATCCAGTCAAGAACTGGGAGGAACTCAAAGGAAGTGCCCGGTTTTGTCGGTTGGAGTTTCAGTTGAGCTTTGGCAGTGAAGAAGGAAGGAGCCCTGTGCTTTTTCAGTGTGCAGTTTTAGTCAAAAAACGTGTGTAAGGCCCAGAGTTCCGGTCTGCAGCTTGTTGGGACTGAACTGTCCCTGTGAAAAGAATCAAAGGATCTCTGAAGAGTAGAAACCAGGCTCACCCTGTAGAAGACTGGAGGAATTGCTGAAAATTACACTCGGTCTGTCAGGAACTGAATCTGCTGTGTGTTCTCCGGTATTGTGCAGTAATTGCGATCGGGATACAGATGCAGCCTGCCTGGTATAGCGTGCTTTTTATATGGATGTGTGAAGAGGTTTATGCACCTCAAGTGAGCCCTGCTGACATTGAAGGACCCTATCTTATTTGGAGGTCGTGAGTACTAATTCAGGGTCGCTCCCTGTTGAATTGCCACATTAAATCCAAATGGAATTACTGTACTGCTGACTGTTTAATTCTCCTTTCTCTGTGTGAAAGGGCCCCTACCAGCTGCCACGGTTTGACTAGCCTACTAGGGCTTGGGTACCCAGGACAGTAACTGATAGGGATAGGCCTGCACAGAGCCATAGGTAGATTATTAGAGTGATAAGCTAGTTAACCTGATTTCCCTGTCCTGTTATATCCCCTAAATAAATCAGAGCTGCTTGTTTCAGCAAAGTTATACTGCCTGAGGTATTTGTCTATGTTAAAGTACTGTACTGTGATTGTTGCACTGTATCTCATTTCTACAGGAGGTCCCAGTGCGGAACCAGACCTGGGGGTAAGTGTATACTGTGAAGGTAATTCTGATATTGTGTATGGGCCACTAATGGGAAGAAAGGGGGGTTGCAGTGTCCCAGAGGGCTGTGACCAAGTTAGTTTAACTATTGCAAACCCTGACCTCTGGGTGGAGGCACCCGCCATTGGATCCAGGCCCCTCAACCTGTTAGTGGCAAATCAGGCAGGGGTAGTAGCTCCTGGGATAGCGCCATCTAGGGGTTACAACTGCAAGACTCCATTAGAAGAAACATAATTACTAAGGTGAGTAATTTTTTCTTTTCTGCTGACTGAAAAAGTGCAACGAAAATGTTTTCCCACAAAAGCTAATTTCAGCTACAGTTAATAAAGCTATTAGCATGCCTGTGAAATCTACTTTTCTAGGTACCTCCTATGCTGCGCACCATGATTTTTGTTTTCTGAATCCTAACATTTGTCAGGTCTGCATTGCTATTTCTAAGCAAAATGTGGTGGCCATCTTTTTTTCTTGAGAAAAAAACTAAATTAAAACATTTGTAAAATAAGCAAATTTGGTGGAACAAGAAAATTGCACCACTAAATAAAACTGGAAGATGCTTGAGACCGTTAATAGATAACAAAAAAATAAAAAGGGTAGGGTCAATTTTTTGGGCCCACTTCTGTCGCACTGCTGCTTTAAGTTCAGAGTCTGCAGTGCGGTCACTCTCCTTGCCGTTCTAGTCTCAGATGTATCTCTCTGCTGAAGACATCAGTTGCCCCAGAGTCCTGTTCCAGTCCTGGTGGTTAAATTTCCTTAGTTTGGACTACCATTTTCTTATTTTGGAAAAATTGAAAATGTATTCGATACTCTGCATTAGCTGAATTGAGTTTTATTGTGTTTTAGCAGACTTTCTCGGTTCTGCTCCAGTTCCTGGAGTCGAGAAAACAGAGGTTTGCATCAGTTCTGGGTTTGGGTTTCTGATATTACAAGTGTTAAACAAGCATTTGTCAATGCTGAATGTTTGCTTGCTGGCATTGGCATTGGTAGTGTAGGAGTTAGAGAGCTGCATAATAGGAATGGCAGTGAAGTAATGAACTGAAGCCAACCCACCACCACCCTGCAGAGACTGACAGGCATTGGGGTGTGCCTTTGGGTCGTCAGGCATAACGGCCACTCCATTTCACCACACCCTACCCTGCAGACACCGACAAGTGTCACGGTGTGCCTTGGGGTCTTTGGCCCTTATGCTCACCCTATTCCATCAGGAAATACGGTGAGATGGGTGCTGTATAGGAGAATGGGGTGAACTTTGGGGTCGAAGAGTCCAAGGCACACCTCGATGCCTCTCACTGGCTGCAGGGTGTGGAATGGTATGAGCATTACAGGCGAGAATCCCAAGTCACAACCTTGATGCCTGTCAATCTCTGCAGGGTGGTGCGTTATGGTCAGAAACCCTAACGCCTCAGGCGTTCGTTGGCATTTTCACTCCAAATTTTCAACATGGGTTTTTTGTGACCCCCACCTTATGAACAGTGGCAATATCAGTGCATTAGCTGAAACCTGATTTTGCACAGCGACTACGCCATTTGGCACCACAGGTGTGAAAAAACATTTTGAACAGGATGTGAAAAATGACAGCTGTACTGTTCATGGGGAGGTGCAAAAATGGCAATGTTGAAAATCTGCTGTGAAAATATAAAAAAAAACTGGTGAAGTCACGAGCATGTGTAGAAACTGCGCAACGCACACCCATAATGCAATTAGTTTGGGGAATTTTTACAGCAGATTGTCAACACAGGCATTTTGGAACCTCTGCTCATGAACAGTGTCACTGTGATTTTCTTAATCTGTCCTGAACAGTGATTTCTCTCAGCGACCACACATTTCTGCACTGGAAGTGTGAAAACACATTTTGGCCATGGTGTGAAAAATGACAGCTGTACTGTTCATAAGGAAGTGTGGAAAAATGCCAGTGGTGAAAATCTGGACTGAAAATAATTAGAAATCCATGCACTTACGAGGGTGTGTGGAAACTGCACAATGGTCGCTCGTAACTCATTCATTTTATGGACTTTTTTCACCAGATTTTTAACATAACCATTTTAAGACCTCTGCTCATGAACAGTGTCACTGTGATTTTCTTAATTTGTCCCGAACATTGATTTTGCACACCAACTGCACCATTGTGCGCTACATGTATGGAAACACATTTTGGGTGAGATGTGAAAAATGACAGCTGTACTGCTCATAAGGAGGTGTGGTAAAATGGCAATGTTGAAATCTGGAGTGAAAATGTTGAAAATTGGCGAACTTACAAGCGTGCATAGGAGCAGCGCAACGCATGATCATAAAACAGTCATTTTTGGCAATTTTTCACCAAATTTTCAACATAGGGTTTTGGGGGCCTACCTCATGAGCTGGACACTGTCATTTAATAAATTGGTCCCCAAAGGTGGTCCCACACAGTGACCGCGAAATCACCTTTCAGGGCCGATTAACAAAATGACAGTGACAGAATTCATGAGGTGGGGTCCCAAAACCCCCAAGTTGAAAATTTGGTGAATAAATTCCTCAAAATGCCTGAGATATACATCAAAGTTGAAAAAAACCCTATTTATTCCATTATACAGCTTACCGGCATTTCCTCAGTTCGCGGTCAGCTTTGAAGAGTGCAGACGTGTTCAAACATCATGAAGTCTTGCTGTATTCTGACTATTGCAGTTAGCCTCAGCACTCAAACTGCCCTGTAGAGTAGAGGGTTAATTTTCTATACAGGGCATAGAACGTTGCGCTTGAGCTCGGTTCAAACCTCTGTCTGCTGCACTTTGAAGCGCAACTGTCAGATTCTTTACTCTGCCTAACTGAACAGCCGCTCCGGAGATTTCTCCTTTGCTCACGGTTCATAAGTCATTTAAAGTCCTTGGTTTTACCGATTATTTTTTGCAAGTTTCGGTTCAGAGCTCTGACTGTGGTACAGTAAGTACTACGTAGTGAACTAGACATAGTAAGCTTGTGGAAATTGTAAAAGTTGATTTTTCGACCAGTTCGGCTGAACCGGCCGTTTAGCGATTTATATATTCGGTCTTTGTTTTTAAACTTAGAGTGTGGTTACCGGTCCTTATCAGTTTTAAAAAAAAATGCATTTTCGTGTGTTTTTTTTCCAATACCCATGACACGGTTAGAAACCGATAAGGGTGTCTTGCCTGGTTGTTTGCCATAAAAAGGGTAAGTTTGTGGTTAGGATGGATATGTCTGAGAAACCCAAAAGATAAACCGGGCACACTGGGTTTCAACACTGCAGTGTGTGTGGGGAGGTCTTTGCTAAGGTTGATCCCCACGCCACCTGTGTTTATTGTCTGGGGTTTGACCACCTCAATTCAGACTGCCAAATCTAAAAAATTTCCTAAGTCTACCCTGGAAAAAAGATTAGGTAGGCTTAGGGATAAGGAGGCTATGAAGTCCGCTGACCTGGATGGCCAGCCCAGTTCGGTTCTGACCGAACCTGAGGGAGTGCCCTCTGACCAGGACGATACTTCTTCGGGCAAGAGGAGAGCCAATCCTGAGGGATCGGTTCCTAAAAAAAGAAAAAGAAAAGAAAAATCGTCTGGTTTGGTTCCAGAGACCTATTTTCTGACCACCAAAGAGATTGCCAATGCGATAAGGATTGTAGAATTGCTTCGTCCAATTTCGTCTGATCTGGTGCCTTCTGGCAGGCATTAGGTTCGGTCGGTTCTTCCCATTCAAGATTATGCCCCTGAAGATTTCTATGAACCGGATTTGGAGGGGGATGAAGATTATGATGATGATGATGGTGTGGGAGGTCTGGTTGAGCCCATTGAACCGGACATCTCCCCAGACAGGCCTTCTGGTGTTTCCCCTCCTAGGTTTTCTGAGTCCCCTTCCCATGACATGTTTTACAGGAAAGTGGCAGAAACTCTCCAGCTCCCTGAGGAAAAAGCTGTAGAGGAACAAGAGGAACCTGATTATGTGGAGATGATGGACATCCCAGAGTCCACAAGACTGTCTATTCCCCTTTATAAGTCTTTTGGGAAACAGACACAAAAGATTTTAAAAACTCCAAATTCTGTACCTCCTGTCGACAGAAGGATGGACAAAAGGTACACCTTATCAGGTTCTGGTACAGAGTACTTGTATCAACAGTGCAGCCATGTTGAGGTTGTGCAGGCTACAGCCTGTGATAAGGCTAATATACCCTTGGCTTCACACCCCCAGATAAAGATTGGGACTCAGGCAGGCTAATTATATGGCCTATGCAGCCAGGTAGCAGAAGTCCAGGTGGGACACTGTACTGGCACTGGCTAGGCAGGCCTCCCCCCAGCTAGCCTCGGAGCTGGAGGGGGTGGCTGCTGATGGGACTGAGGCATCTAAGGTACAGTTCCATGCTGCTGTGGACTCCAATGATGTGTTCTCTAGAGTCATGGCTACATCTGTGGCTCTTCGGAGAATGGTTTGGCTCAGATGTACTAGTCTCTCACAGGACACCCAGGTTAAGGCCATGGATTTCCCTGTGGTGGGTAATTCTCTGTTTGGGGAGCAGACGGAAAATTACATGAAAAAGATGCATGAGTATAGGACCACCTATAGGAGTGCACAGGCCAAGGAAAGGCAGGCGACTCCTCAAAGGCAGCAGGCTAGGGGTAGGGGAAGACCTTTTCATAGGCCTTTCTAACAAGCACAGGCCTCTTCTCCCTTTCCTCAGAGAGGGTTCTTCAGAGGGTGAGGCAGAAGGGGGATGAGCAGGGCTGCATGCATCCCTCAGCCTAAGGCTCCTGCCAAGCAGACACCCTGATGTGTCAGCCCGGGTCGACTCCACCATTCCTGTAGGAGGCAGGCTGGCTTACTTTGTCCAGGACTGGATGTCTGTTACCTCAGACAAGTGGGTCCTGGAGGTAGTAAGCCAGGGGCTGGTTCTCAGCTTCAAGAAATGTCCAGAGCTGAGGGCCAGATCTTTTCCATCTGCAAGCATCTCTGAAACCATTGCTCTAGAAGCAGAGGTTTCATCTCTACTGGCTCTCAAGGCTGTGGAGAGAGTTCCTACATTGCACAGGGGCAAAGGTCTGTACTTCAGGTACTTCCTTACCCCAAAAAAGACAGGGGAGTGGCGACCCATCCTAGACTTAAGACACCTGAACAAACATCTTTTAAAACCAAAATTCATAATGGTGACTCTGGGAATAATCCTTCCCTCTATAAGGCCAGGGGACTGGCTAGCCTCCCTGGACTTAAAAGATGCCTACTTTCACATTCCCATCAGGTGCTCCCACAGAAAGTACCTCAGGTTCGAATTGCCTTCAGGCCATTATCAGTTCAAAGCTATGCCCTTCGGCCTGACGTCAGCTCCAAGGGTATTCACAAAATGCCTAGTGGTAGTAGTTGCCTTTTTAAGAAAGAAAAATATTTCCATACCGGGACGACTGGCTCATTGTGGGTCAGTCCCCAGACCAAGTCAGGTCAGGCCTTCAAGTGACTCAGCAAGTACTCACTTCCCTAGGATTCCTTCTCAATCTTCCCAAGTCAGTTCTCGAGCCTGTACAGCTCTTCACCTTCATAGGTGCAGAGTTGGATACAGTCACAGTATGAGCGTTTCTTCCCCCTGGAAAGGGTAAGGGCTATTGTAGAGCTGGCTTCTTCATTCCACCTTCTGGTCTCTTGGCCAGCAAGGCACTTCCTTCAACTTCTAGGCCACATGGCAGCTTCTACAGCAGTGGTTCAAGGGGCCAGATTTCAGATGAGGGACATTCAGTTTCACCTGAGGGCCTTTTGGTCTCAGAAGAAAGATTCTCTAACCAAACTAGTTCCAGTGACCCAGACTCTGATCCAGGTGCTCCAGTGGTGGCAGGATCAGGGCAACCTCAGGCAAGGAGTCCCATTCGTCACTCAGTCTCACTCTGTGGTCCTAACCACGGATGCTTCTCTATTGGGGTTGGAGCCCATCTGAGGGCTCTCACAGCCCAGGGACTGTGGTCCCCTCAGGAATCCCTTTTTCATATCAATCTCCTTGGAACTCAGGGAGGTCTTTTTGGCCCTGCAAGCTTTCTCTCAGTCAGTGCAGAACAAGGTGGTTCAGGTCAGGACAGACAACACCACCACCATGTGGTACAGCAACAAGCAGGAAGGCACTAGCTCCATGGCCTTGTGCACGAAAGCCATGAAATTGTGGTCCCTAATTTATTCTCTGCAGACCTCTCTTGATAGCAGTCCACCTTCCAGGGAAGGACAATGTGCTATCAGATGCATTGAGCAGGATCTCCCGGGGCAATCACGAATGGTCCCTGGACCCTAAGGTGTTGAAAGTGATTTTTTCAAGGTGGGGCACTCCAGAGATAGATCTCTTTGCAGCCCCAGACAATCACCAACTTCCTCTGTTTTGTTGCAGACCCCCAGTATTGGGCTCAGTCCCTCTGGATGCTCTGATTTTGAACTGGGAAGAGAAATTTCTATATGCCTTCACTCCCTTTCCTCTACTGTTCAAGGTTTTGGTCAAGGTAAGTTCACAACCTTGCAAAGGGATTCTGATTGCTCCAGACTGGGCCAGGCAGCCTTGGTACCCCCTGTTGCTGTCCCTAGCAGGCCATCTTCCTCTGTCTCGTCCCAGGAATTACAACCTGTTAACCTTCTCTCAGGGGAGGATTTGGTACCCCAATCTTCGGTCACTCAATCTCAAGGCATGGCTCTTGAAGAGTTAGAGTATGCAGATTTGCATCTGTCCCAAGGGGTTCTAGATATTCTCAAAGCCTCTCGGAAGCCTGCCACCAGAAAAACTTACAACTCCAAATGGAAAAGATTCAGCATTTGGTGTTCCAAGAAGCATATATTCCCAGACACTGCTGAATTGTCTACAGTTCTGGATTATATGGTTCATCTTAATGGCCTGGGTCTCAGACCAGCTACTCTCAAAGTACATTTGTCAGCTGTTTCTGCTTTTCTGTCAGTGGGAAAGCCTTCTTCACTGTCATCTCACCCTGTATTCTGTAAATTTTTCAAGGGATTGCTTCATACCAATCCCACCCTTTAGGGATCCTACCCCTGCTTGGGATGTTAATGTTTGCATTGCTCAGCTTATGCAACCCTCTTTTGAGCCTTTGTCTTCAGCAGAGCTTAAGTACTTGACTTGGAAAACTGTGTTCCTGGTAGCTATTACCTCTGCCAGGTGTATCAGTGAATTGCACTCTCTGTCAGTGGAGCCTGATTTTATCTCATTCCATAGAGATAAGGTGGTCCTTAGAACTAATAGGAGGTTTTTACCTAAAGTGGTTTCAGATTTTCATCTGAACCAATCTATCTTCCTGGACATAAGTCTCCACCACTCATTCACACTAGTGGGATTAGCGCCAGAGGCACTAAGACCCATCGGGAACAAACTTTTTGCTGGAGGGTCGGCGCGAGAGATGGCGCCGCGAGACACGGCGCCGCGAGCAGCGGCTCGAGCGGTAATGACCATCTCGGCGACGACCATCCAACCGCCTCAGTTCCTTTTTTCCCACCGTCAGAGGCGCTTCAGTGACGACGCCGCCGCTTGTCGGGAGTCAAACTTCAAACTAGCGCATAGTTTTCAGTTTGTTTTTTTGTAACTTTATCACGATAAGTAGTATCGCTTAATTTTATTCTATTTTCGTTAAATTTTTCTAATATTTAAATTTTACTTGAAGAAGTCTCGGCCTACTGGACGGAGTCGGCCATGAGCAGGTCAGGTGACGGTAAGGAGACTTCGTATGAAAGCTGTTCAGTCAGCCGGGCTGGGTCCGGTCAGCCTCCTTCTCCTCAGCGGGTTCCGATAACGGTCAGTCCGATGCCCGGGGATGGGCTGTCCTCTCGCCGCATAAAATAACGTCGCGATTTTCGGCACTGCTCGCCTCGATGTTTCCTCGCCCACAGGTCAAAAAAGAGAAGGCATCACCGAGGTCGCCCTCCGGTATGCCCGCGCCGACGCCGGGTTATCGCTTTAGTTGCCGTCTCCTTCTTCGGAGTCGCCAACTCCGTAATCGCCGCCCCGACATCGGAGCCCCTCCTGCCTATAGGTAGGACTCCAGATGAGCAGTTTCATCAGTGGGCCGCCTTATGGGAGCAATGGGCTCGAGGTTGGTTCTTCTGCCTGGCTCGGTTGCCTCGGAGCCCCGGCCCTCCGCGATCAGGTAGGGTGGTTGGACCTTCTAGTCGTGTGGCGCCTTCTTCGGTGCCAGCGATCTGCTTAGGTGTTTCACATGGCTGCGGCGCAGGGGCCTCCGATGCCCTTATCTCCTGGTTTTTTTCCTTCTAGCTTTCAGTTCCTGGGCTCTTCCGCGCCTTCCGCAGGGTCTGTTGGCTTGTCGGGCGCCTGCTGTGCCGCTGGGTCTTGCGGGCGCTCAGTTCAGTGCCGCTGTTCAAGCGGTGCCACCGTGGTGCTGATAGGGCGCGCCTGCTTATGCATCGCCTCTGGCGCCGCTTATGCTGGGCTCGTCATGGGTGCCGCGGCGCATCGCTGCCGCTGCTGCGCGCTGTCGCCCGCTGCGCCACCGGGGCGCTATGGGTCACAGGTTCTTCGCGCCAAGGCGCCCTCGGCTGCCTTCAGCCTGCTTTTGCCTCGCCGCAGCCCTTGGGACTCTCCTGTTTTTCTGCTATTTCCTCCTCTCCTACTTTTCACTCCTTTCCTGTCCAAACAGTCCTTTCTGGACCATCAGGAGATGATAGTTGAGTCTGACCCAGACCTTCGGTTGGGTGATGAAGTGGAGAAACAGGATCTTTCTGCTACAGAGCCTGTGGTCGAGGACCTGTCCTTAAGTCTCTGTTGAAGAACCTGGGATCCACTCTTTCTCTCCAGACTACAGACATCGATCCTGGGAAGATATTAAGACTCCAGTATCTTCATGCTTCGGAGATCCCTACGGATTTGACTCCTCCGATCCAGCCTTCCTTCGAGACGCTGTCTCAAATGGTATGGAATAATCCTGCTCTTATTCCCTCAGTGGCTAAATCCATTGATAAGAAGTATTCAGCTCCCAAGGATCGTCCCATTTTGGCATCCCAAGCCTTTACGGATCCTATTGTAGTCCTGGCAGAGAATGACAAGGTCGTTCTTCCTCAACTACTACAGCTCTCACCTATTAACAAAGAGTCTCGTAAGATTGATACATTAGGTAAGAGAGTCTTGCTGCCTCCACTCTAAGTATGCGTGTTGCCAGTTATCAAGGCTATTTTCTCAGTATGAGTATATCCTGTGGCACTCTATGAAAAGAATGGTTGAAGCTCTTCCAGATTCGATTCCAAGTCAGAGCTTCTTCTGACCGTTATTAGAGGTATTGAGTCCAATAACCAACAGGTCAAAGCACGCCATGTTCGACACTGCTTCTCGCTCAGCAACCATGATTTGTACTGGCGCCATTCCTGCTGCGTACTTCAGCTACGAATGATGCTCAGCAGCAGGTGATGGCGCTGCCTTTGATGGCTCTTCTTTTTGGCCCTCAGGTGGAGCAAGCTCTTGAGGCCACTCAAAAGACTTAGATCGGCCATTAAGTTGGCCAGACCTCCCCCTGCCCCTCTGGGGGCATGTGAACAGACGTCAGTTTCATAGTCATCAGTCCTTTGAGGCAGAGGCGGGGAAGCTTCCATAAAAAGCCAACCTGCCCAACCTCAAAAGAAGGCGCGGCAGAAAGCGCGGGGCCTAAAGCTCCCAAGCGCTACCTTTTGAGTCGTTGGCCCAAGTTCCATCCACTCTGCCCGAGGTGGAACCTTCTCCTCCGGGGAGGTCGCCTGATGTACTCTACAACCAGTGGAAGTCCATACCTGGACAAATGGGTCCTTCGGATAATTGAGAGGTTATTCTCTCAATTTCTTGGAAACCCCGAATTGTCCTCCCAGGCGACAACCCAGGTTGTCGGCCTCTCAGTCAGACCTCCTCACCCGCGGAGATCCAGGGCCTTCTGAACAACAGGGCAATAGAACTGGTGCCCTCAAGATCATAAACACAGGTTCTACTCATTACTTTCTGGTTCCAAAGAAATCTGGGGATGCGCCCATTCTAGACCTCAGAAAGTTAAACAAATTCCTCCCCAGGGAGAAATTCAAGATGATTTCTAGGTACCCTGTTACCCTTGCTGCATCAGCACGACTGGCTGGCCTCTCTGGATATGCAGGATGCTTACCAGCATATCCCGTCCACCGACCCACCAAGTTCCTCAGGTTTGTAGCTTTGGGTCAGCATTATCAGTTCAGAGTCTGCCCTTTGGGCTATCCTCGGCGCCATGAGTTTTTACAAAGTGTTGTGCAGTTCTCATGGCGCATCTCCAGGAAAATCGGACTCCGAGTGTTTCCCTACCTGGACGATTGGCTTCTAGCGCTCCTTCCGCCAAGGGACTTTGGAAGCCGTGGTAACGATTCCTCGTCTTCTCACGCCCATGGGAGTTCTGCTGAATTTGAAAAAATCTCAACTGCAACCTCCCAGAGGTCCTTTTCATAGGGACGCTTCTAGACACCTCTTCAGCGAAGGCTTCCTTCCAGAGGACAGAAGACTCTACATCCTTGAATGGCCCGTTACATCAGGGAGAACCAATCGTTACAGCTCTCGATGCAACGCATGTTGGGTCCTCATGGCGCCTCGGGTCTTCACTGTCCTCTGGCCTGACTGCACATGAGAACCACCCAATGGATGCTCTCCACTCAGTGGTCCCCGATCTCTCACCCCAGTCTTATCCCATCAAAGTGACGGAGCCTTCAAGGTCTCTCACCTGGTGGTCTCAAGAGCAATCTCCTGGAAGGATTCCCTTGCTCCTCCGGATCATCAGATCTCCATCACCACAGACGCATTGCTAATGGGATGGGAGCTCACTGTCTCTCTCTCCACACTCAAGGGTAAATGGACTCATTTAAACTCATCTCCACATAAATGTCCTGGAGATGAGAGCGGTCCTCTATGCAATCCGAGCTCTGAAGGATGTCCTTTGTCACAAGAACATTCTCCTTCAAACGGACAACAAAGCAGTGATGTATTACATCAACAAGCAAGGCGGTGTTATTCTTATTCTCTTTGCAGGAAGCAATGAGGTGTGGGAGTGGTGTTTGAGCATGTCTCTGATTCAAGCTGTTTATCTGCCAGGTATACAAAACGACCCAGCAGATCACCTCAGCAGAATGGAGGCAGACCTCACGAGTGGTCTCGATCCAGCCGTAGCTCGGTCCCTGTTCAAAGAGTGGGACTCCAGACCTGGACCTTTTGCATCCCCACTCAACGAAAACTGCTCTCTTCTGCTCCAGAAATTCAGGGCCTGGCATTTTCTGTCAGGATGCGTTCAGGCCGTGTGGACAAAACGCTTTTATCGCCTTTCCACCGCTTCCTCTAATCCAGAGAGTACTCTCAAGTTCGAGTCTCAGGGGACCAAGATGATTCTCATTGGTCCTTCCTGGCCTCGGCAACTATGGTTTCCTCTACTCAGCAGTATGTTGGCAGCCTCTCCGAGACCACTTTGCAAATCAGTCTTTTGACTCAGGGTTCGTTGGTCCATCCTAACCTGAAATCACTTCACCTTCATGCTTGGCTCTTGAAGAGATAGAAGTGAATCGGTTCAACGCCTCTCAGAGTCTCAGACATCCTTCGGCTGCTCGAAGCCAGCCACCTAAAAACGTACGCTCCAAATGGAAACGTTTCTCTCTGGTGTGCAAAATCCTCTTTGAATCCCTTTTGTCCTTCCTGGCAAGGTTCTGGAGTATCTTTGGACCTGTCAAACTTAGGTCTTCAGTACTCCACAGTTAAAGTTCACCTTAGTGCCATCTCAGCGTTCCATGAGCCGGTTTCTTCCTTAACTCTGGCTCAGTTACCTATGGTGAAGAGATTTCTTAAGAGGGATTCTCCATTCCAGACCCCTGTTAAGCGTCCAGTTGCAGCCTGGGACATTAACCTGGTGCTGGACATGCTCACTGGAAGCCTTTGAACCCTTAGCTACCTGTGAGCTAAAATTTCTTACCTGGAAGACTGCCTTCCTGGTGGCCATTACCTCAGCCCGCAGGGTCTCTGAGATACATGCCCTGATTACGACCCTGATATCTGTATTCCATAAAGACAAGGTAGTTCTCCGACTATCCTAAATTTCTTCTGCAAGGTTGTGTCAGAATTCCATCTAAACCAACCTCTGGTACTTCCCGCTTACTTCGCTTAATTTCCAAAATGAAGGGGAACGAGCTCTTCATTCCTTGATGTTAAGAGAGCTTTGCGTTCTATTTAGATAGAACCAAGGATGTTCGCAAGACTCAGCAACTGTTCATTTCTTTTCAGCGACACCTGCTAGGGTCAACCTGTCGCTATTAGATGCATCTCTTCATGGTTAGTGGCATGCCTTCGCCATTGCTATTCCATGGCTCAAGTTAAATTAGAAGGTAGAGTGTACGCCACTCTACTAGGGCGGTCGTTGCATCCCTAGCGGAAGTGCAATGTTCCAAGTGCAGTTATATGCAACGCCGCCACCTGGAGCTCAGTGCATACCTCGCTAAACACTATGCACTGGATGTTCATGCTAGGCGACATTCCGCATTCGGCAGAACTATCCTTAATGGGCTTCTATCTTAGGCCAACGTGAGCTCTGGCTCTCCTGCCGCCCTTTTGGGAGATTATCAGCTTGGTACTCTCCCACTAGTGTGAATGAGTGGTGAGACTTATGTCCAGGAAGATAGGAAAATTTACGTACCTGCCGTAATTCTTGATCTTCTTGGCCGAGTCTCCACCACTCATTCCCACCCCTCCATCCCCCGAGCTCACTGGCTGTATTGGTCTTCACCCCTCAAATCTTAGGGCCTGAGGACTTCTTTGCTGACCCTTCTTACACGGGTCATATGGACTATCTTATGTCCGTTTTAATGTTGGGTTTACTTTTACGTTAGTTGCGCTGCACCTCCTTGGTAAAAAAAGGTACTGAGGCGGTTGGAGGGTAACGTCGCCGAGATGGTCATTACTGCTTGAGCCGCTGCTCCGAGGCGCCATGTCTCGCGCGCCATCTCTCGTCCGACCCTCCAGCAAAAGTTTGTCTCGATGGGTCTTAGTGCCTCCGGCGCTAATCCCACTAGTGTGAATGAGTGGTGGAGACTCGTCCAAGAAGATCAAGAATTAAGGTAGGTACGTAATTTTCCTATGTCTCTCCCTGTGTTCTTCACTGATCATTCTTCTTCAGGAGAAAGAAGTTTACACAGTTTGGATGTTAAAAGAGCCCTTAGTTACTACATTGAGCCTACTAAGGCTTACAGATTTGATTCCCTTCAGTTGTTTCTCACTTATGGGGAAGTGGGTAAGGGCAAACCTGCCACTAAGAGAACTATTGCCAGGTGGATTGTCTCTTGTATTCAATTCTGCTATGAGAAGCTAGGCAAAATACCTCCCTCAGGCCTGAGGGCTCATTCGACTAAGATTCAGCTGCTTCCCTGGCTGCGCTAGGGATATTCCTTTCATAGAGATATGTAAAGCAGCCACCTGGAAAACAGTCCATACATTTACCAAGCATTACTCCCTGGACATCCAGGCTAGGAGTGATGCTCAGTTTTAAATAGCAGTACTGCAGAGCCTATTCCCAAGGTAGGTTCGATTCCTCCTCCATGGAGGTACTGCGTGTTGTCTGCAATAGTCAGAATACAGCAGACTTCATGTTGTTTGAAGAAAAGTTACTCACCTTAGTAATTATGTTTCTTCTAATGGAGTCTTGCTGTATTCTGACCTCCTCCCTACCTCCCTCTCAGAACCTGTTTTTGGGAAGTGGGCTGGCAGGTGCAGTGTTGCAATCCTGGTGCATTTGGGTACTCCTCCTTTTAGAGAGGGGGAGTGGGTTATATTATTAATTTAACAGTCTTAAGTTGTTCACTACCTGGTTTTTGATTTTGGATTTCTTGACTTGAGTCTTTTGGGGATACAAAATATTTGGTTGCCATTTGGCTAGTAAAAATTTTACAATTTCCACATAGTAGTTAGTTAGTATTAGCTCATAAGACTCTGACAGTTGTGCTTCAAAGTGCAGCAGACAGAGGTTTGAACCAAGCTCGAGCTCAACGTTCTATGCCCTGCATAGAAAATTAACCCTCTACTCTCCGGGGCAGTTTGAGTGCTGGGGCTAACTGCAATAGTCAGAATACAGCAAGACTCCATTAGAAGAAACATAATTACTAAGGTGGGTAATTTTCTTCTTCCCGGTCCACCGAAGATCATCATGCCGAACTCCGGAGGTAATTATGGGGTGAGGAGGGGTTGGGAGGCAGGGTGCGCAGAGGGTGGGCACAGGTGGGGGGACGGGGTTCAGGATAGTCAGTGAGAGAAAGTTTTTTCTTGCAGGTTTTTTTTTTTCTTTGATAACGCGGGACTTGTGCCACATTGGGGTGGGCTCCCAGCGTGGCACCCGGTAGTCTGTTGGGGGTGCAGCCGACGGGGATTGGGCACCCCTGTCGCCATACAGACTATTGCCACGCTGGGTGGGCTACCAGCGTGGCACCTGGAACTCTATTGGGTAGAGGAGCGCAGGAGCCGACGGGATTGGGCACCCCTGGCCGCCATACAGTGTGTGCGTGGGGGTGATGTACGAGCATGCAATATGCATGTGTGTGTGGGTGAGCACATGAGTATGCGCCTTATCACTGCTCACTGAAACAGAGCTCTCCCTTTCAACTGTACGGCACTGCATTTTCAACTGCTGTCATAAACAGCTGCAGCATTCATTGGTGAACTGTGACCGCCCCTGCAAACACACTGACTGAATTGGAAGAAAGGGTGCGACACCTACGAAAGCTCTGATGATGGCACTATGTTTCTTGCACATGTGTGCAAGCAAACATAAAAATAAAGTGTTGTTTGGTATAAATTGGCTTTCTTTTCAGAACGGTTGGGTTTTTCTAAACAACCACTGAAAACATTTTTGGCACCCTTTCCAATCTAACTGGCATTACATTGAGACCTTAAAAAAGACAGGCTCCACAGGTCTAGCATTTTGAATGCTATCAACACTGCTTGGCAAATGCAGATGGCCACAACCTTTATTTTGATTTGTTTGGGCCCAGATTACTGTTTTAAAAACTCTAAACTTTGAAACATTTTCTACCCTAAAACAAAGAAAATGAGGGCAGCTGCTTCCACAAAAGTGTTGAAAGCATGCTCTCCTGTAAAAAAACACAAAAATAAAACCGGAGAAAAGTTCTCCTGAAAGTGGAAAGTGTGCTTTATATGGTGATTCTTTTCCACAGTGGTCTCTAGCACCCAAGAAGACTAAAAAATGCTGCAAGCAGTCTTCTCCAAAGGAGCAGTCATTTCTGACACCCAACGGAACTGATAAGACTACCAAGCCATCTTCCAGTAAAGAGCACAGGGATCCTGGCAGAGTAAGTCCTGATGCTTTAGATGGCAAAAAGCAAAAAAAAGGCTTTCACACCAGCAGTCGCATACTGCTGGCAAAAGAAAAGGAAGAGCATACTGTGATTCCTCTGCCTGAAAACTAACAGAGGAACTGGTGCCACAGCAGAATTTGCCCTCCTTGGAGGACATTGAAAAATGTGGCACTTCTTTGAGACAATGCAGAGTTTGGAATGTCCTGTTCCCAAAAAATACCCAGAATAGAATTTTGGGAACGGGGGACCAATATCCCAGATTATCATGCTTAGGTCGAGTTCAGTTTCCCAGCCTGAGTTAATGAATATTATTTCTTTCACACAGCATTTGTGGGCCAAGTGGCGGGCGTGATAAATCTGCAATTCATGGAATCACAGGTGGACGTAGAGGAAGCTGAACTGACTAGCATGCAGAGGCTGACCTCAACAAAATGAGTGTTCATCCCCATTCACAAAGCATGTCAAAATGACACAGAGAAAATTCCTGCTATACCTTCATCCTCTGCTGCCACAGACAAGAGGTGGAAAAAAAGGATGCAGTAACCAGGAGGGTTCTGACTAGATGTACACCAACCCTGATCCTGTGGGAGTGATGCAAGCAGCTACTTGCAAAAAAGCAAAAGTTAATCTGGCAGCTGCACTGCTTGATAAGGAGTCCAAAAAGTTGGACCTTATAGCAAAACAGGTGTACACTACCTTTACCCTATTACTGAGGCAGACTGCCTACCTAACCTGTTCTGCACATTACTAGCAAGTTGCATGGAATACAGTCCATCCTTTATGTGAGATTTGCCTCCCCAGGAGAAAACACACCTTGCACACACTGTAAAAGCTGGTTTGGAAGCTGGAAAATGCCAGTTTCAAATGGCTGTTGATGTAAATAACACCGCTTCTAGAGGTCTAGCAAAATCAGTGTCTACCAGGATATTTGCATGGCTTGAAGCAATTGGGCTGTCACAGGATATGCATAATGAAGCAATTGATTTTCCTTTTGAAGGTTACTCTTTAGTGAGAAAACTTAGCCCCACATGAAAAAAGTTGATGAGCATAAAGAAACTTTTAAAAATGTATCTAAAACAGAGATCTGCACTATAGAAGGGGATATATGGCAAAAGCTTAATGCAGCAGACCTTATGTGCATCATGAATACCCTATTCAGGGGGGCAGTGGGAGAGGCAGAGACAGGAAAGGAGCAAGACAGAAGCCTGCTTCAGCTCCTCTAGCGAGGCAAATTCTAACCTCTGGCAGTTCTACCGATGCGGCCATAGACCCATTTCCAGAAGGAAGGAGTCTATCTGACTACCTCAAGGAGTAGAGAAGGATTACAACAGACAAGTAAATCCTGGAGGTAGTAGGACAGGATTTAACACTTTAATTAAAAAAAATTCCAAAGTTAAGCAACATCAGTGTTTTTACAGCTCAGAATTCAGAGCAAAAAACTACTGGATTTGGAAGTGAGAATGTCAGCTTAACTCAGTGTAGCGGAAGAGAGTCCAGTTTACCAATTGAGGAAGGCTTCTTTTTCAAGTACTTGTGAAGAAAAAAATGGGGATGGCAACCCATTCTAGTTCCTAAACAGTCACCTGGAAGAAGAAATCTTTAGAATGGCAATACTACAGATCATGATTCCATCCCTGCAGAGAGGGAATTATTTTTGAGGGGGGTGGGGGGTGCGTTGGTTTTGAAACATGCCTGTTTCCACATCCCAATTAGATCCTGCCACCAAAAGTATTTTGAGATTCAGAGTAAGGTGTGCTCCTTACCAGTTAACAGCAATGCCCTTTAGCTTGACTTTAGTTCTGCAGAGCTTAGGTTTCCTCCTAAATGTAAAACATTCCTACCTGGAACCCATGCAAGTGTTAGAGTTCATAGGCGCTAAACTGAATACAGAAATGGGAAGAGCTTACCTTCCGTGAGAGAGTTCAGCAGCTCTAATTCACTGCACAGATACATTCCAGCCGATCAGAAAAAGACTGCTCAGGGATAGTTGAGACTGTTGGGCTGTAGTGATGCCATGGGCATTATTGTAAAGGATGGATATCCAGTACCACATCAGCAGGCACCAGCACCAGAAAAGTGCACCACTTCATCAGCAAGTACCATGATCAAGCAAGTTGGCAGAAGCACTGGAGTGGCGGAAAGAGGTGAGCAGTCTCATGGAATGCATTCTGTTCCTTCATTGCAGATGCATCTCTCATAGGCTGGGGGGACACCTGGAGAGAAGAACAGTAAGTGGGCTGCGGAGCACCCCAAAGAGACAGGAACACAAACCTGTTAGAACTCTGGGCTGTATTCCTGTCTGTAATGTATTTCTCCTCATGTTACAGGACAAAACGGTCCTGATGAAGACAGACAATATAACTGTCATGTATTACATCAACAAACAAGGGGATGCCAGATCTTCAAAATGCTGTACAGAGTCCATGAAGCTATGGAACCTGCGTACACCACTGCAACTCTATCTGCAGTACACTTAGTGGGCAAAGAGTCTGTACTGGCAGCTTCACTCTGCAGGATGGTCATGTTACCCATGAAAGGTTCACTGAACCAAGAAGTACTGAATTCAGTTTTCCTGAGATGGGGTGTGGCAGAATTGAATCTCCTTGCCTCATAGGGCATCAGGAAACTGCCCCTGTTTGTTGCCCTCATTTTCCAATGGAAGGGCAAGCTTCTCCATGCTTTCTTCCATTTACACTAATCCACAGGTCTTGCTGAAATTGAAAAAGAGTCAATTAACAATGTTTCTCATTGCATCAGTCTGGGCAAGGCAGTCTTCATACTTAATTATGTGGGCAATTTCATAGAAAATGCCTATAAAACTGCCTCTGAAGCGAGATCTCCCAACTCTATATCAGGGCGGAGTTTCGGGTCACTTTATCTGAGAGTATGGTTATTGAAGAACTAGACTACTGCATCCTAAATCTGTCAAACAATGTTCTGGAAGTTTTGAACGTAGCTAGGAAGCCTGCAGCAACAAACATGTACATGTCCAGTTAGAAAAATGCAGTATCTGGTGTGGCACACACTGACCATACCACTGCCATGGATGCAGATTTTTCAGTGGTTCTGGACTACTTGGTACATTTACAGTCATGGGGTCTAAAACCATCGTCTCAGAAAGTTCATTCATCGAACGACTTCTGTCCACTTATGAAAGAACCAGCACCTGCATGGTATTGAAACTCCTTCTGAGCCTATGTTTTCTGCATAACATAATATTTGGCTTGGAAAACAGCGTTCCTAGTGCCCATTACTTTTGCAAGAAAGATCAGCAAACTGCAAACACTGTGTACATACCCTGACTATATGATGTTCCACAGGGATAAGGTAGTACTCAGAACAAATGTGAAATTCTTGACAAGGGGGGGTCTCTGTATTTCACATGAACCAGTGTGTATTACTGCTTGCATTTTCCCCCAAAACCTCAAACCAATGCAGGTGAGGAGACACTCCACAGCCTAAGCATCAAAATGGCATTAGTTTCTATGTGCTAAGGACAGAGAAGTCCAGAACTGACAACATGCAGATCTTCCCTTGTCAATCTTCACCATTCATTACTTCCTGGGTGTAAGCCGGAGGCGCGCACCCGATCGCAGTCTTTTTTTTAAAGTTGCCCTACGGCCCGCCCTCGGAGCGACGTCATGCGTCATCGCGCGGCGGCAGTTAGTAGCGACCGACTCCTCCTCCAACTCAGTTCTGTTTCTCCCACACGAGGCAGCACCTGTTCGCGGTAGCTAACCAGGTGCGTATCCGACTCTTTTCTACACTCGACGCCACGGTAAGACTGTTCCTTTTCTTTCCTTTATGCGGCACGGGTATTTCCGACTGTGTTTAATCTTGTTTATTCGCGTTAGTGTCCGGTTCTGGGCGAAACGTTCTTCTAAGGCAGACGTGCCCTATGCGTCGGTGCTCCTCGTCCGTCTCGCTCAGGACTGGCATGGCGCTCTGTCTACCGTTGCCTGGGACCCAACCATAATATGGATCTGCATGACGCTTGTTTCTGATGGACTGTCATGTCTCAAGTCCGCTGCATAAGCTCGGCAAGGTCTCACTGACTCTCGGGGACGGTCGTCAAGGAATCTCGGGCGAGATCTCAGGCCTTCTTCCGGTCCTTCCCGGCCTATACGGTCCGAGGAGGAGGAGTCTCCTCTTCCTTCTTGCCGAGGGGAGGCCTCTTCCATGGTGTTGGGGAGCGTCAGAGTCCCTCCGGGCCGCAGCGCTGACACCGCTCGGCAGTCACCTTCTTTGAGGTGCAGGCTCGCGTTTGCGCTCTTGGCTGGGCCCGGCTCGGTGGACCTCGACGTCCGCGGCGTCTGCTGGATCCTGGCGCTGTCATGGTGCCGGTGATCAAACGGCGCTGCTCCCGGCGCCTGCTTAGATCCCAGCGCCACTGCGTGCCGGTGATCGAGCGCCGCTTTGATCCCGGTGCGTCGCTCACGGCGCCGTGATCAGGGCGGCGCCGCTGGTGCCGCTTGGCCTCGCGCTGTCCTGGTGCCGGCGAGCCTGGCGGTGCCGCCGACGGTGCCGCCGCCTCGACGCCAGCCGCGGCGTCGGGCGGCTCTCGGGCGGTGCCGGTCTGCCGGAGCCGCTGGGGTGTGGGCTGGGCCTCATGCTGCCGGGCGTGCTGGGGCGAAGCGGTATCAACTCGGTACTGGGGCTGTCATGCCCTGTGCCTCGGGACTCTGGGTGGCCAGCATCGAGGTCCTGTTGGTCTCTGTCCTCCTCGGAGGACGATGACTCAGATGTGGACCCATCCTGGCATCCCCATTCTTCGGAATCTGGGTCCTCGGTGGCTAGGGGTACCAGGCGGCGAGCGGGCTCTCTCCCTCTGTCCCCCTTGCCGCCGCTTCCTGAGGGTTCCTCGGCTGGGGTGGCCGAGTCCCGGGAGGCAGACGGGGGTGACGGAGGGGAGGCTCCTCTGGAGGTCCGTGACAGCTACCCCGGGTGCTGTTACCTCTCTGGGGTTAGGGGAACGTTGCAGTCGGGGAGGAGGGCCCTCGGATCGAGGGTTGAGGGCAGGCGCCTGCTTGCTCGGTCTTCTTTGGCCACCTCGGGGGGTGGCCAGGAGCCGTGGCGCAGAGCCCCGCCCCTCCCCCAGGGTTCTAGGGTGTCCTTGGCGCGCAAGCGGACTGCCCTTCTGGATCCATGCAGTCCCAGGCGTCGCACAGGGGAGTTTCTCCCCAGGGCTCTTCCAGGTTCCGTTCCTCAGAGTTCCGCTTCTGCAGCCTGGTTTGATATCCGGGATCCCTCCTACTAGAGCTCCCTCCCCTGGATTCCAGAGCCCTCGAGAGAGCAGTTGCCTCTCGGAGGTGCCCCTCTCCCATCTCTCTGCCTTCACCACCCCGCCCCAGGCCATGTCGGTCCTACGGGTCCGTTATCCTGGGAGCAGTTCAGGGGTTCTGCGCGGCCTTCCCCTCATATGTTAGTTACATGCATGAGCTGGTCTTTCGACTCTCCCCACCGCCGCAGGAATCCTCTGGACATTCCAGTTCCCCATCATCCTCGCTCCCTCCTCTGAGGGAGAGGAACCCTGCTCATCTGTCCTCCGATGCTGATTTCACAGAATATCAGCGCTTTCCTCGAGGATGGTGAGGATCTTCGATTTCCCACGCTCGAGAGACAATACCGAACGGGTGACGCGTGAATTCCTTGGTGAATTCAGTGCCCAGCATCTGGTGGTACCTTCCTGGCCTATCCCTTCCAGGAGGCGTCTATCCGTCCTGGCAGTTCCTGCCGCTTTCTTCCCAGCCCCGGCGGACTGCCAGCGAGGTATTGTGCCCCGCTGAGTCTCTAGGTTCCCTTCCCAACCCGTCCTCAGGTTTGGTATACCTGGATACTCCTTCTGGGCGCCGTTGCCTGGCGCACGACCGCCCACCGGATTCGGACTCTTCCAGTTCACCTGGGGGCTTTCTGAATAAGCCAGGTCTTCTCCTTCTGTTTTCACCAGCAGAAGGCTGGGGGTCTTGTTCCTTCAGGTATGGCCCTTTCCCTCCTGGGGAAGAGGAGCTATTTCACTCAGAAGTAATGAATGGTGAAGATTGACAAGGAAGATAGGAAAATTACGTACCTACCGTAATTTTGATCTTCTCTTGTATCTTCACCATTCATTACTTACGCCCACCATCCCTCAGTGGCCTCTTCCTGTGGCTTCTCCACCTCCTCCTTCCTCTCTCTCTCTGCTTTATATAAAATATAGGAAAATTGCTTCATTTTCCCAAAAAAAAAATCTTCTTGAGGGGTTTAAAATCAGAAAATTATTTACTCTAAGATTCATGGGCCATCTCGCTGGATTGCATTGGCGATCAGACTGCACAACTATCTCTTGCTATTCTTATGGCAAGATACCTCTGGGGTTGTTTGGCCTGGCTCAGGCTATTCAGTTTTGATCCTGCAATCCCGTGTTCAGGTAGTTGCCTGAAATCTAATCCCCCTCTATTCTTGCCTTGCAGAGCAGAGGAACGAGTACGTCTGTTCCTTTCTCTAAAAAAAAAAAAAAAAAAATGCTGAGGGAACTCTCTCCGACTGCTATAGGCATCTTGGTATCTGGGTCATGCATCTAGTTAAAAAAAAAAAAAATTTTTTTCTATCTGTAAAAAAAAAAAGGAATAGGAGAAATCAAACAAGAAGGCAAATGAGAAGGTAGGCTATCCTTCTCGCTGTTTTGCTAAGTGGTTTCTCCCTTAATGTCCTCCTGACAATTCTTACAGTAGAGCTCTGCTGACCATATCCAATCTTAGCCAGCTTAGCCTTGGCCGCCTTAGCCAGTCAGTCTGAGTCCTGCTTATCTTGGAACGCCTGAAAGGCTTACATTTTCCATTTCTAAACCCCTGAGCAGCGCCTCTCATGCTGCTGGGGTTTTATTCTTCCTCTCGGCTGTCCTCCAGTTAAAGGCCTTCCTGCCAGGAGCTCGAAGTGGGTGTCAAGAACAATGGCATGTTGAAGATGAGGACTATGCCCTCCTGAGTCTCGTCTAGCAGGTTCGGTGAACCTTCTCTTCAGCTCTATCTCCGGGATTCTTGCTTCCCTTTAGTGGAGCCTTCAGCTACAAGCTAACTATGCTCATGGGCATTCTGGTCCCTTCAACATCCCATCTCTCTCTTCTCTTCTTCTTCTTCTATTTTCTCATTTCCTTACTCATCTCTCCTCCTAGAGTCGCCCAGGTAAGGAGGCCCTGCACTCCCTAGGCTAGGATGTTCTTATCTCTCTGTCCTTCCTCCATCGGCTTATTCCTTTTTCAGTTCATTCTTCCTTGTTTTGCTATCCTCGCTATCTTGCCTCGCTATCTATATTTTCTGCTTTCATTTTGCCTCTCCGCTCACAGAACTGAGTTGGAGGAGGAGTCGGTCGCGATAACGGCGCCTCACGATGACGCCGCCTCTCGAGATAAACAAGTAGGGCAACTTTAAAAAAAAAAAGCTCCCGTGATGGGTGCGCGCCTCCGGCTTACACCCAGGAAGTAATGAATGGTGAAGATACAAGAGAAGATCAAGAATTACGGTAGGTACGTAATTTTCTTTTCTTTGTTACCTGTGGTGAGGCAGATAAAGGTACAGTACACCAGCAGCTAAAAAGACAGAGAATACTGGATGGGCAACCATGCAGAACCAGTGTGTTCTGCCACAGAGGTGTCTGATTCCCTCTGATCTTGAGAGAGAAGCTCAAGAAGTCCCAGGGAATCAGATCCCGAGATGACAGAACACACTGGTTCTGCATTGGGTTGTTCATACAGTATTTTTTGTAGTGTATGGTGCCCAATATTTGAAATGCTTGTATTTTTGAATATAAAATCCAGTTTGGCTGCTTCGTATTAGTCCGTGTTACTGGCTGGTTGCTAGGTTCACTGGTGGTTGCTAGGGAATCAGACCAGTGTACGTCAGTAGTGTGTCTTTCTGTTGGCTGATAGTTTAATTAGGGTGGGTCTTAACAAAAAACAACAACATGGTGGCCATATTCTTGCAAAGCGAGAGACTATTTATAAAAGTAAATATAATATCTGGTTGATCCTATCTTCGTATCCAGTTGATCCTGCTGATATGGAGTTTTTAGCAGAGGTGTCGCCGATACCGGAATGGATTATCTGGTTGATCTCTGCCATTTTCGGGGAGTGCTTCACGCGCACCTACCTTAAGCCTTATGAATCAATAGAACACTGTTCTGCATGTACGGGCTGAACAGCGTTCTGAGAGCTGATCTTATCTGTGTCAGTCTTCATCACTGTTGGGTTTGTGGCAGGAGGATCAGGACCCTAGGGAAGCTTTTTTTTTTTTTGCAAAGAGGAGGAGTTGATATCGGGATGGTGCCACCCTCAAGGCCAACGCATTGCGTGGTACTCATGGGTTGGCCAGTAACCAACACCAACCCTTCCTCAGCCCCAGTTCTGCTTCTCCCGCCATCAGAGTGAACATGACCTCATGAGGGAGCGCCATTTTATCTACGCCAACAGCCTAGTCCGACGGGTTTTCCTCTAAATCCTAATTCTGCTGCTGCGTTTCCTTTGCTATCGACTGGTAAGACCTTTCCATTATTTTCTTCATCGACACAGAGTGCTGTTTTTGTTTAATATTTTTTTCATCTGGTCATCTCTCGTTCGGGGGACAAAAAGAAATCTTCCAAGGCGGGTCAGCCTCCAGTGCATCTGTGTCCCTGCGGCCGACTGAATTCCGTCATGGACCAGCATGACCGGTGTCTCACCTGCTTGGGCCTTAGTCATGACATGGATCGCTGCAATGCCTGTTTCTCCATGGACCCATTGTGTGTTGGAGTTGTGCGCATTAAAAGTCGGACATGCGCCGCTGACTTTCGGGGGACAGGCTCATACCTGGGTCGCCAAATGAAGGGTTCTTGACCCTTTCTCTGGGTCCTCTCCTGGTGCTATATGGCCCGCAGAGGGGGGCGATCTCCGCCACGAGCCTTGCCTTGGCGGGAACCCCTTTCACTGTGCAGGAGGCCTGGCCTGACCCCTCCGGGGGTCATATGGGAGGCACCGTCCAGACAGTTGCCTCCTCGGAGGTGAGGGCCCCCCCGTGTCGTGGTCTGAGTCCTCTGGGCCCGGACTGGCACCGTCCACTGGTGCCACTCCTTATCGGTGCCTGGGATCTGGGTAGCACCGCGGGTGGCACAGGGCTGGTCTCCGGCACCGCTTCTGACTTCTGGCACCATTCCGTGCTGAAGGGAAGCACCGGGGAGCGTAATGGTTCAGGTGTGCCATGGCTGGGAGGGATCGGGAGTGGTATGGGTTCGAGCCTCCTCTGGGGAGAACGATGCTGAGGCTGACCCAGACTGGCTCCTGAACTCTTCAGAATCCTCCGATTCCTCTTCCTGTTCCAGTGCATTGGCTTCAATTCAGCCCCCTTCTGAGAAGCGGATGGCTTCCACTGATACCGGGGTCAATAACACCGACCAGTCCTCGGGTGCCCCAGGGAGCACCACAGGGCAGCCCGGAGTTGGTGGTCCATCTGCCCCCTTGGGAGGTGTACCTCCTCTTGTGACATTTCTCGCTGGCTCTACTTCTGGGCCGACTGGAGCATCTCAGGCAGGGGAGGGTACTCCACCTCCAGCTGTCTCTCAGGAGACAGCTTTGGGGTGTCAGTTGCCAAGGCTGATGTTGAGGAAGAGGGCTCTCTCAGAGTCTGAGGGGTTGAGGGGGCTGGATTCAGGGTGGTGTCCTTTCCTGGGAACCTGCAGGGGTTCAGGGAGGAGTTGCAGTGCTGCTCTGGTCTTCTCCCCCGAGGTCTCCTTGAGAGACACCTCATCTTTAGAGGTTAGGGGCCGCCCTTCTGGGTTCATGTGGCCCCAGTCGCCTCGCAGGGGGAATTCTCTCTTTGGGCTCAGCCCTGGCCATTCTAGCTCGGTTGAGTGGCCTTCGTCTGCTGGGACCACCAAGTCTCCACCTCCTCCTTTGAGGTCTCCCGTTGAGTGCCCCAGCCTGGGCAGAGGACGCGCCCTTCCTCAGAGGTGCCTGGTCCCTTTGCCTCTGCCAACCCCTTCCTCACTCACAAGTCACTCCAGTCCTACAGAACCCCTTACCTTGGAGCAGTTTAGGTCCACAGCTGCACTATTCCCCACCTACCACTGGTCCATGGACGAGGAGGTACTCCATCACTCGCCGGTGCAGTCTGAATCTATCTCTCCAGACTTGTCGGCTCCCTCGTCTTCTTCCTCTGAAGGAGAAGAGTCCTCTGTCCACCTTTCGCCCACAGCTGATCTTTTCAGCTATCAGCACTTCTTGTCAGGGTTGCTCAACAAGCTTCACATCTCCACCCTAGGCAGTAGCAATCCTGACCGGTCGGCACGTGCCTTCTTGGGTGAGTTCAGTGCAGCTGACCTGTTGGTTCCCATCTGACCTACTCCCTTCAGGGAGGCATCGTACCAGGCCTGGTGATGTCCCTCAACCCAAGCACCAGCCCTGAGGGACCTACGCCAGAGGTACTGCGCACGCCTTGGGTCTCCAGCAGCTCTGCCCCATCCCCCCGTCAGGCGTGACTCTCCTGGACACACTCTCCGGGCATATAAGCCCAAGGTGTGACCAACCCCAGAATCTGGCTCAGCTGAGTTTGATTTTTTGGGGAGGAGAGCCTTCTCATCGGTGCATCTCCTTTTATGTCTGTCAGCTCATCAGGCCCACCATGCTGCCTATAATAGGCACTTGTGGTCTCCGCTAGGTCAGATCCTAGACTCTTTGTCTGACTTGGAGGTGAAAAGACAGGTCATTGCCCTCTCTGCTCGGGGCCTGGAGCTTGCGAGGCACCAAACAAGGGCATCATACGATGCCAATGAGGTGGCATCCAGGTTGGCGGGGACAGCGATCTGCATCAGGTGGATAGCGTAGCTTGATCTTTCCTGGTGATCACCCTTGGCCTGGTGTAGGGTGACTGCCTCCTCTTTCCGGGGAACCCATCTGTTTCCCCGTAGGTTGAGACGAGAACTTCTGGGGCGCCTTCCCTCTCCTGCTAGGAGAACCTCGCCTCACCCAGACCATCCTCAGGCCTAAACAGGCCTGTTAGGGTTCCCTTCTCTGGTGTGTCTCCCCCATGGGGCTTTGTCCCTTAGGGAGGTACTGGGCCCCCTTCAGGGGGCTTGGTAATCACCCAACAGTGATGAATGGTGAAGACTGACACAGATAAGATACGAAAATTATGTACCTACCGTAATTCTTGGTCTTTCTGTGTATCTTCACCATTCATCACTGAATCCCGCCTACCTTCCCCTCTCAGGACTCAGGCTCTGGGCAATTCTCCTCCCTGTTTGCTTCTCAGCTAGGACCTCAGTCCATCTACAGCACCTCCTACCCCTCCCCCTCCCCCTTTGGGGTCTGGGTTTTTTCCCCTGGGAAGACAGGGAGGCTACCCTCTGTTGGGAGTCTCCAGGGGCCTTCCTCAGTCCAGATAGTCTTGTCTTGGACTTACTTCTCTCCCTCCAGCCCTGGTCGTTGAGGAAGTATAGAGGGGAGGCCCTGGTGACTCCCTCAGTTATTCTTCTCCAACTACTGTACATTGTGCCAGTCTTCAACATGTGGTTTCCCTGTAATCTCCTCTCCTCGTTTAGAGGAGAATAAATACTTTTCAATGTAGCTCCTCCTCTGGAGGTGACTTCTCTCTATAAAAAGCTAAAGGAAAATCCCTTGGGGTTTCTTTCTTCAGGGATATTCCTAAAAGTGTCCTTTCCACTTCAAATTCTTCTCGGCAGGAGGGGGAGTCACCGACCCATCCTTGGTCCTCGGGATGGGTCTCTTGACTGCTTTTACCTCTTGGATTGGTGATAATCTGCTGCTTCAGCCTTATTAGGCACTCCTCTGGCTTGGAAGATGGTCTGGTCTGGGGCAGTACCATTCTACTCCTTAAGCAGTTCCTGGGCTATGTTCTTGGGTGTGGTGTCTCCCTCTCCTCCCTCCTTTCTTTCTCTCTTCTTTTCCTACCCCCTCACCCTTTCATCCCTCCCTTACTTGCCCAGAGATTGGGGCCTTCCCGTCCCGATCCCTTAGGCCTCCTTCTCTTCTGTCCTCTCTACGGCTTTATTCCTCCTTTTAGTTTTACATCCTTTCCTTTTACTGTCTTTCGGGCTTTCTTGCCCCTGCCCTCTCTATTTTGCTGTGTCTCTCTCCTCGGTGCAGAACTGGGGCTGAGGGAGAACCGTCAGTACTGGCCAACCCATGACCATGCAGTGCATCGGTCTCGAGGGTGGTACAATCCCGAAGTCCCCCGCAAAAAAAAAAAAAGCTCCCAAGAGTGTCCTGATCCTCCGGCCAGAACCCCAACAGTGATGAATGGAGAAGATGCACAGAAAGATCAAGAATTACGGTAGGTATGTAATTTTCATTTTTTATCTGTGCTGAACAGCTTTTTAGCACAGATAAAAAACGAACAAGTACAACTTTCCACCATACACTATAATTTTGTATTGGTTTGTCTCCTGCATGCAGTTTGGCTATAAGACGATTGGCAAAAAGCCATCTCAAGGCTTAGGGGCACAGTACACCACATGAGCTACATCTGCCACTGTAGCAACTTTAAGGGAATACCCCTTCCCCCAGAAGTGTGTAAAGCAGTTACAGTATCTGATCTAAAGTGTACACTTTCACTTCTCACTACTGTCTGAACATGCACACAAGAAGGGATGCCAGATTCGGTACTTCTGTGCATCAGAACCTTTCTAAATAAGTTCTGGTCCCAGCCTCCCAAATTACAACTTTGAGTTTGCATAATGAATGACATCACTAATATACTGTTGTTGCTAGAAGAAAAAAATTAGTCACTGTAGTAGTATTTTTTTTCTGGAGGGTATATTAGTGAGTCATGCAAACTACTTCTATCTCCCCTCCAGAACCTTACTATAAAAGGCTTCTTCATAACAACCAAAAACAAATATTTTCCACAATGTGTTATTGCTTATGCATTTGTTTTTCAAAATTACAAGCTTTGCAGTCTGTAGAATTTATCATATAATTATTGTAATTATTTTACTGTTTTATAGTTATAAGAATATGCAGCATAGGTTAGTTAGGTGATCTCTGTTCTCTTCTGGTCTTCAGCTATAAATCTGCAGCTAGAATGCCAGGGGGGAGCATGACCACATTGCAGAGTTTGAATTTAAACATAAACATTCCTAAGTTCTATCACCAGGGCAAGAGTTCAGGGCTGAGATGCTGCATAGTGTGTGACTCACTAATACACTGGTGAGAAGAAACATTATTAATAGGGTGAGTAATTTTTTCTTACTCCTTAGGCTGGTACCAGTATTCCAGTTGTATCAGACTATTGCCCCTTGTAACATGGCCAAAATCAGAGCATCGGAAACAAGGAGCACAATTGGCTGAATTGTGTCAGGTGTCATAATAGCAACATGGCATTATGGCACGATAATGCCGTGTTAGGAGCGGGAGTGAGCAGGCTTTGCTGCATGTACGAGCGTGAGAAATGTGGAGCGCGCCTGTAAAGAAGTGAAGACGGCGTTTAGAGCGAAAAGTCTGACCATTAGGTGTCGCTAGCGACAGACATAGTGAAATACAAGTGCAGTGTAAAGGAGGAAGTAGAGTACTGTTTTGGAAGGTGTGGCAAGTGTGTTTGTGGGGAAATACCAAAGAAAGGTGAAATGTGGTGCCACCCACCTACCCACCCAGGTCATAGCTGATGAGTGGCAGTATAGAAAAGAATGGGCAACTGCCCTGTGTCTCACCCACGCAACGACCCAGTTCATATTGTAGAAGTCGCTCAATGGTTGTATAATTGTCCGAAAGTGCCACCTATTGGTCGGACTAATGAGCCAGAGTTCAGGGAAAAGGCGCTGTGTCGGCAAGTGTGTCAATTGTGAAGCAGTCCAGAGAGCAAAGGTCAGGACATAAGATATCTATATAACAGGAAAGTGTTGTGTGATATGCGGATCAAGGTGCGCGAGGCACATAATTATAGTGGCATGAGATGTAAAGTGGAACAGCATGCCGACAGGAAACACAGCAAGTTGAAAATAGAACCGAAGTGCTGTGGTCATCGGAAAGCGCCACCTATTGGTCGTAATAGTCAGGGCTGCACTGTACAGGCATGACACAATAGCACTGTGAGTATTTGAGGATAGTAAACTATGCAGGAAAGCCATGTTCCCCATAATGCAGCACAGGAGTGATCTGACATAGAAACGAGCGAAGAGAAATAGGGAAGCACAGTAGAACTAGGAACTTAGCAGGTGTCAGCATGATTGTATATCAATATTGATACGTACACCACAGGTAAAAAGTGTAAAAAAGTGGTCCCCAGTATATATCGAATGTCGGCTGATCAACGTGCACGCTTCCAGTTACAGAAAGTCCTAAAAAGCAATAGACATCAAGCATAATTGTGAAGGTGAAATAAGTATTTCTGCTCATTAGTGTTCCATAGGAAAGAAAACACCATCTGACAAATAATAGGTTTGCACTTGCCATGTTACAAGTGCATTAATCCACTCCGAAGGTGGCATCTAATGGGGAATTAATGCATAGTTTGGGCCATTGCAGGCACTCGGCCTGCGGCCTTGTGCCACAGTGGTCCCAACCATGCATTAATTCCCCATCAGATGCCACCTTCAGAGTGGATTAATGGTTACTTGTCAGTGTACTTCCCAAGACCACATGCAAAGAAAGGAGAGAAGAACTTCATACATTTGTTGTCAGAAATGCCCTCATTTTCTACAGATCTGGAACAGAGGACATTAGGCATAATAACAAACAAGTGTTTGTTACATATGGCGAGGTGTCAAAAGGACACTCTGCCTCTATCTAAGCAGACTACATCAAAGTGGATAGTATCCACAATACATATCTGCTATACTAAGGGAGGGAAGGTTACCACCAGATGACATTAAAGTACACTGCACTTCAGTGGCAGCATGAAGGAATGTGCCACAGGTAGAAATTTGTAAAGCTACTACCTGCTGCACAGTCCACATAGTCCACCTCATTATTGCCTGAAGGGTGCACAGACAAGAGAGGATGCTAGATTTGGGATTTCTGTATTTCAGAACCTATTCTCAGTATAATCATGTACCCTCCAACCCAGGGTACTGCTTGGACTAAGCTACTCTAATTCATGTGGCTGAAAGGAAAAGTTACTCACTGTAGTAACAATTTTTCTTCAAATGAATTAGGACAGTCACCCAAGACCTTCCCAGTGTCTCCTTTTAGAATGAAGTAATCAGGTTTGTCAGAATCATTTGTTGTTATTTAAGCTTGAGCTTTTAATGATTGCTGTTGATTGTTCTGTGTCAAAACCCTTTCTTGATTTGAAATGTATGTTAGTATAATTGGGATACTTTTTTTTTAAATTAGGTTGTTAGTCTCTTGGCCTCTTTAGCTCAGAGATATACCACTGAAATGCTGGGAGGCTCAAGACCATACAAAGACAAATTACCGCTCAAATTGCCACTGTGGTGCTCGGTTTAAACAGCAACAGTACAAAAGGACAAAAGCAAAAACCAGCACTGAGCTACTGCCTGATGATTTATTGAATTACTAAACATCCATCTGAAGACGAACTTATGATCAAAACCAGTCAGGGAGCCTGTGTATGCCTTGTAGCTCTCCTTTTATGGATTTTTAGTCGTTCAATAAATCTTCAAGCAGTAGCTGAGTGTCACCCCTCCTAAATGTCCCCACATTCATTACCATGGTGACGCTTGTTGATGAGACCCATCTGACCAACTGTTGTTCAGGTGGTGTCTATGAATTTGTAGCATCCTCGCCATGAACTTCTTTTTGACAAGAGCTATTTCAAGAAGTGATTTCTACGCGCCTCATAAAAGCAGTACTAGTGTTTGGCAATTATTTTAGATAACTGGAAAACATGAAATCATTCTTCCACAGGCAATCACACTGTCTACTAGTTAGTCTGTTGCGGAGCCACCCTTGGTGAATGCTGTATTAAAAAATATAAATATTGGCCGCTCTTGACCAATTAAGGCCACTACACCAGTGTTGCTGTGTATTATTTTCCTTAGGACACTAACATGTCACCCATTAGGGCTTCTCCCTGGAGCACCGTAATGTCTTTAATTTGCAACATCTTTATCTTCATAATGCTTTCTCATTTATTTATTTATTTTGCTGCCAGTAACTGCTCCACATTGCATTTTAAATGTTATGCTTTCCTGTAGTAAATGAAAAGTTCACTAACTAGAGAAAGGATGTAAGGATGCAAATTTAGTAAAGGAAAACAAAATGCTTGAAGTGCAATGTGGAGCACTTACTGACAGTCGAAAAACTAAATGAGAAAGTACAGTATCAGAAAGATAAGGAGATAATTGGAAAACCGTAATCAGCAAATGATTATGAAAAACACAGCTGTACGGGCTGACTCACAAGTGCAACAGCAGCGCGTCTAACTGCGACTTGGGAGACTAGGATTTGCGTGTGATCCTTGGAATCTCACAATGGAACCAGCAGCATGCCGGGTACTTTGAAGATGTAAGGGGAATGGCTTTCCAGAATGGAGGGTGTTGCCAGTTGGCATCAGTGCAGCCCTTTTAGATCAACCCAGGAGTGGCACTGGCTGTGAGAACAGTCACTCACTCGGTCTCCTGGCCAGAACAAGTTTGCAACCTTTGTGGTCACAACTGTAGGGATAGGAGATGGAAAACCATGGGAAAAAAAAAAAGAAAACTGAAAAAATATTGTACAGTGACAGCACTTTGGAGTGCCTTCTGGGACATCAGCAAGAAAAGGCTCAGGCAGGTGGCCATTAGAAGAGGACATGCGACAAAAGGGGATGGGCAATGAGTTAGTCAGTCATCAATGTCAATCAACTGTTTCTTAGAAATTGCATTGGGAGAATGTACTCAGATTCTGACGACTGAGAGTGGATCATTCTCTGTTATGAAATATTAAATGCGTAGATGTATATTTGTGTAGGCTGTGTGAATCCTGGTCTTTTTCTACTTTGAACCATAATCATTGTCCGCACTTTCATAGCAATTCCTGTTGTACTTGAAAAATCTGTCAGTGTTTTTGTGGCCAGCCTTTATTACTATCTTGTCTTGAACCCTGATTTTTAATGCCATCTATTATCAGATTGAAATGGCGATTGAGACGCTGCAAAAGTCTGATGGTCTATCCACTCACAGAAGCTCTCTCCTCAACAGCCATGTAAGTTGCTTCTTCTTTTCTTATGCTAATCTTGAGCTTTGCTGCCTGTAAACCTGCCTCTGAATGCTTGTTTTGCTGCTTGATCTGCTTTTCTTAGCCTCCTGTGTATTCACTGATGTCACTGTGCATCACAGTGCTGCTACTAAAATTTCACATAGGTTCAGGTGTTGCAGTTGCATCACTGGGAGTTTTTTTTTTTTTACTAAGATGGCTGTCCGAAGCCCTAACATTAGTTCTAGGAAAACATAAACTGAAGTTACAAACTCAAAATGGGCAGACTAGGTGGGCCATAGGCCCTTATCTGCCGACACTGTCTATGTATTTATGCATCTATGTATCATTATAAGTTCCATAGTGACTTACAGTTGGTAGAAAGAGGAAACTCACAGCATTAGAAAGTCATGCATAATTTCCACCAGTTCTTGAGTGACCAGTTTCTCTCCGCAGGTTAGCTGATAGGGAAGGTTTGCATTAGTTAAAAGAAAAGGCCAGAGACCCCCTCCTCCTTTTCTGGTAAACAATATCAGGGGTCCCTTTCACAGTAACTGACAGGGACAGTGCAAATTGAATGGAGTTTTCCTCACACTATTCACCACCATACACGAAATTTGACACATGCTTCCGGGGAGGAGTCCCAACTCCCCGCAGCAACAGAGGCAAATTGCAGATCCATCTGTTACAGTCTGGATTGCACCTTTGACCGGTTTGCAGCATGGGCTTGTGCCAGGTACATGGCACAGTGCCATGCTGCACCCAATCTCAGTGTGGAGTATACAGCCTGCCCTCAGAAGTAGCCCATTACCTAACAACGCCCACACACACACACACACGTCATTATTTGCAGTGGCCCTGGTGGTCCAGTGCCCCCATGCCACATTAACTAGTTAGTTTGGCAGTCCAGTGGATCTGAAGCCCCTCCCCTGCTAGTCATGCTCTCTAGCATTCCAGTGGTACCCCCTCTTCATAGCCCAAGTATGCTACTGTACCTAGGCATCCAGTGATGTGCTACTGAAGGTGATCTCCTGTCCTCCTGACTGCAGCTGTTTGCAGAAATCTGCCCCTTGATATTACCAGAAGTTACCAGGAGGTAACTTGTGGTTAGCCAAAGGTGGACGTAGCTGGTTATGTAAGCGGTGCCGTCCATTTGTGCATTGTCCTGCCTGCTATTTGCATGGCAGCTCCCAGCCCCTTTCCTGGGTATACAAGACACTAGTGAGGCCCCACCTGGAGTACAGTGTACAGTTCTGGAGACCTTACCTACGTAAGGACATAGACAGGGTAAAGAAGGTTCAGAGGAGGGCAACAAAGATGGTGCATGGATTGCATCACAAGTCCTATGAGGACAGGCTGAAAGACTTGAATATGTACTCCCTGGAGGAGAGGAGGGAGAGAGGGGATATGATAGAGACATGCAGGTACCTTACAGGGAGGAACAGGGTGCAGGAATACACTATTTTTCAGTGAAAAAGATGTTCCAGGACCAGAGGGCATGGATGAAGTTGGACTTAGGGCGATTCAGAGGAAACATGAGGAAGAATTTCTTCAAAGACAGGGTGGAGGACAAGTGGAACACCCTGCCAGAGGAAGTGGTGGTGGCTGAAACAATCATGGGATTTAAGAATACTTGGAATAGAGTCAAGGGAATTCTGGCGGTCAGGAGTAAGAGGCAACAGACTTCTAGAAAAACCTAAAGGGAACTTACAAGCTCAAATGGGCAGGCTGGGTGGGCCATAGGCCCTTATCTGCCGACAGTATCTATGTATCTATGGTCACATAGGTGTTTTTGACTGCTTAGGAGAGGCTACAGTGCAGTCTCCAGGAAGGTAAAGACACAGCAGTAGTAGCACAAGTGTGTATAAGGTGTGCCAGTCAACACAGCAGTTTGGAGTTTAGGTTCAAAGATTGGAATGCTGGGAAGAATGCACTAACTTTAAAGAGCTACTGTACTGCCTAAAATTCAGATTAGTTTTTAAAAGAAGTCAGCCATTACCTTTTATATCTGAAGTGCTTTTTCTTTTCCCTTTGAGTAGTTAGAAGATTGCTTAACTGATGTTAGTAGGTGTGATGTGTGGAACAGCACTCTGCCTGGCAGCTGACATATCTAGTTCTAGTCCCTCCACTATGTCATCAGCGCTGTGACATCACAGATGACTGACCCAGCAACTACTGGGTGGCTCTTCTTGAGCACTTATGATGTCACAGTCAGTGAGGCCACAATGCTAATGATGTAGTGGGTGGACAGAGATAGATATGTCAGCCACCACCAGCTGTTCCACACGTCCAGCACAATATTATCACGTACAAAACTTTCTAATGAGCAAAAGGAAAAATAAAAATACGTAAGAAGTAAAAAGTTACAATTGTCTACTTAAAATGTTATCATTTTCCTGTCTGTTTTGGTTCTACTAGCTCTTTAAACTACTTGAACCTGAACTCACTACACTAGTGCATGTACCTCAGAACTTACTGTGTGCCAGACCCTTTGGGGTGTCCCTGGTCTGTGAGATAGTAGAATGTGAAGGCACATTTTTTCTTTGTCTTGTTACCATGTGGCACTGTTGTGGATGCGCAGTATTCTGCAGCTAGGTGTGCTGTTTAAACTGCACTGATTAGAGCAACTGGCTTTTTCTTTTAACTCATAATTGTGGGCTATAGTCTCCATTTGACACACTTTCTTGACTCTTGTTACTGAAATGATATCAAGGGGTTTTCATTTCTGTCAAGCAAGGGTTACAAAGTGTAACACTCAGTTTTACTTCCCAGGCCTTTCTGATCTCTAGGAAAGAAGCGTGTTTGCTTTGTCTACACAAGAACTTGCCAAGCTGACTAATTAACTACAGTATCTGGTTTGCTGTGAACATAGGTCAGTCACATAAATGAAGTAATGCCCTGTTAAAAGTTAGGTTTGATCCCTGTTCTTTAACACAGATAGCCCCATGAACACCAACCAGAAAGCCATAGTGTGAGTTTTTTATTACATTTTATTTGTGACATGAGCAGTGGTAAAAAACTGTCATGCTGTCCATTGCTAGTAAAATACTAGTAGCCTGGAGCTAAAGCCCGTCTTTCTCCTTTACATATCTCTGACTGTTTTCTGCCAGCATCAGCTCCTGAAAGCCATATGTAAAATAACATCTGTCAAAATACATATCATCTGTAATGGGTTCTTAAAATAAATTCCAGTGTGCCTGTAACTTGCCTGCAAAAAATATACTTCAGCTGTTGAATGCAGCTTTTAATTGGAAGATGTGATATTTTCTATGGCAATCACTGTTTTCCTCTGGGCAAATCAGAAATAGCACACCTTCTGTAATCCACATTAATTAACAAGGGTTAAATGCAAAAGGTCATCAGAGAGGTAATTAGTTCTGTTTCTTTCCTTGGGATATACTTTTATCAACTCATTATTTATGAAAATCTGTGCCCCCCCCCATGCAAGTCATACCAGCTACACCTTGTCTGTTACTAATTCAGGTGTGTCATTACAGAACTGTAAAAAAAAACAAAAAAGATCCACTCATATTTTGCTACAAGCTGAATGTGTTAGTCTGATGAGTTACAAATGAAGATTGCCTGTTTAGAAACATTACTATGGATGACTGGAGTAATTATGAAGCATGTTTCTGTATCAAGTTTACGTTATTTAAAATGATTTCTATTAACTAGGAAAACCTTTTAAAATATAATAATCATACGCAATTCAGTTTGTAGTTCATTAATTTCAAGTATGTTTCTCCCTCACTCTTGATGTTGCCCTCTGCCTCAGAGAGTTGTGCGGTTGACTTCAGTGCAAGGGGCTGGATTTTTAGCAGATGCATGGAAAAACTGCCACAAGTAAGGTTTCACTTGCAGAACCACAGTTTTCCCTGCACATGCTGTATTTTCAAAGTGGGAGCCGATTTATGACTGGCTCCTCAATTTATGGCACCTTACGGCTGTTTCTTTGGTGCAGCTGCACCGAAATGTTGCGCCTAGTGGGACCAGCCATAACATTTCCCATAGCTGCGTGGGCTGAAAATGCCAAAGTCTGCAGGTGTAGAGAATTTGGTCTGCATCAGCTGACTGCGGAGTGGGACTTAGTCCCTAACGGGCTAAAAATCCAGCCCTAGATCTTTACACAAATGTTGTTTACTTACCATATAGGTGTTTGTATATACTATACTGTAATGTGGTCCCCTCTTTGTTTTTTTGTTTCTGTTTGCATATTGTACAGCTATTTTACTGTGTATTATGAACATATGAAGAAGCCAGCAGAAGAAGGCCATTTGGTCTATCTAGTCTGCTTGTACTGCAGGGTTCATAGCTTGAGAAACTGCTGTATCTGCTGTATTGCTCTGTAGCATGTTCACAACTTAACTATTGATTTCTGTTAGAGCTAGAATGTACTCTTGGTTGCCGCTTTCCCCCCTAGGACCCACATGAAAACAAGGTGTTGTATCTCATCTTTATTTTTTTTAACTTGGTTGGAGAAATTTCAGATAAATGAAATCGGATCATAGTCCACTGGTTTTATGTTCTCCTGCTTAACTTCCAGGGAAGTCACAGTCCTGTTTGCAACATCACAATGTGTTGCTGTGAAAATGATAAGTATGTCTTAAACAGATGACACTGACTTCATCAGAAGTAAAAGCAGGAGGACAAAGATCTTATTGTCATGAACATAACCTCGGGAAAAAGAATAAGGGAAGATAAATACAAAATATTATTGAAATATAAGTTGAATTTTATCTAAATATCATAATATAAAACATTATCTTCCAGGAATCGATCTTCGCCATTGATTCTGTCTTATGAATCTGGCCAGAGGCACTAGGACACCGTGGAGCAAAGTTTTTGGCAAGGGTGCTGGCAAGGAGTACTGGGCTCAGCATCTGCGCACCCTCACATGGTGTCGTGCGCTAGCCAATAATCATTGCCAGCTCCTTTACCAACCTCAATTCTGTTCTTCCTGCCATCAAGTGCACACCATGTGAGCACAGTGCCTCAGTTCTCCTACGTCACCATGTACTTTTGTCTTTGTTTATGGTGTAGTCTTTCTTTGTTTATTTTCCATGATGCCAAAGTTCAAGAAGAAGGGGCATCTAAGAAGAAAGTCAGCTGCCCATTCTAACCCTGGGAATCCCTTACTGATGCTGTATACAAAGCATCTTTTTCTCAGCAGAGAGTGATGCCCTGGAGATCAAACCTTCTGCTAATTATGGAGCTCTAGAATCAATGTTCAAACTCTACGCTGTAGTCATGCTGCACTCTAGCTCTCAATGATAGATTTGTTTCTCTGCCTAAACCATGGGCTCAGGGCTTTCTGTATGCCTCTTCCATTTCCTGTGGTCCACAAGTTGATCCTTAAGATGCTGAGGGACAGGCTATCTCTGACTCTGATTGCATTGGACTGCCATGCCAGTTTTGGTATCACAATTGCCTTGTCTCAGCAGTAGATCACTGTGGCTGCTTCCACTCTTGCTGGACTTGCTGATGAGGTCCAAGACGACAAGCGGGCATCTGGGCCTACAGTCCCTGCACCCGACTCCTGGGTGCTACAGTTCCAGGCCATTGGGCTTTCCTAGGATGTTCTCCAGGTACTGGAGACACCTTGGAAGGAGGTGACATACAAGCCGTACACTTGCATGTGAACGGTGATCGTGTGTTGGTGCGAGGAGTAAGGATTGTTGCCACTCTCCTGGTGCATGTCACACATACTCAACTACCTCCAGTCCTTATATGCGGCAGAGTCACTAGCTACATTCCTCTAGGTGCTCCTGGCCACCATAACATCTTTTTTATTTATCTCAGAGATGTTTTATACCTGCAGTTCCCACAATCTTTATCGTGCCTTATTTGCACCTTATTGACTGCTCACTGACTTTGTACCTACGTCTTTTCCCTCCCCCTGGATGCACCTAGAAATGGGGTTTGGCTCAGTGTGTCTTTCCTTGTTACCAGTTTTCAAATAAATGAATACAATTTTGGTGTACTGTGCCAAGGTGGCTATGCCAACAGTGGTGTGGGACAAAACTGTCTGCTGTTTCTTTAAAGGACTGGACCATCTGTCCACTGTGGTGCTTAAAACACCTCCATCATGGGACACACTGGTACTATCATGGCTAATGGGTAAACTGAGCCTATGGAAACATAACGGTAAGGCAGTGGTAAAAAAACATAATGTTGCCTGCCGGATAAAGTATTGGAGTACTTATTAGATCTTTCCGATGCAAAACTACAGTACTCCTTTGTGGAGGTCCACCTTTGTGAGGTTTCAGCATTTCATGAGCAAGTCCAGAATCTTACACTGGCTCAACTCCCCCTTTTCAAAAGGTTCCTGAAGAGTATTCTGCACACAAAAGCCACCTGTCAGGAAACCTGTTGCACCATGGGACATCAACCTTGTATTAGACATGCTCACTTGTAATCCCTTTGAAACTCTAGCTATGTGGAACCTTAAGTTTCTGTCTTGGAAAGTAACTTTTCTAGTGCCTGTTACCTTGTCACAAAGAGTCTCTGAGATACACACCTTGGTTACAGATCCTCCATATACTGTATTCCACAGAGACAAGGTGGCTTTCCAAACACACCCTAGGTTCTTGCCCAAGGTGGTTTCAGACTTCCCCCTAAACCAGCCCTTGGTGTTGCCCACATACTTTCCTAACTTCCAGAATGAGGGAGAGAGAGAACTCTCTACTCCCTAGATGTAAAGAGAGCCCTCCAGTTTTACATAGATAGAACCAAGGGCATCCAACAGGCCATGCAATTCTTTCAGTCCTAACCGGTTAGGTCAGCCAGTTATGATTAAATGTATCTCTGCCTGGATAGTGGCTTGCCTGCACCATTGTTAGTTCATGGCTCAGGTCAAGTTGGAAGGATAAGTTTGCGTCCACTCCACCACAGCGGTCGCAACATCCTTAGCAGAAATCCCTTCTGTCCCCATTGACGAAATCTGCAAAGCAGCAAGCTGGAGCACAGTGTATACTTTCATGAAGCACTACACACTGGATGTCCATGCCCGACAGCATGCCTCTTTTGGCAGGACAGTCCTTAATGGAGTTCTGTCCTGAGTGAGCTCCATTTCTTGCTATCCTGCTCGGGGGACCTTTTCTGAGCTTGGTACTCTAACCCAGCAGTGCTAACAAATGGTGAAAACCAAGTCCAGGAAGATATGAAAATGATGTACCTACCATAATGCTTGATCTGTTTGGACGGTCTTCACCATTTGTTCACACACCCACCCACCATCCCCCAAGCTCACTCTCACTGTTTCCTAGTCTTCATCTCCCTTGTTCAGTTGGAGCTCTGAAGACACGTTTGTTCTTGTTGACCCTTCTTACACAGGTCCAAAGGACTACTTTATGCTCTTCTTGGACTAGTATGTGTTACTTAGGTAACATTGCACCTCCTTGATAAAAAAGGTACTGAGGCAGTTGGAGGATCGACAGTGAGATAGCTTATGTGGCATAGAATGTGGCACTTGTGAGTTTGCCAGTAACCAACGCTGACTTCAGACCCTGGAGAGGGAAAAACAGAGACGAGAAAGGGAAAGGGTAGGGCAAGGGGGCCCAAGGGACAGGAAAAGGATAGGATGTAAACTAAAAACTCTAAGGCCAACCACAGGAGGGAGTGGCGAGGACTCTAGGCTGGTCTTAGGGGCCAGGGGTGACCTAAACCACTGTGCAGGCCAAAGAGATGGAGAAAGAAGAGAAGGAGAGAGGGACAGAGTCCATTAATACCACTTAAGGACAAGCAGTCGCAGCGTTCCTCTTAGGGTAGGCTGAGACTTCCCAGTAGAATGCAGACAGGAAACTGCCCTCCATGCAGTGTTTAGAGCAGAAGTTAGGCTGTATGCCCTATCTAGGCAGAAATCTCCAAGGAGTTGCTGAAAAGGAGAGTTGTCCTAGAAGCCCCCTTCCAGACAGGGTGCTATTAGCAAGGCATAAGACCTGGAATTCAGCACCTGCCAAGGAAGACATAGAACACATTTTTTTTTTTACAGGGAAGAGCCAGCCGAGGACTGGAGCAAGGCATTCCAGGGAGGGTGTTCTCTCTCTCTCTCCCCCTCTCAAGGAGTCAAAGATCACTACTAGAGGCAGTGTCCCCGTGGACATTGAGGTGCACCTGACCAACGAGAGTATCAAGTACATCTGCAGCCAGTAAGGGCACATCCCTACAAGGTAACACCACCAGCGCTGTCTCTGAAGTTTTAGGAGGTAATAGAGAGTCTGAGTCCTCCAAAATGCTACGTAGGGTACAGAGCATATCCGAATGAGGGAGCTCCATGGGGACCCTGCCTGGACCAGTTACTTAAGGTAACCAAGGTGGAGCAAAAAAAGGTGGAGAGGGCCCCGAAAGGTACCCAGACATGGGCAAAGATATGAAGGCCCCCAGCGCTCGTGAAGACTGAGAAGAGGAGTTCAAAAGCCTGCCAAAAAAGATATGCTTCAGAAGAGTTGCCTGTGACAAGGTGTGCATTGTAGACTAGCGTGATGCTAGGAACAGAATACTGACCCCATATTTGAGGCGTTGGGGTATATATTTATATATTTCAGAAAAGCCAGAAACTCCTGCACAAAACAAGTAAGAAAAGCCAAGGCAACCTTCTACACAGCTGAACTAGATGCCTCCTATAACAACCCTTCCAGGTTCTGGGGTACCATAAAGGGCATCCTAGGTCAAACCTCTACCCCTGTCTTACCATCCAAAATTCAATTAAATAATATTGAAATCACCAACAAGCAAAATATCTTGAATGCCTTCAATGACCATTTCACTACAGCTGGCCTGGCTTTCGACTCCTCTCCTGCAAACCTATTAAGATCATCTCTAAACCTACAATCTACTGAGAGTCAAAGGTTGCTTCCACATTCTCATTCAAACCAATATTGTTCAAAGTAGAAGACCTCCTACTCCAACTAGATACCACCAAAAGTGCAAGTGCAGACTCCTGGATCCCTACTTTCTAAAAGTAGCACTGTATGCCTTAACCGCCCCCCTCACCCACCTCTTCAATCTATCACTTGTCACTGGTACTATCCCCTCAATATGGAAAACAGCTCAAGTGTTTCCATTACTTAAGGCAGGTGATCCCATGGACCTCAATAATTATAGGCCCATCTCCATCTTACCAATACTATCCAAGATGCTTGAGAAGCTGGTAAACTCTCAGTTAACTGCCTACCTTGATACCAACAATCTCCTAAATCCAGCTCAATCTGGGTTTAGATCTATGCATAGCACCATCTCTGCACTAGCAAAAGTCACAAATGACTGGCAGACTGCCCTAGACAAAAAGAATAATACCTGTGCTGTGTTTCTGGATCTAAGCAAAGCCTTTGACACTGTGGATCATGATCTTCTAATCACCTCACTAAACTCCATAGGCCTTGACTCACTCTCTATTAAATGGTTCAGATGCTATCTCTCTGGAAGGCTACAACTGGTAAAGAATGATGGTGATCTATCTACCCTAAGCCATTCCTAAGAAGTGTACCTAAGGCTCCATCCTGGGTCCCATCCTTTTGCCATTTACATCAACAATATTGACTCCAATCTCTCTCTTTCTAATATCCACCTTTTTGCAGATGACACTGTACTTTATGTGAGCGATCCTCACCATCAAAAGCCTGTGAGCTCCTACAGTCTCAATTCTCCTCCTCCAGCATAACCTATTAAAAAGAAATTATTACTAAATGCTAAGAAAACCAAAGCTATGTTCTTCCCCAAGAACTGTTCTTCCACTATCCATCATTCACCCTCCCACAACTCTCTACCATCCTTGGTGAAAATCTGGAATATGTTGACAAATTCAAATACCTAGGAGTATGGATAGACAATAAACTAGACTATACTACCCACGTTGAAGAGCTCCTGAAAAAGCTAAGACAAAGACTTGGTCTATTCTATAGAATCAAACACTACCTGACCAAAGATTCCAAACAAAGATTAATCCTTGCATCATTCATGTCCCTCATTGATTATGCTGACTTCCTCTATGGTCATTGCTCCCTCTCCCATCTAAACAAACTAGACACCCTGTATCATAGAGCTATTAGATTCATTACTGACCTTCCCTCTAGCACCCATCATTGCTCTCTCTACAATGCAGTCAGCTGGACATCCCTGCAACATAGAAGAAGAAAATGCTGCTACCTGGATCTACAAAGCTCTGACAAACAAACTCCTTCCTACATCTCAGACTGCTTCAACCAGATCACATCCAGGCCCTACACCTTGAGGATCAACAAACTGATCCTGCTGAAGATTCCTATCACCTGCACCCGTATGGAAGAGCTGCAATCAGTTATTCCTAGACTTATCTGGAATTCTATCCAAAAGACATTGAAAATGGAAACACTGATCCCCTTACATCCTTCAAAAAGCTGTACACCAGCCTAATCCCAGATTCATGCAATTGCTTCCACAAGGCCTAGTCCTCCCACACCCCACCCCCACCCTCTCTCCCCCACCCCTTCTAAAGCTCCTCCTATTCTTCTATCATTCCTCTGGTCCTTTCCACATCAAACCTCAAACATATATGCCACCCATGTACCATTATCCAGCCTTATCCCTACCAGACTGTTTGTTTCTCACCTTTAATAGGTTTTGGTTTACTGTCCTTTGCCTTGTATATATGTAAATAATTGTACATCTATCTCACTCATAAATGTTTGTATTTGTGCTATTTCAATATCATGTTTTTGTATACACTCTGTAACCTTTTTTGTTATGACCACTCAGGTCCATCTTGTAAATGAGCTATGCTCAATGATGTTCGCCTGAATAAATAAAGATTTTGATTGATTGATTGTATATATATATATATATATATATATATATATATATATATACTGTATATATTCCAGCAAGAGCCCTCCGCACCATGGGCAACCCAAGCGGGCCCTGCACTGGAGAAGGCAAGGTATCCCTGCCCTCTTTCTCCCTCCAGAAGTTAATGTAAATTACTTTTTCCTTAAACAAGGTCCCAAAAGACCTAGAAGGTGCCAGCAGGAATGACTTCAGAGAAGGGAGAAGGCCAACAGGAAAGTGGTGCTGCCCAGAGGTCTGATCATGAGAGGAAGGTGGACAGAAAGCAGTAATGAATGGTGAAGATATCTTGGAAGATCAAGAATTATGGTGAGTATGTATTTTTCATATCTTCCAGAGATCAGTCTTCACCATTCATTACTGTTGAGTGAGTACCAAGCACCACCTAGGTGGAGCTGGAGCCTCCCTGATTGAAGGAACCTCCCTCAGCCTCCTGTAAGGGAAAAACACAAGTGGAGGGGGCCTTCATGGTCTGGTGAGACCCGAGATTGGTCAGGGGCAGGCAGAGGCTCCTGTTGCCCAGGAGAGGGAAGGTACCCCGACAGCTCACACCTGACCCTGTGGGAAAAGAAACAGACCCCCAGAAAGGTGAGGCAATCACCCTATCCCGGGCCAAGGGTGACAACCGGGACAGAAGAAGCCATGCCATACGCCTGGTGCAGACCGCTGTTCCTGCTAACCTGGAGGCTACCACGTTGGTGTCATAAAATGCCCTCACCTGGTGTCTCGCTAGTTCCAGGCCCCGAGTAGAGATGGCAATGGCTTATCGGGTTGCCTGTGAGGATCTGCCCCACTGTGGCCCACAAGTGCCTTGCATAATCTACCTGGTGTGCCTGATGAGCAGATGTAGGCACGAGGAAACGCACCAAGGAGAAAACTCTCCTCCCTCAATGATCAAACTCAGCTGAGTCAGAGCCTGGGGACAGTCTTGCTGAGGGTGACAATGCCCAGAGGGGATATCCAGCCACTCCAAACCTGAGGAGGGATGGGGCATAGCTCCTGGAAGCCCAGGGAGTGTGCAGTACCTATGCTGGCAGTCCCCTGGTGCTGGAACAGAGGAGGAGGAGGAAAAACTGCCAGATGCTGTACGACTCCTCCAAGAAAGGTAGAGGTCATGGAGGGATCACTGTGAAGTCTGAGCTGTACTCCTTAAGGAAGGACAGCATTGCACGTGCAGGATTACGATCTATGAATCAGGGAAGATGAAGCTCCTCCAGCATCATGAAGAGAAATTGTTGATAACTGGAATAATCAGCATCAGAAGAAATGTGTGTGGAGATGTCCTCTTCCTCCAAGGAGGAAGTCGAGGATGTGGAGGAGCTTTGTTCAGGTGGAGGCAGTGCACAGGGTGGAGGTGCAAAGATGACCTCATCAATGGACCTAAGATAGATTGGGAACACAGCTGTCATCGCCTTGTACTGCTCCCATGTCATGTGTCCCAGGGGACCTGAAAGCCCTGGGAGAAGGGGAGGAGGAGGCAGAGAAGAAGAAGAAAGGGTAAAAGGGTCATGAGAGACTGATGGCCCTCTGCCAGGGCTGTGGGAGCATGCAGAGGATACCTCCCACATGAGGGGGCTGCGCAGCCCGCCCACTGGAGAATGCTCAACCTGTGAGGAGTGAACATGGTGGTGCCCTAGAGGGGAACCCCTTGGTGAGGTGACCGGAGCTGTTCTGGTCCATGAAAGCAGCTCACATCTCCACCAACTGCAGATCCCCATCCACCAGGAGGGGAAAGGAGGCCTGAGTCGGCACTCAGGCTCCATCCCAAGGCACCAGACATCATGGGGACAGGCTGAGATGCTGGATGTGACCTCGCCATCCCCAGCTCAGCAGACAAGGACCTGCCCCTCGCGAGAGGCCCTCCCTTTCAGCAGTCCTTAGGGAAGAAGGGAGAGAGAAGCCAGCACTGGGGTCAGCACTGGAGACGCCCTCTGCGTTGGACCCAGCACCGACAGCTGAAATGACACCGGAGCCGGCATCAGAAACAGCTGCTGCTCCAGACCCATCACTGTCCCCTGATCTGGAACTGGACTCGACACCACCCTTCCATCCCGGCACCGAGGTCAGTGCCAGGAGGGCCCATGGTACCACAAGCAGCGCCAGCAGACACAGGAGAAGTGGCACCACCGTTGGTGCCAGCCAGAGAAAGTGTTTGAAAATGGATGTTGGTAAGAGTAAGGAAAGAAGGGAAAAGGGAAAAGGTGTGTTGGCAAGCATGGTGGTAGCAGTATGTGGCAGGCCATATGTGCAAACACTAGAAGTCTGGGGAATAAGATTCCTAACCTAGTGACAATCATGAGACAGTACCGGGAGGCAGTGTAGTGCAGTGGTTTAAGGCTCAGAGGTGCAAATCTGGTGACATGCAGCAGACCAGACCTCGGTTTGAATCCCACAGCTTCCACTTGCATATTGTGTGACCCTGAGCAAGTCACTTAACTTCCCTGTGCTCCCAGGTCGCACCTGTAATAAAGCTTTCAGCTTAGTGTGCTACTCCTGGTTAAACAACTAAAAAAAAAAAATTTGAATGAGGCTGATCTAGACATTGTTGCCATTACTGAGTCATGGTGCAATGAGAACCATGACTGGGATTTAGCCAAACCAGGATATATGCTGTTCAGGAAGGGCAGGGTGGGCAAGAAAGGGGGATGAGTTGCTGTTTACATAAGGGATAGCATAAAAGCAACAGAGATGCAGGGAACACAGGAAGGGATGGGAATTTTGTTGGTCACCCTAAAAAAAGGGGAATGGAGACGCTTTTTGCACTGGAGTGATCTACAGACCTCCAGTACAGGGAGAGGAGATGGACAAGGTTCTGGCAGAAGCCGTCCAAAAGATGGCTGATAAAGGGGAGGTGCTGCTGGTGGGTGACTTCAGTATGCCTGATACAGATTGGAGCATCCCAGTTGCAGCTTCAGGTAGGAGCAGGAACATCCTGGATTCCCTCCAGGGGGTGTTCCTCAGGCAACTAGTAGAGGAGCCCACTCATGAGGGAGCAATATTAGACCTTGTGCTCACCATCGGGGACAGCATTGCAGATGTCACGGTGGGTGGTCACCTGAGGAGCAGTGATCACTGTACGGTGTGGTTGAATATAAGAATTGTGTCAGAAGTGAACCAAACAAAGGCGAGGGTCCTGGATTTCAGGAGGACCTATTATACAACGATGGGAGAGTGTCTCAGGGATGACTTGGCAGGGTGGGAGGACTTGGGAGGAGTGGAGAAACATTGGGCGAAGCTAAAAGGGGCCATAGTAAGGGCAACAGACCTCTTCGTCAGGCAGGAAAGCAAAAGGAAAAGGAAACCGTTATGTTACTCAAAGGAGTTGGCTGGGAAGGTAAGGACAAAAAAGCTAGCATTCAGGAGAGGTATAAGGAGACACTGAGGGAGAAGGCTAGAGAGGTGTATCAAGAGAAGCAGAGGGAGGCAGGGAAAGCAGTCAGGAGCGCAAAGGTGCAAATGCAGGAGAAGACAACACAGGCAGTAAAGAAAGGAGGCAAATAATTTTGTCAGGTATTTTAGCGAAAGGAGAAAGACCAGGGAGGGATTGTAAGTACAAGGAGACGGGGAGGGGGGATTATGGAAGGAGACAAGGAAGAAGCAGACATCCTGAACAATTACTTTTGTTCAGTTTTCACAAATGAAAGGGAGGGTGAGGGATCACATAGCTGTGTCATGGGCATCAAAGGAAGGGGTGTGGACACGAGTCCATTTACAGAGGAGAGAGTCCTGAAAAAACTAGCAAATCTTATTTTATTTATTTATTTATTGAAATGTTTCACCAGGAAGGCACGCTGAGCAAGAAGTTGCTCATCTCCCGGTGTGACCTGGGGGTAGGGGAACATGAAGATAGTTTACAGAGATTTGGTACACAATATAAATTTACAGTAGATTACATTCAACTAATTTGAGCAGACTGTACAGGAGTAATGAAATAGTGGGATGCTAAACAGTTTTGAACTAGATAGATACTGTGCCAGCACTTTTGGACTAGATAGATACAACAACACAAAATAACATTTAGGCGTACAGTAAATGACACGTAACTGTGTAGCTAGAAAATGGCTGAATAGAATTGTTGTATCTTGATCTAGGGAAGTAAGTGAGGAGTAAACATAGGCAGAACAGGTTGGCTAAGGTATAACAGAAGTGCAAGTTAACTACAAGTGCAGTAGAGATTCAAACAACATGAAGTCTTGCTATATTATGACATATGCAGTGAATCCCAACCTTCGAACTGCTCCGGAGGTGAAAGAGTTAACTTTCCACGCCAGGCATGGAACGCTGAGCTCGAGCTCGGTGGAAACTCTCTCTGTTGTTCTTCAAACTCAAACTGTCAGATTCTTTACTCCGCCTCACTGAACAGTCGCTCCGGAGATTTCTCCTTCTGCTCGGTTCATTTTGTCGATTAAAGTATTGTTTTTCTCGGTTTTCGACCGAGTGTAAACCGCTACCGGTCGGTTCAAGCTCTGTCTGTGGTATTTGTGAGTACTAGATAGGTTTACATTAATTCTCTTCTGTGTGGAATTTGTAAACTGTTTATCGGTTCGGTTTGAACTGATCAGGTTGTTTAAAATATCCTAATCTGTGATTTAGAGTGTGGTTACTGGTTCTTATCGGTTCTAAAAAAAACGGATTTTATTACGTTTTTTTCCACGACCTGTGACACGGTTGGGAACCGATAAGAGGGTCTTGCCTCATGGATTGCCAAACTGTGTAAGTTTGGTTAGACTGGCACTATGTCTGAGAAACCCAAAAGAAAAACCGGCCCACTGGTTTCAACACTGCATGTGTGTGGGAAGTCTTTGCCAAGGCTGACCCCACACCACCTGTGTTTATTGTCTGGGTTTGACCACCTCAATGCAGACTGCCAGATTTGTAAAAAATTTCCTGCAGCTACCCTGGAAAAGAGAGTTGGAAGGCTCAGGGAAAGGGAGGCCAAAAAGTCCGCGGAACTGGATGGCCAGCCCGGTTCGGTTCCAACCGAACCAGAGGGAGTGCCCTCTGACCAGGGCGAGACTTCCTTGGGCAAAAGGAGAGCCGACTCTGAGGGGTCGGTTCCAGCAAAAAGGACTAGGAAATCAGCTGGTGTGGAGCCAAAACTTTCCTCTCCAACCGCTGAAGATATAGCCAAAGCGATTAAAATTGTCCAGTCGCTTTCCCCGGTTCCGACCGAACCGGCACCATCATGAAGCGCCCAGTTCAGCGGTTCCACGGTTCAAGAGTATGATTTAGAGAATATTATGAACCGGAGGAGGGGAAGAGGAGTATGAGGAGAGTGAATGTGGATTTGAAAGTCTGGATGTGCCCATTGACCCGGACATCTCCCAGACAGACTTTCAGGAGTGTTCCTCCTAGGCTTTCTGAGTCCCTTCTCATTTTATGTTTTATAAAAAGTGGCTGAAACCCTCCAGCTCCCTATGGAGGAAGCTGTGGATGATCAAGAGGAGCCTGACTATGTGGAAATGATGGATATCCCAGAGTCTAGGAGACTCTCTATTCCCTTGCATAAATCTTTTGGGAAACAGACTTTTAAAATTCTAAAAACTCCTCACACTATACCTCCTGTGGATAAGAGAATGGACAAGAGGTACACATTGTCAGGCTCTGATATGGAGTTCCTTTCACAACAATGCAGCCATGTTGGGGTAGTGCAGGCTGCAGCCTGTGACAAGGCAAATATCCCCTTGGCTCCCCCGGGACAAGGACTCCAAGAGGATTGATGCCATGGCAAAGAAACAGTACATGGCAGCATCCTTGGGACTCAGACAGGCAAATTATATGGCTTATGTTGCTAGATATCAGAAATCCAGATGGGATACTGTTATGGCTCTAGCAAAACAGGTCCCTGGCCAGCTTGCCAAGGAGCTGGAGCAGGTGGCTGCTGATGGTATTGAGGCATCCAAGGTGCAATTCCATGCTGCAGTAGACTCAAATGATGTGTCATCAAGAGTCATGGCTACATCTGTGGCACTTCGCAGAATGGCTTGGCTCAGATGTACTAGCCTGTCACAGGATACCCAGACTAAGGCCATGGATTTTCCTGTTGTGGGTAATTCCCTGTTTGGGGAGCAAACAGAGAATTACATGAAGAAAATGGGTGAGTATAGAACACCTATAGGAGTGCACAGGCCAAGGAAAGGCAGGCCACTCCTCAAAGGCAGCTTCCCAGGGGCAGGGGCAGGCCTTTTCAAAGGCCTTTTTACCAAGCCCAGGCCTCCTCTTCTGCTTATGCCCAGAGGGGGTTCTTTAGAGGGAAAGGCAGAAGGAGTGCCAGCAGGCCTGTTTCCACCCCTCAGCCCAAAGCCCCTGCCAAGCAGGCACCCTGATGGGGTTGCCAGGGCCGATTCTCAACTGTCTGTAGGGGGCAGGCTGGCTTACTTTGTCCAGGACTGGGAGTCTCTGACATCAGACAAGTGGGTCCTGGAAGTAGTAAGCCAGGGACTGGTTCTCAGCTTCAAAAAGTTTCCAAAGATGAGAACCAGATCCTTTCCACCTGCAAATCCACCAGAGGCACTTGCCCTAGAGGCAGAGGTCTCTTCCTCCTGGCTCTCAGAGCTGTGGAAGGGTTTCACCCCTACACCAAGGCAAGGGTTATGCGCCGCGTGCGTCCTACCCAAAAAGACAGGAGAATGGCGGCCCATCCTGGATCTCAGATACTTAAACAAGCACCTTTTAAAACCAAAATTCAAAATGGTGACTCTGGGAATTATTCTACCCTCTCTAAGGCCAGGGGACTGGCTAGCGTCCCTGGACCTCAAGGATGCCTACTTCCATATTCTCATCAGAAGCTCCCACCGAAAGTACCTCAGGTTCGAGCTGCCCTCAGGCCATTACCAGTTCAGAGCAATGCCCTTTGGCCTCACCTCTGCTCCAAGAGTATTCACAAAATGCCTGGCAGTAGCAGTTGCTTCTCTAAGAAGGCAAAGAATTGCCATCTTCCCATACCTGGACGACTGGCTCATAGTGGGCCAGTCCCCAGACCAAGTCAAGTTACACCTACAGATAACTCAGCAACTGCTCACCTCTCTAGGTTTCCTTCTGAATCTTTCAGAGTCAGTTCTAGAGCCTGTCCAGCTCCTCACCTTCATAGGAGCAGAACTGAACAAGGGAAAGCCAGAGCCTTCCTTCCTTCCTTTGGACAGGGCAAGGACCCTGGTGTCTCTGGCCTCCTCATTCATCCTGCAGGTGTCTCGACCAGCAAGGCATTTTCTACAGCTCCTAGGGCACATGGCTGCTTCTACAGCAGTAGTGCAGGGAACCAGATTTCAGATGAGGGACATTCAGTTCCATTTGAGGGCCTTTTGGTCTCAAAGGAAAGACCCTCTAACCAAATTGATCCCAGTGACTCGAACCCTGATCCAGGCTCTACAGTGGTGGCAGGATCAGAGCAATCTCAGACAAGGGTTCCTTTGTCACTCAGTCTCACTCTTTAATCCTTACTACAGATGCATCCTCTTGGGGTGGGAGCTCACATGGGCGACCTCACCACCCAGGGGTTGTGGTCCCTCAGGAATCTCTGCTCCACATCAATCTGTTGGAACTCAGGGCAGTTTTTCTAGCACTTCAAGCTTTTCCAAATCTGTTCAGAACAAAGTTGTACAGGTCAGAACAGACAACACCACCACAATGTGGTACATCAACAAGCAAGGGGGTACTCGGTCTACGGCCTTGTGTACCGAAGCAATGAAGTTGTGGTCTCTGGCTTATTTCCTGAACACCTCCCTTACGGCAGTTCACCTCCCAGGCAAGGACAATGTCCTGGCAGATGCTTTCAACAGGATTTCCCAGGGCCATCACGAATGGTCACTGGACCCCCTGGTCTTGGAGGTGGTATTTGCCAGATGGGGCACCCCACAGATAGATCTTTTTGCAGCCCCGGACAGTCACCAACTTCCCCTTTTTTGCTGCAGGCCCCCAGTGTTGGGCTCAGTCCCTTTGGATGCCTTAGTTCTCAATTGGGTAGGGAAGTTTTTCTATGCTTTCCCCCCTTCCCTCTTCTGTTCAAAGTGCTAGTCAAAATCAGATCTCAACCCTGCAAGATGATCCTGATTACTCCAGATTGGCCCAGACAACCCTGGTATCCACTTCTACTGTCCTTAGCAGTCCATCTTCCCCTGTGTCTTCCCAGGAATCACAACCTGTTAACCTGTGCTCAGGGGAGGGTTTGGTACCCGAACCTCAAATCTCTCAATCTCAAGGCCTGGCTCTTGAAGAGTTAGAGTTTGCTGGTTTACACCTCTCCCAAGGTGTAATGGATATCCTGAAGGCTTCTAGAAAACCTTCCACCAGGGCTACTTATAATTCCAAGTGGAAGAGGTTTTCCGTATGGTGCTCTGGAAAGCATATTTCCCAGAATCTGCTGATTTACCCACAGTCCTGGATTATATGGCCCACTTAAATACCTTGGGGCTGAGACCAGCTACCCTAAAAGTGCATCTGGCAACAGTGTCTGCTTTTATTTCAGCAGGTAAGCCCTCTTCTCTTTCAGCTCACCCTGTATTCTCCAAGTTTTTCAAGGGATTGCTTCACACCAACTCTCTATTCAGGGCCCCTGCCCCTGCATGGGACCTTAATGTTTGCATTGCTCAGCTTGTGTAATCTCCCTTTGAGCCTTTGTCTTCAGCAGAGCTCAAGTACTTGACTTGGAAGACTGTGTTTCTGGTAGCAATCATTTCTGCCAGACGCATAAGTGAATTACAAGCTTTGTCAGTGGAGCCTGATTTTATCTCCTTTCTTAGAGATAAGGTGGTCCTCAGGACTAACAGGAAGTTCTTGCCTAAGGTGGTTTCAGATTTCCACCTAATCAATCTATGTCTCTTCCTGTGTACTTCACTGACCATTCCTCCTCTGGCGAGAGGAGGCTGCACAACTAGATGTGAAGAGCCCTTAGTTACTACATAAGGCGTACAAGGGTCTGGGTTTGACTCCTCCAACTGTTCCTCACTTATGGTGAGGTTGGTAAAGGAAACCTGCCACTAAAAGATCCATTGCCAGGTGGATTGTCTCTTGTATCAATTTTGCTATGAAAAGCTGGGTAGGTTCCTCCCTCAGGCCTGAGGCTCACTCTACCAGAGGTACAGCTGCTTCCTGGCTGCTGCCAGGGACATCCTATTCTAGAGATATGTCAAGCAGCTACCTGGAAAACAGTTCATACTTTTACCAAGCATTACTCCTGGATATCCAGGCTAGGAGTGATGCTCGGGTTTAACTACAACTGTGCTTCAGAGCCTATTTCCTAAGTAGGTTCTGTCCCTCCTCCATGGAGGTACTGCTTTGTAGTCTGCATATGTCATAATATAGCAAGACTTCATGTTGTTTGAAGAAAAATTACTCAGCTTAGTAATGTTGTTTCTTCTAATGGAGTCTTCTATATTCTGACCTCCCCTGCCCCTCTCAGAACCTCTGTTTTGGGATGTGGGTGGGCAGTGCAGTGTTGGCACTTAGTAGGTGCCCACCTTGTTGTTTTTCACCCCTCCTTTTTTGGGGTGAATTGGTGTTGTGTTTTTGATTTTTTGGGTCTCCTGACTTGAGTCTTTGTTTTAGGACCAAAAAATGTGTTCTTATGTTTAGTAGCCAGTTGGCTAGTGTAGGTTTACAGCTTCCACACAGGACCTCAGTGAGTTTAGCTCGTAAAGATCTGACAGTTTGAGTTTGAAGAACAACAGACAGAGTTTCAACCGAGCTCGAGCTCAGCGTTCCATGCCTGGCATGGATAGTCAACTCTTTCACCTCCGGAGCAGTTCGAAGGTTGGGACTCTCTGCTTCAAACAACATGAAGTCTTGCTATATTATGACATATGCAGTATAACCCCAGGTTAGAACTGCTCCGGAGGTGAAAGAGTTAACTTCCATGCAGAGCATGGAATCTTGAGCGCGAGCTCGGTTGAACACTCTGTCTGTTGAAGCTCAAACTTCAACTGTCAGATTTTTTACTCCGCCTCACTGAACAGTCGCTCGGAGATTCCTCCTGCTGCTCGGTTTGTTTGTCGGTTTAAAGTGTAATTCTCGGTTTATTTTACGAAATTTAACATAATCGTCGGTTCAAACTCTGTCTGTGGTATTGTAAGTAATAGATAGGCTTATTTATTATTTTTTCTTCTGTGTGGAACTTATAAGCGTCTTTTTCGGTTCGGTTTGAACCAATCAGAGGGGTTAAAAGTACTTTCTAGCCCTTTAGAGTGCGGTTCCGGTTCTTATCGGTTCCATAAAAAGCAGTTTTATTACGTTTTTTCCATGACTCCAGTGACACGGTTGGGAACCGATAAAGAGTCTGCTTGGTGGATTGCCATTACGGGCAAGTTTTGGTTAGGCTGGCACTATGTCTGAGAAACCCAAAAGAAAAACCGGACCCACTGGGTTTCAGCACTGTGGCCTCTGTGGGGAAGCCTTTGCCAAGGCTGACCCACACACCATTTTGTATATTGTCTGGGGTTTGACCACCTCAATGCAGACTGCCAGATTTGTAAGAATTTTCCTGCTGCCACCGTGGAAAAAAGAGTTGGTAGGCTCAGGGAAAGGGAAGCCAAAAAGTCCGCTGACCCGGATGGCCAGCCCGGTTCGGTTCCAACGAACCTGAGGGAGATGCCCTCTGACCAGGGCAATGCTTCCTCGGGCAAACGAAGAGCTAGCTCTGAGGAGCCGGTTCCAACTTAAAGGGCTAGAAGGTCAGCTAGTTTGGGGCCAAAAGTTCTTTCTCCAACCGCTGAGGAAATAGCCAAAGCTATCCAAATTGTCCAGTCTCTTTCCCCAGTTCCGTCCGAACCGGCACCATTGGGCAAGCGCCCGGTTCGGTCAGTTCCCTCGGTTCAAGATTATGATTTTGAAGATTTTTATGAACCAGGGGAAGGGGAGGAGGGGTACAAGGAGAGTGAGTGTGATTTTGACAGTCTGGATGTGCCCATTGAACCGGACATCTCTCCAGACAGACCCTCAGGAGTATCCCCTCCCAGGCTATCTGAGTCCCCTTCTCATTTTTTGTTTTACAAGAAAGTTGCTGACACTCTGCAACTCCCTGTTGAGGAAGCTGTTGATGATCAAGAAGAGCCTGATTTTGTGGAAATGATGGATATTCCAGAGTCTAGAGACTGTCTATTCCCTTGCATAAATCTTTTAGGAAACAGACAGTAACAATTCTGAAAACTCCTCATTCTATCCTCCCTGTGGATGAAAGGATGGACAAGAGGTATGCTTTATCAGGCTCTGATACAGAGTTCCTATCTCAGTAGTGCAGCCATGTGGGGGTAGTGCAGGCTGCAGCCTGTGACAAGGGTAATATTCCTCTAGCCTCTCACCCTCCTGAAAAGGATTCCAGGAGGATGGATGCCAGGGCAAAAAAGCAGTACATGGCAGCATCTTTGGGACTCAGACAGGCAAATTATGTGGCTTACGCAGCTAGGTACCAGAAATCCAGGTGGGATACTGTCCTGGCCCTAGCAAAACAGGCCCCTGAACAGCTTGCCAGGGAGCTAGAGCAGGTGGCTGCGGACGGTATTGAGGCATCCAAGGTGCAATTTCATGCTGCTGTAGACTCTAATGATGTTTCATCTAGAGTTATGGCTACATCTGTGTCTCTTCACAGAATGGCCTGGCTCATATGTACTGCCCTGTCATAGGATACCCAGTCTAAGGCTATGGATTTTCCTGTTGTGGAAATTCTCTGTTTGGGGAGCAGACAGAGAATTATATGAAGAAAATGGATGAGTATAGGACCACCTATAGGAGTGCACAGGCCAAAGAAAGGCAAGTCACTCCTCAAAGGCAGCATGTCAGGGGCAGGGGCAGGCTCTTTCATAGGCCGTTTTACCAAGCCCAGGCCACCTCTTCTGCTTATGCCCAGAGGGGGTTCTTTAGAGGAAGGGGCAGACGGGGCTCTAGTAAGCCTGCTTCTACCCCTCAACCCAAAGCCCCTGCAAAACAGGCTCCCTGATGGGGTAGCCAGGGCCGATTCTCCACTACCGGTAGGGGGCAGGCTGGCTTACTTTGTCCTGGACTGGAAGTCTTTAACATCAGACAAGTGGGTCCTGGAAGTAGTAAGCCAGGGACTGGTTCTCAGCTTCAAAAAATTTCCGAAGATGAGAGCCAGATCTTTTCCACCCGCAAACCCATCAGAGGCACTTGCCCTGGAAGCAGAAGTTTCTGCCCTCCTGGCTCTCAGAGCCGTGGAAAGGGATCTATCCATACACCAGGGCAAAGGGTTGTACTCCAGGTACTTCCTTACCCCAAAAAAGACAGGAGAATAGCGGCCCATTCTGGATCTCAGGTATCTGAACAAGCACCTTTTAAAACCAAAGTTCAAAATGGTGACCCTGGGGATTATTTTACCCTCTCTAAGGCCAGGGGACTGGCTAGCCTCCCTGGACCTCAGGATGCCTGCTTCCATGTTCTCATCAGAAGCTCCCATCGAAAGTACCTCAGATTGAACTGCCCTCAGGCCATTACCAGTTCAGAGCAATGCCCTTCGGCCTCTCCTCGGCTCCAAGGGTGTTCACAAAATGCCTGGCAGTAGCAGTTGCTCATTTAAGAAGGCAAAAGATTGCCATCTTTCCTTATCTGGATGACTGGCTCATTGTAGGCCAGTCTCCAGAACAGGTGAAACTTCATTTACAAGTAACCCAGCACCTGCTTACATCTCTAGGTTTCCTTCTCAGTCTTCCAAAGTCAGTTCTGGAGCCTGTCCAGCTTCTCACCTTTATAGGCACAGAACTGAACACAAAAGAAGCCAGAGCCTTCCTTCCTCTGGAGAGAGCAAGGACCCTGGTGTCTCTGGCCTCCTCTTTCACCCTGCAGGTCTCTCGACCAGCAAGGCATTTTCTACAGCTCTTGGGGCACATGGCTGCTTCTACAGCATTAGTGCAGGGAGTGAGATTTCAGATGAGGGACATTCAGTTCCATTTGAGAGCCTTTTGGTCTCAAAGGGCGGATCCCTAACCAAATTGATTCAGTGACTGAACCCTGATCCAGGCCCTCCAGTGGTGGCAGGATCAGAACAATCTGAGACAGGGGTTCCTTCACTCCCCAGTCTCATTCCTTGACCCTTACACATGCTTCCCTCTTGGGGTGGGGAGCTCACATGGCGACCTTTCCACCCAAGGGCTGTGGTCCCTCAGGAATCTCTGCTCCACATCAATTTGCTGGAGCTCAGAGCAGTTTTCTAGCACTTCAGGTTTCTCCACAGCTGTCCAGAACAGGTCGTTCAGGTCAGAACAGACAATACCACTACAATGTGGCACATCAACAAGCAAGGGGCACTCAGCCTCTGACCTTGTGCACGAAACAATGAAGTTGTGTCTCTGGCATATTCTCTGAACGCCTCCCTTACGGCAGTTCACCTCCCAGGCAAGGACAATGTCCTAGCGGATGCTCTCAGCAGGATTTCCCAGGGCCATCACGAATGGGCACTGGATCCCCTGGTACTGGAGGTAATATTTGCCAGATGGGGCACTCCGCAGATAGATCTCTTTGCAGCCCCAGACAATCACCAACTTCCCCTTTTTTGTTGCAGGCCCCCAGTGTTGGGGTCAGTCCCTCTGGATGCCTTCCTTCTCAGTTGGGAAGGGAAGTTTCTCTATGCTTTTCCCCCCTTCCCCTTCTTTTCAAAGTGCTAGTCAGAATCAGATCTCAATCCTGCAAGATGATTCTGATCGCTCCAGATTGGGCCAGGCAGCCCTGGTACCCACTCCTCATGTCCTTGGCAGTCCACCCTCCCCTATGCCTTCCCAGGAATCACACCCTGTTAACCTATGCCCAGGGGAGAGTTTGGTATCCGAACCTCAGATCTCTCAATCGCAAGGCTTGGCTCTTGAAGACTTAGAGTTTGCTGACATACACATTTCTCAAGGTGTATTGGATATCTTGAAGGCCTCTAGGAAGCCTTCCACCAGGGCTACCTATAATTCAAAATGGAAGAGATTTTCCATATGGTGTGCTGGTAAACATATTTCCCCAGAATCTGCTGGTATGCCCATGATCCTAAATTATTTGGTGCATTTGAATTCCTTGGGGCTGAGGCCAGCTACCCTAAAGGTGCACTTTGCAGCTGTGTCTGTCTTCTTGTCAGCAGGTGAGCCCTCTTCTTTATCATCTCACCCTGTGTACTCCAAGTTTTTTAAAGGGTTGCTTCACACCAATCTCCCGTTCAGGGATCCTGCCCCTGCTTGGGATCTTAATATTTGCATCGCTCAGCTTATGCAGCCTCCTTTTGAGCCATTGTCTTCAGCAGAGCTGAAGTACTTGACTTGGAAAACTGTGTTTCTGGTAGCCATCACCTCTGCCAGGCGCATAAGTGAGCTACAAGCCTTGTCAGTGGAGCCTGATTTTATCTCCTTTCATAGAGATAAGGTAGTCCTCAGGACTAACAGGAAGTTTTTGCCTAAGGTGGTTTCAGACTTTCACCTTAATCAATCCATGTCTCTTCCTGTGTACTTCACTGACCAGTCCTCCTCTGGTGAGAGGAGATTGCACAGTTTAGATGTCAAAAGAGCCCTTAGTTACTATATAGAATGTACCAAGGGTCACAGGTTCGAATCCCTCCAATTGTTCCTCACTTATGGTGAGGTTGGTAAAGGGAAACCTGCCACTAAAAGATCCATTGCCAGGTGGATTGTCTCTTGTATCCAATTCTGTTATGAAAAACTGGGTAAGGTTCCTCCCTCAGGCCTGAGGGCTCACTCTACCAGAGGTACAGCTGCATCTCTGGCTGATGCCAGGGACATTCCTATCCTAGAGATATGTCAAGCAGCTACCTGGAAAACAGTTCACACTTTTACTAAGCATTACTCCTTGGATATCCAGGCTAAGAGTGATGCTCGATTGCACAGCTGTGCTTCAGAGCCTATTTCCCAAGTAGGTTCTGTCCCTCCTCCATGGAGGTACTGCTGTGTAGTCTGCATATGTCATAATATAGCAAGACTTCATGTTGTTTGAAGAAAAAATTACTCACCTTAGTAATGTTGTTTCTTCTAATGGAGTCTTGCTATATTATGACCTCCCCAGCCTGCCCCCTTAGAACCTCTATTTTTGAGAGGTGGGTGGGCAATGCAATGTTGGCACTTCTTTGATGCCCACTTTATTTCACCCTTCTAGGGTGCTTAGGTGCTATGCTTAAGTTTCTTCTTGAATCCCCCGACCTGAGTCTTTGTTTTGGGATCAAGATCAAAAAGGTGTTTTTGTAGTTAGTAGCCAACGGCTAGTGTAGGTTTACGGCTTCCACACAGAACCTTCGTGAGTTTTTGCTCGTAAAGATCTGACAGTTTAAGTTTGAGCTTCAACAAACAGAGTGTTCAACCGAGCTCACGCTCAAGATTCCATGCTCTGCATGGAAGTTAACTCTTTCACCTCCGGAGCAGTTCTAACCTGGGGTTATATTGCATATGTCATAATATAGCAAGACTCCATTAGAAGAAACAACATTACTAAGGTGAGTAATTTTTCATATGTCATAATATAGCAAGACTCCAATAGAAGAAACAACATTACTAAGGTGAGTAATTTTTTCTTAGAGGTCAGCATTAACAGAAGTGCAAGTTAACTACAAGTGCAGTAGAGATTATGGGTCAGCCATAGCTAGGGCTGCGTAAGGGGGAGAGGGGAAGGTGAGAGAGGAAGGTATGTCAATAGGCAGAGAAGCGGGGGAGGGTGGTGGAAGGGGATTTAACAAGGAGGTGAAGGAAGGGGTAGGAGGAGAAAGGTCTGCTGGGGCCTGACCCCTTAAGGTGGACAAGGCAATGGGGCAAGACGGATACATCCAAAGTATTTAGGGAGCTCAGAGAAGTGCTGACCACACCTCTGACAGTTCTGGAGGAGGGCAGATGTAGTACCACTTCACAAAAGTGGGAGCAGGGAGGAATCTGGTAATTACAGGCCAGTCAGCCTGACTTCGGTAGTAGAGGAAATTAAAGGAATTGCTACTGAAGTAAAGGATTGTGGAATATCTTGAATCCAGTCACTTACAAGATCCGAGGCAGCATGGAATCATTAGAGGGAAGTCATGTCAAACTAATCTTCTAGATTTCTTTGACTGGGTAACCAGGTAAGTAGATTAGGGTGTAGTGGTGGATGTGGCCTACCTATATTTCAGTAAGGCCTTTGACACTGTTCCTCATAGGAGACTCACAAACAAGCTGGGCAGCATAGGAGTGGGACTAAAAGTGGTAAACTGGGTAAGAAATTGGTTGGAGGATAGGCAACAGAGGGTAGTGGTAAACGGAGTTCACTCCAAGGAAGGGAGGGTGACTACTGGGGTGCTGCAAGGATCAGTACCGGGACCAGTCCTCTTTAATATCTTTATACGCAACATTGCTGAGCTACTAGAAGGGAAGGTCTGTCTTTTTGCAGATGACACAAAAATCTGAAGCAGAGTGAACACTTTGAAGGGGGGAATGAATAGAGATCTAGGTAAGCTTGAAGAGTGGTCTAGAAAGTGACAACCAAGTTTCAGTGCAAAACAAATGCAAAATAATACACTTGGTGTGTAGAAATCCGGGGTCAGAGTGCAAAATTGGGGAGTGGTACTGGCGACCACCAAATAGGAAAGAGACTTGAGTGTTATTACATCTGATGACCTAAAGGTGGCCAAGCAGCGTGACAAGGCAGTGGGGAGAGCCAATGGGATGCTAGGGTGCATAGGGAGGGGTATCGCCAGCAGAAAGAGGGAGGTGGTGATACCTTTGTAGCAGTCTCTGGTAAGACCCCACCTAGAGTACTGTGTCCAGTTCTGGCGTCCTCATCTCTGAAAGGACATAGACACAATTGAGGCAGTCCAGAGGAGGGCAATTAAATTGGTGCAGGATCTGCATCAAAAGCCCTATAAGGAAAGACAGAAGGACCTCAATATGTGCAGACTGGAGAAAAGGAGAGAGAGTGGGGGAATATGATAGAGAATTTCAAATACCTCAGGGGTATAAATAAGTTTCAAGAGGGAAGCCTTTTTCAGAGAAAAGGGTGCACAAACACAACAAGGGGTCATGCTGTGAAGCTGGAGGGGGGTACAATCAGGGGAAATGTAAGGAAGCACTTCTTCACAGAAAGGGTGGTGGATGCTTGGAACAGCCTCCCCGAGGAGGTGGTGGGAGAGAAAACTGTAATGGGATTTAAGAAGGCATGGGATAGGTATAAGGGAACCTTAGAAGCAAGGAAAGAGGGGGATAAAGCCGAAGATCGAGTATAGTCTTTAGTGTGACAGTAGGTAGGGAACATGGGCAGACTAGGTGGGCTAAGCAGTTCTTATCTGCCATCAAATTCTATGTTTCTATGAAGAAGTGCGATGTGTAAGACTTGTCTTGGAAAACTGCATTTTTGGTCACCGTCGCCTCAGCCAGATGGATGGGTAAGCTCCAGAAAATATCTGTAGAACCTCCTTACCAAGTTTTCCACAAGAATGAGGTTCCCCTACGTCCCCCATGCAGAATTCCTGCCCATGGTAGTTTCTGAGTTTCACCTAAAAGAGGCTTAATGGATCCCCTCCTGCATCATTCTGTTACAGGTTGGCTGGGGAAGGAGTCACGCATGGGGTTGAAGGCTCACTCCAACACATATACTGCTGCCTCTGATGCTACTGCCAGGTCAGTCTCACTTCTGAAATATGTAGGGCTGCTTCCTGGTCGAATGCACACACATTCATCTTCCATTACAGCATCAACTAGCTCAGCTGTCATGATGGTGCTTTTTGTTCTTTAGTCCTCCAGTCTCTAGTCACCTAATTTGGTGCTAGATAGTATTGTTGTGCAGTTGAGATTGTGGAGGTTTGCTGGTAAGTAAGTCTAGAAAATATTGAGTATGGAAAAGGGTACTTGCTGGAATTTCCGTTGTGCAACTGTAAGTGTAGGGACAAGCTAATAACAGTATGTGTGGGTAAGGGGGCTTGCTGGAAAGTGTTGTGTAAGTGTGAAGGTGCGGACCTGCTGGTAATTAATTCTGGATAACAGAGTGAGTGGGCGTCGGTACTTGCTGGAAATTGTTGTTATGTAACTGTTGGTGAGATGAACTAGAAATTCTCTTTGGGTAACAGTGTGTGGGGCGAGGGGGCTTGCTTGAAAGAATTGTGGAAGGGGGAGTGTAGGGGTTTGCTAGATATTATTTCTAGGTAGTGGATGGGAGGCCTGCTGGCAACTGTTTTGCGTTGGATTGGAGTTGAAGGGACAAGCTTGCTAGTACTTGTTTCTGGGTATTTTGTGAGACAGCAGTTTCATAGGTTTCACAGAGCATAGTAGACCGAAGTCCATGGAGCTCGCCATCTCATCTAGCTATATCCCTGTATGTTATTTTGAATTGGGTAGTTATCCAGTAGTGACTTGAATTTTATCATGCTCTCACTCTCCACTACCTCAGGTGGAAGTCTTGTATGGTATAAGGTCTAGTATTATGCCCTTTTCCCCTGACACAGTACTGATACCGAGCTGGTTTCTTAGTTCTAACTCCTGCATTGCTCTGTACATGAGTCACATGTCTCCTCTTAGTCTCCTAAATTCTAAGGAGCACAGGCTAAGTTGTGCCAGCCTTTCGTCATATTCCAAGCCTTCTAGTTCCGGAAGTTGGTGAGTTGTTTTCTGTTGAATTCTTTCCAATGCTTGAATATGTATTTTATAACCTGGGGAACAAAGTTGTGCACAGTACTCTAAATGGGGTCTCACCAGGGAAGTGTACAGTGGCACAATCACCTGTCTATCTCTCCTAGTGATGTGCCTCAAAATGCAATGCACTATACCTCCAGCTTTTTGGACTATGTTATTATTGCGTTGCTTAAAGCTTAGTTCTTGAGTAATTCTTATACGCAGGTCCCTTTTCGTCTGTTACTGTTCTCAAAACACTTCCATTCAACCTATATGGTATTTTTGGGTTTCCCTTGCCCAGATGCATCACTGTGCATTTCTTAAGCAATAAGGCATGACCAAGGGTTATGTTAATGGTCTGTTAATCACCTTCTTGGGGTGTACTGTGGCACGAGGTGTAGCCGAGTGCCACATGCCCCTAGAGGGTGATTAACTGACCATTAACATAATCTCTGGGAGTGCTTTATTGCTATTATAATAAAAAAAAATATTTTTAAACAGTGTTGAACCTTGTTCAGTATATGTCTAAGCTCTACATGTATGTTAATAAAAGATTAATATAAGGCTGTTAGAATGTTTGCAGCCAATCAGAAAGCTCCATTTCTCAGAGCCTTTTTATAATCTGAATTAAAGGCCAGGTTATGTTTTTTTGTGACCATACTTCCATCTCATATAGTGCCTTTTGATGTATACTAGCTTCATCTTCGCTGTTTACTATACGACCCAACCTGGTATCATCAGCACATTTTGAAAGCCAGGTATCTGTTTTGCACTTCCATGATGAAATATAGATATTAAACAAGCAGGGCCCCAGCATCAAACCCTGGGGGCACTCCACTAGTCACATCCGACCATTCAGAGAAGGTGCCTCTAATGCACACTCTCTGCTTCCTAGATGAGAGCCAGGATTCAATCCATCTAGTTATATTCCCTGGTAAGTTATATCCAGTTAGGGTGTCTATTAACTCCCTATGTGGGGAAAAATTGAGGAAAATTACATTTACTGAATTTGAATTATCTATCGCCCTACTGACTTTACCATAGAATTACAATCGGTTTGTTTGACAAGACCGCCCCCTCCTGAAACTATGCCGGGTATTATCAATATCCCCTAGGTATTCTGTAACAAAGTCTTCTGTGCAACCTTCCTAGATTTTACACAGTACTATAGTTAGGCTCACAGGCCTGTAATTTCCTACTGCCTGTCTTGCACCCTTTTTAAAGATTGGGACAGCATCCGCTTGTCTCCAAATTTCTGGCACCTCTCCTGAATCTAGTGATGTTTGGTACAGTTCAGTTAGGGATCCTATGAGTTCTTTCTCTAGCTCTCTGATCAATCTTGGTGAAACACCATCCAGTCCTTGTGCTTTATTGATATCTCTCTTCTATAATGTTGTTCTGATGTTAAATTGGTTTACTTTTAACCTATTTCCTTCTGAACTATTTAAATGACTAAGGGTGGCAGTGCTTTTTTTGTTGAAAACTGAGATAAAAAAGTCATTAAACTTCGTGCCCATATTGCTGTTATCAGTTATTAATTCTCCTTCATTATTTTTTTAAGGGACCAGTTGCTTTTGTTATACCCTTGTTTGTGGTTTATGTAAGCATAAAAGGATGTATAGTTGTCCTTTACCCTGTTGCTAATTTTATTTCATGGGCCCTTTTTGCACTATTTATATTAGATTTTGAAATCCTTAGGGTTTCTTTATAGTGGTCCCAGCAGGCCTGGTTGCCACTACCCTTTGCTCTAGCGTAGGCTCTCCTTTTGTTTTTTATACTTCTCTTAACTTTCCTTGTGAACCATGGTGGAATTTTTCCTGAACTATTATATTTTGATTTCATCGGTACATGAATTGCAATTAAACCATTTATTTTTCGCTCCAGGCTATCCCACATCTCTTGCAGTGTCTGATTTTTAAAGTCCGTTTTCTAGTCCCATAGTGCTAACTCTGCCCTCATCTCCTTAAAATTGGCCTTTTTGTAGTTAAAAACTTTGGTAGTTCCTATTAAATTTGCTTTGCAGCCTAGCAACGTAAACCTAATCATATCATGGTCGCTTGAGCCCAATGTGTACAGAACTTCACAGTCCTGTACTCTATCAGGGATTTTTGTTAGAACTAGATCTAGTTTGTTATTACCTCTGGTATTACCTTCAACCAACTGTTCCATACCTACTAGTTTTTTTACCTTGAGGAATCTTTGCTCAGTAGGCGTTTTTGCCTCTAGTTTTCCCCAGTGAATTCCTGGGAGATTGAAGTCACCCATTAATATATTATTTTCATTAGGTGGTAAGGAGTTGATATACTCAATGCTGTTATTGTCTAGTGGGGCTTGAGTATGCTGGTGGCCTATATATAATTCCTATGTAATTTTGGCTCCCTGTGTAGGGGATACTCTAACCCCTATAAATTCCATATCTTCCCAGGATGAAGTGTCTATTTGTTCTGACATGATACTATCAGCAATATAAAGTGCTACCCCTCCACCTTTACCCGAGATCTGATCCTTATGATAGATTGTATAACTTGAAATCTGTTTATCCCAATCATCCTCTTTGCACCACCATGTTTCGGTTATGGCACATATATGGATGTTATTTTCTTTAAGAGTCAAAACTAGTTCTTCAAATTTCCTGACTAGGCTACGTGCATTTAGCAATAAACAATTCCAGTGTTGTTGCATCCTTTTTGGTCCCGTTCCTGTACTGCACCTGTTGGGGCTTTTGGTAGTTAAGTTAGCATGCCTATTCCCCCAAGATGTTAGTTGAAACAGTTCTCAATGTTCCGTCTGAGTGAATGAGCAAGTATCCTTTTTCCTTTTTTGTTGGTATGTAATCCAACTGAATACAAATCCGAGTTTACAAATCTATCCCAGTGTGGCACAAAGGTATGCCCTTCTCTTTGGCACCATCTTTTTAACTACCCATTAAAATCATAAATGTCTCCATTTCTTATGGTACCTGCTCTAGGGACTGGGACTATGTCCGAGATTAGGATATGACACCCCTTTATTTTTAGGGCTTCACCTTCCCCTTTGAAGTCCCTCTGTATGTCAGTCAACTTTCTCCTTCCAATATCGTTCACTCCAATGTGTAGTAACGTAACTGGAGTTACTGTATTTTGTAGTAGGCCGGGGAGAACATTTCTTACATCCCCTATTCCTGCCCCTGGTAATACACTAACAGTGGTGTATTCCTTTCTATCTTTACGCAGTATGTTCTCTGTATATTTTAGCATGGTGCCCCCTATTACTAAGACATCTTGCTTAGATTGTAGTCTGATAGGATCATGCCTGCTTTCACTGTTCTCAGAAATAGGGTGGGGGTGCTAGGGTCATGTGTATCCTTGCACTGCTCCTGTGCCAGGACGCTAAATTGGTTTTGTAAGTGGATACTACCACAGCAACCGATGTTTCTTCTATCTTTTTTGTTTTTTTTTTTTTTTTTTTACTGCGCACCAATCATCTGTATTATGACCTGCACTCCTAATCTCCATCTGCCTGGGTAGTGATGGTAGTCTCCTGCTCTACACAAACTGATGCCTGGTCAGTATATTGCTCTAGTAAACTAATGTCTGTATGCACTTGGAGCCTTTGCTGAAGTTCAGCTGTTTCCCGTTGTAGAACTGCCAGTAAGGTACATTTGTCACATGTGAACGGAGATGTTTGTTCCCCTTCTGCAAACATTTGACAGCCTTGACAATATTTTTTAAACTCTCCTCTTATATTAGTAGCCATTTTAGAGGTTTCTCGCACTTCCAGTCTCTCTCTTTACTTGTACCCACTTACCTTAACTAAGGTGTCTCACCCAGTATCCCAGCTGACACAGCAGACATGTGGGACTTGCGCGTCTCTGCACACGCTCACCCCGCTCGTTGCACCGGGTTTAAAATAGGCTGAAACTGGAAGTGACTAGTATCGACCTCCGGTGCGGCGCTAATGTTTTAAAATACTAAATTTTGTGTGTTTGGTCCAGAAACAAGCCCCTCTCATGCATGGGGCCTTGTAACCCTGACAATGCACACCTAAGCAATAAAAGGCTGTAATAGCCTGATATAAAATCTGATGTCCCGGGATAGCCTCCAGTATCCTACAATGCCCTTCAAACAACATGAAGTCTTGCTATATTATGACTATTGCAGTTTGCCCCAGCCTTAGAACTGCTCCGGAGGTGAAAGAGTTAACTTCCATGCAGAGCATGGAGCTTAGAGCGCGAGCTCGGTTCACAAGCTCTGTTTGGCTGGTTTCAAACCGAAACCATCAGATTCTTTACTCCGCCTCACTGAACAGTCGCTCCGGAGATTCCTTCTGTTGCTCGGTTCATTTCTTCGGTTTAAAGCGCTATTTCTCGGTTTAATTTAACCGCGATTTCATTATTTTAACCGCAAAACCGATCGGTTCAGGCTCTGTCTATGGTAATCGTAAGTAATAGATAGGGTTTTTTCTGTGTGGAACTTGTAAAAGTATTATCGGTTCGGTTGAACCGATCGAGTTATGTTTAAATATAAGTTTAAAGCCTTTTAAGGCTTTTTAGAGTGCGGTTCCTGGTTCTTATCGGTTCTAAAAAAAACGGATTTCATTACGGTTTTTTCCAGGACCCGTGACACGGTTTGGAACCAATAAGGGTGTCTTGCCTGGCACTGCCATCAAAAGGGCAAGTTGGTTGGTTAGACTGGCATCATGTCTGAGAAACCCAAAAGAAAAACCGGGCCCACTTTGTTTCAACACTGTAGTGTCTGTGGGGAAGCCTTTGCCAAGGCTGACCCACACACTACATGTGTCTATTGTCTGGGGTTTGACCACCTCAATTCAGACTGCCAGATTTGTAAAAATTTCCCTGCAGCCACCCTGGACAAGAGAGTGGGCAGGCTCAGGGAACGAGAGGCCAAAAAGTCCGCTGACCCGGATGGCCAGCCCGGTTCGGTGCCAACCGAACCGGAGGGAGTGCCCTCTGACCAGGGCGAGACTTCCTCGGGCAAACGAAAAGCTGGCTCTGAGGAGCCAGTTCCAGCAAAGAAATCTAAAAAATCAGCAGGTTTGGAGTCCAAAATTCCTTCTCCAACTGCTGCTGAGATAGCCAGGGCAATACAGATTGTCCAGTCCCTGTCCCCGGTTCCCTCCGAACCGCCACTGTCTGGCAAAAGGTCGGTTCGGTCGGTTCCAGTGGTTCAGGATTATGATACAGAAGAGTTCTATGAACCAGAGGAGGGGGATGAGGATTATGATCAGTGTGAATGTGATTTTGAAAGTCTGGATGTGCCCATTGAACCGGACATCTCCCCAGACAGACCTTCAGGTGAGTCTCCCCCTAGGCTTTCTGAGTCCCCTTCTCATTTTTTGTTTTATAAAAAAGTTGCTGAGACCCTCCAGCTTCCCTTAGAGGAGGCGTTGGATGAGCAAGAGGAGCCTGACTATGTGGAGATGATGGATATCCCAGAGTCCAGGAGGTTGTCCATCCCTTTACATAAATCCTTTAGAAAACAAACAGTAAAAATTTTAAAAGCTCCTAATTCTGTGCCTCCTGTGGATAAAAAGATGGACAGGAGGTACACTTTGTCAGGTCCTGATACAGATTTTCTTTCACAGCAATGCAGTCATGTTGGGGTAGTTCAGGCTGCAGCCTGTGATAAAACTAATATTCCACTGGCTTCACATCCTCCTGACAAGGATTCCAGGAAGATTGATGCCATGGCCAAAAAACAATACATGGCAGCATCCTTGGGACTCAGACAAGCTAACTATATGGCTTATGTGGCAAGATACCAGAAATCTAGATGGGATACTGTCATGGCCTTAGCCAAACAGGTCCCTGGCCAGCTCGCAAAGGAGCTGGAGCAGGTGGCTCTTGATGGTATTGAGGCATCTAAGGTGCAATTCCATGCTGCAGTGGATTCTAATGATGTATCCTCTAGAGTAATGGCTACAACTGTGGCTTTTCGCAGATTGGCCTGGCTCAGGTGTACTACTTTGTCACAGGATACCCAGTCTAAGGCTATGGATTTTCCTGTGGTGGGAAATTCTCTGTTTGGGGAGCAGACAGAGAATTATATGAAGAAAATGGATGAATATAGAACCACTTACAGGAGTGCACAAGCCAAGGAACGGCAAGTCACTCCTCAGAGGCAGCCCCCCCAGGGGTAGTGGTAGGGCCTTTCACATGCCTTTTTACCAGACTCGGGCCCCCTCCTCTTCAGCCTATGTACAGAGGGGGTTCTTCAGAGGGAGAGGCAGACGGGGTTCGAGCAGGCCTGCTCCCACCCCTCAGCCTAAAGCCCCTGCCAAACAGGCACCTGATGGGATGCCCAGGTCCGTCTCCACTACCTGTAGGGGGCAGGTTGGCTCACTTCGTCCAGGACTGGCAGTCTTTAACTTCAGACAGGTGGGTCCTGGAAGTAGTGAGCCAGGGTCTGGTTCTCAGCTTCAAGAAATTTCCAAAGATGAGAGCCAGATCTTTTCCACCTACAAACCCTTTAGAGACTCTTGCTTTGGAAACAGAAGTCTCAACCCTCCTGGCTCTCAGAGCTGTAGAAAAGGTTCCTCGCCTTCACCAGGGCAAGGGTCTGTACTCCAGGTACTTCCTTACCCCAAAAAAGACAAGAGAGTGGCGGCCTATCCTGGATCTAAGATATCTAAACAAGCACCTTTTAAAGCCAAAGTTCAAAATGGTGACACTGGGAATGATTTTACCCTCCCTAAGGCCAGGGGACTGGCTAGCCTCCCTGGACCTCAAAGATGCCTACTTCCATGTTCTTATCAGAAGCTCCCATCGAAAGTACCTCAGATTCGAACTGCCCTCAGGCCATTATCAGTTCAGAGCAATGCCCTTCGGCCTTACTTCTGCCCCAAGGGTGTTCACAAAGTGTCTGGCAATAGCAGTCGCTCACCTAAGAAGGCAAAAGATTGCCATTTTTCCCTATCTGGACGACTGGCTCATTGTGGGTCAGTCTCCAGACCAGGTCAAATCACACCTGCTAGTTACCCAGCAGCTGCTTACCTCTCTGGGTTTCTTCTCAATCTTCAAAGTCAGTTTTGGAACCTGTCCAGGTACTCACCTTTATAGGCGCAGAACTGGATACAAAGCAGGCCAGAGCCTTCCTTCCTTGGAAAGGGTAAGGACCTTAGTGGCCCTGGCGCCTCCTTCACTCTGCAGGTTTCTCGACCAGCAAGGCATTTCCTGCAGCTCCTAGGGCACATGGCTGCCTCCACAGCCGTGGTGCAAGGAGCAAGATTTCAGATGAGGGACATTCAGTTCCATTTGAGAGCTTTCTGGTCTCAAAGAAGAGATCCTCTATCCAAATTATTCCCAGTGACTCGAACCCTGATCCAGGCCCTTCAGTGGTGGCAGGATCAGAGCAATCTGAGACAGGGAGTGCCTTTCATCCCTCTGTCCCATTCCTTGACCCTTACTACAGATGCATCCCTCTTGGGATGGGAGCTCACATGACCTCTCCACCCAGGGATTATGGTCCCCTCAGGAATCTCTGCTCCACATCAATCTGTTGGAACTCAGAGCTGTTTTTCTAGCACTTCAGGTTTTCTCTGCATCTGTTCAGAACAAGATGGTACAGGTCAGAACAGACAACACCACTACAATGTGGTACATCCAACAAACAAGGGGCACTCGGTCTTGACCCTTGTGCACCGAGGCAATGAAAGTTGTGGTCTCTGGCACTCTCTGAACACTTCCCTCATAGCAGTTCACCTCCCAGGCAAGGACAATGTCTTGGCAGATGCCCTCAGCAGGATTTCCCAGGGCCATCACGAATGGTCACTGGATCCCCTAGTACTGGGGATAGTGTTTGCCAGATGGGGCACTCCTCAGATAGATCTTTTCGCAGCCCCAGACAATTATCAACTTCCACTGTTTTGTTGCAGGCCCCCAGTGTTGGGCTCAGTTCCCCTGGATGCCTTTCTCCTCGATTGGGAAGGGAAGTTTCTTTATGCCTTCCCCTTCCCTCTCCTGTTCAAAGTACTAGTCAAAATCAGGTCTCAGCCCTGCAAAATGATCCTGATTGCTCCAGACTGGGCCTGGCAGCCCTGGTACCCACTCCTTCTGTCCTTAGCAGTCCATCTTCCCCTGTGTCTCCCCAGGAACCACAATCTGTTAACCTGTGCTCAGGGGAGAGTTTGGTATCCGAATCTCAAATCCCTCAACCTCAAGGCTTGGCTCTTGAGCAGTTAGAGTTGCTGATTTGCAACTCTCTCAAAGTGTTCTCGAAATCCTGAAGGCTGCTAGGAAGCCTTCCACCAGGGCTACCTATAACTCCAAGTGGAAAAGGTTTTCCATATGGTGTTCTGGGAAGCATGTTTCCCAGAATCTGCTGATCTACCTACTGTATTGGACTACATGGTCCATCTTAATTCTTGGAACTGAGACCAGCCACCCTGAAAGTGCAATTGGCTGCTGTCTCTGCCTTCATTTCAGCAGGGAAGCCCTCTTCTCTCTCTGCTCATCCTGTATTTTCCAAGTTTTTTAAAGGATTGCTTCACACCAATCCCCCATTCAGGGACCCTGCCCTGGCTTGGGATCTTAATGTTGCATTGCTCAGCTAATGCAACCCCCCTTTGAGCCTCTGTCTTCGGCAGAGCTTAAGTATTGACTTGGAAAACTGTATTTCTGGTAGCCATCACTTCTGCCAGGCGTATAAGTGAGTTACAGGCTTTATCAGTAGAAACTGACTTTATTTTCTTTCACAGGGATAAAGTGGTCCTCAGGACTAACAGGAAGTTTTGCCTAAGGTGGTTTCAGATTTCCACCTTAACCAGTCTATTTCACTTCCAGTGTTCTTCACTGACCATTCCTCCTCTGGTGAGAGGAGGCTGCACAACAGATGTTAAGAGGCCCTAAGTTACTACATAGAGTGTACCAAGGGTCACAGGTTTGACTCCCCAACTGTTTCTCACTTATGGTGAGGTTGGGAAAGGAGACCTGCCACTAAAGATCCATTGCCAGGTGGATTGTTTCTTGTATACAATTTTGCTATCAAAAGCTGGGTAAGGTTCCCCTCAGGCCTGAGGGTTCACTCTACCAGAGGTACAGCTGCATCTCTAGCTGCTGCTAGAGACATCCCTATCTTGGAGATATGTCAGGCAGCTACTTGGAAGACAGTACACACTTTCACCAAGCATTACTCCCCGGATATTCAGGCCAGGAGGGATGCTCGGTTTGGCACAGCCGTGCTTCAGAGCCTATTCCCTAAATAGGTTCTGTCCCTCCTCCATGGGGGTACTGCTGTGTAGTCTGCTATAGTCATAATATAGCAAGACTTCATTTTGTTTGAAGAAAAAATTACTCACCTTAGTAATGTTGTTTCTTCTAATGGAGTCTTGCTATATTATGACCTCCCAGCCTGCCCTCTCAGAACTCCTACTTTGGGGTATGGGTGGGTAGTCCTCTGTTGGCATTTATTGATGCCCTCTTTCATGTTTGGGTGTTGTGTTCATTTAGTTATTTTATCTTAATTTTTCTGGTCCACTGACTTGAGTCTTTGTGTTGGGACCAGTAAAATGTGTTAATATATTAGTAGCCAGTTGGCTAGTGTAGGTTACAGCTTCCACACAGAACCTTAGTGAGTTTTTGCTTGTAAAGATCTGACGGTTTTGGTTTGAAACCAGCCAAACAGAGCTTCTGAACCGAGCTCGCGCTCTAAGCTCCATGCTCTGCATGGAAGTTAACTCTTTCGCCTCCGGGGCAGTTCTAAGGCTGGGGCAAACTGCAATAGTCATAATATAGCAAGACTCCATTAGAAGAAACAACATTACTAAGGTGAGTAATTTTTTCTTGCTGGACAAGGCAGTGTACAGTAAGGCGGGTACCCTTTACCCAATCCTCTCCTGACTCCAATAAATAGTAGCAAGATTTTAAGGCACCAAATAAAGGTGCAAATCTTATACCTCAAACCTCCTCTCACCAGAGGATCGTTTACTCGGCTGCTTACTAGCAGTCTCTGCTCGCCCCACTCGCTGCACTGAGTTTAAAATAGGCCAAAACCGGAAGTGACTGGTATCGACCTACAATGCAGAGCTAACATTTTAAAATACAAAATTTCGTGTGCTTGGTCCAGAAACAAGCCCCTGTCATGCGTGGGGTCTTGTAACCGTCACTGTCAGAGTGCGCACCTAAGACCAATAAAAGGCTGTAATAGCCTGATGTAAAATCTGGTGTTCCAGGATAGCCTCCAGTATCCCACAGTGCCCTTTGCTGGACAAGGCAGTGTACAGTAAGGAGGGTACCCTTTACCCAATCCTCTCCTGACTCCAATAAATAGTAACAAGATTTTAAGGCACAAAATGAAGGTGCAAACCTACACCTCGTACCTCCTCTCACCAGACGATCACTTACTCCACTGCTTACTAGATAGAAGATGTGGGGAGTGGTACAGTACAGTGGCTGTGGGGTGGCAGTTTTCAGGGAAACCTTCTGGAGACTTCAGTGCTGCCCCAGTGTGTGCACCTCTCTGGGCTGAGGGGGGAGATTGCTAGACTTCAGGCCAAGTTGGCTAGGATTTGGGGAACCTCGTCCCCCACCCAGGGACCACTAGGTCTGCTGCCGCTAACTCAAAGGATGCCTAGGAGTGGCTAGACTTTGGTGTTCTCAGGGAGGGGGAGGGCTGTGGGACAGAGGCACATCCCCCATCGGGTAACACTACCCAACTCCTACACCACTCTGGTGGGGCAGGATGGTCCCATGGAGGCACTTGAGGTAGTGACCAGGGAGGATGTGGTAGTCCTCCATAATGGAAATCCCAAGGATGGTGGCAGAGGACCCCAGAGGAGAAGAAAATAACTCCTGGTGGGGGGGACTTCATCATGAGTGGGATAGATTTGGGGACAGGAAGGGAGGGGGAGAGGGAGGTTAGGTGCCATGGTTCAGAAGGGTGGGAATCAGATCTTGAGGATCACTAGGGCAGCAGGAAGGGAGGGAGAGCTGGATGTCATTGTTCACCTGGGGACAAATGAACTGGCTAGAGATGGGGTGGGGATAGTACAGACTGGGCAAGGCAACCCTGGTACTCTCTGCTCCATGCGCTATCAGTCAAGAGACCCATTCGCCTACCCCCGAGCCACAGTCTCCTGACCATGCCTCAGATGGGGATAACATATCCCAGCATGGAGTCTCTGCCTCAAAGCTTTGTACTTAAAGAGCTAGAATACCCAGATTCTCAGTACTCAGAACAAGTCTTAAAATTCCTTCGTTTGGCTAAGAAGCCCAGCACTAAGAAGACTTATGCCTCCAAATGGAAAATACTTTCTCTGTTGTGCAGAAACAGGCAGATAGACCCTCTGAGGGCCAGCTTGCCTTTTCTTCTAGACTACCTAGTGCATTTGCAGGCCTTAGGACCTCATCCCTCAAGGTTCACCTAGGAGCCATTTTGACTTACCTTTCTGCGGGCAAGGAAAAATCTGTATTTTTCCATTCCATCTTTTTTTTTTTTTGTATAATTTATTTATTGACTTTTGCAAGATATACTTGAAAAAAACATAGATCCACAGGTGACCCCCAGTACCAGGTTACATTATCAGCAAATGATGCGAAGGTATATATCACAGACATAAAGGGATTCACCTCACTCGATACCACATAGGGGGGAGTACCAAGTGTGGTCTAAAACATCAGATAAAGTCTACCAATAACATGGAGCCCAGGGAGATCCCAGGGGATTAAAATAAAACAATTAAAGATAAAATGCAATTCCAAAAGAATTATACATAACAGCCATCCTGATCAGATGGCCAGGTAAATCCCCATTGATAACAAATAAAAGAAGGTTATCCTAAAAAAAAAAAACTTTCCAAAGAGCTTATAGAAGAAATACATTAGTGGGCATATACAGTACATTTACTTCCCAACTGCACCCCTCAATAATATAGACATGCAACTATCAAGGGATCTTAACCCATAGAGCATAATATAACATTGAGCAGAAGGCTACGTTGGACTTAATAAAACCCTGGATATAAGAAGCAAGGGCAAAAAAGAGTGGAAAAAACAGTTTCCCACCCCAACCCAAGAAAGTATATAATGGATCAAGTTCATCTTAACAGTAGTCCAAGGCATAATCACAACAGTCCAGCAGGAGGTCATGAAAACATGCAAAAATTCAGTAAGTTCAAAAAACAGCACATAGCTATCCTCCCGCAGGTCTTTCCATAAGCTTCACCACCTCTGCTGCCTCATGCCAACCGGCGATGTGTGCCATAATCAGTAGAAACAAAAGGAGCATACATACAATAAATTATAGCCTCTTAGCAACAGCAAACAGTTCAGTCCCCATCCGATACGTCCTCCTCATCTTCGTGGCTCAGTTCCTGCTCGATAATAGGAAGCATTTTTTAATCATCTTTAGGCTCATTGAACAGGTACACTTTGCCATTCCAAGAAAGCCAGAGTTTAGCTGGGAATAGCAGCTGGTGCTGTACCTTGTACCGGCGTAGATGGCTCCGCACTCCAACGAACATCTTACGACGCTGGTGGGTACTATAAGAGAGATTGGGAAACAACTGAATATCTGCATCACCGTATCTCAGCTGGCAGCACCATCTCACCAAAGACGGGATCCTGTCCCTGTCACCTAATCTGGTACAGAAAAGAAGTAATGTTCTGGGAGAGGTCAGCTCTGTCAGTGATGTACTGGGAGTAATCCTATAAACATTTTTGAAAGAGGGTGGCGGATCATCTTCTGACATCCCAAGTAGCGGCGGCAACACTCTTCGGGCAAACTCCAATCTGTCCTCTCCCTCCACCAATTCTGGTAGGCCAAGCATTCTTATATTTCTTTCCCTGGTCTGGTTCTCCAAAACTTCGAGTCCTTTGTCTCATGAGTGCATTTTCTTTAATGAGTTTGGTGGATACATCCACGGTCTTGATAACAGTGGTGTCCAATTTAAAGACCGTTTGCTCCATCAAGTCCACTTTCATCTCTAACAGAGCAACTCGGGGTGTAAGATTATCAAATTTATGTTCGAGGTCCTGCACTGATTGGACCAGTTTCCCCAGGGTAGCATTCACAGTGGCCAATGTCACCTCCTCCGTTGCAGGTGCAGCCAACATTTCTGCCCTAGCTGTCTGTTCAGGCCTCTTGTCGGCCTGTCGCCCCTTCGGCTGAAAAAAGTCTGCTGAGGCTGCTGCAGCTCCCTTTTTCCCCATGTCACACTCCAAACAAGCTCACAAAGGTGAGGGGAATCCAATATTAATTCAAAAGTGCCCCAGAAAATTATTTTAATATTAATTTCAGAAGTATTTCTTCAGAGCACGAGGAAAGTACTGCTTCCTGCTTGGCTGCTGAGCAGCACCCCCCTCCCATTCCATCTTTGAAGTTTTTCAGAGGCCTCCTACACCTTCTGCCCCCACTTCGGGAGCCTGTCCCTCCCTGGAATTTGAACCTGTGCATAGCTGAGCTCATAGAACCTCCATTTGAGCCTATGGCTACTGCAGACTTAAAGTATGTCACTTGGAAAACTGTTTTCTTAGTCGCTATCACTTCAGCCAGAAGGATTTCTGAGCTGCAAGCTCTTTGTACTGAAACTAACTACATTATCTCTCACAACAATAAGGTAGTACTCAGAACCAACAGGAAATTCCTTCCTAAGGTAGTCTCTGAATTTCATCTCAACCAGTCTATACCACTCCCTGTCTTTTTTATAGACAATTCCACCCCTGGGGAGCATAAACCCCACAGTTTGGATGTTAAAAGAGCTCTGACCTACTACCTGGAATATACAAAGCAGCTCAGAACCTCTCTTACCCAGCTTTTCCTCACCTATGGCAAGGTAGGCAGGCCGGTGCATACCAGCCACTAAGAGAACTGTCTCCTACTGGATAGTCTCTTGTGTTCAGTTCTGTTACAGTAAGGCTGACAAACAGCACCCCCCAGGCCTTAGAGCCCACTCCACTAGGGCACTGCAGCCTCAGTGGCAGCTGCATGGGCATCCCCTTGCTTGATATCTGCAAAGCAGCTACCTGGAAGACTGTACACACCTTCACAAAGCACGTCTTTCAGATGAGACGTTAAACCGAGGTCCCATCTGCTTGGACTGGTGGATGTAAAATATCCCATGGCATTTATCGAAAAGAGTAGGGGAATTTTCCCCCGGTGTCCTGGCCAAATTTCCCTCATTCACTAACAATACCACCAACAGCTTAATATGGTTCAAGGTCAGTTGGCATTCATCTGTATCCCCCCTCCCCCGGGTTGTGCCTGAAAATAGGCAGGATTTGTCTAGTGCACTTACCCGGTCAACAAAAACTAAATAAATAAATAAATTATTGCTTGGATGTACAGTCTAAATCAGATGTCATATTTGGCACAGAAGTCCTGCAGAACCTGTTTCCAAAGTAGATTCTGTACCCTCCTCCCAACTGTGCTGCTTTCTAGTCTGCAGTAGTCAAGCATACTGAAGGATCCCTGGGTTGAGAAGTAAAAATTACTCACTGTAGTAATATTGTTTCTTCCAAGGTGTCTTTCAGTATGTTTGACCTCCTACCCATCCTCCCCCTTACATAACCTGACTGAATATGGTCCTGCAGTCCTTTCCTTTACCAAATGTTAACTCTTTAGAATAGATAGATGTAAGGTTTCACAGCTATGTGTGTTTTATTATTCTTGATACTTGTTGCTTGTTAATGGGTGTTATGCTTTTTTGATAGACCACATTTCTCGGGGCATTCTTCCCCCTGTTTTCAGCACGAAATGAATCTGACTGCCCTCTGGCAAACCTCCGGACAGCACTCTTGCATTCTGATTGGCTAATTCTAATTACTCATTAGCATCACGTCTTAAAACTCTTAAAATCTTACACAATACCAGCACAGGCTCTGATCGTCTTGAACCACGGCTTCTAAAAATTGCTGCTTCTTTTATAGCGTCCCCACTGGCAAGGATTTTCACCATCTCCCTATGTCACAGCTCTGTCCCAGACATCTGGAAGATAACCAGGGTCACACCAGTCTTCAAGGAAAATGACCCCAAAGATCCCTCAAACTTCAGGCCCATTTCCATTTTATCTGTCCTAAGCAAAATTCTAGAGAACTTAGTTGCCATGCAAACAATTGACTTCCTGCTCAAATATAATCTCCTCTCAGTTAACCAACATGGTTTTCGTAAGGGTCACAGTACCACCACAGCCTTGCTCAAATTCACCACTGAGTCCCTTATTGCTATAGACTCTGGTCTTCTCACAGGGGCAATGTGTAGTGTTATGACTAAGGCCTTTGATCTTGTTGATCATCCCATACTCCTTGGCATGCTTCATTCGTTAAGTTTCTCGCCACTGTGGTAACCTGGTTCTCTAATTACCTATCAAATAGGGTCCAAGTCGTTAAGTACAATACAGTGTATGCCACTTGTAACAAACTAATTTGTCCATTACAAATTGTCCGTTACAACCGGCGTCTGCTACATCCATTTAATCATTAGCAGTAGCATTTCTATACTGACATGGTCAGCAGCTTAACGCACAACAGTGAACAGTGAATTACAGTTCTTTTCCTATTCAATTCCGATTTGAGTGTTAGCCTTTTAGTTCTGGTAAGCCACACCAGTGAAAACTTTATTAAAGCAAAACAAAAATAAGTTAAAAAAAAAACGATAAAAGTAAAAAAATGCTGTGCACTGTACCATGATCTCGTTGGCTCGTAACTGAGAGGAGATAAAGAAACAGGACATCACCTCCCTGTTAACACAAAATGCAGCTCACAACTCTGGCAAAGTTGAATGTGAAGAAGTCTTAAAATTTCAACAAAGACCACAGTAATCTATGGGGTTAAGGTTCTCAGGCCAGAAGAAGTCACACATATCTCAAGTCTTTTGCAAGATGAGGAGAGAGAGATGACAATTCCTTCCTGGCTTGTTCAGCATATGAAAATTCCACCATACCCCGAAGAGTGTTAACAAAGAGCCTGGCCAGATAGCTTAGATGGAATTTTACCTTTTCTGGTATTCCTGATGTACTCAGCTCGGCTTGTAGCGGACGTTAAAAGCGGAATGACAGGTCCGTTTAAACCATTGAATTTAACGTGGCAATAGGAAATGACATTTGGAAAGGGAAAATTGTCCGCTACAACCGAGTCCATTAAAAGTGGAGCATACTGTACCACTCTCTCGGACCAGGTAACTATCAACATTGGGGTTCCCAGGGCTCCATCCTGGGACCCCTTCTCTTTTCATTATTTATAAATAATATCACCACTTGTGTTTCATCCTGCTCCTGCCTTCTCTACGCACATGATATGGTCCTGTACTCGAGCTCTAAAAATGTTTCTGAAATAAACTCCAACCTCTCATTGGACTTTATCAGTGTCCAAGCTTGGCTTACTGACAACAAGCTGGTTCTCAATGAAAGTAAAACCCAGGCTATGTTATTTGGATCTGCTTCTAAACTCAAATCCTCCCAAGTGAATTTCAGAGTATCTGACACTACTGGCTCACCAATTAGTATTGTTTCTTCCTTCAAATACCTAAGTATCACTCTGGATCAGTCCGTTGATTTTGACATCCACATGCAATCTACTTGCAAATCTGTAAATTCGAAACTTGGCATAGCATATAAGACTAGCTACATTCTTAACCCCTCAGCTAGGCTGGCCATCGCACAGAATATCCTGCTTCCTTCCCTGACCTATGGGGTACCTACTTATGCTGCCATGCAAAAGTCTACAATACGTAGATGGGATGTTGCATATAACAACATTTGTCGGTATGCCTCCTCATCTCCGTGGCTAAAGCACCACTGCCAGCTCTATTCAGACCTAGGCTGGCTATCACCCTCAGCAATCAGACTACACTCCCTTGGCTCTCTGGTTGAAAGTATCATGAGGTCCCAAACTCCTGCAGCGCTTGCTGCCATACTGCTTCCCCAGTTATCCCCATATGGCCTACGCTCAGTTGAGAAATCCCTTCTCCATGTCCCAAGATGTAAAACCTCAAAAAGCTCTAGTGCCTTCTCCAATTTTGCCCCCAATGTACTGGAACTCTCTGCCTGCTGCTGTCCATCAATCTCCATCACATGCCACTTTCAAAAAAGACCTCCACAAATTCTTATCCCTCTCTGATGTTTGATCTTACGTTAAGCCACCTTCATTTTTATTCTCCTAGATCTTTCCTCCTTTTCTCTCTGCTAAATCTACTCTTGTTTCTCATCTATGCTTCTGTCCACCCTTCCCTGCTTACTCCGACCCCAGACCGGTCCGCTCTGGAGTCCCCCAGGGGTCCATCCTGGGCCCACTACTTTTCAGCCTTTTCCTCAACACCCTCCCTAAATCCTGCCCTGAAAAACTCATCCTCTATGCAGACGACGCTGTTATTTTCTCCTCCCAGAAGGACCCAATGACACTACAACTAAATCTTCAGCAAGGCTTTGCTTCTGTGGAAAACTGGTTCAGCAATCATAAGCTGGTCCTTAACCATAAAAAAACTAAGGCAATGCTCTTCCACAGCCCTCAAAACAGGCATAAACTACACCACCTCACTATTTCAACATGTCTCGGAAGTGCACTTGAGCAGGTGCAGTCTTTCAAATACCTAGGGATATCTCTGGACTCAAATCTCTCATATGTGGACCACATCGACGGTGTAGCCAAAGCTGCCAACACGCAGCTAGATCTACTATACCGGCACAGACATCTCACAGCAGACGCTCTTAGGATTGCCGTCCAGAGTTCGGTGGTCTCCATTATTGACTACGGGCTAATCATCTACGGCTCTGCTTCCACCACTGTGCTCAGGCAAATAGCGACATCCCTAAACAAGGCCTGTAGGCTCACCACTGGTGCCCTTCGTCTCACACATACCTGTGACCTTTATGCTCAGTCTGGATGGCTTCAACTTTCCAACCACATAACGTATCTAACTTGCATCATGGCAAAGAAAGTCACTATGGGCCTCACCCTGCCTGGAGTCCAATCTTTACTAAAACAAAGACAAAATCTGTGCACCACCAGGGGCTCTGAATCCCAGCTCCTCCAGGTCCCCCGCTGCCGCACCTCCCAGGGTCAAAGATCCTTTGCCCACAGAGCCCCCAGTTGGCTAAATGAGCTCAGCCCTGAAATCTCCTCCACCTCCATGCTTGGCTCATTCAAACTAAGCTTCTCCTCCATCTCACCTACTCTAACTCCTGTGACTGTTACATATAATCACCTCAGCCTACTCCCTATCTCTACCCCTCCAAGCACTTATTATCCCCCTTCCTCCCTTTCCCTGTCTCTCACCCCCCCTTTTTACTTCCCCTCCCTCTCGCAACTCATCGGGCTTACTCTGATTCCTTATGCCCAGTACTATCGACAGGGCCACCGGCTGCTTTTGTGACCCTCCACTTTTGTGTCCTCCACTTTTGTGACCCTACCCACCTTGTGATACCTTCCCCCCCGCCCCTATGTAGTTCATAACACCAGTCTTTTCTTATGTTAGCTCACACTGTTACTGGTTTCTCCTGTAGATATTAGTTATGCTAACTTCTGTATTGTACTGTTTTGTGCTTAACGTATTGTAACTGTTTTCTGACGTGGAACCTTTGTAAAAGAGCCCTGGCTCAAAGGTATGATGTAATCCTAGACTTTATTAAATAAATAAATAAAAACTCCTCTAGCTAAGGGTTGCCTCCTTGCTAGGGTAGTAATTAAGTGCAGTCCTGCACCCTGAGCTATTCTTATCCTTTTCACTAATACCTAGGCCTCTTAATGCGCCATGCACTCATATCTAAATTGTGTTACTTATTTTCTTTCATGTTGATGATTTACTACATGTGTACTCTCTCAAAAACATATTGTATTTAATTGTTTCTTGTATAATTTTTATCATGGTCCATGTTTATCACTGGTCACTCGCTATGTTGAAAATTCCTTGTTCAAACCCCAGGAAATCTTACTGTATTCTGACTAATGCAGTATGGTCTCACCGTAGGACTGCCCTGGAGCTGAAAAGATTAATAGAACCTATGCAAATGATGGAATGCTAGGCTCGAGCTTTGTTTTCAAACCACTGTCCCCAGTAAACGATCTCTAACCGTCAGATTCTTTACTCCGCTTGCCTCAGTAAGATGTCTCCGGAGAGCTCTCCTTCATCTCTTGAAGAAGGTTTATTTTTCTCGGTTTATACCTCAGTAAATTTATTTTTATTGGTGTTCTTATCACTGTCCTTGGTACAGGTAGTAATTGTTTAGATTTTAGTCATTAGGAGTGGGTAGTTGTTTTTCTCCCTGGTTCTTTAACCGAGGGGAAACCGACAGTTCCCTTATCTCTGTGTTCATATTTGTTTTAGTTAATTTGATGTTTTCTGACTCAGTATAGTCGGTTAGTGTTTAAAAATTTTTACTGGAGTAATTTCCGTCTAGTGGGTCCCTTTTTTCAACCGGGGTAACTCCTGGATTGGTGTATCTGAACAGCCTGGTTTTCTTTTACGGTGTAACAACCGAAAAAAAAAAAAACCTATTCGGTTCTCAGTTTGAATTTCTTATGTCACAGAAACCAAAAAAGAGAACAGGACCCACAGGTTTCCAGCACTGTTCAAAGTGCGGGGAACTGTTTGCAAAGGCTGATCCTCACTTAATTTGTTTGTTCTGTCTGGGATTTGACCACCTTCAGACAGACTGTGAGATCTGCTCTACTTTTCCTCAGTCCACCCTTGATAGGCTAAAGAGACTAAAGGAAAAAATGTCGGATAAGGCCGCTCACCCGGCTACCAAACAGACTACCGAACCGGAGGGACTGCCCTATGACAGGGGCGATAGTTCCGCAGAAAAGAGAACCGCAGATAAGGCTGCTGAGCCTGCCATCGCGGTTAAGAAAAAACGTAAAGAAAAGCACCAGGAACCGCAACCGATCCCAGCAGCGGTTCCTTCTGCTGAAGAGATCGCGAATGCAATCAGAATTATTCAGTCTTTACAGTCCCCGGTTCTGGGCGATAAGCAGCCGGTTCCACAAACCCCCGGTTCGCAAGTCCCCCTGTTTAATAGACCAAGGTGGGGAACTTTATGATGATACTGGTCTTGATGAAGATCCAGAGCAGGACTATGGGGATGATGACTATGATGAGCCTATAGAGTCAGACATCTCTCCTGATCCATATAGGCCTGATTCCCCTAATAAGGGAACCGAGGATTTTTCCTCATACTTTGCTTTTATGAAGCAAGTTGCCCAGTCTCTTGACCTCCCATCCCATGAGTCCCTGGAAGATGAGGAGGAAGAGGACTATAATGAAATGCTGGACATTCCTCCATCAAAAAGACTGATCTTCCCACTGCACAAATCTTTAAGGAAGCAGACTATGAAGATCTTAGAGACTCCCACATCTGTCCCTCTAACAGATAAGAAAGTGGACAGGAAGTACTGGGTGGATAAGTCTGGGGCCGAGTTTTTGTTTGGACACCCCCGCCATGAAGGTGTGGTACAGGCTGCAGCTTGTGACAAGGCTGGCATCGCTCTGGCTTCCCACCCTCCTGAAAAAGACTCCAGGAGGATGGATTCAATATGGCATATTTAGTCAGATACCAAAAATCTGTGTGGTCTACTGTACTGGAAATTGCCAAGTCTGTTTCCTCTCCAATGGCTGCTGACCTGGAGGAAGCAGATAAGAGGGGCATTGAAGCTTCAAAGACACAGTTTAGGATGGCAGTGGATACAAACGACACTGCATCCAGACAGATGGCTTCAGCAGTGTCTTTGAGACGGTTTGCGTGGCTGAGAACCACTAACCTCTCACAGGACACACAGAATAAGGCCTTAGAGTTTCCTTGTGACCCTGTATCCGTGTTTGGACAACAAACAGAGGAATATATGAAAAAAATGGATGACTACAAGGCTGTTTACAAGAATGCAGCAGCAAAGGAGAGAACTGCCAACCCTCAGAGGCACCATTCTAGGGGTGGCAGGGGCAGGACTCCTTACAGGCCTTATCTCCAGCCCCAAGCTTTTCCCCAGTATCAGCCCAGAGGATACTTTAGGGGAAGGGGCAGGAGAGGCGTTGGCCGTACTAGCCCCACTGTCTAGCCAGCAGCCCACCCAAAACAGACTCTCTGAGCAGAGTGTCTGGGTCACCTCCCCACGGCCAGTAGGGGGCAGACTGTCCCATTATTTCCAGAAATGGAAAAACATCACCACAGACAAGTGGGTTCTGGAGGTAGTGGGCCAGGGTTTGGTACTCTGTTTCAAGACCAAACCAAGGCTAAGATCAAAGGCTTTCAAGCCTTCTTCTCCATCAGAAACAGCCCTACTGGAAAAGGAAGTGTCATCCCTTCTGCTGCTTCAAGCAGTAGAGCCAGTCCCTGCCCTTCAAAAAGGCAAGGGTCTGTATTCCAGGTACTTCCTTACGTTAAAGAAAACAGGGGAGTGGCATCCCATTCTGGACCTCAGATACCTGAACAAGCATCTGGCAAAGCCAAAATTCAGGATGGTCACTCTAGTCACCATTATTCGTACTCTAAGGCAGGGAGACTGGCTAGCTTCCCTGGATCTAAAAGATGCTTACTTCCATATCCCAATCAGAAGGTCCCACAGAAGGTACCTCAGATTCAGGTTTCCATCAGGCCATTATCAATTCAGAGCAATGCCCTTTGGGTTAACATTGGCTCCAAGGGTATTCACAAAATGCCTAGCTGTCGTGGTAGCACACTTAAGGTGGCTAGGAGTGTCACTGTTTCCCTATCTGGACGATTGGCTCATTGTAGGCCAGTCACAGCAACAAGTGAGAGAGTCACTCTCAATCACTCACACCACCTTGTCCTCCCTGGTGTTCTTAGTCAATCAGAAGAAATCTGTCCTAGAACCAGTGCAGTTGCTCCAGTTCATAGGAGCAGAATTGAATACAAAGACAGGAATGGCTTATCTTCCTCAAGACAGGGTGGATAGCCTGGTTCAGATAGCCAGGTCTTTCTCACTGCATGTTCCCAGACCAGCAAGTCATTTCAAGCAGCTGTTAGGGCACATGGCAGCCTCCACTGTAACCATCCCAGGAGCCAGGTTCCAGATGAGAGACATCCAGTTTCATCTCAGGGAGTACTGATCCCAAAAGAAAGATCCCTTATCAAAGCTGGTCCCAGTCACAGCCACCCTTATTCAAGCCCTGTAGTGGTGGCAGGTAAGGGAGCACCTCAGACAAGGGGTAACGTTCCTACAACAGTCCCCTTCTCTGGTGCTTACCACAGATACTTCCCTTTTAGGGTGGGGAGCACATCTGGGGGATCACACTGCCCACGGCACGTGGGGAAAGCAGGAATCCCTTCTGCACATCAATCTACTAGAGCTCAGAGCAGTTCTTCTAGCCCTTCAGTCGTTTGCCACTCAGCTGGTAGGGAAGGTGGTGCAGGTCAGAACAGACAGCACAACCACCATGTACTACATAAACAAACAAGGGGGCACAAGGGCAACCCCTCTTTGTACAGAAGCTATGAGAATTTGGACACTAGCCTACTCTCTAAAGGTGTCCCTTTCAGAGGTTCACCTCCCGGGCAAGGATAATGTCCTGGCAGATGCACTCAGCAGGATGAACCAAAATGGTCACTGAACAGACAGGTCTTACAGACCATTTTCAGGAAGTGGGGTACTCCAGAAGTGGACTTGTTTGCGGCCCCAGACAATTACCAGCTCCCATTGTATTGTTGCAGGCCTCTCGTCAGGGGCACAATTCCTTTGAATGCACTTCTCTTGAATTGGACAGATAAATTCCTGTATGCTTTCCCTCCATTCCCTTTACTGATGAACGTCCTGAACAAACTCAGGCTTCAACCAGCTTCAATGATTCTCATTGCCCCAGACTGGGCCAGGCAGCCTTGGTACTCCATGCTTCTCTTGGTGTCAGTAGCCAAGCCAATTAGTCTTCCCAGGAAGTACAATCTATTGACCTCTTCTCAGGGCAGAGTCATGTACCCCAACCTATTATCCCTCAGACTCAAAGCATGGCTCTTGAGGACCTAGAGTATGCTAACTTGTATCTTTCAGAAGGGGTTATGTATATACTGAGAGTTTCCAGAAAACCCTCTACTAAGAAAACTTATACATCTAAATGGAAAAGGTTTTCCTTGTGGTGTCAGGGCAGAGGCCTGAATTGTTCTCAAGCTAACATTTCTGTTGTTTTGGACTATATGGCTCATTTGCACTCCACAGGTTTAACTATTGCCACTCTGAAGGTGCATTTGGCATCTGTTTCAGCTTATTTATCAGCAGGGAAAGCATCTTCCCCCTCCTTGGCTTCAAAACCATTGTTCAAAAAATTATTTAAAGGCTTGCTGCATTTACACCCACCACATAGGGAGCCCACTCCCATGTGGGACTTGAATATTTACATTGCTCAGCTCATGCAGCCTCCTTTCGAACCCATGTCTTCAGCAGACCTGAAATATGTAAACTGGAAAACTGTATTCCTAGTTGCCATTACCTCTGTCAGGAGGGTTAGTGAACTCCAGGCATTATCCACAGAGCCAGGATATATTGCAGTCCACAGGGACAAGCTAGTCCTTCGAACTAATAGAAAGTTTTTACCTAAGGTGGTATCTGATTTCTACCTTAACCAGTCAATTACATTGCCAGTTTTCTTTACAGATCATTCCACTTCAGGTGAACGTAGGCTGCACAGCCTCAATGTAAAGAGGCAGTCAGCTACTATCTTGACCACACAAAGGGTCACTGATAGAATCAAACACAGCTCTTCCTTACTTTTGGAGAGGTAGGGAAAGGCAAACCTGCCACAAAGCGATCCATTGCCAGATGGATTGTAACCTGTATCCAGTTCTGTTATGGCAAGGTGGGTAGGGAACCACCGGCAGGCCTCAGGGCCCATTCAACCAGGGATACTGCAACTTCCTTAGCAGGTGCTAGGGACATTCCCCTAGTAGACATCTGCAAAGCTGCAACTTGGAAAACAGTCCACACATTTACAAAACATTATTGTTTGGACGTTAAAGCCAGAGATGATGCCAGGTTTGGCATAGCAGTCCTGCAGAGCCTGTTGTCCTTAATAGGTTATAGGCCCACCTCCAAAGGCACTGCTTGGTAATCTGCATTAGTCAGAATACAGTAAGATCTCCTGGGGTTTGAAGAAAAAAATTACTCACCTTAGTAATCTTGTTTCTTCTAAGGGAATCTTACTGTATTCTGAGCTCCCTCCCCTTCTGATACCTATCGTCACTGCATTACAGTTGTTGTAAACCTGGGGAGTATATACTATTTTTTATTTCGGGCATCTGTGACTTGAGTCTTCTGGGATGCCTAGGTTCTTTGGAAATAGTTGAAACAGGGGTAATTCCCACTTATTTTCTCCTGCCATTTCTGGCACAGGGAGATTCTTTCATGATTATTATTATTACTGTTATTATTATTATTGTTATTGTATCCTCAGTTAAGAGGAAACTACTTAGTGCATGCTTTGTAAGAATCTGACGGTTAGAGATTGTTTACCAGGGACAGTGGTTTGAAAACCAAGCTCGAGCCTAGCATTCCGTCATTTGCATAGGTTCTATTAACCTTTTCGGCTCCGGGGCAGTCCTATGGTGAGACCATACTGCATTCATTAGAATACAGTAAGATTCCCTTAGAAGAAACAAGATTACTAAGGTGAGTAATTTTTTCGTCTTGTATATGGCATCCATCTATGTAACTGTTTTTACTTGATTTTCTTGCCCTGTCACTGTCATTTTTGTTAGGCTGTATTTGACCTTGTATTCTCCTGGGTCATGCTTGAAAATAGTCATTTTTGGCTAGCGCACCTACCCAGCAAACAAAAACTAAATAAATAAATAAACTCCACCTCCGGGGCAGCTGAACCCAGCTGGCATACTGCAATCAATAGTCAAGCATACTGAAGGACACTTTGGAAGAAACAATATTACTATGGTGAGTCATTTTTTTCTCATCTGCCATCAACTTCTATGTATCTGTGTATGCATTTAAACTTGCTGAGGGTGGTGGTGGAAGGAAGCAGGGAAACATAAACTGCCCCCGAAAACTAGAGTAGTCAACAGGGAGAACTCTAAGGGAGACACTTCCTCAAGGGTACCTAATAGAAAGAAAAAACAAGTTAGTAGTATTGAAGAGAGATGGGATTGAGAACAGAGGAGATAAGCAGAGAGGGCAAAAGGGAAAACGGGGTGCTGACAAGCAGGGTAGTACTAGAAGTTAGAGGGCCGTGTGTGCCAACACTCGAAGTCTGGGAAATAAAATTCTAGTCTTAGAGGACATTTTGCCAGGGGCTGACCTGGACAGTGTTGCCATTACAGAACATGATGCACTGAGAACTATGACTGGGATATAGCCATACCAGGCTGTTCATGAAGTACAGGGTGGGGGGAAAGGGGAGTTGCTCTTTATGTGAGAGATAACATAAAAGTGATAGAGGTACGGGTAATACAGGGGGAGGCAGAGGTACTGCGGGTCACCCTTGAGATGGGGAATGGAGCCACTATTCACATTGCCGTCATCTACAGACCTCCAGCACGGGGGTGGGGGGAGTTGGATAAGATTCTGGGGGAAGACATCCAAAAGATGGCAAGTAAGGGGGAGGTGCTACTGGTGGGAGACTGCAGTCTGCCGGATGTAGATTGGAGTATCCCACCTGCAGCTTCAGCTAGGAGTAGGGACATCCTGGACTCCCTGCAGGGGGCATTCCTCAGGCAACTAGTTAGGGAGCCCACTTGTTGGATGGGAGGGGGGGCAATACTAGACCAGGTACTAACGGAGACAGTGTTGCAGATGTTACAGTGGGTGGTCACCTGGGGACCAGTGATTATCGTACTTTGTGATTTAGTATAAGTACTGGGGCAGAATCGACTCACACAAGGATGAGGGTCCTGGACCTCAGAAGGGTCGATTTTAGAAAGATGGGGAATGCCTCAGGGATGCCGTAGCTGGGGGAGAGGGGGGTCTTGGGTGGAGTGTAGGAACTCTGAGCGAAACTAAAAGAGGGCATACAGAAGGCAACAAACCTCTGTGTCAGGCTAGTAAGCAAAAGCAAGAGGAAAAAGAGACTGCTGTGGTTCTCTAAGGAGGTGGCTGGGAAGGTAAGGGCAAAAAAGTTAGCATTCAGGAGGTATAAGGAGACACAGAAAGAGGAGGATAGGGAGCTATATCTGAAGAAACAGAGGGAGGTGGGGAAATCAGTTAGGAGCACAAAGACACAGTGGAGAAAATAGCTCAGAAAGTAAAGAAAGGAGACAAAACGTTTTTTAGGTATGTAAGTGAAAAGAGAATGACCAGGGGAGGGATTGTAAGACTAAGAATGGAAGGGGGGGGATTGTGTGGAGGGGGACCAAGAAAAAGCAGACATCTTGAACAAATACTTTTGTTCAGTGTTCACAGGAGAAAGGGAAGGAGAGGGGCCACAGAAAAGTGACAGGGGCATCGATGGAAGGGAGGTGAAAACACTAGTCCATTTACAGAGGAGAGAGTCCTGAAGGAATTCACAAATCTGAAAGTGGATAAAGCAGTGGGGCCAGATGGGGTCCATCCAGGGATACTGAGGGAACTCAGGGAGGTGCTGGCTGTACCTCTGACAGTCCTGTTCAACCTCTCGCTGGAGACTGGAGTGGTTCCAGGGGACTGGATGAGGGCAGATGTAGTCCCACTTCACAAAAGTGGTAGTAGGGAGGAGGGTGGTAACTACAGGCCAGTCAGCCTGACTTTGGTGATGGAGGAGTTATTGGAATACTACTGAAGGAAAGGATGGTAGAATACTTTGACTACAGTGGCTTACAGGACCCAAGACAGCATGGATTCACAGGAGGAGGTCTTGTCAAACAAACATAATAGATTTCTTTGACTAGGTGTCTAGGGAATTAGATTAGAGAGGAACAGTGGATGTGGTCTACCTAGATTTCAGGAAGGCCTTCAACACCGTTCCACATAGGAGATCAGTAAGCAAACTGGGTAACCTAGGAGTGGGATCAAAGATGGTAAACTGGGTAAGAAATTGGCTAAGGTATCGGAGACAGAAGTTGGTGGTAAACAGAGTTCACTCCAGAGAAGGGAGGGTGACCACTGGGGTACCACAGAGATCTGCACTGGGACTGGTCCGCTTCAGTGTCTTTCTTAGCAACATTGCAGAGGGGTTGGATGGAAAGGTCTGCCTGTTCGTGGATGACACTTAACTTTGCAACAGGGTAGACACTCTGGGGGGGAGGGGGAGATGAGAGGGGATCTGAAAAAATCAGAGGAGTGGTCAAGGGTATAACAGCTGAGCTTCAGCGTAAAAAAGTGCAAGATCATGAACTTGGGGCACACAATCCCAGGAGCAGAGTACAACCACCAAACAGGAAAGAGTCCTGGGGGTTAATCATATCTGATGACCTAAAGGTGGCTAGGCAGTGTGTTAAGGCATTAGGGAGAGCTAGCAGGATACTGGGATGCAAAGTGAAGGGGATCGCCAGAAAGAAGACGGAGGTGGTATTTCCCCTGTTTAGATCACTGGTGAGACCTCACCTAGAGTACCGAGTCCAATTCTGGAGATCTCATCTCCAAAAGGACATAGAAAGAGTAGAGGTGGTCCAGAGGAGGGCAACCAAAATGGTGCAGGGTCTGCATCAAAAGCCCTATGAGGAAAGACTGAAGGACCTCAACGTGTATACCCTGTAGGAACGGAAGGGGGGGATATAAAAGAAACTTTCAAATACCTCACAGGTATAAATAAGGTTCAAGAGGGAGGCATCTTTCAGGAAAAAAAGATGCTCAAGGACATAGGGTTATGCTATGAAGCTGGAGGAGGGTAGATGTGAGGAAGTACTTCTTCACAGAGAGGATGGTAGATTCCTGGAACTGCCTTCCAGTGGAGGTGGTGGGGGCAAAAGCTGTAAGGGGGTTCAAGTAAGGGGTGCAACAAGCCGGAGATCAAGTGGGGTCTGCGGTGATACAGTAGGTAAGGAAAAACAGGCAGACTGGGTTGGCCAAGCGGTCCTTATCTGCCATCATATTATGTTTCTGTGTTTGGCGTGCGCACCTGGCCCCCTTTGTATGAATATTGTTTGAAGTCTGCCTAAGTGTGGATAGTGCCCTGAATCTAGATAGTTAAAAACAGGGATTACTTACTTTTAGCCAAAAATCTTCCATGAATCAGCCTTCACTTGGGTTGCCAGGGATCGGCCGGGGGGGTGTTGGGAGAGGATTGAGCAGCCACCTGATAGCTCTCCTCTCCCATATTGGCTCCCTTAATGGGGTGGTAAGCCTTCCCAGCTCTTGGCTGCCACCAGGTGGAGGTCCAGTGGTAGCACTGATGCTCGGGGGCCTAGCAGTACACCGGGTGGGTGGAGCGAGGCTGGCTGTTCCGGAGCACATGCATATATACAGTATATATAAATCTTCACCATTGATTCCCATTAGGTGCTGGGACCCAGTGGAAGACCAAACTTTTCAGAGGGCTGGCACTGATGTAAGCAGCATGCATGCATGTCACTGCAAGTCAGCACATATGGCTGCTTGTTTACCTCATTCCCAGGCACTACCCACCTCAGTTACTTTTTTTTCCTGCCGTCGAGTGCGCAGCAGTGATGAAAGTCACTTGCCTGCCGGGAGTCAGAACTTCACGCCTATATGCCAACAGTGTTCATTTGTTCTCAGTTTTTAGTGTTTGAGCTACAGTTTATTTTCATGTTAACTGAATATTTTTTATCACAGTAAATAACTTAGTTTCAAGCCCCAGGAATCTCTTATTACGCTTGACATTTGCAGTGAGCCCAATAGGTGAAGCTGCCCCAGTGCATGTGATTAGAATTTGTTTTGAAGCTGTGCGCACTAGATGACGCTGTGTTCTGCAGCTTAATGTCAGATCTTATTCTCCACCTGTACGAGCAAGTCGCCCTGAAGAGCTCTCTTCAAGCGACTTGCTGTAACTGCTTATAAGTACACTAGTCATTTGCTTTATCTTTTCTTCTGTAAAACTCTTCCCACTTTAGTTTTTTGGAGGTTTTTATTTCAAATTTATATTTAGTGATTTCTTTTCTTTTAGGCACAAACTCTCATCAGCGTCTCCTCACTGGAGATTTTTCCAGCATGCCACATTATTTTTTTTTTTTAAGGAAATCTGTTTTCCTTTACAATATAAATTATTTTAATTCCTGGTGGGAGCTTGTTCCTCAAGTCTTCAGTACTGCAGTTTCTTCTCAGTGGGTTTTCCGTCTCGGAGATCCGTGATCGTGCAGCAGCTTGCCATTAGGGGGAGAAGCTCCTTTTTAACTGTTTCAATCATGCCCCCTAAATTGCTCAGAAACCCTTCTTTTTGGGGCTATTAGTTGCCGCTGCTCTCCCCAGTACTAAAAGGCAAATTTTTTTTGCTTAAAAAAAACAACAAAGTATGCTGGTAAGGGATTTTTACAGCTGGCATGTTTGTTCAGGGTGTTTCACTGCTTTCTTATATATTTTACTGTTCTTCATGTCTGACATTATGCTGATTTGGGCAACAGTTTGTTCAAACAATCACTTCGATTTTAGTCAGCTGGAAGTATTGGGCACTATAATGTCTGTCAATTCTATCTTTGTGTCATCTGTTGATGTTGGGGAGGGTCCTTCGCATGCCAACACTCCTGGACCCTCCAGGGACTGCTCTGAAAATTTGAGACGTTCCTCAGAGATGGGTCATATTTCAGTCCCTTTGAAAAAGAAACAAAAGTTAAAACATGTCACTATCTCTCCTGCCAAAAGGCAAAACGAGGTGCCAGTGGACAAGATAAAATACAAAATCAAGAAAGTCACTGCCACTCCTGCTGAAAGGCAAAAGGAGACACCAGTGGACGGTTTAAAATATAAAGTGAAAAAGGTCACTGCTCCTCCTGCTGAAAGACAAAAGGAGATGCCAGTTGACAACATAAAACACAAAATGAGGAACACCACTGCCCCTTCTGCTGTCAGGCTAAAGGAGATTGACAAATCTGAATATAAGAACAAAAAGGTCACTGTCTCTCCTGCAGAAGAGCATAAGGAGAAGCCAGTGGACAAGATACAGATGCCCTCACAAGATGACATGGCAAGAGCTTTGCAAGTTTTCCAGGCTTTCCAAGCTATGGGAGTAATGATGGACTTACAGGTTCTTCCTCAGCCCCTGCCCCCCCATCCCAGGAGTGAAGACCCACATTATGAAGAATAGGAGGATGAGGGGGAAACCACAGTCTCTGACGGTTCCCCTAGAGAAGATTTGGGATCACACTCATGGGAGCAGGAAAATTACTCTTCACATTTGCTTACATGAGGCAGATGGGCAACACTCTGGCACTTCCCTCACAGGAGACAGTTGAGGAAGAAGAGGATGCTGATCACTTGGACATGATGGGAATGGTCCTCATGGAAAGGTTGCTTTTAGCACTGCACAAGGCACTACAAAAGACAACCCGTAAACTGCTTCAATCCCCTGTGTCTATTACAGTGGTGGACAAGAAGATGGACAGGAAGTACCAGCTGGACAAGCACCACGCTGAGTACCATTACACACACCCAGACCATGAAGGTGTAGTCCAGGCTGCTGCATGAGTAAGGCCAGAGTTCCCCTTTCTATCTAACCTATGGACAAGGTTTCCAGGAAACTGGACAGCATGGGGAAGAATATGTATACAACCACTTCATTGCTTCTTAGAGAAGCTGCATACATGGCCTATGCAGTCCAGTACCAGAAAGCCCTTTGGAAGGTGGTTCTGGCCCAGTGTGAGCAAATGAAGCACAGGTGAGGAAGCATAGGAAAAACGAGAAGTAGTTGTAGAATTCGCAAAAAGTGTTATTAGTACTAGCAGTAACAAAAAAAATAAAAAATTGTTTGGAATAACTATTTACAAAGGCAGAATAAACAGAGAAGATCCATCTGAGTTTTCCTTCAATCTCTGTGTGTCCCTCGCAAGAAATTGCAGCTATGTCTTATAAGTCCTTGCAACTCCTCTCCTTAACAAGCATTCTGTTTTTTTTCTAAAATGTTCTTGTAAATTTCCAAATGTTCTTGTAAGTGTCAGGCAGGTGCAGCAAGAACACAATGTCCCAGAACTGAGGCCCCTTCTCCACAGCTTCTGAAAATGGGCTTAAAAACCACTCTCAGGTTAACTCCTTGAGTTCCCAAAAGCTTTTTGCAATCATCTCAAACTATAATTATATACTTTTCAATGGTAACACTATTTAATTTCTAAACAAAGGGATCCCAATATCAGTTACATTTCCACATAATGATTTGCATATATTGTTTTTACCAGCAGATATGCAAGGGAGAAAAAGACAGAAACAGCCAGGGAAGGTTGAGAGGCAAAGAATTGTGAGATTGTCAGGGTGATCAAATCCTAGGTCTCACAGGAAAATTTGGTTGTGCAACCAGACAGACAAGAGACAGGACAGGAAAGGAAAGAATAGATCCCTGCATTCAGACTCTCCATAACAACTGGGACAGGGTCCTGTTCAACGGATCCACTAGTGGTTGTCGACATAATTTTTTGACAGACAGCGAAACTGGCAGGTCGACCACATGTTGCAGTCGGCTGCTGGTTTCATATTAGAAGAAGTGTTTTCTTCTGGGGGCTTTGCCCCCGAACCTCCCACATGGGGGGTTGTGCCCCCCGCACTCCCCCACTTAGGATTGTCAACTCCGAGTCGGAGCTGATTCGGGGGGCGGGTGCAGGACCCCTGACAGACAGTGCTGGGTTCCCTACAGTGATGTGGCTGTAGGGGACCGTACTGTTGAAATGTTGCTGACAGTGCGGTATACCCTATTCAACCCTGTCACATACACCCCCTCCTTAAAAGGGAACCTGTTTATCAAACAGGTTTCCAAAACTTTCTATTAAATCTCTAATATTAGCTTCTAACTTTCAGAAATTAAACACATGTGCAGTATCCTATTTTCTATAACAGTACAGCAAACAGTAAAGTTTAAACTCATACATTTGTGTTTCAGCCTTTAGAACCCTCGATTCCTGATCCATATCTTGACAGAAAATCAGCATTGCTATTCTCTTTACCAGATTTGTGTATCACCTTGAATTTAAATGGCTGTAGTGCCAGGTACCACCTTGTGATTCTGGATTTTTTATCTTTAATTTGGTTAAGCCAACAGAGAAGATTGTGATCTATTATAAGTACAAAGTCAGTTCCTAGTAAATAAAACTTAAGGGACTCCATTGCCAACTTTGCTGCTAAAGATTTCTTTTCAGTGGTGGAGCACCTTTTCTCTGTGTCATGCAACTTCCTACTTATGTACAGAATAGGATGTTCCATCCCATCTACATTTTGACTCAGGACTGCACCTAGACCTACCTCTGATGCATCTGTTTATAACAAAAATGGTTTCTCAAAGTCTGGACTTCTTAAAACAGGGGTTGAACATAATGCAGCCTTAATGGCTTGAAAAGCTTCATCACACTCTGGGGTCCATTTCACATTATTTGGGTACCGTTTTTTCGTGAGTTCAGTGAGGGAAGTAGCTAACTCTGCAAAGTTGGGAACAAATCCTAATAATGACCAGCCAGCCCTAAAAATGATCTGACATACATGTTTCTTGGTTTTGGGGACATGGCTGTTGGCTACAGCTTCTATCTTGGAAACCTCTGGCTTCACTTCTCCATTTCCCAAAACACAGCTCAAATATCTGGTTTCCTGCATGCCCAGTGCACGCTTGGTAGGATTAATTGTCAGACCTGCCTTTTTGATTGATTGGATGACTGCTCGTAGGTGTTCCAGATGACTTTTCCAGTCTGGACTATATACCACGACACCATCCAGGTACGCAGCACAATAACCAGTGTCGGGATTAAATTACATCCTTGTACCGCTGGAATGTAGTGGGGTGCTCCATGTAAACCAAACGGCATGGTGATGAACTGATAGAATCCAACAGGAGTGGCAAATGGAGTTTTGTCTCTGGATTCTTTAGCTAAAAGGATTTGCCAGTAATCCTTGGTGAGATTGAGGGTACTGATATACTTTGCACTCCCCAGTCTGTCCACCAAATCATCTATTTTGGGCATGGGATAACTGTCAAATTCTGACAATTAAGTTTCCTAAAATCAAAGCAGATTCAAACACCCCCTTCTTTTTTGTTTACAATTACCATTGGAGATGACCAAGCACTCCTCGGCTCTTCTATGATACCCGATTCTTTCATTTTTTGTATTTCCTTAACCACATCAGCTCTTAACCGCTCTGGTAACCTGTATGTCTTTTGCCTAATAGGGTGAGCATTCCTTGGCACTATTATGTACTTGACCCCTTTTGCTTGGCCTGGTAATGTGATAAAAGTACTGTTAAATGTCTTTAGCAAGATACGAATTTCTGCGGTTTGTTCAGGAGTTAAGGAAACATTCACCTTTACAACATCAGCAGTTGCAGTTTTTTCCAGGGTATCATAAGCTACATCAGTATCTTCTTTATTAGTTTCTGGTAAAACTAACAAAGCAGCTTTTGGCATTTTTTTAATCCATTTCTTGAGGAAGTTAGCATGGTATATCTTAGTAGGAGTTTTCCTGTCAGGGGTCTCAATCTTATAGTTAACAGTACCAGTACATCTAAGCACTCTATAAGGCCGTTGCCACTTCATTAACAATTTATTTTCTGTTGTGGGTAACTGTAGCAAAACCTTTTCACCTGGCTCTAAAACTTTTTCTTTTACCCCATGGTCATAATATGCCTTCTGATGATTTGGGGCCTCTCCCTGATTACTATGGACAATTTCAACATAATTTGCCAGCTTCTTTCTTAGGGCACACATATAAGACGTTATAGATTGTTTCTGAGTGGGGTTATCATCCCACGTTTCTTTTATCACATCCAGTGGCCATCTTGGCTGCCTATCATACAGCATTTCAAATCGTGAAAACCCTGTTGATGCCTGTGGCACTTCTTTGTAAGCAAAAAGCAGGTAAGGCAAATATTGGTCCCAGTCTTTCCCTTCCCCTTTTACAAACCTTTTTAACATGCATTTTAGGGTTTGGTTAAAACGCTCCACAAGACCGTCTGTCAGAGGGTGATGGGGAGAGGTTCGTATGGCAGTGATACCTAGTAATCTATACAGCTCCTTAATTAATGCAGCATCAAAATTACTACCCTGATTAGTAATAATTTATTTTGGTATGCCCACTCTGCTGAACATTTTTGCAAGCTCTGCTACTACTTTTGAAGCTGTGACAGTACGCATTGGAACTACTTCTGGGTATTGAGTAGCATAGTTGCATACTGCCAGGATAAATCTATTACCCTTTTTACTTTTGTCTAAAGGACCAACCACATCCATTGCAATTCTTTCAAAAGGCACATCTATTAAGGGTAGGGGCACCGGGGCATTATGTCTTTTCTAGTGACTGGGGCTACTTTCTGACATTCAGCACAGGAATTACAATAGGTAACAACATCTTCATGAATTCCAGGCCAGTAAAATCTATATAGCAATCTGGCAAGGGTGTGATCCCTCCCTGAGTGACCAGCCTTAGGACTATCATGTGCTATCTGTAACAACTCTGTTCTATACTTCTGTGGTATAACCAATTGTTCTATTTGGTCCTGTGTCTGAGGTTTACCCCAAACTCTGTACTGTAACCCATTACATTTTTTAAACATTGATTCATTCACCCTGTTTTGGTTTTACCTCCAGCTGCTTAAAATAACCCTGGAGAGAAACATTGTTAGCTTGTTCTGAAAGAAAATCACAATCAGTGATCAGTTTAGTTTCAGCATTTTCATATGTTAACCCCTTATGTCCATCAGTCATTTGTTCCCACAGTTTCTTCAGGCATTGCCTTTCTTTCCTGGATTTCCAGATCTTGGAGCTGTGCTCAAACAAGTCCGGATCAAAGTCAGTGAAAGGAAAAGAGTCACCACTATCTGAAGTTTTCTTTGCCTGAGCTCTTGTCACCACTGCTGCTGAAACTGCAGGATTCAGTTCCTCTGAGATTAACTCAGTGAATTCTATTTTTTTTAGTTGTTTAACCAGGAGTAGCACACTAAGCTGAAAGCTTTTTTACAGGTGCATCCTGGAAGCACATGGAAGTTAAGTGACTTGCTCAGGGTCACACAGTATGTAAGTGGAAGCTGTGGGATTCAAACCCACGTCTGGTCTGCTGGATGTCACCAGATTTGCAGCTCAGAGCCTGAACACTCAATCTTGGACAGTCATTTCCAATAATCATGGGTACAGGTAACTTAGGCACTACCCCCACTTTCATTTGGTGCAACACTCCCTTAATGGTTAGAGTCACTTGGTTGGTGGGATAGTATCGCGTGTCCCTGTGGATACAGATGACACCAGTACCTAGTCCTTTTACACAAAGTTTTCCCAGCACCTCAACATGCACTAGGGTCTGTCTACTTCCTGAATCAGTGAGTCCCTTTACAGTCTTATCCTCCACCTTCACATCTGTTAAGTACTTGCCCCAATTTGCTAAGGACAAATCTGCTCCAATGTCATTCTTCTTACAGCAATTTCTTGCAATATGACCTGGCTTATTACAGTTATAGAAAATAACATCTTTGGGCACAGATTTGTCACACCCACCAGAGTTCTTATCAGACTTGGAGTTTAAATGGGAAAAAGAGTGTCTTACCAGTGCTTGGCTGTTACCTCACTGCTGTGGTGTCTCTCTGGCCATTTGGTAGTCTTCAGCCAAAGAAACAGCCTTTTCCCCACTTTCTGGTTGGTGTTCCTTTACCCAAAGCTGCACATCTGTAGGCAGGATGTTGATGAATTGCTCCATTGCAAATGTGTCGATGATCTGTGGGACTGTTTTGCCCTCTGGTTGGAGCCATTTTATCAGGAGTTCTCTGAGTCGGGTGAAGGCTTCTCGAGGATTGTCGACTGAGTTGTAGATCAGAGATCGAAATCTCTGCCTGTAGGTCTCTCCTGAGATGTCATACCTTTTCAGGATTTCGCTTTTCACCAGGTCATAGTTTTTTGACTGTGCAGTGTCCATATTGCTGTAGGCAAGTTGGGCTTTACCTGTCAGGTAAGGTACCAGTCTGACTGCCCATTGCTGCTTTGGCCACTGGCAGGTTGAGGCAACCCTTTCAAACGTTGTCAGGTATGCTTCGATATCATCAGAGGGACACAACTTTGTAAGTTTAATGGCTTTTAAGTTGCTTGTGTTTTGTTGCTCATCTGGATCTGTGCCAGATCCTCTGCCTTTGATAGCTTGCAAGGCATCCAGCCATTGCTGCTCCTGTTGCTGCATCTCTTCTCTCATCTGCTGCTTCTGTCACTGTATCTCTTCTTTTCTCTGCTGTTTGTGTTGTTGCATTTCTTCTTTTCTCTGTGCTTCTAAACATTGAAGCTCTTTTTCTCTCTGCTTCTCCGTCTGTTTTTGTTGTATAGCCCACCATTTGAAAAAGGCAGTCAGGCTTTCAGGTTCTGTCACTGCCTTTTCTTTTTCCATAACTGGTGCTGGCTGTACAGTCTCATCTTGGACTTCTGTCTGTGCTAGTTTGGCAGTCATTCTCCTGGTAACCACTCCTGGGCTTGCTGCTGCAGAATCCATACCTTTCTCTATGCTTCCCTGGTACTAGGTCCAGCACCCATGCACAAAATTCCTGGCTTAGAGTATGCACAGCATAATCCCACTTCGGCTGACGCCATGTGTCGTCGAGGCACAGGTCAGGAAGCATAGGAAAAGCCAGGAGCAGTTGCAGAATTTGCAAAAAGAGTTTATTAGCACTAGCAGTAACATAAATTTTTTCAGAATAACTATTTACAAAGAGAAGATCCATCTAAGTCTTCCTTCAATCTCTATGTGTCCCTCACAAGAAATTGCAGCTCTGTCTTAGAAGTTTTTGCAACCCCCCTTAACAAGCATCCTGTTTTTTTCTAAAAATGTTCTTGTAAATTTCCAGTGTTCTTGTAAGTGTCAGGCAGGTGCAGCAAGAAAACAATGTCCCAGAACTGAGGCCCTTTCTCCACAGCCTCTGAAAAAGGGCTTAAAAACTGTTCTCCGGCTAACTCCTTGAGTTTCCAATAGCTTTTTGCAATCATCTCAAACTATAATTATATACATTTCAACAATAACACTATATGATCTCAATATCAGTTACATTTTCACATAATGATTTGCAGATATTTCTTTACAAGCAGATATGCAAGGGAGGAAAAGACAGAAACAGCAAGGGAAGGTTGAGAGTGAGTTAGAGGCAAAGAATTGCAAGACTGTCGGGGTGATCAAATCCTAGGTCTCATAGGAAAATTTGGTTGCGCAACCAGACAGACAAGAGACAGGAAAGGAAAGAACAGATCCCTGCATACAAACTCTCCATAACAACTAGGACAGGGTCCTATTCAACCCTGTCACACCAGGACATAGCAGACACTCCCTGGATGCCACTAAGTGCCAGTACCACATGGCTGTGGACAATAACGAAACTACTTCTAGGTCCATGGCACATGCCATTTTCCTGAGGAGGTTTACATGGGTGAAGACAACTAATTTGTCTCATGATGCGCAGACAAAAGCTATGGACTTCCCATGTAAAAATAATTCCCTTTTTGGTTTCAAAACAGAGGCTTACATGAAAAATGTTCTAGCGTACAAGACCACTTACTGAAACAATACTGAAAAGGAAAAGGCTTCTATGCCTTACAGACTTCAGGGAAGGGGAGGTCAGGTTAGAGGGCATTACAAAAGATCTTACTACCCTATGCACATGTCCTATGGCTACTCTCACTCAACAGGTTACTTCAGGGTCAGAGGAGGAAGAAGAGCTTCCCGTAGGGCTTATCAGTCTTTGTCCTCTCAGGCTCAGCCCAAACTGAATCCCTGATGCGTGTGTCCAGGTCATCAACCCATTGCCAGTAGGAGGAAGGCTTACTCATTACTTCAGGAGTGGGAAAACATCGTCACAGACAGGTGGGTCGTGGAAGTAGTGTCCCAAGGCCTCACTCTGTGGTTCAAACTGTTTCCAAAATTGTCTGTACATATACATTTTCACCCTCCCACTCCAACAGAAAAAGTTCTGCTAGAACTGGAAGTCAAGAAACTCCTACAAGCAAAAGCAGCAGAAAAAGTGCCCCTATCCCAGTGAGGAAAGGGCCTTTATTCAAGGTACTTCCTCACAAAAAAGAAAAACAGGGAGTGGTGACCCATTTTGGAACTCTGATTTCTGAACAAGCATCTTTCAAAAGACAAATTCAGGATGGTCACCCTGGCCACAGTTATCCCATCCCTTCACCAGGGAGACTGGCTGGCATCCTTGGACCTGAAGGATGCATAGTTTCACATAGCAATCAGGCCCAGTCATGGGAAATACCTACAATTCAGACTTCCCTCAGGTTATTACCAGTTCATAGCCCTTCCCTTTGGACTGCCATCTGCTCTCAGAATGTTCACAAAATGTTTGTCCATCGTAGCGGCACACCTAATGAGAAAAGGGGTGATGGTTTTCTCTTACCTAGATGGCTGGTCGGTCATAGGAAAGTTACACCAACAGGTCAAGGAGTCACTCCTCCTGACTTGGAGCACTCTAAAGGGATTAGGTTTCCTCATAAATGTGCAAAAGTCTCAGACAAAACCAGTACAGATATTGGACTTCATAGGAGCAGAACTGGACACCCTGCAGGGAAAAGCTTTCCTACCCCATAAAAGAGTGCAAAACCTTGTTAACCTGGCAAACTCCTTTGCCATAGGTCAGCCCAGACCAACAAAACACTTCCTTCAGCTACTAGGCCATATGGCCTCCATGACAGCAGTGGTTCCAAGAGCAAGATTTCAGATAAGGGACATTCAGTACCACTTGTGAGCTTATTGGACTCAAAAGCACCAGTCCCTCTCCATGCTGGTCCAAGTTACAAAGACCCTGTTACAAGTATTGGAATGGTGGAAGGATAAGGACAGCCTCAGAGAAGGGGTACTTTTTCAGGCAGAGGCCCCTACAGTAGTCTTGACAACAGACTCCTCCATGTTATGCTGGGGCACCCACCTGGTAGACCATATGGTAAATGGAGTATGGTCTCATCTAGACTCCAGAGAGCACATAAACCTTCTGGAGCTAAGAGCAGTGCTTTTAGCTCTTCAGTCCTTTGCACCACAAGTCAAAGACCAGTCTGTTCAGGTCCAGACAGACAACACCACCGCCGTGTACTACATCAACAAGCAGGGAGCCACAAGGTCCTCAAAGCTGTTTTATCCCCCGCTTTAAAGACAGGCATTACATTAGCTGACTTCCATGTTGAGCTCATTGGCAATGTCGATGGGTTCCTGCAGGGGCATTTTCGCAGTCAATAGTAGATGTTAAAATTTATAATAATGATGACCTCTCCATTTTTATCCGTTGCCATTGTACAAACTGTGACATTAGCATGCACAGTCTGCCTAGGCTTTAACCAGGCCACCAGGAAACATCATAGGAAAGTTTTAGAAAACTTCCATTTGATCCACGAAATGGAGAAACAGGCTGCGGCAAAGGTGGCTTCCCTGTCGTCACCTGCTCCCATTCCTGGCTCGCCGTTGGCCTGTTGATCCCTGCTGTCGATGGCAGCTGGCAGACTCATTGAAGAAAAAAAAAAATCGTTGAAGTTGGTGGATAAACACCACCATGCAGACAAGGAAAAAGTCAGAAAGGAAAAAGATGCTTCTCCTAACCATTCCCGTTTCACCACTGAGACAGGATAAGTCAGCAGAAAAAGATGGGGCCCCGGCTACAGCTGTGGGTCCTGCTGCCCCACTGACTGTCTTACAGACACCAAGGTCATGGTCCATCAGTTCATCCTCCACAGTCAGGGGTTTACAGTCTTTTCCTCTGTCGAGCACTGTCCCATTGACTTCACAGCCACTGGTGACCCCTTCAGGCTCCATTGACATGCAAGCATTGTATTAAACAACATCGGAGCTCTTTCACCACCTCTTGCTGCTGCTGTCGATGCTTGCATCATTGGCATTTCCTGCTGTTCCACTGACAGCTTTACTCTCAACACTTCCATTCTCTGCCCTTGTTTCAATGCTAAGTATGGATGGGCCGCCATTGACAAGATGTCCATCCTCAGCTTCTCCTCATGTTGCTCTTTGTCCAGTCAACCCTGTGCCTATAATGTGGACATTGCTGGTGAACTGCAATATAATGCAGAATACATGGAGGAAGAGGAGCACACTGTGAGTGGGAAGAGATAAACGATGTAGTTGACTTAAGCTCCACTCTGTCCTCTTGCTGTGTAGGAAGCGTGGTAAATACACCTAGATCTCTCCCTGAAGATGCCTTATTTCAGGCCTTCCTTAAACAGGTTTAGGCCAAGCTGTGGTTCCAAGCTGAGGAAGAGGATTCCTCCAAGAGAAATCTTTTGAGTTCTTGGAACTGTCAGCCTCTCCTACAGTGATTTACCCCTCCAGTGTACTCGGCTGTAGAGGATGCTGTGTTTGCTGCCTGTCATAGGGCTGCACAAATTTCTGCTGTTTCCAGGAAGGTGGAGAAACAGTATCCTGCCCCTACTGCTAAGCCATATTATTCTTCACAGTCTGAAACAGACTCTATAGTAATTGTGGCAGCTCTAAAGTATCAAAACACTTTAGCTTGCTGCTGCATGACAAGGAGTCATGGAAGTAGAATGTAATGGGTAAGAGGACTTTTGACTCAGCTACTCTAGACCTAAGAATTACAAACTGTTCGGCATATATAATTAAATAGAATTGCCTTTGGAAGACAGTGGCCACTCTGGCTGAAAAATTACCTGAGGGCAACAAAATATTGTCTTAGTAAACAATTGTTGATAGCCAGGAAACGGGTGAAGACCTACTCAGATCAACCTATGATGCCTCTGATACTGCTGCTGGGGCTGCTACCTCTGGGATTTGCATTCATTGCCACTCCTGGCGTTGGGTGGTTGGACTTTCCTGTGATGTACAACAATCTGTAATGAATGCTCCTTTCAGGGGAAAGCAACTATTTTGCATTGACTTGGAAAATACTTTGAGGGCTCTGTAGACATCAAGAATGGCTGTCAGATCCTTGCATACTTTGAACTCCAGACCCAGAGTAAGGGGTCATAAATATTTTCATAGGCCCTGTGCCCATCCTGGATAAGGTGACTAAAGAGGCCCCAGCAATGGATCACAGAGGCCTCAGCCCTCTACCTCCCTGGCCACAAACCTGTCCCCTGCTGCCCATTACAGACTTAAAAAAGGTCAGACAATTACTAGCATCCCCATTGCTTGCCTCCAGCCTCACTGCCTCAGGAAATTTTGGTGGCAGGCTGTCTCTCCCTCTTTCTATCAAAGTGGTGGGAGATTACTGCAGATGCTCATGTTCTAGAGATGGTTCAGCATGGATATGCCCTAGAGCTCCCTATTATTCCTCCAGTTACTTCCCCATTGCCAAAACAGATATCCTTCAGCACAACTTGCCCTTCTGCTGGAGGAGGTTCAGTCCCTCCTCTACAAAAGGACTGTGGAATTAGTGCCAGCTGCAGAACTAAATCGAGGATTCTATTCTTAGTGCTTTCTGATTTCAAAGTATACCACAGATTTATGGCCTCTACTAGACCTCAGGAGCCTGAACTCATGCATAGAATACAAGAAATTCAGAATGGTGTCCCTACACTCCCAGTTGCCCCTACTGCTACAAGGTAACTGGATGGTCGTATTGGGTGTGAAGGATGCGTACCTTCACGTCAAGATCAGGCAGTTTTGCAGAAGTATCTGCAATTCATGCTTCAGGGCTTTCACTACCGGTTTCATGTTTTGCCTGTTGGCTTATGCTCTGCATCTTATGTCTTTACCAAAGTATTTGCAGTGGTGGCGGCAGCCTTCTGCAGGGAGGGTCTGTATGTCTTCCCTTACATAGATGATTGGCTATTAAAGGCCCCATCTTGGGAAGCTATTGTATATACACTGCTACAGACCTGGCAGTTGTTTGACAAGCTGATTATCTTGGTCAGCAAACCAAAATCATTCCTTACCCCTGCCAAAGGCTCCAGTACATTGGACTCATGCTGGACACTGGTCTCAGTCAGGCATTTCTGCCCTCCATGCCATGACACTAGCAGCAGAGGCACTGCAGGTGTCCTCCAGTGATTATGTGTCAGCCCATTGTCTCTCAAGACTGATTGGCTTAATGGCAGCTGCCATCCTGACAGTTCTGCTAGCCCACCTACATATGAGGATTCTGCAGTGGTTCCTCAGAGCACAGTGGGCTCAACACTCAAGATGAGTTGGAGTGCCTCATACAGGTCTCTTCTCCTCTACACCATTCCGGCCTCTGGTGGCTGGATCGCTCCAATGTAGAGGAAAGGGATACTATTCCTGCAGCCGTTCCCACGGCTGGTTACGACCACAGATGCCTCAGGGACTGGTTTGGGGGCTCTCATTTCGACCCCTCCGGAACCCTGGGCTAGTGGGTCCCTCTGGATACAGTGCTTTACAGTAAGACTCTGGAGATGAGGGCTGGTCTATGTGGCCTACAGGTTTTTGCTGCCCTCCCCCTTGGGAAATCAACTCTTGATCCGCACATACAGTATGTCAGTGATGTATTACATCAGTTGACAAGGTGGAGTTCATTCACACACACTCTGCCGAGAAGCAGTGAGAGTTTGGCACTGGATGGTGGAACATGACATATTTCTGTCAGTAGTGTTCCTCCCTGAAACTACCTGCAGATCACCTCAGTCGATCTAAAGCACTGTGCCACAAACTGGAACTTTCGGACTCCATCATGGATGCCTTTTTTGAGAAATGGGGTCATCTGGATATAAATCTGTTTGCATATCCATACTGCTCAAAACTGCCATGTTTCTGCTCGTTCATTCCAGAGCCTAGAGTTTTTTATTTATTTATTTTATTTTATTTATTTATTGAATCTCGGAAATTAACTTTTGAGCATTACTGCTCCTTTACAGAAGTTCCACGTCAAAGTAATTACAGGTAAATTAGGCAGTAGAATCTCAAGATACATTTCATAGGACAGAGGGGTAGTGGATAAATAATAATACGGGTAAATAAGCAATAGAATCACAAAATGCATATCATAAACTAGAAACATTGGAGGTAACAACATTGCAAGGATTAAAAGAGCAGGCCAACAATTTAAACAAATAATTAACAATGTTAGAATAAATACTGAGATACAAGAATTAGACACTGAGTTGGTCCTGGTCCCAGTGATTAGAAAAGATAGCCCTAACCTGGAAAACTGGGTGATAAGGGGTTCTGGTGAAGCTATGGGCCGAGCATGCCACCCTGATTCTGGTGGCTCCATATTGGCCCACACAAATTTGGTTTCCGCTTCTTCAGCAACTGGTGGTAGAACTTCCTGTCCCACCCCCCTGTGAAGTGGGCTTTTGACACAGGAATGGGATGTTCTGATGCACCCAGATCTGCGATCCCTGCACCTTCATGCATGGCTCCTGAGGACATGGAGCTCTCCCACTTTGGGGTCTGCCCAGCTGTGGCTGCTGTGCTCTTGGCAGCTAGAAGAATAGGACCTGGGTGTGATAATTACAAGTGACCTGAAGCACTCTGCATACTGCAGGAGAGCAGCAGCCAAAGCAAATTGGATGCTGGGCTGCATATCCTGGAGAAATACCACCAGAAAGATGGAAGTCATTCTGCTGCTGTACAGGTTACTGGTAAGACCACATCTGGAGTAGTCTCCAGTTTTGGTGTCCGATCTTAAGAAGGATGTCAACTTGCTGGAGACAGTCTGGAGGAGGGAATCCAAGATGATCCAGGGCCAGCAGGAGAACACGTATGATGAGAGGCTGTGGAAGCTCAACATGTTCTCTCTCAAGGAAAGAAGGGGGAGCATAACTGAGACCTTTAAGTACTTTAAGGGTATTAACAGGGTGAGTACTGAGGCCCTCTTCACCCTTAGTGGCAAAACAACTACTAGGGAGTGCAGCCTAATGCTGGTGGGGTGGGGGTGGGGTTCAGGAGGGAGATAAGGAGGCACTTTTTCACTGATAGGGTAGTGGCCAAGTGGAATGAGCTGCCAAAGGAGGTAGTAGCCCTAAAAACAGTAGACTGTTTCAAGAGGGGTTTGGATGGGGGGGATCACGAGTGGAAGGGGAGCGAGTGGGAGGAAGAGTGGGAAGTAGAGAGAGGCCAAAAGAGAAATGGGGAGGGGGTAGTTCCCTTTTTAAAAACATAGAAACATAGAAGTTGACGGCAGATAAGGACTGCAAGGCCCATCCATTCTGTTCATTTTTTCTATCTTATGAATGTGCCTTAGGCCTGTACTCTGTCAACAGCCTATCTATTCATACCCATCTTTATTGCTCCCTTATGCCTGTCCCATGCCTGTTTGAAGCCCTGCCCTGTATTCATATCCACCACTTCCTGAGGTATGCCGTTCCATGCATCCTTTCTGTGAAAAAGAACTTCCCCCCTTAATCGGCCTCCCTCTAATCTCATGCTGTGTCCTCTTGTCCTGCTATTTTTCTTATATTGAAACATGTTAGACTCTTTCACCTTGTTAATGCCCTTAAGATGTTTGAATGTTTGGATCATATCACCTTTCTCCCTCCTTTGCTCTAGGGTATACATATTGAGCTCTGTTGATCTGTCCTCATATGTTTTCTATTGCAGTCCCTGCACCATTTCGGTTGCCCTTCTCTAAACTGCCTCCATTTTGTTAATGTTCTTGTGCAGGTGCGGCCTCCAGTACTGCATGCAGTACTCCAGATGGGACCTAACCAGTGTCTTATAAAGAGTGATTATTACCTCCCTCTTACAACTTGTGATACCCCTACTAATACACCACAACATCCCTCTAGCCTTACCTACTGCTTTAGTGGTCTGCTTGGATGATTTCAGGTCATCTGTGATGATGATGCCTAAGTCTCTTTCTATCCTTGTGATTGCCAGCAACTCCCCTCCCAACCTATAGGTGGCTTCAGGGTTTCTCTTTCCTATGTGCATGATCTTGCACTTCTTTGCATTAAACCCCAGTTGCCACTCTTCTGACCATTTTGCTAGTTTTTCCAGATCTCTTCTCATTCTGCCCACCCCATGTGGATCATCTACTCTGTTGCAGATCTTGGTGTCATCTGCAAACAGACAAACCTTATCCTCCAGTCCATCTGCAGTGTCACTGATGAAGATATTGAAGAGGACAGGCCCCAGGACTGATCCCTGAGGTAACCCACTTGTGACTTGCATCTCTTCTGACTGTATGCTGTTTACCACCACTTTCTGTTTTCTGCCTACCAACCAGTTTGCCACCCAGTTGACCAACTTCTGACCCAGCCCGAACCTACCCAGCTTATTAATCAATCTTCTGCGTGGAACAGTATTGAAAGCTTTGCTGAAGTCAAGGTAGGTGACATTAACTGCCCCCCCTTGGTCCCCCACTCTGGTTACCCAGTCAAAGAAATCTATGAGATTAGTTTGACAGGACCTTCCTGTTGTAAACCCATGCTGTCTTGGATCCTGTGCTCCTATGGATTCCAGGTGTTGCACTATCCTTTCCTTAAGGAGTGCCTCCATAATCTTGTCCACTACTGAGGTAAGACTGACTGGTCTGTAGTCTCCTGCCTCCTCCCTGCTACCACTCTTATGGAGCGGGATCACATGAGCCCTTCTCCAGTCTTCTGGGACCTCTTCTGTGCTCAGAGACTCACTAAACAGTTCTGATAATGGCTTTGCTAGTTCCCTGGGATGTATGCCATCAGGTCCCATTGCCTTGTCCACCCTGAGCTTAGCGAGCTTTTGTAGGACCCTTTCTTTTGTGAAGGGACTAGTGCACACCTTCCTCCCCCCTGTGTCCATGGTGCTGAGCTGTGGACCCTGCCCTGCCTTTTCCTCAGTAAATACTGAGCAGAAGTATCTATTTAGGATAGATGTTTTTCCTTGGTCCTCCTCCTCACACTCCCCCTTATCCCCTTTGATCCTAGCAATACCCCCTCTGGACTTTCTCCTTTCAAAAATGTAGCTCTAGAAAGTCTTGTCACTTTCTTTTACTGTTCATGCTAGTGTTTCCTCAGTTTGGGCCTTTGCCTACCTTACTGCCTTCCCTTAGGGTAGTTTGGTATGCCTCCCTATTTTCATCCCACTGCGTTTCCTTATATTTCCTGAAGGACAGACTTTTGGCTTTGACTTTTTCCTGCTACTGTTCTTGAGAACCAAAGTGGTTTCCTTCTTCTTTTGCTCTTGCTTTTCTCTCTAACACAATGGGATGTTGCTTCAAGTATTGCACCCTTCATGCTTGCCCACTTTGCCTGCACCCCCTCACCAGTATTTCTTATTACCAGGGCTAGCTTAACTCTGTTGGCCATCTTATCAAAGTCAGCTCCTCTGAAGTCCCATATTTTTGCCTTGGAATGGAATGATTTAGTTCTAGTGGCCAAATGGAACCATACCATGTGATGGTCACTGGCCCCCAGGTGACCTTCTACCTGGAGATCTGTGATCCTTTCCCCGTTAGTCAGTACTAGATCTAGGATAACCCTGTCTCTTGTGGGTTTTTCTATCAGTTGTTTGAGGCCCTCCCCCTGCAGGGAATCCACTATGTGTCTAGTTCAAACAACATGAAGTCTTGCTGTATTCTGACAATTGCAGTGATTCCCAACCTTTGAACTGCCCCGGAGAACTAAGGGTTAACTTTCCATGCAGGGCATGGAACGCTGAGCTCAAGCTCAGTTGAAGTCTCTGTCTGGAGTGTTTTGAACTCAAACCGTCAGATTCTTTGCTCCGCCTCACTGAACGGTCACTCCGGAGATTTCTCTTGCAGCTCGGTTCGAAGTCGGTTAAAGTTTTCAGTTTTTCGTCAGTTTAAACCAAAAAAAAAGTATCCGCATAGTCGGTTCAGTCTCTGTCTGTGGTGCCATGAGTACTAGATAGGAATTGTTCTATATTTCTGTGTGGAACTTGTAAAAGTGCAGTCGGTTCGGCTGAAACGACCATTTGATTGTGAATTTTGCTATATTTAGTGTGTGGTTACCGGTTCTTATCGGTTCTAAAAACGTGTTTTAACCGTTTTTTCCCCATACCCCTGACACGGTTAGGAACTGATAAGGGAGTCTTGCCTGGCGGTTGCCGAAAAACGGTAAGTTTGGTTAGGTTGGCCATGTCTGAGAAACCCAAGAAAAAAAATGGGCCCACTGGGTTTCAACACTGCAATGATTGTGGGGAGGTCTTTGCCAAGGCCGATCCCCACACCACCTGTGTTTATTGTCTGTGGTTTGACCACCTCGGTTCAGACTGCCAAATATGTAAAAAATTTTCCCAAATCTACCCTTGAGAAGAGATTAGGTAGACAGAGGGAAAAGGAGGCCGAGAAATCCGCTGACCCAGATGGCCAGCCCGGTTCGGTTTCGGCCGAACCAGAAAGAGTGCCCTCTGACCAGGGCGATACTTCTTCGGGCAAAAGGAGAGCTAATTCTGAGGGTCGGTTCCGACAAAAAGAAAATGCAAAGATAAATTGACCGGTTCGGATCCAGAGGTTCATGTTCCGACCGCTGAAGAGATAGCCAGGGCGATTCAGATTGTGGAATCGCTCCGCCCGGTTCAGACCGATCTGGCTCCTTCTGGCAGGAGTTCGTTCAGTTGGTTCCCCCAGTTCAAGAGTATACCCTTGAAGATTTTTATGAACCGGAGTTTGAAGAGGAAGGGGATTTTGAGGATTATGATGTAAGTGAAGGTCTGGATGTGCCTGTGGAACCGGACATCTCCCCAGACAGACCATCAGGTGTTTCCCCTCCTAGGCTTTCTGAGTCCCCTTCCCACTTTCTGTTTTACAGGAAAGTAGCTGAAACCCTCCAGCTTCCTATGGAGGAGGCTGTGGAAGATCAAGAAGAGCCTGATTATGTAGAGATGATGGGTATCCCAGAGTCCAGGAGACTGTCTATTCCCCTCCATAAATCTTTTGGGAAACAGACACAAAAAATCTTAAAGTCTCCTAACACTATATCTCCTGTGGATAGAAGTATGGACAAGAGGTATACACTCTCAGGCACAGACACGGAGTTCTTATATCAGCAATGCAGCCATGTTGGGGTAGTGCAGGCAGCTGCCTGTGACAAGGCAAATATTCCCTTGGCTTCACACACCCCTGACAAGGACTCCAGGAAGAGTGATGCCATGGCAAAGAAGCAGTACATGGCATCTTCTTTGGGACTCAGGCAGGTGAATTACATGGCCTATACAGCCAGGTACCAGAAGTCCAGATGGGACACTACTGGCACTGGCTAAACAGGCCTTCCCCCAGCTAGCCAAGGAGCTGGAGGCGGTGGCTGCAGATGGGATTGAGGCATCTAAGGTTCAGTTTCATGCTGCTGTGGACTCTAATGATGTCTCATCAAGAGTCATGGCTACATCTGTGGCTCTTCAGGCGATGGCTTGGCTCAGATGTACTAGCTCTACTCGCAGGACACCCAGGCTAAGGCTATGGATTTTCTGTAGTGGGTAATTCTCTGTTTGGGGAGCAGACAGAGAATTACATGAAAAAATGACGAATACAGGACCACTTACAGGAGTGCTCAGGCCAAGGAAAGGCAGGCAACTCCTCAAAGGCAGCAGTTCAGGGGCGGGGCAGGCCTTTTCAAAGGCCTTTTTACCAAGCACAGGCTCTTCTTCCTTTTCACAGAGGGGGTTCTTCAGAGGGAGAGGCAGAAGGGGGATGAGCAGGCCTGCATCCACCCCTCAGCCTAAAGCCCCTGCCAAGCAGACACCCTGATGGGTCTGCCTGGGTCGACTCTCCTATTCCAGTAGGGGGCAGGCTGGCTCACTTTGTCCAGGACTGGAAGTCTATTACATGAGACAAGTGGGTCCTGGAAGTAGTAAGCCTGGGACTGGTTTTCAGCTTCAAAAAATTTCCAAAGATGAGAGCCAGATCTTTTCCACCTGCAAATCTTTCGGAAACCCTTGCCCTAGAGGCAGAGGTTTCTTCTCTCCTAGCTTTAAGAGCTATAGAGAGAGTACCTATCCTACACTGGGGCAAGGACTGTACTCCAGGTACTTCCTGACCCCAAAAAGACAGAGGAGTGGCGCCCCATCCTGGACCTAAGATATCTGAACAAACATCTTTTAAAACCAAAGTTCAAGATGATAACTCTGGGAATAATCCTTCCCTCTCTAAGGCCAGGGGACTGGCTAGCCTCCCTGGACCTCAAAGATGCCTGCTTTCACATTTCCATCAGGTGCTCCTACAGAAAGTACCTCAGGTTCAAGTTGCCCTCAGGCCACTAGCAGTTCAGAGCAATTCCCTTTGGCCTAACCTCAGCTCCAAGGGTTTTCACAAAGTGCCTGGCAGTAGTAGTTGCCTTTCTAAGAAGGCAAAAGATTTCCATATTTCCTTATCTGGACAATTGGCTATTAATGGGTCAGTCTCCCGACCAAGTCAAGTCTCACCTGCAAGTGACCCAGCAAGTGCTCACTTCCCTAGGATTTCTTCTCAGTCCTCCCAAGTCAGTTCTCGAACCAGTCCAGCTCCTTACCTTCATAGGAGCAGAACTGGACACACTCAGAGCAAGAGCCTTTCTTCCTCTAGAAAGGGCAAGGGCTCTTATGGAACTAGCTTCTTCCTTCAGCCTTCAGGTATCTTGACCAGCAAGGCATTTCCTCCAGCTCTGGGGCCACATGTCAGCTTCAGCAGCAGTGGTCCAAGGGACAAGATTCCCGATGAGGGATGTTCACTTCCACCTGAGAGCTTTCTGGTCTAAAAGAAAGGACTCCCTTACCATACTGATTCCAGTGACTCTGACCTTGATTCAGGCCCTCCAGTGGTGGCAGGATCAGGCCAATTTAAGGCAAGGTGTTTCTTTTGTTGCTCAGCTTTGTTCAGTGGTCCTTACCACGGATGCTTCTCTTCTGGGCTGAGGAGCCCACCTGGGGTCCCTTACTGCCCAGGGCCTGTGGTCCCCCCAAGAATCCCTTCTCCACATCAGTCTTCTAGAGCTCAGGGCAGTTTTTCTAGCTCTAAAAGAGTTCTGTCAGTCAGTTCAGAACAAGGTGGTTCAAGTCAGAACAGACAACACTACCACCATGTGATACATCAACAAGCAGGGAGGCACTCGGTCCACGGCCTTGTGCACAGAAGCCATGAAGTTGTGGTCCCTGGCTTATTCCCTGCAAGCCTGTCTTGTAGCAGTTCACCTTCCAGGCAAGGACAATGTGCTAACAGATGCACTGAACAGGATTTCTCAGTGCCACCATGAATGGTCCCTGGACCCTCAGGTGTTGAAAGTGATTTTTTCAAGGTGGGGCACTCCAGAGATAGATCTCTTTGCAGCCCCAGACAATCACCAACTCCCTCTCTTTTGTTGCAGACCTCCAGTCTTAGGCTCAGTCCCCCTGAAATCCCTGATTCAGAATTGGGAAGGGAAGTTTCTGTATGCCTTTCCCCCCTTTCCACTCCTGTTCAAAGTTTTAGTCAAAAGAAGGTCTCAACCTTGCAAGGTGATTCTGGTTGCTCCAGATTGGGCCAGACAGCCCTGGTACCCCCTGTTGCTGTCCCTAGCAGTCCATCTTCCCCTGTCTCTTCCCAGGAATTACAACCTGTTAACATCCTCTCAGGGGAGGATTTGGTACCTCAATCTTCAGTCTCTCAATCTCAAGGCATGGCTCTTGAAGAGTTAAGAGTTTGCAGATCTGCATCTTTCCCAAGGAGTTCTGGACATCCTCAAGGCTTCTCAGAAGCCCTCCACCAGAAAGACTTACAACTCCAAATGGAAAAGATTCAGCATTTGGTGTTCTAAGAATAATATTTCTCCAGACACTGCTGAATTGCCTACGGTTCTGGATTATATGGTCCATCTTAATGGCCTAGGCCTCAGACCAGCTACTCTCAAGGTACACTTGTCAGCTGTTTCTGCATTTTTGTCTGTGGGGAAGCCTTCCTCACTATCTTCCCATCCGGTGTTCTGTAAATTTTTTAAAGGATTGTTTCACACCAATCCCCCTTTTAGAGACCCTGCCTCTGCCTGGAATTTGAATGTTTGCATTGCTCAGCTTATGCAACCCCCTTTGAGCCTATGTCTTCAGCAGAGCTTACTGTAAGTACCTGACTTGGAAAACTGTGTTCCTGGTAGCCATTACCTCTGCCAGGCGTATCAGTGAACTGCAAGCCCTGTCAGTGGAACCTGATTTTATCTCCTTTCATAGGGATAAAGTGGTCCTTAGAACCAATAGAAGGTTCTTGCCCAAAGTGGTTTCAGACTAACATTTAAACCAGTCTGTGTCTTTCTCTGTTTTCTTCACTCATCATTCTTTCTCAGGAGAGAGGAGGCTACACAGTTTAGATGTCAAAAGAGCCCTTAGTTACTACATAGAGCGTACCGAGGGTCACAGGTTTGACTCCCTCCGGTTGTTCCTCACTTATGGAGAAGTGGGAAAGGGCAAACCTGCCACCAAAAGATCTTTTGCCAGGTGGATTGTGTCTTGTATACAATTCTGTTATTGAAAAACTCCACCCTCAGTCCTGAGGGCTCATTCCACAAGAGGTACAGCTGCTTCCCTGGCTGCGGCCAGGGATATCCCTCTCCTAGAAATTTGTCAAGCAGCCACCTGGAAAACAGTCCATACCTTTACCAAGCATTACTCTCTGGATATCCAGGCTAGGAGTGATGCTCGGTTTGGCACAGCAGTACTTCAGAGCCTATTACCAAAGTAGGTTCTGTCCCTCCTGCTTGGAGGTACTGCTTGGTAGTCTGCAGTTGGCAGAATACAGCAAGACTTCATGTTGTTTGAAGAAAAAATTACTCACCTTAGTAATTATATTTCTTCTAATGGAATCTTGCTGTATTCTGACCTCCCTCCCTGCCTCCCCTCTCGGAACCTGTTTGAGAAGTGGGTGGGCAGGTGCAGTGTTGCACCCCAGGGGTGTATTTGCTGGCACCCTCCTCCCTTTTGTTTGGGTGCTTATTTATTATTGTTATTTTTGAGTACATTGGGTTTAGTTTTTGGGTTTCCTGACTTGAGTCTTCCTTGGGAATCCAACACTTTTCAGCCAGTTGGCTAGTAGAATTTTTACAATTTCCACATAGAATTTTTAGTTTAGTTGGGCTCGTAAGAATCTGACGGTTTGAGTTCAAAACACTCCAGACAGAGACTTCAATCAGCGTTCCATGCCCTGCATGGAAAGTTACCCCTTAGTTCTCCGGGGCAGTTCAAAGGTTGGGAATCACTGCAATTGTCACAGCAAGAATACAATATTGTATTGCAATTGTCACAGAATACAGCAAGACTCCATTAGAAGAAATATAATTACTAAGGTGAGTAATTTTTTAAAACCTCCCCTTTAGCAGTCATGTTTTGTATATCTTCCATCAGTAATGTGTCTAACATAAGGAGCTGTATAGTCAAGCAGACTAAAGAGACCTTAAGGACTGTATAGGGTTCTAAATAATTGATTAGCAGTTTTTTCTTGGGACAATACTAACTATACAGAAAGTATTTATATAGGTTTTCTAGAAGTGTTATGTTTGTTAAACACATTGAGGCAAGTGCTGTGCATTTTCACAATGTTTTAACACTTTTATGAGCAAAATCCTAATCAGTTTTAGAGTTAATAAAACCCTGCTTTATCTGCTTGCATGTTTGTATGATTCAAACAACATGAAGTCTTGCTATATTCTGACATATGCAGTGAGTCCCAACCTTCGAACTGCTCCGGAGGTGAAAGAGTTAACTTTCCATGCCAGGCATGGAACGCTGAGCTCGAGCTCGGTTGAAAACTCTGTCTGTTGTTCTTCAAACTCAAACCGTCAGATTCTTTACTCCGCCTCACTGAACAGTCGCTCCAGAGATTTCTCCTTCTGCTTGGTTCATTTTGTCGGTTAAAGTATTATTTTCTTGGTTTTTCGACTGAATTTAAAGCGCAACTGGTCGGTTCAAGCTCTGTCTGTGGTATTTGTGAGTACTAGATAGGTTTACATTAATTCTCTTCTGTGTGGAACTTGTAAACTGTTCATCGGTTCGGTTTGAACCGATCAGGTTGTTTAAAATATCTTAATCTGTGATTTAGAGTGTGGTTACTGGTTCTTATTGGCTCTAAAAAAAATTGAATTTCTTACGTTTTTTTCCACGACCCGTGATACGGTTGGGAACCGATAAGAGGGTCTTGCCTGGCGATTACCATAAACGGGTAAGTTTGGTTAGGACTGGCACTATGTCTGAGAAACCCAAAAGAAAAACCGGGCCCACTGGGTTTCAACACTGCAGTGTGTGGGAAACCTTTGCCAAGGCTGACCCCACACCACCTGTGTTTATTGTCTGGGTTTGACCACCTCAATGTAGACTGCCAGATTTGTAAAATTTTCCTGCAGCTACCCTGGAAAAGAGAGTTGGTAGGCTCAGGAAAGGAGGCTAAAAGTCCGCTGACCCGATGGCCAGCCCGGTTCTATTCCAACCGAACCAGAGGAAGTGCCCTCTGACCAGGGCAAGACTTCCTCGGGCAAAAGGAGAGCCGACTCTGAGGGGTCGGTTCCAGCAAAAAGGACTAGGAAATCAGCTGGTGTGGAGCCAAAACTTTCCTCTCCAACCGCTGAAGAGATAGCCAAAGCGATTCAAATTGTCCAGTCGCTTTCCCCGGTTCCGACCGAACTGGTACCATCAGGTAAGCACCTGGTTCAGCCGGTTCCATCGGTTCAAGACTATGATGTAGAGGAATATTATGAACTGGATGAGGGGGAAGAGGAGTATGAGGAGAGTGAATGTGGATTTGAAAGTCTGGATGTGCCCATTGACCCGGACATCTCCCCAGACAGACCTTCAGGAGTGTCTCTTCCAAGGCTTTCTGAGTCCCCTTCTCATTTTATTTTTTTTTTAAAAAGTGGCTGAAGCCCTCCAGCTCCCTATGGAGGAAGCTGTGGATGATCAAGAGGAGCCTGACTATGTGGAAATGATGGATATCCCAGAGTCTAGGAGACTGTCTATTCCCTTGCATAAATCTTTCGAGAAACAGACTTTTAAAATTCTAAAAACTCCTCACACTATACCTCCTGTGGATAAGAGAATGAACAAGAGGTACACATTGTCAGGCTCTGATACAGAGTTCCTTTCACAACAATGCAGCCATGTTGGGGTAGTGCAGGCTTCAGCCTTTGACAAGGCAAATATTCCCTTGGCCTCACACCCCCCCCGACAAGGACTCCAGGAAGATTGATGCCATGGCAAAGAAACAGTACATGGCAGCATCCCTGGGACTCAGACAGGCAAATTATATGGCTTATGTTGCTAGATATCAGAAATCCAGATGGGATACTGTTACGGCTTTAGCAAAACAGGTTCCTGGCCAGCTTGCCAAGGAGCTGGAGCAGGTGGCTGCTGATGGTATTGAGGCATCTAAGGTGCAATTCCATGATGCAGTGGACTCAAATGATGTGTCATCAAGAGTCATGGCTACATGGCTCTTCGCAGAATGGCTTGGCTCAGATGTACTAGCCTGTCACAGGATACCCAGACTAAGGCCATGGATTTTCCTGTTGTGAGTAATTCCCTTATTTGGGGAGCAGACAGAGAATTACATGAAGAAAATGGATGAGTATAGGACCACCTATAGGAGTGCACAGGTGAAGAAAAGGCAGGCCACTCCTCAAAGGCAGCATCCCAGGGGCAGGGGCAGGCCTTTTCATAGGCCTTTTTACCAAGCCCAGGCCTCCTCTTCTGCTTATGCCCAGAGGGGGTTCTTTAGAGGGAGGGGCAGAAGGAGTGCCAGCAGGCCTGTTTCCATCCCTCAGCCCAAAGCCCTGCCAAGCAGGCACCCTGATGCGGTTGCCAGGGCCGATTCTCAACTTCCTGTAGGGGGCAGGCTGGCTTACTTTGTCCAGGACTGGGAGTCTCTGACATCAGACAAGTGGGTCCTGGAAGTAGTAAGCCAGGGACTGGTTCTCAGCTTCAAAAAGTTTCCGAAGATGAGAACCAGATCCTTTCCACCTGTAAATCCATCAGAGACACTTGCCCTAGAGGCAGAGGTCTCTTCCCTCCTGGCTCTCAGAGCTGTGGAAAGGTTCCACCCCTACACCAGGGCAAGGGTTGTACTCCAGGTACTTCCTTACCCCAAAAAGACAGGAGAATGGCGGCCCATCCTGGATCTCAGATACTGAACAAGCACCTTTTAAAACCAAGATTCAAAATGGTGACTCTGGAATTATTCTACCCTCTCTAAGGCCAGGGGACTGGCTAGCATCCCTGGACCTCAAGGATGCCTACTTCCATATTCTCATCAGAAGCTCTCATCGAAAGTACCTCAGGTTCGAGCTGCCCTCAGGCCATTACCAGTTCAGAGCAATGCCCTTTGACCTCACTTCTTTTTTTTATTTTAATTTAGTTGTTTAACCAGATATAGCACACTAAGCTGAAAGCTTTTTTACAGGAGCGACCTGGGAGCACAAGGAGGTTATGTGACCTGCTCAGAGTCACACAGTATGCAAGTGGAAGCTGTGGGATTCAAACCCAGGTCTGGTCTGCTGGATGTCACCAGATTTGCAGCTCAGAGCCTTAGACCACTGCGCTATACTGCCTCCTGGATATTCACAAAATGCCTGGCAGTAGCAGTTGCTTCTCTAAGAAAGCAAAGAATTGCCATCTTCCCTTACCTGGACGACTGGCTCATAGTGGGCCAGTCCCCAGACCAAGTCAAGTTACACTTACAGAGAACTCAGCAACTGCTCACCTCTCTGGGTTTCCTCCTGAATCTCTCAAAGTCAGTTCTAGAACCTGTCCAGCTCCTCACCTTCATAGGCGCAGAACTGAACACAGAGAAGGCCAGAGCCTTCCTTCCTTTGGACAGGGCAAGGACTCTGGTGTCTCTGGCCTCCTCATTCACCCTGCAGGTGTCTCGACCAGCAAAGCATTTTCTACAGCTCCTGGGGCACATGGCTGCTTCTACAGCAGTAGTGCAGGGAGCCAGGTTTCAGATGAGGGACATTCAGTTCCATTTGAGAGCCTTTTGGTCTCAAAGGAAAGACCCTCTAACCAAATTGATCCCAGTGACTCGAACCCTGATCCAGGCCCTACAATGGTGGCAGGATCAGAGCAATCTCAGACAAGGGGTTCCTTTTGTCACTCAGTCTCACTCTTTAATCCTTACTGCAGATGCATCCCTCTTGGGGTGGGGAGCTCACATGGGCGACCTCACCACCCAGGGGTTGTGGTCCACTCAGGAATCTCTGCTCCACATCAATCTGTTGGAACTCAGGGCAGTTTTTCTATCACTTCAAGCTTTTTCCAAATCTGTTCAGAACAAAGTTGTACAGGTCAGAACAGACAACACCACCACAATGTGGTACATCAACAAGCAAGGGGGCACTCGGTCTACGGCCTTTTGCACCAGAGCAATGAAGTTGTGGTCTCTGACTTATTCCCTGAACACCTCCCTTACGGCAGTTCACCTCCCAGGCAAGGACAATGTCCTGGAAGACGCTCTCAGTAGGATTTCCCAGGGCCATCACGAATGGTCACTGGACCCCCTGGTCTTGGAGGTGGTATTTGCCAGATGGGGCACCCCGCAGATAGATCTTTTTGCAGCCCCAGACAATCACCAACTTCCCCTTTTTTGCTGCAGGGCGCCAGTGTTGGGCTCAGTCCCTCTGGATGCCTTAGTTCTCAATTGGGAAGGGAAGTTTCTCTATGCTTCCCCCCCTTCCCTCTCCTGTTCAAAGTGCTAGTCAAAATCAGATCTCAACCCTGCAAGATGATCCTGATTGCTCCAGATTGGCCCAGACAACCCTGGTATCCACTTCTACTGTTCTTAGCAGTCCATCTTCCCCTGTGTCTCTCCAGGAATCACAACCTGTTAACCTGTGCTCAGGGGAGGGTTTGGTACCCGAACCTCAAATCTCTCAATCTCAAGGCCTGGCTCTTGAAGACTTAGGGTTTGCTGGTTTACACCTCTCCCAAGGTGTAATGGATATCCTGAAGGCTTCTAGAAAACCTTCCACCAGGGCTACTTATAATTCCAAATGGAAGAGGTTTTCCATTTGGTGCTCTGAAAAGCATATTTCCCCAGACTCTGCTGATTTACCCACAGTCCTGGATTATATGGCCCACTTAAATACTTTGGGGCTGAGACCAGCTACCCTAAAAGTGCCTCTGGCAGCTGTGTCTGCTTTTATTTCAGCAAGTAAGCCCTCTTCTCTTTCAGCTCACCCTGTATTCTCCAAGTTTTTCAAGGGATTGTTTCACACCAACCCTCCATTCAGGGACCCTGCCCCTGCTTGGGACCTTAATGTTTGCATTGCTCAGCTTATGCAACCTCCCTATGAGCCTCTGTCTTCAGCAGAGCTTAAGTATGACTTGGAAGACTGTGTTTCTGGTAGCCATCACTTCTGCCAGGACGCATAAGTGAATTACAAGCTTTGTCAGTGGAGCCTGATTTTATCTCCTTTCATAGAGATAAGGTGGTCCTCAGGACTAACAGGAAGTTCTTGCTAAGGTGGTTTCAGATTTCCACCTTAATCAATCTATTTCTCTTCCAGTGTACTTCACTGACCATTCCTCCTCTGGCGGGGAGGCTGCACAACAGATGTGAAGAGAGCCCTTAGTTACTACATAGGCGTGCCAAGGGTCACAGGTTTGACCCCTCCACCTGTTCCTCACTTATGGTGAGGTTGGTAAGGAACCCTGCCACTAAAAGATCCATTGCCAGGTGGATTGTCTCTTGTATCCAATTTTGCTATGAAAAACTGGGTAAGGTTCCTCCCTCAGGCCTGAGGGCTCACTCTACCAGAGGTACAGCTGCTTCCCTGGCTGCTGCCAGAGACATCCCTATTCTAGAGATACAAGCAGCTACCTGGAAAACAGTTCACACTTTTACCAAGCATTACTCCCTGGACATCCAGGCTAGGAGTGATGCTCGGTTTGGCACAGCTGTGCTTCAGAGCCTATTTCCTAAGTAGGTTCTGTCCCTCCTCCATGGAGGTACTGCTTTGTAGTCTGCATATGTCAGAATATAGCAAGACTTCATGTTGTTTGAAGAAAAAATTACTCACCTTAGTAATGTTGTTTCTTCTAATGGAGTCTTGCTATATTCTGAACTCCCCCACTGCCTGCCCCTCTCAGAACCTCTGTTTTTGGGATGTGGGTGGGCAGTGCAGTGTTGGCACTTAGTAGTTGCCCACCTTGTTGTTTTCACCCCTCCTTTCTTGGGCTGACTTGGTGTTGTGTTTTTCATTTTTTGGGTCTCCTGACTTGAGTCTTTGTTTTGGGACCAAAAAATGTGTTCTTATGTTTAGTAGCCAGTTGGCTAGTGTAGGTTTACAGCTTCCACACAGGACCTCAGTGAGTTTAGCTCGTAAAGATCTGATGGTTTGAGTTTGAAGAACAACAGACAGAGTTTTCAACCGAGCTCGAGCTCAGCGTTCCATGCCTGACATGGAAAGTTAACTCTTTCACCTCCGGAGCAGTTCGAAGGTTGGGACTCACTGCATATGTCAGAATATAGCAAGACTCCATTAGAAGAAACAACATTACTAAGGTGAGTAATTTTTTCTTCTGGGCTACCTCTTATTCCCTTAAGGACTCAGGTCTAGGATATTCCTCAATTAATGTCCACATGGCCACTCTGTCAACCTTTTATCCCCTGTCAGAGGGTAAGACAGTGGCCCAGTTAGAGGTTTCCCAGACATTCCTGAGGGGCATTCCCCATTTGCAAACCACGCCCGGTCCAAGATCTGGTCATGGTGTGGAATTTTATTTTTATCTTAGAGACTTTCACTGCACCTCCCTTTGAGCCTGCAGCTACTTGTGAGATGTGCTTATTCTCTTGGAAGACACTGTTTCTAGTGGATATGATGCCTGCTGAATGCATCTCTGAGTTACAAGCTGTAGTTGCAGATCCTTCATTTATTATTTTTCACAAGGATAGGGTCACATTACATCCGCGTCCTCATTTTCTTGCAAAGGCCGTGTTTGAAAGAACACTAAATCAGACCATAGGCCTTCCTAGTCACTTTTCTTCTCCCATGGATAGTGGGGAGCATTGCGTACATATGCTAAATGTTTGTTGGATGCTGCATTGGTACCTGAATTGTACATAGGATTGTAGAAAATCTCAACTGTTTATTGCTTTTGCCCCTCAAATGGTGGGCTCACCGATTTCTTGACAGGGTCTGTCCAAATGGCTGGCCAATTGTATTATTATTTTGTATTATGTTTTTGTTACCAGAAACACAGTGAGCAGCTTCCTAGTTCTGTTCATGCACATTCCACCTGCGGGTGGCTACCTCAATGGCTTGTTTTCAGAATGTGCCCGCAGCTGATATCTGTGCTGCTCCCACTTGGAGCACTGTTCATACATTCACCAAACACTACAGTCTGGACATCCTCTCTTGAAAACATGCCATCTTTGGCCTTAGTGTTCTGCAAAGTCTTATTACTCAGGATCATTAGGTCCTGCTGCCCTCCCTCAGTGCTTAGTACTGCTTGGGAATCATTCCATGGTGTGGCTCAATAGAGGGAGATATCCCCAAAGAAGATAGAATAGTTACTTACCATAACAGATTTTTGAGAGAATCTTCTCCATTGAACCACAGCTCTCCCTTCTACCTTCCTCCCTTGTCAGGTGATGGGTGACTATACTACCTGCTATCTCAGGCTATTTCTACTCTGATGCCCCCTATGGCATCTATACTCAGGTTTCCACATACTCTGCTGTGTGCCTAGTTTGGTCCTGGGTGCTTCTGTCCCTGCCAGTCCGATGATCCTCCAAGCTTGTCTGCAGGGAGAACTGAGGCATGCTGGAGATGCCAGTTTTCATATAAGCACCAATGAGGCGTGTCAACATGGGAGGTTCCAGTCTGCAAAAGTTTCTGTGTGGTCCTGATGCCATTGGCTTACAGTTCCATAATGTGTCTCATTGGAGGAGATTCTCTCAAAGATCTACTGTTAGTGTAGGTAACTATTCTTTCTCCATACACGCACCTATGTTTCTGCTGAAAATGATGATGGAGTTCCATCTTACTAGGCCTTAGTCCTGCCTACCTACTTTGCCAACTTCCAGAATGAGGAAGATGGGTCTCTCCACTCTCTGGATGTTAAGAGGATCCTTAGTTTTTCCTAGCTAGAACTGAGGAGACTTCAGACAATTCAAACAGTTCTTTGTCTCTTTCAATCCGAATTGGAGGGGACAGTCGGTCACAGTCAAGTGCATTTCTACTTAGATTGTGAATTGACTTTATCACTGCTATGCTATGGCTCAGGTGAAACTGGAAGGCAAGTTCAAACAACATGAAGTCTTGCTATATTATGACAATTGCAGTTTGTCCCACCATTAGAACTGCCCCGGAGGTGAAAGAGTTAACTACCATTCTAAGAATGGAGTTTAGAGCGCGAGCTCAGTTAGAGAAGCTCTGTCTGGATGATTTCAAACTGAAACTGTCAGATTCTTTACTCCGCCTCACTGAACAGTCGCTCCGGAGATTTCTCCTCTGCTCGGTTCATTTCTTGGTTTAAACAGTATTTTCTTGGTTAAATTCAACCGTGAGTATTATTATTTTAACCGCAAACCGATCGGTTCAAGCTCTGTCTGTGGTATTGTAAGTAATAGACAGGTTTTTATTTCTGTGTGGAACTTGTAAATGTTTATCGGTTCGGTTCGAACCGATCAGGTTGGTTAAAACTTTAAAGTATAAGCATTTTAAAGCTTTTAGAGTGCGGTTCCCGGTTCTTATCGGTTCTAAAAAAAACCGGATTTCATTACGGTTTTTTCCATGACCCGTGACACGATTTGAGGAACTGAAATAAGGGTGTCTTGCCTGGCACTGCCGTTAAAAGGGCAAGTTTGTTGGTTAGGCTGGCATCATGTCTGAGAAACCCAAAAGGAAAACCGGGCCCACTGGGTTTCAACACTGTAGTGTCTGTGGGGAAGCCTTTGCCAAGGCTGACCCACACACTACATGTGTTTATTGTCTGGGGTTTGTCCACCTCAATTCAGACTGCCAGATTTGTAAAAATTTCCCTGCAGCCGCCCTGTATAAGAGAGTGGGCAGGCTCAGGGAACGAGAGGCCAAAAAGTCCGCTGACCTGGATGGCCAGCCCAGTTCGGTGCCAACCGAACCGGAGGGAGTGCCCTCTGACCAGGGCGAGACTTCCTCGGGCAAACGTAAAGCTGGCTCTGAGAAGCCAGTTCCAGCAAAGAAAACTAAAAAATCAGCAGGTATGGAGTCCAAAATTCCTTCTCCAACTGCTGCAGAAATAGCAAAAGTTATACAAATTGTACAGTCACTTTCTCCGGTTCCGTCCGAACCGCCACTGTCTGGTAAAAGGTCGGTTTGGCCGGTTCCACCGGTTCAAGAATATGATATTGGAGATTTGTATGATCCAGAGGAGGGGGAGGAGGATTATGAACAGTGTGAATGTGACTTTGAGAGTCTGGATGTGCCCATTGAACCGGACATCTCCCCAGACAGACCTTTAGAATCTCCCCCTATGCTTTCTGAGTCCCCTTCTCATTTTTTGTTTTATAAAAAGGTTGCTGAAACCCTCCAGCTCCCATTAGAGGAAGCTGTGGATGAGCAAGAGGAACCTGATTTTGTGGAAATGATGGATATCCCAGAGTCTTGGAGATTATCTATCCCCTTACATAAGTCTTTTAGGAAGCAAACAATAAAAATTCTAAAAGCCCCTAATTCTGTGCCTCCTGTTGACAAAAAGATGGACAGGAGGTACACTTTGTCAGGTCCTGATACAGACTTTCTTTCACAGCAGTGCAGTCATGTTGGGGTAGTTCAGGCTGCAGCCTGTGATAAAGCTAACATTCCTGGCTTCACATCCTCCTGACAAGGACTCCAGAAGATTGATGCCATGGCTAAAACAATACATGGCAGCGACCTTGGGACTCAGACAAGCAAATTACACATTGCTTGTGTGGCAAGATACCAAAAATCTAGATGGGACACTGTCATGGCTTTGGCCAAACAGGCCCCTGGCCAGCTTGCCAAGGAGCTGGAGCAGGTGGCTACTGATGGTATTGAGGCTTCCAAGGTGCAGTTCCATGCTGCTGTGGATTCTAATGATGTATCCTCTAGAGTCATGGCTACATCTGTGGCCTTTCGTAGGTTAGCTTGGCTCAGGTGTACTAACTTGTCACAGGATACCCAGACTAAGGCTATGGATTTTCCTGTGGTGGGGAATTCTCTGTTTGGGGAGCAGACAGAGAATTACATGAAGAAAATGGATGAATACAGAACAACTTATAGGAGTGCACAAGCCAAGGAGCGGCAAGCCACTCCTCAGAAGCAGACCCCCAGGGGTAGAGGTAGGCCCTTTCACAGGCCTTTTTACCAAACCCAGGCTTCTTCTGCTTATGCTCAGAGGGGGTTCTTCAGAGGCAGAGGCAGACGGGGTGCAAGTAGGTCTGCTCCCACCCCTCAGCCTAAAGCCCCTGCCAAACAGGCACCCTGATGGGGTGCCCAAGGCCGGTTCTCCACTACCTGTAGGGGGCAGGCTGGCTTACTTCGTCCAGGACTGGGAGACTATAACATCAGACAAATGGGTCCTGGAAGTAGTAAGCCAGGGTCTGGTTCTCAGTTTCAAAACATTTCCAAAGATGAGAGCCAGATTTTTTCCACCTGCAAACCCTCTAGAGACCTTTACCTTAGAAACAGAAGTCTCAACCCTCCTAGCTCTCAGAGCTGTAGAAAGGGTTTCCCCCCTACACCAGGGCAAGGGTCTGTACTCCAGGTACTTCCTTACCCCACAAAAGACAGGAGAATGGCGGCCCATTTTAGACCTAAGATATCTGAACAAGCACCTTTTGAAACCAAGGTTCAAAATGGTGACTGGCAATGATTTTACCTTCTTTAAGGCCAGGGGACTGGCTAGCTTCCCTGGACCTCAAGGATGCCTATTTCCATGTTCTAATCAGAAGCTCCCACCGAAAGTACCTCAGATTCGAACTGCCCTCAGGTCATTACCGGTTCAGAGGAATGCCCTTCGGCCTCACCTCTGCCCCAAGGGTATTCACAAAATGTCTGGCAGTAGCAATTGCTCATTTAAGAAGGCAAGGGATTGCTGTCTTTCCCTATCTAGACGACTGGCTCATTGTAGGCCAGTCTCCAGAACAAGTCAAATCACACCTGCAAGTTACCCAGCAGCTGCTCACTCTCTGGGCTTCTTGCTCAATCTTCCAAAGTCAGTTCTGGAACCTGTTCAGGTACTCACCTTCATAGGTGCAGGGTGGACACAAAGCAGGCCAGAGCCTTCCTACCCTTAGAGAGGGTAAGGAACCTGGTGGCCCTGGCCTCCTCTTTCACTCTGCAGGTCTCTCGACCAGCAAGGCACTTCTTACAGCTCCTAGGGCACATGGCTGCTTCCACAGCTGTAGTGCAAGGAGCAAGATTTCAGATGAGGGACATTCAGTTTCACTTGAGAGCCTTTTGGTCTCAGAGATAAGATCCCCTTTCCAAGTTGATCCCAGTGACTCGAACCCTGATCCAGGCCCTTCAGTGATGACAGGATCTGAGCAATTTAAGACTGGGGGTCCCCTTCATCCCTCTATCTCATTCCTTGACCCTCACTACGGATGCATCCCTTCTGGGATGGGGAGCTCACATGGGCAACCTCTCCACTCAGGGAGTGTGGTCCCCTCAGGAATCTCTGCTCCACATCAATTTGCTGGAACTCAGAGCTGTCTTTCTAGCACTTCAAGTGTTTTCTGCATCTGTTCAAAACAAAGTGGTACAAGTCAGAACAGACAACACCACCACAATGTGGTACATCAACAAACAAGGGGGCACTCGGTCTTCGGCCTTGTGCACCGGAGCAATGAAGTTGTGGTCTCTGGCTTATTCCCTGAACACTTCCCTCATAGCAGTTCACCTCCCAGGAAAGGACAATGTCTGGCAGATGCTCTCAGCAGGATTTCCCAGGGCCATCACGAATGGTCACTGGATCCCCAAGTACTGGGGATAGTTTTTGCCAGATGGGGCACCCCTCAGATAGACCTCTTTGCAGCCCCAGACAATCACCAACTTCTACTGTTTTGTTGCAGGCCCCCAGTGATGAGCTCAGTCCCTCTGGATGCCTTTCTCCTGGATTGGGAAGGGAAGTTTCTATATGCTTTTCCTCCCTTCCCTCTCCTATTCAAGGTGTTAGTCAAAATCAGATCCCAGCCTTGCAGGATGATTCTGATTGCTCCAGATTGGGCCAGGCAGCCCTGGTACCCACTCCTTCTGTCCTTAGCAGTCCATCTTCCACTGTGCATCCCCACGAGGCACAATCTGTTATCTTGTGCCCAGGGGAGGGTTTGGTATCCGAATCTCAACTCCCTCAAACTCGAGGCCTGGCTCTTTAGGAGTTAGAGTTTGCTGACCTACACCTTTCTCAAGGTGTTCTCGATATCCTGAAGGCTTCTAGGAAGCCTTCCACTAGGGCCACTTATAATTCTAAATGGAAAAGGTTTTCCATCTGGTGCTCGGGGAAGCATATTTCCCCGGAATCTGCTGATTTGCCCATTGTTTTGGACTATATGGCCCATCTTAATTCTTTGGGCCTGAGACCAGCTACCCTGAAAGTTCATTTGGCAGCTGTCTCTGCTTTTATTTCAGCAGGAAAGCTCTCTTCTCTTTCCTCTCACTCTGTTTTTGCCAAGTTTTTCAAGGGATTACTTCATACTAATCCACCTTTCAGGGACCCGGCCCCTGCCTGGGATCTTAATGTTTGCATTGCTCAGTTGATGCAACCTCCCTTTGAACCTCTGTCTTCCATGAGCTCAAGTATTTGACTTGGAAATCTGTTTTCTAGTAGCCATCACTTCTGCCAGGCGCATAAGTGAGTTACAAGCCTTGTCAGTGGAGACTGACTTTATTTCCTTTCACAGGGATAAAGTAGTCCTTAGGACTAACAGGAAGTTTTTGCCTAAGGTGGTTTCAGACTTCCATCTTAACCAATCTATCTCCCTTCCAGTGTTCTTTACTGACCATTCCTCCTCTGGTGAGAGGAGGTTGCACAACAGATGTTAAGAGGCCCTTAGTTACTATATAGGCGTACCAAGGGTCATAGGTTGAATCCTCCAACTTTTTCTCACTTTTGGTGAGGTTGGAAAGTAAACCTGCCACTAAGAGATCCATTGCCAGGTGGATTGTCTCTTGTATCCAATTTTGTTATCAAAAACTGGAAGGTTCCCCTTCAGGCCTGAGGGCTCACTCTACCAGAGGTACAGCTGCGTCTATAGCTGCTGCCAGAACATCCTATTTTAGAGATATGTCAAGCAGCCACCTGGAAAATGGTACACTTTCACAAGCATTACTCCTTGGATATCCAAGCCAGGAGGGATGCTAGATTTAACAGCCGTGCTAAGAGCCTATTTCTAAGTAGGTTCTGTCCCTCCTCCATGGAGGTACTGCTGTGTATTCTGCAATTGTCATAATATAGCAAGACTTCATGTTGTTTGAAGAAAAATTACTCACCTTAGTAATGCTGTTTCTTCTAATGGAGTCTTGCTATAATTATGACCTCCCCAGCCTGCCCCATCAGAACTTCTACTTGGGTATGGGTGGGCAGTCCAGTGTGAGCACCGGTTATGCCCATTAGATGTTTTTCACCCCTTTGGGGTGTTGGGGTGTGGTGTTTTATTCTACCTTATTTTATTTTCTGGTTCCCTGACTTGAGTCTTTGTGTTGGGACCAGGAATATGTGTTAATATTTAGGTAGCCAGTTGGCTAGTGTAGGTTACAGCTTCCACACAGAACCTTAGTGAGTTTTTGCTCGTAAAGATCTGACAGTTTCAGTTTGAAATCATCCAGACAGAGCTTCTCTAACCGAGCTCGCGCTCTAAACTCCATTCTTAGAATGGTAGTTAACTCTTTCACCTCCGGGGCAGTTCTAATGGTGGGACAAACTGCAATTGTCATAATATAGCAAGACTCCATTAGAAGAAACAACATTACTAAGGTGAGTACTTTTTTCTTACATGCCCGCTTCACCAGAGTGGTTGCCACATTCTTGGCTGGGATATGCTCTGTGCCTGTTGAAGAACTTTTACAGAGCTGCAACTTGGAGCACAATGCACACTTTTACCAAGCACTATGCCCCGGATGTCCATGTCAAGCTGCATGCCATCTTTGGCTGGACAGTCCTGAATGGATTACTATCCTGAGTGACCCCTCAGCTCCAACCACCCTAGTCTGGGGGACTTTGTTGAGTTTGGTACTCTGACCTGCTAGTGGGAATCAAGGGTGAAGACTGATTCTTGGAAGATATTAAAATTATGTACTCACTGTAATTCTTGTTTTTTTTCCCCAGTTCTGTTTTTCCCTCCTCTTGCTCCTGGAGAAGATCTGTTTTGGTCACCCCCATCGCCAGTATCCCATCCAGCTGAGACCCTCCTTCTTGTAGCACTGGGCTCCCCTGGTTCACCCACGACACACCTGATGGCCAAACCGTTCGGCTTGCTCCCTCGAGGTGGAGTTGCCTTTATCTCCTCAGCAAAATCCCCATAAGTACTAATTTGGTCACATGCACAGGTGAAGGGCAGAGGCTGCCAGCCCAGAGCAGACTGGATCCGGTGGAGAACATGGTGCACAGAAGCAGTATCACCCTCTCATCCTGTGGCTGTTTTCCACCCTGATTTCCACCCTGGAGGAGAGGACGTGCAGTGACATCCTGGTGACATCAGACATGCTCCCATACCTGATGCACCAACATCCACCTCTTCTCCAGTCACCTTCTTCCTGCAGTCTCTGGCTCACCAACCCCCAGCCAGTGTTAGGGATTGGACTATCACAGGGCGCTGCAACCCACCTGCCCTGGAGGGGGAGAACTGTCTGCTGGACATTCGATCTTCCTGCTTCTGACCAACCCTCCAACACTCCAGACTTGTTCCTGAACCCAGGTCATTGGCTCCGCTTGTGGCACCGCTTGCACCAAGGGGCTGGCTCAAATCGTAATTCTTGATCTTCCAAAAATATTTTCACTATTGAATCACACACCTGCCTGCCATGCCCCAGATTTGCTCCAGTATGGTTGTATTTGTCTTTATCGCTTTATGCTTATTTTGGGCTGTGAAGGCACTGTGTTACTGGATTTGGTGGCCCTTCTTACATGGGCCACCAGGGCTATCTTATACCCTTAGGTTAAGTGCATAGATACTTGTTAGGTCATGCTTCACTTCTTTGGTAAAAGCAGTTCTGAGGTAGTTGAGGGCTAGTGCCGAGGTAAACAAGTAGTCGTGTGTGCTGACTCATGGTGCCGTGCATGCGTACTGCTTACCTTGGTGCCAGCCCTCTGAAAAGTTCTGGCTCCCGCTGGGTCCTAGTGCCGCTGTCTGAAACCCACTATTGTGAGTCGGTGGTGAAGACAATCTTAGAAGATCATCAATTACGGTGAGTACGTAATTTTAACTTCTATTGCTTGTATTCAGGTCACACCCGCACAGCCTTCCGTGGCAAGGCTTGCTTTGGATTTCTGTTCCAGCTTGCAGATCTGTGTGCATTGGGAGCTTAACATAGAGATCATATGTAACAAAAACTAGATGGGTCATCACATGAACTCTTCAGTTATTTGTATAATAGCCACATATAGATCATATAGGCCACTTGCATATGCCAGCATGAAAGCTCCCATTTTCCTACCTGATGTCCCCTCTAGTTTTTATACACAATTTCTATGGGGCTGAACTGGAGGAGCACATGGTTGGGTGGTAGGAGGAGTCAAACTTGAAGACTGTTCTGGTAACTGAACATGCTCAGTGGAAGACTGCATAAATGTGGATGTGAACTAAATACTAGTAATAGTAGAAGTATGGTCACAAGTAAATAACCTCTATTTCTTGCTGGCTGGTGTACTGTACATCACATTGCTATTCATTTGCTAGTGGAGAACCTTCTGCTAGTCTCTAAGCCCAGTCTACTAGAAGTACAGCAGCTGCTTCTGTGGCAGCTTCCAGGAGCAATTTCTCTTCAGGAAGTTTACAAGGCTGCTACTTAAACCTCCACCCACACATTCTTATCCTACCACTGCATTAATATACAACTTAGAAGGGATACAAGGTTTTGTACTTCTGTCCTTCAGAACCTATTTCCTAAGTAGTCCTAGTACCCAACATAGAATTATAGTGAATTTTTAAGTTGTAATGATTTATAGTTGATAATATGGAACTCCATGTCTTAACTGTAGAATGATCTGGTGTTTCATGCACTGGGATCGAGTGATCAGTGCTAGGATTGCTTTGAAGTACTTGAATGTTCCCAGGCAGAGAACACATGCTGGCCTATAGTGATAATTTTAATTAGATAAAAATATAAAGTAGAAGGACTATAGATCTTCTCCAAGGGCATCTAGCTCCATTGAGCCACACCTTTAGAACTGCAAGCCATCACCACCTGGAAAATTTTGCCAGCTGGGGTCACCAGCATTGGCACCACATATATGATGACCCCATCATTCCTCAGTTCTTTCTCCCACCAACAACCGCTCTTTGGATTGTCAGAGAAACTCATTGTCGCCTTTGGTGGTGGTGTTTTTAATTTTATTTCATTTTAATGTGTATTTTATGCCACTGTCAAAGGATAAAGAGCCATTCCTTTTTTGTCACTGTGGCAAGGTGAAAATCTGCAAGGACAGCACCCATTTACTGTGTGTCTGTTTCCTAGACCTCTTGCACAGTGTTAAGAACTGTGATATTTGCCAGGGCTTTAACCAGTCCACAAGGAGGTGTCTCTAAAAGGCTTTAGAAGCCTTTCCAGAAGGTATGGAGTGTGCACAGCATCAGACGCAAGCTTCAACGTCAGTTATTCTTGCCCACTCTACTGGTTCCATGTCTTCAACGTCCCAGCGCTCCTCTAGGTAGTTGAACACACCAGAGAAAACTCTACCACAGATGTCAAACATGACAAAGAAATCAAAGGGCAAAAATTCTAAGGACTCTGACAAGCACCAATCAATCAATCTCTATTTAACCAAGCGAAACACCATTGAGGCGCACTCTTTTACAAGGTGGACCTGGGCAGCATAATTGTAAATATAAACAGACAGGACCATCAGAGAGAATCGTAAGAAAAACATATAAAACAAAGAAAAAGTATGTAGTGACCAAACTGTACAGTCATCAGGCTATACAGCACACAGTAAACTCTCCAGATATAACCTAGATTAGTATATGCAATATAATAAAACAGCTATATACAATAGAAACCAATAGAAGGAGGCTTAGATGGCTAGGAAGCTAAACAGTAGAGACAGCACGAGTAGCAGAAAGGAGGCTAGGGAGAGTAGAAGGGGAAGACCGGGTTAGCCTATCGAAGAGGCTCAAAGACGAGAAGAAGAGTGGAGGAGAAGGAAACCAAGGTCCGGGGCACAGGTAGAGGGGCCATCAATGGAAGCAATTACAGATCTTCTGGAATGAACTTGCAAACAAGGTTTTGAAGGTAGGCAGCTTCATAGTGATTGTAAGTTTCATGGTTTTTTGTATGTTGTTCCATAAGACAGGAAGGACATGACTTATTGCCGATCTACCATAGTGAGTTCTGGCCCTGGGAATGAGGAGTGAAATATAGGAAAGACTTCTTAGAGGGTAGCTTCCGGCAGTGCAGACCAATAGACAGTCCGAAATATACCTGGGGAGTTTGTTAATGATGGCTGTGTACATCCAGAGAATTGCATTCTTCTGGCGTCTAAAGCTAAGTGAACTCCAGGCTACCCTAGCATAGGGAGTGCAGTGGTGGGTGCTTTAAGGAGCTCCTGTGATGAATCTAAATGCACGGTGGTAGAGGGTATCGAGTTTGGACAGAGCAGAACTCGGACCTTGCCCATACAGGAAGTCAGTGTAGTCTAATAATGGCGTGAAGGTAGTCTGGATCAACTTTATTTTTGCATCCTGGGTAAGTAAATGCTTGATCCATAAAAAGAGACCAAGCCTCTGTTTTAGTTTTTTTTGACAGCTCCTCTATCAACCAACACCAGAGGAAGACAAGGATTTCCCAGTTGTGGGCTTCTCCTGCCCATTCTAGGTCTTCCATAAAAGGAGACAAAGGTAAGCCTTCTAAGGCCCAGGCTGCAGCTGCAATCTTGGGTTCTTCTGCCCCCCCCCACCCCCCAGACCATTTCGAGACACCAAGGTAAGGGTGTTGGACTGGTTCTGCCACTGATATAGGATCTCAGCCTATTCCACCATCTGTCTTCGGCCTGTTGACTGGTTCATTGTTGATCCGTTATGGGTGTCAGACGTACAGGCTATGCTACAGACCCTGTTGACTCTGTTTCTGCTGTTCTCATCCAAGGCCCTGCTGTCAACGCTTACACTTTTGACTCCTCAGGCTGGTTCTTCAACACTGCTGATGCTTGTCTTGGGTCCATGCCTCCTCTGTTGACGACTGTACTGTCAATGCCAGGTCCCCATAGGGATCCTTTACAGCGTCCCCTATGATGATGATGATAAGGAGGCGGAAGAGTTATATTTAGGTACAGTTATCTTTGCCAGTAGACCGGACCCAGTCACTCTGGAGAAACAACTCCAGAAGTAACTTTACTGCAGCCGAAGCCTGGTTCGTGGAACATAAACTCCTCATGAACTATAAAAAGACAAAGGTCATGTTGTTTGCAAACCCCCACAATAAACTTAAATCACATCAACTAAATAATCCGTAATAGTGTCAACACCCCATTAGAAATAGTTCAAACCTTCAGATACCTAGGGCTAACACTTGATTGCTCCCTTTCTTTCATCCACCATGTTGACCACGCCGCCAAAGCAGTAAACACTAAATAGGCCTACTGCACCATTACAAACATTGCCTGACAACTGAGGATTTCCATACTACTGTCAACAGCAGCAGCAGAATCTGAGCATAATAAGCTGAGGGACTGAACCCAGAGGGTGGTGGTGGGGGGAGAGTTATCTGGCACCAGAGAGGTAACCAGTGGGGTCCCACAGGGCTCTGTGCTGGGGCCGGTGTTGTTCAGTGTCTTCATCAATGACATTGGGGTTGGCATTAAAGGCAAAATGTGCCTATTCGCAGATGACACCAAGCTCTGTGGGAGAGTGGACACAGCTGAAGGGATAAGGGACCTACAGGAAGATCTGGAAAAGATAGGGAGGTGGTCCAGGATCTGGCAGCTTGGCTTCAATGTCAAGAAATGCAAAGTTATGCATATTGAAGCGAAGAATCCCAGGACAGAGTATTACCTGGGTGGAGTCCGAATATCTGCATCAGAGGAGGAGAAGGACCTGGGAGTGATGATCACTGGTGACCTGAAGCACTCCAAGCAATGCAAGAAAGCAGCAGCAAAGGCAAACAAAATGCTGGGATGCATAGCTAGGGGCATCAGTAGTAGGAGAGAGGAGGTTATACTCAAGGCCCCTAGAATCTGCGGCCGCAGAATTTTGCGCAGAACTTGCAATCTACCACAGAACTCACTCTTCTTGTTGATTTTTTATTAATATTTCTGTTTTTCCATAGAATCTGGTTCCCTTCCTCTCTTTTTATATCCTAAACCCCCATATGCTTAGAATGTGATGTTATCATTGCTATAACATCATACATTAGATAATGAAATGGCTGCAGTCTGCAACAGAAATGAACAGTCACTTATCTACCACAGCTCCCACTGCCAGAGATGGTGGCACAGCACATCATGCATGGTGATATTTGCTCAACCTACACTACAGCCTAATACAATTTTCAGTTTTACATTATTGCACTAGGACCAACTTAAACAAAACCTTGTCAATAGCACAGACCTGTTAAGTCCATACCTCACTTTGTACAAACTTATTTGTGCCTTTAAGGTATAGAGATGCCATCTGAAATGAATAACTGGTAAAATAAATTTAACTGTCATTTTTAAGCAAAATAAAGTAATTATGCCCAGAAAAGTGGAATATAATAATGTGTAGACAGTTGAAAGATTAGACCTGTTAAATAAATAATTGCACTGTACGCATTTTTGCCAGGGTTATTGATTACATATTGTCATTGGCTGATAGAATCACCTAAAAGTTATGGAGAAATGTTGTGTGCAGGGTCAGCTGTTGGGCCAGAGGGTAGCATGCTGTGTTTCCGTGACGGCAACTCAGGTTCAGAGATTTGCTCTGGGAGCTGGCTGGGCAGCACAAGGATTGGTGGAACACATCATTGCTTGGAGCCTGGGAAGGTATGGTGCAGTGTTCTGTCACATGGTGGACACATTGTGCTGGTCTGGAGAGCTCTATCTTGTAATTGGTTCACATGCATGTCATGGCCTGATGGTGTTATGCAGTGTGTCAGGGAAAGCAGGTTGACATCAAAAATGAGTTTTGCAATAACTCCTCTATTCCATTTCTAATGGGACCTTTATGAATGAGGATGCAAGTTCATGGAAATTAAAATATGTATATATATATATATATATATATATATATATATATACACACACACAGTATCTCTGTCACTCTCACCACACACACACACACATACACACACATTTGTATGTATGTTACAGATTGCCTATAAATATATAAGTGATACTCAGTGGGAACCTCATGAGCGGTGTAGAAAGCACATACAAATATATAAGTGACAGACAGTGGAAACCTCATTAGTGGGATAGATAGCATGCATATAGAAATACTTTATTTACCACATAAGATCCCCTCTGCATATGTCATTTATTTAACAGGCTAGGACCTTAAGGGAGAGACATTTGTTTTGCTTTTTTAGGCATAAAATTATTTTTAGACTTCTGTTATTTTTTGAACTAGTGTTACTGTGCTTTCCACCATCCTGATTGCTATAAAAACTGCCATGAAAGTGAAGTCAGGATGATAAGCTGTCACTGTGATATGGTAGTTTGTTAGTGCCGCAGAACTTCGCAGAAATTACAAACCACCGCTGCAGAAGTTCAACAGCAAATGGTAGTCTTGCCGCAGAACTTGGTCCCACTGTGTCGCAGAAAAGTAGGGGCCCTGGTTATACTGCCCTTGTACAGGTCACTGGTAAGGCCGCATCTAGAGCATGGAGTTCAGTACTGGTGCCCACACCTCAAAAAGGACACGAACCTGCTGGAGAAGGTACAGAAGAGGGCTACAAAGATGATAGCTGGTCAACAGGGCAGAGCATACGAGGAGAGGTTGAGGGCACTGAACTTGTACTCCCTGGAAGACAGGAGAGAGAGAAGGGACATGATTGGGACATTCAAGTACTAGAAAGGGATAAATAAGGTTGATAAGGAGAGTCTCTTTAAGCTGAGTGGCAACCATATCACAAGGGGGCACAGTCTTAAGCTGGAGGGTGGAAGGTTTAGGAGGGCGGTCAGGAAGCACTTCTTCACAGAGAGGGTGGTGGACACTTGGAAAGTGCTGCCGGAAGAGGTCATCTCGTTGAAGATGGTGGGCAGCTTTAAGAGAGGCTGGGATAGGCATAGGGGGAAGGTAAGAATCGTGGGTAGGGAGGATGGGAGGAGTGGGGAGGGAGGGCAGGGACATTAGCTCAAGCTGTGGACCCTGCAAGACGAGCAGACTTGATAGACTAAATGGCATTCTTCTGCTGGCGTCTTCGTATGTTCGTATCATAGACTACGGTCTGGTTATCTATAGTGCCGCGTCAGACACCACACTTAAAAGGGTTACCACTACACTAAACAAAGCCTGCAGACCAGTTGCAGTTGCTCACCGACTTACACATACATGCGACCTATATGCTCAGTCCTGCTAGCTGCACCCTAAACGCAGGGTAAAATGCCAGACTTGTCTACTAGCCAAAAAAACCTGTCTAGGTCTAACAACCCCAGCCCTCCAGCACCTCCTCACCCCAGTGTCCAACCCCCACAGGACTCAGGGCAAGTCCAGGCAATCATACCAGGTCCCATTCTGCAATATATCCCAGGGACAAAGGACCTTCACCTGCCATGCCCCTGACTGGCTTAATGGTCTCCCCTGGAACATCCTTGTCGAGCCAAAGATTGGTCCGTTTAAACGTAAGCTTCATCAACACCTCGCAGCTCTTAGTGGCTGTGACTGCACTCCATAGTACAACCTCCTGCTAGTTGCTAGTAACTATCAGTACTTAAACTCTGCTTGCCATTGGCCTTGCCCCCCTCCCCAACCCTCTCACCCACACACTATCCCCTACTCACCTCCCCCTCCCCCCATGCTTCTCTCACCCCACACCCTCCCCATCCTCGACTAAACCCCTGGCTGCTCATAGCTTAGTTACATGTGCTAAATTCTATAATTGAAATGTCACTCTCAAACTGACTGTACTACTTTTAGCTCTCTACGTAGCCTGCCATTTTCTGTCCCATCTTGTCATTATTGTGTGTTGTCTCTTTTGTTCAGACGTGGAACGTTTGTAAAAGAGCTTTCAGCTCAAAGGTGTTGTAATCCGAGATCTCAATAAATATATAAATAAGAGAAGGAGGGATATAATCCTGACCCCAAGTTTATGGAGGAAAATTATGAGGAAGAAGAAGTTGACCTGCCCCTGCCTTAGGGCATTAACCCTAGCTCTACTCTTTCATCCTCTACTGAGGACAATATGGCATATACCCCTGCTCTTCCCCTTTCAGGCTGTCCTCAAGCTCTTGCAGGGTGTTCTTGCCATCACAGTCGAAGAGGAGGACTCTTCCGTGAGGAACCTTTACGAGTTCCTGAAGGTTCTACAGTGCCTACTGGATTAAGCCTATCTGGACTGCCACTAAGGCTGCCTGGCACATGCCTAATGCCTTTCCTGCTGTGCCTTGTAAGGCAGGCAAGCAGTATCCAGTTCCAATCACTAAATCCTTTTACTCCTCTCGCCCAGAGACCGATTCTGTGGTCATTATGGCAGCCCGTTGTAGGTCTAAAGCAACTCGTGATATGAGCTGTCTGCCTCCTGACAAGCAGTAAAGGAGGTCGGATGTTACAGTCAAGAGGACATATGCCTCAGCATCCCTTGGCCTTGGAACTGCTCACTAGCAAGCTTACATGATTAAGTATCAGAATAGTCTGTGGAAGTCCATCTTAGCCATGACCGACAAGCTGCCTCATGAACCCACTGAAATGAAGGTCCAGCAGGCTGTCCCCCATGGCCTGGATGCTGGGAAACATCTTCTGCAGTCTGCCTATGACACATCAGATGCTTTTGCCTATGCTACTGCCTCTGGCATTTGCCTCAGGCCCTACTCCTCACTTAGGATAGCTGGCTTTGTCACTGATGTTCAGCAATCTGTGTTCAGTGCACCTTTTTATGGCCACAAACTTTTTGGCCGTGATGTGGATATCACCTTGAGGGAGTTGCAGTCTGGAATTCCAAAATGACTTTGCACTCCCTCAAGGCTCCCACCTGCTTCCTCATGACTGTGGTTGAGGTGCCTGTGCCTTTTGCAGGCCCTGCTGTGGTACTGCCTGTGGCTACTCCCATACCCAGGGTCATGTCCCAGCATAACTCTACCCCTACTCCCCCCCCCCATGCCTGTGGCAGGGTCACCAAGGGTGCAGGCATAGCCTTCTGACCCCCTTTTTCCTCTGCTGATCCCTTCAAAACACCTCTGCAACATGGTGGGAGGCTACATCGCCCACTTTCTGGCAAAGTGGAGAGAGATCTCTAAGGATGCATGGGTTCTGGACATTGTTTGAGGGGGGGCATGCCCTTGAGCTGCTGTATACCCCTCCAGTGCATCCTCTCCCTACATATTGTTACCCTCCAGGCCACATGGCTCTCCTGCTAGGCCGTAGAGTCCATTCCTGCCATGGAACTGAACCAAGGTTATTATTCACAGTATTTTCTGGTTCCGAAAGGGATGGACAATCTACATCCTGTTCAAGACCTCAGGGGATTGAACTTGTACAGTGAATACAAAAGGTTTCAGGTGGTGTCATTTCAGTCCCTGCACACTGTACATCAGCAAGGGGATTTGTTGTGCACCCTGGATATGAAGGATGCTTATCTCCATATCAAGGTGATTCACAATCACAGGCAGTGTCTGTGCTTTATGCTACAGAGAGGACTTCCTTACCAATTTTGTGTCTTGTCATTTGGCTTATCTTTGGTGCCATGTGTGTGCACCAAATCATTCACAGTGGTGGCTATGGCACACCGGATTGAAGGTCTGTATGTAATCCCTGTCTGGAGGACTGGCTCTTGAAAGCCCTGTCTCACAATTATTTACACTTTGTTTTGGTTGCACCAGCTGTTCGATCAGCTGGACATCCCAGTCAACGAACCAAAATCGGTTCTGACCCCTCACCGCTTCCATACATAGGCGTTGTCTTTGACATGTCTGCCAGTTTGGCCTTCCTGAGGAAGATGTTGCCACTTCTGTGATTGCCCAGGCACAGCTGGTGTCTCCCAGCCATTATGTTTCAGCAAGATACCTTCTCTGTCTGATCAGGCTAATAGCTGCTGCAATCCTCACTGCCCCTCTGGCATGCCTGCACATTGGAATTCCTCAGTGATTTTTTTAATGTCCATTGGGTTTGGCAATTTGACCACCTGGAGTATCTCATTTTGGTTATGGCTCCTCTTCATTGTGCCCTACTCTAGTGATTGGACCACTCCAGTCTCAATAAAAGGTCTTCTTTTTTTCCATCTTGCACCCCTGATGGTTATGAAAATGGATGCCTCAGGCTCCATTTGGGGTGCTTATCTTCAGATGTTCCAGATGCATGGTCTTTGGTCATTCCTCGATTGCTCTCACTACACTCTGGAGATGAGTGCTGTCCTTCTTGCCCTACAGGCCTTTGCTGTCCTTAGGGTCAATCCTTGTTGGTTCAGATAGACAATGTTTCAGTGATGCATTACGTTAAACAAGCAGATATTCCTTCCTATCGCTTCTGCAGGGTAGCATTGAAGTCTAGAATTGGGCTGTGGAACACAGTGTGTTTCTCATAGCCACATTTCTGCTTGCCAACTTCAACATCATGGCACATCCCCTTAGTCGGTCCCAGGCCCCAGGCTCTGTCCAATGAATGGTAACTTCTGGACTCCATCTTAAATGACCTCTTTGATAGATATAGTCATCCAGGGCTCGACCTTTTTGCGACCCCACACAATGTAAAACTGCAGTGTTTTTGCTCGCTCTAGGGCCTGGAGTTTTCTGGCAAGACACATTGTCCCTCTGCTAGAAAGGACGCTTCCTTTACACATTTCTGCATCAGAGAGTTTTGGTCAAGCTTAGAGTGGAGCCAGCCACCCTTCTTTTGGTGGCCCTTTTCTGGCACAGACAAACTTGGTTGCCTCTGCTACAACAGGTGGCAGTAGAACCCCTGGTCCTGCTTCGTCTTTGGACATGACTCCTGTTGCAGGAGTAGGACTCTGTGGTGCATCTAAATCTTCAATCCCAGCACTTCCACACCTGGTTTCTGAGGACATAGAACTCTCCCACTTTGAGGTTCCCCTGTGGTTGCTGATATTCCCCTTGTAGCTCGTAAGCCATCTGCTAGGTACACCTATTCCCAAAAATGGAAATGTTCCACTATATGTTGTGCTTCTCTTAGCCTGGACTCTCTTACCTGTCCAGTGAGTCATGCTCTGGATAACCTCTTATCCCTTTCAGAATCAGTCCTACAGTGTTCCTCTGTAAAGGGCATTTGGCTGCTGTGTCAGCTTTTCATGCCCTCATGGATAGTAATTTGGTTGCCCATCTGGAGGTGTCCTGCAGGTTTCCTCCAAGGTATCATACATCTTCATTCTTTGATCCGTAGACCAGTCCTAGTGTTGGACCTTAAATCAATCTGAAGACCCTTACCATGCCTCCTTTAGAACCAGTTGCTACGTGTCATGTGCTTCATATCCTGGAAGACCCTGTTTCTTGTAGCCATTACTTAGCATGAAGAGTGTCTCATTGCAGTTTCTGATTGCAGAGCCCCCTTATCTTTTTTCCACAAGGATAAGGTCACTCTAAGGACCAATCTTTACTTTCTTCCGAAGGCTGTTTATGATTTCACACTGAATTAGACCATTCAACTTCCTTTTTATTCCCTCACAAATTGACAGGTGTTGTTGTTGCATACACTAGCTATCAGTAGGACTCTACATCACTACCTGGATCATACCATGGATTGTAGAAAATCCTCACGACTGTTTGTGTCTGTCATCCCAAGGATGGTGGGCTTTCTTGTTTCTAAGCAGTACCTTTCCATGCGGTTGGCATTGTTTATTGTTTTCTGTTACTGGAAGTGTTGCAAGCAGCTTTGGGATCCTGTCTGTGGCCACTCCACTCGTGGCATGGCAACTTCTGTGGGCTTGTTCTACAGTGTGTCAGATGTTGACATCTGCTCTGCAGACACTTAGAGTACTGTTCACTCGTTCACTAAACATTACAGTCTTGACGTCATCTTTCATAGACATGCCAGATTTGGCCTTCCTGTTTCGCAGGGCCTTTTGTCATAGGATTATATTGATCCTTCCTGCCTCCCATAGTTCCTGCTGTACTGCTTGAAAATCATTCCAAAGGTGTGGCTCAATGGAGGGACATGGCCTCAAAGAAGATAGTGCAATAACTGTAACAGTAGATCTTCAAGAGAAGCTCCTCTATTGTGCCATAGCGCACCCTTCCATCTGCCTCCTTCTCAAGTGGTTTTACTGGAAGTCCTGCATATTCTTTTATGCTCTATACACTTCCTGTACCCTATTAGGTTGTTTTCATCTGGTTCAATGCCCTCTCCTGTGTACCTGTTTTTGGTGCTAGTTTTCCCGGTCCCTGTCGGTCTAATAATCCTCCAAGCTTGTCTCTGGTGGGAAACTGAGAACTGATAGGGACGTCCATGTTATATAGACGGCACCAATGTGTGTCGACATGGGCAGCCCCATCTGGCAAAAGTTTCCAGGTAGTCCTGATGCCAACAGTTTATAGTTTCAAAGGTGTGTCTCAATAGAGGAGGTTCTCTTGAAGAGCTAGTGTCACGGTAAGTAACTGCAATTTACCAAATAGTCAACCTTTTTTCGTGGAAGGTAATAGTTTTACACTGAGTGTTGTACAAATTTGAGGGGCATTCTTCTCATTTTTGCCGGATCAGACATTTTTTATTTTAGTACGGTATAATCAAATCACTTTCAAGAGCAGTGTCTCTGAATACTGCAGTGAGCTGACTGACAAATGTTTGCGAGTTTGCCACTAGAGGTTACCCTAGTAACACTTGTTTTTTTTTCTCTGTTGGACCTTCATGATATATTTGCTGGAAACCAAAGCTGGGAGGACTGGCTGAAATGGAGACCAGCTAGTATGGAGTCAATGAGGGGGTTTATGTATACCTGAAAAAAAGGTTAATGGCAGAATTGGTTATTGCGCCAGCTACACTATTTTTAATTTCTGGCTAGCCTCCCCCCTTTGTGAGGTACTGGCATTCTGTTTGGGGTATTTTTGTATTAACTCCACTACTGGTATTAGAGCACCAAGTTTAGAAACTGTTGCAGAAAATTGGAGATCTGAGGATATTAGAGTGAGGAGCAGAATATAAGAATCTACACATCAGTACTGAAGTTCCTAGACTATGCATGTTGTACTGCTGGTGTGTTATCAGAAGTACCGCATGGTAATACTTAAGGCTAACTGGTATACTGACTTACTCATGGGTGGGGAGGGGCACATGGGCTAAAAGAAAGACATATGGGTGCTGGACTTACACTTCAGGAACCAGATATTCAAAACTGAGCTTTGCGCTGCACCTGTGTCCAAGCAAGAGGCTGCTATATTCAGTCTGTTAACAGACCGGTGCTATCCAACTGAATATCGGGCTGTGTCCACACAGCACTAAGTCAAACTGCGCTGCCCCGTCATGGATCTGGCCTGTATCCAGGCCACAGGGAATTGCACCCCGGCACCAGATAACACCAGGAGCAATGATGGCTATTTTCAGCTGCACCATGCAGATGAGCCTATTGGGCATGCAAGGCACTAAGGGGCTATTAGCATACCCATTATGGACACATTTGCATGGTGAGTAGAAGCCCTATTGCACTCATCCTGTGGGCACCTGCCACATCATCCCTGGAGTCTGGTGGCACCCCCCACTCCCCACCCCCCTCTCCTTAAGTGTACATCATTCCCTGGTGTCCAGTGGCACTCCCCACCCGTGCACCCCCATATAGTATACACTTCTCCGTGGTGTCTAGTGTCATCCCCCACCCCAATCACCCATTCCATGAATCTGCCACCACTCCCTGGTGTCTAGCAGCACCCCCACCCCCATTCCATAAATCTGCCACCACGCCCTGGTATCTAGTGGCACCCCCACCCCCTGATCACCCATCGCATTGCAGGATATATCTCTCTGGCATCTCGTGGCACTCCCCATCCCTTTGGTCACCTGCCCCATGTCAGAAAATATCTTCCTGGTGTCTGATGGCACTCCCCTGACCATCCATTCTGTGTCTGGAGATATCTCCTTGGCTTCTAGTGGCACCCCCCACAGTCACCCATCCCATGTCAGGAAATATCTCTCTGGAGTCTAGTGGTACCCCCCAACCCCCAAAGTCACCTGTCCTGTGTCATGCCATTTCTTTCTGGCATCTAGTGGCACCTCCTACCTCTGATCCTCTGTCTCATTTTAGGATATATTTCCCTGGTGCTTAGTAGCACCCTCCACCACCTGAGTACCTGGCCCATGTTCCATATACTATGCCTAGAGTCCAGTGGTACCCCCCCCCCCGAATGCCTATTGACAAACTGACCTGCAACTATTGGCAGTCCAGCTGCCCTCCACCCCCACCTGTTGGTCCCCAGTACACCATCCATCCACCTCAGTCGTATTGAGGTCTCTGAGGATGTTTCTGGAATCCCGATATGGCAACTGGCACAGCCCTTCTCTCACTTCCTCTGCCAGCTGCTGTATGAGAGAACACTGAGCATGTCAAATCATAAGTCAGCCAGCCAAGGATATGAGAGGAGGGCTATGCCAGTTGGCATAACAGGATTCGAGGAATGTCCCCAGAGAGCCTGATAAGGGGGGAGTGGGTGCATGGTATACTGGGGGCAGATGGGGGGGCCACTGGACTGCCAGTGGTTGTCAGTCAGTTTTTCAACAGGCATTCAAGGAGTGGTGGTGGGGGGTATCACTGGACACCAGGCATAGTACACAGAACATGGGACAGGTGTTCAGGTGGTGGTGGAGTGCCATTAGACACTAGGGAAATGTAAAACGGGACAGGTGATCAGGGTTGGGTGATACCACTAGACACCAGGGAGATATTTTCTGATATGGGCCAGGTGACCAGAGGGTTGAGAGTACCACTAGATACCAGGGAGATATTTCCAGACACAGGACAAGTGACCGGGAAGGTAGGGGGTGCCACTAGATGCCAGGGAGATATTTCCTGTAATGGGACAGGGGATTATGGGGGAGTGACTAGACACCAGGGAGATATATAATCTCATGGACCAGGTGATCGGGCTTGGGGATGGTGCCACAAGACACTAGGGAGCAATGGCAAATTCATAGAAGGGGTGATTGAGGGGTGGGGGTGCCACTGGACACCAGGGAGAGGTGTGTGTTGTACAGAGAGGGTATTTGGGGGTGGGGTGCCACTAAACACCAGGGAGAGGTGTACACTTAAGGAAAGGGTGTTCTGTGGTGGGGGGACCTCTAGAAATCAAGGAGATTGGCAATGAGCATGGGCCAGGTGATCAGGGGTGGAGGGTGCCACTGAACACCAGGGCTTGCATCCTCGCTAGTATGATGGCGGTTGGGTCGGGTGGCTGCAGTACAGCCATTCTGCCATCAGTGGGGAGGGTGCGCGGCTTGGCATGCCATTAAGACTAGGTTTTCAGAGGCGATAAATAGCACCCTTTGTTTACCACAACTGCAAATCTTTGAAATTGCCACTGCACCTGGATGCAGGAGGGGAACCCCTTGTTAGTATGAACTGAGCATTATGTTAGCATCTGGTACCTAACTGGTTTAACCCGTGTTACAGGGGCCAATAAAGATAAACCCCAGACCCCAAAATGGGTACAAACCCAGATTGCATGACAGCAAACCCGTTAGCGCTTGTGCTAACTTTTAAATATCTGGCCCCAGACGTAAAGAACAATTGAAAAATAAGAACGTACTGGTAGATATAGGTAGGTGTATTTTTCTTTTAAATCCCAGACCTGATCCGTAATATAAAATTAAGATGAAATCACTTTTTTCTTTTAAAAAAGAAGAAAAGTTAGGGTCTTGGTAGATGAGCCTTTTCCCTTTCACCTTGTGGAGTTTGGCAGTATATTACAGTCATGAGGGCTCAGTCGACTACTCATGTGGTGCTTTCTGCCAGCTGCAGAACTTGGTCCATTAGTTTTTCATTGCAAATGTTCGTTATTGCTTTAAAATAACAGATAAGGTCAGAAATGAATACCACGTACCAGAAAGAAGTACAGTATTAATGAATTTATCAGTTGTAATAGTACTGGGGTGATTTATATGTTACTTTTTCCATGTTGACTTGCTTATATCGGCCAGACAAAAAGAACTTGAAAGGCAAGGATAAGTGAGCATAAAATGGCAATGAGAGTGGGCAATTCCAGTTACACAGTGACTAAACACTATAATGAGATGGGACACGGTTCAGTGGCCACTCTTAGACATGTAGGACTTCAACAAGTAAGCATCTCTAAAAGGGATGGCGATTTACAAAAAAAAAAATTTCTACAGAGAGAGGGATTCTGGATCCATGAGTTAGACATGCTATATCCATGATGACTAAATGATGATAATGGTCTTAATAGTTTTCTCTAATGTGTCCCTCAGCAGATGAAATCAAAATGTTGAAATACAGTTTTTACTATCAATTTTTACTTTATATTATAATCTCTAAATGTAATTTCAATAAAGTTTATCATGTTTATGCTGCTATTTAATGTTTGCACTGCCGTCTCGAATGCACAGTGCAGTTGTATAGAAAAATGTGGGTATTACATTGTAGTTATTCACTCTGTGCATGAAGGGTTATTTATTTATTCTGTATTTATTGAATATAGTAATAGGCATAGTGATAGCATTGAATATGATTAATGTGATAAAAGTACCCTTAATATAGCGCTTTTTCTATACAGCACTTTCAGGCAGTGAATGCAGTGAGCACCTGCACTAAAAGTGATCACTCTCGAGTAGGGGAAGCATTCTCCACCAGAGATGATCCCATTGCCTAGGTGACCTAGTCGTGCTGGTCTCCATGGAGATGTGAACAGGTTAAACATCTGCCACAGAGCAAAGTATAAGGTAGAAAAAGAAATGGGCAGACTGGATGGGCCTTGCGGTCCTTATCTGCCGTCAACTTCTATGTTTCACTAGCTAGCGTGGACTAGCTCTGAGGAAGAGGTCATCTAACTCTGAAATATCAGCACATTTTTTGATGCCATGGGGGTTGTACCTGCTCCTAGAAGCTGCCCTGAGGCTGGGGAGCCCATGGATGCCTTAGGTTTAAAATGTTCTGAAGATGTTAGCAGCAGATAGTGCTATGAATATGTACTAACAATATAGATTAGGCAGTCGAGCCAGGAAGAACATTTTTTTTTGCTATGTAAGACTGCTTATAGATGTTGCTGAGAGAAGTCACTTATTACACTTGGTGGTTTTTAAAATGAAAAAAGATTCACTGGGTACGCTACTGTGTTCCGTGGTACTGTTCAAACAACATGAAGTCTTCCTGTATTCTGACTTAATGCAGTTAGCCCCAGCACTTGAACTGCCCCGGAGAGTAAGGAGTTAAACTCTATGCAGGAACATAGAACGTTAAGCTCGAGCTTGGTTTTCAGACCTCTGTCTGTGGTACTTCCCAGTGTAACCGTCAGATTCTTTACTCCGCCTAACAGTGAAGTCGCTCCGGAGATTCCTCTGCTCGGTTCGGTAAAAAAGTAAAGCGTTTGGTTTAAACCGTTCTTTTTGTTTTTTTCAGACTTACAGCCTCTGTCTACAGTACAGGTAGTGTTGTAGATAGGTAGTGACTGTGTTTATTTTGGAAAAGTGTGTGGAAATTTATTTTTCCTCAATCTCTTCTCGGTCGGTCCAGTTAGGAACTGACCTTGTATTTCTTCTGTTTCTAAGAAAATTTTCTGGGAATTAGAGTGGTGTTCTGGTACCGATTGGTTTCAAAAGAACCGGGCCTTTTCTGGTTCTTTTTCAAAATCCGTGACATGGTTTGTAACCGATCGGTTATTTTATCACCTGGCTTGAAAGCTGCTGTATGGTAATTTAGTAGGTTAGCCATGTCTGACAAACCCAAAACAAAAACCGGTCCCACTGGGTTTCGACACTGTACTGAATGTGGGGTGACCTTTGCCAAGGCCGACCCCCACCTCATCTGTGTTTACTGTCTGGGGTTTGACCACCTCAAGTCAGACTGTCAAATTTGCAAAAACTTTCCTAAATCCACTCTTGATAATAGACTGAGTAGGCTGAAGGAAAGGGAGGCCGAAAGTTCGTGGATCCAGATGGCCAGCCCGGTTCGGTTGCAGCCGAACCTGAGGAGGTGCCTACTGACCTAGGCGATACCTCCACGGGCAAAAGGAGAGCTGACCCCAAAAAGAAAACGTAAGTCCACCGGTTCGGATCCTGTACTGCATTCTCCAACCGCGAATGAAATAGCCAAAGCGATTAGCATTGTTCAATCGCTTAGACCTGTTCCATCCAAACTGGTACCGCCGGTTAGGTGGTTGGTTTGGTCGGATCCGTCTCCTTCGGATTATGATCCAGATGCTTATTATGAGGAGTGGGAGGGAGACGAAGACTATCCTGATGATGATGATGACCAGGAGGGTCTGGATGTGCCCTCGGGTGTTTCTCCTCCCAGGCTGTCTGAGTCCCCTTCATACTTTTTGTTTTACAAAAAGGTGGCCGAAACCCTTCAGCTTCCCTTGGTTGAAGCTGTAGAGGAAGAGTAAGAGCCTGATTTTGTGGAAATGATGGACATCCCAGAGTCCAAAAGGCTGTCTGTCCCTCTTCATAAGTCCTTGGGGAAACAGACACACAAAATCTTACAAACTACTAATTCAGTACCTCCTGTGGATAAGAGAATGGACAAGAGGTATATGTTATCAGACTCAGCTATGGAGTTCCTTTATAATCATAGAAGCCATGTTGAGGTAGTGCAGGCTGCAGCCTGTGACAGGGCTAACATTCCTTTGATTTCACACCCCCCAGATAAGGACTCCAGGAAAGTTGATGCCATGCTCAAAAAACAGTATTTGGCATCCTCTTTGGGACTCAGGCAGGCTAATTATATGGCCTACACAGCCAGGTACCAGAAATCCAGATGGGATACGGTTCTGGAGCTGGCTAAACAGGCCTCCCCCCAGCTAGCCAAAGAGCTGGAGGAGGTGGCTGCTAATGGAATTGAGGCATCGAAAATGCAATGTCATGCTGCTGTTGACTCCAGTGATGTGGCATCTAGAGTCATGGCTACATCTGTGTCTCTCAGAAGAAATGCTTGGCTTAGATGTACTAGCCTTTCACAGGATACCCAGACTAAGGCTATGGATTTTCCTGTAGTGGGTAACTCTCTGTTTGGGGAGCAAACTGAGGCTTACATGAAGAAAATGGATGAATACAGGACCACGTACAGGAGTGCACAGGCCAAGGAAAGGCAAGCCACTCCACAAAAGCAGCAGCCTAGGGGCAGGGCAGGCCTTTTCACAGACCTTTTTACCAAGCCCAGGCCTCCTTTCCCTTCCCACAGAGGGGGTTCTTCAGAGGGAAGGGGATGAGGTGCTCCCTCCTCCTCCCAGTCTAAGGCTCCTGCCAAGCAGACACCCTGAGGTGTCAGCCCGAGTCGACTCCCCAATTTCAGTAGGAGGCAGGCTGGCTTACTACTTCTAGGCCTGGAAATCTGTGACCTCAGACAAGTGGGTCCTGGAAGTAGTAAGCCAGGGACTGGCCCTCAGCTTCAGAAGGTTTCTAAAAAAGAGGGCCAAGTCTTTTCCACCTGCATCAATCTCAGAAACCCTTGCCCTAGAGGCAGAGGTTTCCTCTCTTCTAGCTCCCCGAGCTATAGAGAAGGTTTCTACCCAGTACAAGGGAAAAGAACTGTACTCCAGGTACTTCCTTACCCCCAAAGAAAGCAGAGGAGTGGCGACCCATCCTAGGCCTAAGGTATTTGAACAAACGTATTTCAAAGCCCAAAATCAAAATGGTAGCTCTGGGGAATAATCCTTCCCCCTGTAAGGCCAGGAGATTGGTTAGCATCTCTGGACCTCAAGGATGCCTACTCCCACATCCCTATCAGGTGCTCCCACAGAAAATACCTCGGGTTCGAGTTGCCTTCAGGCCATTACCAATTCAGAGCCATGCCATTCGGACTAACATCAACTCCAAGGGTGTTCACAAAGTGCATTGCAGTAGTGGTGGCGTACCTCAGAAGACAGGGTATCACCATTTTCCCATATCTGGATGACTGGCTCATTGTGGGTCAGTCATCTCTACAGGTCAAGTCAGCTCTGCAAACTACCCAGGACCTACTCGGTTCCTTGGGTTTTCTTCTCAGTCTTCCAAAGTCTGTCCTCGAACCAGTTCAACATCTCACCTTTATAGGAATAGATTTAGACACTGTACAAGCAAAAAGCTTTCCTTTCCTTCCTCTGGCAAGGGTGAAGGCCCTAGTGGATCTTGCTTCATCTTTTCGACAAGACAGTTCCTCCAGCTTCTGGACCACATGGCAGCTTCCACTGCAGTGGTGCAGGGAGCAAGATTCCAGATGAGAGACATTCAGTTTCACCTAAGGTCCTTCTGGTCTCAGAAAAAGGATCCTCTTACCAAACTGATTCCAGTGACTCAGACTCTGGTCCAAGCTCTCCAGTGGTGGTTAGATCAGGACAACCTCAGACAAGGAGTTCCATTTCTCCCACAATCTCCTTCAGTAGTTCTGACTACGGATGCTTCTCTCCTAGGTTGAGGAGCCCACCTGAGAGCTTTGACAGCCCAAGGGGTCTGGTCTTCACAGGTGTCTCTCCTTCATATCAACCTTCTGGAACTCAGGGCAGTGTTTCTGGCCCATCAGTGCTTCTCAGATTCGGTCAAGGGCAAGGTGGTCCAAGTCAGAACAGACAACACGACCACAATGTAGTATATCAACAAACAAGGAGGCACTCGGTCCTCAGCCTTGCGCATGGAAGCCATGAAACTATGGTCTCTGGCCTATTCTCTTCAGACTTCCCTAGTAGCAGTTCACCTTCCAGGGAGGGACAATGTACTGGCAGATGCTCTGAGCAGAATATCCCAGGGACATCACGAATGGTCCCTGAATCCTCTCATCCTGCAGACCATCTTCTCCAGATGGGGCACTCCAGAGATAGTTCTCTTTGCAGCCCTGGATAGTCACCAGCTCCCTCTGATCTGTTGCAGACCTCCACTCCTGGGGACTGTGCCCAAGGATGCCCTGAGTTTGGATTGGAAGGGCAGGTTCCTCTATGCCTTCCCTCCATTCCCTTTACTGTTCAGGGTCCTGATCAAGATCAGAACTCAACCTTGCACAGAGATCTTAGTGGCTCCAAACTGGGCCAGGCAGCCTTGGTGTCCTCTGCTCCTGTCCCTGGCAGTGTCTCGTCCCCTGTCCCTTCCCAAGAGATACAATCTTCTGTCCTCCTCCCGGGGAGGATCTGGTATCCCGATCTCCAGTCTCTCAATCTCAGGGCCTGGCTCTTGAAGAGCTAGAATATGCAGACCTGCATCTTTCTCAGGCAGTCATGGATATCCTGAAGGTTTCCAGGAAACCATCTACTAGAAAGACTTATGATTCCAAATGGAAAAGGTTTGCCATTTGGTGTTCTCAGAAAGGCATTGTCCCTGATTCTGCGTGCATCGCCATAGCCTTAGATTATCTGGTTCACCTCAATGCTCTAGGCCTTAGGCCTGCAACTCTAAAGGTTCACCTGGCAGCAGTTTCTGCTTTCCCTTCTTCCCTGGCCTCTCATCATGTGTTTAAAAAGTTTTTCAAGGGTCTGGTTCATACAAACCCTCCATTTAGAGAACCGGCTCCTGCTTGGGATCTAACGTCTGCATTGCACAGCTCATGCAGCCCCCCTTTGAACCCATGGCTTCAGCTGAGCTGAAATACTTGACCTGGAAAACTGTGCTCCTGGTAGCCATTACTTCGGTCAGGAGGATTAGTGAATTCCAGGCCTTGTCAGTTGAACCTGACTTCATATCCTTCCATAGGGATAAAGTGGTCCTAAGAACCAATAGTAGGTTCTTACCCAAAGTGGTATCAGATTTTCATCTGAACCAGTCTATGTCTCTTCCTGTGTTTTTCACTGACCACTCCTCTTCAGGTGAAAGAAGGCTACACAGCTTGGATGGTAAAAGAGCTCTTAGCTATTACATAGAGCACACTAAGTCTCACAGGAATGACTGTCTTCAGTTGTTTCTCACCTATGGTGAGGTGGGGAAAGGTAAGCTTGCCACGAAAAGAACAATTGCCAGGTGGATTGTTTCTTGTATACAATTCTGCTATGACAAATTGGGTAGAACACCTTCTTCAGGCCTGAGGGCTCACTCGACTAGGGGTACAGCTGCTACTCTGGCTGCGGCCAGAGATATACCCTTGTTAGAGATCTGCAAAGCAGCCACCTGGAAAACAGTCCATACATTCACCAAGCATTACTCTCTGGACATCCAGGCTAGGAGTGATGCTAGGTTTGGCACAGCAGTACTGCAGATCTTGTTCCCAAAGTAGGTTCTGCATTCTCCCCTCCATAGGGAACTGCTTGGTAGTCTGCACTAAGTCAGAATACAGCAAGACTTCATGTTTGAAGAAAAAATTACTCACCATAGTAATGTTGTTTCTTCTAATGGAGTCTTGCTGTATTCTGACCCCCCAACCCCGCCTCCCCTCTCAGAACCTAGTTTTTAGGAAGCAGGCTGGCAGGTAGTATTGCACCTCAGTGGTGTAACTTGCACCCCCGCCCCCAATCTTGGGTGGGTTAATTGTTAATTCTGTTTGTGTTATAAATCTGTTTAGTGTTGTCACTACCTTTTTTCTTCTTGGGTTCTCGACTTGAGTCTTCTGGGCCCAAATTGTTGCCTTTTGGCTTCTACTAAAACAATTTCCACACACACACACACACACACACACACATATATATAGCTATATACTGTATATATATATATATATATATTATATCTCGACTCAGCTAGTTAGTTGCTCGTAAGAATCTAACAGTTAAACTGGGAAGTACCACAGACAGAGGTTTCAAAACCGAGCTCAACGTTCTATGCTCATGCATAGAGTTTAACTCCTTACTCTCCGGGGCAGTTCAAGTGCTGGGGCTAACTGCATTAAGTCAGAATACAGCAAGACTCAATTAGAAGAAACAACATTACTATGGTGAGCAATTTTTTCTTCTGGGAGCTGATAGACCTAGTTCACAGGTGGATGTGATGGAATTGAATACCTTAACCTTCCCTGATATTTTGCACCAGCAGTAGGTCTCTTAAGAGATTTGAGAAAAATGATTATGAGCAGAGTAAAACTATTTTAAACTTAATTCATGACTTTTATTCTCTGTGTCAGCCTGGTGTGATGTCACGCCAGCTTGATACAGAGGAAGTCACAGCTGATCAGTCACCTGCATGGGAAGCCATTTACACTCTCACACTGAGAACAGCTGTGACAGCATCTGTCTGTTTACTCACCCTTTGAATCCAGACCCTAAAGGATATGATAAAAAGTAAAATATGGGTGACTGTGTGATTACTCGTTTATTTTTTACACAGTTGTGTGTTCTGCCTTTAAAAACCACTTGAGGTTTTTATGGCAAAACACTCTTTGGGTGTTCAAAAAATTGGATCATACTGTTACCCATGCATTATTGTATATTATAAAATGGGCTAAAAAATCCCAAGGCACTGATTGGCTACAACATCATCTGAGCTGTGTCCTTATCAGATGATATTGTAGCCAACCGGGACTACTGCCCACCATGATGCCCCATAACAACAAAAATCAGTGAGCTCTGCCAAACCTAAACGCAAACCCTCATTACCAGAGCTCACTGAAGCGGCAGAAATCCACCACAACGGCAGTCGCACCAGCACAGTATCACAGTATTGTCACCATATATAACCTAGATACCACAAAATCCCCTTCTGACACAAACTGCAAAACAATACTTTTGTTCCTTTTCATTTTTGTCAGTGTCCGTCACGGTTTAAAAAAAAATGAAGCAGTATTCTACGGCACCCAGACACGCTCGCTCCTAGCCTCCAAAAACGAACACGCTCTCTACTGACACTACTCACAATTTGTCGACTTCACTACCAAAAAAAAAAACCTCTCAAACTAAAACACACACTGCTCCCAATTCGTCGACTTCACTACCGAATAAAAAAAATCAGAAAAAATTATTTCTCCCTACCGCCACAGTTTCACAGAACCAGGAAGCGCTATTCTACGGTACCCAGTAACGGAGACTCTCACTCCCACCGGCCAGCTAAGAACACGATCGCGCAAAAAACACACACTGCTCCAAATTCGTCGACTTCACTACCGAAAAAAACCTCAGAAAATCTATTTCTCCCTCCGCCAGTAGTTTCACAGAACCAAGAAGCGCTATTCTATTGTACCCAGTAACGGACACTCACCCCAGCGCCAGCTAAGAACACGATCAGGCCATTTATTTCTCCCAATATTTGATCACACAGATGCAGTCACATACACAGACACAGTGCCACCTGTCAGTAAAAACACATACTGGTTCTCAAAATATACTGCTTAAAACAGGTAAACATAACCTAAGAAAGCCATAGAAACCCAGTAATTCAAATGAAACATTTTTTTAAACTGACTTCATAAGGGACTATTTTTCCTATTTGAACTATTAAACCTTCTTTTTTTAAATATTTTTACTTTATCACTTTTTCTTTTTATTCATTAAATAATCAATAGATAAGCCCATTTTATAAGCGCAATAACACACTCCGAGGTGTGGGTTACGTGCTGATAAGAGCATGCCTAGGGGCATAAGGCACTCGGCGCAAGCGGCCGTTGCCTTAGTACTGCCTTAGGCGTGCTCTTATCAGACGTAACCACACCTCCTCGACTGTTAACTACACTATGTATATAATGTCCATTTCAAAGAATTGAGTGAGCATGCTGGAGGAGCGTTGCAGGAGCCAGTCAGATGGGGTGAAGGTGTCTTAAACATATAATTGAACTTTGTCTTTTAAACTTCTTAATAAGGTCTAGTTAAAAAAAACTGTATGTTGCCATACTGATGTGGTAATACCATAGCACAGATGCACTATACAGTTCTGCTGATTGCACTTCCACCATATAAAATATGCTGGTTGATTACACTCAAAATCGAAACAAAAAAGTTTGGGGGGGGGGGAGTTGACAGTTTCATAGACCCTCTTATTTAAAGAGCTAGTGTGCTGCTTAAAACTAATATTAGTGTAACCCCTAGGTGGTGCTATCCCAAGGGCTACAACCCCTGCCTGTTTGACTACGGACAGGTTGAGGGGCCTAGGTCTTATGGCGGGTGCCTCCACCCAGAGGTCAGGGTTTGTAGTGGTTAGACAAGCTTGGTCACAGCCCTCTGGGACACTGAGACCCCCTTTTATTCCCTCTAGTGGCTCACACAGTACACCGGAGTTATAGCCCCAATACCCCGCGTATACACACTGTTCACTCATATAGATACCACTCACCCTCAAGACTGATTCTGCAGCACGTCTCTAAGGACCCCCTGTAAAATAAGGTTAAACAACATACACAGCAAACACAATACTGTTTCCATAAGTACCAACACCGCAGACAGTATATAGTATAACAACAACAAATCTCATTTATTTAGGGGGCAGTAACACGGGAGGGGGAAATCAGGTTAATTGGTGGCATTAAATCACAGTACTGTGCACACATACAGGGGCTGTAAAGTCACACTCTGAGTACCCAGGTTGGGAGGGGGGATAGCCAGGTCCATTGCCCGGGGTTGGCTGGCAGGTGCAGATGGATAGGGCCCTGTAGAAGAAAATATACGCACAACACCGAATTGTAATCCGGAACCAGATGGCTCAGTCCATGAAGCAGTGAAACAATAAGAATTAGATGACACACTTGTGATTGAAAACAGGCTGCAGGGGAATACCCTGACTTGTACTCACAATACCCAAGCTGAAAACCAGATGGTGGATGTTCTTCTGGATTGCCAGAACAACAAGGTATGGGGACAAAATCCTTGTGACTGAACTCCTCTGCAGTTGATAGCAAACAGATTTAGTCCGAGACAAGCTAGGGTTTGCTTCCAGCTTCAACACACAGCACACAGTACTGGGGATTGGAAACAGCGATTCCCCACAAGCACTACGCACATTCATATGTAAAAGGAAAGTACTATACCAAGCAGACTGTTCCTCGATCCCAATCGCAATTACTGCAAAATACCTGGGAGCACAGACAGCAGCTTCAGTTCCTGACAGACCGAGCACGACTCAGCAATTTCTCCAGTCTTCTACAGGGTGAGCCTGGTTTCCACACTTCTAGTGCTTCTTTCTCCTCACAACTCGTATTCAGTCCAAACTAGCACTCACAAAGGCTGCAGACTGAAACTCAGGGCCTCACACGCGATTTCCTGCGCAAAACTATACACCGCAGAAGCACAGAGCTCCTTCTCTCTTCACAGTCACAACTGATCTAAACTTTCCAGTCACAGAGCAGGGCATTTCCTTTAGCTCCACACCATTCTGTTGGCTGGTTCGGCTGTCACTCACAATAAGACTCCCTCTGTTGGTGGAAAAAGGTGCCAAGGTTAAAACTACATTTCCCAGAGTCACTGCCCATACAATTCCCTTGTGGCTGGCTCAAAATTGAGAGTCCAAGTTTCGATTCATCCACAGGCTCCATTTTAGGGTCTCCCTATCATCCTGATTGGTCCAAGTCAGCTATTCAGGACCAAAATGAAAGAGTTACACTGAAACCGTTTCGTGCTGAAATGAAGACAGGTTAGTCAAACTACATTTTCTCAGTCACTCTAAATGATTTCTAGCAAACAGTTATAGCTTTCAACAAGGCTCCCTTTGCACATGTAGCAACGGCAGAAACGGAGCGAACAGACAGCAGCCTGGGCGGGATTCGAGCATTAAATACACAGTCCCCCCATACAAACTAATTAAGTCTGCAAGCAGACAGCTCTTAAAGAGACAGTACGTGGAAGCTCAAATAGCACTCACTTGGAACCACATTTAAACAGCTCAGACGCCGAACACTGCCCAGACTTGGAGCATTCAGGCAAGCTCCTGGAAGACTTTTGGGAACCCCTTTTGCAGGGGGGGGTTACAACCTTCCTGGACTGGAAAACTTGGTGTCCGCATCAAGTAAGTACCCCCATAAGTTTCAATACAACCATATACGTCTACATCAATATCACATTAGGCTTATACATGTAATCATCAGTCAACATACCATCTTACCAGAAACACATTTCTGAAACTTTTCAGTACATCACTTTTTACACAGTATTATACACACATTGTACCATAACTCAGGTTATTATCTCCTATACATGAAACCTGAAGAGAGGGGGCCCTTCCCTATCAGCTACCTTGGGGCTGGATGGGGCAGGGGCACCATACCTAGAGGGCAACACAAGTAACTTGGAGTTAGCACTGATGTTCAGTTTGGGCAATGAGCTTGGGGACACATACACTCCTTTATGGACAACACTGAGAGGCAAGTCCACAGACCTCCCAGGGGAATCATAACTGAGGTGCACCACAGGCTTTACAGCTTGACCAGTCTTTCTAGGGGGAACTGTTACAGTCTCTGCACCCTGAGCCTCAGTTTCAGCATTGTCCTCACTTGTCAGGGGAGTCTCCATTGGGGTAGAGAGGCTAGTACTTGGGGCACTTTCAGCTCCAGGAGTTACAATCTCTGAGTCCATAACACTTGGCTCACATGGGGAGTTTTCTGACACTGACAGTGAATTATCAGGGCACTCAACACTCTCTTCTTGTGCTGGTATTTCACCAGTTTGTCCCAGTCCATCATTTTCCTCCTCTGAAAACTCAAACAGTTCAACCATACACAATGATTCCATATCATCTGACTTTATGCTTTGCACTTCACTTTCTGGGAGCATTGGCTCCAGGGACAAAGCTGGGGGCTTAGACAATCCAGAAGGCCCAGCTTCATCTCCAGGATTGACTAGGGGATTGCCCCGAAACAATTGACTCAATTCGTAAGAAGGGTAGTATTCAAAGCCACACTCACTTTCCTCTGACATGGACTGACAGTCATGTTCAACTGGGACTTGTGGAGGGGTACACTTTAACTCAGCTTCTGTACATGCAAGCTTTCTTGATTTTTGCATAGCAGCAGCTCTAGTCACTGGTCCAGAGGGGGCATTTTCTGGGGGCTCAGACTCAATCAAGATTTGTCCAATGGGCAGTAAATTACTTCAATGCATTGTTTTCACATCTTTTGAATTATTCTCAGGCCTTACTTTGTACACAGGCAGATCATCTAGTTCGCCCACTACAATGTGAGGGAGATGGTGCCATCTGTCAGCAATCTTATGTTTGCCATGCGGTCCCAGATTTCTTAGCAATACCCGATCTCCCTCCTGGAGTTCCTGTGCTTTGACCTTTTTATCATACCTTTCTTTGTTGGCCAGATTTCTTTTGGGAGCCATGGTTTGAGCCAGTTGGTATGCATGATTTAGCTGGGCCTTTAATTTTTGCACATACTGTAAATAGTTGTCAGCTTGAACCTCATCAGAAGAAACTCCAAAACATACAGTCGAGCTTCTCTTCCAAACATCAAACGGTAGGGGGAGAACCCAGTGGTATCACTTTTGGTGCAGTTGTAGGCATGTACCAGGGTGCTAATTTGTTGGCTCCATCTAGGCTTGTCCTTTGGGTGGAGGGTGCCTAGCATATCTAGCAAAGTGCAGTTAAAATATCCAGGCTGCGGGTGGTAAGGGGTGGTTCTGGACTTTCGCACTCCCCACAGAGAAAGCATCTCTTTGATCAGACGACTGTCAAAGTCTCTCCCTTGATCAGAATGGATTCTTTTTTTTTTTTTTCAGTTGTTTAACCAGGTATAGCACACTAAGCTGAAAGCTTTTTTACAGGAGCGACCTGGGAGCACAAGGTGGTTAAGTGACTTGCTCAGGGTCACACAGTATGCAGGTGGAAGCTGTGGGATTCAAACCCATGTCTGGTCTGCTGGATGTCACCAGATTTGCAGCTCAGAGCCTTAGACCACTGCACTATACTGCCTCCTATGGGGCTCCACTGCCTTTGTGGAGCCCCATAGTGAACATAAAAGTTTTCTACAAGTACTTTTGCCACAGTGGATGCCTTCTGGTCCTTGGTGGGGAAAGCTTGGGTATATCTCGTAAAATGGTCAGTGACCACCAGCACATTACTAATATTTCTTTGATCTGACTCCAAGCTCAGGAAATCGATACAGACCAGCTCCATGGGGGCACTGGTGGTGATGTTAACAAGGGGGCAGCCCTCTGGGGAAGGGCTTTCTGTAAACAGCCACTACAAGTTTGAATGTGTTGCTCAACATCAGCCCCATCTTAGGCCAATAGAATCTGGATCTCACCAAGTCAAGTGTTCTGTCTATACCAAGGTGCCCCATGTAGTTGTAAAGAACCTCAGTACCGAGTCCTCGAAGGCAGTGGGCAGCACTAGTTGTTTGTCTATTTGTCCCCTCTCTGTCTACTGTTTCTCTGTATAACAGTCTATTGATAAGTTTCAACTTAGGACCTTCCTTGTATAACAGTGCAGTTCTCAAATCAGTGGAGCGTAATTTGGACACATCTTTCCCTGCGTAGAGGGCTTCTAAAGCTGATTTGATCATGGAATCTCGGGTTTGAGCCTGCTGAATACTGTCATTGTCCAGCTGAGGCAGTGCAGCAATGTCTGTTACTGTAAAGTGGCAATAAGCAGCAGGTATGCAATTCTCAGAGGGTCCCAAACAATCCACCAGACAGTCCACTGCATCCATGGACATTTGTTCCTCCCTGTTGAACTTCTGGCAGAGTGCTCGAATATCAGGTTCTGAAATTCTGACCCAGTCATTCCGGGGAACAGGCCTCTGGGAGAGAGCATCAGCATCTATGTGGTTCAGGCCTGCTCTGTATTCAACAGCATAGTCATATGTAGATAATGCAGAAAGCCACCTATGGCCAGTGGTATCCAACTTAGCTGAAGTCTGCACATAGGTCAAAGGATTATTGTCAGTTTTTACTAGTATCTTAGCCCCATAAAAGTACTCGTGGAACTGGTCAACAATAGCCCACTTCAAAATTAGGAACGCTAACTTATGTACAGTATAGTTCTTTTCAGATGGGGTCAGGCTTCTACTGGCAAAGGCCACTGGTCTCAGGCCATTCTCGTGCTCTTGGTACAATACAGCCCCCAAGCCTTGCAGGCTAGCATCAGTGTGCAAGACATAGGGCTTTGCTGGATCTGCATAGGCAAGGACAGGAGCATGGGTGAGTTGATATATAATCTCGTGAAAAGCAGCTTCACACTCAGGTGTCCATCTGGCTCCAAATACTTAATTGGGATGGAAATACACTCTCTCAGGCTCAGAAGACACCGACCTCTTGAATTTTTTGTGGGTAGGAGGGTAACCTTGAGTAAGATTAAGTAAAGGATGGATCACACTTGAATAGTCCTTGATGAAACGGCGATAGTAGCTACAGAATCCCAGGAATCTTTGCAGTTCTTTTAGATTGTGGGGCTGTGGCCAGGTGGTTAAGGCCTCAACTTTACTTGGGTCGGTCTCTATTCCCTCGGTGGAGACTATATGTCCCACATACTTTACAGATGTTTGGAAGAATTGACATATATCGACGGACAGTTTTAGGCCAAAGTCTTCCAGTCGGTCTAACACTTTGAATAATCTGCTCTCATGTTCCTCCAGTGAGCTGCCAAACACAATAACATCATCTAGGTACACCAGGCACTCTAATAAGTTCATGTCCCCCACCGCACGCTCCATCACTCGTTGAAAAGTGGCTGGAGCACCTGAAATCCCTTGAGGCATCCTCATGAATTCATAGAAACCAAGTGGGCAGATAAAGGCTGCCTTCTCACGGTCTTCCGGGGCCATCGGGATCTGGTGTTACCCACTGCAAAGATCCAGCACGGAGAACCACTTGCTACCGTTCAGGTAGTCTAAAGCATCCTGAATGCAGGGTATTGTATACTGATCAGGGATAGTCCGCCAGTTCAAGGTGCGATAATCCATGCACATTCTTACTGTCCCATTCTTTTTTCTCACTACCACAATAGGTGAAGCATTTGGGCTTCTGAATTCTTGTACTACACCAGCAGCAAGCATCTCTTGCAGATGCTGTCTCACATCATCTATGTCAGCAGGGGCCAGGCGTCGAGACCTGTCATGAAATGGCCTTTTATCATGCAGCCGGATGTGGTGCTCAGCTCCTTGCACACATCCTACGTCCCATTCCTTTAAAGAAAACACCTGGTCTCTCTGGGCAAGTTTTCTACTAATTCTCATCTTCTATTCAGCTGGCAATGGGGAGTCCCCAAAATCAAACAAGTCGGGCATCACTCTGTCATTCTCCCCCGAACACTTGTTACTGGGCAGCACTGCAGTATCTGCACAATGTACATTAGCCAGGGTGCAACCTCTGTTTACTTGAATCTCTCTATCAGACACATTATGAACCTGAGCCATTACCCTTCTGGCCTAAGCATGGGCTCTGGAAGGCAAAATACTTGGCTTGACCAGCAGTCCTTCCGGCAATTTCCCATCGCCTGGTGCATCCAGCATGAGAATTTTATTCTTGACATCTTTTCTGATACGGACTTCCCCCTGTAAGGTACACTGGGCATTTGGCGCCAGAATCAGAGACTCCGGATCCTTCTTCCAGACAATTCCAACCGGTTCCTCTGGGTCCACTTTTTCAGCATCTCTCTGTGCCTCATAGACCTTCTTGAGCAAGGCCGGGATTCTCAAAGCTCTACCAGTCCTTGACCCTTGTTTCTCATAACACAACTGCACCAACCATCCAAACATACGCGCATTCACCTTAACTAGTAGAGGAATATCATCATACAGTCCGGTAGGGGGACACCCTAATGCCAGGGTCTCTACTTGTTCGGCCACTCCAGCCATGGAGGTGGGAAAAGACAACCAAATTCAGATATACCCAGAATAGGGTAGGTCTTCTCACTTAACCCCCAGACATGCAGTCCTTCCAACGGTTGTAAGGGTACATCAGGCAGGTGCGTCTGATACCAGTCCTGAAACATAATTGTCATTTGGGAACCAGTGTCCAGTACAGCTGTTGTAGACACTCCATTCACCTTCACAGTGGTCTCCATGGAGGGACCCACTTTTCTGGACCAGTCTAGAGAGGCGGTAGCAAGGGCCTGGACAGATGATCTAGCCACAAAGGGACATGAGTTAGCATTTCTGAGACCTTCACTGCGGTCATTTCGTGCACCTCTTAACCACTGTTTTGTGCTCCAGTGCTCTCCTTGTAGCTGGCTCACCACTCTCTCTAAGTCTTTCCGAGACCGGCATTCCCTCTTCATGTGCCCATCCTTCCCACAGTTATGGCAAAATATGTCTGGGGTGACCGAGGCATCACATTGGGGGCTGAGGCATTGGTACTATCAACAGAAAACCTTGGTGACACCTCAGCCGGCTGTGGGTTGGACATCTGGAGATATCTCTTCACTTCCCTCACCTCCATAGCCAAGATGTCAAGTTTTGAGCTGTTGTCAGCAGGAGGTGCCTGGGTGGGCATCCCCACCCCCCATAGCAGAAGCAGTCGGGCAAGTGCCAGGGCCTGTACTCGTAGGAGTGGCCTTTATGATGAGACTTTCTGTTGCTTTCCTAATCTCCCTCAGCAGTTCATCCCATGGCAGAACATCGGTAGCCATCCCTCTCTGGCTGGGCCCCCCTTGGCTGACATTTGGGTCTCGGGTTCTGTCATGTGATTTCGGTGATTCCAGACCATCAGTGTCTGACCCCACGCCTGGGGCAGGGGATGTAGCAGCAACGACTGCACAGGGCTCTGAAAAACCTTCTTCCTCCTCAACTTCCTGTACCTCCTTCATCAACACATGGAAAGACAAGGGACCAGATTTCCTTTGATGCAGTTGCAATTTGAGCAACACCCAGCTAGAGTGCCGGGCAGAGCAGAGTATATGATCCAGTCTTACACGGTCCACTTCACTATGGGTCCAACCCCCTTTTCGAAAAATGGTTTGCAAGGTTCCCTCTAATCAATCCATATAGGCAGATAGCAATTCCCCCAGCTGTTGTCTAACATCTTTAAGCTTCCATTTCAAGGCCTCTACACTAGTGGTGCCACCAAACACATTTTCAAGGGCAATAATGTACTCTTGGGCTTTGGCATCAGGGTCAGAGACCCTCAGGGAGCGAAAAGTACGTTGGGCACATCCCTGGAGGCTCTCCCCCAGGCGAACCCTTTTTTCGGCCTCAGAGCATTGGCAGTCTTGTACTGCAGGAGTAGCAGAGTCTATCCAGGTTTCCAGATCGACCTCCCCATTTGGAGTGGGGTGGATGCCAGACAATACTTTGAGCTTGCAGTAAGAGTCATGACTAATGGCAGGTACAAACATAGGGGTTAACACTGGCACAGAAGGAGGGGCAATAACAGGTGTGGGAGGGGGGAGAGGGTGTTAGGGGAGGAAAACCCCCAGGTGGCAATCATAGTTTCTTTAAATTCTCCACAGTTTTCCCTTCCTCCAGCAACAATTTAGCAAATTTCTCCTCAAAAGTTTCAGATAGTGTGGGGGGTCATTCCCCCCAGGGTCTTTACTGTCCTTAGTTATCACTCTCCAGGCAGTGAGGGTTCCCTCTGGGGTAGTAGTCTGTGGCATTTTGCAGCTATCTATGGGATCCTTATACTCTACTAGGGCCATGAAAGTGTAGGTGAGCAGATTAGCATGTCGACCCCCACCACAGGGTTTTGTAAACCTTCCACCTTGGAAAGAACTCCCTCTACAGTGTCTGTACTGGTACCCAGTGGGATATCCAAGATAAGTATAGCATTTTGGGGGTCGATCTCCTGCCCAGTACACCATCCCACCAACTAGTGTACTGCCACTTCTGTTGGGGTATCCATTTATTTTTAACAGTAATTCATAAATGTGGCAACTAGAGGATGCTAATCCCAGCGGTGCCTCCAAGATGTAACCCCTAGGTGGTGCTATCCTAAGGGCTACTACCCCTGCCTGTTTGACTACGGACAGGTTGAGGGGCCTAGGTCCTATGGCAGGTGCCTCCACGCAGAGGTCAGGGTTTGTAGTGTTAAGACTAGCTTGGTCACAGCCCTCTGGGACACTGAGACCCCCTTTTATTCCCTCTAGTGGCTCACACAGTACACCAGAGTTACAGCCCCAATACCCCACATATACACACTGTTCACTCATATAGATACCACTTACCCTCGAGACTGATTCTACAGCACGTCTCTGAAGACCCCCTGTAAAATAAGGTTAAACAACATACACAGCAAACACAATACTGTTTCCATAAGTACCAACACCACAGAAAGTATATAGTATAACAACAACAAATCTGATTTATTTAGGGGGCAGTAACACGGGAGGGGCAAATCGGGTTAATTGGTGGCATTAAATCACAGTACTGTGCACACGTACAGGGGCTGAAAAGTCACACTCTGAGTACCAAGGTTGGGCGGGGGGCTAGCCAGGTCCGTTGCCTGACAGGTGCAGATGGATAGGGCCCTGTAGAAGAAAATATATGCACAACACCCAGTTGTAATCCAGAGCCGGATGGCTCAGTCCATGAAGCAGTGAAACAACAAGAATTAGATGACACACTTGTGATTGAAAACAGGCTGCAGGGAAATACCCTGACTTGTACTCACAATACCCAAGCTGAAAACCGGATGGTGGATGTTCTTCTGGATTGCCAGAACAACAAGGTATGTGGACAAAGTCCTTGTGACTGGACCCCACTGCAGTTGATAGCAAACGGATTTAGTCCGAGACAAGCTGGGGTTTGCTTCCAGCTTCAACACACAACACTGGGGATTGGAAATAGCGATTCCCCAGAAGCACTACGCACATTCATATGTAAAAGGAAAGTACTATACCAGGGAGACTGCTCCTCGATCCCGATCGCAATTACTGGGAAATACCCGGGAGCACACATAGCAGTTTCATTTCCTGACAGACCGAGCGCGATTCAGCAATTTCTCCAGTCTTCTACAGGGTGAGCCTGGTTTCCACACTTCTAGTGCTTTTTTCTCCTCACAACTCGGATTCAGTCCAAACTGGCACTCACAAAGGCTGCAGACTGAAACTCAAGGCCTCAGACGCGCCTCCCGCGCAAAACTATACACTGCAGAAGCACAGAGCTCCTTCTCTCTTCACAGTCACAACTAATCTAAACTTTCCAGTCACAGAGCAGGGCATTTCCTTTAGCTCCACACCATTCTGTTGGCTGGTTCGGCTGTCACTCACAATAAGACTCCCTCTGTTGATAGAAAAAGGTGCCAAGGTTAAAACTACATTTCCCAGAGTCACTACCCATACAGTCCCCTTGTGGCTGGCTCAAAATTGAGAGTCCAAGTTCCGATTCGTCCACAGGCTCCATTTTAGGGTCTCCCTATCATCCTGATTGGTCCAAGTCAGCTACTCGGGAGCAAAATGAAAGAGTTACACTGAAACAGTTTGTGCCGAAATGAAGACAGGTTAGACAAACTACATTTTCTCAGTCACTCTAAATGATTTCTGGCAAACAGTTATAGCTTTCAACAAGGCTCCCTCTGCACGTGTAGAAACGGCAGAAATGGAGCGAATTGACAGCAGCTCAAGGGATTTGAGCATTAAATACACAGTCCCCCATACAACTAATTAAGTCTGCAAGCAGACAGCTCTTAAAGAGACAGTACATGGAGGCTCAAATAGCACTCACTTGGAACCACATTTAAACAGCTCAGATGCCGAACACCGCCCAGACTTGGAGCATTCAGGCAAGCTCCTGGAAGACTTTTGGGAACCCCCATTTGCAGGGGGGTTACATTAGATTTTAAAAGCAGCCAACCATTACCTTTTATACTCGATGTACTTTTTTCTTTTCCCATTGTTCAGTTACAAGATTGTTTACTTGATGGTAGTACAGTAGGTATAATGTGTGGAACAGCACTCTGCCTGGCAGCTGACACATCTGGCTCTATTGCCCCCAATTACATCATCAGTACTGTGACCTCGGTGACTGTGACATCACTGCTGCTTAGGAACAGCCACTCAGGATCTACCAGGTCAGTCAGCTGTGATGTCACAGTCAGTGAGATCACCATACCTCTCAACTGTCCCTGATTTTCAGGGATGTCCCTAATTTTGCCTCTAAATTTTACTCTTTCCCTCCTAAAATGTGTGTTTCTGTGGCTAAACAGTGGGAATATTAAGCACAAAATAATATCAAGCATTAAAGTTACAGATCTGTTTTTCTTTAGAAAATGCATTTTGCACTAAGCCCCATATTCTACTAGTTTTCTGGGTGGATATCTCTAATTCTAAAGATGTGTCCCTGATTTTGGTCCTTTGTCCCTGATTTTTTTTAAGCCTTGTCTCTGATTTATGAGGCAGGAGGTTGAGAGGTATGGAGATCACAACGCTGATGATGTAGTGGGGGTGATAAAGACAGACTTGTCAGCTGCAGGCTAAGAGCTGTTCCACACATACAGCACACTATTATCACATAGAATTACTTTCTAATGAGCAAAAGGAAAAAGAAAAATGCTTCAGAAATAAAAAGCTACAACTGACTACTTCTTAATATTTGTATTATTTTCCTGTCTGCCTGTGTTGTCTCCACTGGCTCTTGAACATACACAAGGAGCATTGCAAAATGGGCAGAAAGAATGCTGGTTCCTGCTTGGTCAAGACATCCTTTCAGCTGGGCCATTATCCCAGCAGAATGGCCCATTGCTGAAATAACACAAGACAGGATGTGCAGTTATTGTGCAACAACTGCACGCCCATCAGACTGTGAGGCACAAGGCATGACATTTTGTTGAAATATACTTCCATTTTAACTTGGAAGACTTAAAATAGTCCCTATGCTAGTAATGGGAAGGGGAAGGGGTAGCTAAAAACAATAAATTCTCACTCCAGGAGGCCTTTAGCATCAGTAACAATAGCAGTAAGTTGACCAGGTTAAACTGCCTTGGAGGTGGATCTATGAATATTCATTAAAATGGAGTGGCCAATCAGAATCAATTAGGAAGTTGTGCTGAGTGCAGAGAGCCCACAGGGCTTCAGAATTTTTTGTCCGACTGAGAAACCCTGCCTCTGAGGTGCTCTTTCTCATTCTTGAGAAACACACTTTTTGTGCTGAGTTTGTAAGTATTTTAAATTTAATTTTCATTTTAAGGGTTTTTTTAGTGGTTCCTTGCTGGTTCCCACGAACCACACTTTCCCTTTTTTTCCTCCGTTCTTTTGAACTTTTCTGAGGTAAAAATATACCACGTTTTGAGTATTTTGATGGTTTTCAAGGTCTTTTAAATAGAGGCTCCTTTATTTTACAGGGGACCGTTATTTTTTTCTGTATTTCTACTGAGTTTTATTTTAAATCACAGTTCTTTACTACTCGGGAGCTGACTGCATTTACAGTTTTTCTATTTTGGAAATCGATGTTTTTCAGCTTTCTGACACATTGTTATGTCAGAAAAGCAAAAAAGGAGGACTGAACCCACAGGTTTAAAAAATTGTATTAAGTGTGGTGTGTTTACAGTGCTTGGGTCCAGAACATTTTTGCTCTAAATTCTGCTCAAAAATTATTAAAAAGAGGGCCAAAAGACTAGAAGAGATGGCCTGTAATAATGGTTCTCCTGTTAAGGAGGGGTCCACTGCCCTGCAATAAAAATGGTGACATGACAAAAAAGAGAAATGGTGAACGGACCACTGAGACTGTTCCAGCAAACAAATTATGTAAAGACAAGCATCACTGCCCCTCCTGTGTCAAGGCAAGGCGAGATGCCAGTGGCAAAAAAAGCATAAAGACAAAAAAAAAGAATAGAGAGCGTCAGTCACCCAACCACTGAGGTCTCTGACCCTAATAAAGATTTTCCCCCTATAAAAGAAATGGCAAAGGCATGGCACCTGTATCAAACTTTACAGGGTATGGGGAGCTTTTTCTCTGCTCCCTCTACTCCTGTTAACCCTAGCAGCTCTGTCCCAACCTTTGGGACATCCTGCTACTACATTCAGGGGGATGATGATAATGATTAAGATAACAATGGGGACCAGCCTCTGGTGCCATACATTTTGCCTGACCCATGCTTTGGTACCTCTCCAGATGGTCAGGAGGACCTTTCCTCCCTCCTGACCTTCTTACAGCACATGGTGGACACCCTGAACCTCCCTACTTAGGAGTCCACCGAGGATGATGATGATGAAGAGGATGAAGACTATAAAAATATAAGTCTTCCTCGTTCAAAAAAAAGATTGTGCTTCCTATATACAAATCCCTCAATAAATCCACTATGGAGCTCCTGCGGGCCCCTACTTCCCTGTCAGTAGTGGATAGAAAATATCCTCTGGCTAAAAATGAGGCTGATTTTCCTTATACTCATCCTAGCCACAAAGGGTGGTTCAGGCCGCAGCCTGTGATAAGGCTAAATTCCATCTCACCTCTATGTCTCCTGAAAAGGAGTCACGAAAATTAAATGCTACAGCTAAAAAAATCTTATGCCACAGCCTCTTACTTAGCATACTCTGCTAAGTACCAGAAGGCTCTTTGGAGTTCTGTCCAGGCTATTCTGTCACACAAATCTGACAGGATGTTCCAGGACATTGCTGAAACAGTGAAATCTGGTCTGGAAGCCACCAGATACCAGTTTCACATGGCTGCAGACACTAATGACACAGCAACAAGGCTCATGGCTGAGGCTGTCTCTCTCAGACGTTTTGCCTGGCTATGAACAACTAATTTATCACAGCACACCCAGTCCAAAGCTATGGCCTTCCCCTGTGAAAATAATTATCTTTTCGGAGACAGTACTGAGGCATACATGAACAAGCATTTGTCAATGCCGAATGTTTGCTTGCTGGCATTGGCAGTGGTAGTGTAGAAGTTACAGAGCTGCGTAATAGTAATGGCAGTGAAGTACTGAACTGAAGCCAACCCCACCACCACCCTGCAGAGAGTGACAGGCATTGGGGTGTGCGTTTGGGTCATCAGGCATAACGGCCACGCAATTTCAGTACACCCCACCCTGCAGACACTGGCAAGTGTCACAGTGTTCCTTGGGGTCTTTGGTCCTTATGCGCACCCAATTCCATTAGGAAATACAGAGAGATTGGTGTGATATAGGAGAATGGGGTGTTTTGGGGCGAGGTCCAAGGCATACCTCGATGCTTCTCACTGGCTGCAGGGTGTGGAATGGTATGAGCATTACAGGCAAGAATCCCAAGTCACACCCCTGATGCCTGTCATTCTCTACAGGGTTGGGCGTTGAGATCGGAAACCCTAATACCTCAGGCATTCGTTGGTATTCTCACTCCAAATGTTCAACATGGTTTTTTTGTGACCCCACCTCATGAACAGGGAGAATATCAGTTTCTTAGCCGAAAGCTGCTTATGCACAGCGACTACGGCATTTAGCACCACAGGTGCAAAAACATTCCGAACAGGATGTAAAAAATGACAGCTGTACTGTTCATGGGGAGGTGTAAAAAATGGCAATGTTGCAAATCTGCAGTAAAATATTTTAAAAGATGGTGAAGTCACTGACATACATAGAAACTGTGCAAGCGACACCCGTAATATAATAATTAGGTTGGGGATTTTTACAGCAGATTGTCAACTCAGGCATTTTGGTGCTTCCGATCATGAACAGTGTCACTGTGATTTTCTTTATCTGTCCTCAACAATGATTTTCCACAGTGACCACGCATCTCTGCTGAAAGTGTGAAACACACTTCGCCATGTTGTGAAAAATGACAGCTGTACTGTAAATAAGGCAGTGTGGAAAATGCCACTGGTGAAAATCTGGACTTAAATTATTACAAAGTCATGAACTTACGAGGGTGCGTGGAAACTGCTTAATGCTCACTGTAACACAGTCATTTTATGGACTTTTTGTCACCAAATTTTCAACATAGCCATTTTAGACCTCTGCTCATGAACAGTGTAACTGTGATTTTCTTAATCTGTCCCAAAACATTGCTACATACCAATAGCACCATTGTGCTACATGTGCAAAACACATTTTGGGCCATATGAAAATGGCAGCTGTACTGTTCATAAGGAAGTGTAATAAAATGGCAATGTTGAAAATCTGGAGTGTAACATTGAAAATTGCGAACTTACTTAGCCGCGAGAACTGCACAACGACGTCAGAAACAGTCATTGTTAGAATTTTTCACCAAATTTTCAACATAGCCATTTTAAGACCTCTGCTCATGAACAGTGTCACTGTGGTTTTCTTAATTTGTCCCGTACATTGGTTTCAAGATACCGACTGCGCCATTGTGCGCCATATGGGCGGAAACACGCTTTGGGTGAGATGTGAAAATGACAGCTGTACTGCTCATAAGAAGGTGTGGTAAAATGGCAATGTTGAAAATCTGGAGTGAAAATATTTAAAATTCGACAACTTACGAAAGTGTGCGAGGAACTGCGCAAAGCACGCCAGAACAAGAAAGTTTGATTTCCACCAAATTTTCAAAATAGGCTTCTGAGAGCCCACTTTATGAACACTGGCAGTGTCGTTTATTAATCGGTCCCGAAAGGTGATTTCAGGCAGTGATCATGTAAATCACCCTTCGGCCCGAATAATGCCATGACAGTGCATCTTTCATGAGAAGGGTCTCAAAAACCCCACGTTGAAAATTTGGTGCAAAAATTCCAAAAAATGCCTGAGATATGCAACAAAGTTGAAAACCCCCTATCTAGCCCATTATACAGCTTACGGCATTTCCTCAGTTCGCGGTCGGCTTTGAAGAGTGCAGACGTGTTCCCGGTCCACCAAGAACGCGCACCGAGGTCCGGAGGTAAGTATGGTGTGGGGTGTGGGGAGGCAGGTGCGCAGTGGGTGGGGCGGGTTGGGGGCCAGGAGACTACGTGGGACCGCTTTTTACAGGTTTTTTTTTGGCATGATTACGTGGACGTTTCCACGCTGGGGTGGGCCTCAGCTGCGGCACAAGGACGCTTGTGGGGGCGCCCAGCTGACAGGGATTGGGCACCTCGAGTTAAAGCATCGATTGCCACGCTGGGTGGCTCCAGCATGGCACCCAGTACCGGGGGTGAGGACAGTGGAGCCGACGATGGGCACCCCCCGTCGGGCTATATTATTGCCACGCTGGGGTGGGCACCAGCGTGGGTTTTGGAAGGCTTGGGGAGCGCAGCACAGCCGATGGGGATTGGGCACCCCTCGTCGGCTATACACTGTGTGTAAGGCGGGTATGCACGCCCATGTGGGGAGCTGCGCATGAGCAGGCTTATATATCTAAAGGCTGCTCACCGCCGAGTCTCTTTGAACTGTATGCCACTGCATTTGGAGCTTGTCATAGACAGCTCCAGCATGCATTGGCTTACAGGCCGCGCCAACACACTGACTGAATTGGAAGAGGGGGTGACACACCTCCGAAATCTCGGATGATGGCACTATGTTTCTTGCACATGCGTGCAAGCAAACATAAAAAGGTGGAGGAGTACAAGTCGTCCTATGAAAGTAATGCAGCCAAGCAGAAAGCCTATACATTTATTTATTTTAGTCTTTGGTAACCGGGTAAGGCCCACTAGTCACAAGTGCCTGTTTTCTGGGGCAACCTGGGAGCACTGGGCGGTTAAGTGATTTGCTCAGAGTCACACAGTATGCAAGTGGAGGTTATGAGAATCAAACTTGGGTCTGGTCTGCTGATGTACCAAGCTCGTTCACACCTCATTCCTCTAACCTCTAGGCTATACTGCCTGCCAAAGAAGTCTCAACCTAGGAGTAATAGAGAGGCAGGGGCTACTTCCCCAGGGTATTGTATCCTATGCCCATGCCTTTGGATTTCTCTTAAATGAGAGGTTATTTCAGGGGAAGAGGCAGGAGGTGTCAGAGGAGACGTGCCATCACTCCTGCCCCTACCACACAGTCTAAGTCCTAACTTCTGCAATCAGGTCACCTCCCCTCCTCCAGTAGGGGGCAGGCTCTCCCAGTACTTCCAAGCTTGGACCCCCATCACCACAGACAGGTGGGTCTTGGAGGTAGTGGAAAAAGGTCTACCCCTACAGTTCAAGCAGTTTCCTGCCCTTCCAGGTCCGGCTCTGTCAAAACCCCTTTCCCCAACAGAAAGATACCTGTTGGAGCTGGAGGTAAAGACGCTATTCAAACAACATGAAGTCTTGCTATAGTATGACAATTGCAGTTTGTCCCACCATTAGAACTGCTCCGGAGTTGAAAGAGTTAACTACCATTCTAAGAATGGAGTTTAGAGCGCGAGCTCGGTTAGAGAAGCTCTGTCTGGATGATTTCAAACTGAAACTGTCAGATTCTTTACTCCGCCTCACTGAACAGTCGCTCCGGAGATTTCTCCTACTGCTCGGTTCATTTCTCGGTTTAAACAGTATTTTCTCGGTTAAATTCAACCGCGAGTATTATTATTTTAACCACAAACCTATCGGTTCAAGCTCTGTCTGTGGTATTGTAAGTAATAGACAGGTTTTTATTTCTGTGTGGAACTTCTAAATGTTTATCGGTTCAGTTTGAACCGATCAGGTTTGTTAAAACTTTAAAGTATAAGCATTTTAAAGCTTTTAGAGTGCGGTTCCTGGTTCTTATCGGTTCTAAAAAAAATGGATTTCATTACGGTTTTTTCCATGACCCGTGACACGGTTGGGAACCGATAAGGGTGTCTTGCCTGGCACTGCCGTTAAAAGGGCAAGTTTGTTGGTTAGGCTGGCATCATGTCTGAGAAACCCAAAAGAAAAACCGGGCCCACTTGGTTTCAACACTGTAGTGTCTGTGGGAAGCCTTTGCTAAGGCTGACCCACACACTACATGTGTTTATTGTCTGGGGTTTGACCACCCTAGTTCAGACTGCTAGATTTGTAAAATTTCCCTGCAGCCACCCTGGATAAGAGAGGTGGCAGGCTCAGGGAGCGAGGCCAAAAGTCCGCTGACCGGATGGCCAGCCGGTTCGGTGCCAGCCGAACCGAGGGGAGTGCCTCTGACCAGGGCTTAGACTCTCGGGTAACGTAAGCTGGCTCTGAGGAGCCAGTTCCAGCAAAGAAAATAAAAAATCAGCAGGTATGAGATCCAAAATTCCTTCTCCAACTGCTGCAGAAATAGCAAAAGCTATACAAATTGTATAGTCACTTTCTCCAGTTCCATCCGAACCGCCACTGTCTGTAAAAGGTCGGTTCGGCCGGTTCCACCGGTTCAAGAATATGATATTGGAGATTTTTATGAACCAGAGGAGGGGGAGGAGGATTATGAACAGTGTGAATGTGACTTTGAGAGTCTGGATGTGCCCATTGAACCGGACATCTCCCCAGACAGACCTTTAGAATCTCCCCTATGCTTTCTGAGTCCCTTCTCATTTTTGTTTTATAAAAGGTTGTTGAAACCCTCCAGCTCCCATTAGAGGAAGCTGTGGATGAGCAAGAGGAACCTGATTTTGTGGAAATGATGGATATCCCAGAGTCTAGGAGATTATCTATCCCTTACATAAGTCTTTTAGGAAGCAAACAATAAAAATTCTAAAAGCCCTAATTCTGTGCCTCCTGTTGACAAAAAGATAGACAGGAGGTACACTTGTCAGATCCTGATACAGACTTTCTTCACAGCAGTGCAGTCATGTTAGTAGTTCAGGCTGCAGCCTGTGAAGTTAACATTCCCTGGCTTCACATCCTCCTGACAAGGACTCCAGGAAGATTGATGCCATGGCAAAAAAACAATACATGGCAGCGTCCTTGGGACTCAGACAAGCAAATTACATGGCTTATGTAGCAAGATACCAAAAATCTAGATGGGACACTGTAATGGCTTTGGCCAAACAGGCCCCTGGCCAGCTTGCCAAGGAGCTGGAGCAGGCGGCTTCTGATGGTATTGAGGCTTCCAAGGTGCAGTTCCATGCTGCTGTGGATTCTAATGATGTATCCTCTAGAGTCATGGCTACATCTGTGGCCTTTGAGGTTAGCTTGGCTCAGGTGTACTAACTTGTCACAGGATACCCAGACTAAGGCTATGGATTTTCCTGTAGGGGAATTCTCTGTTTGGGGAGCAGACAGAGAATTACATGAAGAAAATGGATGAATCAGAACAACTTATAGGGAGTGCACAAGCCAAGGAGCGTGCAAGCCACTCCTCAGAAGCAGACCCCAGGGGTAGAGGTGGAGGCCTTTCACAGGCCTTTTACCAAACCCAGGCTTCTTCTGCTTATGCTCAGAGGGGTTCTTCAGAGGCAGAAGCAGACGGGGTGCAAGTAGGTCTGCTCCCACCCCTCAGCCTAAAGCCCCTGCCAAACAGGCACCCTGATGGGGTGCCCAGGGCCGGTTCTCCACTACCTGTAAGGGGCAGGCTGGCTTACTTCGTCCAGGACTGGGAGTCTATAACATCAGACAAATGGGTCCTGGAAGTAGTAAGCCAGGGTCTGGCTCTCAGTTTCAAAACATTTCCAAAGATGAGAGCCAGATTTTTTCCACCTGCAAACCCTCTAGACACCTTTACCTTAGAAACAGAAGTCTCAACCCTCTTAGCTCTCAGAGCTGTAGAAAGGGTTTCCCCCCTACACCAGGGCAAGGGTCTGTACTCCAGGTACTTTCTTACCCCAAAAAAGACAGGAGAATGGCGGCCCATTTTAAACCTAAGATATCTGAACAAGCACCTTTTGAAACCAAAGTTCAAAATGGTGACTCTGGCAATGATTTTACTTTCTTAAGGCCAGGGACTGGCTAGCTTCCTGGACCTCAAGGATGCCTATTTCCATGTTCTAATCAGAAGCTCCCACCGAAGTACTCAGATCCGAACTGCCCTCAGGTCATTACCAGTTCAGAGCAATGCCCTTCGGCCTCACCTCTGCCCCAAGGGTATTCACAAAATGTCTGGCAGTAGCAGTTGCTCATTTAAGAAGGCAAGAGATTGCTGTCTTTCCTATCTAGACGACTGGCTCATTGTAGGCCAGTCTCCAGAACAGGTCAAATCACACCTGCAAGTTACCCAGCAGCTGCTCACCCTCTGGGCTTCTTGCTCAATCTTCCAAAGTCAGTTCTGGAACCTGTTCAGGTACTCACCTTCATAGGTGCAGAATTGGACACAAAGCAGGCCAGAGCCTTCCTACCCTTAGAGAGGGTAAGGAACCTGTGGCCCTGGCCTCCTTTCACTCTGCAGGTCTCTCACCAGCAAGGCACTTCTACAGCTCCTAGGGCACATGGCTGCTTCCACAGCTGTAGTGCAAGGAGCAAGATTTCAGATGAGGTACATTCAGTTTCACTTGAGAGCCTTTGGTCTCAGAGAAAAGATCCCCTTTCCAAGTTGATCCCAGTGACTCGAACCCTGATCCAGGCCCTTCAGTGGTGGCAGGATCAGAGCAATTTAAGACTGGGGTCCCCTTCATCCCTCTATCTCATTCCTTGACCCTCACTACGGATGCATCCCTTCTGGGATGGGGAGCTCACATGGGCGACCTCTCCACTCAGGGAGTGTGGTCCCCTCAGGAATCTCTGCTCCACATCAATTTGCTGGAACTCAGAGCTGTCTTTCTAGCACTTCAAGTGTTTTCTGCATCTGTTCAGAACAAAGTGGTACAAGTCAGAACAGACAACACCACCACAATGTGGTACATCAACAAACAAGGGGGCACTCGGTCTTCGGCCTTGTGCACCGAAGCAATGAAGTTGTGGTCTCTGGCTTATTCCCTGAACACTTCCCTCATAGCAGTTCACCTCCTAGGAAAAGACAATGTCCTGGCAGATGCTCTCAGCAGGATTTCCCAGGGCCATCACGAATGGTCACTGGATCCCCAAGTACTGGGGATAGTTTTTGCCAGATGGGGCACCCCTCAGATAGACCTCTTTGCAGCCCCAGACAATCACCAACTTCCACTGCTTTGTTGCAGGCCCCCAGTGATGGGCTCAGTCCCTCTGGATGCCTTTCTCCTGGATTGGGAAGGGAAGTTTCTATATGCTTTTCCTCCCTTCCCTCTCCTATTCAAGGTGCTAGTCAAAATCAGATCCCAGCCTTGCAGGATGATTCTGATTGCTCCAGATTGGGCCAGGCAGCCCTGGTACCCACTCCTTCTGTCCTTAGCAGTCCATCTTCCATTGTGCCTCTCCAGGAGGCACAATCTGTTATCTTGTGCCCAGGGAGGTTTGGTATCCGATCTCAATTCCCCAACCTCAAGGCCTGGCTCTTGAGGAGTTAGAGTTTACTGACCTACACCTTTCTCAAGGTGTTCTCGACATCCTGAAGGCTTCTAGGAAGCCTTCCACTAGGGCCACTTATAATTCTAAATGGAAAAGGTTTACCATCTGGTGCTCGGGGAAGCATATTTCCCCGGAATCTGCTGATTTGCCCATTGTTTTGGACTATATGGCCCATCTTAATTCTTTGGGCCTGAGACCAGCTACCCTGAAAGTTCATTTGGCAGCTGTCTCTGCTTTTATTTCAGCAGGAAAGCTCTCTTCTCTTTCTCTCACCCTGTTTTTTCCAAGTTTTTCAAGGGATTACTTCATACTAATCCACCTTTCAGGGACCCGGCCCCTGCCTGGGATCTTAATGTTTGCATTGCTCAGTTGATGCAACCTCCCTTTGAGCCTCTGTCTTCCGCAGAGCTCAAGTATTTGACTTGGAAATCTGTTTTTCTAGTAGCCATCACTTCTGCCAGGTGCATAAGTGAGTTACAAGCCTTGTCAGTGGAGACTGACTTTATTTCCTTTCACAGGGATAAAGTAGTCCTTAGGACTAACAGAAGTTTTTGCCTAAGGTGGTTTCAGACTTCCATCTTAACCAATCTATCTCCCTTCCAGTGTTCTTTACTGACCATTCCTCCTCTGGTGAGAGGAGGTTGCACAGCTTAGATGTTAAAAGGGCCCTTAGTTACTATATAGAGCGTACCAAGGGTCATAGGTTCGAATCCCTCCAACTTTTTCTCACTTTTGGTGAGGTTGGAAAAGGTAAACCTGCCACCAAGAGATCCATTGCCAGGTGGATTGTCTCTTGTATCCAATTTTGTTATCAAAAACTGGGAAAGGTTCCCCCTTCAGGCCTGAGGGCTCACTCTACGAGAGGTACAGCTGAGTCTATAGCTGCTGCCAGAGACATCCCTATTTTAGAGATATGTCAGGCAGCCACCTGGAAAATGGTACACACTTTCACCAAGCATTACTCCTTGGATATCCAGGCCAGGAGGGATGCTAGATTTGGCACAGCCGTGCTTCAGAGCCTATTTCCTAAGTAGGTTCTGTCCCTCCTCCATGGAGGTACTGCTGTGTATTCTGCAATTGTCATAATATAGCAAGACTTCATGTTGTTTGAAGAAAAAATTACTCACCTTAGTAATGTTGTTTCTTCTAATGGAGTCTTGCTATATTATGACCTCCCCCCCAGCCTGCCCCATCAGAACTTCTACTTGGGTATGGGGTGGGCAGTCCAGTGTGGGCACCGGTTATGCCCATTAGATGTTTTTCACCCCTTTGGGGTGTTGGGGTGTGGTGTTTTATTCTACCTTATTTTATTTTCTGGTTCCCTGACTTGAGTCTTTGTGTTGGGACCAGGAATATGTGTTAATATTTAGGTAGCCAGTTGGCTAGTGTAGGTTACAGCTTCCACACAGAACCTTAGTGAGTTTTTGCTCGAAAAGATCTGACAGTTTCAGTTTGAAATCATCCAGACAGAGCTTCTCTAACCGAGCTCGAGCTCTAAACTCCATTCTTAGAATGGTAGTTAACTCTTTCACCTCCAGGGCAGTTCTAATGGTGGGACAAACTGCAATTGTCATAATATAGCAAGACTCCATTAGAAGAAACAACATTACTAAGGTGAGTAATTTTTTCTTATCAGCCAAAGTGGTGGAGAGGGTTCCTCTTTCACAGCATGGAAAAGGTATCTACTCTAGATACTTCCTGACATTAAAGAAAAACGGGGAGTGGTGACCTATTTTAGACCTCAGATAATCTAAACAGGCACCCACTCAAACCAAAATTCAAGATGATTACCTTTCTAATGGTAATACACTCTCTGTAGAAGGGAGACTGGCTAGCCTCCCTGGATCTCAAGGACGCCTATTTTCACATACCAATAAGGCAATCCCACAGAACGTTTCTGAGGTTCAGGCTACATTCAGGCCATTACCAGTTTGTAGCCATACTCTTTGGCCTCACCTCTGCTCCCAGAGTATTCACAAAGTGCCTGTCTATAGTGGCAGCCCACTTGAGAAAGCAAGGCATCTCAGTCTTTCCATACCTGGACGACTGGCTCACAGTGGTCATGGCCCCTCAGCAAGTCAGAGAGGCTCTAAACCGCACAAGACCAACTCTGTCCTGAGCTGGCCTAGTAGCGCTGTGGGTTGAGGCACTGGATGCCACACCTTGTGCTACGCCGGCGACCTAGGTTCGGGAACAAGCCCAGGTCATCGGGGGGCCACAGGGGAGAGGGAGGATTGAGCATCCATAGACTGCTCTCCTCTCTCTGGAGAGGGATCCAGGGACTGCCCGGTGCAACAGTAGCCCCCGGTGGAAGCCAGAGGGATGTGCACATTTCTGGGCGCAAAGTAGAGGGGCAGAGTTGTGGTGCACGTCTCGAGGCGCCATTGCATGACCAAACACTCGGGGGGTGGGACGAGGGATGTAAAAATGGAAATAAAAACCTCTGAGAGGATAGGCAAAGGAACCACCACCTGTACCACACTCCCAAGGCTGGGCACCTCACTCTCCCTGTCCCTGGCACTCTATACTGTAGATAGAGTGCCCTGGGAGGATAGGGCGGCCCTTCCCCATCGGGGTTCAGAACCGGGGGTGTAGCTGGTTGGAGTGAGGGGAGTAGCTGAGACTGCCACAGAGGGAGGTAGAGAGCAGGTTAGGTGGCTGCCGGAGAGAGAGTTCCTCCTGTAGGGGTGCAGAAACAGAGCGTATATATATATATATATATATATAAAAAGACAAACGCTGTCCTCTCTGGGGTTTCTAATCAACAAAAAGAAATCCCATCTGGAACCCTCTCAGCTCCTCAACTTTATAGGAGCAGGATACTCAGCAGGCAAAAGTCTTTCTTCCTCAGGACAGAATTCATAATTTCCTAACTGCAGCAAATTCTTTTCTGTCAGGCCTGCCATGGCCTGTGAGGCATCTTCTACAGCTCCTGGGCCACATGGCTTCCATGACAGCAGTTGTCCCTGGGGTAAGGTTTCAAATGAGGGACATTCAATATCATTTGCGAGCCCACTGGTCACAAAAGAAGAATTCTCTGTCCAAGCTAGTACCAGTCACAAAAACACTGCTTCAAGCTCTCGACTGCTGGAAGGAAGAGGAAAACCTCTCAGTGGGCATCCCCTTTCAGCTCTTCAGTCAGTGGCAGTTGGATGCCAAAGGAGTCCAAAAGCCACATAAATCTTCTGTAACTCAGAGCTGTGTACCTGGTACTGAAAGCTTTCACCCCTCAGGTCAAGAGACACACTGTTCAGATCAGAACAGACAACACCACTGTTATGTTTTACATAAACAAGCAGGATGGCACGAGGTCTACTGCCCTGTGCGCAGAGGCCATGAGAATCTGGTCCCTGGCTTATTCCCTGGACGTGAGTCTCTCTGCCATACAACTCCCAGGCAAGGACAATACCCTGGCAGATGCTCTGAGCTGCATCAGCCAAGGTCACAATGAATGGCATCCCACCTCAACTACCGACTTCCTTTGTACTGCTGCAGACCCCCAGCAGTGGACACTCTCCTAGCAGATGCACTAGTTTTGAACTGGACAGGGAAGTTTCTGTATGCTTTCACTCAATTTCCCCTGTTACACAGAGTGCTACTGAAGCTCAGGGACCAACCTGCAACCATGATCCTCATAGCTCCAAACTGGCCATGGCAATCCTGGTATCCTCTCCTGCTGGCCATGTCCCACAAGAAGCCAATTCGACTTCCTCTGGCTCACTGTCTCCTCACCCTACCATAAGTAGGGGTGAATTATCCAGACCTGGAATCCCTTCACCTCAAAGCTTGGTTCTTGAGAAGCTAGAATTTCCAGATACACAGTATTCAGAACAAGTTCTGAAAATTCTTCACATGGCTAAAAAGCCAAGCGCAAAGAAAACCTATGCAACTAAATGGAAAAGATTTTCAATTTGGTGCAAAGGAAAGAGAACAGACCCTCTGAAGGCCTTTATCCCTTCCCTTTTGGACTATTTAGTTCATCTGCAATCATCAGGCCTACCTTTCCACTGGGAAAGAAAAGTCTGTCTCTTCTAGGCCCATTTTCAAAAAGTTATTTGAGGGACTCCTTCATTTGCTGCCCCCAATTAGGTAACTTCTTCCCCCTTGGGACCTTAATCTCTGCATTGCTAAGCTCATGGATCCCCCCTTCGAGCCCATGGCTACAGCCCACATTAAGTATGTTACCTGGAAAACAGTATTCATACTGGCTTTCACTTCTGCAAGAAGGATTTCAGAACTGCAAGCACTCTGCACTGAGCCTAACTATATGGTCCTCCATAAGGACAAAGTAGAGCTCAGATTAAATAGAAAAGTCCTTCCCAAGGTGGTCTCTGAGTTCCACCTTAACTAGTCTATTACTCTCCCTGTCATTTTCACTGACAGTTCCACTCCAAGGGAAAGATGGCTTCACAGCCTAGATGTCAGGAGAATTCTGTCCTATTACATGGCGCATACCAAAAGGTCAGAGGCTCCTCTACTCAGTTTTTCCTCTCCTATGGTGAGGAGAGCAAGGGAAAACCACCCAACAAGAGAACTATCTCTCAGTGGATAGTTTCCTGTTTTTAATTCTGTTATGCCAATGCTGGCAAACATCCCCCTCAGGGCCCACTCTACTAGGGGCACTGCTGCCTCTGTGGCAGCTGCAAGGGACATCCCCTTGCTAGAGGTCTGCAAAGCAGCTACCTGGAAGACTATACACACATACATAAATCATTACTGCCTGAATGTATAGTCAAGGTCTGTGCCAGATTTGGCAGGGCGGTCCTGCAGAGCCTCTCCCCTAAGTAGGTTTTGTGCCCACCTCCCGACTGTAATGCTTTGTAGTCTGCTATTTTTACTGATGCTAAAGGACTCCTGAGGTAAGAAGAAAAAATTACTCACCGTAGTAATTCTATTTCTTCCAAGGGGTCCTTTAGCATCAGTAACCTCCCACCCTGCCTCCCCAGGCACCTACGTTAAGAGGGCTCTGCTTCTGTATCTTTTTGCCAGATTTGTTCAGTTTTCTTGGATTGTTTTTAGAGCATGTTAATGGTTAATTATAGTCTTTTTATAGTTCATTCTATTGCATGGTTTTAAAGCCTGTTGGCACAGTCCTTTTAGTCATTGTTCTCCTTCCATCTTTGAAAAAATTCTGAAGCCCTGTGGGCTCTTTGTACTCAGTACATCCTGCTTGATTCTGATTGGCCACTCTATTTTAATGAATATTCATGGCTCCACCTCCAAGGCAGTTCAACCTGGTCAGCTTACTGCTATTGCTACTAATGCTAAAGGACCCCTTGGAAGAAATAGAATTACTACAGTGAGTATTTTTTTTATACTGTACAATGAAAATCATTTGACACTTATTTTCATGAAAATCACAGCACTACCCAATTGGAATTTCAAACCAACCCAAGTATTCTTATTTGAAAAACTGACATGTTTAAAAGTGTTGAACCTGCCAGGTTAGGTAGATCATATGGATTTCTCCTTAAATAGTTTACCATTCCCTAGTTCCAGTACATGTGTTTTCAGGAACTGGATTTTTTTAGAGCAGATTTGGTTTGTCACTACAAATTTACTTGCATCCCCATCATTATATATATATATATATATATATATATATATATATGTGAATTTTCTGTATTCCTCCATGTTAGTGGGACTCACTTACATGGGTGCTCAAATATAGCTTTAGGAGCTTTCTCTTAGCAGCACAGAATGCTGGTAGCATGAGTATTCCAGTGCCTCAGCTCAGGCAATCTTTTGTACTAGTGTGTCTGGGACAGCAGCACCTCTGGGGAGCTGGTCATCTAATCTGCTTTGTAAACTTTACAATTGTTATTATTTTCTTCCTCTCTAAGTAACTCTAGCAGGTATATGGTGCAGAGTCTGCAAATTCAAACCTCGGATGAAATCACCTTGACTACTTTGGGACTATGGAGTACATCACGTAGAAGCCTGTCTAACTCTGAAACTGTGCCATTGTTAGTCCTCCTATCTCTCTTTCCATCTGTCCCTTCATGCACTATTCCCACGTGCCTGTCCCAACCCCTTTTGAACTGTCCCGCTGTTTCAGCCATGATAACCTCTTCCAGAAGTTTGTTTCAGTCTTTCACCACTTTTTCTGTATTTTTCTTTTTTTTTTTAGGAGATGCCGTTGTTAACAGCCTTAAATTTTCATCCAGGTGTTCCTCTACCACATGTAGTTTCGGCTGTGAGAGGAATCTTATTGCGGCACTGGTCTGCATATCAGGCTTCCATGGCACACTGTACAGTGTTCCTTTTGCTGGTGATATGTTGTTCAGGACAAAGTTGGACAAGATACTAAAAGATAGCCACAAGAAGGGCCAGTTGCCCATTTTCAAAAGGGCAGCAGAGCTCCAATAACCCTTTACGGGGAAGGGGTTTTGGATGAACTTGATATAACAGAGATGGCTTTCATTCCTTCAAGGCTATGGAAATCAATAATGTTGAGATCCCTTTGCTGAGTTTAAGTTCTTGCAGAGTAGAAACTCTTCCTGCAGATGCATCCCAACAGTCAGCAGGAAGGGCAGAGCTGCTGCATGAATATTTGTGGGCCTACCTTCTACCTTAGGCTCTTGGGAGCTGACTTCAGAACTTTGTCAGTAGAGGGGGCCAAGCTACCACAGACTTGTGGGTGCTGGAGGTTATTACTCTTGGTTATGCAATATAATTCTCTACTATGCCCTCAAGGAACCTGTTCTTTTGGTCTCCACTATTCAGAAACCCCATGAAAAGAAAATCTGTGGTCCAGACTTTGGATCACCTACTCCAGATTGGAGCAATAGTACTGGCACCCCTTCCAAAGAGGGGGCAGGGATTCTACTTGATGTACTTCATAGTCCCAAAGTAGTCAGGGCGATTTCACCTGATTTTGAATCTGCAGAGTTTGAACAAGTCTGCAAGGCAAACCAAGTTCAAGATGTAGTCCCTCTTGCGAACTATCAGGGCAGTGCAACTGGGGGAATACCTAGCTTAAATCAATCCATCAGATGCCTATCTTCATAGTCTGATCTATCACATTCATCAGATATTTGTGAGGTTTACCATTTTGAATCAGCTTTTTCAGTACCAGGCCCTCCTCTTCAGCCTGGCATTTGCACTAATGGTCTTTATGAAGGTTCTCATAAAAATGGTAGCATCCCTAAGATAAGGAGAGTCATCATATTTACCCTAATCTGGACAATCTCCTGATCAGAGCTTCATTGGAGCAGGCAGCAAGGTCCTCAATAGCCAGGGGATTACAGGTCCTGGAACATCATGGTTGGATAGTCAACAGAGAGAAGAGTTCCCTTGCTGTGTCTCAGGGACTGGAACATCTAGAAGTCTATTTCCAAATGGACCTACAGAGGGTCTTCCTCTCCTCTGCAAGAGTGGACACTCTTTCGTAGGAACTTTCGGCACCTGAGATCTCAGAAGGTGGTGTCTGCTCACTGCTGCCCTAAAACATTAGGTCTGATTTCTGCTTCTTTAGAACTAGCTCAATGAACTTGTTTCAGCATATTAAAAAAAAAAAACACTTACAGTCATGACAAACCACAGAAAGTTAGGAACTTTTGAGTTAAGAGTCAAAAAGACCCTAACTCTGCTCGTTGTGTATAAGCAAGATGGTAGGATTTCATATCTGTGGTGTCTGGATCAGTTACACCTTAGTTCCATGCTGAAACCAACCAACAGCACTATGAAACACCTACTATGCTGCTTACACAGACTAAGTATGCATTTATATGAAGTTGTTTAAATGTACAAAACCATATTAATTAAGCTATATTTGTAAGATACATTTTTACAGTCAACCTTTCTGAAGCTACAAAAGTAAATCTTTAGAAAAAAAATATTTTTTTATTCTAAACACAGGTGACATCATGTTTGACATTTAAGAAGACAGGCACAAGGACATTATGTTAATGGTCTATTAATCATCCTCTACAGGCATAATATCGCACAATGCATAACTGAGTGCCATGTGTCTCTAGACGGTGCTTACCTTATCATTAACGTAACCCCTGAGGTTGCTTTACTGCTATTTTAATAAACAAAATGTTAAGTACCTTTCTTGGAATGTGATTAGGGCTCTAAATGTATGTTAACCAAAGATTATTATAAAGCTTATAGAATGCTTTCAGCTAATCAGAAAGCTCTATTTCTCAGACCCATTTTACAATTCAAAAAAACTAGTGTTTATATGTGTTGTTATGTCTCTTGCAGCCACTTGCAGTATAAGCTTAGTTTCTCATGTGAGTAGAGAAATAGCCAAGTGAAATTGAAGTGAAGCCTCTCATACTACGGTGAATGGCTGCTAAAGACATTTTAATAAGTAATATGGTATCACACATTGTGCATTTTTGTGGAATAATTGCACACCTCAGAAAATTAAGCAGAAGATAATTCTGAATGCCTTACACACCCAAGAAGTGCCACTATCTGACAGTTAATGTCCTACTGCATTTATAAAATGATTCCCTTAGTTTTTAATTTTCCAGCTGAGTAATGAGGTTTAAAAAGGCAAGCATTTCTGACCTGCATTATAAATGGATTAACTCATGACAGAGCATGGGTTTACTGAGCATTAATCCATGCCTGGGGGGAAGGTTGTGAGGCACAAGGCTGCAGTCTGGGTGACTTTGACCACCCAGGCGTGGATTAATGTTCAATAAACCCATGCTCTGGAGTGGGTTAATCCACTTATAAAATGTCCAACTTTATTTTAAAGGTTTACCTAAATAAATATTAAAAAAAAACACTGTTTATGTGCATTTGTAATAAAATACTTCCTCCACATAATGGGTTTGTCCTTCTGAGGGTTCCGTAGTTGTAGTTCTCCACTAGGTGGATTTGTCCTAATGAGGATGCTGTAGTTGTAGTTTTTTATATGTTTCTCTGGTGGAGTGATCTGAAAAGGTCACTTTACATTGCTGTCACTCAGGATTCTATAGTGTGGCAAGGCAACTGTGGGTTTGCAGGTGACTAATCCATGGTCAGGTGACCTGTTCTGACAAATCAGAATACAGGATTTTCGGCATCCATTTTATAAGGTGAAATAATTCTCATTGATCATAGGTATCATAGGTGATTACAGAGCAGAGAAGACAGAGATGTCCATTTAGCTCACCTTGTATTTAAAAGTACCCTTTGATTTTTTTGTTTGTACAGTAGGTGTCAAACTTTCCCTTGAACTCATTCATAATCATGCTACCCACTACCTCTTATGGCAAGGAATTCCAAATAACAACCACTCTCTGGTTAAACCAAAATTTCCTTTTCCTGGTGTGGCATAGTTCACTTTTAAGTTGCAGTGTACATGTGAGTGTGTTTTATAACTAGAGGGACTTATTTGTAGACCTGATTGGTCCCATAGATCATTATTGGTCAGGGCACAAAATATTAGGCGCATACCCCCATGTAATCTTCTATATTCCAGTGAGAATAGCCCCAATTCCTTTCTTCTCTCCTCATATGGCAGATTTTTGGCTCCACTGATAACCTTAGTGACTCCCATCTGTACCCCCTCCAGGACTCGTGTCTCTCTTTTGGTATTAGGTGGCCAGAACTGTGCACAGTATTCCAAGTGTGGTCTCACAAGTGTGTTGTAGAGTGGCAGTATCACCTCTCGTCTTCTAGTAGTTATGTGTCTCAAAATATGTTAATTACTACTCTAGCTCTTTTAGCTATCAGATGACAGTGATTTTTAAAAGATAAATCATTGGTAATCCTAATACCTAAGTCCCTCTCCTGACTAACTTCTTTTAGTTTAACTCCCCCTTAACTCATATTCTGCCAAGGTATTCCTTTTCCCAAGATGCATGACTACGCATTTATTAATGTTGAACTCTAATGTTGTTTTGTTAGCCCAATCCTCAAGTTCAGATAAGTTATTTTATAGCCTAACACTATCCTCCTGGTTACTGATCACAGTTCTAATTCTTGTGTCGTCTGCAAATTTGGCCATCCATATGTTGTCACCACACTTCATTGAGGCTATATAAATAGCAGTGTCAGTGGCTCAGTAGGTAGCACACTCACCTCTGAGGCCGGGAGATCAGAGGGCTGTGGGTTCAGTTCCCACATCTGGCACTTGGGTTAATATCCCAGTACTGACACTATAGTGCAGCATGAGAGGGGTGCTGCACTTCTGAGGTGCCGTCTTTCGGATGAGACGTTAAAACTGAGGTCCCATCTGCCTGGATTGGTGGTAGTTCAGGTGGATGTTAAAGATCCCATGGCACTTATCGAAAAGAGTAGGGAAGTTTCCCTGGTGTCCTGGCCAAATTTCCCTCATTCACTATAAATACCACCAACAGCTTAATCTGGCTCAAAGTTAGTTGGCATTCATCTGTATCCCCCTCCCCCGGGTCGTTCCTGAAAATAGGCAGGATTTGTCTAGTGCACTTACCTGGTCAACAAAAACTAACTAAATAAATAAAAATCTTTAAACAGGGTCGGTCCCAGCACAGACCCCTGCGGAACCCCACTACTCATGGTAACCCAGTCCGTTGATATTCCCTGGATGGTCACTCTTTGCCTCCTATCTTTTAATGATGTGGTAACCCAGTTTGTTAGATTGATGCAGATACCCATCTGTGCTAGGGCATCTATTAGTTCCCTGTGTGAAACCTTATCAAATGCCTTGATAAGTACCAACATGATCACATCCACTGCAGTCCCCTGCTCGATTTTCTTACTCACATTAATATAGAATGCCAAGAAGTTAGTCTGGCATGCTCTCCCTTTTGTGAATCCATGCTGTGTATTGTTAGTCATACCTTCTTTAATCATAAAGTCTTCAATATGATCCCTAATTTATATCCTCCAAGACCTTGCCCACCACAGAGGTCAAACTCTCCGGCCTATAGTTTTTCGCCTTCTCTCTATTGCCTCCCTTATAAATAGGAACCACTATTGCTAGCCTGCACACCTCAACTACCTTAGCAGTGTCCAATGATTCCTGAAAGATATTTGCTAAGGGTTCTGCTAGTTCACTGGCCAGTTCTTCACAAACCCTAGGATATAGGCCATCAGGCCCTGGAGACTTATTCTGGTCTAACTTCCTCAGTCTATCCAGTACATCCCTAGCTGTTGCTTGTATTTGCTTGTCACCTGAACTTCCCCTGCCCTGCACTGTGCTGTGCTGTCTGTTTTGCTATTAAATACAGAACTAAAGTATTTATTTTGTATAGGTGCAATTTCTTTAGGTTCGGTTATAGTGGTACCATCTTCATCCTTTATTGCTCCAACTCCAGATATTCACCCTCATTGCTGATTTATATAAGCATAAAAGGATTTATAATTATCTTTGACTGGTTGCTAATTTTAATTCATAAGATTTTTTGACCTGTCTAATAATTTTCTTATATTTTTTTTAAGAGTGTCCTTGTATTTCTTCCAGTCTCTACTATTCCCACTATTCTTTGCTTTTATATACAATTTCCTTTTTTTTTTGTTAAGTGTCAACTTTATTTTTTTATTCAATCAAGGTGGTATTTTCTTTTCAGTTTTATATTTCTTAATGATTGGCACATGTCTCTTAACTAAACAATTTATTTTATGTATTAATTGGTTCCATTTATTTTCTAATGTTTTGTTTAGAAAATCTTTCCTCCAGTTCCAGCTCACCTCCTTCCTGATTGTTAAAAAAATCTGCCTTGCCATATTGTTTGATTTCTATACTACCCTTGTCTTTGTCTGTTGTCTTCATCACCTCAAACTGTACTATGGTGTGATCCCTATTTCCCAAAGGGACTGTGGCCATAAAGTTGTAAACTTCGTCCTCCATATTACTTAACACCAAATCAAGAATATTCTCCCCCGTGGGTGCTTTTACATGCTGTTCTAAACCTATTTTATGTGTAATATATACAAAGTTTTCCTCCATCAAGCAAGTTGCTTTCTGTAATTGCCAGTCTATTCCAGGCATGTTAAAATCACCCAAGATTATTATATTTTTGTCTGGGTTTATCTTAGCCATCTGCTGGAATAATAGTTTGTCATACTCCTTTAACTGTGATGGTGGCGCCTTAAATGGTACCTAGTATAATTTTCTTGGAATGTTTAGAATAGAGCTTAATCCAAACTTGCTCAAGATTATCTAGTAAAACCTCCATTAACTCTGATCTGCATGAGTCTGCCACATAGACTGCAACTCCCCCACCTTTCCTGCTGGGTCCTTCTTTTACAATAGACAGTATACACTGGAATATCTCTATAGTGTATGGTGGAATGCTGTTCCGCATGGAAATCCATGCCTGGAACAGCATTGTTGTGCTGCTCTCGGTACGTCATGATCTTGTTGTGCTGCATTGAGTATGCCACCGGTGCAGCACAACAAGATTGAATGCATTTGCGCATGCGCAATTGAGCGGCCAACAGCGACGCGGAAGTAAGTGTGCTGGTACAGATGCCGAAGTAAGCTTTATTTTTTCTTCTAAACTTGTTTTGGGGGATGGCAGAGTGCTGATTATGGTTGCCCATACACTATAAAAGGTTGTGCATGAGCAATCATACACAAACAAGGCAGTTGAAAGATCTTGAGGTTTCCATGGTAACGGACCTCTCAAGCTGCGCTCTCGAGGTCTTTGGTTACCACAGAAACCTCTCGATAACAACTGCCTTGTTGTGTATGCTTGCTCATACACAATCCTCTATATTCCAACTGTCTCCCTTGGCCCACCGTGTTTCTGTGATGGCACAGAAACAGATGTGATCACATTTCAGCAATGAGATGTCTTGGTTTTCATACACATTTTAGAAAGAACATGGTATTTCCCAGTGGCCTGATTATCAGTATTTATAAGCATTAAGACATGGCTAGGAATTTGTTTACCATTTGTTAATCTAACCCTAGAGAGGTCGTGAGACATGAAGCATATCCGAATGTCTTAGGTTCCTAGGGTTAGATTAAGATAAGAAACCCAGCCCTAGAAGTACCTTAATTATATTGTTATTCAAGTGTACACTGAGACTGTGTAAGCAAGCTAACAGGGATTTATAGTGCTGTTAGTTGGATTCTGCATAGAATTGAAGTGCCACTGATCCAGGTACCAGAGATATGAAATCCTACCATCTTACACAGCATGTATGGAATTGGGGTCTTTTTCACTCTTAACTTAGCATTTCTTTACTATTTGTGGTTTGTCCATAACCCTAATGCCCTGTTAATAGTTTTTTTTAAAGAATGTCCATATTTAAAAATAAAAAGAAACTTTATGGACAGATAATTCACTACACGACAGTATGCAACTTGGTATTGTTTACAAGGAGTGCAGTGTGCTTATTTGAAATACATTTTAGTGGTGAGAAAGAAACCAGTTCTCTAGCTTGGATATGAACCCAGGGCTGTTCAAAATACCATTCTAATCTGCTACACTACCAGTTGTGTTACCAAGACAGTTGGAAACCTGGTGATCCTGAAGACATAGAAACATAGAAGTTGTCGGCAGATAAGAGCCTTCGGCCCACTGAGTCTGCCCTATCATCCCTAAGAAATGTGCTTCTTCAAATTCTGTTGGTAATAAGTTGTCCCCCTCCCCCGACTACAAGCAGCCCACCTGCCTATCCCAAGCTTTTTTTAAACCTGTAATTATTTCTGCCTCCACAACCTCTGCTGGCAAGCTGTTCCATTTGTCCACCACCCTCTCTGTGAAGAAGTACTTCCTCACATTCCCCCTGAACCTCCCTCCTTCCAGTTTCATCTTGTGCCTCCTTGTCCTTGAGTATCTTTTTCTTTGAAAAAATGTATTCTCCTGCACTTTATTTATCCCTGTGAGGTATTTAAATGCCTCAGTCATATCCCCCCTCTCCCTTCTCCCCACAGAGAATACATATTTAATTCCCTCAGCCTATCCCTGTAGAGTTTGTGATGCAGTCCCTGCACCACTTTGGTTGCCCTCCTCTGAACCGCCTCTAGCCTATGAATGTCCTTTCGTAGACACTCATCATTTTCAATACACTCTTCAGGGAATAATTTTTTTTTAGTTCTTTGATATCCAGGTAGGTCCACTGGGCACAAGGCCCATGTATGGGGGTGACCTGGGAGCTCTGGGGAGGTTAAGTGACTTGCTCTGAGTTTACAGTACGCAAGTGGAGGCTGTGGGAATTAAACCCATGTCTGCTGGATGTACAAAGCTCATTCACAGCTCGGTACCCTAACCTCTAGGCTGTGCTGCTATGTAAACAATAAGACCTGACAGGGTGTGGGGTATTAGTGGATACCCACGCACCCAGGGGCATAATGATGGCTGACTCCACAGGCAGGCCTTACAGGTCTTGGAAGTGTGGGTATCCACCAGTACCCCACACCCTGAGGGGTCTTATTCTGCTTAGAAAATGGGTTGAACAAATTTAAAAAAAAGTCTCCAAAAGATAAAAAAGAAACAAAAAATACAATAAAGTATGATGGTTTGTACCTGTCAGTCATTTGTCTTTATAATCATGCAGTAGAAGGTTTATTGGTTTACCATGGAATATAAGAATTCAGTATTCTATATTCAGTCTGGATTTTTATTTACAAGACTCTTTACATTTGCAGACATAGCCTTCCACACCTTATACTGAGGTTCAAAGTAAGGAGCATAAGGCAGTGGCCCATATAAGATCTTCTTGGACATAAAGTCTCCACCACTCATTTACACTAGTGGGACTATGCCATAGGTGCTAGGACCCGAGCGAGAGCCAAAAATCTTCGGGAGGGCCAGCGCCAGGTTAGGACCGCGCATGTGTAGCACTGTGAGACTGGCTTGCGCCGAGTAGGCTATCCCGGCATCAACCCTCCAGTTGCCTCAGTTCCTTTTTTCCAGCCATCGAGTGTACATCAATACGACATTGCTCGCCCACGTGAGTCAAATCTTCACGTCTGTACGACAGCAGCATAGTCATTCAGTATTTGATTAGTTTTTATTTATTTCAAAAAAATATATATTTTTCAATGAAGAACAGAGAAGTCCTATTCAGCCCGCCTTCCAACAGAGTCAACCATGAACGGGTCTGGTGATGGTAGGTAGACTTTGCTTGAAAGTTGTTTCAGCAGCAGGGCTGGGTGTGGTCCGCTGCCCTCTACAGAGGAGGGGTCTGACTACGGGCAGTCCGGTGCTTGGGAGGAAGGGCAGTCCTCCCGAAAACACAAAAAAAAGTGGGCTCATTCCTGATTTTCGTCATAGACCCGGCACTGCTTGGCCTCGAGTTCTTCTTCATCTCACTGGTCGAAGAAGAAGGGTACCGCTCAAGGTCACCCTCTGGTATGTCTGCATGGAGATTGTCGGTAGCAGGGGACAGGAGGCTGACCCCGGCTCCGTCTAGGTCACCTGCAGCCTCAGTTCCCGGTGGCCATGATCTTCAACTCTGGAGTCCTTCCCCACCCCCTGGGGAGGTTCTCCAGTGAGCAGTTTCATCACTGGGCCGCTCTGATGGAGCAGTGGGTTCGGCGGTTTTCCCAACTTCCCGTGCCTGCGGAACCAACCACGGGGCCTTCGGGCCTGAGGGCTTCAGGCCCGCGGACAGGGTGGTTGGGTCAACCTAGTCGTATGACACCTTTTTGGTGCCGTCGATGCCGTGCCCTTGTGCTTTTCCCCCCTCACATGGCTGCAGCACAGGGGCCAGCACAGGTACTACCTTTTCCTACTCGTTTTCAGGTTTTCAGCCTTGGGTGCCCCAGTGTTGGGGTTGGGGTCTCCAGGCGCTCGCCTGGCACTGGTTGTTTCGCCAACCTTGGCTCCAGCCTTGGCACTGCGATCAATGTCGTGACCAGCGCCATTTTCAGTGCTGGCGCCACCTCAGGTGCCGGGATTTTCGACTCCGATTCAAGGAGCACCTCCTCCTGCTCTCTTTCCTCCTTTTCCTTTCTATACTATCCCTTCTGGGCTAGTAGGAGATAATGTTGAGCCTGATCCTGATCTGCAATTAGCAGACAACTTCGATGAAGATTCATCCTTTGGAGTGGAAAGTAAGCCCTCTACTTCAGCAGAGCCTTTGATCGAGGACCTATCCTTTAAGTCTCTCCTGAAGAATATGAATTCCACCCTTTCTCTCCAGACTTCTGAGGTGGATCCTGAGAAGCTGTTGTGCCTTCAGTATCTGCATGTCCCGGAAATCCCTGTGGAATTGACACCTCCAGTACAACCCTCTTTTGAGACTCTTTCACAGATGGTGTGGGAATAGTCTGGCACTCATTCCTTCTGTGGCTAAGTCCATAGACAGGAAATACGCTCCCTCCAAGGACAGACCAGTCCTGGCCTCTCAAGTCTTTGCGGATGCCATAGTGGTCTTGGCAGAAAATGACAAAGCCGTTCTCCCTCAGGAGTCTATGGCTTGTCCAGTAAATAAAGATTGACACTTTAGGGAAGCGTGTGTTCACTGCTGCTACCCTAGGAATGCATATTACTAGCTACCAGGGCTATTTCTCTCAATATGAGTATACCCTCTGGCACTCGTTAAAAGCCACTGTGGGGGCTCTTCCACAGTCAGATGTTAGTTCAGAGCTTCTCCGGACCATTAGTAGAGGCATTGAGTCCAATAATCAGCAACTTGAGGATGATGTGGACACCTTTGACACTGCTTCAAGAGCAGCAGCAGCTGTGATATGCTCCCAGTGGCACTCATGGTTACAGACTTCGGGGTTCACAAATGATGCTCAACAGGGAGTCATGAATTTTCCGTTTGATGGAGTTTACCTCTCTGGCCCACAAGTGGAGCAAGCTCTAGAGCCCACCAAGAAAACTAGGACTGCTATTAAGACGGCCAGGCCGGCCCCTGCTGCCCCTCAGTGGGGTGGACATCGCCAGCAGTTTCATAACTGTCAGTCCTTTCATGGCAAAGGCAGAGGGGCCTTCAACAAGAACCAAGCCTCCTAGCCACAAAAGAAAATGCAGCAGAAGGCACAGGACCTGAAGACACCTAGTGCCACCCTCTGAAGACTTGGCCCATGTCCCACTTCAGCTGCCCGAGGGGGACTTTTCTTCAACAGTAGGGGGCTGTCTGACTCAGTTTTACAACCAGTGGAAGTCAGTCACCTCAGACAAATGGGTCCTCTGGGTAATTTGCCAAGGTTACTCTCTAAATTTTTTGGATGCCCCTCTGGATCATCCACCCAAATGACAGCCTAAACTGTCTATCACTCAGTCAGACCTCCTCGCTTCCGAGATTCTGGGCCTTCTGAACAACAGGGCAGTAGAAGTGGTTCTGCAGGAAGAACGGGACACAGGTTTCTACTCCCACTACTTCCTAGTTCCAAAGAAAACAGGTGGTATGCGCCCTATTCTAGACCTAAGGAAGCAGAACAAACTCCTCTTCAAAGAGAAATTCAAGATGATATCTCTCAGTACGCTCCTACCTCTGATTCATCAAAACGATTGGCTGGCTACCCTAGACATGCAGGACACCTACCAACATGTTCCTGTGTACCCAAGCCACCACAAGTATTTTCAATTTGTGGCTCTGGGCCAGCACTACCAGTTCAGAGTCCTGCCCTTTGGGCTGTCCTCGGTACCTCAAGTCTTTACAAAGTGCTTTGCAGTACTCGCAGTGCATCTCAGGAAACTTGGAATTCAAGTATTCCCATACCTGGACGACTGGCTCCTAGCAAGCTCCTCAAGACAAGGGACACAGGAAGTGGTGGCCGTGGCTTTCAAGTTCCTCACATCCATGGGAGTTCTGTTGAATCTGGAAAATTCGCAGCTGCAACCATCCCAACAACTCCTCTTCATAGGAGCTCTCCTGGACACCTCCAGGGCAAGGGCCTTCCTTCCAGAAGACAGGAGAAAAGACATTCTCCAGATGACTCGCTTCATCAAGGAGAATGACTCCGTATGAGCTCTCTTGATGCAGTGTATGCGGGGTCTCATGGCGTCATTGGTGTTCACAGTGCCTCTGGCTTGCCTGCACATGAAAACCCCTCAGAGGATGCTCAGTACTCCGTGGTCCCCAACCACACATCCAGAGTCCTTTCACATCAAGGTGATGGAACCCCTAAGGAGGTCATTCGCCTAGTGGACCCAGGAGGACAACCTTCTTCAAGGCTTTCCCTTTGCCCCACTGGAGACACAGATCGCCATCACTACAGATGCATCTCTAATCGGCTGGGGAGCTCATTGTCAAGATCTCCACACCCAGGGTCTGTAGAGTCAGGATGAGCCTCAACTTCACATAAATGTCCTGGAAATGAGAGCTGTCCTGTACACTGTCCGAGCTCTGAAGGATATCCTCTGTCATAAAGTAATTCTCCTTCAGACGGACAGCAAGGCAGTGATGTATTACATTAACAAGCAGGGTGGAGCACACTCTTACCCTCTATGCAGGGACGCTATGAGAGTGTGGAAATGGTGCCTAGAGCATGAAGCCCTGATCTAGGAAGTCTACCTGCCAGGAGTCCAGAATGATCTAGTGGATTGCCTCAGCAGAACGGAGGCGGATCCACACGAGTGGTCTAGACTCAAACGTCATGCAGTCACTCTTCAACGAGTGGGGCACTCCAGACCTGGGCCTTTTTGTGTCCCCACTCAACGCAAAACTGCCTCTATTCTGCTGCAGAAATCCAGAACCTGGTGTTTTCTATCAGGATGCATTCAGACTGCGGTGGACAAGACGTTTTCTTTACGCATTTCCTCCTCTTCCCTTAATTCAGAGGGTGCTGCTCAAGCTGGAGGCATTGGGGGGGAATGATTCTCATCACCCCATACTAGCCTCATCAGATGTGGTTTTCATTAATCAACAGATTATTGGAAGTTCCACCAAGACAACTACCACTTCAAATGGACCTTCTGACCCAAGGCCCAGTGGTCAATCCCAACCTGAGGTCCCTTAATCTCCACGCCTGGTGCCTGAGGAGATAGAAGTAGGTAGATTTAATGTCTCGGACATTCTCCTAGCAGCCTGCAAACTGGCCACTAGGAAAACTTGCACAGCGAAGTGGAAACGATTCTCCATCTGGTGTGCAAAGTCCTCCCTGGACCCCTTTTCTTGCCCATCAAACAAAATTTTAGAGTTTCAGCTAGACCTGTCAAATGCAGGGCTACAATACTCAATGGTGAAAGTACACTTCTGTGCGATTTTGGCTTACCACGAGCCTATCCACAATCTGTCAGTGGCTCAGCTGCCCTTGGTTAAGAGGTTCCTTAAGAGCCAGCCCAGTGGTGCTTAGGGTTGAGGCACTGGATGCCACACCTTGCACCACACCGGTGACCCGGGTTCGGTGATGGACTCGGGGAGCCAGGGGTCAGCAGGGGGAGGGAGAGGATGGAGTGTCCAGAGGACAGCCCTCCTCTCCCAGGGAGGGTTCCAGGGGTTGCTTGGTGTCCGGGTGGCCCCCGATGGAGATTGGGGATATTGCAGAAACACCAAGCCAGACGAGAGGGACGGAGCGTGGCAGATGCCAGCAGTGTAGCTGTGCGTGGGCATCGCATGTTGCGCTCCGTGGGGGCAAGACACAAGCAGAAAAACACCCACTTCCGGGTGAGGTGACGGCATCCGCCAGTGGTCCCGGCCACATGCCCAGTGTCGGCCACTCCTTCCAAAATCTCCCCCTGTGGACTCTTGGTCTGGCGGGGGAGGTCCCCAGGTCCTGATCCTGATGCAGTATGTGGAAGGAGTGGTTCAGGCGGGCGGTGGAGCTGAGGAACTGAGCATGGACTGTCTGAGAGATGCCCGGGTAGGTGGGTGCATAAAGAGATTCACAAAAAAAAAAAAGTTCCTTCAGGATATCCTCCACACTAAGCCACCAGTCTGGAGACCGGCAACTGCTTGGGATATTAACCTTGTGCTAGACATGCTCACTGGTAAACCTTTCAAGCCTCTAGCAATCTGCAAGTTGAAGTTCCTGACGTGGAAGACTTCCTTCCTTGTAGCCATTACTTCCGCTTGCAGAGTGTCCGAAATACATGCCCTGGTCACGGACCCTCCGTATACAGTATTTCACAAGGACAAGGTGGTTCTCAGGACCCACTCTAAATTTCTTCCAAAAGTAGTCTTGGAATTCCACGTGAACCAGCCCTTGGTCCTTCCGACCTACCGGTTGAAATTGTATATACATATTTTTATGACTGATTTTAATAATTGCATTGTTATTGTTTTTGTACAGTGCCCAGAGTCTCTGGAGATGGACGTGTTTATAAATAAAATATCTATCTATCTACTTTGTGAACTTTCAGAATGAAGGGGGATCATACCCTACATTCTCTGGATGTAAAATGAGTTTTGCGGTTCTACATTGATAGAACAAAAGAGATCCACAAATCCAAGCAACTCTTTGTCTCATTCAGCATGGCCCGGCTGGGTCAGCCTGTTGACATCAGATGCATTTCTGCATGGCTGGTAGCATGTCTCTGCCATTGCTGTTCGATGGCACAGGTCAAGCTGGAAGGCAGGGTGTACTACTCCCACTTTACCAGAGCAGTCGTAGCATTTCTGGCAGAAATCCAGAACGTGCCCATTGCAGACATCTGCAGTGCAACTACTTGGAGCTCTGTGCACACCTTTGTGAAGCACCATGCCTTGAATGTCCATGCCAGACAGCATCGATCCTTTGGCAAGACAATCCTTAATGGAATTCTGTCCTGAGTGAGCTCTTTTCTGTCCTGCCGCCCTTCTTGAGGGATTATTTTGGCTCGGTACTCTCCCACTAGTGTGAATGAGTGGTGGAGACTTTATATCCAGGAAGATATGTAAATTACATACCTACCGTAATTCTTGATCTTCTTGGACGAAGTCTCCACCACTCATTCACATGCCCACCCACCATCCGCCGAGCTCACTTGTATTGTTTTTGGTCTTCACTCACTCGTTGACTGGGCTGTGAAGACACTATAGTAGTGACCCTTCTTACACGGGCCATACAGACTATCTTATGTTCAACATACTGTAGGTTAGTTTTGCTAGGTTAGTTTACATTGCACCTCCTCGGTAAAAAAAAGTACTGAGGCGGTTGGAGGGTCGATGCCGGGATAGCCTATATGGTGCGAGCCAGGGTCGTGGCACTACACATGCGCAGTCCTACCCCGGCGCTAGCCCTCCTGAAGATTTTTGGCTCCCGTTTGAGTCCTGGTGCCTCCGGCGTAGTCCCACTAGTGTGAATGAGTGGTGGAGACTTCATCCAAGAAGATCAATAATTACTGTAGGTACGTAATTTACATTTCCTGTCAATCACCCACAATAGGAGAAATTCATACCAGCTAGTATCAGCTTGTCAAGCCTACTTTTGATAGTACTTTTTGATTCAGTAATAACGACCTCTAATGGAAGAGAGTTCCATGGATTCAAAATTCTCTGTGAAAAGAAATACTTTCTTTTTGCCATATTAAATTTCTGGCTTTTTAACTGTGATGGGTGTCCCCTAGTATCTGTTATTGTTTGTTTAAAGTCCATACCCATTTCCAGCATTGAGTATGGGTCATGTAAAATATCCCATGTTAATAATAGGTCTCCCCTCAATCATCTTGTTTCTAGTGACATAAATACAAGTGTACTTAATCTGTCTTTGTATTCCAAACCTCTCATACCATAAATTTGTCTAGTAATTTTCTTCTGTACATTCTCAAGTTGAATTATATCACCTCTCTTCAAAGGGCACCAAATATTTGAGGAATAATCCATGTATGGGCGAATATAAGCTCTATACAATGGAAGTATAATTGAGTGATCTCTTGATCTAATGTTTCTTCTCACAGCCCACCGAATTGTATTAGTTTTACTGACAATCTTAGTTATTTGTTTGCAGTCGTCTTCATATTTCATCACCCAACTATCCAGATGTAAAGATAAATCAGAAACAAGAATCTGAAATACAAGGGGGCCCAGTACTGAGCCCTGCGGCACCCTACTAGACATGGCATCCCAATCCAAAAAATGACCATCAGTCATCACACGCTGTATTCTATTTGTTAACCAGTTTGAAATCCAATTTACATATCAAGGATGGATTTGCAGAGAGCTTAGTTTTGCTGTTAGAGCTCAATGTGAGACTAAACTGAATGCCTTACAAAAGTCCCAAAAAATCACATCACGTGGTATTCTCATATCAAGGTATAAACTTACTGTTTCATAAAAACAGAGGAGATTCGTAGTACAAGATCTTCCCTGAGTAAACCCATGCTGATTCTTATCAAGTTCTCCCAGTACTGCCGTTATCCTGACTTTGATAATTCAACTCTTGTTTGCTACCTTTTTTGAATAGATGAACAACATTAGCCGATGTCCAGTCCTTTGGTATACACCCGCTATTGATGCTACATTCAAACAATAGCTTAAGGGGTAGTGCTAAATGTTTGCTCACAGTTTTAATCATATTTCCAGTTATGCCATCGGGACCAGAGGATGAAATAATATTAATGTTGATTAGGTTATTCTTGATTTCCTTGATAGAGAATACCATTTTTCTTGCTGAACTAATAGCCACTTGATCAGGTTGTGGCAAATTCTCTCTTCTGGGCTGTAATAGCTTTCAGATTGTTGTCTGCATCTTCTTCTTCTTCATCTGGCTGCCACCACCTGGGTCCCCAGGACATCATCTCTTCCCTGTGCAAGGCTGGGGAAGGTCAACACAGTTACACAGTTCAAATCTGGTAGAGGGCTTCTCAGCTGACGAATGCTAGACAGAGTTTTCGCTTTACCAGTGAAAATAATGCAGTTATCTTTGCAAATAAACCACAGTCACTGGTTCAATAATAATACATTATTTACTGCAAAACTCCAGTTTTACAGTACCAGGATATATATATAGTACAAAAGAAAAAAATACACATTTACAGGGAAAAAAAATAAAAGTTTTGAACAACAGATGTCAGAAAGGAAAATCCTTGTACTCTTTCCTAAGATGATATCTTGCTTCCCAGCTAAACTCAGAGAGAACTTGAAACCTCACTCTTTATCTCCCCCACAAGCTAGCTGGAATACAGGCTCTGTTCTTACCATGAAAGTTCCTCAAGGCAAAAGCTGTTAGTTGAATTAACCCTCTGAATTTATAGCCTAAGGCTGAAACCCTCTGACAGGTTATTTTCAAACCCACCATACATTTTAAATTCTGTAACAAGTGTGTGTTCCATTGCTCCAGTCAGCTTAAAATCTATGTGTGTCCAACTAGGTCAGTTCTGCACCCATTTTTTTCATTTAAATGCTCTAATCCCCTTAAAGTATATATATATATGTGTGTGTGTGTGCATGTATGTGTGTCTGTCCACCTCATGCATCTCTGAGATTTGTTACCCTGTGCAGAAGCATCACCTGCTAGCTATGCAGAGTTCTCAGTGTTTTAGTTGGCATGCCAGGCAGAACCACTCTGGTGAGAATATGAAGAACAGAAAATAGTTTCACAGACATAAGCAATTAACTAATCAGTTCACATTTCTGTCAGCATTCCTGTCACATCTCCCCCTCCCCCTCCCCCCAGTGATGAAGGTGTGTCTCTTGTGGGCCACCCTAAAAGACATGGCTGTTCATGCAGAGATTGGGAAGTGTGTAAAAGTATCCAGTCATGCTGTTAATCCTGCCTAGACAGCCCATCCACATTGACATTTTGTTTTCCACTGCTGTGCTGGATGGTCATGTTATATAGGCCTGCAGTACCAAGCTCCAACACAGTAATTTTCTGTTTTGCCCGCTTGATCTATGAAGCCAGATCAGGGGATTATGATCTGTGACCACAGTAAATTCTCACCCATACAGATATGGGGCTGGCAGTATAGCCTAGAGGTTAGAGTAATGAACTGTGAACGAGCTTGGTACATCAAGCAGACCTGGGTTTGATTCCCACAACCTCCACTTGCCTACTGTGTGACTCTGAGCAAGTCACTTTAACCTCCCCAGTGCTCCCAGGTTGCCCCTGAAAACAGGCACTTGTGCCTAGTGGGCCTTACCCGGTTACCAAAGAATTAAATAATTAATAAGATAAGGCTGCAGCTTCTGAAGGGCCCACACTATCCCCAAGCACTTCTTCTCAGTCGTGGCATGTGCCTTCTCCCTCGGCAGCAGCCTCTGGCTGAGATATACTACAGGGTGCTCCTTCCCCCGCCGTTACCTGGCTCAGCACTGCACCCAGCCCATGCTCTGAGCCATCCACGTGAACAATAAACTTAAGACTGTAATTGGGGCTAGCTAGCACAGCCAGCCTACTTAAGGCCTTCTTTAGCTTTTGAAAGGCAGACTCACAGTCCACTGTCCAATGAACCTTCTCAGGCATTTTCTTTTTTTGTTAGGTCTATCAGGGGCTAAGCCATATCACTGTAGTGAGGGACAAACTTTCTGTAGTACTCAGCTGTTCCCAGAAATGCCTTTACCTGTTTTTAATGGTAGGAGAGGGCCAGGCCAGGATGGCATTGACTTTGGCAGGCTGTGGATGAATGAGTCCACTGCCCACGTGGTGTCTGAGGACGGACACTTCTGCCATACTTATCTGGCATTCTTCTGCCTTGACTGTCAGCCCTGCAGCCTTCAACTGGCAGAACACCTCCCGCCACATGCTTGATGTACTTCTCACAGGTCTAGCTGTAAATGGCTATGTCATCCATATACACCAACCCAAAGTCACCTGCCCCTGACAGACTATGATCCACAGGCCGCTGAAAGATTGCAGGTGCATTCTTTATCCCAAATGGCATTACTTTGAACTCATATAAACCAAATGGGGTGACGAAAGCTGACCTTTCTGTGGCTGCAGGGGTTAGAGGTACCTGCCAGTAGCCCTTTATTAAGTCTACTGTGGTCAGGTACTTTGCTTCCCCAGTTGCTCCAAGGTTTCATCTGTTCTGGGCATGGGGTAGGTGCCTGACTCCGTGCATTTGTTAATCTTCCGGCAGTCAACACAAAACTGTGTGGTACCATCTTTTATAGGGATGAGGACCATGGCCAAGGCCTAGGAGATACTGGACTCCTGGATTACTTCAAGTTCCAGCATCTCATTGAGCTCCTCTTTCATGGTCTGCTTAACCTGCTCTGGTACCGTGTAGGGAGACTGTCTCAGTGGCACCTGGGTCCCAGTATCCACATGGTGCTCGGTCAGTGTGGTGTACTCTGGTTTGCCTGTGAACATGTCCCCAAATTCTCTCAACAAACCCCAGGTCTCATGCACCTGTGGTGGTGTCAGCTGATTTGAGAGGGTGAGGCTGTACATGGAGGATCCTGCTCTGGCCTCCCCAAGGAGGTCCACCAGTGGATCAGCCTCTCTTCCCTCTTCTGGGGCACTGCACACAGCGAGGACCATTTCCTCCCTATTGTAGTATGGCTTCATCATGTTAACATGATGTACTTTTTGTCTGCACCTCCTGCCAGGTACTGTAGTTCTATCATGTAATTAACATCAGTCACCTTTCAGACAATGATGAATGGCCCCTTCAAACAACATGAAGTCTTGCTATATTATGACAATTGCAGTTTGTCCCACCATTAGAACTGCCCCGGAGGTGAAAGAGTTAACTACCATTCTAAGAATGGAGTTTAGAGTGCGAGCTCGGTTAGAGAAGCTCTGTCTGGATGATTTCAAACTGAAACTGTCAGATTCTTTACTCCGCCTCACTGAACAGTCGCTCCGGAGATTTCTCCTACTGCTCGGTTCATTTCTCGGTTTAAACAGTATTTTCTCGGTTAAATTCAACCGCGAGTATTATTATTTTAACCGCAAACCGATCGGTTCAAGCTCTGTCTGTGGTATTGTAAGTAATAGACAGGTTTTTATTTCTGTGTGGAACTTGTAAATGTTTATCGGTTCGGTTCGAACCGATCAGGTTGGTTAAAACTTTAAAGTATAAGCATTTTAAAGCTTTTAGAGTGCGGTTCCCGGTTCTTATCGGTTCTAAAAAAACCGGATTTCATTACGGTTTTTTCCACAACCCGTGACACGGTTGGGAACCGATAAAGAATTAATACACCTGGCACTGCCGTTAAAAGACAAGTTTGTTGGTTAGGCTGGCATCATGTCTGAGAAACCCAAAGAAAAACCGGGCCCACTGTTTCAACACTGTAGTGTTCTGTGGGGAAGCCTTTGCCAAGGCTGACCCACACACTACATGTGTTTATTGTCTGGGGTTTGACCACCTCAATTCAGACTGCCAGATTTGTAAAAATTTCCTGCAGCCACCTGGATAAAGAGGTGGGCAGGCTCAGGGAACGAGGCCAAAAAGTCCGCTGACCCGGATGGCCAGCCGGTTGGTGCCAACGACGGAGGATCTCCTCTGACCAGGCCGAGACTTCTCGGCAAGCGTAAAGCTGGCTCTGAGGAGCCAGTTCCAGCAAAGAAAACTGAAAAATCAGCAGGTATGGAGTCCAAAATTCCTTCTCCAACTGCTGCAGAAATAGCAAAAGCTATACAAATTGTACAGTCACTTTCTCCGGTTCCGTCCGAACCGCCACTGTCTGGTAAAAGGTCGGTTCGGCCGGTTCCACCGGTTCAAGAATATGATATTGGAGATTTTTATGATCCAGAGGAGGGGGAGGAGGATTATGAACAGTGTGAATGTGACTTTGAGAGTCTGGATGTGCCCATTGAACCGGACATCTCCCCAGACAGACCTTTAGAATCTCCCCCTATGCTTTCTGAGTCCCCTTCTCATTTTTTGTTTTATAAAAGGTTGCTGAATCCTCCAGCTCCCATTAGAGGAAGCTGTGGATGAGCAAGAGGAACCTGATTTTGTGGAAATGATGGATATCCCAGAGTCTAGGAGATTATCTATCCTTACATAAGTCTTTTAGGAAGCAAACAATAAAATTTAAAAGCCCTAATTCTGTGCCTCCTGTTGACAAAAAGATGGACAGGAGGTACACTTTGTCAGGTCCTGATACAGACTTTCTTTCACAGCAGTGCAGTCATGTTAGTAGTTCAGGCTGCAGCCTGTGATAAAGCTAACATTCCCTGGCTTCACATCCTCCTGACAAGGACTCCAGGAAGATTGATGCCGGGCTAAAAACAATAAATGGCAGCGTCCTTGGGACTCAGACAACAAATTACATGGCTTATGTGGCAAGATACCAAAACTCTAGATGGGACACTGTCATGGCTTTGTCAAACAGGCCCTGGCCAGCTTGCCAAGGAGCTGGAGCAGGTGGCTACTGATGGTATTGAGGCTTCCAGGTGAAGTTCCATGCTGCTGTGGATTCTAATGAGGTATCCTCTAGAGTCATGGCTACATCTGTGGCCTTTCGTAGGTTAGCTTGGCTCAGGTGTACTAACTTGTCACAGGATACCCAGACTAAGGCTATGGATTTTCCTGTGGTGGGGAATTCTCTGTTTGGGGAGCAGACAGAGAATTACATGAAGAAAATGGATGAATACAGAACAACTTATAGGAGTGCACAAGCCAAGGAGCGGCAAGCCACTCCTCAGAAGCAGACCCCCAGGGGTAGAGGTAGGCCCTTTCACAGGCCTTTTTACCAAACCCAGGCTTCTTCTGCTTATGCTCAGAGGGGGTTCTTCAGAGGCAGAGGCAGACGGGGTGCAAGTAGGTCTGCTCCCACCCCTCAGCCTAAAGCCCCTGCCAAACAGGCACCCTGATGGGGTGCCCAGGGCCGTTCCTCCACTACCTGTAGGGGCAGGCTGGCTTACTTCAGTCAGGACTGGAAGTCTATAACATCAGACAAATGGGTCCTGGAAGTAGTAAGCCAGGGTCTGGTTCTCAGTTTCAAAACATTTCCAAAGATGAGAGCTAGATTTTTCCACCTGCAAACCTTCTAGAGACCTTTACCTTAGAAACAGAAGTCTCAACCTCCTAGCTCTCAGAGCTGTAGAAAGGGTTTCCTCTACACCAGGGCAAGGGTCTGTACTCCAGGTACTTCCTTACCCCAAAAAGACAGGAGAATGGCGGCCCATTTTAGACCTAAGATATCTGAACAAGCACCTTTGAAACCAAAGTTCAAAATGGTGACTCTGGCAATGATTTTACCTTCTCTAAGGCCAGGGACTGGCTAGCTTCCTGGACCTCAAGGATGCCTATTTCCATGTTCTAATCAGAAGCTCCCACCGAAAGTACTCTCAGATTCGAACTGCCTCAGGTCATTACCAGTTCAGAGCAATGCCCTTCTGCCCCACCTCTGCCCCAAGGGTATTCACAAAATGTCTGGCAGTAGCAGTTGCTCATTTAAGAAGGCAAGGGATTGCTGTCTTTCCCTATCTGGACGACTGGCTCATTGTAGGCCAGTCTCCAGAACAGGTCAAATCACACCTGCAAGTTACCCAGCAGCTGCTCACCTCTCTGGGCTTCTTGCTCAATCTTCCAAAGTCAGTTCTGGAACCTGTTCAGCTACTCACCTTCATAGGTGCAGAATTGGACACAATGCAGGCCAGAGCCTTTCCTACCCTTAGAGGGTAAGGAACCTGGTGGCCCTGGCCTCTCTTTCACTCTGCAGTTCTCTCACCAGCAAGGCACTTCTTACAGCTCCTAGGGCACATGGCTGCTTCCACAGCTGTAGTGCAAGGAGCAAGATTTCAGATGAGGGACATTCAGTTTCACTTGAGAGCCTTATGGTCTCAGAGAAGAGATCCCCTTTCCAAGTTGATCCCAGTGACTCGAACCCTGATCCAGGCCCTTCAGTGGTGGCAGTATCAGAGCAGTTTAAGACTGGGGGTCCCCTTCATCCCTCTATCTCATTCCTTGACCCTCACTACGGATGCATCCCTTCTGGGATGGGGAGCTCACATGGGCGACCTCTCCACTCAGGGAGTGTGGTCCCCTCAGGAATCTCTGCTCCACATCAATTTGCTGGAACTCAGAGCTGTCTTTCTAGCACTTCAAGTGTTTTCTGCATCTGTTAGAACAAAGTGGTACAAGTCAGAACAGACAACGCCACCACAATGTGGAACATCAACAAACAAGGGGGCACTCGGTCTTCGGCCTTGTGCACCGAAGCAATGAAGTTGTGGTCTCTGGCTTATTCCCTGAACACTTCCCTCATAGCAGTTCACCTCCCAGGAAAGGACAATGTCCTGGCAGATGCTCTCAGCAGGATTTCCCAGGGCCATCACGAATGATCACTGCATCCCCAAGTACTGGGGATAGTTTTTGCCAGATGGGGCACCCCTCAGATAGACCTCTTTGCAGCCCCAGACAATCACCAACTTCCACTGTTTTGTTGCAGGCCCCCAGTGATGGGCTCAGTCCCTCTGGATGCCTTTCTCCTGGATTGGGAAGGGAAGTTTCTATATGCTTTTCCTCCTTTCCTCTCCTATTCAAGGTGCTAGTCAAAATCAGATCCCAGCCTTGCAGGATGATTCTGATTGCTCCAGATTGGGCCAGGCAGCCCTGGTACCCACTCCTTCTGTCCTTAGCAGTCGTTCTTCCACTGTGCCTCCCCAGGAGGCACAATCTGTTATCTTGTGCCCAGGGGAGGGTTTGGTATCCGAATCTCAACTCCCTCAACCTCAAGGCCTGGCTCTTGAGGAGTTAGAGTTTGCTGACCTACACCTTTCTCAAGGTGTTCTCGACATCCTGAAGGCTTCTAGGAAGCCTTCCATTAGGGCCACTTATAATTCTAAATGGAAAAGGTTTTCCATCTGGTGCTCGGGGAAGTATATTTCCCCGGAATCTGCTGATTTGCCCATTGTTTTGGACTATATGGCCCATCTTAATTCTTTGGACCTGAGACCAGCTACCCTGAAAGTTCATTTGGCAGCTGTCTCTGCTTTTATTTCAGCAGGAAAGCTCTCTTCTCTTTCCTCTCACTCTGTTTTTGCCAAGTTTTTCAAGGGATTACTTCATACTAATCCACCTTTCAGGGACCGGCCCTGCCTGGGATCTTAATGTTTGCATTGCTCAGTTGATGCAACCTCCCTTTGAACCTCTGTCTCGCAAGAGCTCAAGTGATTTGACTTAGAAAACTGTTTTTCTAGTAGCCATCACTTCTGCCAGGCGCATAAGTGAGTTACAAGCCTTGTCAGTGGAGACTGACTTTATTTCCTTTCACAGGGATAAAGTAGTCCTTAGGACTAACAGGAAGTTTTTGCCTAAGGTGGTTTCAGACTTCCATCTTAACCAATCTATCTCCCTTCCAGTGTTCTTTACTGACCATTCCTCCTCTGGTGAGAGGAGGTTGCACAGTTTAGATGTTAAGAGGGCCTTAGTTACTATATAGAGCGCATCAAGGGTCATAGGTCTGAATCCTCCAACTTTTTCTCACTTTTGGTGAGGTTGGAAAAGGTAAACCTGCCACCAAGAGATCCATTGCCAGGTGGATTGTCTCTTGTATCCAATTTTGTTATCAAAAACTGGGAAAGGTTCCCCCTTCAGGCCTGAGGGCTCACTCTACCAGAGGTACAGCTGTGTCTATAGCTGCTGCCAGAGACATCCCTATTTTAGAGATATGTCAAGCAGCCACCTGGAAAACGGTACACACTTTCACCAAGCATTACTCCTTGGATATCCAGGCCAGGAGGGATGCTAGATTTGGCACAGCCGTGCTTCAGAGCCTATTTCCTAAGTAGGTTCTGTCCCTCCTCCATGGAGGTACTGCTGTGTATTCTGCAGTTGTCATAATATAGCAAGACTTCATGTTGTTTGAAGAAAAAATTACTCACCTTAGTAATGTTGTTTCTTCTAATGGAGTCTTGCTATATTATGACCTCCCCCCCAGCCTGCCCCTATCAGAACTTCTACTTGGGTATGGGGTGGGTAGTCCAGTGTGGGCACCGGTTATGCCCATTAGATGTTTTTCACCCCTTTGGGGTGTTGGGGTGTGGTGTTTTATTCTACCTTATGTTATTTTCTGGTTCCCTGACTTGAGTCTTTGTGTCGGGACCAGGAATATGTGTTAATATTTAGGTAGCCAGTTGGCTAGTGTAGGTTACAGCTTCCACACAGAACCTTAGTGAGTTTTTTGCTCGTAAAGATCTGACAGTTTCAGTTTGAAATCATCCAGACAGAGCTTCTCTAACCGAGCTCAGGGCTCTAAACTCCATTCTTAGAATGGTAGTTAACTCTTTCACCTCCGGGGCAGTTCTAATGGTGGGACAAACTGCAATTGTCATAATATAGCAAGACTCCATTAGAAGAAACAACATTACTAAGGTGAGTAATTTTTTCTTCATGTATATACTGTTATTACCTATCTGTGTTTGTACTTTAAGTGTTTATGTCACAGGACCGCCTTGTGAATGAGTTTTCCTGCAATAAACTTGAACTTGAACTTCTCGGTCATTGATTTCTTCCGTGCCTATCTCTGAGCCAGTGGACGATGATGATTATCGCCCTGACTTCTTGCTACTCGACAAGGAGGATGAGGGTGTTGGGGCCCAGACCCCCTCTAGCATCTCTGCTGTTTCCTCACCAGGGAAGGACTCCTCCAAATACAACTCACTCCTCCCCCGATGACCCCTCCTTCATAGTAGTGATGTGACAACTGCAGTCGGCTATGGGGTTTGCTGCTATGGAGCAGGACATTACTCAGAGGAACCTGACATATTGCCTGGACCTGCCAGATTCTCCTACCCTCATTATTCCTCCTGTGATCAATGCATATGAGGATGCCACCATGGCTGATTGGTACAGGCCTAACTTGATCCTCCCTATGCCCAGAAATGCAGACAAACTGTATCAGGCACCCTCTGGGAAGCCCTTTTTTGCAGGCTCCCACAGATGGAATCTGTGGTGATCAGTGCAGCTGATGACAGATGTAAGAGGCCCCCACACCTTATTTCTCTTCCCCCGGACAAGGAATCCCAGAAGTTGGACCTTATGGGCAAGAGGGTATTTGCCTCCTCTACTTTGGCCATAGGGATTATCAGTTACATTGGCCATATGCTCAGATTCCAGTTTGACCTCTGAAAAGGGGCCAGGTCTGCAGTCCAGTCACTTCCAGAGGGCCCTCAAAAACTGGAGGTGCTCAAGACCCTCCAGACGGGTGTGGATGTGGGCAAGCACCTCTTGCAGGTTGCCCATGATGCCCTAGATGCCTCTGCCAGGGCCTCTGTGGTGGGAGTTTGCCTAAGGAGGTACTCCTGGCTCACAGTGTCTGGTTTTGCCTCTGACATCCAGCAGTCCATCCTGAATGCTCCCTTCAGGGGCTACAAGCTCTTAAGGGTGGACTTGCAGGATATTCTCAATGACCTGCAGGCCTCAGGGAGAATTCTGTGGTCTGTTCACTCCTTCTGCGACACCCACCAGAAGAGTGTGCAGTGAGTGCCCTTTTGGTGTGCCACCCATCGTCCCAGGTCTGGCACCAGACAGCCCAGCAAGCGGAAAGCTGCCATAGCCTTGCCTACCCCCTGCTCCACCACAGGAAAGTCCTCAAGAGGTGGAGCGGTGAGCCCAGCCACGACTTCAGCCTCAGCCTGACTTCTTGCCCAACCCCCTCCATCTGGTTCCTCAGGATGTGGTGGTGGGGGATCATTTCTTCCTCCAGCTGGATGGGTGGCAGGAGATCTCAACCATTGCCTGGGTGCTGTAACTCATAGAACAAGGACAAGCCCTAGAAGTTGTGGAGATGCCTCCAGGGCCTTCCACTTACCCTCCAGACCACATAGCTGTGTTGCTGGAGGAGATCCAGACACTGCAGTGAAAAAGAGCCATAGAACCAGTCCCCGATAATCAAAGCAACACAGGGTTCTACTACTTCTTCCTCATTCCCAAGTCCGCAAGGGACTTGGGCCCATCCTAGACTTACGAAACCTGAACTGCTACATCCAGTACAAGATGTTCAGGATGGTCACCCTCCCAGGCCTGTTGCTCTTGCTCCGGGAGGGGGACTGGACCTGCTCCCTTGATATGCAGGACACATATGTGCACATCAAGGTCTGCCTTCCCCACAAAAAGTACCTCAGGTTCCTATTTCAAGGGGAGCACTACCAGTTCAGAGTCCTCTCTTTTGGCTTGTCTCAGCGCATCAGATCTTCACCAAATGCCTAGCTGTAGTGGCAGTGGTCCTCAGGAAGGAGGAGCTTTACGTCTTTCCCTATCTGGATGACAGGTTGCTCAAAGCTCGGTCCAAAGAGCAACTGTATCTGACCCTGACACGTACCTTGTAATTGTTCAGCCAGTTGGGGATCACAGTCAACCTGTCCAAGTCAGTATTAACTCTTGGCCAGCATCTCCCATACATAGGAGCTATATTGGACATGACCCAAGGTTCCGCCTTTTTGGCCCCGGACAGGGCAGAGCGCCTGATAGTGCAGACCCAGGAAATCTATCACAGCCGGTATGTCACAGCCAGAACATATTCAAGACTGCTGGGTCTGATGGCTGCAGCCATTGTCGTGGGTTCCCCTGGTGAGGCTACACATGGCATCCCTCAATGGACTTTGAGGGTACAGTGGGATCAGCAGACCGACGACCTGGAGCAGGTGGTTCTTGTCTCTTCACTGGTCAAGAAGGTTCTGGAACCCAACCACTTGCTCAAAGGGGTTCCTTTCCTCATACCCTCCCCTTATCAGATCCTCACCACGGTTGCCTCTCGTATGGGCTGGGGTGCTCATTTGACTCCTTACCAGACTCAGGGGATATGGACTCTGCTCAAGGCTTCGCTCCACATCAGTGTTCTTGAGATGAGAGCTGTCCTCTACAGCCTGCAGGCCTTCCAGTGTCACATGTCCCTGGGCCCTCTGCTTGTGCAGACAGACATTATCAGTGTGGTGCACTATATCAACAAGCAAGGGGGCACCTACTCTTACCCCCTGTTCAGAGAGGCATTGAGGGTTTGGTACTGGGCTCTTGAGCACGGTCTTGAACTATCAGCTGTCCATGTTCCAGGTGTCCAAAACATCCAGACAGACAAGCTAAGCATGTCGCAGTCCAGAATACATGAATGGAAACTGAGCACCTCAGTGGTAGAAGACCTGTTCTACAGGTAGGGTCATCCAGAGTTGGACCTTTTTGCATCCCCACTCAATGTAAAACTGCCACTTTTCTGCTCGCTTGATCCAGGGCCTGGAGTTTTCTGGTGAGACACATTGTCCCTCTCTTGGAAAGGGAGATTCCTTTACACCTTCTCTCACTTTCATCTGATTCAGAGAGTGTTAATCAAGCTCTAGATGGAGGGCAGCACCCTGATTCTGGTGGCTCCCTTTTGTCCTTGGCAGATTTGGTTTCCACTGTTGCAGCAGTTAGCAGTGGAGCCTCCAGTGCCATTTCCCTGTGCCCGGGCTTACTGTCACAGGATAGGGGAACCCTTCTCCATCCAAACATCCAGTCTCTTCACCTGTATGCTTGCCTCCTGAAGACATAGCCATTGCCAGGTTTGGTGTCTCTCCTAAAGTGGCTGACATCCTGGTAGCTGCCAGAAAGCCTTCCACCAGGGTGACATTTCATGAAATGGAAGTGCTTTGCTTTTTGGGTGGCTTCCCATCATCTGGACCCCTTCACCCACCCAGTGAACCAGATTCTAGAGTATTTGCTGTCCTTGTCAGATGCTGGCCTGAAGTATTCTTCGCTGAATGTGCACTTGTCTGCCATATCAGCCTTCCATCTGCCCATTGAGGGTCATACGGTAGCCCAGTTGGACGTGGCCCATACCTTTTTGAGAGGCATCCTGCACCTAAAGCCTCCCATCTGTAACCCAGTCCCAGCCTGGGACTTGAATTTTGCATTGGAGAAACTTACTTTGGCTCCTTTTCAACCTGCTGCAACTTGCAAGTTACGCTTTATGTTGTGGGTAGCATTATTTTCAGTTGCTATTACCTCTGCTCGTAGGATTTCTGAGCTTCAGATGCTCATGTGTGAGCAGCCCTATTTGATTTTCCACAAAGACAGGGTGTCTTTGTGTACTAACCCAAAGTTTTTGCCAAAGGTGGTGTCTGAATTCACTCTGAATCAAACCATCCACCTATCTGTTTATTATCCAGAACATGCCAATCCAGAGAGCATTGCTGCATACTTTGGATGTACTTAGAATACTCAGATATTATGTTCATTGCATGAAGTACTGCAGGAAGTCCTTGCAGCTGTTTGTTTCCTTCACCACTGGGAAAGAGGGTGTTCTAGTTTCTAAACAGTGTCTGTCCAAATGGTTGGCCAACTATATAATTTTCTGTTATAGGAAGTACAGTAAGGAACTTCCTGGGACTGTTAAGGGCCACTCTACCAGAGGCATGGCCACTTCTGTTGCCTGTTTCAGAGAAATCTCAGCAGCAGAGATCTGTGCTGCTACCTCTTGGAGTACTGTCCACACTTTCACTAGGCACTACAGTCTGGACTTCACCTCTAGGAGAGCAGGTTTTGGCCTAGCTGTGTTACTGGGCCTCCTTTCATAGGACACTGCCTTCTAACTGCCCGGCCTGTTTTTTCCTCTACAGTACTGCTTGGGACTAAGGTGTGACTGGCTGCAAGAGATATCCTGGAGGAAGATAGAACAGTTATGTAAGAACTTAACCATAACAGTAGATCTTCGAGAGAATCTCTTGCAGCAGGTCATGCCGTCCCACCCACCTTTCCCCTTGCTTCTGAGTTCCTCCTTTCCTGTCCTGTCCTGTTCCCGGATGATGTGCCTTCTGCCTTACACGCTCCTTCTGGTGGGTCTCTCTAGCTCTCCCTTGGTTCCCTCGGCAGCGCGCCTTCAGTGGATGGTCTCCAGTAGGGAACTGAGGAGGGTGTGGGGCTGCCCATGGCTATATAGGGAGGACGTGATGATGTCACTTTGGGCAGCCCCAGTTAGACTGCTAGCAAAAATGTTTCCATGTGGTCCTGGTGCCTGACGGCTTTATGTAACTGTTCTTTTTGGTGCCAGCGGCACCAGTGCCTAGCACTTAAGAAAGACATTATCCATGCACTCGAAGAGTATATAGCAGCAACACCCCCCCGCCCCCCACTATCTCAGTTCCTTTTTTCCCACCATTGAAGCACAGCGCTTACCTCTTCAGGGACCAACACTTCAGTTTGTGTACAAAAAGCTTTCTAGTCTGGCTCAACACAGATAAATCGCTTTTATTCAGCCAAGTTTTCTTGTTTTTTACTGTCTCGGTGTCGATTTCACTTCAAGTTTCTCATAACCCTTCCTTCTCTGAAAGTGTTCAAAAACTGTTATGACAGATAAGGTACCAGATAAGGCAAGTTTCTAACCCCAGGAATCCACTAATAATATTACTCTTGCAGTTCTCCTTTAAGACAGGACTGCCCCAGAGAGAATAGAATGCTATGCTAATCATGGAATGTTTAGCTCATGCATCTATTTTCAAACTGCCTTGTGTCAACTGCCTACATTCTACCTCAGATTTCTTCTCTCTGCTGCAAAGATCAGATGCCCTGGAGATCTCTCTCAGTCAAGAATATGATTAGTGTATAAGAACTAAAAAACTTAAGTATTTTTTGTCTTCCCTTCATTACTGCCTTGTGTCTATTGTTATTTACAGTTTTTTCTCATAGTTTAACATTTTTAAGTTTTTTTTATTTAAAACTAAGAAGACTTTCTATTTTAAAAATTGTTTGAAAGTTATTTGAAATGTTTAGAATTGTTGCCAAGACAGACAAGCATGATTTACGCGTAGTCTGTCTTGAAGAACAACACTTGTTTGTTGATTTTAAAAATTGCAAGTCTTTCCCTCTTAAGACGCCTGAAAAATGTCGGGAAAGACTGCAGAGAAAGTTTGAAGAGGGGTCCATGGGCTCTGACCAGTCTACCCTCTCTAAATCTTTGGCTGAACCTTCCAGGGCCACAAAAATTACCCCTGATATGGGTGAGGGCCCTGGCAAGAGAGGCATTGAACCGTCTGACTCCCCGGTGCATGCCAAGAAACTGTAAAAGACTAAGCACACTGAGACCCCAGCTGGAATGCCACAAGGGGCTCCTCAAGTGCCTGCTACTGTACCTTCACCTGCTGACCTGGCACAGGCTTTGAAAATCATACAAATGCTGCAGGGCTTTATACCCCTTCAGCCAACTCCTCGAGCCCAAATAGGGCTAACATCTCCCTCTGTTCCCCCACCACTCCTGGAACAATTGGAGTATGAGGAACTAGAAGAGTATGAGGTAGAGGAGGGAATCAAACCTTTGGTCTCTTTGAACAGGAGCTGGGTTGCCCCCCCCCCAAGACCTACTGAGGATCATTCCTCACAGTTTTCCTTTGTAAGGAAAATGGTCTAGGAAAGAGATGCAAGATAAGGAGGAAGCTCAGTACATGGAGGTAAGGGGGTTAACACCCACTAGACAGCTCTTGCTTCCTGTTTACAAGTTCTTTAAAAAAGGACATTATAGAAATTCCCAAAGCACCTAACACTATCACAAAAGTGTGATAGGCAGTATCAAGGTCAGCACTCAGTCTGACCTCCAGGGAATAGAGCAGCAGGCTGCCTGCGAAAGGGCTAAAATGCCACTGTTCTCTCATCCTCCTGAGAAGGATTCCAGAAAAATTAACAGATGCCACCACCCCTGATATGGGTGAGGGCCCTGACTAGAGAGGCATTGGATACGGCAAAATTGGGTTTGGAGGCTTCCAAATACCAATTTCAAATGGCAGCTGACACCAGTGATACTGCTGCAAGATGGATGGCTGGTACAATAGCTCTGAGGAGATTTTCCTGGCTGAGGGCTACCAACCTCAACCAGGACACACAAGCTAAGGCAGTGGATTTTCCAGTCGAGGGCCACTCTCTTTTTGGTGCCCAGACTGAAGCTTACATGAAAAAAGTAGATGAATATAAAGCTACTTTTAGAAGTAACTCGGCTAGAGACAGACCCTCTCATTCAACTTCTTATTCTAGGGGAGGCCAGGGGCAGGTCTTCCTTTAGGAGACCTTTCTTCCAGGTACAGGCTGTCACTCAGCAGCAGTACCAACCACAGCAGACTGGTTTTTATAGGGCCAGAGGTAGAATGGGCTGTCATAGAGGATCCCAGTCTACCCAGCCTCAGCAGCAAGCAAAGCAGAACTGCTGACATTTCCCTTCAGGCTGCCTCGCCACATCTTGTAGGGGGCAGACTCACCTACTATTTCCAGGAATAGTCAAAGATAACAACAGACAAATGGGTCTTGGAAATAGTGAGTCATGGTCTCTCCCTTTGTTTCAAGTCCCTTCCTCCTCCAAGGTTAAAACAATTTGCACCAGCTCCCTTCTCAGAAAGAAAATTGCTGGAGCAGGAGGTACAGGCTTTACTTTAGGAGGGCTGACTTTGCCAAAATGGGTGAGTGCCTAAGGAATTTACTAGCAAATGGGCAGGAAGGAGGGGTGGAAGAACAATGGGGAATAATAAAAACTGACATCACAGAGGTAACAAGCCTTTGTGTGAAGCAAATAAACAAAACTAAACGATGTAAGAAACCACTATGGTTCTCAAAGGAAGTGGCAGTAAAGGTTCAAGAGAAAAAGAAAGCTTTCAGGAAATACAAGGAATTGCAGAAGGAGCAGGACTGAGAACTGTATCAGTTAAAACAAAAGGAAGCTGGGAAGGCAGTCAAAACAGCAAAGGCCCAAACCAAGGAAAAGATAGCCAACTCAGTTAAGAAGGGGGATAAAACCTTTATAGGTAGATCAGGAGCAAAGGAAGACCAAGGAGGGATAGTGAGGCTTAATAAAGGGGGCAGAGGGTGACTGTGAAAAGGCAGAAATACTAAACAAATATTTTTGCTCAGTATTTACAAAGGAAGAGGGGGAGGTACCTAAAACAAACAGTAGAAACACTCTGGATACAGAAGTTGATACCAGCCCATTTACAGAAGAAAGGGTTCTGAAAGAACTCTTAAAACTGAAGGTGGACAAAGCAATGGGACCTGATGGGATTCATCCCAGAATTCTAAAAGAACTAAGGGTAGAATTAGTGACACCACTGACTACCCTGTTTAACAAATCATGGAGGATGGGTGGTACCCGAGGACTGGAGGAGGGCAGATGTGATTCCCCTTCACAAAAGTGGGAGCAAGGCAGAAGCAGGAAACTACAGACTTGTTAGTTTAACCTCAGTGGTAGGGAAAATGATGGAATAATTTCTGAAGGAAAGAATTGTCGAGTATCTAGAGGCCAGAGGGGCACAGGACCCAAGGCAGCATGGATTCACAGCAGGGAGGTCATGCCAGACAACTCTGATAGATTTCTTTGACTGGGTGACCAAAGTAGTAGATCAGGGAGGGGCTGTGGACATGGCCTACCTAGACTTTAGCAAGGCATTTGACACAGTCCCACACAAAAGATTAATATACAAGTTAGCTAGCCTGGGAGTGGTCCCAAGATGACAGCCTGGGTAAAAATTGGCTGGAGAATAGAGACAGAGAGTAATAGTAAATAGAGTCCACTCTGAAGAAAGGGGTTACTAGTGGGCACTGTAGGGTTCAGTATTAGATCTGGTCCTCTCAATGTCTTATATGCTTACATTGCAGAGGGACTGGAAGGAAAGTATGTCTCTTTGCAGATGACACAAAGATCTGCAACAGAGTTGATGCACAAGGTGGGGTGGAAAGGATGAAAAGGGACTTGGCAAGGTTAGAGGAATGGTCAAATGTATGGCAGCTTAGATTCAATGCTAAGAAGTGCAAGGTAATGCACCTGGGAAACAAAAACCCAGGGGAAGAGTACACAATGGGGGGTGAGATACTAACAACAACAAAATGGAAAGGGACCTGGGGTAGTCATATCAGATGACCTAAAGGTGGGCAAGCAATGGAGAGGGCAGCAAGGAGGGTTGGGTGGATACTGGGATGCATAGGGAGAGGCATCACCAGTAGAAAACAGGAAGTTTATCCCTCTGTACAGACAGCTGGTCAGACCCCATCTGGAGTACTGTGTGCAGTTCTGGAGACCCAGTCTTCGCAAAGACATAGACAGGATGGAAGCTGTCCAGAGGAGGGCACTAAATGGTGCAGGGTCTGCACCAGAAGACATATGAAGAGAGACTTAAGGAGCTTAATATGTATAGCCTCGAGGAAAGGAGGGAGAGGGGAGACATGATAGAAACTTTCAAGTACCTCAGGGAATCAACAAAGTCCAAGAGGGTAGCATCTTTCAAAAAAAGAGGTGTGCAAGAACAAGGGGGCACAATTTGAAGATAGAGGGGGGTGGCTCAGAGGTAATTTAAGGAGGTATTTTTTCCACAGAGAGGGTTGTGGATGCATGGAACGGCCTTCCGGAGGAGGTTGTGGAGTCAAAAACAGTGGTGGAATTCAAGCATGCATGGGACAGTCATAAGGCAATTCTAGGGGGTGGGGGTAGGAAGAAGTAGGGTGCTGGTTAACTAGGATCTGCAGCTTATCCAGTAGGCAGAGAAATGGGCAGACTGGGTGGGCCAAGCGGTCCTTATCTGCCGTCAAATTCTATGTTTCTACTGGCAAAAGCAGTTGAGCCTGTCCCCACAACCAAAGAGGACAAGGGTTCTATTCCAGATATTTCCTAACAACCAAAAAGACTGGAGTGTGGCAGCCTATACTAAACCTCAGACTATTAAACAGGTACCTGGTAAAACCCCAGGTTAAAAATGGTCAGAATGGCAATGATCTTGCCAGCTCTACAAAAATGAGACTGGCTAGCCTCCATAGATTTAAAGGATGCATACTTCCATATTCCCATAAGGGAGTCACACAAAGTATCTCAGATTCAGACTCCCCTCAGGCCATTACCAGTTCTCAGCACTGCCTTTCGGCCTCACCTTTGCACCAAGGGTTTTTACCAAGTGCATAGCAGTGGTAGTGGCACACCTCAGAAGACTGGATGTTACAGTCTTTCCTTATCTGGATGACTGGCTAATCATAGGGAAATCCCACCAACAGGTGTCAGACCACCTACAGGTAGCACAGGGTATGCCTCTGTCCCTGGGGTTCCTTCTCAATACCAAAAAGTTAGTGCTGACCCCTGTCAAGTTCTGCAGTTCATAGGGGCAGAACTGTATACAGTAGTGGGAAGAGCTTTTCTCCCTCAAGAGAGGGCAGAGGCTATTCAGCTTTTGGCAAGCTCATTCTCCCTGGGCAGGCCAAAGCCAGCAAAACAGTTCCTTCAACTATTAGGGCACATGGCTTCAGCAACAAGCACAGTCATAGGTGCCAAATTTCAGATGAGAGACATCCAGTTCCACCTCAGAGCTCACTGGTGCCAGAGGTGAGACCCACTCTCAAGGCCAGTGCCAGTAACAAAAACCCTGCTACAGGCCCTCCAATGGTGGAGGGAAACAGAAAACTTAAGGGAAGGGGTTCCATTTCTGCAGGAACCTCCCTCTCTAGTTCTCACAACCGATGCTTCCCTGCTAGGATGGGGTGCCCACTTAGGGGATCACACCATTCATGGCTCCTGGGACAGTGCAGACTCACTTCTGCACATAAATTTGCTGGAGCTGAGGGCTATATACCTGGCCCTTCAGGCTTTCTCTCATCTACTTCAAGGAAAGGTGGTACAAGTCAGAACAGACAATGCCACAACAATGTACTACATCAACAAACAAGGAGGGACAAGGTCCACTCCACTTTGTACAGAGGCAATAAAGATTTTCAGCCTTGCTTACTCCCCAAACGCCTCTTTACAAGCAATTCATCTACCTGGCAAGGACAGTACTCTGGCAGATGCCTTGAGCAGGATAAATCAGGCCCATCACGAATGGGCGTTGAACAGGCAAGTGATGAATGCTCTATTTAGGAGGTGGGGGACCCCAGAAATAGACCTTTTTGCATCCCACCAAAATCACCACTTGCCTCTCTATTGTTGCAGGGCTCCAGTGAAAGGAACAGTTCCCATGGATGCCCTGATTCTCAATTGGATAAGCAGATACCTTTATGCCTTTCCTCCCTTTCCACTGATTTTCAGGGTTCTCATCAAGCTCAGGTCACAACCAGCTTCGATGATCCTGGTAGCACCAGACTGGGCAAGGCAGCCTTGGTACTCCCTACTACTCTCAATGTCAGTGAGCAAGCCGATTCACCTTCCTCAGAGGTACAATTTACTGACTTCCTTTCAGGGGAGGGTAGTGTATCCCAACCTCAGGTCTCTCAAGCTCAAGGTGTAGCTCTTCAGGACTTAGAATATGCAGACTACCAATTCTCTGAAGCAGTTTTGGAAGTCCTTAGGGGTTACAGGAAACCTTCTACTAAGAAAACCTATGTCTCAAAATGGAAAAGATTTTCCATCTGGTGCAATGATAAGGGTGTAGTCCCAGCCCAGGCCGGGATCCCAACCCTTCTGGATTATTGGTCTCATCTGCACTCCTTGGGGCTGCAGCACTCAACTCTGAAAGTGCACCTGGCTTCAGTTTCAGCATACCTTTCAGTCAAAAGGGATACCTCAGTGGCATTGAATCCCATATTCAAGAGGTTCTTTAAGGGGCTCTCTCACTTGTTTCCCCCTCACAGGGAACCAGTGTCAGCATGGGATCTTAATGTTGGCATTGCCCAGCTTATGCTTCCTCCCTTTGAGCCTATGGCATCTGCAGAGCTTAAATTTGTTACCTGGAAGGTAGTTTTTCTGGTAGTAATCACTTCTGGCAGGAGGATTTGTGAGCTACAGGCCCTTTGTGTGGAAAAGGACTATGTTTCTTTCCACAGGGATAAGGTAGTGTTGAGAACTAAAAGGAAATTCCTTCCCAAGATGGTCTCTGACTTCCACTTGAACCAGTCAATAACATTGCCAATTTTCTTTACTGAACACTCCAGCTCAGGTGAGCATAGATTGCACAGCCTGGATGTAAAACAAGCACTGTGTTACTGTATGACTCGTACCAAAGACCATAGGCAGGACAGACAACAGCTGTTCCTCACCTATGGGGATGTAGGTAAAGGTACTCCTGCTTTGAAAAGGACCTTATCTCGATGGATAGTCCAGTTTATTCAGTTTTGTTACTCAAAAGCAGGCAAGGTTCCTCCTGCTGTTCTTTGAGCCCACTCTACAAGGGGCACTGCTGCTACTATTGCAGCTGCCCGAGAGGTACCCCTATTGGAAATATGTAAAGCAGCTACCTGGAGGTCAGTCCACACCTTCACTAAACACTATAGCCTGGATACTCAGTCTAGGAGTGATGCCAGTTTTGGCAGAGCTGTTCTGCAGTCTTTTTCCTAAATAAATTCTGCCCATCTCCTAGGGTACTGCTGCATAGTCTGCAAGAGTAATAATATTAGTGGATTCATGGGGTTAGAAGCAAAAATTACTCACTTGTAGTAATCTTGTTTATTCCAAAGGGATCCACTAATATTATTACTCCCCGCCCTTGTCCTCCCCTTCAGAATCAATAACTAGAAAAATACTCTCCACAGCTGATAAGATACACAGTTGGAGTGGTATGCCACCTGTTGGCACATTCTGGTAATCCCTATAGCTTGTAGGTTGTTTTCTTAAGGCATATCTGACTTCAGAAAAAGGGGACTTTTGCTTCTATTAGCCCTTGGCTACTCTTTTGAAATGGCCCCATTGGGCATTTAAAATTCTTTCATGGTTGTTTAATTATAATTCACATGTTGTTATGGCCTCTTTGCAGGCTTCTAAGTAATCTGAGGTAGAATGTAGGCAGTTGGCACAAGGCAGTTTGAAAATAGATGCATGAGCTAAACATTCCATGATTAGCATAGCATTCTGTTCTCTCTAGGGCAGTCCTGTCTTAAAGGAGAACTGCAAAAGTAATAATATTAGTGGACCCCTTTAGAAGAAACAAGATTACTACAGGTGAGTATTTTTTTCTTCTCCAGCAATTAATCTGCTACGAACCACCACTTTTTCTAGTACCAGATAGTCTCTCCACAGAGAGAGTAGGCTGTCTTCCCTTAGTCATAAAAACAAATGGTCCCTGCTCCACTCGTACTCTATGTCTGGCTTCTGGGACATCTCAGCCTCGACCTCATCCTCCTATAAAAGGAAAAAAAAAACAGCAGCATATATCCCAGTCTTGTTCTCGACATTCTTTCCTGAGGTCGTTGACTCTACTAGGTGTGAGACTTTCCCTTCCTTGATCATCCTCAACAAGAGCGGATATGACACAGGACTTCTTCACACCAGCAATACTAGTACCTCCATCTCTGACACCCCCATTACCTTTAGGGGATGTTTGGGGTGAGCAATTTGGTTCATGCATAGCTGTTATGGAACAATGTCTCTTTCGTATCATATCAGTACTATCTGCAGTCCTGATAGGGCTGTCAGTGTAGGTTTGACCCCAGTTGTGCTGGCACTACCCTCTGTGTCGGGGCCATCTGCTGTGCCACCACTGCTCTTGGTACCAGTGTCATCCTTGACACCAGTACTTATGTCTTCTTAGCATCACTGTCGGCACCATGATGGGTGTCAGTGGTATATAGCTTTTTCCCCCCTGAAACAGCCCTTGGCACCAGTGTCAGAGTCCATGGTATCATGCTCTTAACTGGATGATGAGCTAGAATATAATCTGGATCTTACAGAAATTGAGACAGAGGATTATGATGTTTCCTGCTCCTCAAGACACCACGCCACCTGTTCAGGCAATGAGGGTTTCTCTAAGGATTACTCTTTTCAGTCACTGTTGAAGAATATACAGCATGTTAGCTCTCACATCAGTTACAACTTCTGTGGTACCCTGGGTGTGGCAGCATATGAGGGCAATTCAGTGGTACATAAAGAGTACAGGCCCCCCTCTGAGTACCATACCAGTACAGAATGGCTCTTTGCCTCCCTCTAGTGGTGGCATCAGGTACCAAACCCGAGGAAGGGGTTCCTTTCCTTCCAGTACTGTACAGTGCAATCCTTACCACAAATCCCTCCCTCCTAGGAGGGTGAGGTCACATTTTCCACCACACTGTAAAAGGGGTGTGGATCTCAGCATGGAGACAGGACACATCAGCCTGATGGCAGTGCACTCTGAGCAGTGTTTCTATCCCTGCAGTCCTTCTCAACACTGGTCAGAGACCAACGTCTCCAGATAAGGACGGACAACACCACAACGATGTGTTACATCAACAAACAGGGTGGTGCAAGATCTTCAAAGCTGCGTAAGGACGCACTAAAAATTTGAAATCTAGCCTAGTCTCTCAGAGTACTCATTTTTGCAGTCCATGTGGCAGGAAAAGACAATGTCCTGGCAGGCTCCCTAAGCAGGATGAGTCATGTCAGCCCCGAGTGGTCCCTGAAACAAACTATGCTATCACCAGTGTTCAGAAAGCAGGGGAACCCAGAAGTGTATTTGCCTTATGGCAGAACAAAAAACTACCACTATTCTTTTTTAGAGCCCCATCTCTAGGCACAGTCCAAGAAGATGCACTTATCATGCAATGGGAAAGCAGATTTCTTTGTGCTTTCCCACCTTTTCCCATAATACAAAGAGTGCTGCTTAAGGCAAGAGTGAAGAAAGTAACCATGATACTGATGGCACCGGATTGGTCAAGACAACCATGGTACTCGCCATTAATTTAGATGTACACAAGGACTCAGTCTACCTCTGTGTCAGCATTCTAGCAATATCAAAAGGGAAGGTAAATCACCCACATTTGCTGTCTCTCCATCTAAAGGCATAGTTCCTGAAGGGATAGAGTTCTCAAAATTGAATCTATATACTCGGGTGTTACAGGTCCTTGAGGTGGACCCAGTTATAAGGAAAACATACAGTTCAAAATGGAAAAGATTTAGCCTAGAATTAATAGATTTCCTTGATCCTGTATTATCTGCTACACTGCAACTCCCTTGGCTTAAAATCATCACCTTTAAAAGCACATCTGTCTGCAGTTTCTACTTTCAGATCCAAGGCTACAGTAGTTTTTAAGAGGTTCTTTAAAAACCCCTCACATACTGTATGTACCCTCCTTTACAAAAGCATGTGTCAGCTTGAGATCTGAACTTGGCTCTCGCACAGCTAATGTCCACCTCTTTTTGCCTACAGGCATCTCTGAGTTTAAATACCTCACCTGAGCATCTTTATTCTTGGTGGCAGTTACATCTGCGGGGAGGGTCAATGAGTTATAGGCACTCTGCATTCATTCCTCATACGTGATATTCCACTGAGAAAAAGTTGTCCTTAAGACAAACGTGCAATTCCTCCCTAAGCTGATGTCAGAATTCCATTTGAATCAGTCTATTACTTTGCCTATGTATTTTCCCAGGTCACATGCCACTAAAGGAGGAGAATTACTCCGCACTTTAGATGTGAGGAGAGCGCTCAGTTACTTACAGTGAGATATCAGAAGGACATCCAGCCTCTAAACAGTCCATATCATTGTGAATAGTATCCACAATACATTTTTGCTTTACCAAGGAAGGGAAATTACCCCCAGATGGCATCAAAGCACACTCCACTAGAAGGAAAACAGTATTAGTAGCAGCAAGAAGGTATGTACCACTGGCAGAAATTTGTAACCCTATGCCATAGTCCACCCAGGCAATACTTTCACATCCCACCATTAACTAGATACTCAGGCAACAGAATGCTGCAGTAGATTTGGGATTTCTGTGGTTCAGAACCTTTCCCAAAGTAATCCTAAAGCCCTCCAACCTAGGGTACTGCTTGGAGTCTGACACATGTTGTTCTAATTCATGTAGTAGAAGGAAATGTCATTCACCAAAGTAGCAGCTTTTCTTCTAATGGAATGTAACAGCTAGTAAAACTTCCCTACCTCCCCTCTTTCGGATGGGGTAATAGTTTCTTCACAATCAGTTATTTTTCCTTGTAGCTTGCAGTTTTAATTATTGCTGCAACTTGTTACTTATTATTAAACTTATTTTATATTTTAATCAACATAATTGGAATATTTTGTAAATTAGATCTCGAGACTCCTGGCCTCTTCAGCTCAGATATCTAACAGTGGAATGCTGGGATGCTTGAGACCAGCACAGTATGAGAGAACATTGCTGAAAAATATTCTGTGTTCACGGGCACCATTCCTAATGAGGAGATGATGCAACAAGTTTTACTAGCTGTTCTAATCCATTAGAAACAAAGCTATTTGGTAAGTAACTTTTCATTGACATCTCAACCAAAGGGTGTGGCTCCATAGAGATGTATGATTTTTCAGAGTATAGGAAATTAACTTACTGTAACTCTTGATTTTCAAGAATATTTTCTTCACCGAGCCAGACTCACCCACCCTCCATCCCCCAAACTTACTTCAGTCTTGTTTATTCTATTCTCCCCCACCCCCAAGTAGTATGGGCTGTGAGGTTGTGAAGATACTTGATGTTGTTGTTCCTTCATATGACATCATTTGTTTGTCACTAATACCATTATCAGATAGCTAGGGTTTTGCTCTTCTTCTTCTCAGTACAGAGGATATTGAGGTGGTCGGGGCTGGTGCCACTATGTACCTAGTGAGCACGCAGATGATGCTATACATCATTGCTAGGCGTTGGCACCACCAGCTAGGTCCTCCAGGTTCTGTCACCTTCAGCTCTAAGACCAAAGAGTGGTTCTATGGAGAAGATATTCTTGAAGAGCTAGAGTTACGGTGAGTAACATTCCTTTCTCTCAGTAACCCTGCTTGCTTTGCTGACTTCTAACCTTGTGGTTTGTGCCTGTAATAGCTCCAGTGGTTATTGGACAACTATGAGACAGCTGAAGGAGTCAGCCTTCCCAGAAGCACTCTATACAACCACTATCTCCGACACTGTCAAGAACACAAACTGGACCCAGTGAATGCTGCATCCTTTGGGAAACTCATCCGCTCCATTTTCATGGGGCTACGCACAAGGAGACTGGGAACCAGGTTGGTGCACAATACATAGATAACACTGGCATCAGTGCTTCAGTTAAAAAAATATTTTTGAAGAGCAGTGCAGGTTAGTAGAGGAGGAGAGATCTGATCTTACTCTGTTTTTTTTTTCTTATTAAATGTAACCATTTTCAGACATTGTTTAATTTCAGCTCCAGCAATGTTTACATTTTTTTTTAATTGATCACAAAAGAAATATGGCCACATTCCGATTGATCTTTCTCAGCTTCAGTGCCATCATCAGATTTGCTGTTTGATGTGGCTCCTATTGAAAAGTAGTAAAGCTGCTACTGAAACATCCATTTTTCTTTTTTTGTGCTATTTAGTAGTCTCCAAACAAATCAGGTTTTGGTCACTGTTGGGGTGTGTCACTACTGTCTCATCTGCTGGCATTTTTTTCACACAACCCTCACTATGTCTTCTCACTGCACTGTTACTCCACAGCTGAGCAGGGTTCCACCTAGTTCAGAAATGTCTGACAAGGTAGCAAATCATAAAAAAAAAGAAAACAATAGAATACATTTATCTGGTTGCATTTTTTTATTTCATTGAATTGCTGCTTTAAAAACAGTTCATACTCTTGCAGGATACTGTAATTACAAGCTAATAGTAGAAAAATTGGATTAAATTAATTAAATGGTGGTATACAGTGGAACCCTAATGAGATCACATCTGTTAACATAACAGCAATTACAAGCACAGTTTTCAAAGTCCCTGATTAATCTTGTTAAGACAATGACTGTATCACTCAAACTGGGTGAGATCTTATTTTGCATAGAGTGTCAGATTATCCACATTCTTACAGTGTGATCTTTTTAAGATGACTGCGTAAAGAGGCTAAAGAGTTTCCTTGCTGTTAGACTAGGTATTAAAATAACCTCATTTAGGACGTTTTCTGTATCATGCGTAGTATGTTATACATTTTGTCAACACCGTGCATAGATTCCTATGCCTGTAAGATAAGATAAGACAGGAAATAGACTCTTCTGATGGCATCATCAGCCAGCAGCTTTTACTGTACACTGCACTATACCCAGTTCTCTTCTTGTCTCTCAAGAGGAAACACTTCCTTAATCCCCAGGTTATTTTCACAACTTCTATATAGCTGTTTATAGACATGCTACAGTAGGGTTCAAGGCTGCCTGTAACTATCTATCAGTTGATTTGTTCATTTAATTTGTCAATTTTATTTAAAAAGAGAACAGTGTTATTTGTGACTAACTCCTGCCCAACACTCTTAATGGGACAGAACCTGCACTTTGCATGGTATTGAGTAAATCATTTTCTGTGTGATGAGATACAGTTCACTATTCACACTCTGGCATTTACACTGGAACAGGCTTTCCATCGGATGTCTTTAAGCTAAGCTTATCCACCTCCCGGGCGATATACCCCCTGACTCCACCCCATAATGTCACATCTTTCTTTCTGCTAGAAAAATAGGTCACCTCCCTTAGCAGCTGTTGCTTTGGATAAAGTGCACCATTGGTGATCCTTACTTTCAAAGTTTCAGAGTACTCTTTTGACTTAAATTTCTCAGGTTTTTACTCCCCTCATTCAGGATCTATGGAGAACTGCAAACCAGGGTTTACATTTTGCGTTTTTTGCGGTTGGTGCCAATAAAAGATGTTGGTCACCGACCCACATGACACATGCCTGTACTGCCTGGGCAGGCAGCACGACATAGTCAGGTGTGGATTGTGGCTCTCCATGCTTCTGGAATCCCTCAAGAATTGGAAGCACCCACTCCCTCTTGACCAGCCTTCAGAATGAGATCTGAAGACCTGGCCCAAAGGCTGCAAGCAGGCCTCAGTGGCTGCCGAGTTGACTGCTCAGCTTGTGACCTTCGAGGAGCAAGCGGCAGCCGCTGAAGTGGATACCTTCTCAGTCTCAGTGCTTCTCCCAGCTGGGTCCAGCATCGAAGGGTCATTCATGGAAGGCTTCTGCAAGATGAGCAAGACCCTCCAGACCTTGGGGAAAGTCCTGGCTACTGTAGCAAGAAACACATGCACCACCGGCACAAGTTGTGGGATCGGGAGAGATCAAGTGCCTCCCGATACCTCAACTCCCCCCACTGCTCAACTTTGGTCTAGACTCCCGTAGTTGAGGGGAAGGTTGAGAGCTCCTCAGTGTCCCCGTCGGGCTTGTCGACCTTGACTCCATTCAAGCAGGCTGTGGGGATTTTCCTTAAGCCTGTCAACCTGCTGTTGGATGAGAGGAGAACTCCATCTCCCAAGCCCCTGTTCTCCCGGTCCTTACTCAGGAGGATGTACCGGGCCCCGACCTGGGCACCTCAGGAACAGCCTCCACCAGCAGTCAAACCTCTGAAGCCTCTCTTACTTAAAGTACCAAGGCATTTGTCTACCATGACCCACTGAAGGGCTCTCTTTCCTCAGTGTTGACGGTGGGGTCAGCGGTCGAGGTCTCGATTGAGGTGGTACCATTCACGATCCCGCTAAACTGGGAGGTGTTGCCATCAGTTCTTCAGGATCGCATCATCTTCAGGCAAGGAAGGGCACTGGTGGAGGATGCACCGGCGCTATGAAGAGCTTCTCTGGCAACAGATCTTACTTCGAGACACAGCTCTTGCAGCAGGTTACACCATTAGAACTGAAGCCGGCAGGCGTCAGGACCCCACGGAAAAATTCTAGCTAGCTATCTTCAGCGGGGACCGCCCCCGGCGTCGGTTCCCACCTCCGGCGTCAGGCATGTATAAAAGGGGCGGTCCCGCCCAGATCCCCAGCCTCGCTGACTTTGCATGTCTCGACCCTTCGTTCCAGTCTAGCGCGACGCTGCGGGTTCAGAGCTTTCTCCGGGAAATTCTTTTTCTTCAAGCAAGATTGTTGCTGATGTCCTCTCCACCTCCGGTCATCCCTCCAAGTGTGCGCTTTGGAAACAGATCCCTTCAAGGACCCCACACAGCCTGTGTTGGGTGCCTGGGCCCAGACCACGATACCGGGCCTGTTCGTTTTGCCAGGGCTTTAACAGCCGAACAAGGATCCGACGCTTGTTCGCATCCCCATCCAATGCAAAACTGCCCAATTTTTGCTCGCTAGATCCAGGGCCTGGTGTTTTTGGGCGAGACGCGTTATCCCTCTCCTGGGCGAACAGATTCTTCTACGCTTTCCCTCCCTTCCCGTTGATCCAGAGAGTCTCTCAAACTGCGCGGAGCACGCACTCATGATCCTGGTGGCCCGTTCTGGCCCAGACAGATCTGGTTCCCTTTGTTGGTGCAACTATCTAGGAACCCCGCCTCCTGCCACTCAGCTCCCACCTCCTGTCTCAGGAGAAAGGTTCATTAGTCCATCCGGACCTACGCTCTCTGAACCTGCATGCTTGGCTCCTAGAGACATAGCCATCTTGCGTCACGGGGTCTCGCAAGAGGTTGCAGAGGTTCTTTCTGCAGCCAGAAAGCCAGCAATGCATGCAACGTACGCCATGAAATGGCACCTGTTTTTGTTTATGGTCACGGGCTCGTGATCTTTCCACTTTAGGTTGTCCTGTGGGAGTAGTTTTGGATTACCTCCTCTCCCTTTTTCATTCAGGCCTAGCTTACTCCTCTATTAAGGTGCACCTCTGTGCCATTTCGGCCTATCACCTCCCGGTGGGTCATCGTACAGTAGCTCAATTGGACGCCTCTCGGGAATTTCTTAGGGAGTGTTACACCTTAGGCCTCCCATTAGGGACCCTGTGCCCCCATGGGACCTGCTCTTTGTCCTGGAACAGCTCACGCTCCTCCTTTTGAACCTGCCGCATTGCAGAGCTCGTTTTCTGTCGTGGAAAGCGTTATTTTAGTTGCTGTTACTTCAGCGAGAAAATTTCTGAGCTTCACGCTCTTATGTGCAAAGAGCCTTATTTAGTTTTCCACGGGACAGAGTATCCCTGAGGACCGAATCCTAAGTTTTACCTAAGGTGGTCTCTTCACTCTCTCTAAACCAGGACATTGACCTTCCGGTCTACTTCCCGAGTTATTCAAATAGAGGAGAGGCTTTGCTCCACACCCTGGATGTTCACTGCAGCCTGAGGTATTACCTCAACAGAACTAAACCATCTCGTAGTTCTGAACAGCTTTTTGTTTCCTTCTCTGAGAGAATGATGGGCCAATCAGTATCCAAACAGTCTCTGTCTCGCTGGCTTGTCCAGTGTATTTCATACTGTTATGATATCAAACAAAGCCCTCCCGGCTCTGTCGGGGTCATTCTACTAGGGTGTGGCCACATCCTTTGCAGCACTAAGAACGTCTCCACCTCTGCTATTTGTGCTGCAGCCACTTGGAGCTCTGTGCATACCTTTATCAGGCATTATAGCCTGGACATCGCCTCTCGGCGAAGGGCTGGTTTCGGCCTTGCGGTGCTACAGGGTCTCCTGTCCTAGGTTCAGGACCTGGAATGTACTTTCTATTTCCTCCTCCTGGAATTTCTGGCAGCGTTACTGCTTGGGAATCAGTCCTAATGGTGTAACCTGCTGCAAGAGCTGTGTCTCGAAGTAAGATAGTACAGTTACGTAAGAACTTACAATAACAGTAGATCTTGAGAACAGCTCTTGCAACAGTACCTTCCTACCTACCTTCCCTTGGAGGAGGCATGGCTCAGACTTTCTGAGCACGGTTTTTATCTTTCTGTCTTCTGGCCAGATCTCGGTCTCCATTTCGATGTCAGCCTGCGTCTCCGGCGGGAGAACTAGAGAATCTGTGCGGGACCGCACCTTTTGTGCCGCCTGACGCCGGAGGCGGGACCGACGTCAGAGGTCCCGCTGAAGATAACTAGCTAGAATTTTCCGTTGGGTCCTGACGCCTGCCGGCTTCAGTTCTAATGGTGTAACCTGCTGCAAGAGCTGTTCTCGAAGATCTACTGTTATGGTAAGTTCTTACATAACTGTACTTTCTCCATCGTGGGGTGTTGTGTAGGGTTTTACCCTCTGGACCTTCAGTCATCTGACAGCTACCAGTTATGCCCTTGCTGGTCCACACTTCACAGATACTCCCCGCAACTGCTTCTCCACCACTGAGAGTGGAGCCGCTGCCACCACAGCCGAAAGTGGATGCTCTGCTCAAAGAGGCCTGATCAGCCACCAGTTTGCCAGGCCGGTTGTTGGTGGACATCACTCAATCTGAGGATACTTGGGTGGTCCATGGCAAGAAACGGTTAAGGGCCTTTTTCAAGGAATCCATGGGCGACTCGGATAGGTCATCCATTGTATCCTCCGGGACTCATATCTTCGACTGGGGTTTGGTTGACAAATTGACCATCGACCATGAGCTAGTGTCATTTTGGGCTCTTCCCTGGCTCATGTCTGAATCCATGAATGTTCCTCTGGAGCCTGTCCAAAAAAGGGTCAAGTACCCCTTCGTGGACATCCTATATGGGGACTAATCCCCAGGGTTGCCTTTCCCATGACTGAGGCTGTATTGGGATTGGTTCTGGAGCTTTGGCAGCACCCAGCATCCTACCCGGCACTCTCCACACATATGATCTACAAGTATGTGGTCCCTACCAGGTCCTTTTCAGGGTTCTCAAACCACCCTTTGACTGAAGGGCTGGTCTCTGACTCAGTCTTCTATAAATCTGGAGGCTACGGGGACGTCGACAAACCTGCAGACAAGGAGTCCAAAATGATTGACCTTACCCCCAAAAAATGTACACTGCAGCATCCCTGGGTCTCTGTCAGTCAAGTTGTTCTGCCATGATGGCCAGCTTTGGACACTCGCTTTTGGGAGTCCTCCATGAGATCCTCCCTCAACTTCCTGCTGAGCAGTTGCCAGTGAAGTTGGTCTGGGACCAGGGCCAATTGCTGGCTAAGCATCAGCTCCGAACGTCCTTGGACATGGGCAGTTCCTGTACCTGTACCATGGCAGTAGCCATCTCCATGTGTCACATGGCCTGGCTATACCTGTCCACCTTCACAATGGACACCAAGCACAAGCTGGCCAATGTCCCTTTCTTGGGTACTGACCTCCTTGACCCTGGGGTGAAAGGGCATCTCATGTGCATAGAGAAGTTCAGCACCACCCGTGACTCTGTGGTATCATCCCAGAAGGACCAGAAACAGAAACCTAAGAAAAATGCCTTCCAGTACCAGTCCTTTTGGCTACCTCCCCCTCAGCAGTGGTCCCAGCAGGGGCAATACCAGGTCTGGCTACCGAAACCCAAGTTCATTGGCCAGGGCCTTAAGCATAGTGGGGGTGGGATGGTGGTGTCCCTCCAGCTGCAGCAGCCGGTACACCCACAAAAGCTGCACAGTGATGGATGAGATTCTCATCTACCCCCCCACCATCCTGTTCCTTATTTAACTCTCAGTCGAGGGTTGGCTGCACCCCTTCTTGCCATGTTGATCTACTGTTGCAATGGAAAGTGGGTGTTAGAGGTGGAAGGCAAAGAGCTATATCTGGATTTCAGGGCTCTTCTGCCTTACCAACTCATGCTGCATGAGTGTCCAGGATGTTGTAGGGCACACTGTCCACCCTTCGAGGTGACATTGCTCAGCTCCTCATGAAAGGAGCCATAGCCTGTGTCCCGGATGCCCTGGCCAGTCAGGGTTGGTTGTCCAGGTACTTCCTGGTTCTGAAATGAATTGGGGGGGGGGGCACTGGCATCCTATACTGGATCGCCATGATCTGAACCAGTTCATGCAAGTGCACAAGTTTCGGATGGTCACTCTAAATTTGATCATTCCTTCTCTGGAGAAAGGCATGTAGTTCTTCTCCCTGGACCTCCAGGATGTGTTCTTTTACATCCCAGTTCATCCGTTCCACCATCGATACTTCTGGTTCCAGGCAGGAGTACCATACCAATTCCAGGTCTTGCTCCTTGGTCTCTCATCTGCGCCAAGGGTCTGTGCCAAGTGCATGGCAGTAGAGGCAGCCTTTCTGCAGTGCAAGGGCATCAGGATGTATCCCTACCTGGATGAATGGCTGTTAGCTGGATCATCCAAAGAGACCATTGAGAGGTCCAGTAGCCCTCTAGACCTGATGTGATTTGGCCCTGTTGGTCAATCCAGCGAAGTCCAAACTAGTCCCCATGCAGATGATCAAGAACTAGACTCCCAGTATGCCAAGGCCTACCTCCCTGCAGACCAGGCACTGGATCTTGCCTACTTTGCCCGATCATTTCAGGAGGCTCTCATGCCCTGCCTGGGATTTCCTGTAGCTGCTGTGGTACATGGTGTCCTCCACAATCATGGTCTGTTGGGCCTGCTGGCAGATGCACCAGCTGTTGTGTGAATTGGGCCATCAGTGGTCCCAGCGCCTAGGCCACTTGGACCAGCCAATCACAGTAACCCAATCGTTGTGGGATGCCATCCAGTGATGGCTGGTCCCAGAACATCTGGAGGAAGGAATCCCATTTGTCTGCCCAGAGCTGACCATCACGCTCATGATGGACATGTCTCTGGTGAGGTGGGGAGTGTACCTGGAGACCACAAAGCCCATGAGTTCTGGTCACCCCAGGAGTCCCATCACCACATAAGTATGCTAAAGCTCCTTGCAGTGCAGCTTGCTCTGATGGAGTTTGCTCTTCTAGTCAGGGGTCAGGTCGTGTAGATCCAGACAGACAACACCATGACCATGTTCTGCCTGAACAGGCAGGGCGGAACTCACTCTCTTCCCCTGTGTTGGGTGGCCCTCCACACCTGGACTCTCATGCACAACCTGGGTGCGGATCTCCTGGCAATCCGTGTTGCAGGAGTGAACAGTCAGTTGTCAGATGCTCTCAGCTGGGTAAGAGAGAAATCACACAAGTGGTCCCTGAATCAGGAGGTGGTAAACTTACCTGTTCTCTCTGTGGGGCACTCCTCTGGTGGATCTGTTTGCCTCCTGTGAGAACATCAAACTGAGGCTGTTATGTGCCCACCACCCAAAGTCTGGGACACTGTTCATGGATGCCTTCATAAGGGTGTCCAGTGAAAACAGTGCGGAAATAACAGCGCGCGGGCAAAAACAGCACAAGAATAACAGCATGGGTGAAAATAGCAACTGGCGCAAACAGTGTGGGTCATTTGGGCACTGTCTCTAATTTTGCTGCTGCTGTGCCTCTGATTTGTGCGATGTGTAGTCTGTTTATATTCCTGTTGGAGGAGGTGAGGGGGAAAAGCTCCCTGAATTACATGTGGTAGCCTGTGTAGTTGTTTTCACTTCTTGCTCTGATGTACTGGCATTGTTATTGCCATCACTGTTTTTTCCCATGCTGTTTTGCATTCACTATTATCACCTAGTACCCTTCACGAGGCCCTGGACACAAGGTCTTGTGTACACATTTTCTCCATTCCCCCTTGATCTACAAGTGGTCAAGACTTAGAAGAACAAGGCATGGATGATTCTGATAGCTCCAGATTGGCCCAGGCAGTTCTGGAACCCAGATCGCCTCAGTCTCAGCAACAGACTCTGTGGCAGCTGTCTCTTCACCTGAATCTACTGACCAGACAACAGGGGATGTCCTGCACCTGGACCTGATATCCCTTCACCTCTCGTTCTGGTTCCTGAATGACTAGAGTTTCAAGCCTTGGGTCTGTCGGAAGAAGTAATCCACATGTGTGGTGGAGGCCTCCAAAAAAGAGTCGACTCACTGATGCTATGCATTTAAGTATACGTGACTGTCCATCTGGTGCCAGGGCAAGGAACTTGATTCCCTTGCCTGCCCTGTGGTGAGAATCCTGGAGTACCTCTGATCCCTCTCTGTCGGGACTGTGAGTGATGACCCTTATTTATTTATTTATTAAAATCTAGGATTAAGCACCTTTGAGCTAAGAGCTCTTTTACAAAGGTTCCACGTCAGTGGGAGGGAAGACAGTATTACAAAGGTTTAAACAACATGGAGTATAAGACATGTACAATAATTACAATAATTACAGTGGTTTATACAGGCAGGTTTATACCAACAAGAAAAAAACTAAAGAGGGTAAGATACCCTCGGTTTGCATATAGAGTAAGTTAGAGGAGAGGATAGTTGAAGGTCGCAGAAGGTAGGGACAAAGTTAGCAGAGAGAGTAGTTAGTGTAGTAAATAGTAGGCAGTAGGGAAAAGTGGGCTAAAATGCTGAAGGTGCATCTGGCAGCCATCTCTGCTTACCAGGTGTGGGTTGGCAATTTGACAGTGGCCCAGGAGAAGGTGGTTGGGCACTTTTTTAGGGGCCCTGACCACCTGTCACCACTGGTACATGAACCACCACCACCATGGGCCCTACTGCTGGTGCTGGCTATGCTCAGGGGCAAGCCATTTGAGCTGATGCACAGATGTGAGATGTCACACTTGTCATGGAAGACAGCCTTCTTGGTGACCATAAAGTCAGCCCAAAGGATCAGTGAGATCCAAGCATTTTCAGTGGATTCTCCATATTTGGTCTTCCACAAGGATAAGGTCGTCCTTCCCCCCCCATCCGAAGTTCCTCCCAAAGGTAGTATCAGAGTTTCAACTTAATCAGGTGATCAACTTGCCTGTCTACTTTACTAACCCCTTCTTCAGTGGCCAACAGTAGGCTTCATACTCTGGACCTTCAGAGAGCGAGTTTATATTATAAGGAGTGTGTGACTGGAGTTTGGGGTGAGACTCTCCAGCTGTTTGTAACATGCACTGAAGCTGCGCCTGGCAGACCAGCAGCTAAGCAGATGATTGGCAAGTGGATGATATCCTGCAACTACCTCTGCTACAGGATCCAGAAATTTGGTTTATGCATTCTTGTGTATGCAGAGGGGTGCAGCAAGGGCCACTAGCCCAAAAAAACACTAATTCCAAATGTTGCACTCCAATAGAATCGGACAGGTTGGGATGGGGTTACTCCACTGTGGTGAGCTGTATATCGCTATTTTGGAATTCATGTCACTGACTTTAATAAATAACTTCAATTGAACGGTGAAGCCTGAGCGATTCTGTTGGAGTGCAACATTTGGAAGTACCTCTGCTACAGGTTGGCTAGTAGTGAGCTTCCCATAGTGCTTAGGGCTCATTTTAAAAGACATACCGGTGCCTTGGTGGCTGCCTCCAGGGACATTTCCATCCAGTAAATCTGCAGGGCTGCTAGCTGGGGGAAGTACACACCTTGATATCCTACTACTGCACTGACCTAGAGTCCTATTGGGATGCTGCTTTTGGGACCTTGGTGCTCCGCTCTCTCTTCGCCAAATAGTGGTGCATGCCTTGCCCTCTCCTCCCAGAGAACTGCTAGGAGTCTACCCGAGTGTGGATTGTGAACTTCATCCATGCCCCTAGAAAGACAGGTTACTCACCTGTAATGTTCTAGGAGTGGTTTACAGTTCACTTCCACTTAACCTGTCCGGCCTCCCCTGGCAAGTGCCACACAGATCCCTGCTTCCAGTGTACAAAGATTTGATGTCATGGGGAGGAGTCAGAGATATACTGCTCAGGTGGTGGGACGAGCTTAGCTTAAAACATCAAACAGAAAGTCTGTTCCAGTGGAACTGCCAGAGGGTGTATATAAACTGTATACCACTCCTGGAACAATGGTTACAGGTGAGTAACCTATTTTTTCTAACCACCTGAATTAGAGCAGTCTAATCGAGCTTGTGCTTCATCTCCACAAGGTGCATGGTGCCCCAGAACGTAGAATGTTTTTTCAAATGTGGTCTTTCACTGTGCAGATCTGGAGCCTCCCATCATTCCAATAGTAGCTCTTTAGTTTCCACTGAAGAGAGCAATCACCCAAGATCAAGCTTCCAGCTAATTCAGTGGCTATGTCCTAAGGATTTGTTATTTTATAAAGTGTTTCAATCATTTAATTAAACTACAGCTGTTCTAGATTTGGAACAGTTTTAGTGCAAAAAAGTAATTTTTTCAACTTTTTTATGGTTACTGAACAGTTCGGGGAATTGTAGCCTAAACAGCAGGAGTATGCTCTGCTCACAGCAACTGTGGTAGAGCTTGCATTTTAAATTTACAGCAAAGCAGTTCCATTTTAGTGGTTCCATTTTGATGACAACTGATAATAAAGTGCTTCTGCCTATGTTGTTTAAGCACTTCAGGCTGTTTTATCTCACAGTGACTGTGGTTGCTCATAACGATTGTGGTCAAATGAAGTGGACTTTTGACATTCTCAGAACAACTGGGTTGTTACAGGCCATGCAAAACAAAACAGTTGATTTCCCCTTCAAAGGTACCTCTTTATTTGGTGACAAAACTGAGGCATACATGAAAATAGTTGATTTTAAAATGTGATTAAAAATATGATTATAATGTGTGTGAAGCCCTTATTATGTATGGCATACTGCTGTCTAACAATCTTGTAATCTCACCGATCTGATGTCAGCGCTATAAACCTTGCTTGCCTTCGTCACATTGGTGAGATTACAGGATCGAATCCAGTCAGGTGCACTGAATTCTAGCACCCGAATGTTGGTCGCACTTCCGTGATCGGTGTGAAGTGTTCAACAGTAAGCAACAAGCAAGAGCCTTTCCCATTCTATCTTGAAAATATTTACTGTTGCGACCCCATACACTATAAAAGATAATGGCTGGGGTTATGGAGTCTACCACAGTGAAAATTTCTCTTGTGGTTGCCATTGACCAGTAAACTTCGACTTCGCTCTTGGGTTTACAGAATTGACTAACAACTACTCGATGGGTTTACAACGTGGTAAACTTCATAACCCCAGCCATTATTCTCTATGTTGTTTCTTTTCTTCTACATCATCAACTGGACTAACACGGCTACCGTATTTCTTTAGTGAGTCTTATCTAGAGGCTGAGTATAAAAGGGTTGTTCAGAATACATCACTAATTTGTTTATTGTTTGAGCATTTTACAGTTTCAGACTTTGTAGTTTTACAGTGTTCATATGTAATGTTAATTCCTTTATTGCATTTGAATTTTGGTAAAAATACATTGCGTAGATTAGTTAAGTAGTCACTTCTCTGTTAAGGTCTTCAGCTATAAATCTGCTGTTAGAATGCTAGAGGGAGCTTGATCACACTGCCGAGTTTGAATTTTAACATTCTAAAGTTCCATCCCTAGGGTAATAACTCAGGGCCGAGATGAACAAATTTTCACTAATGCACCTCCTCGAAGAAACAGCATTACTACAGTAAATTTTTTTTCTTCTGTGCATTAAAAAAAAAGTTCTACAGATGAGGACAGACAGTATTACAAAAATGTATTACATAAACAAGGTATTGGGGGAGATCACGTGATGCATCGGAGCGGGCAGACTCCATTTTTGTCTCTGTAAAATTTGGCTAATTTTGTGGCAAAACTCAGAATAAATACTCTTCCTCACACTTCTCAGGACATCAGAATACTCGCCGCATCTACCAACCTGCTTTTGTGTGGCTGCGCCTGTTATTTTTGTGGCTTTTGGAGTACGGAGAATGGAGGCCGACATGCGGCCTGTGGGGCCTACCCCTACCCCACCGAACACACAAGAAAAATCGAAAGCAGCCAAAAAGCCCAAGACTCAGCTAGGCACCAACCCTAAGATCTCTGCTGCTCCCACCATGCTCTCAGAGGATAGATTCCTGCTGGAGCTAGCACCACTTAAAGAAACGCGGTTGGAAATCACCTCCCAGCTCATTGGTCTCCAGGCTACCACCGAGGCTCTCTCTCGAAGGATCGGAAATGCCGAAGTTAGGATCAGCTCTCTGGATGATTGGAGACACAGGCAGGAGCAGGATTCAATGGCCATGCGTCGTAAGCTGACCAAACTGGAGGAGAAGGTGGAAGATCTTGAGGGGTGCAGCAGGAGGAATAACCTCCTCCTCCTAGGATTACCAGAGGGGGAAGAGGGTCAAAATCCAATGCTGTTCATTCAGAAATTCTGTCAGAAGATTGCTGGGCTCTCTTTGAATGTCCCGAGCTACATTGTGGAGAGAGCACATAGGGCACTCAGACCAATGCCCCCAAAGAACTTCCCACCTCGCCCACTAATCTTTAAACTTCTTAATTACCTGGATAAGGCCCACATTCTGGTAAAACTTTGAGACCTGAAAGAGCTCATCTGGGAAGGACATAAAATCAGGGTTTCACAGGACCTCCCACGCGCAGTCAGGCTTAAGAGAGCTGACTTTAACCCCTACATTTCTAAGCTAGTTGCAGCCGGGGTCCGGTTCAAAATGCTCTACCCTGCCAAATTGCAAGTCACCCAGCAGGGCACCACTAAATCATTTGATTCAGGGGAGCAGACAAAAATGGAGCTGCCAGCCTTGTTTCTGGACCTCTTCCAAGCCCCTAAATGAACACTTTTTCTTTCTGTGGTTCACTTATGGCGTCTGGCTGTATTTTTTGTGATTTTGTAATGCTCTGCCGGTGAATTTAACTTGAGTCTGCTGGAATTATCTGTTTGGACTTCCCTTATCTTCCTTGCCTCTCAGCTGGATTGTGACCAAGCACCCCTGGGGCTCGGGCCGGAGATGAACCTTTAGATGGACTTGTTGAACTCGAAGGCTAAAAACAACTCTGGGACATTTCGTTTATCCCGATTTTTGCACCTTGTCAGTTCACCAAGAAATGGCCTCAGGCAGCAATCCACTCTACTTCAAGGATTTACGGTTGGGGCCTCTTCTGCTGGGACACACTCTGAGATCTTGAGGGGGTTGTGAGGTAGGTCCCTTGTGAATGGGCTTACTGGGGCTGGGCTCCTAAGTAGGGCAGTCTGCCTTTCCCGCTGCGGTGGCACACTTAGGCACATGCTTCCCAGCTCTTTGCCTATTACGGGAAACCCAGGAGTGCTGGGGGGAACATAGCCACCCCCCACCCTACCCGCATGAGAGCCTCGGTGATGAGCACGGATGAACTGTGAAGGCCCCAGGCCCCCTCCCTAAGTGGCATTTGGTAATTTAACCCAGCTGACCTGGTTCTCCAGTATAGCTTGCAGAGGTGTGGTAGTTCACAAGGGCAGAGTGGTGGATAGTTCCCATCCTCCATCCTGGGAACTGATACAGCTACAATTAATACTGCATTGGGGCGTTGGCCCAGGGGGTGATTTGCCACATGTGAAAGTGTTTTGTCTCCTTCAATACAATTGCTGCAGCAGCCCCTAAGGAATTCTATCATTGCTGGCTGCATTGGGGAACAGTGGGGCTTTATTACAGCAGGGGAGGCCTGGGCCAAGTTAAGACCTGAGAAGGGGGCAGTCATGCTGCAGTGTGCCTGTTAGTGGGGGGGCCAGCCTGGCTCGAGTAGGTTTAGCCTTCGGTGTGCACCTTGAGGGAACCTGGTGCATCCTCCCAGGGATGGTCTTTGGGTGGCTGTGCAGGGGGAGGATCTTGATCCTGGGTCCTGAGGAAAGGGTCCCCCAGCTATCTGAGTGGAGCATGCTGCTTGTTTCTATACCACCTTCACTGAATGTGGACTTCGCCATTGGCTCTGGGTGCTTTTGATCAGTGGGAGACGTTGGACAGTAGGAGGTCCCTTTTTTCAAGTTGTTCATGTTATTTCTTTGCTTTCAGTGGTTATTTGTTGTGTTTGTTATTTCTGGTTAAGATCTGGGGGGGGAGGCGGGGCTGGCTCTGAGGATGGAAGACATCACGTACATACGTTTAGTAGTGGTACGGCCTTTGGGGCTGGGGGATTGTGATGTGTACATAGTTTGGTGGGAGGGAGGGTCCATGGTGTATGTTACTGGACCGCTTGGCTATTGGGGAGGGGGTTGAGTTCACCGTCACTGCCCTTATTTCATCCTTTTTCTAAAGTGGGGCTATTAATCAGGGGCAGGTCAGTTGGAGGTGGGGGACCGGGGGGTTGTTTTTGGGACTGGAGCATTCCCTATGCTATCTTCCTTACGGCTGGAGGCTGGGATACCCGCACTTTTTCTAGGCTAATATGGTGACTGTATACAAATTCTTGTCTTGGAATATAAAAGGAGTGAACCATAAGCGCAAACACTATATGGTCCTCCCGTCACCTCCACAAGTACCAACCTGACATGGTTTTTCTCCAGGAAACACACCTTAAGCAGGAGGACATTCTATTGTTCCACAGGGAGTGGGTTGGTCAAGCTTACGGGGCTGGGGCTAGTAACAAAAAAAGAGGAGTGGGCATTTTAATAAACAGGAGCACTCCTTTCCAGTTGATAAACCTAGCTCAGGATCCAGAGGAGCGATTTCTTTTCCTGCAGGGGCACCTGGGATTAACGACAGTAGTACTGGGCTGCATCTATGGGCCGAATGTGGATTCCCCCATTTTTTTTGTTCAGCTTATATCCCAGATTTCCGGCCTTTCTGGTTCCCCAATAATCTTGGGAGGGGATTGGAACCTGGTTCGTCACAATGAATCTGATAAGTCAGGTGGACGGCACAGAGGTCTCTTCTCCAGGACAAAGGGGGCTGAGGGATTTGATGGAGACAATGGGATTAGGAGACCCGTGGCAAATCCTGCACCCCACAGGCAGTCAATTCACCTTTCATTCCCTCCCTCATAACTCCTTTTCTCACATTGATTACTTTCTGGTGTTCTTATCTCTTTTACCAGGCTTGGGGGTCTGTGACATTCTCCCAACGGTCATCTCTGACCATGCACCAGTATACATGGAGCATCTGCAAGGAGGGTTGGACGCCTGGGACAACACTTGGAGGTTTAACTCTGGACTTTTAAGGGACAAACAAGCAGCCCAGACTCTTTCTCTCTACATTCAGAACTTCTTTAAGGACAATCTGAGTTTGGTTGCTTCTTTGGATATGCTGTGGGGTGCAGCAAAATGCGCCATCAGGGCAAATGCATCCGGTTAGCTGCAAAGGCCAAGAAACATATGGACGACACCACCAGGCATTTATTACAGCAAATTAAAGTATTGGAACATGACCTCTCTGCTTCTTCAAGCACCAGTAGCTGGGCCCAATTAAACTCAGTTCGGGCTCAATATTTCGGCCTCCTAACCAAGACAGCAGAGTTAGCGCTCCAGGGAGTCAAATTTCGCTACCTAGGATCAGGAGAGAAGGCTGGGAAGCTGCTTGCCGTGTGTCTTCGTCAGGGGCCAGGAGTGTGATCCAAAGCCTGTAACCGGTTTCCCCTGGGCCAGTTCTTACTAAACCTATGAGAATAACAGCAACTTTTAAACAATATTATGAAGACCTCTATAAGATACAGGCTGAGCAGCTGAGAGATCCTTGTTCTATAAACCGTTTCCTGGACTCTGTATCTCTTCCCACCCTCACCTCCGCCCAACAAGCATTTTTGTAGGCCCCTATATCAGTTCCTGAGATCAAACAGGTACTGTTCCCAACTTGCCAAGGAAAAAGCCCCAGGTCCAGATGGTTTTAATGCCTCATTCTACGCAGCTTTTCAAGATGAACTGGCTCCCTTCCTCTCCCAGCTTTTCAATGAATTGCGTTCTTCCAAATTGTCCGACTTCTCCTTTACCCAGGCCTGGATTTCTGTGCTCCCCAAACCTGGCAAATCCCCTCACCTGCCAGGCAATTATCGTCCCATATCTCTAACTCAGATATCAAAATCATGGCCAAAATTTTTGATAACTGTATGCATCAAGTCTGGTAGGGCTTGTTGAGCCACTCTCAAGTGGGCTTTGTAGCAGGTCGGGTCTCCTCCGACCACACGCACAAAATTCTTCACCACATGGCTTCAGCAAACACTAGTTCTGCCTCTTGGTTCTGATCTCTTTAGGTGCAGAAAAAGCATTTGACCGGGTTTCCTGGCCCTTCTTGTTTGCAGTCTTGGAGAAGTTTGGTTTTCCCTCACCCTTCTGCGATTGGCTCCAGGTGCTATATTCCACTCCAGCCGCTTGAGTGCACTGCAACGGAGTTCTCTCTGACCCTTTCCCCCCTGCCCGAGGCACCAGACAGGACTACCCTCTCTCCCCCCTTCCTTTTCAGCCTCTATCTGGAACCCCTTATTCACTCTCTGGAGGCCTGCAACAAGGTTCAGGGCATTCGTGTTGATCAACTCACTTTCCCTTTATCAGCTTATGCCAATGACCTGCTCTTATACCTGGAACACCCGATATCCTAAATTCCTGTGGCACTTAACATCATACACCGTTTCTCACAAATCTCGGGCTACAAACTCAGTCTTGGAGAAATCCTGTGGTATGCCTCTTAATAGCAAGTTCAAAAACGTTGTATTCAAACAACATGAAGTCTTGCTATATTATGACATATGCAGTATAACCCCAGGTTAGAACTGCTCCGGAGGTGAAAGAGTTAACTTCCATGCAGAGTGTGGAATCTTGAGCGCGAGCTCAGTTGAACACTCTGTCTGTTGAAGCTCAAACTTAAATTGTCAGATTCTTTACTCCGCCTCACTGAACAGTCGCTCCGGAGATTCCTCCTGCTGCTCGGTTTGTTTGTCGGTTTTAAAGTGTAATTCTCGGTTTATTTTACCGAAATTTAACCGCAATCATCAGTTAAAGCTCTGTCTGTGGTATTGTAAGTAATACATAGGCTTATTTATTATTTTTTCTTCTGTGTGGAACTTGTAAACGTCTTTTTCGGTTCGGTTTGAACCGATCAGAGGGGTTTAAAAATTACTTTCTAGCCCTTTAGAGTGCAGTTCCCAGTTCTTATCGGTTCTAAAAAAACCAGATTTTATTACGTTTTTCACGACCCATGATCACGATTGGGGAACGATAAGAGAGTCTTGCTTGGTGGATTGCCATTAACGGGCAAGTTTTGGTTAGGCTGGCACTATGTCTGAGAAACCCAAAAGAAAAACGGACCCACTGGGTTTCAGCACTCTGGTCTTCTGTGGGAAGCTCTCGCTGATGCTGACCCACACACCATTTGTGTATATTGTCTGGGGTTTGACCACCTCAATGCAGACTGCCAGATTTGTAAGAATTTTCCTGCTGCCACTGTGGAAAAAAGAGTTGGTAGGCTCAGGGAAAGGGAGGCCATAAAGTCCGCTGACCCGGATGGCCAGCCCGGTTCGGTTCCAACCGAACCTGAGGGAGTGCCCTCTGACCAGGGCGATGCTTCCTCGGGCAAACGAAGAGCCAGCTCTGAGGAGCCGGTTCCAACTAAAAGGGCTAGAAGGTCAGCTAGTTTGGGGCCAAAAGTTCTTTCTCCAACCGCTGAGGAAATAGCCAAAGCTATCCAAATTGTCCAGTCTCTTTCCCCAGTTCCGTCCGAACTGGCACCATTGGGCAGCGCCTCGTTCAGTCAGTTCCCTCGTTCAGATTATGATTTTGAAGATTTTATGAACCAGGGGAAGGGGAGGAGGGGTACAAGGAGAGTGAGTATGATTTTGACAGTCTGGATGTGCCCATTGAACCGGACATCTCTCCAGACAGACCCTCAGGAGTATCCCCTCCCAGGCTATCTGAGTCCCCTTCTCATTTTTTGTTTTACAAGAAAGTTGCTGACACTTTGCAATTCCCTGTTGAGGAAGCTGTTGATGATCAAGAAGAGCCTGATTTTGTGGAAATGATGGATATTCCAGAGTCTCGGAGACTGTCTATTCCCTTGCATAAATCTTTTAGGAAACAGACAATTAAAAATTCTGAAAACTCCTCATTCTATCCTCCCTGTGGATAAAAGGATGGACAAGAGGTATGCTTTATCAGGCTCTGATACAGAGTTCCTATCTCAGCAGTGCAGCCATGTGGGGTAGTGCAGGCTGCAGCCTGTGACAAGGCTAATATTCTTCTAGCCTCACCCTCCTGAAAAGGATTCCAGGAGGATGGATGCCATGGCAAAAAGCAGTACATGGCAGCATCTTGGGACTCAGACAGGCAAATATATGGCTTACACAGCTAGGTACCAGAAACCAGGTGGGATACTGTCCTGGCTCCTAGCAAAAGAGCCCCTGAACAGCTTGCCAGGGAGCTGGAGCAGGTGGCTGCGGACGGTATTGAGGCATCCAAGGTGCAATTTCATGCTGCTGTAGACTCTAATGATGTTTCATCTAGAGTTATGGCCACATCTGTGTCTCTTCGCAGAATGGCCTGGCCTAGATGTACTGCCCTGTCACAGGATACCCAGTCTAAGGCTATGGATTTTCCTGTTGTGGGAAATTCTCTGTTTGGGAGCAGACAGAGAGAATTATATGAAGAAAATGGATGAGTATAGGACCACCCATAGGAGTGCACAGGCCAAAGAAAGGCAAGTCACTCTCAAAGGTAGCATGTCAGGGCAGGCCTTTTCATAGGTCAGCTTTACCAAGCCCAGGCCTCCTCTTCTGCTTATGCCCAGAGGGGGTTCTTTAGAGGAAGGGGCAGAAGGGACTCTAGTAAGCCTGCTTCTACCCCTCAACCCAAAGCTCCTGCAAAACAGGCTCCCTGATGGGGTAGCCAGGGCCGATTCTCCACTACCGATAGGGGGCAGGCTGGCTTACTTTGTCCAGGACTGGAAGTCTTTAACATCAGACAAGTGGGTCCTGGAAGTAGTAAGCCAGGGACTGGTTCTCAGCTTCAAAAAATTTCCAAAGATGAGAGCCAGATCTTTTCCACCTGCAAACCCATCAGAGGCACTTGTCCTGGAAGCAGAAGTTTCTGCTCTCCTGGCTCTCAGAGCCGTGGAAAGGGTTATACCCATACACCAGGGCAAAGGGTTGTACTCCAGGTACTTCCTTACCACAAAAAAGACAGGAGAATGGAGGCCCATTCTGGATCTCAGGTATCTAAACAAGCACCTTTTAAAACCAAAGTTCAAAATGGTGACCCTGGGGATTATTTTACCCTCTCTAAGGCCAGGGGACTGGCTAGCCTCCCTGGACCTCAAGGATGCCTACTTCCATGTTCTCATCAGAAGCTCCCATCAAAGTACCTCAGATTCGAACTGCCCTCAGGCCATTACCAGTTCAGAGCAATGCCCTTCGGCCTCTCCTCGGCTCCAAGGGTATTCACAAAATGCCTGGCAGTAGCAGTTGCTCATTTAAGAAGGCAAAAGATTGCCATCTTTCCTTATCTGGACGACTGGCTCATTGTAGGCCAGTCTCCAGAATAGGTCAAACTTCATTTACAAGTAACCCAGCACCTGCTTACATCTCTAGGTTTCTTCTCAATCTTCCAAAGTCAGTTCTGGAGCCTGTCCAGCTTCTCACCTTTATAGGCGTAGAACTGAACACTAAAGAAACCAGAGCCTTCCTTCCTCTGAGAGAGCAAGGACCCTGGTGTCTTGGCTCCTCTTTCACCCTGCAGGTCTCTCACCAGCAAGGTATTTTCTACAGCTCCTGGGGCACATGGCTGCTTCTACAGCAGTAGTGCAGGGAGCGAGATTTCAGATGAGGGACATTCAGTTCCATTTGAGAGCCTTTTGGTCTCAAAGGACGGATCCCCTAACCAAATTGATTCCAGTGACTCGAACCCTGATCCAGGCCCTCCAGTGGTGGCAGGATCAGAACAATCTGAGACAGGGGGTTCCCTTCATTCCCCAGTCTCATTCCTTGACCCTTACTAGAGATGCATCCCTCTTGGGGTGGGGAGCTCACATGGGCGACCTTTCCACCCAAGGGCTATGGTCCCCTCAGGAATCTCTGCTCGACATCAATTTGCTGGAGCTCAGAGCAGTTTTTCTAGCACTTCAGGTTTTCTCCACAGCTGTCCAGAACAAGGTAGTTCAGGTCAGAACAGACAATACCACTACAATGTGGTACATCAACAAGCAAGGGGGCACTCATTCTACGGCCTTGTGCACCGAAGCAATGAAGTTGTGGTCTCTGGCATATTCTCTGAACGCCTCCCTTACGGCAGTTCACCTCCCAGGCAAGGACAATGTCCTAGCGGATGCTCTCAGCAGGATTTCCCAGGGCCATCACGAATGGACACTGGATCCCCTAGTACTGGAGGTAATATTTGCCAGATGGGGCACTCCGCAAATAGATCTCTTTGCAGCCCCAGACAATCACCAACTTCCCCTTTTTTGTTGCAGGCCCCCAGTGTTGGGCTCAGTCCCTCTGGATGCCTTCCTTCTCATTTGGGAAGGGAAGTTTCTCTATGCTTTTCCCCCCTTTCCCCTTCTTTTCAAAGTGCTAGTCAGAATCAGATCTCAGTCCTGCAAGATGATCCTGATCGCTCCAGACTGGGCCAGGCAGCCCTGGTACCCACTCCTCATGTCCTCAGCAGTCCACCCTCCCCTATGCCTTCCCAGGAATCACAACCTGTTAACCTGTGCCCAGGGGAGAGTTTGGTATCCGAACCTCAAATCTCTCAATCTCAAGGCTTGGCTCTTGAAGAGTTAGAGTTTGCTGACCCACACCTTTCTCAAGGTGTATTGGATATCTTGAAGGCCTCTAGGAAGCCTTCCACCAGGGCTACCTATAATTCAAAATGGAAGAGATTTTCCATATGGTGTGCTGGTAAACATATTTCCCCAGAATCTGCTGGTGTGCCCACGATCCTGGATTATTTGGTGCATTTGAATTCCTTGGGGCTGAGGCCAGCTACCCTAAAGGTGCACTTGGCAACTGTGTCTGTCTTCTTGTCAGCAGGTAAGCCCTCTTCTTTATCAGCTCACCCTGTGTTCTCCAAGTTTTTTAAAAGGGTTGCTTCACACCAATCCCCGTTCAGGGATCCTGCCCCTGCTTGGGATCTTAATATTTGCATCGCTCAGCTTATGCAACCTCCTTTTGAGCCATTGTCTTCAGCAGGGCTGAAGTACTTGACTTGGAAAACTGTGTTTCTGGTAGCCATCACCTCTGCCAGGTGCATAAGTGAGCTACAAGCCTTGTCAGTGGAGCCTGATTTTATCTCCTTTCATAGAGATAAGGTAGTCCTCAGGACTAACAGGAAGTTTTTGCCTAAGGTGGTTTCAGACTTTCACCTTAAGCAATCCATGTCTCTTCCTGTATACTTCACTGACCATTCCTCCTCTTGTGAGAGGAGATTGCACAGTTTAGATGTCAAAAGAGCCCTTAGTTACTATATAGAACGTACCATCGTCACAGGTCTGAATCCTCTCAATTGTTCCTCACTTATGGTGAGGTTGGTAAAGGAAACCTGCCATTAAAAGATCCATTGCCAGGTGGATTGTCTCTTGTATCCAATTCTGTTACGTAAAAACTGGGTAAGGTTCCTCCCTCAGGCCTGAGGGCTCACTCTACCAGAGGTATAGCTGCGCTCTGGCTGCTGCCAGGGACATTCCTATCCTAGAGATATGTCAAGCAGCTACCTGGAAAACAGTTCACACTTTTACTAAGCATTACTCCTTGGATATCCAGGCTAGGAGTGATGCTCGATTTTGCACAGCTGTGTTCAGAGCCTATTTCCCAAGTAGGTTCTGTCCTCCTCCATGGAGGTACTGCTGTGTAAGTCTGTATATGTCATAATATAGCAAGACTTCATGTTGTTTGAAGAAAAATTACTCACCTTAGTAATGTTGTTTCTTCTAATGGAGTCTTGCATATATTATGACCTCCCCCAGCCTGTCCCTCTCAGAACCTCTGTTTTGGGATGTGGGTGGGCAGTGCAATGCTGGCACTTCTTTGATGCCCACTTTATTTCACCCTTCTAGGGTGCTTAGGTGTTATGCTTAAGTTTCTTCTTGAATCCCCCGACTTGAGTCTTTGTTTTGGGATCGAGATCAAAAAGGTGTTTTTGTAGTTAGTAGCCAACGGCTAGTGTAGGTTTACGGCTTCCACACAGAACCTTAGTGAGTTTTTGCTCATAAAGATCTGACAGTTTAAGTTTGAACTTCAACAGACAGAGTGTTCAACCGAGCTCTCGCTCAAGATTCCATGCTCTGCATGGAAGTTAACTCTTTCACCTCCGGAGCTGTTCTAACCTGGGGTTATACTGCATATGTCATAATATAGCAAGACTCCATTAGAAGAAACAACATTACTAAGGTGAGTAATTTTTTCTTACAGACTTGGGCCTGGCTTCGGAGCCTACAGCTTTTACTTATCTTGGTGTCAAGTTGCCCTGTATCTTATCGCACATAGTCAAGCATAATCTCTCACCAATCGTAGGCACTATCAAAGCGGATCTACAACGTTGGAAATTCTTTCCTCTTTCTTTATGTGGCCGCATCAACATGATCAAAATGAACATTCTTCCGCAGGTGTTATACCCCCTTTCCATGATCGGTCCCTATCTTACCAAGCGATGGTTTTCTCAACTGCACTCCCACATCTCAGAATTTCTCTGGCAAGGCAAAGTAATCCACTGTTCGTAGTACCTCATGCTATCCTTCCCAAAAGAGAAGGGGGGCCTACGTCTACCCAACTTCTTATACTATTGTGCTGCCCACTGTAGTAAGCTCTTCAGATGGACAGCAGGTCCCACGAATGCAGCTGCTCAGGACTATGTCCCCCAGTGGCGCAGCCTGGAGCATCAGCTCTATAGATCGCAAGGCCTCGTCTTGCACTCTCTCCTGTACTCTAAACCGTCTGCACTTCCCTCTTCTATAAAGATACCCCCTATCTGGAGGTCTGTTAAAGCTCTGCATCAAATTAGTACCATCCTCTCCATCTCCTTTCGTAGTGACCTAGACCAACCATTGCTAGGCAACCCCAACTTCAAAATAGCAAATTGTGTCATTCCGGCTGCCTTTTGCCCCAGTCTGGGGGGGAAACCGGTCACCTGTATCCTGGCAAATGGTAGGATGTGCTCTGTGATGGAGCTCAGTCGAGACTACCACCTCCCGCCTTGAGCTTCTTTTAAAAGTACTGCAACTGAAAGGGGCACTCACTGCATCATTGGGTCCCTTTCCTTGGCTCCCTACCATTAACCCAATTAAGCAAACCCTCCTGGATGCTGCCCAACCCCACGCAATTTCACTCTTCTACAAGACCCTTTAGGCTCTAGATCCCCTACTTCCAAAAGGCAATTGCTTTTACGGGCAGAATGAGCTCAACCTTTCAATCGACGATAAGGCCTAGGGAAAAGTGTGGCAGGGACTATACAAATACATAAAGCAAGATCGCCTACGATTTCTCCAATTTTGCCTCCTGCACAACATGTACTTCTTCCTGGTCCGCCTAAACCGAATGGGGCGACTTGATTCACCCCTTTGCCTCATGTGTGGGAAAGAGGATGGGACTACCAAGCACTTCTTCTGGGATTGTGACCGGGTCATCTCCTTCAGGCTGAGAATCAAAGCCTCTCTGGATCCCTTGCTAGGGCTGGAGCCTTACTTTACCCTACAGGTTTGCCTTCTAGGACTTTTTCCTGAGGATATGCTAGGAATCCATAAGGCACACATGTCCCTCATTGCTGTAACAGTGAAACTGGTTATCACTTGGCATTGGATGGACCGGAATAGCTTACCTCTCCAAGAGTGGCATGCAGAGGTACTCCAGGCTCTGGCATTAGAAAAGCACATAGCTCAGCGGAATAATCGAATGTCAGTCTGTGATGCCTGTTGGGGCCACTGTTTTCCCTTGCCCTAATTATCCACACGGGGGTCCGGGGGTAGCCTGCTAATCGGATAAGCTCCATCTTTAAATCTCTAGTCCCCTTCTCGGGTGGCCCCCAGACTCCACCTGACCTTACAACACGGTTATCACTCACCTTCACCCTTGTGCTTCTTTTGTATATGCTCCGGAAGGGGGGGGGGTTAGGGTTGCGAAGGGGAGTGGGGTAGTTTCATCCTTGTTTTTATACTGCTAAGTTTTATTTGCTGTTTACCGGGGCCTAGTCTAGTCTTTATTGCCTGTTTTTAGCCTATTGCAGGCCCGCTTGATAGAGATGGACAGCTCATTAACCACTAATGTTGCCATACTTTAGTCTGCTTTGTTGACTCCTCAGGTTAAGAACTGTCTTCCATTGTATGAGTGGGTTTTTGGCTGTTATATGATTTTTTTCTTTTGCTCCTGATTTTCTTTTTAATTTTTGTGAGTTTACTGACAAAATTATACCTAATAAAGTATATTAAATAAAAAAAAAAACAAGATAGTGCAAGATCCTTAGAACTATGCAAGGAACTGCTGAACATTTGTGATTCGGCATATAATCTTGGGGTACATGTGTTTGGAAAATGGGGTTTTTAATAGAAATGACTTCACCAGGAGGGTCAGTCAATTGCCAGCCCTCTATATGGAACAAACTTTCGTTCAAATAACAGGAATCCATTAATGAGTTGCCTTATAAATGGCATCATTCCACAGGAGTGTGCTGCCCTGGAGATAGAACTTTATGCTAATTATAGAATTTAGAATACAAGTTAAAATTGTACACTGTGATCACGTCCCCCCCAACCCCCCTCCGCTGTTCTGATGTTAAATTTGTTTCTCTGCTGAAGAGAGCAGTCGCCGCAAAGTCAGTTCCTGTCTTTTGGCTTTCTCTATTTTATATTTTTATTCTATTATTTGTTACTTTCGTTTAAAGTTAATTCTCGATTACTCTGTTTTAGGGTGTTTTATTTAGGAATTTAATAATTTCTGCAGTTCCTCCATTTCCCGCTCCTTCCCACGAACAGGAGAAGGCCGCTTTATAACGCGGTTCCCGCCCGAAGGAAAAATGTATGACTTATAAATAAAGACCTTTAGTTGCTTATATTTTATTCATTTTAAGTGTTTTTTACAGATTTTCGTGAAAAATATTTTATTTTTACCATGTTTGCGACTGGGAACCGAATGCAGTTTTTTTAATAGGTTCTTATCAATGTTTGGTATGACTTAGAGATCAGTACCCACATGTTTTTAAAATTATATGAACTGCTTTTAGCTTCTGGCAAAGGCAGACTGCCATGAGCTTTGTCTAAAGTGTCTGAGTCCAGATCACAATTTTACTGTGAACTTTGTAAAAGGTTTTGCCGTAAAACCCAAAAGAAAAGTGCTTTAAAAAGAGAAGAATTTATAGCTTCTCTGTCTGCTTCTGTGTCTCCAAAGGCTCAGAAGGAGTTCCTAATGATGGTGGAAATCGGACATCAGAGGGTTCACCTCATAAGCAGCAGTCCATGTCAAAGGGGACAGACAAAAAAATATAATGCTACTCCTTCATCAGATAAGCATGGTAAAGACGGTAAAGATACCAGAGTGTCCAAAAGGGTGAACCCTGAGTCCAGTGATTGGAGAAATACAAGTTAAAGAGCCACAGAGCAGGTACTGGAATCAGTGACTGCTAAGAAAAAAAAAAGAAAAAAGTCCTTGCCACTCCTCCTCCAAAGGAAAAGGAGCAGGTAGTGGATCAGAAACAAATGCTCTCAACAGGGGACATGACTATGGTATGGCAGTTTTTCCAGTCCTTTCAGGCTATCAGGCTGAAGGAAAATTGTTTGATGTACCTACCCCCAACTCTGTTTCCAGACCACCTGCATGTAGAGGAGGAGGCTATGCATTAAGAAGAGGAGGAGGAAGGTGAACCCATAGAACCTGTTGGCTCATCTGACCAAGAATTTGGCTCCCCTCCCAGGCCACAGAGGACTGCACCTCTTACTCCACATTCATCAAACAGATGGCAACCCTCCTCAGTGTCCCCTGTCATGAAGCAGAGGAGGATGAAAAGGAAACAGAATTTATGATGGAGCTAGCCCCCACAAGGAGACTGCTAGTCAACATCCACAAGTCACTTCAAAAGGCTGCATCAAAAATCATGTTAGCACCCAATTCAGTTGCTTGCAGTGATTTAAAAAAAATTGGAAAAAGTATCAGGTGGACAGACGGGATGGAATACCTGTATGCCCACCCTGATCCTGAAGGAATGGTACAGTCAACTGCTTATGAGATGGCCAAGGTACCTCTTTCTGCACATCTTCCTGAAAAGGATTCTAGAAAACTGGAGACTATGGCCAAAAAAGTGTACATAACAGTTTCCCTGCTTCTGATGCTGGCAACTTTTTAGGTATACATAGCCCAGTACCACAGAGTACTGTGGAATGCAGTACTGGCACTGAGTTGATAAGGTGGATGGTGAAGTGGCACGTGATGTGGCTGCCATAGCAGCATCAGCCTTGGATACCACTGAAGACCACCTCCACATGGCGGTACACTCTAATGACTCTGCTTCATGAGTCTTGGGTCATGCAGATGCATTGAGGGGATAAAGTTGTGTTGAGAAAATACAGAACATTTCTTCCAAAAGGGATGTCAGAATTTCATTTGAATTGGTCAGTAACCCTGCCTATGTATTTTCCCAAACCTCATACAATTGCAGGTGAGAGCGTGCTCTGCAGCCTTGATTTGAAAAGGGCTTTCAGCTTTCATTTGGCTATAACAGAGAGATCCAGAACTGACAGCACACAGCTTATGGTGAGGTAGGCAAAGACCAGCCATAGAAACATAGACTTTGACGGCAGATAAGGACCACTTGGCCCACCCAGTCTGCCCATTTCCCTACCTATTGGATGAGCTGCAGATTCTAGTTAACCAACAGCCTACTTCCTGCAACCCCCCACTATAATTGCCTTATGTCTGTCCCATGCATGTTTGAATTCTCCCACTGTTTTAGACCCCACAACCTCTCCAGGAAGGCGGTTCCATGTGTCCACCACTCTCTCCGTGAAAAATAATTTCCTCACATTACCCCTGAGCCATCCCCCCTCTAACTTTAAATTTTGCCCCCTTGTTCTTACACATCTCTTTTTCTGAAAGATGCTACCCTCCTGGACTTTGTTGATTCCTTTGAGGTACTTAAAAGTTTCTATCATGTCCCCCCACTCCCTCCTTTCATCAAGGGTATACATATTAAGCTCTCTCAGTCTCTCTTCATATGGTTTCTGATGTAGACCCTGCACCATTTTAGTTGCCCTCCTCTGGACTGCTTCCATCCTGTCTATGTCCTTGCAGATGAGGTCTCCAAAACTGCATGCAGTACTCCAGATGGGGTCTCACCAACTGTCTGTACAGAGGGATAACCACTTCCCTTTTTCTACTTGTGATGCCCCTCCCTATGCATCCCAGTATTCCCCAGGCTCTCCTTACTGACTTCTCACATTGCTTACCCACCTTTAGGTCATCTGATATGACTACACCCAGGTCCCTTTCCATTATTGTTGTCGTTAGTACCTCCCCTGCTATTGTGTACAACAGCTAAGGAGACTATGTCCCAGTGGGTAGTCACTTGCCTTTAGTTTTGCTATGAAAAAGCTGTCAAGCAGCCATGCAAGGGCCTATGGATGCACTCTAACAGAGCTTTTTCTGCTACTGTGGCAGCTGTGAGGGCACAAAGTGCTTTTACAAGCAATGAGAGACTGGTAGTGAAGTAACTGAATGAGTAGTGGCAGCTGTTTCTCACAACAACACTCACACACAGCCTTGGACAATGGCATGAATAAGTTTTATGGGAAGGGGAATGTTAGCCAGGACACCAGGGAAAATCTGGTACTCTTGTGAAAAGTGCCTTGAGTTCTTTTACTTCTATCTGGACACCCACCAGGACAGTACCAAAGATGGGTAGAAGGGACCTCTATTTAACATCTTGTCAGGACAGCACACCCCGACCATACAGTAACCCCCACCCCCTGTACTGCAATCAGGTGCCAGTGTTTATAGTATGAGCCCAATCCCAGAGTGGGTCAAGAACCCACAACTTTGTGGTCCAGAGGCAGATGTGCTACCAACTGAGCCATGCTGACATTAGATTTGTAAAGCAGCTAGCTGGTCTACAGTACACACCTGGACAAAACATTACTGCCTGGACATCCAGTCTAGAAGGGATGCCATATTTGGAACTATAGTACTGCAGAACCATTTTCCTAACTAGGTTCTAGACCCAGCCTCTCAAGGTACTGCTTGGTGTCTGCAGACTTGTGTGACATCACTAGTACACTCCTGTTTTTAGAATAATAAATTACTCACCATAGTAATGATGTTTCTTCTAAGGGGTTTAGTTTTGATTCATACACTCCCTTCCTTACCATCTCTTCTGGAACCTTAGTAAAATATGGTTCTACAATAAAATAAGAAGAGGTGTTAACCATTGCTTGAGCATTTTATTGTTACAAACTTTATGGTTTTCTAACTTTTCAGGTGTGTGGTTTTTAGCATTGCTATACACAGAATACACAGAAGTGTGACGGCAGAGAAAGGCCCCATGGCCCATCTAGTCTGCCCAACACCCTACCTCTCCCCTTCTGTTATGCTTCCACCCTCTTTTCCCAACCTCTTCAATCTATCCCAAGCCGTCTTGAACCCCTCCACCATTTCAGCTGCCACTACATCTTCTGGCAGCTTGTTCCAGGCCTCCACCACCCTCTCCGTGAAAAACTGCCCCCTGACATTACCTCTGTATTGTCCACCTTCCAGTTTGAGGCTATGTCCCCTCATGTTCGCTCCCATCTTCAATTTGAACAAGCTATCACCCTCCACCTTATTTATTCCCTTCAGATACTTAAAGGTCTCAGTCATATCCCCCCTCTCCCTCTTAGTCTCCAGAGGGTACAACTTCAGCCCTCTCAATCTTCTTTCATAGGGTACATCCTGCATCCCTCGTACCATTTTGGTTGCCCTTCTCTGTACCCTTTCCATCAACTCAACATCTCTTCATAGGTGAGGCCTCCAGAACTGCACCCCACACTCCAGATGCGGCCTGACCATGGTTCTGTGTAACAGCATTAGCACCTTCCTCTTCCTGCTATTAAAACCCCTCACAATGCAGGCCAACGTTCCATTTGCCTTTCCCACTGCCCTGCTACACTGGATGCCCACCTTGAGGTCACACGATCTGATGGGTCTGCTCTCATTGGCTGTTGTCCATTCAGACAGTGCATCCCAATTGGGCCGTCCATTTGCCCGGGACATTTTCGAACTATTGGGACAGCTTGCTACATTAGCACTGTTACTGCTTGTTCTGTCCACCGCCACTTGACTCGAATCCCAATCCGGAGTCTTTTAGGTGCCAACCGAACTGCGTCTGTTCCCTGACGCCAGCCAGTCTGTGGCTGCTGCTCCTGGGATTGTGGCTAGTGGGAGGTGGCGTTTTCTGCATCTAACCCCTTAGTGCTTCTGATTTTGTCCCACCCCCGCCCCTCCTAGGCCACCTTAAATACGCCATTATCCCCGCCTCACCTAGCTATAACCTTCGCCCCATTGGCTCATCTCCTTCTCTGTTCTTTCTCCACACACACCCTCCTTGCCACCACGCATCACACATCTATTAACTGTCTCCATTCTATTATTGTTGACTTCCTACCATTATATTCTGGATCGTAGAACTTTCTGCCCAGATTTCAAGAAGATGTAATAACTCTACTATTAACTTACCTACAAATATATACACATATATTGCCTATAACCTATCTCTCTCAGGCTTCCTCTTTCTGTTTCACCTAGCGTAACTTAGCTCTTCTTACCTCTGTATCATGGATACTGGCTCAGAATCTTGGAGGTTTTGGGCATTATTCCTCTTGGTTGGTACACAGCTCTCCTCATTTTCACCAAACCCCACATCTCACCCGTCTCTCACTAGGACAGGGGAGATCTTCCATGTTTGGGATTTCGATGACATTCTGGGAACCATCAGTTACCTCATAGGTGTATTCAGCTTTACCCCTCCGACCTTGAATACGTACCTTGTTCACTTTGGGGGGACCCTTGCTGTACATCCTCCTAAGTCCTCCTATTTGTCTCCCCGCTTAGACCACCATGCACTGTACTCTGCTGCTAAGGTACTGCTGTTTGTAGCTCTACATCAGTTGGGTTTTAGCACTAGGGCTCCTCCGTGCCATACCCATGTTCCTAGTAAGCGGGAACGCACCAAATTCTTTAAGGTTTTATTAGGCCTTACTAGGAAGTTGCTGCTTCTCCTCCTACTATGTTCAGGAAATGTTGAGTTGAACCCAGGCCCTCCAGCATCTATTGGCTCTCCATCTGACCTACCTAGCTTCAAAGGACTAAGCTTTATGCATGTCAACGCATGCAGCTTGTTGAAAAAAATTACCACTATCCAGGCCTGGATGTGCCACACTGCTCCCAACATATTGGTCGTTACAGAGTCCTGGCTCCGCCCAGCGACCAACAATAACAAAATAAACCTCCCTTCTTATTCTCTGTTCCATACCGACAGGCAGACTAGAGGTGGTGGGGTGGCTATTTATGTAAAAGACAAATACACGGTCTCCATCATTGACTCAACCTTGGTCCCACACGAGTTCGAAAATCTCACTTTGCAGATTCAGATTGCACCTGGAACACCACTTTGTTTGTTTGGCTGCTATTGGCCACCGTTTGCTGGGTTGCAACTTCTAAACCATTTAAGTCTTATTCTGGAGCAAAGGTCATCTGAGACTATATTATTAGGGGACCTCAACCTAGATTGGTTGTCTTGTGCTTCCTCTCCCTTAAAAACTTTCTGTGATTCTCTCAGGCTGATACAACTCATCAGTGAACCTATGCGCCCTAACAAATCAAACCCCTCAAATGGCACCTTGTTAGATATTATTCTTGTCAGCAAACCCTACCTATTCACTCATGCTGGTGTCTTTTTCTCAGACATTAGCGACCACTGTTTCATTGCCTGCGTGAGGTCAAATCACTCATCCCCAGGTGCATCTAAATTCTCCCTCAAAAGGTGCCGACTATATTTTGATCCCAATGCTTATGTATCAGAACTGCCTCATTCTGTGCACTGGATGGATTTCTACTTAGCAAACTCAGTGTCCACTGCCTATGATATTTTCCAAGGCATAGTACTAGGCGCCATAAATAGACACGCACCCCTTGTGAAAACCTGTGTCAGGAATAAGTCCTGCCGGTGGTTCACCGCCGAACTGAAGGAGGCTATGCGTAACAGAGACAGGCTATGGAAAAATGCTCGTAAATCTAAGCTGTCAAACGACTGGACCCTTGTACCTCTATGGCCAGTGAAACTAAGGCTAAGTTCTACCGCACCCAACTCGATCAGTCAGCTAATTGCTCCTCAAAATTCTGGCAACTAATTAAGGATATCGAAGGTCGTCCCTCTAGTGCCTCCTTGCCATCAAACATTTAGTCTGGGGCCAACACTCTAACTGACAAACTGTTAATACTTGGTGCCTTCAACAACCATTTTGCCACCGCAGGGCTTGCCTTCGACTCTTCCCTTGCAAGTTCACTCCGTTCACAGCTGGGAGTCATTAATCATGATTTCTCCTCCGCTACCGCATCCTTCTCATTTCAACCCACAACCCTGAAGGAAGTGGAGGACCTGCTACTTCAGTTGGATGTCAGGAAAAGCGCAGGTGCAGACCTTATCGAGCCTTGCTTCCTTAAGTTGGGTCTGCATGTCCTTGCAGTATCTATCATACATTTATTCAACTTATCCCTTTTACGGGGTGATCTCCCCACCATCTAGAAGACAGCATGTTATCCTTTTGTTTAAGTCGGGAGATCCCAGTGACCTGAATAATTATAAGCCAATTTTCATCCTATCAACTCTTTCCAAGCTATTAGAAAAAATTGTGAATGCTCAGCTCAGAAATTACCTGGAATTGGCAGACTTGCTTAATCCACTACAGTCAGGCTTTAGAGCGCAACATAGTACAACTTCAGCACTGGCTAAAGTTACTGATGACTGGCAGTGCGAATTAGACAGAACAAACTTTGTATGTGCAGTGTTCCTGGACCTAAGCAAAGCCTTCAATACCGTTGATCATGACCTGCTCCTTATAGCCCTCCAGTACATTGGTTTGGACTCTCTATCCTCTAGTTGATTTCAGAACTAGCTTTCAGGCTGCTATCAGCAGGTAAAGGCGGGAGGTGAAGTTTCTCCTTTAAAACCCCTCCTGAGGGGTGTCCCTTAAGGTTCCATCCTGGGGCCATTACTTTTCGCTATCTATATAAATAGAACAGATGCTACCATCAAAAAAGCCCAGATACACCTCTTTGCCGATGACATGGTGCTTTATGCTAGTGGCTCTTCCCCAGATGTGGCACGTGCAGCTCTCCAGGATGACTTTAATTTATTGCAGAATCAGCTCCTAAATCAAAAGTTGCTGCTGAATGCCAAGAAAACAAAAGCTATAATTTTCTCACCCTTTCCCAACAGACCTAACCCTGCCTCGGCCTGGTCTCTCTCCCGGATATCCACCTCCCTTGGGGAACAGTTGGAGTACGTAACTCACTTCAGATATCTGGGCGTTTGAATCGACAACAGACTCTCCTTCATAGAGCACATAGATCAATTGATCCAGAAGCTTCGCCAAAGACTTGGCCTATTCTTTAGGATAAAAAAATCTTCTTCCATCAGATGCAAGGTTGAGACTAGTCCAAACTACCTTCCTACCCCTGCTAGATTATGCTGATTTCCTTTATAGTCATGGATCAGTCGGCGCACTCTCAAAACTCGACACGCTCTATCACAGAGCTCTAAGGTTCATATCAGATCTTCCATATTCCACTCACCACTGTTTGTTGTATACCGCTGTAGGTTGGTCTTCTCTTGCCTCCAGACGACAAAGAAATGCCGTCTTCTGGACATACAAAGCTATCATCAATAAACTGCCTGGCTATATCTCGGTCTGCCTTCCTCCTTGCACCCTGAGCAGATACGCATTGAGAAGCACCTCCTATATCACCTTAAAGCTAAGAAAAGTCAGATCTCGCTTTGGCTGGGCGTCCATTAGCTATGCGCTTCCCAGGCTATGGAATATTCTGCAAAAAACTCTGAAATTGACCTGCAAAATCAGTTTTGCAGTCTTCAAAGCATTCTACCCTCAGCACATCAAAGAATCCTGTGCTTGCTTCCCCGACTAAACTACTTCCCTTATCTTTTTTCTTGCCTCACCAGAGATTTTGATCCCAGTTGGTTTATGGCTCTCCCCCCCCTTCCCTCTTCCTATTGCTCCCCCCATCCTCACTGCCTCACTGCATCTTTTATATTCCCTTACAGGTGCTCCAGGACCCTTTTGCTTTTGCTTCAGCACGTCATGGTGGTGAGGGGTCCTCTCCCTTTCCCCGTGCTTCCCACTATCCCTGACTCAATCTGTATTACTTCTGTTAACTCAGTTTTGTGTCTGTTAAATACATTTTATTGCACTTATCCTGCATTCCACCCATTGTATTGCCCGTGCTTGTTTATTCATGCTTGTGTATTGTATTCCTGTATTTTATCCTGTATCTTGTATTCGTGTTCACCCAGGTCCGCCTTGAAAAGGAGCTCCGCTCAGTGGCATTTCGCCTGGTTAAATAAAGATTAGATTGATTGATAATCCCCAGGTCCCTTTCTGTTTCCTTCTCCTTAATCACCACCCCCCAAAGGGAGTAAGTTTTCCCTCCTATGCCTCCTCCCGATGTGCATTAAACTTAAATTTCCAGGTGTCAGACCAACTCTCCAGCCTCTCCAGGTCCTGCCTCATGGCTTACACCCCCCTAGGTGAATCCACCCTATTCTCAGACCTTTATATCATCTGCAAACAGACATACCCATCCCTTCAGACCCTCCGCTAGGTCAGTAACATAGATGTTAAAAAGTATTGGTCCTAGCACTGACCCCTGTGGCACCCCACTGGTCACCGCCCATTCCCTGGAATGTGTCCCATTTACCACCACCGTCTGACTCCTTCCCTTCAACCAGCTTTCCACCCACCTGGTGATCTTGAGGTCTTCCCTAGTCTGTCCAGCTTATGCACCATTCCACCATGTGGAACAGTATCGAAAGCCTTATTGAAATCCAGATAGGCCACGTCCACCGCTCCTCCCTGGTCCACTATCTGTGTCACCCCATTGAAAAACTCTATCGGGTTAGTCTAACAGGACCTTCCCTTGGTGAAGCCATGCTGCCTGTTATCCTGCATGCCATTCATCTCCAAGTATTCTATCAACCTGATCTTAAGTAGTATTTCCATTACCTTCCCCACCAACGAGGTAAGACTAATGGGATGGTAGTTTTTGACCTCGTCCTTCCACCCCCCATTATGTAGTGTGACCACCTCTGCCCTCTTCCAGTCCACTGGCACCACCCCTGTGACCAAGGACAAGTTAAACAGCCTCGCCGGATGCGGCGCCAGTTCATCCTTTGCCTCCTTGAGAACCCTTGGGTGTGTTCCATCAGGCCCCATCGCCTTGTCCACCCTAAGTCTACCTAGCTCTTCCCTTACTCCTTCAGCTGTGAACTCTGCCACACCCGCCTGCCTGTGGCTGTCACCCTCCCCAGCCCATCCTGGTCCCCTACCCTCTCTTTCCTCCATGAAAATTGAGGCGAAATAGCTATTTAATGCCTCTGCTTTTTCGAAATCCCCTTCCAGTAATGTTTCACTTCCCCCCTTATTCTCCCAATCTCATGCTGTGCCCTCCTTCTTTCTCCAACATACCTAAAGAAGGCTTTGTCCCCCCTCCTTGCCTGCTTCGCTATCCTCTCCTCAGTGGCCTCCTTAGCCCTCCTTATCTGTTGCCCTGCCTCCTTTCTTTTTTCCCTGTCATCATCCTTTTGTGTCCTCCTGTACCTCTTGAATGCTCTAGTCTTCTCCTTGACCCCTAATGCCACCACTCTAGTGAACCATAGATGTCTTTTATTCTTTCTTACCCTTCTTATACATGAGTCCATGGCTTTAAATACCCCTCTCCTGATGGCTGCCCATAATTCCTCCACCCCCTGCACATCCCCTATCCTCAACATTTCTTCCCTAACTACCTTCCTCATTCCATGAAAGTCAGCCTTCCTGAAGTCCAATACCTTGGTTCTCGTCCTAACCCTCACCCTGCCCGCTCTCACCCTGAACCTGACAGCCCTGTGGTCACTGGTGCCAAGCTCTTCCCCCACCTCCACCTCCTCCACACTGTCCCCATTTGTGAGGACCACATCTAGCAGGTTTACACTCCTAGTGGGCTCACTGACCCTTTGCTGCAGGAGTATGCCCTGTAGAGCCTCTAAGATGCCCTGCTCCTTGTAGAGATTGCTGTCTGGGCCTCCCAGTTGATGTCCGGAAGGTTTAAGTCCCCAACTAGCACGATTTCCCCTTCCCATGCCATCCTCACTATGGATTCCACAAAGTGTCTATCCCCTTCCTCTCCCTGCATAGGAGGCCTATAGACTACCCCAATGTTCAGGTTTTCCCCCCTGTCTAGGGTGACCCACATTATCTCTGTTTCCCCCTCCCCCTCCTCATCCTCCCTTTCCATGACCCCAATCCCTTCCCTGACATATAATGCCACCCTCCCTTCCCCTCCTGATCATTCCTAAACAAATGATACCCTGGGATCACTGTCTCCCGGGCATGGTGCTCGTTCAACCAAGTCTCACTCACTGCTGCAATGTTTAGGTTCTCCTCCATCTTGGTGGCCTCCAGTTCTCCTATTTTGTTCCCCAGGCTCCTGGCATTTGCAACCAAAGCCCTCCAACATGTAGCCCCATCCTGTCCTTCCCTGCTGCTAACTGTTTCCTCGATGAGTGTTGTGACTTGGAGGGGAGGCTGATAGCCTCTCTGCTCTGCCTCATGTAAGGCTGGCCCTGTCCTTAGCCCCCATTTAGTTTAAATTGAACTTCCTTGCCATGAAGTCTCCCAGTTTACTATTTAGTACAGCTGCCCCTGAAGAGTTCAGGTGCAGCCTGTCTTGGGCATGCAGCCCCTCCTCCTCCCATGTAGAGCCCCAGTCACCTATCCAGCAGAACCCCATCCGACTGCACCAACCTTGTAGCCAATTGTTGAATGCCCTTATCTTCTTTCTGGGTGTGCTCGCTCTTGGTACTGGCAACACCTCAGAGAAGGAAATGGAAGGAAAAACAGGTTGCTCCTACAGAACCTAGCGAGTTCCTCGAACCTTGCTGTTCCTCCATTAGAGTCAAGTAAAAAACAGAACGGCTGCTCAGTAATCGACAAAAAAGACCTGCAAACTTAGGACATGTAAAAGAGCTTTTTTAATTACAAAATTGTTTAAAAGCAAGGAAAACAGACAGCATTCCAGAGCCACAGACACACGTTTCACGTCTTATATGACGCTTTTTCAATGTGATACTGCCTCAAAATACAACACACCTTAAATGGGTAATAAATTTGTTGGCATAGAAACCAAACACAATTAGTACAGTTAGACCAAAACACACATTCTAATTCTAAAGAATCAAGATAAAGCGATGCGAATAATTATCTCTAACTAAATATAGTCTGACAGTTTTAAATATATCAGTTAAAATCCCTTCTATATTTAAAGCAACCAAATATATATCTAACAAAAAAGTTAAATATATAACATCAAATAAATAAAAACAAATATGTGGAAAAACAAACTTAAAAAGTGATTAGTTCAAAATTAAAGTGATAAAGCAAGGGAAATAAAATCATATAGACATTAAATTGATGACACAAAACATTTGGAACCTTATTTAAGATAATGAATGATACTAAACACGGCATTTAAACCTTTATCTCTATGTGCCCTAACAGGCACTGCCATTTACTTTCTGCTTTTAAAATCCTGTTGTTCAAGTCCCTACCCCCCACCCGGATGCCAGACGTGATTTTTTCAAGGCCTTGAAACTTGAAGGAATGTCCGGTTCCCCTTTGTATAATATGCATGGCCAATGCATTTGTGACATCCTTATTTGCAATACTCCTTAAGTGTTCTGCTGTTCTGTTTTTAAACAGTCTTTGGATTTTACCAAGATAGAAGTCCTGACAAGAACACTGTGCTAAATATATAACATTAGCTGTAGAGCAACTAATAAAGTCACTATTATGATATTCCTTCTTAGTAATAGGGTGTTTAAACATAGTACCTGTATGTATATGACAACAAAATATACAGTTACCACAACGAAAAGTCCCGCTTAGTAATATCGTATTGTTCTGACTGTTGGGTGACTCGAAAAGGCTACTAGTCACCATATCTGCAATATTCCATCCTCTTCTATAAATCATCCTGGGGGGACTGCAACATGTTTAGCTAATTTAGGTTCCAGTGCAAGAATGTTCCAATGTTTCAAAAGAATTTTGGAGATAGCTGGACTTTGTGGTGTATAATCTGAAATTAAATTAATCTTTGTAAAATCATTCTGCTTATTATAAATTGTTTTATTATTGTTGTTATTTTTAAGCAAGGTATCCCTATCCATACTGTTTACAATCTTTTCTGTTTTTAATAAAGATGTTATATCATACCCTCTATTTTCAAATTTATCAATAAGTTGTTTTACATCAAATATATACTGCTCAGGCACAGATGTGTTTCTTTTTAAACACGTCATTTGACCTTTTGGTATGTTTTCTGGAATGTGTCTTGGATGACAGCTATTATATAACAGCAGAGAATTTCTAGCTGTTGTTTTGGTAAACAATTTAGTGTCCAAACCATTTGATTTATTTTTGCAGATACTCAGATCCAAAAATTCAATTTCAGAATCTCCCACCTTTCTGGAAAAAAACAAATTAGTGTTAGTTGATTCCAAAAAGGACACAAAATCATCCAACATGTGTAAACTACCTCTCCAAATAAACAATCTGTCATCAATAAAACTAACATAAAAAACTAAATTATGAAAAAGAGGATTTTTTTCCGATACTACAAATTCCTTTTCCCACTGCATGATGTAGATATTTGCATAATTGGGGGCAAAAGAAGCCCCCATCACAGGTCCCTTTAGTTGTAAAAAAAAAGTTTTGTCAAAAACAAAAACATTATTAGTGAGGACCAATTCAGTTAAGGTAACCAAACATTCAATGAAAGGGTTTGAAAAATTAGTACATTCACAAAGGGAGGTTCGAAAAGCCTCAAGACCTCTTTCATGAGGAATATTGGTGTATAACGCAGCAATATCTAATGTTACTAAAAAATCCTCTTTTTGAATTTCCAATCCCTTAAGGCGTAAAATGACATCAGTTGTATCTCTGACATGTAAAGGCCATAAGGGAACAAGCTGTTTAATGTGTTGGTCAACAAATTTAGATAGGGGTTCCATAACAGAACCTATTGAAGCAACAGTAGGTCTGGCTGGAGGATTCCTGAGGTCCTTGTGGATCTTAGGAAGTCCATATAGTACTGGACGAGCTGGAAGAGGAACTGTAAGGTAATCATAAGTTTGCTGAGAAAATATACCATTCAAAAACATTTCATAAAGAAAAATGTCAATACGTTTTTACATTCTAAAGTGGGATCTGATAACAATTTCCTATAGAAAAGGGGGTTATTTGGCTGATTAGACATGTCAGACTGATACTTAACTTTATCAAGTACCACAATCGCACCACCTTTATCCGCACTTTTGATTTTGATTACTACATTATTTCGTAAAGATTTTATAGCAGCTCTTTCTTGATTGGTGCAATTGTTGTAATGAGGTATAAAACCATCAGATGTAAATTCCAGAATATCTTTTTCACATGCTTTATAGAAAACATTTACTATTGAATTTCTTTGGGGGCATATAGATGGAAGTTTTTTTAAGTTGCTTGATGTTAGAGAAATCCCCATCAATTCTTTCTTCAGTCGATGATTCATCCTGTGCAAACATAACTTTTAAGTCCAATTTTCTGACAAATTTGTGTAGGTCTAACAAAACCTGAAATTCATCAATCTGTGTAGTCGGTACAAAATTCAGTCCTTTTTGAAGAATAGCAGTTTCAGATTCTTAAGTTCATATTGAGATATATTTACAACCAAAGTGTCTTGAATGGTACTCAATCCCACTGGGCTCTCCTCCTGTTCCGACGTCCTTGATTCCTTCCTCGATTCCAACTGCCCCTGTATACGATATTTTCTCCCCTTACCCCGTGTACCTCTTCTGGTCTTTCTTTCGAAAATGTACAAAACATGGACTTCTCCTCAGTTTCTTCTGTACCGTTGGTAACTCTGGCAAATTCAGATAAATGTTTCCCAGAACTGTCTCTGTTCCCACCTGTTTTAAAACAGATGGACCCAGGGATATTTTCTCCCATTGCTGCTGTACAGAGGCATTCGACTTCTCCACTATTTTCTCTACAGTCTCTGCCTCTAAAACCTGATTCCATGGAGACATTTCTGCTGGTATCTATATTAGACATTGTAAGCCCTGTTGAATGGGGGTTGGGGTATTGACTCCAATAATACTGTGTCCTAAAAAAGGTTGTTGTGTTAAAACCCTTTCATTCATAGCAGTATTGCTATCAGATTCTGAGTCAGATCCACTGGTATATGTATCACCCTCCACATTTCTGTGTACATTTTTAAGGATGGATTTAACATTCTCAGTTTTCTTTTTACTCCACTCAAAGATACGACCTTCAGCATAGTCGCGTCTATCCCTTTCAAATTTGGTCTCTAATTTTTCTGATCCTCATATCATGCCTTTGTATAGTAGATTCCAACTGTTCTCTATATTTTACATATTCCACATCATAATGAAATTGTAACACTTGTTGCTCTTTATCTAGAATGAGAGCTTTCACCTCTCTTTCTTGTTCGTCCCCATCATCCAAAATTAGTTGTATCAGACCAGCACTGTAATTTAGGCAATGTGTTTGCCATTTCGTAAGAAAAGGTATCCGGTTTTGACCAAATTCGGGTTGTATGCTAAATCTTAAAACCCCTTGGGGCTCTATGTACTGTTAAATAGGCCAACATAGTAATTTTTGCCAATACAGACGTCTAGCTTTGAGCACCACTTTTTCCAATTGAAAATAAGCTTGCTTAATTGTAAGTGGTGTTTTCTGTATGGCCATATTATTCGGTCTATTCTGAGCCTCTCCCGTAGTAAAATTGGTCTTAACAAGCAGAGGATTAATATCTCCCTTTTTTTAGAATAAAGATTCTACAAACCTGTCCCTTTGTTGAGTGCTGTCCGATGAGTGGGCAACAAAAGTGTGAGTGGTCATATTTAAAAGATTGATATCCACATACTCATGGAACAAAATGGAGTGCTGCTCGTAGTTTCCAGTTGATCCAAATTGATATCCACACCACCACATGCCATGCTTTTCGTGGGGAAAGGTAGTCGATATCGTCGTGCCTGTGTTAATATGACATGTACACAGAAAGGCGGCGACCGACGAAAAAACTGGAGCCAAACAAACAACAAAGCATCAAGTAAAACACAGAACAGCTGCCCAGTAATCGACAAAAAAGACCTGCAAACTTAGGTCATGTAAAAAAAGCTTTTTTAATTACAAAATTGTTTAAAAGCAAGGAAAACAGACAGCACTCCAGAGCCATAGACGCACGTTTCGCGTCTTAAACGCCGCTTTTTCAATGTGATACTGGCTCAAAATACAACACACCTTAAATAGGTAATAAATTCATTAGCATAGAAACCAAACACAATTAGTACAATTAGACCACAACACACATGATTCTAATTCTAAAGAATCAAGGAAAAGCGAAGCGAATAATTATCTCTAACTAAATATAGTCTGACAGTTTTAAATATATCAGTTAAATATCCCTTCTATATTTAAGACAACCAAATAAATATATATCTAACAAAAAAGTTAAATATATAACATCAAATAAATAAAAACAAATATGTGGAAAAACGAACCTAAAAAGTGATTAGTTCAAAATTAAAGTGATAAAGCAAGGGAAATAAAATCATTTACACGTCATCAATTTAATGTGTATATGATTTTATTTCCTTTGCTTTATCACATTAATTTTGAACTAATCACTAACTAATAACTCTGGAAGTTAAAGAAACACATAAAAAAAAAGAAATGTTCAAGATGGTAACTTTTGAAGATTCTGCCATCATTATACGCAGGGGATTGGTCATGTTTGATGGATTTAAGGATGCTTACTTAAACATACCAATAAGGGAGAGTCATAGGACATTTTTATGGTTTAACGTGGGGTTAAGTCAGTACTTATTCAGAGCAATGCATTTTTATGTCACTTCAGCCCCACGAATATTCACAAAATGCCTCTCAGTAGTGGCAGCAACACTAAGGAGGCAGTGGGTAACAGTATTCCCATACTGTATATAGATGATTGGATAATTTTTGGGAAAACTCTTCAGAAAACTAAAATGTCTATGCAAAAAACCATGAGTCTCCTTCAGCCCCAGGGAGTTTATCATACATCAGGAAAAATTGGTACTGGTACCCAGGCAGTGTCTAGTGTTCATAAAATGTGGAACTGAATACTGTAAAAGGCAAGACCTTTCTGCCCAATCACATTGCATCAGACCTAGTGAATTTTGCTGCCACATTTGTACCAGATTAACACAGGACACAACAGGATTTCCTCAAACTCCTGGGCTATATGTCCCTGACTACTGTTGTCGTTCCTTAGCCAGATTGAAAGTGAGGGAAACCCAGTAGTATCTGAAGGCGTTTTGGTATCAGAGAACTCCAGTGACACAGTTAGTTCTAGTCCAATTGAGGCTGGTCTTGGTCCTCAACTGGTGGAAGGGCAGTGTGGCTCTTACTACAAAAGCCTCTCTACTGGGATGGGAAGGTCATCTGGGGGAACAACTCAATAGGCGCCTTTACACTGTGGGATCTGCAATGGAATGACCATTACAGAGCCATGGTAACATTTCTTGTTCTTATGTTTAAATGCTACTTCGCTACATAAGCGAGCGTTTGTTTAATCAGCGAACCGCCTTTTGCGTGGTTTACCAAGATGTGAGTCATTATACCCCACCGTGTAAATAGTAATATCTGCTCCTATCATTTTGGAAACTGCATGAAGTCCACTAGAAATATCAGGCTGGTAAAATGACCAGAAGATCTACCTGAACGCCATAAGGTAGAGTATTTCGGTATTAGACTGAGTGTGTAAATGCTGCACTAAAACGAAAGAATGTGCACCACATCAGACCCTGAACAAAACGAACAATGCATGTTATACAGTGTAAAAGTGCCTAGTGTTTGGAATGTGGTCCCTTCAGGAGAGATTGGAATACATTAATCTTTTGGAGCTAATGGCGGTGTTTTTGTCCCTCAAAACTTTTGTCAATCAGGTTCAAAACAAGGTGGTATAAGTCACAACAGATAAAACTACCACAGTGTTCTACATAAACAAATAGGGGGTTCCAGATCTTTGAAAGCATGCCAAGAGAGTTTGAAATTCTGGAACCAGGAATTCAAGTATCAGTTTCAGATTTCAGAAAGTCATCTGGCAGGGAAACCAAATGTGTTTGCAGCAGGGGTTGACCTTAACTTTTTTTTGCACTAGCCAGCAGGACAGGTCAGTCTAAAATTGCACTAGCCCACAGTGATTTGCACTAGTCCGCAGTCAGACTCATCATGTGCTTTCTACTCACAACACAATGAATAAATGTAGAAAGCAGTGCAGTTTAAAAATTGATTTACGTTTATACAAAGATGAAGTAACATACAAAATGACCAAATGACCAATTGTTTCAAAATATAAGCATTCTGTGACTCATAATAAATATCAAGACAACTCCCGAAATGTTCTTTTCAAGGATTGACATGACATGACTCGAGGTTCAGATTTGTGCATCTTCATCTTGGGAGTCAGAGAGATACTCAGTCACACTACTAATGTCACTCACATCACTGTCACAGTCAGTGTTACAGTCACTTTGTGAGTCTGCTGAATAGTCATCCTGCTGTAGTGCCAACACTGTTCCAGTCTGTGGCCACCTCCTCCTTTGTCCCCCACTGTTCCAAAGGCAGATTGCTTCTTGGGGATTGAACTTGTCAATGTCTGGGGAATTCATTTGTACCATCATGAGGTCCATCACTGAGTCCGACTGTAGCTTGGAACGCAGGTTGGACTTTGTCAGTTTCAACTGGCTGAAACCTTGCTCTGCCTCAGCTGAACTTGCAGGCAGTGTCAACAGAAGATCCATAAGAGCTAAGATGTTGGGATACTTCTGTTGGTAAGCAGCATTCACCCTCTCCCAAGTCAGACTGTGAATCTGCTCAAATCTGGAAAATAAAAAAAAGAAAGGCAAATGAGAAGCATTCAACACACTGACAACTTACACACATATTAACTTTCTTTCTCCATAAATAAGGCAATAAGTTCTTTAAACATACATTCAACTCAGAATTGCCAAAGAAACGTTCACATACCTTGCATACAGTTCGGATTTCAACATAGTCCACTCTGTTTCGATCATGTCTGTTTTCACAGTAGCACCTTCTAGGACTGGTTCATAGTGTTCTACAATCAAGGCCACTTCCTGGTTTCAAATTCTGAAACACCCCCCAAAATAAAAATGTTAGATTTTTTTTTTGGCCCTGCCATCCTATGCCATTCCCAGCACAATTATCTAATTGCCCACAATAAATTCTGTTCTACCTTGCTGACTGTCCTTGTCTGGCCATAGGGTGAAGCTGGCAACTGTCGCAGCACATAAAAGCTGTGGGCTTGCATCAAGGAAACGATCCTGCAGACTTTCCTTCAAACTTTTGAGTACCTTTTTGTGGACAGCAGTGATATCTGAATTCTCTACCAGTGTTTGTCCATGCAGCTCTGTGACACCCTCCACTTGTCGTTCCTTTGGTCCCGGCCTAAAGGAGAAAAAAAAGAAATACATTGAAAAATTAAATAATACTAGGCTAGCTGCTAGCAGATCATGCTAGCAGATCATTGCATCCTTCTTTAGCTCATACCACAGTACTCACCTTGTATTATATGTTTTTTAAAGTTTCCAGGGTTGACTGCATAGTTGCAAACACATCAGCTACAGTTGCATCCCTCTCCTGGGCCACACGGGATAGAACTGAAAGAACACCGACGACATCAAACATAAAGTGTGCGAATTTCATGACATCTGCCTGCCGAAGGATCTTCAGTATGCCTACAACTTTGTTCATCTGCTCCAGATTCACACCCTGCCTTTGCTGCATCTGTAACACAAAACAAACATTAAAAATGCACAACAAAATGCACACAAATTAAAACCACATGTCATATGTTTACAGAGAATCATGTAAAATGTACCTGAGTCATGTGTAGAACTACAGCAGGACACCCCCTTCAGTAGAATCTGCAGTGCCGTCTGGAGGTGAGGAAGCCATCGTGTGCCACCAACTCAAGTCGGAAGTAAAGGACGCATCTGTAGCGCTTCATATGCTTCTTTTAGTTTGCTCCTATTCAGCGGTGAGTTGTGGTAGAAGCAGAACACATGCAGCAACAGATTGCTTAATCTGTTATAAATGGGGATGGTTTTCAAAGCTCCCTTGTAGGCCAACTCAAGGCGATGGGCAAAGCAGTGTACTGATTGCACGCAAGGCTGCATTTGTTTCAGGAGGGTAGCTACCCCATTGGTCCTGCCGACCATTACAGCTGTTCCATCACTGCCAAAACCTACCAGTTTTCTTTTCCACCCCTCAGCTGGTATATTGAGCTTTGTTTCCACAACTTTTTGTATAGCCCCTTTTATTGACTGGGCATCAGCTTTTGCCACGGTCTGCAGGCCCACCAGCTGATTACACACTTTGCCTGCGGTGGCAAACCGCACATAGACAATTTCAGCCTCTGTAACAGAAGAGTCAGTGGTGCCATCGCTGATGAGGGAAAGGAACTTTGTGCTGTTTATCTTCTCTCTCAGGGAGATCTGTTCCACCTCTGCAATATAGTGAATGAAACGGCGTGCATACTTGTCATTTCGGTATGTTGAGCCGAGGTCCAATCCCTTCATATCGTCCAGACTGCACATCCATGCAAAGTCTCTAAAGGGATGCCCTTTCTTTGCAATGGCGTGACAAGTCCGGAATAGTTTTTCCAGCCGATCTAGAGTTGCCTGGTTCATAGTCTTCAGCATGCGCTATGCAGTGCTCGTACCTGGGGTGGCGGAGATGGCATGCTCTTTTTTTTGGGCCCTAATGTGACTTTCACTTATGCCACGTGAAGTAACAGATTCCAGTCTGAAGTTGTCAGTTCCATGGCGAAAATTATTTTTATTTCCCCCCTTGCCTGACTGCAGATCATCATGCTTCTGACACAAATTACAAAACATCACATCTTTACTGGCATTGTATCTGAGCCATTCATATTTTCTAGCCAGGCTGTCTGAAAGCAACGGCTTCTCTTACTTCGATCATATTCCTGATCCCTAATTTTTTTTTTTTCTTCTGTTCGCTTTCTTTTATTATCAGCTGGATTGCTCACTTCCTTGAAGTATTTCCACATTGTACTAACTTGTTGTTATAGATGGCGCAGGTCTGTGTATTAAGTGTCTGTGTCTTTTTTGACTGACTTCCCAACCGCAGACCCCTGCCCACACCACTCTCTTACACTGACTTTGGTGAAGATTCTATGATGTACAAAAAAAAAAAAATTTGTAAAATAAAAAAGTTCAACTATCACTGCTAGCTCTTGACTATAATGATAGAACCTCACTACAAAAACACCGCCCCAAACTCTGCAAAACATACCAGGATACGGTTACCACACTTTGTATTTGTAGCCAGAATGATTCAACTAAGCAGTACATTTTAGGTGTGAAATGAATTGCTCTGGCAGTGGCACCCCAAAGCATTAGCTCCACAACATAACAGAAACTGCGGGAAGAAGCTGTAAAGCAGAACACAATGTAACTAGCCAATGTGACATACTGGTTTGCAAAATGTAAAATATATTTAATATCGGATGAGAACAATGGCAAATCCAGACCAGAACACATTTTCAGAGAGTTCCCCACTGCCCCCATGCAACCTCAGAAAGAGAAAGAAACACACTTACCTGAGCTTGGCATAATTAGTTTGGAAGCTGCAAAGAAAGACTGGCGCACTGACAGTTGGCCCTCAGCCCCACCCCCCCACACAGAACTTCAGAACAACACACCACCCCACTCCCCCACAACCACACACTCAAACATGAATGAACTAAGCAGCACATTTTGTGTAGAAAAATAATTGTTCTTCTCCTTCTGGCCCCGCAGTAAGCCACAGACATGCTCACACCCACCTACTCAAGCCACATGCCAAGCTGCCCCACGACAAGCTACAGATGGAATTCAGCCGTAAATGGTAAAATTAAAAACAGCAGTCATCCTGTCACTACATACTTGCAGCAGGCATGTTTGTTGTTCTTCCTCCCATTCCCAACACCACCAACCCCTCCCCCCTTACAATTACTTGGATTTTCTTGACATGACAATCATTCAGCAGAAAATGGTAACAAATTAGAACAACCTCATCATGACATGACCAGCCCCACAGTAAGCCACAGTACCCCCGTTTGCAGGCAATGAACAAACAGAAGACAAATATGGTAAAATTAGACATTTTACACACCCAGCACCCCCCACCCCCGCAGTTGCAGGCTTTAATGGCAAGAAGTTAGCTTAACAAGCAATCGGAGGGATAGGCAGTAAAAAAAAAATCACACAGTGAGCACACTAGCACAGCTATTCCTCTCCTGAAACCTGCCCACCACAACATTGTTGCCGCCCAAAACCTCTGAAAATAAATGAATGACTGTACCTGGCGTTCTTCAGTAGCAGTCGAGTGATCCAGCTCCCAGTCTGCCTCTCTGATTTTCAAATCCACACCCACGGAGAAGATCAGAAAACAGCAGTCCCGAAACTGTCACCATACGCTGCCGCAACTGCCGCGCCATAGCTGAGCTTCTGTGGCATGAATCCCCGAGACCCAGTCCGATGATGCCAAAGAGTGTTCGCGACGCTGACCGACCATCCTCAAGTTTGCCACCAGCCTTCTCCTTCAAATCTTCTTCCGCGGTTTGGAGTTTCGGCGTCCCAAACACCACCCTTTATTCCCCATTCCAGCACTTAAGCCCCTTCCCAGCCATGCTTGCTGCCAATGACAACACTGTGCTGTACAAATTGCCCAATCACATTATCAGCCTGCCCATCCATGTCACCACGCTCTTCTCTTCTCCTGCCCCTACTCCCTGCAGCTCAAAAGACAATTCAGTTGGTAGCCTCTGCTCTGACGTCGGCTACCAGTGCTGTTCTGATTACAGTTGCTTCACCCTCCCTGCCGGCTTGAGTAACATACATTACGCTGCTAGGCTAACCAATCGGAAATTGGGGGAATATCGGGCTTTGCTGCCGCGGAAGCTGACGTCAGACGCCAAAACCGCACTAGCCCACACGGACAGGTCGGGAGGCATCTGCACTAGTCCGAGGCAATCTGCACTATGCCCTGGACTAGTAATTCTGTGTTAAGGTCGAACCCTGGTTAGCAGACTCTCTGGACAGACTGAGCAAATCGACTCACAAATTATCACTAGCTCAGGATGTATTGGAGTACATTTTCCCTAAAATGGAGTTCACCTGACATGGATCAGTTTGCTACCTAGGAGAACAAAGAACCAAGTCTGTTCTGCTGCAGGCCTCAATAGTGGGCACATTTCCAGGAGAAACCATGGTTTATTTAGGCATACTTTACATATGCTTGCTGCATAACTAGGTACCAGGGAAGCCCTCATGGTATTGACCAGCTCCTCCTGTTGGTGTTGCTCTCCATCTCTGACCTTTCAGAGACCTATATGGGGCTGCCAGAGTGGGGCATGCTGATGGTGAACTACAGGTGCCACTATGACCTGCGACAGTCTGAACAGCACCTACAGTGGTACACGTTGACAGCTGTCATTTTATATCCTTAGTTATGAGTAGCCACGTCTAGACACAAATCATTCAGTTCAGTGGCAGAGAGGAAAAGCCATGGCTGGATATGGCTGGTTATTGTTTTGTTTAATTTTGTATTCTGGTAAGTGAACTGGAAACAAGGTTCCATTTCAGGCACAACCTGGTGTACAAACCAGAAACATTTAAGTAAAAAAATATATATAAATGACTCGGCAGGTAACACATTCATCTCTGGGCCCAGAAGATTGGAAGAACATGGGTTCTAGCCCCATAAAAGGCAACTGGGTTAATTAAGCAATAAGGCATGACCAAGGGTTATGTTAATAGTCTGTTAATCACCTTCTAGGGGTGTACTGTGGCACGAGGTGTAACCGAGTGCCAGATGCGCCTAGAGGGTGATTAACTGACCATTAGCATAATCCCTGAGAGTGCCTTATTGCTATTATAACAAAAAATATTTTTAAACAGTGGTAAACCTTGCTCAGCATATAGTTAAACTCTACATGTATGTTAATAAAAGATTAACATAAGGTTGTTAGAATGTTTGCAGCCAATCAGAAAGCTCTATTTCTCAGACCCTTTTTATAATACCCATAAACTGACACTGTAGTGCAGTATGAGGGGGGGGATACTGCACTAGTATGGTGCCATCCTTCAGATGAGACATTACATTAAGGTCCCTTCTTCCCATTTCTGGTTACTGTCCAAGTGGAATTAAAAGATCCTTTGTTACTTATCGAAGAAGAGTCAGGGAATTTCCCAGGTGTCTTGGCCAACATTCCCACTGTTAATAAAACAGGCCCATGCAACCCCTCCATGCACCTGAAAACAAGCTATTATAGCTTAGTGTGCCTTTCCTGCTCAAAACAAACTAAAAAAATACAAAAATGAAATACAGCGTATAGAAATATATACAAATAATGCAGTACACTCATGACTACAGTAAGTAAACCAAACACACACTTTAGAACTCATATAATGCTTTTTGAAAGCTGAACTAAAAACATAAGCTGGTAGCAGCCTTATGGTCAGTAGAGTTTTATTCCAAGTTACTGCTGTATAATAACCAAAGGGTTATTGACCCATGTTAGTGTGCATCAGTTTTCCTTGCAATACGTGACCATTACCTGAAATCGAATAAAAATTATTAATTAAACATTTTTGATTGGCTAACATGGCATTGGGGTTTGTTCCTGTTTACCAGTGTTTAAGATGAAACTAGATTTAATACATTCTTCCCTTAAGTTGAATGGAAATCAGTATAATTTGTTAAAAATAAGACAATGGTGGGTTGTATTACCACATGCTGAAGCACATTTTTCCAGTTTTGTTGTATAAAATTATTTTTTTAGCATGTATTGTTTTGGGGCAGTTTCAGTAACAACTACCCCATAATCGATCAAAGGGAGGAGGTTATGCTGAGTTACTGAAATTCTGGCTTCGGTTGTCACACCCCCCAACAACAAAAACTCTGTAAATTAGACCTAGTTAGTTTTTGGTGTAGCTGCTAGTAAATGTTTCTAGTTTTTCTGCAGACATCAAGTCTGGGTCAACTAAAACTTCCATGACATTTAAAAAGCGCTACAGTTTCCAAATGAAACTCATCACATGCTGTAACCCAAAACTTTGTCTTAAACGTATTGTTTCAGCACAGAAACCAGGAGCATAGCTTGTGGTTTTTTTTGGTTTTATTTAAAACGTGTTTGTTTGTTTTTGTCCCTGCAAATTTGAGCATATCAGATTATTATGTCTTGTACAGTTTTGACTATACATAAAGTACTGCCTCATCCACATATAACAGCATTTTTGCAGCCTATTAGATGTTCAGCAATTAATTAGTAAGCACTGTAAATAGTAATGGGCCCAGGATCGACCCCTGAAGCACCCCAGATGATACAGTTTTTACCTTCAAAAAGATGGAACCTAATTAAACAGTGTGCCTTTTAATATAGGCCCATAGGAAGCATTTTGAAAACGGTAAGGCCATTACCTGGAAATCCAACGCATGAAGGCCAGGGGTCTGGGGGCTTAGTTGCTCTGTGGTGAGTTTTGGGGCTTTTATTGAAGATAAAACACACTTTTATTACATCTTTCCTACCCCTCACTCTAGGGAAAAATTATTTCTAACCCCAGGAATCACTCATTATGATTAAACTGATGCAGTCAGCCTCCTGTGTTGAACTGCCCGGAGAGATGCAATGCTGTGCAAATGATGGAACTCTGATTGGCTCATGCCAGTTTCAAACTGCTGCACTTTGAGTGTTTCAGATTCTTTACTCCGCCTGCCTAGTGAAGACGTCCCGGAGAGCTGTCCTTCAACTTACTTCAAACACATTACTTTGGTTGATAAGTACCGTTTTAAGCTATTAATTTTAGATTACTGCCCTTATAAGTTAGTTTAGTGTAGTTTTCTAGTGTTTTATTGTGTTTCTTTTTTCTTTCTTTCGAGGTTCCTTAACGGTTCTGTGGAACCAAAAGACTCGTGGGTCTCTGTGAGGTTTTTACCTCAGACTTAGCGTTAAATCTTGTCTGTTTGACAGTTCCCTTTAGGATCTGTCAACCATATGTAATTTTATTTAAATTCAGCTGGTTTTCGGTTCCCTCTCCTGTCAGGGAAACAATTAGCACTTGGTTCCAGGAACCGCTAGCGGTTGTTTATATTTAAATTTGTCGGTTCCAGGGAACCGATTATTTTCGCAAACATCTAAATTTTTGTACTTTGCTCAATGTCAGAGGTCCCTGTTGATATACCTAAACAATGCACAGGACCCACAGAGTTTAAATATTGTGAGTCATGTGGTCAGGTTATAGCAAAAGCAGACAAGCATTCTCTGTGTGTTTTGTTTGGGAACTAGTCATATTTTTTTCAAGCTGTGACATTTGTAAAACATTCTGTCCCAAGACTTTGAAAAAGAGATCTAAAAATTTAGAAGAAATAGCTTCTGCATCTGCTAGTACTGCAGAAGGAAACTCCTCTCCCTCTGTCCCTAATAAGGACAGAGGTAAGCCCAAGGATTCTGACAAGGGGTCAGATAAGACTGAGCAAGATAAATCTAATAGGGCTGTTAAGACAGACGTTGAAACTGCCCCACTTAAGAAAAAATACAAAGAAAAACATGTTGTTGCACCTCCAGCCGAGAAGGCTAAGGAACTCCCAGCAGACAAACAAAATATGCCTTCAGCTGAGGACATTGCAATGGCTTTACAGATTTTACAAGCCTTACAGGCTGTGGTCCCGGTTCCCACACTGGCTAAACCGGTTCCTATGCAAGTTCCAGCACCACAGGAACCGCAACCTCTGTATTGTAATCCAGAGGAGGATGAAGAGGAGTATGAAGGGGAACCAGTAGAACCAGAGATCTCCCCAGAACAAGACTTTGGCTCCCCTCCCAGTGGACCAGAAGACTACACCTCTCATTGTGCCTTTGTAAAAAACATAGTGGATACCCTCAATCTCACTCTCCAGGAGATGGAGGAGGATGTGGAGGAAGCAGAGTTCCTGGATATGATGGGACTAGCTCCCACAAAATGCCTTCTGTTGCCTATGCACAACTCCTTAAAAAAGGCTGTGCTGCAAATAGTAAAGATGCCAACTTCAATACTTGGAGTGGACAAGAAAACAGATAAGAAATATCAGCTGGATAGAACCACTGCTGATTTTCTGTTCAGTCACCCTGATCCTGAAGGGGTGGTCCAGGCTGCTGCCTGTGAGAAGGCCAGGATCCCCTTAGCAACCCATCCTCCTGACAAGGACTCAAGAAATATGGATACCATGGGAAAGAAGGGGTATATGGCAGCCTTACTCGTTGTTAGGCAGGCGAATTATATGGCCTATGCTGTCCAATATCAGAAGGCACTATGGAATTCAGTCCTTGCTCTGTCTGATAAAGTCCCAGGTGAAGTAGTAGTCGACTTGCAAGAAACAGCAAGGGCTGCCCTTAATGCCACCAGATATCAGTTCCACATGGCAGTGGATGCTAGCAACACCACAGCCAGACTGATGGCTTTATCTGTCTCCCTCAGGAGATTTGCCTAAGAGCTACCAACCTAACCTTAGACACTCAAGGTAAGGCTATGGATTTTCCATGCAAGAAAAATTCCTTATTTGGTGACAAAACAGAGGCCTACATGAAAAGGGTGGAGGAATATAAGGCCACCTATAGAAGTAATTCTAAAGAAAAGCCTCCCACCTCTTATTGGGCCCAAAATAGGGGAGGCAGGGGTAGGGGATCCTATCCCAGACCTTTTTTCCAAGCACAGGCTTCGCAGGTCTGCCAGCAGCCGAGAGGCTGTTTCAGAGGGAGGGGTAGAAGGGCCATGAAATGGTCTTCTCCTTCACCACAAACCCAGGCTCAGCCCACACAGAATCCCTGACGGGCTGGTACAGGTTGCTCCCCCACCACCATCACCACCACCAGTGGGTGGCAGATTGGTTCACTACCTCCAGGTTTGGCATGCCATCACCACAGACAAGTGGGTCCTGGAGGTAGTAAGCCAGGGGCTGTCAATCAGCTTCAAATCACTTCCCAAGCTGAGAACAAGAACCTTTTCCCCAGTCACCTCTGCAGACAGAATCCTATTGGAGGCAGAGATAAAACACCTCCTATCAATCAAAGCAGTGGAACCAGTGCCCCTAAACCAAAGGGGCAAAGGCTTCTACTCCAGATACTTCCTTACCAAAAAGAAAAATGGGGACTGGTGACCTATCCTGGACCTAAGACTTCTGAACAAGCACATTCTGAAACCAAAGTTCAAAATGGTGACCCTCTCAATAATCATACCCGCACTGCAAAAGGGAGATTGGTTAGCTTCCCTAGACTTAAGAGCTGCCTATTTTCACACCCCTGTCAGATCAACTCACAGAAAGTACCTGGGGTTCAGACTGGCCTCAGATCATTACCAATTGTCCTACAGGACTCCCACCTTGTTCAATTAATCTCCCTACTGACCAGAATGAACCACAAATCAGGCAGACACTCTACTATAGATTGGGTCCTGACCTCATCCCCAAATAATGTAAAGTTGGCTGGGACCCTGGCAGATGCTTTAAGCGACCACTCGCTGATATTTGCCATATGGAAGAATAACAGGATAAATGTCCCGCCCCGAACGATCAGTTCTAGGGACTTCTCCAACTTCCATCCTGACCAGTTCATAGGCTACCTAAACGGCACTGACTGGAATCCCATAAGACACCTATCTAACCTGGAGGAGGCTGTAAAATTCTTCCAAACCACCCTATCTAGTATCACCAACCTGGTAGCCCCCATGAAAACTCACAGGGTAAAGGGGAACTGCTATAAGTGGATCTCACTCCACCTAAAAGCCTAGATGTCTACGCGGGACAAAGCATGGAAAAAGTTCACGAAAACTAAACTCCCAGTGAACTTAGCCAGCTACAGGGCCCTCAGAAACCTATGCAAACAGAACATAAAGAAAGCCAAGAAAGAATATATCTCCAATCTCCAAAAAACTAACCTGGGAAACCCCAGGCTCTTCTGGTCACATATTAACAAACTCCTAAAAGGGCATAAAAAATCCACTACCGACCCTATCCAGGTGAACGGGCAAGTACTGGATGAGGGGCCTTGCATCGCCGAGGCCCTAAACAGCTACTTCACAAACCTGGATGCTAGCTGAGTTAGGACACTGATAACGGAAAAAGGCCCACGAGCATCAGCCCCACAAACTTGACCGTCCTCAGTTTCATCTGCGGCTGGTTAAGGTAAAGGAAGTTCTGCTCATCCTTAAATCCCTGCAGCCGAGAGGTACTGGTGGCGCTGACGGGATCCAGCCAAGAATTCTCAAGGAGGGTGCCCCTGCTCTAGCGAAGCCAATTGCCTGGCTGATAAACCGGTCCTTATTGGAGGGGACGGTCCCTGAGCCATGGAAGGAGGCCCTAGTGATTCCCATTCACAAGGGAGGCACCACTGAACAAATAGTGAACTACAGGCCTATCTCCCTGCTGTGCTCAATAGCGAAAATACAAGAGAAGCTAGTCTACTTCCAACTTCGTGAATACCTGGAAACTCACCAGGTAATCTCCTCGTCCCAGCGTGGCTTCAGAGCCAACCATGGGACAGATACGGCACTAACCAAATTCTCGGCAGAAGTCCTGTACAGCAATGTTTCAGGGGTCAGCACAGGCGCAGTCTTCATTGACCTCTCTAAAGCTTTTGACTTGGTCAACCACAGCCTCCTCTTGCACAAAATGTGCTGTCTTGGCCTGGACACCCACGCACTAGGTTGGTTTGCCAGTTACCTCTCCGGCCGTACCCAGAGGATCAGGTGTTAGACAATGTCTCCCAGGACTCATAACTCAAAAGAAGGGGTACCACAGGGGTCTATACTTGGCCCCTCTTCTTCACTCTGTTCATAAATGACCTGCACTTACACTGTGGGAGCAGCGCATCCAATATGCTGACTTATGTGGTCATCTACAGCGCCTCCCCTAATGTAGAAGAACTGGAGAGAGCCCTTCAAGATGACATCCTCCAGATGGAGGATTGGCTCACTTTGAACAAAATGGTACTAAACACCAGCAAAACCAAGGCGATGCTGTTTGGGCCTCGATCCCTGGGATCTGAGCGGTCGACGCTCCTTCAACTGCAGTCCAGAGGGGGAGTCAGACTCGAAGTGGTTACCTCAACTAAGTACCTCGGTCTAACACTAGACCAAAGCTTCACTCTAAAAAATCATGTCGACCAACTAACCAAAGCCATTCATGTGAAACTTGGCATCCTCTATAGAATAAAGGACCAGATTATCCCTGAAGCCAGGGTAGCCATCGCAACTAGCGTCCTACTCCCTAAGCTCACCTACGCAGCCCCGGTTCTCCAAGGTATGGCCGCTACAGAACTTGACAGGCTAAAGACCTTATACAGCAAGATTGCCAGGTTTGCTACCATGTCCCACCCTAGAACCCACCACTTCGAGGCCCAAGCAAGGCTCAGGTGGCCGTCACTGGAAGCCCGCCTCATCTACCTGACTCTTTGCCTGACATTTAAGCTACTGGGCCCCTCTCCTCCCCCTAGCCTCAAAGGGCTAGTCAGGGCTAAAACCAGTCTGAGGTGTCTCCACACCTCAGGACAAACTCTCCTCGAGGTTCCTAAAACTAGGACCAAAGCTGGGTCCAGGTCCTTCGCGTTTACAGCCCCTTCCACCTGAAACAACCTCCCACTAGGGGTATGAGAAGCAGGAACAGGCCCTAGCTTCCGCTCCAAACTTAAAGCACACTTGCTCGATAGGAGTACCTGCCAGTGCCTTAGACCTGACCATTCGTCACTGCCTCTCCTACCTTTGAAGGCGTGCTTTATTGTCACCCTTACCCCGATCTATTCTAATTCCTCGGGAAGGCACCCTGACTCTAGGCAAATTAGCCAGTACCTCGTGCTCTTCCAGCTCCACAAGATTTATGCATGCACAACGTTTGTAAATATCTAATCTACATGTTCCTACAGTCTGTATGTTCCCTTACCTCCTACCTGATTGTAACCCTATGGATATTTATCTATCTAACATCTTGTCACTTTTCAATTTGTACTGTTCCGATTACATGTATGTAACTTTCCTCTGGGTTGCCCCTGAAAAAGGGACCTCCGGGGCCCAGCGAGCTCACCCGGTCAACAAAATTCAATAAATAAAATAAATAAATAAATTGGCAACACTCCCATTCGGTCTGACTTTTGCACCAAGGGCATTCACAAAATGCCTAGCAGTGGTGGTCAAATACCTGAGAAAACAAGGTGTGACAGCCTTCCCCTACCTGGACAACTGGCTAGTTGTAGGCCAGTCCCTGCAACATGCAAGGCAGTCACTGACACTCACAAAATCCATGCTGGAATCCCTAGGTTTCCTCATAAACGAGCAGAGATCACAGCAAGAGCCAGTACAAGTGCTGGACTTCATTGGAGCAGAGACGGACACCAACCTGGGCAGAGTTTTCCTGCCCTAGGACAGAGTGGACAGCATCCTACAGATTGCAAGTTCCTTCATGTTGGGCAAGTCCAAGACAGCCAGGGAATTCCTCAGGCTACTGGGACATATGGCAGCTGCCACCACAGTGGTGCCAGGTTCCAGATCCAAATGAGAGACATCCAGTTTCACTTGAGACAGTACTGGTCACAAAAGACAGGCCCACTGTCCAGATTGGTTCCAGTCACCCACAGCGTACTGCAGGCAGTTCAATGGTGGCTGGACGGACACAATCTTAGGCTAGGTGTGCCCCTTCTAAGGGAACAGCCCTCCCTAATTCTCACAACAGATGCTTCCCTGCTCGGTTAGGGGGCACACATGCTGGATCACATAGCAAGTGGCACGTGGTCTCCTCAAGAGTCCCTGTTGCACATAAATCTGCTGGAGCTCAGCGCAGTATACCTGGCTCTATTGGCGTTTGCCCTGTATCTGCAAAACAAGGTGGTGCAGGTCAGGACAGACACCACCACAACCATGTACTATATCATCAAGCAAGGAGGAACCAGGTCAGCCCCACTTTGCATAGAGGCAATGAAGCTGTGGTCCCTGGCATACTCCATGCAGGTATCTCTATTAGCCATACACCTTCTAGGAAAGAACAACGTACTGGCAGACTCTCTCAGTAGGATAAGTCAGGACCACCACGCGTGGTCTCTGAACCCTCAGATCCTCAGCTCAGTTTTCATAAGGTGGGGCGCTCCAGATGTGGATATCTTTGCCTCTGCAGAAAATCACCAATTACCCCTGTACTGCTGCAGGCCGCTTCACAATGGGGACAGTTCCCCTGGATGCAACGGCCCTGGATTGGTCAGGGAAGTTTGTGTATGCCTTTCCCAGTGGTATTTAGAACCCTGCTGAAATTAAGGTCCCAACCACAACAATGATACTGGTGGCACCAGACTGGGCAAGACAGCACTGGTACTCACTTCTTGTGACTCTGTCAGTGACCTCCCCAATTTATTTCCCTAGGAGGCACAACCTACTGACCTCTTCTCAGGGCAGGATCCTGTATCCCAACCTCAAATCACTGAAACTCGAGACCTGGTTCTTGAGGAGTTAGAGTTTGCTAGCCTCAAGCTGTCAGAACAAGTCCTGACAGTGCTTATGGGCTCCAGAAAACTTTCCACTAGAAAAACATATTCTTCTAAGTGGAAGAGGTTCTCCATTTGGTGCTCAGGGTAAGGGTACTGACCTCTCCAGTGCTGACCTTGCTCTTCTCCTGGATTACTTGACACACCTGCACTCATTAGGACTGAGGCCTTCGACCCTGAAGGTCCACCTGGCTTTAGTCTTGGCTTGCTTGTCAGCTGGTAAGAAGAGGTCCATGGCCTCTTATTCAGTTTTCAGGAAATAATTTAAGGGCCTAAACCTCCTTTACCCTCCTCTGAGGGAACCCGTCCCGGCCTTGAATCTAAACATCTGCATTGTCAAGCTGATGGAGCCGCCATTCAAACCTATGGCAACTGCAGACCTGAAGTATGTCACTTGGAAAACTGTGTTTCTGGTGGCTATCACCTCTGCCAGGAGGATCAATGAGCTGCAAGCTCTGTGTACAGATGTGGATTACATCTCATTTCACAGGGATAAGGTGGTCCTCAGGACCAATAGGAAATTTCTCCCCAAAGTAGTATCTGATTTTCACTTGAATCAGTCTATGGCTCTACCTGTTTTATTTACAGAGAACTGCAGTTCTCCAGAAAGGAAACTTCATTGCCGCGATGTCAAGAGGGCATTGAGCCATGACATTGACACAACCAAGGCATACAGACCAGGACAGACACAGCTGTTCCTCACTTATGGCGAAGTGGATAGAGGTAGAGCTGCCACAAAATGTACAGTTGCTCACTAGATAGTGGCATGTATTCAGTTTTGTTACAGTAAAGTGGGTAAGCAGGAGCCCCTGGGCCTAAGGGCACATTCCACCAGGGGTACAGCTGCGTCAGTGGCAGCTTCAAGAGATATCCCACTAGTGGAACTCTGCAAAGCAGCTACATGGAAAACAGTGCACACTTTCACAAAGCACTACAGCCTGGATCTACAGTCCAGAAGTGATGCCAGGTTTGGCACAGCAGTTCTGCAGAACCTGTTCCCCAAATAGGTTCTCTGCCCAACCTCCAAAGGTACTGCTTGGTAGTCTGCATCAGTTTAATCATAATGAGTAATTCCTGGGGTCAAAAGAAAAAATTACTCATCATAGTAATCTTGTTTATTCAGAGGGATCACTCATTATGATTAAAGCACCCACCCTGCCTCCCCTACTAGAACCTTAAAAAAAAAAAAAAGAAGTGGAGGGAATCTTTGTTCTGCATCTCTGTTTTAATGCTACATATAGACCAGGTTAGAGACTCACCCTTTAAACCAGCTGATTTCCTTGTGGTCTCATTTTAGGTCTGTCTCTTGGAGATTTTTGATCTTCGGGGGCAGTTTTTTATTTTTATTTTGTAAATATTAGCTAGGGGGTATTATACCCAGTTAGGCTCCGTAAGAATCTGAAGCACTCAAAGTGCAGCAGTTGCTAGGGCAGTAGTTTGAAATTGGCACGAGCCAATCAGAGTTCCATCATTTGCATAGCATTCCATCTCTCCGGGCAGTTCAACACAGGAGGCTGTCTGCATCAGTTTAATCATAATGAGTGATCCCTTTGAAGAAACAAAATTACTATGGTGAGTAATTTTTTATTTCTTCCTCTGGAGTCAAGGGTGTGGGAGACTCTGACTCACCTCAGAGTCTGCAGTTGTAACTGAGGGGGCAGGGGCCAACTGACTGACCAAAAATGGCATCAACCAACCAACCACTCCATGAGCATTATTGCAGTGTCCTGTGAAAGATTTTTATATAAATGCTAGGGGTCTGGGGGCCACTAGGATTCCAGAAGCTCTAGGGTTTTAGACAAATTAATATGACTGTCATAGCTCAGTTGACAGAAAAGTACTAAAAGCAGGGTATGCGTAATCAACCAAAGCCATTCAAAAATCCCTACAAAAAGAAACTAGTGCATCTCTAAAAATCAGACCACCTGCTCTGGTCACTGTACGAAGCCCAATCCTCCCCAATAGCAGTGTCACCAATGTTCGTACTATTCATAGCTTACTTAGATTTTTTTTTTTTCATTTAATAAAATTTCACTTATAATGGATACGTAAATCTGTGATAGCAGTGATCATAATCATTGGATACCACCTACTGCACCTGATTTAAAATTGCTTCTAGTATTTAAGCCGAAAGAATACCTTCACATTTTGGCAGATTTATAAATAGTGTACTAATAGTACAAAATACTAATAGCATGTGTGGTGTTACTGAGATTTTAGTGCTGTAGATTGACTCTGTCCTTATCCATTCTTCAGTTTCTGTCAGCACTGGCATTATTTCAAACACTGACCCAAAGAACTGACCCTGCGCACTGACGTTCTGAGCCGGAGCCATTGACGGTGGCCAATCAGAGAGCAGGTAGGCGCATGTTTTTCACTGCGCCTTGGAAACTGTGTCAGCCTTAGAAACCAAGGTGTTGGCAACAGACTACACTACTGCTGTAAATTTCTTCCCCTAGATTCTGACAAACGTCCTAAATAAGGGAACACAAGCACATTAAAACAGTCTATGCAATGGCTTTTGTGTAGCTGCTTTGCTTACAGACGGGGCAGGGTGACATAAGAGAGCTGGCCTTGCTTTGTTAAATTTTTATACAGCATTATTAGCACTCCTGCTGCACAGTACCTCTCAACCATTTGCCACTGAAATGAGGGATAAGTGCACTCAAAATGAGGGACATTTTGGGGACAAAAAGTGGTACGGCCATGGCCGCACCAGCCGTACTGGTTCTGATGGCCCTGTTTTATTATACAAGTAGTTTGTAAACCAACTCAATAAGGAAGTTCCAAGACTCAGCTGCTTCAGTTTATAAATAAGTAGAACGTGATCAGCCATGTCAGATGCCTTGGTCTGGTCCATGAGAAGGATATCAGTCAGTATGTCCAATTTCATGGAGTTGGATGTCTCATCTGTGAACCTGACCAAGGCAGTGTTGGTCCTGTGACCTACACCGATTCCTTGTTGTTCTTTATTCCACCATTGATGTTGTTACAAATAAGAAACAAGCTGGTTATGCTCCTACTTCTCCTGTATTACTTCTAGTGCAGACAAAATGGAAATAGGCCTCTTGTTTTCTCAGCTAGTTTCTTTTCCTGTTTTAAAAATTGGTACAACATATGCCAACTTCCCGAGATCAGGTGGTAGTTCCAACATAAGCCAACAATTGAAAATTTTGAAACGATACTGGTAAAAAAACCACAGGGGCAGACCATTTTTAAAACTTTGGCATCAGGTGTGTACTGTGACAGATGGCCATGGTTACCACTGTATGTATGGCAGCCAGTTGTTGGGATTGGGGTGCTGATCTTAGGTCAAGGAGACCCTGGCATAAAATCCTGTGCACTTCCAGCATGGCATTGCTCATGGCCAGGAGTGCCCTAATTGGAAGATGCTGACCCATTCCCTGCCCAGCTCAGGGGTTGAAATAGGCACCAGCCCACCAGCAAAATGCTGTTAGAGTTTGTATTGGGCTAGTAAAACTTTCCTTTTATTAGCCATGCTAGTATGTATTGGAGAAGGTAGCATTTCATTAAGTACAATTTTTGGTCTAGTGGAAAAAAAAAACTGGGGGGTCAGGGGATTTCCCATTCCCTAGCCAGTGCTGGTTAGTGGCTGTAAATTTTATTTTGACCCCTTTCAATGTTCCTTCCCAGGGTTGGCTTGTGACACAGTAGCTGTTAAAGACTTTTTTTAATTAATGAGAACATATGGGGCGGTTTTCTATAATCCCCTGCTGCAGTTGAGCAGGGGATGCCCTGTGTGTCTAGACAGGGTAGGTTTACTAGTGGAGAAAGGCAAAGCACTCTGCATCTTGCAGTGCTCTACAGATATGCTTTTTTGGGGGGAGGGGGGACTGTGAATGCCCACAGTGCAGTATCATGGCATAGAGCTGTGCAGACCAAAAAAAAGTGCAAATTATTTAAATGCCAGCCTCCAGTGAAAACTGGTCCTAAGTGCTTATTTCAAAAATATATATTTTCAACCAGGAGCCTTCCTTAAAGTAAATATTACCAACCGACTGTGAACTCACCTTTCCATTGGACGTTGCCTACTGATAGTCATATTGTTCATGAGGTGGGGTCCCCAAAAGGCCATGTTGAAAATTTGGGGTCAAAATGACCAAAAACAGCTGAGTTATGCATAAAAGTTGAAACCCTTCCATTGAAATACATTGAAGTGTATTTACCTTGGTTTCTCATATTGCAGTCATCAGTTCCAGCAGCATGATGTGTCTTTGATTGGGAGAGCAGATCTCAAACCTGGGACCTCTTGAGGTGAATGAGGGTCTGCATGGACGTCACAGGGGGTGTGGGGAGGTGAGTACACAGTGGGAAGTCGGATGGGGGTACGGTGTGATTGGTGATGGACTTTTTTTTGTTTACAGGTTAAAACAACACAAAAAGACACTGAAGGATGGTTTTCTTATTTTCAGCACTGAATTAACATGGGAGGGTGGGGGGATACCACTGACCACCAACAAAATGTAAAATGGTCATCCGCAGGTGGGGGGGTACCACTAGACACCCGGGAGAATGGGACATAGTGGCAGAGTGCCACAACAACAGAAGATATTGTTTAGCAAGCTAGGCAGAATTGTTTTTCCAGAGAGTGATTTACAGTACTTACTAAGCCGTCGGGGAACTGTTTTTTTTTTTTTTTTGTTATTTTTTTCAGGGTTCTGCCTGAAGTGGAAGGGGAACAGAGGATGGGATGGACAGCACACAGTGGGAGGGAGCAGGAGGGTTTAATTCACAGCCGGGTGCTGGGACGGGGAAAAGAGGGTGGGGGGCTGGACAGCACACAGAGGGAGGGAGGGAGGGAGCGGAGGGTTTACTTACAGCCAGGTGCGGGATGGGGAACAGAGGGTGGGGGTGGACAGCACGAAGAGGGAGGGAGCAGTAGGGTTTAACTCACAGCCTGGTGCTGGGGGTGGCCAGCGCTCTGAAATTTGGGTGCTGGGATGGGGAACAGAGGGTGGGAGTTGGCAGACAGTTGAGGGAATATATGTAGGGACACTGGGAGTGGGCTCCGCAGTGTCCCACAGTGGCGGGGGGGTCCCATGGTGCCAACATGGGGATTGGGGCCCCCGAGGTTAGCAACAGTATAGTACATCGGGGGACTGTTTTCCTTATTGAAAGGGTAAAATACATGTTAAAAGACATTGAGGGATGGTTTTCTACTTTTCAGCAACTAAGAAATAAGGAGGGTGGGGGGGATGCCATTAGCCACTAGGAAAAAACAGAATGGGCATTGGGGATTTTAAAACAGGGCTACAGTCTCACCTTGCCGACAAAAACAACTGTCAGTGCTATTACTAGCTGACAATGCCTGCCATAATCTGGTCCTGCTCCCATCCTACCTAACCCCATCATCTTTCCTCATCTCCCTTGTACCATCCCCCTACTGACTGCTCCACCCTACTTCCCTCCCCCCTTCATTTCCCCCCCATACCATCCCCCCGGTCTTCCCTACCCTCCCACCCTAGCACTTAGACCCTCCCTCCTGCTCCCTTCCTTTCCCTCTCCCTCCTGTACCTCCCACCCTACATCACCTCCCCACTTCTCAATGGACAAAGCCATGCCTGGCTGCATCTAACTGCCCCCTCCCCCCAAGCAGCCCAGGGCTGTCTTGTCACTCCTTGATATCTGCCAAACTTTGGACCACACTCTTGTAGTGTTGCTTTTAAAGGTTATTCCACAAATGCAAACTTGTACTATTACATACTGTCCTTGTAACCCTGTATGTGATGTAACTGCACTTATAACCCAGATGTTAGTGTTTTCACTTGTATGTACCTGCTAATGTCCTGTTATGTCATGTATTTTCTTCTGACTTGGAGCCTTTGTAAACAAGCGCATGGCTCAAAGGTATTAATCCTAATCTGAAATAAATAATTAAATAAAAAGAAGGGAGGGCCACTAGACCACCAGGAAAGGAAAAAAAAGTATTAGTGGGGATTGGGGAGGGAGTGCCAGTAGACCACCAGGAAAGAATTAAAAGAACAAATTATTGTAACAGTAGAAATTTGAGAATCACTTGATTTGGTAAACACAAACACTTGTGTTTACCAAATCGGGGGCCAAGGAATCTGATTCTGGGGTCAGTTTGCCCCACAAATAATTAGAAAACGTTTTTGTAGCTGCACAGCTGTTAGTGCTACAAACTGCGGCACAGCCCCATTGTCTCACAAAAGTGCTACAATTTGCGGCATTACTGCTGGTGTTTCATGAAACAGTGATGCAATTTACAGCACGTTCGCAAAAGTGGTGCCACAATTTGTGGCAGTAGTGCCATGCATTTGTGGCATTAAAAGTGGCCAAGTAAAATAAACATATTTGCGGAGCCTGTTTTTAAAAACTAATTGCAGAATTGTGTTCCTTGGGCCCCAATTAGGTAAACATAACTGTTGGTGTTAACCAAGGGGCAGCATTTTTTGTGTTGTATCATTTTTTTCCCCATCGCTAACTGAAAACAAGATGGTGGAAGCTCAAAAGAACAGAACCCATATGCAAAAGAAAATTGCACTTTCGTGAAAGAGAATGGTACTTTCGCACTGGACAGCTAATTTTTCCCATAGGAAATAATGGGAAAGTTGAAATTTTAGTAACTTTTGAATGGGTTAATATTTTTTCACCAAACCTTCAAGAGGCACATCTGTGACCCAGGCCCCATATACCCTCAAAGTTTCAGACCAAACCGCCAAGTGCTTTCGGAGAAACAGCATGACAAAGAAATTACCCAAAAAGTAGTTTTCACATTTTTTGACATTTTGTAGCTCTGCATCCATACATCCAACCGAAACAAAACATGGCAAATCCAGAGATCTATGGTACCCGACAGTGCATGCAAACTTTCATATGAATCGTTCAAACGGTTGCAAAGTTATTAAAGTGCAACATTTTGGGTTTAGCATAGAAGTGAGGTCTGAACCCTAACTATAGTGACACTTCTGTGTCACTATAATATAACACATGTGTGCTAATAAACAACAAGCTAAAAAGTGATATCTTGACCCTACATACAAAGATACATGAAGTTGCTCACCGAGCATGCTCAGAAATATATCCTCACATTCGAGATCCATGATATCTTTCGGTTGCCATTGCCATTGACTGTAAACTTTGTATTCATCATTTTCTCTAATGCAGAACCATTGAACAGAGGGGCACAGCTTACATTTTGTACTTTTTTCCTTTTTTAATCTCTGTCTCAAAATCACCCAAACATGTGTAGTATAAACAGAACATGGCCTGGCTGAAGATATCATATTTATCTTCACTCAAGGCCAATGACATCAAGATACCTCACTCATGAGATATCATGATATCATTTGCCTCTCGGGAAGATAAATATATCATCTTTGTTCAGGCCATGTTATATCCCCAATATATATGCTTTACTATATGATGTATGTATTAATTTCAATATGTAGCATATATGCTATATATGAATTTTACTATAAATTGTCTTTTTTATTTCATTCACACACTTATGCTTTTCCCCCCTGGTGGTGTACTTACAGAATTGATAGTCTTCATACCTTACTAATGCATTTCTGATTGTACTTCTCATGTGTTTGCTTAGGATATTTGATTGTCACGTAATGTGATAAAATCTTATAAATAAAAAGTTAAAAAGCTGACTTAATTTTTCACATGTGTATTCGAATTGGTACAGGTTTGCAAACAGAATCTCATTCATTGTGTTCTAAAGTATTCTTTATTATTCTTTACAAAAATAGTTATCACTGAATGTTAAGAACATGTAACATATCAACAAACTTGTTTATATGTTGTTGACATTCATTGACAACTGTAATTAGTGTTGTCTAAAAAGTGAAGCAAACATAAAAAAAAAGTTATTCCCACTTGAAAACCTATATCACTATGAACATAAAAAGTGAAAAGTATTTATAGCTTTTAATGTTTTTCTGTAAACTCTGCTTTAACTTTTTGAGACAACTTTCAGCTACATGTAAAGCCCAGTGTGTAGCTTATAGTATATAATTGTGCAGTGTCCCCAACATGTGATCACCCTCATTGTTACAAGCAGGTAACTTTTTCTTATTTGCAGAATGGACCAGGTTTTGGGAAATATAATTTTAGTCTCAAAAACATGTCTTGCTACATACAATATATTTATTGTAACAGCTGTAGAATAGAACTAAATCAAGTTAAGGCTACATATACATATTCTCTGCATGACCATCAGAGGAGTAACTAAACTCCATCAGATTTTCTTTTTACGTTTGTTGTGCTCATGTGCAAATCAACGTATTGTTGCAATACATGATTTTTGGAGGAGGGGGGAGTCGCTGCTGAGCCCATTGCAGTACACAAAGCCAGAGGCTTGCAATGGGCTCGGCAGTCAGCACCGATGACCACTCAGTGTGGTCCTGACACAGTCCTCTGCTAGGTGGGCTGAATGATCATGCGCTTCAAAGGACTGAAGCCGCTCCAGTCAGAGAGGGCTTTGGTCCTTTGAACTGCATGAAGCCCACATCAGCAGAGTCAAGCAATCCTGGGAAGAAGACAACCGCAACAGCTGGGAGGCCCTAAGAGACAGGCAGCCACTCTCATGCCCAGCTGCCATACAACAACTCACGATCGACCTTGATTGCAGAGGACGAGCTGGATGGCTGCAGCGCGTGCAAGGCAGTTGGGGGTGAGCCGGAGGAGGTGGTGGTGGCTATGGGAGTGTGCCCCCGTAATAACTTCCTCGCTCCTCGCCCCCCCCAAAGGCTTCAACAGTAGCCATGGTGCAGCTTTGTCTCCCGGTCCTCACTCCTGCGCCTCCCCCCCTTCAACATTAGCCGCAGTGTGGCTTTCCCTTAAAAGCTGACATCAGGTGCCCAATAATCCTGTGTTGGCAATATAACTTCGCCCCCCTCCGCGGTGCCACTAAGGGACACTGGGAGCCCACTCCCAGTGTCCCAGTGTGTACCCCCCCAATACTCCAGGACACTGGGGAGCCCACTCCCAGTGTCCCCATATCTGTACCCCCAATAGTCTCCATATCTGTACCCCTGCAATAGTCCCTATATCTAATACCTGTAATTAAAAAGAAAATGGTCCCCCATTTTTTTCAAACAACATGAAGTCTTGCTGTATTCTGACATATGCAGTGATTCCCAACCTTTAAACTGCCCTGGAGAACAAAGAGTTAACTTTCTATGCAGAGCATAGAATGCTGAGCTCGAGCTTGGTTGGAGTCTCTGTCTGGAGTGTTTCAAACTCAAATCGTCACGATTCTTTACTCCGCCTCACTGAACAGTCGCTCCGGAGATTTCTCCTTCAGCTTGGTTTGAAGTCGGTTAAAGTGTCAGTTTTCATCGGTTTTTAAACCGAAAAAGTTATCCGCATAGTCGGCTCAGTCTCTGTCTGTGGTGCTGTGAGTACTAGATAGGATTTGTTCTGTTTTTCTGTGTGGAACTTGTAAGAGTGCAGGTCGGTTCGGCTGAACTGGCCATTTGATAGTGTTTTGTGTTTTATTTAGAGTGTGGTTACCGGTTCTTATCGATTCTAAAAAAAAACGTGTTTTACTACGTTTTTTCCAATACCCGTGACATGGTTAGGAACCAATAAGGGAGTCTTGCCTGGCGGTTGCCATAAAAAGGGTAAGTTGGTTAGGTTGGCCATGTCTGAGAAACCCAAGGAAAAAACAGGCCCACTGGGTTTCAACACTGCAGTGAGTGTGGGGAGGTCTTTGCTAAGGCCGATCCCCACACCACCTGTGATTATTGTCTGGGGTTTGACCACCTCGATTCAGACTGCCAAATATGTAAACATTTTCCCAAATCTACCCTTGAGAAGAGATTAGGTAGACTGAGGGAAAAGGAAGCTGAAGTCTGCTGACCCAGATGGCCAGCCCGGTTCGGTTCTGACCGAACCAGAAGGAGTGCCCTCTGACCAGGGCAATACTTCTTTGGGCAAAAGGAGAGCCGATTCCGAGGGATCGGTTCTGACAAAAAAGAAACGCAAAGAAAAATTGTCCGGTTTGGATCCAGAGGCTCATGTTCCGACCGCCGAAGAGATAGCCAGAGCGATTTGGATTGTGGAATCGCTTCACCCAGTTCCTTCTGATCCGGCTCCTTCTGGCAGGGGTTCGGTTGGTTCCCCCGGTTCAAGATTATACCCTTAAAGATTTTTATGAACCGGAGTTTGAAGAGGATGGGGAATTTGAGGATGATGATGGTGAAAGTGAGGGTCTGGATGTGCCTGTGGAACCGGACATCTCCCCAGACAGACCTTCAGGTGTTTCCCCTCCTAGGCTCTCTGAGTCCCCTTCTCACTTTATGTTCTACAGAAAGGTGGCTGAAACCCTCCAGCTTCCTATGGAGGAGGCATTGGAGGATCAAGAGGAGCCTGATTATGTAGAAATGATGGACATCCCAGAGTCCAGGAGACTGTCTATTCCTCTCCACAAATTCTTTGGAAAGCAGACACAAAAAATTCTAAAGTCTCCTAACACTATACCTCCTGTGGATAGAAGACTGGACAAGAGGTATACACTTTCAGGCTCAGACATGGAGTTCTTATACCAGCAATGCAGCCATGTTGGGGTAGTGCAGGCTGCTGCCTGTGACAAGGCAAATATTCCCTTGGCTTCACATCCCCCAGACAAGGACTCCAGGAAGATTGATGCCATGGCAAAGAAACAGTACATGGCATCCTCTTTGGGACTCAGGCAGGCGAATGATATGGCCTATACAGCCAGGTACCAGAAGTCTAGGTGGGACACTGTACTGACACTGGCTAAACAGGCTTCCCCCAGCTAGCCAAGGAGATGATTAACAAGAAGAGTAGTCTGGGCATGGGAGACAAAGTGACGAACTGGGTTAAAAACTCATACCAGCACTAGGAAGTGCTCCATATCTTTTTCAAAAGGAGCATTTTTTCAAGTTTAAGGCAATTTTACTCATCAGAATTAGAGTTTACTCATCTAATGCCTGAAATGGTTAGTACATTTACTATTGAGTGCTAAAGTTATCTGGAGCACCGACTTTTTAGGAAGCACACTTTAGACCGTGCTGTTCTAGCCGCGCTATTCTAACTGGGTAGGCTATTATTCCACCGTTCACCATCTGGGCATGCCTGGTAAGAGCCATTCTGTTCCAGAGTCTAAAGCTCTGGTCTTTGTGCACTGTTGCAAACTCCTGATCACCTGTTTTGGCCGTGAGGGGGACAGTTTCTTTAGGGGTGTGATAAAGTTGTCTGATCTGATTAATCATCTGTAATGAGTGATCTGTCCACAGGTTATGGATCTCCATAGCAGGGTTGGGGACAAGTGTACCATCAAGAGGGTGAATGGAGAGGGTGGGCTGAGATGCCTTGTCCTCCAGAGCGTACCACCCTGAGTCTAGTTTTTGTTTCACTATTGTGACTACCTGTGTCACTTCAGCAGCTAAATAATAAAATTCTAATTGTGGTAGTCCCTGACCCTCCCGCTGTTTGAGTAGGTATATTGAGGCATACCCAAATTCTGTGCCCCTACCAGAGGAGTTTTAAAGTGAGATTTTTAAGGTGAGCCCAACAAGACCTGGGTTTTTATCTTGGGAGGACATGGAATAAAAACATGAGACAGGGCAGGACTTTCATTTTAAGTACCTCAGTTCTTCTGCATAGTGTGAGAGGCAATAGAGACCAAGTCTCAGGTCTTTTGCAGTTTCTTCTACCAGAGTTAAATGGTTAAGAGTAACCAGTTTCGCCAGGTGGGGTGTGACCTTAATTCCCAGGTAGCGGAAAGTATTCCACGGTGCCCACTTAAAGGGGAAGGTTTCGGTAAAGGCTGGTGGGCAGTTGCCTTAAATAATTGCTTCAGACTTAGTATTGTTAATTTTATACCCCGAAATGGAGCCAAATTCTTGCATCTCCTGCAGGAGGGCTGGCACGGAGTAGGAGCGATCCCGGATGAAAAATAGAGTATCATCTGTATAAAGTGAACATTTCTGTTCAAAGTCACGTATCCTTACCCCATGAATGTCTGCATGAGCCATAACTGCTGTGGCCAAATCCCAGAACCTCCAATGTTCAGAGGAGGTAGTCCCAGTCAACCCGGTCAAAGGCCTTTCCTGCGTCCATTGAAATGGCCAGCTGGAAAAGATTCGAGGAACATTGTTTTGTTAGGACATTAAGCAGGTGCTGAATATTGTCATTAATGTTCCGCCCCTTAATAAATCCTGTCTGATCCAGGTTGACCAGGGCACCTACCACCTCTTGCACTCTAGTTGCCAGAATTGTTGTGAACAGCTTAAGGTCTGTTGGAAGCAGGGAAATGTGATAAGATTCACATGTCCTTTCCCTGGCTTCAACAGTACTGATATCTGGGTCCTCTTTCAGGTCAGTGGTGCCCCCCTCCAAGATACAGTAGCTGTGAACAGTTTTACTAATTCTGGGGTCAGGAGCTGTCAAAAAGTTGTATATAATATTAACACCATCAGCCCTAGGAGTAGTATTATTTTTAAGGTGTCGGATAGCCTCCTGAACCTCTGTATCTGTTTGGGGCTATCCAGGGTGGTCTGTTCTGGTGTCAGGGATGGCAGCTGAAGTTTCCCTAAATATTCTGTGATCTTCACATCGTGTGTGGGGTCACATTACTGCGAGTATAGGGCCTTATAGTAACCTTCAAAGATGTTGGCTATCTGCTGTGGTGCAGCTATCTCCCTCTTCTCTTGCCTCCTGTCCCTCATTTCCACCACCGCTCTGCTGGCTGCCTCCTTCTGAATCTGTCATACTAGCACTTTCCCCTGCCCTGCCTCCACCTTCACAAAAGTGCTGGCTTGAGTAGTGGAACTGCCCCTTCAATTTATTTGCTCTATATAGCAGTACAGAGCCTGTTTGCACTGTTGGATCTGGAGCACCAAAGAAACATAGAAATTGTTGGCAGATAAGGACCGCTAGGCCCATCCAGTCTGCCCATAGGCCCTATACATTGTATGTGGCCACTGACCCTATATGATCAATGGCTTTTCATCACTCCCTTCCCTCTCAAGCTTCCCTTGTGCCTGTCCCAGACATGCTTAAACCCCTCCACTGTGCTTGCCTCCACCACCTCCTGGTGGCAGACTGTTCCAAGCGTCGACTACCCTTTCTGTGTTGAAAAACTTCCTCACATTACCTCTTAATCTACCCCTTCCAATTTCATATTGTGCCCTGTTGTTCTAGTACTTTTTCTGCACTGGAAAAGGTCCCCCACCTGCACCTTGTTTGTGCCCTTGAGGTACTTGAAAATTTCAGTCATGTCCCCCCACCATCTCCTCTCCTCCAGTGAGTACATATTGAGGTCCCTTAGTCTCTCCTCATATGTTTTGTGGTGCAAGCCCTGCACCATCTTTGTTGCCCATCTCTGTATAGTCTCCACCTTATCTATGTCCTGGTGTAGGTGTAGCGTCCAGAACTGCAAGCAGTACTGCAGGTGAAGCCTTACCAATTAATGATGATGCTGGTCTCTGTAGGAGAGCGATCAGAGAGGGTGGTATTCCCAGTTTTGGCCTCCCCAATGGTATGCGCCCATTCCTCACTCACCAGGATCGTGTTCAGCCTTAAAGAGGACTTCTGAGGGTCTGAGTAGAAAGTAAGGTCAAGGTCCCTGGGATGTGTAAAATGCCAGGTGTCCACAAAGCCCATCATCCTGGTCAACGTCTTGAGCCCTGATCTGCCCTATGCCATCCATTGCCCCACAGTCTTAAATTTTTCCTGTCAAGCCCCTCATAGAGGACTTCATTAAAGTCACTCCTTACTATGTAAAGGGTGTTTGGGTTAGTTGGTCTTTTTCTGCCATCATTGTCTATGTTTCTATGTTAAGGTGACCTGAAAAAAAGTCTCCCGCTCTGCCTCTGAGTTGGGGGATGTTTATATATATATATATATATATATATATATATATATATATATATATTTTACATTTATTTTTATTTTTAGACAAAGTATAGAGGACAGTTAATACATACCATCAGATTATTGCAGAAGCCAAGTGTTTTGTACAAGTAAATACTGCCCCATATGATTACATTATTGTAAAATATTTATCGCACAGCATTAGAGAATTAGCAGTTTTCCATTTAATTCAATCTATTCTTTGTCAGCTCTAGGCAGGCGGCTAAGCAACCCCTCAGTTATTTTCATCAACCCCGCCCCCCCATGGAACAAACTCTGGGTCTCGAGAGGACATATGCAGCACCCATCTGCACCATTTTAATTCAAAGGGGGGCAGTTTTTTTTGGAATTTTGCAATTAAATATTCTCATCTATAAATCTCTTGAATAATATACATCGCTAGTCCTCTAGTGAAAGAGTCAAAAGTGTCATCCATCTGCGAGTTATTGCTTTCCTGGCTGCAAGTACATAGACTGGGAGTAAAGTGCGGTTCCATCGTGGTCTGTGGAGGGGATAAATTGAGAGGACCACTATTTCTGGTGTCAATTCAATGTGTTCTCCCAAACAGTCTCCCCATTCTAACTGTAATGAACAGCAAAATGGGTCAGTCTGGGACAAAACCAAAAAATATGGCCCAAATCAGCTAACGCACAATTACAACCCCTCCAGCAGGCGTCATATAGATATCGGGAGATATTTTGTTAATATTGCTGGGGATCGGAAGTATCTCGACTGGGATTTCCATGCGAACTCCCTCCAGATGTTGGAAGAAGTTATCTTAATAGCTTTCAAAGTCGCTTGCTGCCACACTAAGAAGGGAACTAAGAAGGGAACCTGCAAATCTAGGTCCCTATTCCAGGCTTCCAGGATCGATAATGAAGAATTCCCCCCATGAAGCCCTTAGCATTTTGTATAGATGGCCAATTAATTTCCCCCATACGTTGCTCTCCAGAGTATCTTTTAATAAAGTCCAAAGAGATGGAGAAGGAGAAGGTGGAGGAGGGCATATCGAGATGTCCCTCTGCCGTAAAAATATAGTTTCTCACCTGCGTGTATCTAAATAGGTCTCTATCGGGGAGAAAAAAGGCATTTTGAAGATCTGAAAAAGGATGAATACCAATGGTATCAAGAAACTGGTCAAAATAATTAAGGCCCAATCTCCTCCAAGAGTAAAAAGTATTGTCCAAGCTAGCAGGGAAGAAGTTTTCATCAGCCAATACCAGGGTGTAGAAAAAGGATATTTGTTTTAGTGTTTTATGATCTTCCCTTGTCAATCTTCACCATTCATTACTGTTTGGGTTAGTGCCGGAGGCACGCACCCGCTACGGGAGTTTTTTTTTAGTCGGCAACGGCGCCGCCCTCGAGAGCAACGCACTGCGTCATGCGCGAGGGGCGGCCATTAGGTGCTGCAGACTCCTCCTCTATCTCAGTTCTATTTCAAACGCCGTCGAGGCTGCACCTGCTGCACGGTAGTTGAAGTAGGCCTTCTGCGTCACTCAAGCCAGACTCCTTCTCATATTCTCGTATTTCTCTCGACACCGTCACCCAGTAAGACCGTTCTGTTTATTTCTACTGTCGATGGTGCCGAGTGCTTTTTTGCTAATTTTAGTCTAATTTTGTTCACATCATGTCAGGTTCGGGGGCAAAACGTAAGTCGAAGGCAGGCCGTGCCCCTATCCGTTGGTGCTCCTGTGGCCGGCATTTTTCTGTCACGGATCGGCATGATGTTTGTCTTCGTTGCCTGTGACCCAACCACGATATGGATGCATGCAACGCCTGTTTCTTCATGGACCGTTGCGTCCTCGAAGTCCACGTGTTCAAGATCGGCAAGGCCCCGCCGACTTTCGGAGGATGCCGTCGCTCTAGGGATTCCCAGGTAAGGTCTCTAGGCCCTTCCTCCGGGTTCCCTCTCGGGCCTATACAGTCCGTAGAGGAGGAGGAGGCTTCCTCATCTTCTCTTGCTGAAGAGGAAGCTTCTTTTGCGGTGTCAGAGGAATGTCGAGGTCCCTCCCGAGGCCGCGGCAGAGACACCGCCTCGGCAATCACCTCCTCGGAGGTGCAGGCTCCCCCAGTGTCAAGACCCACGCCTGCTGGGCCCGGCATCGGTGGACCCTCAACGCGTGGCGCCGGTGATTGAGACGGCGCCCGCTGGCGGTGCCGTTCTGGCCTTCAGCACCACTCGCGGTGCAGCGGGCCCAGTTTGCTCTCCTGGCGGTGCCGGATTGGGTCCCTGCGCCGATGGCGGTACCGTGGACCTGGCCAGCGCCGGTGGGGAGCCGGGCTTAGCTGGCGCAGGGGGTCCTAGGTCATCTGGTGCCGCCTCCGGTGCCGCGAGAGGCGCCGTTTCACAGGGAACCCCTGGGGTTGCTAGTATTTTGGTCCAGCGGATCTCTTCCTCTTTCAGAGACTGATGATTCAGACGTGGAACCGTCCTGGCAACCTGATTCTTTGGAGTCAGGGTCCCCGGTGGCATGAGGTGCTAGGCGGCCCAGCGGGCCTGTTCCTCTGTCCCCGCTGCGGTCCTCCCCTGAGGCCCCCCAGGCTAGGGATGGTCTGGGGTCCCTAGGGGCGATGGAGGGGTGGGGAGGGCTCTCCTCCTGGGGCTCGTGGCAGCTACCGCCCTGGTGCTGCACCCCTTGGGGTGGGAGGTCGCTGGGGTCGAGGAGGAGGGCTTCTCAGAATCTGAGGGTTGAGGGGCAGGGTTCAGGCATCTCGGTCTCTGTCTGCCACTCGGGTGTGGCTAGAGCCGTAGGCTGGGCCCCGCCTTTCCCTTTGATCCCGGGGTCCTCTGGTGGCGTTGCTGTGGGCTGCCCTTCTGGATCCATGCAGTCCCAGGTTCATCACAGGGAGGTTCCCTCTGGGCTCTTCCAGGCTCATCCCCAGGGTTCCATTTGCGACCTGGTCTGTTGTCCGGGATCCCACCAGCTCGGGCTCCGTTCCCCGGATTCCAGAGCCCTAGCAGAGACAGTTGCCTCTCCGCAGGTGCCCATCTCCCATTCCTCTGCAGCCACCCCCCGCTCTCCCAGGCCATGTCGGTGCCACGGGCTCGTTATCCTGGACATGCTCAGAGGTTCTGCGGCGGCCTTCCCCTCATATGTCAGGTGCATGAATGAGCGGGTTTTGCCTATCCCCACCGCCACAAGAGTCCTCTGGACACTCAAGCTCTCCATCATCCTTGTCTCCCTCCTCTGGGGGAGAGGAACCCTCTGCTTATCTCTCCTCCGATGCTGATTTCACTGAATATCAGCAATTCCTTTCGAGGATGGTGAAGGATCTTCGAATTTCCTATGTTAGACGAGACATTACTGAATGGGAGACGTGTGAATTCCTTAGCGAATTCAGTGCCCAGCACTTGGTGGTACTGTCCTGGTCTATTCCCTTCCAGGCGGCGTCTATCCGTTCCAGACAGTCGCCAACCACCCTTTCTCCAGCCCCAGCAGACTGCCGACGTAGGTGTTGTGCCCCTTCGGAATCCCTGGGTACTCTCCCCAACCCACCCTCGGGTTTGGCATACCTAGAGACTCCCTCTGGGCGCGCCGGCACGACCGTCCACCGGACTCGGATTCTCTACAGTTCGACCGGTTGGGGCAAAGAGTGTTCTCTTCCTCTCGTGCGATGTCTTGCATTGCATCTCATCAGGCCCATCACGCTGCCTACAGTAGCCATTTGTGGTCGATGCTTTCCCAAATCTTAGCATCAATGCCTGATATGGAGCAAACCAGACAAGCTATTGCCCTCTCTGCTATAGGCCTGGAGCTGGCAAGACACCAAGCAAGGGCATCTTATGACTCCAATGAGGTGGCTTCCAGGCTTGCGGGGACAGCGATCTGCATTAGACGGACGGCATGGCTTCGTCTATCAAGGTTGTCACCCCTGGCCCGGCGTAGGGTGATTCGCTCCACTGTCCGGGGGAACCGTCTCTTTTCCTCCAGAGCTAGGAGACTACTGCAGGGGCTTCCACCATCTCCCCGTCCTCCGGGGACACCTGCTAGCTCTTCTCCCCCATAGGCTTCTCTCTGGATTAGCCCAGGGTTTTCCCCTTCTGTTTCTCACCAACAGGAGGCTGGGGTCTTGTTCCTCAGGGTTTCTAGCCCCCTTATTGGGGAGCTTGCATCATCAAGTAGTAATGAATGGTGAAGATTGACAAGGGAAGATATGAAAATTACGTACCTACCGTAATTCTTTATCTTCTCTTGTATCTTCACCATTCATTACTGATACCCACCCACCTTCCCCTCAGTGGCCTCCTACTGTGGCGTCTCCCTCTCCCATCTCGTTCCTCTCCCTTCCTTTGGCCTTTATGCCAAAAAAACAAAGCAAAAAAAAAAACAAAAAAACTTTCTGTTTTCCATTCTTAGTGAATGGATCCTTTTTTCCTCAAGGTAAAGTGGAACGAGCACGGTCTGTGTTTTCTCCTATTCTGAGGGAACTCTTTCTGACTGCCCCAGGGGGCGACCTCTGGGTACCTTGATCATGTTACACAGTTCACAGCTTAAGAGACCGTGCCCTGGCTCGACCTCAACAGAAATTTAGATTTCCCCTGGCAGGTATTATTATTCAGCTCATTCTAGCTGGTGCATTGCACTTCTCAGCCTTGAGCGACTGCTCTTGCCTTGCCTTAGTGAGTCTGATTGAGTTCCCACTCTATCCTTTCATACAAAGCTGCCTTCAGTAAGGCATAATCTTTCCCCATACACTTCTGTGTTAGCACTTAACAGGGTGCTAAGGGGCATAGTTCCCCTTCCTGGGTGGTCGCTCTCTCCAGAACAGATTTCTGCCCGGGCAGTCTGTGAGCTCACAGCTAGGATGTAGGGACTTGGCATGTTGAGAGATCAGAGAATCTGCCCTTGTGTCTGATCTGTGCAGGTGGTTCGGTTGAACCTTCTCTCAGTCCTATCAACAGGGATTCTTGCTCCCTTGTTTTAGTCTCGAGCTTGTAAGCCTCTCAACCAATGCTTGATGGGCACTGTTCTCCCTCTCAACATGCTTTCTTTTCTTCTCTTTTCTTCTTCTTCTTCTTTTCTCTTTCCCGCTCTCTGTTCCTCCCCTAGAGCCACCCCGGAAAGGAGGCCCTGCGGTCCCTTAGGGTAGGAATTCTTTCTCCTCTGTCTATTCTCTACCGGCTTATGCCTTTTTCAGTTTATATCCTTTCCTTTTTCTGTCCCTCGGCTCTCTTGCCTCACTCTCCTTTTTTCCTTAGCCTTTGTTTTTTCCTCTCCGGCTACCAGAACTGAGCTAGAGGAGGAGTCTGCAGCATCTAATGGCCGCCCCTCATGCATGACGCAGTGCTTCGCTCTCGAGGGCGGCGCCGTTGGAGCCGACTCCAAAAAAAAAACAACTCCCGTAGCGGGTGTGTGCCTCCGGCACTAACCCAAGCAGTAATGAATGGTGAAGATACAAGAGAAGATCAAGAATTACGGTAGATATGGAATTTTCATTTGTTTGACTCTGTACCATATCTTCAAGATCTATGCAGTAAATACTGTGTAATCTCCTCAAAGAAGGAGAGTGCCCCTTTGAGGTGAAGACTACTTTCTTGATATCGTATTGGTCATTCATCACAAGTTCAATATCCTTCCAGATACGAGAAGTCGTAGGTGAAAGCCAAATTAGTATAATTTTAAGGAAGGCTGCTGCTGTTGCATATAGACCTATGTTTGGGAGGTTAACTCCTCCCTGGTCCACTGAGGAGCAAAGCAGTGAGAATCGTATCTGACCCTCCCAAACAAAGTCAGAGATAATTTTGTCCCAAGACTTAAAGTAGTAATTAGCTGGGAAGATTGGGACATTCTGAAAAAGGTATAATAACCTGGGGAGGATATTTAGGCATATCGCCGGAAGAAAGTTAGTCTAAGTCTTCCCTATTTTTTTAGGTCCTCCTGAATCTGAACTGAAATCAGCTCGTAGTTCACCAATTCCATATGGAGCAAGTTAACTGGGATGTGTATTCCAAGATATTTGATTTTAGTGCCTCTCCATTTGAAGGGGAGAGCATTTCTCAAAGTATTAGAGGGTTGGAAATAAAACATTAAGGCTTCAGTTTTGGAGATATTTAATTTATAATTGGCTAATCTTTCATATTCCTGAAGAAGGTCCCATGCTGCTGGTATAGAGGTTTGTGGGGAGAGAAGAGTGAGAAGAACGTCATCGGCAAATAGCGCTACCTTATAACTTTCTTGACCAAGCGGAATTCCCTCAATTCGAGGGTCAGACCATAAGGCTATTGCTAAGGGCTCAATGTAAAGGGCAAATAGGGCCGGAGAGAGGGGACATCCCTGTCTAGTGCCCTGGCACAGAAGAATGGGGGGAGAAAGAGCCCCGTTAATCCTAATGTAAGCCTTCGAGTGGCCGTAAAGATGCTGGAGTAAAAGAAGAAAGGAAAGGGGAAATGACAGGGCCTCGAGGACGTCCCAAAGGAAACTCCACGAGACCTTGTCAAAAGCTTTTTCAGCATCTAGACTTAATAAAGCCATAGGTATTTGTCTATTGTGGGTATGTTCAAGTAATAGCATAGTACACCTAATATTATCTGATGTGCTTCTTGCTTTAATGAAACCGGATTGGTTGGGATGGATAAGATCTGGGAGAATGGTCTCTAGTCTTGTGGCCCATATGGCCATAAAAATTTTATAATCTATGTTCAGGAGGGATACCGAGCAATAAGAAGAAATATTAGTAGGTTCCTTATCTGGTTGAAGGATTGGGGTTAAAGTAGCATAGCCCCAAGGTGGGGCTCCCCTTCCTGAATGGCCCTATAGGCCAGGAGGAGAGGGGGTAATAGAAGCCCCAAGAATCTCTGATACCATTCTGTGGAAAATCCATCCACCCCGGACACTTATTAGTCCGAAGAATTTTTATATGGGCGAGAACCTCGACAGAGCCTATTGAGGCTTCCAGAGAGGACCTTTGGGATTCTGAAAGGATAGGGAGAGAAAGGCCGGAGAGAAAAGCTTTCCTGTCCTCTAGAGATGGGGGGGTCCGGGGGATGATCATAGAGGGATTGGTAGTAGGAAAAGAAGGAAGAACGAATATGGTCGTCCGAATGTGATATTCTCTTAGTTACCATATGTTTAACTTTTAGGATAGTTGCCACTTGTCTCCGAGCACGGAGTTTGCGTGCCAACGTGCGGGAGTCTCGGGTTCCTCCCTCGTAATTGGATTGTTTTAAGTAGGTTAAAGCTTGCATCACTCAGGCATCCATTATTTTTTGAATCTCCTGTTTAGTTCATCTAATCTTTCTCTGAAGGACCCTGTCCCCTTCTCGATATAAGAGCTGGTAGGACTGTAGTTGTTCTACCAAATAATTGTAGGAAGCCTCCAGTTCTCTCCTCCTCCTGGAAGAATATTCTATGGTCTCCCCTCTAATTACTGCTTTAAGAGTATCCCATATAATCGGATCCGAGGTGTCTCCTGTATCATTTTCCCTTAATATCTGAGGTATTCTGTTGTTTAAATATTCTATGTATTCTGGGTCCCTTAATAGGGACGCATTCAAGTGCCACGTTTTTAAGCATGGGGCCTTTCCCAGTAGAATTTTAAGAGTCAAAGTGTGGTGATCCAAAATAATTCGGGGCCCTAGTGGTAAGTCCTGAATGAGAGAAAAATGTTTGCAGGTAATAAAGAAGTAGTCCAAGTGGAAGTATGTATGAAATCGAGGGGAGAAAAAAGTAAAGTCTGGGCTAGTAGGGAAAGTTTCCTCCAGACATCCTCCACCCCCAAGTGGGAGAGAGTTCCCCTAAGATACTTAAGTGCACTGGAAGATCTATAAGCTCTTGGGGAAGAGGAATCGACCTGCGGGGATAATGCCATGTTGAAATCTCCTCCCATAATTGAAATACCCTGGAGAGCATCTAGAACCCTAGTTATGAAAGATCGAATTACAGGCAGAGAGGTTTGGGGAGGTAAGTATACAGTTACCAAAGTAACCTTTTGAGAGAAAAGGGTCCCCTTAAGGATAATGTATCTACCCTGGGAGTCGATGATTTTATCCCGGACCTCAAAATGGGTAGAAACAGGGATCAAGGTTGCCACTCCCCATCTCCGGCCTCTTGAGTGGGATGAGGCATAAACCTCATAACGGTTTCCCCATTTAAGCTTCTGGTGTTCCAGGTCAGACAGGTGTGTTGCTTGGAGGAAGTATATATCAGCCGCCTGCCTTCTCAGGTTTTGCATCAGACGTGATCATTTAATAGGACTATGTAGTCCATTAATGTTTACTGAGAAAATCTTAACTGGGTTTACTGCCATTTATGAAACCATAAAAACAGAGAAAAATAAAAAGGGGGGGGGTCACAAGGGAAAACTGCCACCCTGCAGTGTTATCCTGCGGGCGGATCTTGTTCCTCGGCCCTCCACCAAGCTGTATGTCAGTAAAGCAGGGAAATAACTAATTATGTGTATTTCTTCTGTGTCTTTTACTTTTTACCAAAAAATTAGGAAAGAATAACCCAATGGGCCCAACCGGGGCCATCATTTCGGAATCAACTCTAGTGCTAAGAACTCCAACCGTGGGTTACCCCATCCCCTCCTCCCCCCCTTTAAATAGAGTGGGTTGTTTAGACTAAAGAGAAACACAACCCAAATAAAGTAGAAAAAACCCAACCTAGGCTTAGAACGGCCTGGTATCCCCCCAGCTCCCTAACCCCAATGAGTCTCCCGCCATCTGGGGAGTCGGAACTAATTTCAACTAACTGGGCTTTCACCTTAGAGAGTGAATCGCTTGACCCTCTCTGGGTGCTGCCCCGGGATCCTAGAATGCAGGTCTCAGGGAATCTGGGGCTTCCTCTCCATCCTTGATGAAGATGGAGTCCCGCAGGAGACTAAAGTCCCCTAGTAATGTGGCCTTCATTCCAAGGAGCGGTGTACCAACTAAATTTATCCTCCACTTGGTGATGATCCCTTAAGAAAAGGACTCTCTCCCCTTTGAAACATGTCATCTATCATGCTAAATCGCCTCCCTCGTATATTATTTCACCTTCTCCTAACTAGCATATTAGTACCTCGTAGGATTATCCTACTAGTATTCCCCATTATCTACCCTCCCGTCCCAGCCCGCCGAAGCTTAGTGAAAGACCTAGAGCCCCCAGCAGCCCACTAGCCCTATGGGGCTGGTTCACTACACTGTCGTTTAGACTCCCCCTATTTAAGACAGGGGAGAAGATCTTTACCACGAACCCCCACATGTATAGAACTCAAAAAGGGAGCTCTTGAGTCCAATCTCACTCAGCCAGAGTAAACATAGTAGTCTAACCACTGCAAGTTAAGCGACCATCCTGTCCTACTATCGCAGTGTAATATGCTAGGGGGGAGCAGAGAGGGAACTCGGGTCTGACACACATTGGGCGCACCGGAAGAGGAATTAAGGGTGAGGGGGACACCCCACAGGGTTGGGGCCGGGGCCGCACGGATTCCACCACATAGCACCCCATAGCTCACTTTTTGACTTTGAATTGAGGCTCTTGGCCTGGCCAGAGTAGGCCCACAATTGAGAGTTCTCGGAGAATCCAATTCTAAGTGGAGAGATAATTAGTTTGTGCTTTAAAAATTACTGTAGTTTGGTCAAGCTCTCTCTTTTTCTAAAATGTGGCTATATTTGGGGCATATGTAGTAGGTCCACGGCCTCAATAAGCCCCCGTGACAGTCCCCCGTAATCACTCACCGTATGGCCCAAGAAACTACCTCACCAATTCCCCACACTGGCTCTCAGTCACAGCATTCATTTCAGTCCAGCGACAGAATGAAACTGCTGGATCTCCTTCAGGATCTCCTTTCGGGATGGAGTGGCCGATTGTGTTGCCAAGTTCTCTGGGGCAGTAGGCTGTCCAAAGTTTCTCCGAGGAGGTCTGTTCTTTCCTGATGCCTGTTGCATGTCGCATTCCCTCAGCAAGCCTCTCGATTGCAGCTCCTGTCTTGCTTCCTCCACCGACGTAAATGTGTGGGCACCCGATGGAAAAGCCACCACCAACTTTGCTGGGTAGGGAGTTCTAAATTTCAATTTGTTGGAGCGCAGACATGGGAAACAAAGGAATGTACTCCCTCCTCAGCCTCTGAGTATTAGGGGCATAATCATTCAAACAACATGAAGTCTTGCTATATTATAGACATTAGCAAGTTTGATCCAGCTCTAGAACTGCCCCGGAGTGAAATGGTTAAAACCATTCCAAAATAGAATTTTGGCATGAGAGCAGCTCTATCTGTGTCATTTCAAACTTGAACTGTCAGATTCTTTACTCCGCCTCAGTGAACATTCGCTCCGGAGATTTCTCCTTCTGCTCGGTTCATTTCTCGGTTTAAAAAATGTTTTCTCGGTTGGATTTAACCGAGAATAGTTTTATTTTAACCGCAAAACCGTTCGGTTCAAGCTCTATCTGTGGTAACTGTAAGTAAATGAAGGTTTTGTCTGTGTGGAACTTGTAAGTTATCGGTTCGGTTTTGAACCGATCAGTGGGTTTAAAACTCATTTAAAACTAAAAGTTACTATTTTAGAGTGCGGTTCCCGGTTCTTATCGGTTCTAAAAAAAGGATTTATTACGGTTTTTCCAATACCCGTGACACGGTTAGGAACCGATAAGGGTGTCTTGCCTGGCACTGCCGTTAAAAGGGCAAGTTTTTGGTTAGGCTGGCATTATGTCTGAGAAACCCAAAAGAAAAACCGGGCCCACTGGGTTTCAACACTGTGATGTTTGTGGGGAAGTCTTTGCCAAGGCTGACCCACACACCACATGTGTTTATTGTCTGGGGTTTGACCACCTCCAGTCAGACTGCCAGGTATGTAAGAATTTCCCTGCAGCCACCCTGGAAAAAAGATTGGGCAGGCTCAGGGAACGAGAGGCCAAAAAGTCCGCTGACCCGGATGGCCAGCCCGGTTCGGTGCCAACCGAACCAGAGGGAGTGCCCTCTGACCAGGGCCAGACTTCCTCGGGCAAAAGAAAAGCTGGTTCTGAGGAACCAATTCCAGTAAAGAAAACAAGAAAATCAACAGGTCTGGAGTCCAAAATTCCTTCTCCAACTGCTGCAGAGATAGCAAAAGCCATACAAATTGTCCAGTCACTGTCTCAGGGTCCGTCCGAACCACCACTATCTGGTAAAAGGTCGGTTCGTCCGGTCCCAGTGGTTCAGGATTATGATATTCAGGAATTTTATGAACCAGAGGAGGGGGAGGAGGATTATGAACAGTATGAATGTGGCTGGGAAGGTCTGGGTGTGCCCATTGAACCGGACATCTCCCCAGACAGACCTTTAGAATCTCCCCCTATGCTGTCTGAGTCCCCATCTCATTTTATGTTTTATAAAAGTTGCTGAAACCCTCCAGCTTCCTTTAGAAGAGGCTGTGGATGAGCAAGAGGAGCCTGATTTTGTAGAAATGATGGATATTCCAGAGTCTAGGAGATTGTCTATTCCTTTACATAAGTCTTTTAGGAAACAAACAATTAAAATTTTAAAAGCTCCTAATTCTGTGCCTCCTGTAGATAAAAAGATGGACAGAAGGTATACATTGTCAGGCCCTGATACAGAATTCCTTTCTCAGCAATGCAGTCATGTTGGGGTAGTTCAGGCTGCTGCCTGTGATAAAGCTAATATTCCCTTGGCTTCACATCCTCCTGACAAGGATTCCAGGAAGATTGATGCCATGGCAAAAAAACAGTATATGGCAGCCTCTCTGGGACTCAGGCAAGCAAATTATATGGCTTATGTAGCTAGGTATCAGAAATCTAGATGGGATACTGTTATGCAATTGGCCAAGCAGGCCCATGGCCAGCTGGCTAGTGAACTAGAACAGGTGGCTGCTGATGGCATTGAAGCCTCTAAGGTTCAGTTTCATGCTGCTGTGGATGTTAATGATGTTTCCTCTAGGGTCATGGCCACATCTGTAGCTTTTCGTAGGTTGGCCTGGCTCAGGTGTACTAGTTTGTCACAGGATACCCAGACTAAGGCTATGGATTTTCCTGTGGTGGGAAATTCTCGGTTTGGAGAGCAGACAGAGAATTACATGAAGAAGATGGATGAATATAGGACTACTTACAAGAGTGCCCAGGCTAAGGAGCGGCAAGCCACTCCTCAAAGGCATGCCCCCAGGGGTAGGGGTAGGCCTTTTCACAGGCCTTTCTACCAGACTCAGGCCTCCTCTGCCTATGCTCAGAGGGGCTTCTTCAGAGGCAGGGGCAGACGAGGGGTGGGCAGATCTGCTCCCACCCCCCAGCCTAAAGCTCCTGTGAAACAGGCACCCTGATGGGGTGCCCAGGGCCGATTCTCCTGTACCAGTGGGGGGCAGGCTGGCTTACTTCAGTCAGAATTGGGCTTCTTTAACCTCAGACAAGTGGGTTCTGGAAGTAGTAAGCCAGGCTCTGGTTCTCAGCTTCAAAAAGTTTCCCAAGTTGAGAAGCAGATTTTTTCTACCTGCAAGTGCTTCAGAGACCCTCGCTCTGGAAACAGAGGTCTCATCCCTGTTAGCAATCAGAGCAGTAGAAAGGGTTCCTCCCCTGCATCAGGGCAGGGGTCTGTATTCCAGATACTTCCTTACCCCAAAAAAGACAGGAGAATGGTGGCCCATCTTAGATCTCAGATATCTGAACAAGCATCTTTTGAAACCAAAGTTCAAAATGGTAACTCTGGCAATGATTTTACCTTCCCTAAGGCCAGGGACTGGCTAGCCTCCTGGACCTCAAGGATGCCTATTTCCATGTCCTAATCAGAAGATCCCATCGAAAGTACCTCAGATTCGAACTGCCCTCAGGTCATTACCAGTTCAGAGCAATGCCCTTCGGCCTTACCTCTGCTCCAAGGGTATTCACAAAGTGTCTAGCAGTGGCCCACTTAAGGAGGCAGAGGATTGCTGTTTTTCCCTATCTAGACGACTGGCTCATTGTAGGCCAGTCCCCAGAACAGGTAAAATCTCACCTGCAGGTCACCCAGCAGCTTCTCACCTCCCTGGGTTTTCTGCTAAACCTACCAAAGTCGGTTCTGGAACCAGTCCAGGTACTTACCTTTATAGGGGCAGAATTGGACACAAAGCTAGCCAGAGCCTTTCTTCCCCCAGAAAGGGTAAGGAATTTAGTGGCTCTGGCCTCTTCCTTCACTCTGCAGGTCTCTTGACCAGCAAGACACGTTCTGCAGCTCCTGGGGCACATGGCTGCATCCACAGCTGTTGTGCAGGGAGCCAGATTTCAGATGAGAGACATTCAGTTTCACTTGAGAACCTTTTGGTCTCAGAGAAGAGACCCCCTTTCCAAGTTGGTCCCAGTGACTCGAACCTTGATCCTAGCTCTCCAGTGGTGGCAGGATCAGAGCAATTTAAGAGCGGGGTCCCTTCATTTCCCCTTCTCACGACTTGACTCTCACTACAGATGCTTCCCTTCTGGGTTGGGAGCCCACATGGGCGACCTTTCCACTCAGGAGTTTGGTCCCCAGGAATCTCTGCTCCACATCAATTTGCTGGAACTCAGAGCTGTCTTTTAGCTCTTCAAGCTTTTTCTGCATCTGTCCACGACAAGGTGATACAAGTCAGAACAGACAACACCACAACAATGTGGTACATCAACAAACAGGGGGCACTCGGTCTTGGCCTTGTGCACCGAGGCAGTGAGTTGTGGTCTCTGGCCTATTCCTGAACACTTCCCTCATAGCAGTTCATCTTCCGGGAAGGACAATGTCTAGCGGATGCCCTCAGCAGGATTTCCCAGGGCCATCACGAATGGTCCCTGGACCTCAAGTGCTGGGATAGTTTTGCCAGGTGGAGCATCCCTCAGATAGATCTTTTGCAGCCCCAGACAATCACAAACTTCCTCTGTTCTGTTGCAGGCCTCCAGTGCTGGGCTCAGTTCCCTGGATGCCCTCTTCTGGATTGGGAGGGAAGTTCCTCTATGCTTTCCCCTTTCCTCTCTATTCAAGTACTAGTCAAAATCAGATCTCAGCCTTACAGGGTGATTCTGATTGCCCGGATTGGGCCAGGCAGCCCTGGTACCCACTCCTTCTGTCTCTGACAGTCCATCTTCCCTGTGCCTCCCCAGGAATCACAATCTGTTGACTTGTGCCCAGGAAGGGTTTGGTATCCGGACCTCAAATCCCTCAACCTCAAGGCCTGGCTCTTGAGGTGTTAGAGTTTGCTGATTTACACCTCTCAGGGTGTTCTTGAGATCCTAAAGGCTTCCAGAAAGCCTTCCACTAGGGCTACTTATAGTTCTAAATGGAAAGGTTTTCCATTTGGTGTGCTGGAAAAATATTTCCCAGAATCTGCTGAATTGCCCATTTTGTTAGATTACATGGTACATCTTAATTCCTTGGTCTCAGACCAGCTACGCTGAGAGTTCATTTGGCAGCTGTGTCTGCTTTTGTGTCAGCAGGAAAGTCATCCCTCTTTCCTCTCATCCTGTGTTTTCCAAGTTTTTAAGGGATTACTCCATACTAATCCTCCTTTCGGAACCGCCGCTGCTTGGGACCTTAATGTTTGCATTGCCCAGTTAATGCAACCCCTTTTGAACCTCTGTCTTCTGCAAAGCTTAAGTACCTAACTTGGAAAACTGTTTTCTAGTGGCTATCACTTCTGCCAGACGACATAAGTGAATTGCAAGCCTTGTCAGTGGAGACTGACTTTATTTCTTTCCACAGGGATAAGGTAGTCCTTAGGACTAATAGGAAGTTTTGCCTAAGGTGGTTTCAGATTTCCATCTTAATCAATCTATCTCCTTCCAGTATTTTTCACTGATCACTCCTCTTCGGTGAGAGGAGGTTGCACAGCCTGGATGTTAAGAGAGCTCTTAGTTATTATATAGAGCGTACTAAAGGTCACAGGTTCAATCCTCCAACTTTTCCTTACCTATGGTGAAGTTGGGAAAGGCAAACCTGCCACTAAGAGATCAATAGCCAGGTGGATTGTCTCTTGTATCCAATTTTGTTATCAGAAAGTGGGCAGAGCCCCCGGTTTGAGAGGCTCATTCTACCAGGGGTAAGCTGCGTCTCTAGCTGCTGCCAGAGATATCCCTTTATTAGAGATTTGCCAGGCTGCTACTTGAAACGGTACACACTTTTACCAAGCATTACTCCTGGATGTCCAGGCCAGGAGAGATGCTCGTTTCGCACAGCTGTTCTTCAGAGCCTATTCCCTAAGTAGGTTCTGCCCCTCCTCCATGGAGGTACTGCTGTGTATTCTGCTAATGTTATAATATAGCAAGACTTCATGTTGTTTGAAGAAAAATTACTCACCTTAGTAATGTTGTTTCTTCTAATGGAGTCTTGCTATATTATAGACCTCCCCAACCTGCCCTCTCAGAACCTCTACTTGGTGGGGTGTGGGCAACTTAGTGTGGGCACTACTTATGTTCTTTTAGCATTTTGTCCCTTTGGGACTTTGGGGTGTTGTGTACGCTGTGTGTGTTTTATTATACTTATGTTCCATTTTCATATTATTGGAATGGTGTTAGTATTTCTGGTCCCCTGACTTGAGTCTTGGGTGTTGGGACCATCAATGGTTGTTATTATTTAGGTAGCCATTTGGCTAGTGTAGGTTACAGCTTCCACACAGACCTTAGTGAGTTTGGCTCGTAAAGATCTGACAGTTCAAGTTTGAAATGACACAGATAGAGCTGCTCTCGTGCCAAAATTCTATTTTGGAATGGTTTTAACCATTTCACTCCGGGGCAGTTCTAGAGCTGGATCAAACTGCTAATGTCTATAATATAGCAAGACTCCATTAGAAGAAACAACATTACTAAGGTGAGTAATTTTTTCTTGTCGAAAAGGATCCGTTTATTATTAAACATTAGTGTCTTATGGGCCCAGGCCTTCTGCAGCAGAGTCTCTTTGACTGAGTAATTCAGAAACCAGGCTATAATTGATCGTGGATGGGGACCCAAGGTGAGGTTTGGGTCCGAGGGCTTGGTGGGCCTTCTCAATATCTATAGGGAAGTCAGGGCCCAAATCCAGGCTTGTACGGAGGAAGTGATCCAAGAAGGCCTGCATGTCAGGACCCTCCTCATCCTCTGGAATCCCGTATATATGTAGATTTTTCCTCCTGCCCCTATTTTCGGCATCTTCCTGCCATTTAGGTATGGCCAGTTGGTTCCGTGCAATTTCTTGGACGGCCGCCTCTAAGATCTCGAGGCGATTAGTGTTGGCTGAAATGTGGACGTCTGCTGCATAGAGACAGGTCTGCAGGGTTCCCAAATCAGAGCGGAGGTCGAGTATTGCTTCTTTCATCTCAGTTCTAAACTCCTGGATTGCCTGTAGAATGGGTTCAGAAGAGCTTTTACTGTTGGCATTTTTTGTTGCTGTTGTTGTTGCCGGGATCGTTTAGTGTCTTCCCCAGAGGCCATCCGTACTGCTTCCCCTCGCTGATCTCCATCCTCAGGGCCGTCGGTGGGCGTAAGAATTGCAAAGCGATTAAACATCTCAAGGAGCATACAAATGGATTAACTTGTTCGGTGGGGAGTTCCGATTCTATTAGCTGTCCGATTGGTGGGTATAAATCTAAAATTTTAGGCGATTCAGCTAGCAAAAGGGATAAATCAGGGGAGAGCTCTTTCACCACGCTTCTCGGAGCTCCATAGCACCAACGGAAGTCCTTTATTTATTTATTTATTTAAACTTTCTGGAGACCGGGAAAAACACACTGAGCCGAAGCTAATTTCCAGATGTGACCTGGGGATGCAAATCAAGTAACAAAAGATACAGAAATTAAGACAACAGTGTCAAACAATTGATGGAACTTTTAGCAGCAATTCAAACGATTACGCATGAGATGACATACAAAAAAAATGCATAGAGGAGCTAATATAAATACAAACATATGAACTTATGAAATTTTCCAGCAGAAAAGGGCCATTTGGTCTGTCCAGTCTGCTCAATTTTGCAGCTAGCAGCCCTATTCTGTAGCTGCCTCTCCCTTCTCACCGCACCTTATCATCCCTCTTGCCCTGTCCCAGTCCCTTTTGAAGCAGCCCACGGTTTTACAGGCTACCACCTCTGCTGGTAACGCGTTCCACCCTGCCACCACCCTCTCTGTAAAAAGTGTCTCCTCATTTCCCTCCTGAACCTTCCCCCCTCCAATCTTATGTCATGGTCTCGAGTGTCCCTCCTCACCCTTACCCTGAGTAGCCCCTCCATACCAGTCTTGTTTATCCCTATCATGTACTTGAATGTCTCGATCATATCCCCTCTGTCCCTCGTCTCCTCCAGTGAGTACATGTACAACTCCTTTAGCCTACTCTCATATGGTAAGTCTCCCAGTCCCTGGATAATCTTAGTTGCTCTGCGCTGCACTCCTTCCAATAATTTAATGTCCCTTTTCAGGTATGCACGCAGTATTCGAGATGAGGTATAACTAATGATCTATACAGCAACAGAATCATCTCTTCCCTCCTCGACATTATTCCTCTTGCAATGCAACCCAGCATTTTGTTAGCCCTTGCTGCTGCCTTCCTACACTGTGCCGAGTTGTTCATTGATCCCGTGATGACCACCCCCAGATCCTGCTTTTCCTCAGTCTCCGCCAGCTGCACTCCCCCAAGTTGGTAGTTACTCCTTGGATTTTTTGCCCCAAAATGTAGTACCTTACACTTTTCGGCATTGAACCCCAGCTACTAAGTGTCCGACCAGGTCTCCAGCTTTTTCAGATCTTCCTGCAAACTCTGCCACCCCTCTATGTCATCCACCACTGCCCCATCTTAGTGTCATCAGCAAACAGGCTGATCCTGCTCTTGATGCCCATGGAAATGTCTGCAATAAATATTCCAAATAACACTGGTCCAAGCACCAAGCCCTGTGGAACCCTGCTCGTTACTGCCCTTGGGGATGAGAGTTCCCTTCCTACAGCCTGTTTGTCACTCATCCCACCATTTTTGCTCCCACCCCTGTGCCTTCAAGTTTTATTCCAAGTCTCCCATGCGGCACTGAATCGAATGCCTTGCTGAAGTCCAGGTACAGGACATCCACTGCATGGCCCGTGTCCATCTGCCTAGTTACCCAGTCATAGTAATCTACCAGGTTGGTTTGGCAGGATCTGTCTGTGACAAAGCCATGCTGTCTACTGTCCTGCAGCCCATTGAACTCCAGCAGGGACACCAGCCTCTCCTTCAGGATCATTCCATTAGCTTCCACACGATGGACGTGAGGCTCGCCGGTCTGTTGTTCCCTGGTTCATCTTTGGGGCCGCTGTTATGCAAGGGAACCACAAGAGCCAACCTCCAATCCTTGGGTACGCATCCTGAATTCAGTGAGGCATTGAATAGGCCTGCCAAGGACCCTGCCAGGATCTCTGCTAGCTCCTTCAGTACCCTAGAGCAAATGCCATCTGGCCCTGGTGCCTTGTCCACTGTCAGTGCTATCAGGCCCTCCAGCACTCTACCTTCTGCCATCACCCCATCTGTTACTCCCTCCCCAGCCTTTACTGGCCCCCCAACCCCTTGGGTAGCACTCCCCCTCTCTCTTTCATAAATACTGAGCAGAAGTAGTCATTGAGTGCTTCTGCCTTTTCTACCCCCTTCTCTACCCATCACCCGTCCTTCTTAATTCTTACTATCTGTTCTTTACAGCTTCTTTTCTCCCTGATGTACCTGAAGAAGATCTTCTCCCCCTCCTTAATGCCTTGCACCAACCTGAGCGCCCTGGTGGCTTTTGCTGTTCTTATTGCCCTTGTCACCTCCCTTGCCTCCTGCAGGTACTCTTCCCAATCTTCCCCCCTCCCTGATTTCCTGTATCTCCTAAAGGCCACCCTTTTTCTCCTCACCTTTTCCACAACCCCCTGCTCATCCAGTTTGGCCTTTTTGGCCTGGCCTTTTTACTCAGAGTCATGCTATGGAAACTGGTAGCCTCTAGTACCCCCTTCTTAATGAGCACCCATCTCTGGTCCATGTCCATATTAGGCTGGATCCTGGCTAGGTACCCACCCACTACCTCCCCCATCTTTGCAAAATCCGCCCGCCTGAAATCCAGCACCTTTGTGTTGGATGCCACCCCCTTTGCCCATGATCAACCTGAACCATACTGAGTGATGGTCACTCCCCGCTAGTGGTTCGTCCACCTTGATATCCCTCACAAACTCCCCATTTGTGAACACTAGGTCGAGGGTGCCCCCCCCCCCACTTGGTTCACTGACCACCTGTGTCAGGAAGCTTTCGTGAATGGCATCCAACAGTACCTGCTCCCTTTTATTGCAGGTGGCTGGGGTTACCCAATCTACCCTTGGCAGGTTGAAGTCCCCCACAACCACCATACTCCCCTTCCCACATGGCCTTCTAATCTGCTTCGAAAGTTTCCTGTCCAACTCCTCTGTCTGGGAGGGTGACCTGTATACCACTCCCATCCGGAGAGTCCTATTCCTGGAATCCTGTATTAGCAGCCATAATGACTCTGTTTCTCCCTGCTCCCTAATGCACTTTAGCCCCTCCCTCACGTATAATGCCACTCCCTCCCCCTCCTGTTTTCTCTATCCCTGCGGAATATTCTGTACCCTGGAACTGCCAGGTCCCAGTCATGGTATTGGGTAGCCCATGTTTCCGTGATGACTGCCATGTCCACCTCCCTCTCCACCATGAGGGCATGTAAATTCCATCCCTTTACCGTCCCTCCCCCATCCCTCTGCCCTCCACTTCCAGCATCCCCTCTATTGCTTCTACCTTGTACATTGCCCTTGTTCTGGGGGGTAAGCTTGCTTTGCTTCCCATCTTGCGGCCACTGTATGCCCTCCATCCACCTGCCACCCCCCCTCCTAGTTTAAATGTCCAGCTACTTCAATTTATTCCCCAAGCTTCCGTTTCAGCACCTTCTTGCCCTCTTCATTTAGGTTAAGTCTCTCCTTAGTGTATAGACTACTGTCTTCCCAGATCTTTCCCCACCCTCCCACTAACCCATACCCTTTGATGTGACACCATTTGCCTAACCATTCATTAAATTCCTTGATCCTTTGTTTTCTAGCTGTGCTCGCCTAAGTCACTGGTAATACCTCAGAAAAAGTTACGCATCTACCCTCCCCCTCACATAAAGTTTCCAGCTTCTCAAACCTCTTTTGGACTACCTCTAATGTACTATCAGCCAGGTCATTTGTCCCCAGATGTAGAATTAAATTAGGTCTCTCCGTTCCCCTTCTAGCATATTTCAGGACCGATTGTCCCACTCTTTCAGCTGTCATACCTGGCATGACCTCCACCCATATACAACTATGCCTTTCTCCCTTGCTACCCACCTTACCCCCCTTAGTATTGAATCCCCCAGCATTAGTATTTCCCCCCATATTTCCATCAGCTTGCTTCCCCTCCTCCATTCCTCTCCTGTCTGACTCCTCCTCCTCCTCCAGCATAGAATTCCCCCCATCTGGCCCTATCGCAGTTTGTCTCCTGTTTGACTTCTCCTCCAACACATAATTCCCCCGCCTGTCCCTGCTCCTTTTCTTCTCCTGCTTGACTCCTCCTCCTGCACACAATTCCCCATCTGTTCCTGTTGCCTTTCCTCCATCAGTATTCTCCACTGCCACAGCTGCTATGCCCCTGGCGTCTTCTGAACCCACCCTACTCCACTCCCCCGGATCCCTGCTCCCTTTGATCATCCCTCCAGCTGTGTCCCTCATCCCTTGACCCCCTTAGACTGGCTACCATTCCTTGTGCATTCTCCTCCCTTTCCCTCTCTTGCCCCCCTCCTGGGTATCCCCTCCTCCTCCTCCATCAGTGTCGCCAGCACCACAAACCTATTACCTGCCCCCTCTGCATTGCTGTGCCTTGGTTCCTCCCTCCTGACTTGAGTCTGTCCTCCAGTGCTAGGCCCCTTGTTTGTTTTGCTCCCACATCCCATCTCTACCTCCTCCCACGATCTGATGTACCTCCCATGTTGTAGCCTCATGATACTCCCTGCGGGAGGCCCTCCTGCCCTAGATTCTCTCCCTCCCTCTCCCATCCTCTCCAACTCCCTCTCGAGCCACAGCACTTCTTCCTTGAGACTCCTCAGCCTGTGACAGATTGGACATCCTCCTATCTTCCACAATATGTTCATCCAAACTGCTGCCCCACATCCATTGCAGCTCACTATTCTACTCATGTTAAACAGTTCTAGAAAATACAGTTCAAACAACATGAAGTCTTGCTATGTTATGACATATGCAGTATAACCCCAGGTTAGAACTGCTCCGGAGGTGAAAGAGTTAACTTTCCATGCAGGACATGGAATCTTGAGCGCGAGCTTGGTTGAACACTCTGTCTGTTGTAGCTCAAACTTAAACTGTCAGATTCTTTACTCCGCCTCACTGAACAGTCGCTCCGGAGATTCCTCCTGCTGCTCGGTTCGTTTGTCGGTTTTAAAGTGTAATTTTCGGTTTATTTTACTGAAATTTAACCACAATCATCGGTTCAAGCTCTGTCTGTGGTATTGTAAGTAATAGATAGACTTTTGTTTATTTTCTTCTGTGTGGAACTTGTAAACGTCTTTTCGGTTCACTTTGAATCGATCAGATTGGGTTTAAAATTACTTTCTAGTCCTTTAGAGTGCGGTTCCCGGTTCTTATCGGTTCTAAAAAATACGGATTTTTTTACGTTTTTTTCCATGACCCGTGACACGGTTGGGAACCGATAAGAGAGTCTTGCTTGGTGGATTGCCATTAATGGGCAAGTTTTGGTTAGGCTGGCACTATGTCTGAGAAACCCAAAAGAAAAAACGGACCCACTGGGTTTCAGCACTGTGGCCTCTGTGGGAAGCCTTTGCTAAGGCTGACCCACACACCACTTGTGTATATTGTTCTGGGGTTTGACCACCTCAATGCAGACTGCCAGATTTGTAAAATTTTCCTGCTGCCACCATGGAAAAGAGAGTTGGTAGGCTCAGGAAGGGAGGACAAAAGTCCGCTGACCTGGATGGCCAGCCGGTTGGTTCCAACCGAACCTGAGGGAATTCCTCTGACCAGGCGATACTTCCTCGGGCAAGCGAAGAGCCAGCTCTGAGGCGGTTCCAACTAAAGGACTAGAAAGTCAGCTAGTTTGGGGCCAAAAGTTATTTCTCCAACCGCTGAAATAGCCAAAGCTATTCAAATTGTCCAGTCTCTTTCCCCAGTTCCGTCCGAACCGACACCATTAGGGAAGCGCTCGGTTCGGACGGTTCCCCCGGTTCAAGATTATGATTTTGAGGATTTTTATGAACCGGAGGACGGGGAGGAGGGGTATGAGGAGAGTGAGTGTGATTTTGAAAGTCTGGATGTGCCCAGTGAACCAGACATCTCTCCTGACAGACCCTCAGGAGTGTCCCCTCCCAGGCTATCTGAGTCCCCTTCTCATTTTTTGTTTTACAAGAAAGTTGCTGAGACTCTGCAACTCCCTGTTGAGGAAGCTGTTGATGATCAAGAAGAGCCTGATTTTGTGGAAATGATGGATATTCCAGAGTCTAGGAGACCGTCTATTCCCTTGCACAAATCTTTTAGGAAACAGACAGTAAAAATTCTAAAGACTCCTCATTCTATCCTCCCTGTGGATAAAAGGATGGACAAGAGGTATGCTTTATCAGGCTCTGATACGGAGTTCCTCTCCCAGCAGTGCAGCCATGTGGGGGTAGTGCAGGCTGCAGCCTGTGACAAGGCTAATATTCCTCTAGCCTCTCACCCTCCTGAAAAGGATTCTAGGAGAATGGATGCCATGGCAAAGGAGCAGTACATGGCAGCATCTTTGGAACTCATATAGGCAAATTATATGGCCTATGCAGCTAGGTACCAGAAATCCAGGTGGGATACTGTCCTGGCCCTAGCAAAACAGGCCCCTGACCAGCTTGCCAGGGAGCTGGAGCAGGTGGCTGCGGATGGTATTGAGGCATCCAAGATGCAATTTCATGCTGCAGTAGACTCTAATGATGTTTCATCAAGAGTCATGGCTACATCTGTGTCTCTTCGAGAATGGCCTGGCTCAGATGTACTGCCCTGTCACAGGATACTCAGTCTAAGCTATGGATTTTCCTGTTAGGCAATTCTCTGTTTGGGAGCAGACAGAGAATTATATGAAGAAATGGATGAGTATAGAACCACCTATAGGAGTGCACAGGCCAAAGAAAGGCAAGTCACTCCTCAAAGGCAGCATGTCAGGGGCAGGGGCAGGCCTTTTCATAGGCCGTTTTACCAAGCCCAGGCCTCCTCTTCTGCTTATGCCCAGAGGGGGTTCTTTAGAGGAAGGGGCAGAAGGGGCTCTAGTAAGCCTGCTTCTACCCCTCAACCCAAAGCCCCTGCAAAACAGGCTCCCTGATGGGGTTGCCAGGGCCAATTCTCCACTACCGGTAGGGGGCAGGCTGGCTTGCTTTGTCCAGGACTGGAAGTCTTTAACATCAGACAAGTGGGTCCTGGAAGTAGTAAGCCAGGGACTGGTTCTCAGCTTCAAAAAAATTTCCAAAGATGAGAACCAGGTCTTTTCCACCTGCAAACCCATCAGAGGCACTTGCCCTGGAAGCAGAAGTTTCTTCCCTTCTGGCTCTCAGAGCCATGGAAAGGGTTCCACCCATACACCAGGGCAAAGGGTTGTACTCCAGGTACTTCCTTACCCCAAAAAAGACAGGAGAATGGTGGCCCATCCTGGATCTCAGGTATCTAAACAAGCACCTTTAAAACCAAAGTTCAAAATGGTGACCCTGGGGATTATTTTACCCTCTCTAAGGCCAGGGGACTGGCTAGCCTCCCTGGACCTCAAGGATGCCTACTTCCATGTTCTCATCAGAGCTCCCATCAAAGTACCTCAGATTCGAACTGCCCTCAGGCCATTACCAGTTCAGAAATGCCTCTGGCCTCACCTCGCCCCGAGGGTGTTCAAAATGCCTGACAGTAGCAGTTGCTCATTTAAGAAGGCAAAGATTGCCATCTTTCCTTATCTGGACGACTGGCTCATTGTAGGCCAGTCTCCAGAACAGGTCAAACTACACTTACAAGTAACCCAGCAACTGCTTACATCTCTAGGTTTCCTTCTCAATCTTCCAAAGTCAGTTCTGGAGCCTGTCCAGCTTCTCACCTTCATAGGCGCAGAACTGAACACAAAAGAAGCCAGAGCCTTCCATCCTCTGGAAAGAGCAAGGACCCTGGTGTCTCTGGCCTCTTCTTTCACCCTGCAGGTCTCTTGACCAGCAAGGCATTTTCTACAGCTCCTGGGGCACATGGCTGCTTCTACAGCAGTAGTGCAGGGAGCGAGATTTCAGATGAGGGACATACAGTTCCATTTGAGAGCCTTTTGGTCTCAAAGGACAGATCCTCTAACCAAATTGATTCCAGTGACTCGAACCCTGATCCAGACCCTTCAGTGGTGGCAGGATCAGAACAATCCGAGACAGGGGGTTCCCTTCACTCCCCAGTCTCATTCCTTGACTCTTACTACAGATGCATCCCTCTTGGGGTGGGGAGCTCACATGGGTGATCTTTCCACCCAGGGGCTGTGGTCCCCTCAGGAATCTCTGCTCTACTCAGTTTGCTGGAACTCAGAGCAGTTTTTCTAGCACTCCAGGTTTTTTCCACATCTGTTCAGAACAAGGTTGTTCAGGTCAGAACAGACAATACCACTACAATGTGGTACATCAACAAGCAAGGGGGCACTCGGTCTACAGCCTTGTACACCAAAGCAATGAAGTTGTGGTCTCTTGCTTATTCACTGAACGTCTCCCTTACGGCAGTTCACCACCCAGGCAAGGATAATGTCCTAGCGGATGCTCTCAGCAGGATTTCCCAGGGCCATCACGAATGGGCGCTGGACCCCCTAGTACTGGAGGTAGTATTTGCCAGATGGGGCACCCTGCAAATAGATCTCTGCAGCCCCAGACAATCACCAACTTCCCCTTTTTTGCTGCAGGCCCCCAGTGTTGGGCTCAGTCCCTCTGGATGCCTTCCTCCTCAGTTGGGAAGGGAAGTTTCTCTATGCTTTCCCCCCTTCCCCCTTCTTTTCAAAGTGCTAGTCAAAATCAGATCTCAGTCCTGCAAGATGATCCTGATTGCTCCAGATTGGGCCAGGCAGCCCTGGTACCCACTCCTCATGTCCTTAGCAGTCCACCTTCCGAGGAATCACAACCTGTTAACCTGTGCCCAGGGGAGAGTTTGGTATCTGAACCTCAGATCTCTCAATCTCAAGGCATGGCTCTTGAAGAGCAAGAGTTGCTGACCTACACCTTTCCCAAGGTGTATTGGATATATTGAAGGCCTCTAGGAAGCCTTCCACCAGGGCTACCTATAATTCAAAATGGAAGAGATTTTCCATATGGTGTGCTGGTAAACATATTTCCCCAGAATCTGCTGGCATGCCCACGATCCTGGATTATTTGGTGCATTTGAATTCCTTGGGGCTGAGACCAGCTACCCTAAAAGTGCACTTGGCAGCTGTGTCTGCCTTCTTATCAGCAGGTAAGCCATCTTCTTTTTCAGCTCACTCACCCTGTCTTCTCCAAGGTTTTTAAAGGGTTGCTTCACACCAACCCCCAGTTCAGGGACCCTGCCCCTGCTTGGGATCTTAATATTTGCATCGTTCAGCTTATGCAACCCCCTTTTGAGCCATTTTCTTCAGCACAGCTTAGGTACTTGACTTAGAAAACTGTGTTTCTGGTAGCCATCACCTCTGCCAGGAGCATAAGTGAGCTACAAGCATTGTCAGTGGAGCCTGATTTTATCTCCTTTGATAGAGATAAGGTGGTCCTCAGGACTAACAGGAAGTTTTTGCCTAAGGTGGTTTCAGACTTTCACCTTAATCAATCCATGTCTCTTCCTGTGTACTTCACTGACCATTCCTCCTCTGGTGAGAGGAGATTGCACAGTTTAGATGTCAAAAGAGCCCTTAGTTACTATATAGACCGTACTAAGGGTCACAGGTTTGAATCCTCCAATTGTTTCTCACTTATGGTGAGGTTGGTAAAGGAAACCTGCCACTAAAAGATCCATTGCCAGGTGGATTGTCTCTTGTATCCATTCTGCTATGAAAACTGGGTAAGGTTCCTCCCTCAGGCCTGAGGGCTCACTCTACTAGAGGTACAGCTGTGCCTCTGGCTGCTGCCAGGGACATCCCTATCCTAGAGATATGTCAAGCAGCTACCTGGAAAACAGTTCACACTTTACTAAGCATTACTCCCTGGACATCCAGGCTAGGAGTGATGCTCGATTTGGCACAGCTGTGCTTCAGAGCCTATTTCCCAAGTAGGTTCTGTCCCTCCTCCATGGAGGTACTGCTGTGTAGTCTGCATATGTCATAATATAGCAAGACTTCATGTTGTTTGAAGAAAAAATTACTCACCTTAGTAATGTTGTTTCTTCTAATGGAGTCTAGCTATATTATGACCTCCCCACCAGCCTGCCCCTCTCAGAACCTCTATTTTTGGGATGTGGGTGGGCAGTGCAATGTTGGCACTTCATTGATGCCCACTTTATTTTCACCCTTTCTAGGGTGCTTAGGTGTTGCTTAATTTTTCTTTCTTGAATCCCCCGACTTGAGTGTTTGTTTTGGGATCAAGAACAAAAATGTGTTTTTGTAGTTAGTAGCCAGTGGCTAGTGTAGATTTACGGCTTCCACACAGAACCTTAGTGAGTTTTTGCTCGTAAAGATCTGACAGTTTAAGTTTGAGCTACAACAGACAGAGTGTTCAACCGAGCTCGTACTCAGGATTCCATGCCCTGCATGGAAAGTTGACTCTTTCACCTCCGGAGCAGTTCTAACCTGGGGTTTTACTACATATGTCATAATATAGCAAGACTTCATTAGAAGAAACAACATTACTAAGGTGAGTAATTTTTTCTTCTCACTAGAAAATACAGTCCTAACTTAGGTTACCTACCAGCCCAAACCCTAACTAAAAATCCAATACCAACTATACTTGCAACGAAACATAAGACAGTACTACTATAGTACTAACTGGAAACTACAGTATCATCCATAATTTTTTTTCTCTTATTTTTTTAACAGTTTAGTCCCTACCTAAAAATATCTTACCACCTGTTACACTGCAAAGAAGCATAAAACAGTACTAACTATAAGATTTGTTCCCACTACAGATTGAGATGCTGCACCTTTGTTCTCTCCCCCTACAGACAGTAATGCCCAAGAACAGTCTTACCATCAGCTTGTAGTCCAAGTAGTGATCAGCTCCTTCCTACCATTGCTGCAGCTGAAACATAGGTTGTCCCCCAACTACACCAAAACAAAACAAAAAGATAAAAAAACACTTCCCTCACTCCAAGCTGTGTACTTCTTGGTGTCTTTTCTTGTCTACAAGGGGATCTGTCCTGCCCCCTGGTAGTAGTGTTATGTAGAGGAGCAGGCTGTTTCCCCTTAAAAATATGTAGGAAGTTGTACTACTCAGGTACCCTTTAAGGAAATGCAGGAAGTTGTATAACTCGGGTACCTATAAAGGCAGGGTGTGCTCAGGGGGTGCTTGGGGTGAGGGGTGGGTGGCAGCTACGTTGCTGGCCCCTGCTCTCACAAAAAACAATCAGGCAACCATATTAAACGTCCTTGTTTCTACACACACACACCTAGAACAAACATCAGTGTAAAGAGGTAAAATGAAAGCACTTTGTGCTGCAGTTACTTCCTTTGCCAACGTAAACTTGTAAGAATGAAAGCATATTGTGTTGCAGTTACTTCCCTTCCCTGAAGATAGCAGGCACCTCTTCACTCCCTGCTGTTCCTTCCCTGGAATGCCTGTATTTATATACATCTAACATCTTTCTAGCCTGAGAGATAAAGCAGGGAGCCCGTGAGGAGGCCTTAGGTGGAGGGGAGACAGATGCAGGGGGGAGCTGGGATGAGGCGTTAAAGTTTTTTGAGGGAGAGGTAGGTAGGTAGAGGAGCTATAAAGTTCTTTGGAGAGATTATTCCATAAGAGGGGTAGGCGATAGGAGAAGGCACACTGACCAACCGTTGTTCCGGAGTGGGGGATAGAGAAGGAGCGGGGATCCCAGGAGCGAAGAGAGTATGGGGGGGCAACTGGGCTGAGACAGGAGGAGAGGTAGGGAGGGAAGGGAATTTAGGAAATTTATCACAGTGTCTCTATATTGTTCCTTGATACTAACATACCGACCCATAGGGTCTGCTACCGACCCTGTGATAGTGAAGGGAGCGTCTCTTTGAATTAAATTGCATCCTCTCACCTGTGCTTGTGCTGGTCATAGGAGCACTAGCACACTAACTTTGCTTTTTTCTCTTTTAGATATTTCTTGAAGAAGACCTAAGGTCGAAACGTTGATTTTGAACTCTATTTTCAGTGTGCATTTTATATTACCATTTTGTTTTGCTTTCAGACCAATTGCTGATGCAGCACCTTGTTTTTGTTTTTACATTTTCTGGTCATAGGAGGCTGAATAACACTTACCCAATCAACAGGGAGCCTGCTTGCTGTGCTCACCCTGGGGGAGGCGAGTCTGCTCCAGAAATGCCACCAACACACAATGTTTGTTTAGTTCTTTCAACACCCTTACCCTCTTGATGGGGCTATTGAGACCTTTAAAAATGTAAGAAATCTCCTGCTTTAAGACCGCATATTGACCACCAGCTCCTGTCCCCCCCCCCAACTGGATAGTTACACCTAATTGAACTGCCATTATAACACAGACAGTATGAACAGTTCAGACCATAGAAGAACTTTAACTATATCAACCAGACATATAACCAAGCAGAGAACTTTAACTGCGTCAACCGGATGCATAACCAAACGTAAACATTAAACTCATTCTAAGCATTGTCTGCAGGGGGTCTGTGCCACTATCCTGGACCCTGATGCATTTTGTACAGTGCTGCGGTGGCTGGCCTCTCCCTTTCTCTCTGTAGGCCACCCCATTGTCCCATCACCGCCTAACTTGAATAGATACAGCGATGAATTACCACAGAGGGCATATGATAAAACCAGTCAGGTATGGTCAGTCTGCACCATGGGGGAGAGTTCTGTTGACTGCAGAGGGAGCTCCCCCCCCCCCACGGACCCAGGGAGCTGACACACACCAAAAGTCCATTTTGGTGGATGGGGGAGAGCTGTGCTTGATCCTTACACCTCCCACGTTCCCATACAACAATTGACTCTGCACTGCAGAGCCCAGCAAACCGCCCCCTTACAACATTCTGCAGATCATTAGTGCCACTACCGGTTGCCGCAAACAGTGTCAGAAGCATACCTCCATGGCCCCACTCCACGGGACAAGTTGAAAAGGGGAATCACTGGGTGGCAGGGGGCTGGAGCACCACCAAGTGGATCCAGCAGGCTGTGAAAAAATACGTGTAACCCCCAGGTGGCGCTATCCCAAGGGCTACTACCCCTGCCTGCTTGACTACTGACAGGTTGAGGGGCCTAGGTTCTATGGCGGGTGCCTCCACCCAGAGGACAGGGTTTCTAGTGGTTAGACTAGGTTGATCACAGCCCTCTGGGACACCGTGACCCCCTTTGGTTTCCTCTAGTGGTTCACACAGTACACAGGAGTTACAGCCCCAATACCCCATGTATACACACTGTTCACTCATAAAGCACCACGTACCCTGGAGACTGATTCTGCAGCACGTCTCTGAGGACCCCCTGTAAAATAAGGTTAAACAACATACACAGCGAAATACAATACTGTTTCCATAAGTACCAACGCCACAGACAGTATATAGTATAACAACAACAAATCTGATTTAATTAGGGAACAGTAACATGGGAGGGGGAAATCAGGTTAATTGGTGGCATTAAATCACAGTACTGTGCACACATACAGGGTCTGAAAAGTCGTACTCTGGGTACGCAGGTTGGGGGGGGCTAACCAGGTCCATTGCCTGGGGTTGGCCAGCAGGTGCAGATGGATAGGGCCTTGTAGAAGAAAATATATGCACAACACCCAGTTGTAATCCGGAGCCGGATGGCTCAGTCCATGAAGCAAAGAAACAACAAGAATTAGATGACACACTTGTGATTGAAAACAGGCTGCAGGGGAATACCCTGATTTGTACTCACAATACCCAAGCTGAGAACCAGATGGTGGATGTTCTTCTGGATTGTCAGAAACAGCAGGGCATGGAGACAAGGTCCTTGTGACTGGACCCCACTGCAGTAGATAGCAAATAGATTTAGTCCAAGACAAGCTGGGGTTTGCTTCTAGCTTCTTCAACACACAGCACACAGCACAGGGGATTGGAAATAGCGATTCCCCACAAGCACTACGCACATTCATATGTAAAAGGAAAGTACTATACCAGGCAGGCTGCTCCTCGATCCTGATCGCACTTACTGCAAAATAACCGGGAGCACACACAGCAGCTTCAGTTCCTGACAGACCGAGCGTGATTCAGCAATTTCTCCAGTCTTCTGCAGGGTGAGCCTGGTTTCCACACTTCTGGTGCTTCTTTCTCCTCACAACTTGGATTCAGTCCAAACTGGCACTCACAGTGGCTGTAGGCCAAAACTCAGGGCCTCACACGCGCTTCCCGTGTGAAACTATACATCGCAGAAGCACAGAGCTCCTTCTCTCTTCACTGTCACAACTGATCTGAGCTTTCCAGTAACAGAGCAGGGCATTTCCTCCAAATCCAAAAGGTTCCAGTTGGCTGATCCTCCTTGTCAGTCACTACAGGCTCCCTCTATTGGTGAAAAAAGGGGCCAAGGATTCTAAAACTACATTGTCTAGAGGCTTCTTCCATCCAGCCCCCTTTTGAGCAAGCCCCAGCTTGTAGTCCCTATTCTGGTTGGCCCAAGCAGTCTCCCATCTTAGGGCTCTCACATATTGATTGGTCCCTCTCGGCAGTCCGGGACTAAAATGAAAGAGTTAATCTACACAATCCTTGCTGAAGGGAAAGCAGATTAGACAAACTGTATTTTCATTATCACTCTAACAGGTTACCAGCAGACAGTTACACCTTTTGAAAGAGCTCCCTCTGCATTTTTAGCGATGGCAGAAATGGAGTGATTTGGCAGTAGCTCAATCAGGACTCAAGCAAGGAAACACACAGACCCCCATCCAAATTAATTATGTCTGCAGGCAGACAGCTCTTAAAGAGACAGTACCTGGAGGCTCAGATAGCACTCGCTTGGAACCACATTTAAACAGCTCAGACGCTGAACACCGCCAGACTTGAAGCATTCAGGCAAGCTCCTGGAAGACTTTTGGGAACCCCCATTTGCAGGGCGGTTACATACATTTACCAGAATGTATGAGGCTTAACCTGCAGGAACCCTTAAACTGATCTGAGCTTGCAGTTAACTCATGCTACTGAGCGGTCTTCTGAGATACAGCGGGGCCCCATCCAGAATACCAGTGCATAGATAATCTTTAAGGCTCATTACAGTGTGCACCGACCCCCTCCAGCTCCATGTGGGAGCTCCTGCCACCCAAAGCCAATCACCTCCATGAAGGCATGGAACAGCTGAGCTCATGTCTTTAATCCCATTAGGTGCCACCACTGCCCCCCCCCACCGAGAACCATCCTCAATCTTGTCCTGTGCAGCATGTCTTCTAGCTGCATACCTTTAGACTGTATTTTATGCTAACAGCACTAATATTAAAACAATTTAAACAGCAAAATGTAAGTGAACGAGAAGCTAGTTCAACAGTTTTTTGTTTCCAAACTCAGCTTAGTAGCTGGTAAGTGAGACAATGTCTTAAGTTCTCATAACATCTGTATCTCTGCCATTACAAAGGGGTGGACGTAGAAGGAAAATGGTAGGAGCTTAACATTCCTGCTCCCACGGGATCATGGCGGCCTTGAAAATTAAAAACAACAGTACCTGTTTTGATCTGTTGATCAGTCCTGGATATCGGCTCGTTCTGAGGCCTGAGCTCCACCACTTTTTCCTTGCTGCCAAAGCTTCTTCCAGGCCATGGCTGCTGAGTTGACTTGTTTTTTTTGTGCTGTGTTAGACAACTTAAGCGTAGGCCATGTGTGAGCTCTCAGTTCTTTCTGTCATTTGGCAATGTTTGGGTCCTGCATAGGTAGGTTTGGTGTAACCCCCAGTTTGACGAATGATACCCGCCACTTCCTGCAGATTACGGAACAATTTGGGGCTGGCATGCAGGAAGATCTTTAGTCTGGGGAAGGGTAAACAGTTGCTCCTTCAGTACCTTGTCCTTCAGTGCTTTCACCACCTCCAGGATCCATCTCCTCTGGGTCATCTGTTATGGTGAAGTCATGATCAAGAAACAAACAGCGATCCCAAATGTAAGTTCTTTTTTTTCCCATGCCTTCCGCAGTATGGCCATTTTGCACCAGCAGTTTAAAAGCTGCATTACTGTCAAGTGGGGTCAACCTCAGCGGTCATGGGTTTTGGCACCAAGGCTTGATGCATCCGCTTCAGTTCCAGGGCCATTTCTGCAGGTGACCCCATTAGTTCTTTTAACAGGAAAGCAATAAAGTCAGACAACTCTCTCGTTCTGTACTCTCTGATAAACCATGTAATCTAACATTATTTTGGAGGGATCTGGATCCAAATCATCCAGCTTCTCAGTTGAGTCTCTTATCTTTTTGAAGAAGGTAGAGCAGGCTTCATTGTGCCAGTCTGCTTGGGAGGTAAGCTCTGTCGGGCCCTGTTCTATTTCTGTTGTCCAGGTGTGTATGGCTTTTAGGTCAGCTTGAGTCGCAATAGTTGTTTCCTGTAGTTTAGTCAATTTAGCCATGATAGTTTTAAGTTCGGAGTCCAAGAACCATAAAATAATCATAAAGTTCTCCTCCTCCATCTTGGTCTCTGCCACACGGTTAGATGAGCTGCCTATTGTGAACCTTTCAGTTTGGGGCTTTCTGCTATAAAGTCTTTTAATTTCTGCCTCACCAACATTATATCATTATAATTATGGGTGTGCGTTTTTTCCCATAGGGAAACATGGTTGTAATTTTCTGTTATGACCAGCTGGTTATAATGGTAAACACGTGTCGGGTCTCCCTCGGCCCATGCATGCACCAGTTGCTGGTCTTCCTAACTCTGCAGCATTTACTGGAGCAACACAGCCGCAGACTTCACCGCCCCTCACAATCGGGGGTAACTTGATTTTTTTTTATTAAAAAAAGAAGTCTCGTTCTCCACCGACCCAGAAAAAAAGGGAATCATTAAACAGGTGCTGGATTTTCCTGCCAGCATGCTTTGGCCAGCAGGTCTCCCCACCTCTTCAAACTTGATGGACGCCGCAACCACTGTTCGGCAGTAAGTTTAACTTTAAAAAAAAATACACTTTCAAAATAAAATATCCCCTTTTTGCCTCAAGTGGAGCACTCCATGGGAGGATTATAATTTGGCAGACCTTAGACCACGCAGAATTCCGACTGGTCCACGGCTGCCTGAACACTAATCTTTCGCTTATTCTATTTTGTATAATTGCTAAGGCGAAAAAGCACATGCCAGCAATTATATAAAATAAAATATGGGGTGGTTGTGTAAAACTCAATTTTACACACCCCTTGTTGTAGAGATGCATTTTCATAAACCCCTTGAAGACCGCCCTCGGGGTTTATGTAGCATCCACAACTGGGTGTGTGTAAAACTGTTACACACGCCACCCAGTACATTATTTTATATATAACAGTTCTTTTATTGCTGGTTTTTTTTTTCAGATTTGGTGGGTCCCCGAGGAGTATTCTAATGGATTAAAGAATGCTTGAGACAGAGCTCAGTCACCCTGCTGCTTCGTAGGCAGTGATGTCACCTGACGTCTGCTTTTAGAAAGTTTACTATCTGATAGTATTAGATGTGATTTAAAGAGCAGTGCTGTACCTGGCAGCTGACCTATCTAGCTCTGTTCCTCTACAGACCTCATCAGCATTGGTGACCAACCTGGCAGCAGGTGAGTGGCTGTTTTTGAGCAATTGTGATGTCACAGTTAGTGAGGTCACAATGCTGATGAGGTATGAAGTGGGAAAAGGACAGCCTCCAGGTAGCGTGCTGTTTCACACATCACACCTAGTGCTGTCAGGTGATAATCTACATAGCCAAAGAAAAAGGAAAAAGTAACTCAGAAATAAAAAGTAACAGTTGACTACTTTTAATGTTCATATTAATTTCAGGCGGTACATTAGCTCTTTAGATTTCAGTAAGTGGCCAGTTTGGCTAGCTGAAAAATAAGCGTAGAAAAGGGACACAGAAAAGAATATTTTGGGAAGGTTTTCCTTGTTTATTTTTGTTTTTATTTACCAGGTACCTTGTTTCAGCAAGGCCATCTGAGATGTTAACATGCTAGGGGCATGCGTGATGGTGCACCAGCCGTTTGCCCGGCCATCACCCTCCCTTTCTGTGTAACACTGCACTGCCACCCGTGGTCACTCAGGTGGAGGAACTGCAGTGCAGTCAGTGATGACCCTCCCACCCCAGAGGAAGAGAGCGTCCCCTGGGATGCTCCATCCCCCCCACGCGGGTGCACTGACAGCTGAAGCTCATTCCCACACTGGGTCACCGGTTTCATAAGTGGTAGCCCTACTGCTGTACCGACTGGCTGGCCCGGGAATTTTATTTTAGCCAGTTAGATGTTTTATCTGTGATCAAACTGTCTGCCTGGTAAAAGCCTTACCACAGAGAATATTGCTAAGCGCCTGGTAAAGGTCTACTTGAATTCAGAAAAAAGTAAAAGAAATACTGCTCACATACTGTGTCAAAAAAAAAAAAAAAAGTGTATTCATAATGTTTCAAAGTACTGAACCCATAGGAAGAAATTGTAGCTTGAGAGTTCTGTATCCTTAATCACAACATTGATTACCTATCACATAATATAACACATTGAATCAATCGGGACCCGAAATGAATGAAATATACTTATTGCCTTAATCCAAACCATAGACTTAATGTGTACAACATATTGCTTGGGATCTAATCAGAGCAGATAAACATTTATTGTTTTTTCATGACTGGATAGCTTGTTTCAGTGTTTATGTACTTTACATTTTTGTCCTGACATGTAGGGGAAACTCCAAATACCATTACTATGGGATTCGTGTTAAGCCAGACTCCCCTCTGAACCGGCTACAGGAAGACATGCAGTACATGGCTATGAGGCAGCAACCCATGCAGCAAAAACAGAGGTAAGAAACACATCTGATACAAAACCAAATCATCTTTTAGTTCATCAGCTGAATCTGCTGTTAACTAGCAGCTGTAGAATAATAGAAAGTTCGTATACAAATGTAATTGCTTCTCTGTTTTATATATTGATGAGGTTTAACATGTTTTGTTATTGTATCATCAGTCACTGAGGAAACATCCCCCTAGGGAACACCTACTGACTAGGTTTTTTGGAGGCTGGTCTGCAAAGCAGACCAGTTCTACTGCAATCAAAGTCAGAAAGTGTTTTGCAGCTGTCCCATTGAAATGCATTGGGGGACTGGGATACGCCTTCTTATGGCCGTCAATGAGTGAGTGAATGTGTGCCTTGCTATTGCTCCTTGCAGCTGTCCGTAATACTTTTCTATTTCGTATTGGCTGCAAGGAGCACAGTACATGAGAGCTGTAACGAGCACCATGCATGACAACTGAGGAACCAAGCAGTGACACTGTGTGAGCGCACAACACTGTCAAGACAAAAATGAAGTTTGCAACTGAAAGAGAGTTTTCTAGGGGGTGTGGATATGGTGTACTAGTCACACTCTAGCAGTATCCTTTCCCTTTAAGAAGAGGCTGGAAGGTCTTCAGGCTGGCTCCTCCCACCCACCCAGGTGGTATCCTACTTGGCACTGCCCCATAACGTCAGATCTTCCAGTCCACTGGAAGCATCAGATTCCCTCCATCGCGGCTTCGTGCTTGGTGTAGGCCCTAAAACTTTTGTGCGTTTTTTCCAATGTCTTCGAGCTCTGTTTTGTTCAGTGATAGAGTCAGGTGATTTAAAATTGGGACCCGGCTTCAGAACGTACTCTTGCGGCCAGAAGATGTCTAGAACCGATCCGCAGACTTTATACATCTGCTGTTTGGGGATGGATCATGACCAGCAGGCTTGCGGCCTATGTCACTCTCTCCACACCCCTTCACCTTGGAAGACCCCTACGTACGCCTCCTGCATTGGCGTCCAGATGAACAGGACCTGCCGGTTCATTCAAAAGAGGCCCATCATTTAGTCTCTTCATCCTCTGTGGGAACTGGCTCTGCTGAGCAACTTGCCGCTCTCGAGGAATCCGCTGCTAAGGCCGCTGCAGGAATGTCCTTTGCAGCAGTGATCATTTTGGTGGGCATTGATGCCTCATTCATCAGGACAATCTGGGACCTTTGCCAGTCCCTTTCTACCCTTGGGGGGAGGGCACGTCCCTTGGGTCCAAGCCCTCCAAATCTTCTAAATGGGACTCTAAATCAAAGAAGTCCCATCATCGGCTGTGGGACCGTGAGGGCTCTTGGGCCTCGGGTTCCTGTGCTTCTCCTAGTGCAATGGCTGTCAAACTTTTGTCTTTGGCCATTACGTCTGTCTCAGCCACTGGCCCAACAGTCTCCCCATCAGCTGAGATGGGGGTCAACCAGGCAGTCGAGATCTTTCTCAGAGAGGTTGACCCATTGTCGCAGTTCGAGGAGGATGACTCCCTGTCCAGGACTCCGGTCCTGCAGATTGTCTCCCAGGGAGGGTCAGAGCAGCGCGCTGACCTGCTCCCCTCACTTCTAGAACCGGACCTCCAACAGCTTCCTTGGTGTGTTTTGCCAACCCCGGCTTCTCCTCGCCATCGGTCTCCCCGACAGTAAAGATCTAGGTCTCGGTCCTGCAGTTCGAGGTCGAGCAGTTTCCGGCACCAATGGTCCAGCTATCGGTGCTCGGGCAAGAGATAACATAGACATTCATCCTCTTACTCCTCTTTGGGGGAGGATCGGCTCCACCTCAAAATGCGGTGCCGCTGTTAGGAGTTCATCTGACAGCAGTTGCCACTGGTAGCGCACCAGCGCCCTCTGGCTCTCCCTTGGTCGCTGCCACCCCGGCCTGTGCTGACGCCATTGGCTCGGTTGACACCAGGTTCACCACCAGTCTGGGTGGAGCCCCCACCCGTTCAGCCCAAGGGTAGGGCTCCTTCCAAGTCAGCTTGGCCGCCCTCTGGTTTGCCCCATCAACTGTCGGTCACTGTATCTCAGGCCGACGAATCTCATAAAGTCCTTGGAGACTCAAGGGCTCACCCAGTGTTTGAAGAGTCCTTGGAATCTGAAACTTCTTCAATGCACTCCCGTTGAACTCCTGGCTTTGACCTGGACTCTGGGGAGGAACCCTTGGTGGATCAAGGACCTGCTTCTTTCAGGGCTCTTCTCCACCTGATTTTGGAGTCTACTGGGACTCTTCTGAAGCCAATCCAGAAACGGGCTTGCTACCGACTCACGGAGATCCTCGACAAACACGACTCCTCTGGGACCGCCTTTCCTGTTGTGGAGGCCATCCTGTGCTCTGCTTTGGAGTTTTACCAGCATCCTGCCTCTTGTTCCACTCCGCCAGCCCATATGGTCTGCAAGTATGTGGTCCCTTCCGGGTTGTTGTCTGGTTTTGCCAAACATCCTTCTGCGGCAGGTTTGGCTGCTGACTCGGTCTTTTGCCATTTGAGCAATGTGGACAAGCCTCCTGACAGAGAGTCTAAGAAGCAGGACCACACAGCCAAAAAGGTCTACACAGCCTCATCCTTGGGCTTTTGGCAGGTGAGTGCTGCGCTATGCATGGGCAGCTTCACCCATTGCTTGTTGGACACCCTGGATCAGGTTATACTGTGGTTGCTGGCCGACCTTCAGACTCTGGTCAAGCTGGTGTGGGACCAAGGCTGTGCAGTTGCCCAGCCACAGCTCCAAATAACTCTTGACATTGGTGGCTATGCACCGCAGGGCTTGTCTGTGGATCTCGACCTTCACAGCTGATGCGCAGCACAAGTTGGCAGATATACCTTTCTTAGGTATCAACCTGTTCAGACCTGGAGTAGATGGCCATCTCATTTGGATCGAGAAACCCAGTCCTACTCTGGACTCCATCACCTCCACCCAGAAGGTCACAGGGCCAAAACAGAAGAAGAAGCCCTTTCAGTTTTGGCTGTCCTCTGTCCCTGCAAGCCATCCCACACCACCCTCGGCATCTCAACAGTACCTGCATCAGCAGGCCTAGTGACCCTGATTGAAGTCTTCATCCTCGGCCGCCAGACAGTCCGTAGGGAGAGGGCCGGTGGCATCCTTGGCCCCTCCTCTGCCTCACAGCCTGCAAAGTGACAGGTTGTGGCTGACCTTCACCCCACCAATCCTGCCTCCTCCGAGCCCTCCCATGGGGGGTCTGCTCTGCCACTTTGCTTCCACCTGGTCTGCCATTATGATCAAATGGTGGGTCCTCGAGGTGGTCGGCAGTGATCTGCCTCTTGAATTCAAGGCTCCTTCCCCAAGCTGAGCCCATGCCCCATGGGAAGACACAGTACCCTCAGATATGGTGTCCACCCTTCGGGAGGACATTCACCTCCTCCTTCACAAGGAAGGGGTGTTATATGTCCATAACGCTGTGCCCAGCCCGGGGTTCATGTCCAGATATTTTCTGGTCCTGAAGCAGACAGGGGGTTGGCACCCCATTCTGGATCTGCATGATTTCAGTCAGTTTCTGCATCCTCACAAGTTCCGGATGGTCACTCTAAACCAGATAATTTCATACATCCCCACCTGCCCGTCCCACCAGCGGTTCCTCCAGTTCCACTCAGAAGGGACTCTGTATGAGTTCCAGGTCATGCAGTTCAGCCTCTCCTCAGTGCCCAGGGTCTTCACCAAGTGCTTTGCAGTGGTGGCAGCCTTCCTGTAGTGCCAGGGGGTCTGAGTGTACCCTTACCTGGAAGACTGGCTGATAGTGGGATCCTCCAGGTTGGAGGTGGAGAGGTCCAGAGATCTGACCCTTCTGACCTGGTTGGCTCTTGGTCTCTTGGTCCACAAGGCAAAATCAGAACTCATTCTGTGTCAGATGATTCATTTAATCAGAGCGGAGCTCAACTCCTGCCAGGCTATGGCATGGTTACCGACAGACCAGGTAGAGGATCTTTCCTTCTTTGCGCGCTCATTTCGGGTTGGGCAGTTGCGCCCAACCTGGGACTTCCTGGGGCTCCCTGGGCCTCGTGGCAGTGTGCACCAGCGTGGTCCATTGGATCCGCTGGCAAATGTGCTCCCTGCAGTGGGAGCTGGCTAGGCAATGGTCTTAGCACCACAGTCACCTCAACCAGTTGGCCTCAGTGACCCAGAGGATGTGGGATGCAATCCAGTAGTGGCTAGTTCCTGACCATCTCATGTGGTCGCAGTGTCCAACCAGCTTGCGGATGCCCTCAGCCGGGTGGGCGAGGCGTCTCATGAGTGGTCTCTCCATCAGGAGGTAGTCAACTGTCTCTTTGCCTGATGGGGCACTCCCCAGGTCGACCTGTTTGCCTCCAGGGAGAATGCAAAGCTGAGGCTGTTTTGTGCCACCCCCCTGCAGGGGGATACCTTTGTGATGCCCTGGACACAGGTCCTCCTTTATGCCTTCCCTCCCCTTTCCTTTGGTTCATAGGATGCAGCTCAAGGTGCAGAGGGTCAAGGCGCAGGTGATCCTGGTGACTCTGGACTGGCCACATCAGTTCTGATACCCCAAACTCTCCAGCCTCAGCAGGCCTCTGTGGCATCTTCCTCCCACCTGTATCTGCTTTTGTGCTCCCAAGGGAAGGTTCTCCATCCAGACCTTCAATCCTTGCACCTGACAGCCTGGTTCCTGAGCGGCTAGAGTTCCAGCCTCTGGGTCTCTTCGACAAGTTTCTCCATGTTGTAGAGGCCTCTTGGAAGGAATTGACTCGCAAGTGCTATGCCTTCAAGTGGAAAAGGTTTTCTGTTTGGTGCCAGGGCAAGGAGCTAGACTCCTTGTCCTGCCCAATGGCAAGCATCCGGCAATACCCTTGGTCCTTCTCTCAGCTGGGCCTTCAGTCAGTGACCCTTAAGGTGCACCTGGCTGCCATATCTGCATTCCGGGTGCGGGCAGGTATACCGATGGTGGCACTGGAAAAGGTGGTCAGGTGCTTTTTTAAAGGCCTGGACCACTTGTCCCCACCAGTGCGTGAACCTCCACCACCTTGGGACCTGTTGCTCATCTTGGCGGTGCCCATGGGCAAGCCATTTGAACCCATGCACAGGTGTGAGATGTCACACCTGTCATGGAAGACTACTTTCCTGGTGGCTATACCCTCCGCCTGAAGGATCAGTGAGCTCCAGGCACTTTCTGTGGAGTCTCCTTACCTGGTCTTCTGCTGGGACAAGGTTGTCCTCCTCCCCAACCCGGAGTTCCTCCTGAAGGTTGTTTAGAAGTTTCAGCGTAACCAGGTGATCAGTCTCCCAGTGCACTTCAATCGCACCTTGGAGTCCAAGCACAGGCTCCATACTCTGGACCTGTGGCACACACTTACCTATTACAAGGAGTACACGGCTGGAGTTTGGGGAGAGGTTTGCCAGCTGTTTGTCACCTATGCTGAAGCCACACCTGGCAGACCAGTAGCAAAGCAAATGATTGGCAGGTAGATAGTCTCCTGCATCAACCTCTGCTATAGCTTCACTGGTAGGGAGCTTCCCATAGGGCTTAGAACCATTCCACCAGACATACTGCTGCCTTGGTGGCTGCTTCCAGGGACGCCGCTATGCAGGAGATCTGCAGGGCTGCTACCTGGAAGTCAGCACACACCTTCATCTCCCATTACCTCACTGACCTTGAGTCATGCAGAAATGCTGGTTTTGGGGCCTCGGTTCTCCAATCTCTTTTTCCCAAGTAGGGGATGTGCTCCATGCCCGCTCCTTCAAGGAGAACTGCTAGGATTCTGCTAGAGTGCGGATAGTACACTGTATCCACACCACTAGAAAAATGTTATTCACCTGTAACTGTAGTTCTAAGAATGACATATGGTGTATATCCACACAATCCACCCAACCTCCCCAGGCAAGTGGCATACATGTCTTGCTTCCAGCGTACAAGATCTAATGTCATGGAGCAGTGCCGAGGAGGATGCCACCTGGGTGGGTGGGTGGGAAGAGCCAGCTTGAAGACCTTCTGGCCTCTTCTTAAAGGGAAAGGATACTGCTAAAGTGAAATCACCTTTCAGATAGAATATAAAAAAAATTCCACCTGTCTTGATCTTAATGTGAGGTCATAAAAAGACTGCGGCGGAAATTGGGGTCAGAATGTTGAAGCCTACTAAAAATGAGATAGTGCCTCTTAGCTGGGCTATCCTGGGTACATACATTGTAAAAATGGTTAAAAACAGGACCCCCCACACACATACACACACAGAAAATGAGATACAGTACATATCCACTGTGCTGTCCTGGGTAAATACAATCTAAAAATGTGTAACAGCAGGTCAGCATTGAAAATGAGATACTGTATCTCATCTGGTCCGTCCTGGGTAAATTTATAGTACAAATGTGTAAAAGCGGGACCCCAGTACAGCAGAACCCCACTGAAATGTGCATCAGTGCTGCTCTACGCTGGGAAAAATACTGTACCGTACTGAAAATGAAAAATGTCCTCTCGGCTGGGCTATCCTGGATGGACACGTTACACAAAGGAGTAAAAGCAGTGCAAGTAAAAAGTTAGATCTTTCATCTGCACTGCGCTATCCTGGGTAAATACAGTGTAAAAATGGGCAAAGGCAGGACTCCACAGAAAACAAGATATAGCATCTGCGCTGTGCTGTCATGGATAAATACCATGTTTAAACGTAGCAAAGCAGGACCCTATTGAAAATGAGATTTTGCCTCTCATCTGGTCTATCCTGGGTAAATAGATAGTGAAAATCTGTACAGGAAGGACCCATCACAGTGCTGTATAAAGTAAAACTGTAAAGGTGAGGATGGATGTTGTCTTTAAATAAATAAAATTGTAAAAGTGGCATAACTGCTATACTGAGATATGTATGCACAGTACTGACAGAAAGGAGGCAGTGTAGTGCAGTGGTTTAAGGCTCCGAGCTGCAAACCTGGAGACCTGGATTTGAATCCCACAGCTCCCACTTTTTTTATTTATTGAGAAATCGGAATTACACCCTTTGAGTCAATAGACTCTTTTGCAAAGGCTCCTCATTAGTACCATAGCATACAACAAGAACACAGAGGAGTAAAATGAAACAGTACATGACAACAGTCAATCAGTATATACATTGGGAGTGCTGGAAGGAAGGTAAGAAACGGAGCAACATTCCATAGCAGAGGGCAGAGACAGCCCAGAGTCATGTGCAAAACAGAAAAAATACAGTAAACAGAAAATACAATAGTAAGGCTAGAGTTTCACCATAGTAAATGATTACAATGCAGGGAATAATACAGTTGAGAGATTAACTCAGCTAATGCGCATAATTACCTAATGCAAATAATATAAATATTATGAAAAAATGAGTCGGTGGGGAAGGAGGTGGCAGGGGCAGAGTTAGTGTAGGGATACTGGGGCAGTCACAAGTTGAGTTTTTAGTGAGAAATTCCTTGAGTGAGGTTTTAAAAGGGCCTATTTTAGTGCCAGCAGTCAGAGCAGCAGGTAGGCCATTTAGCCAACTAAGGGCCCTTTGATAAAAGGCTTTTTGACCCATGGATGTTCTGCAGTGGGGGACCAGAAGGGGGGCCTTAGAGGTACTTCTGGAGACTATTTGGGGAAGGGATAGTTGGATGAGACCATGTAGGCTAGGTGGGGTGAGTTTCCACTGGATTTTCTTAGCCAGGAGGCATGTGTGATACTTAAGGCGACATTCGAAGTTTAGCCAGTTTGAGCGACTGTAGAGGTCACACATGTGGGTAGTTCTGTTGCAATCTGTCACCAGGTGACATGCTTTGTTTAGTGTTATCTTTATGCGACAGAGAGCAGTGTTATCAGATGAGCTGTACAACACAATTCTGTAGTCCAGCATGGAGAGGACCGAGGATGACACAGCAAGGCATAGTGCATCAGTAGGCAGACAGCGTTTGAGCTGATAAAGGAAGCCAGTTCTGGAGTTGATGGTGCTACAGGGAAGATGGATATGTGCATGATAGGTAAGGGAGGAGTCAAGGGTGATGCCCAGGTATTTGAAGGAGTTGACCTGCTCAAGCGGGGAGCCTTGGGAGGTGTGGACAAATAGTGTAGAGTCATTGTAGGAGTTCTGGCCGTGAGTGAAAATCATGGTCTTAGTTTTTTTATAGTTTAATACTAGTCTGTCCTCTGTGAACCAGGCCTCAGCTTCAGCAAAAGACTTCTGTAGGGCATCCTCTGCAAGGGTAGAGACTGAGGGTTGCTCCAGAAAATGACTGCATCGTCGGCATAAAGAAGTAACCAGTCGGAACAGGCACTGGGTAGGGAGTTTAAGAAAAGGCTAAATAGAAGGGGGCCTAGAATAGAGCCTTGAGGAACCCCAAAGCGAACTGAAAGGCAGGAGGAAAGGATAGGCTCAAGTTTGACCTGCTGTGACCTGTTGGTTAGATAGTTTTCAAACCAGGTCGTAGTATCAGGAGTCAGCCCCACGGCAGTCAGGGATTTAAGTAGAAGGGCATGATGGACAGTATCAGATGCCTTAGTTAGGTCGATGTGTTCCGACCCAACTAAGTGTCCCAGATCCAGGGACTTGTGGATGTAGGAGGTAAATCCAAGAAGGGCTGTGGTGGTGCTATGGCCCCTGCAGAACCCATGCTGCTCGGGACACAGGAGGTTATATTTTGATTAGTGTTTGGTGAGCTGGTCGGCTACTACTTTTTCAAGAGCCTTGGAGAGAGGGGGCAGAATGGAGATGGGCCGGTAGTTAGTAGGGGATGTGCGTTCACCGCCTTTTAGAAACGGGGTGATGACAGCCCTTTTCCAAGGGGTTGGGAACTCCCCCAAACAGAGGGGTCAGTTAAGGATTTTAGTGAGGGGTACTAGGACAGTGTCGAGAGAGAGGGGTGGTGGAGTTTTAAATCCTGGGAGTCTCCGCTGTGGCGGCTGTTACCCAGGACACTAGAGATGTAAGACTTAGCCTCTTTAAGTGATAGTACTCAAAACCTGAAAGGTTGGGAGGTAGCAGGGGGAACATATGCGGACAATGGAACTGTAGGGTGTGGGGGGGTCAAAAAAGTTAGGAGGGAGCACACTGCTGAGGTCAGAGAATGAGGAGTTTAAGGCATTGGCAATTTGTAGTGGGTCCTGGGATATGGTCCCATTTACAGAGAGTTGGGAGGATTGGGGGGGGGGGTAAAGTTTTACCATTTAGTTCTTTGATAGCATCCCAGAATTTATGACCTGAGCCCGTAGCAGAGGTGAGGGCATTTCGATAATAAGTGGCCTTGGCCTGTCACAGGGCACAGGTACATTTGTTCCTTGTTTCTCTGTACCATTGTTTGTCCTGAGGCAGTCCTGAAGTAAGGGCTCTATGCCAGAGATTATCCTGATGATGCATGAGGTCAAGTAGTGTCTGAGACAGCCAGGATGTGTCACGGTTTTTTACTACCTGTTTCGTAACTGGGGCAAAAAGATCACATGCAGAATTGAAGGAGGTTATGAAATAGGTAAGGGCACCATCTATGCTTCTTGCTGTATTTATAGGCGACCAATCACAGTTTGAGAGGTGGATATTAAACCGGGCTAGTGCACCTCGCTTTAAACGTCAGCAGTAAATAGTTTTGGGGGGAGGGTTAGGAGCTTTACAGGACCACCAACACAGTACAGGCGAGTGATCACTGATGGCATCAGGGAGCACTGAGACCTTTGAGATTCTTTTAGGGTGGTTTGTGAACATTAGGTCCAGCAAACTAGCGGTCCCTGTCTTGTGGTTTGCCTTGTGGGGGACTGGACAACTTGAGTCAGGTCCATGACCTAGGTGGCATCTTTATAGTGGGCAGCTGATGGCGCTAGCCTGATTGTGTTAAAGTCACCCAAAACTAGGATCTCAGTGGTATGAGGAAGAGATGAGAAGCAGCTGGCAACTAGAGTGAAAGCTGCTTTCTGGTTACTGGTGGAATATAAACCACCAAGACATAGAGGGTTTTACCTGGGTTACCCAGAGCAAGCTTTATAGCGAGTACTTGGGCCCCATCTGCCGGGGGGGGGGGGTAGGGACAACCATGGCTTGGAGGGAGTTTTGAGTATAGAGTGTGCAGCTGCCACCCCATTTGCCTTGACAATCCGATCGCAAGATAGAGTAGCCATTCAGGACCACATGGGAGTCCATAGTGGTTGTGGAGAGCCTGGTTTCAGTTAAAGTCAGGCTGTCTGGCTTATGCTGTGCAATCCGTCCTTGAAGAGAGTCACATTTTTAGTAAGCTACAGATATTTAGGGAGGTGGTAAGAAGGCTTCTTTTATCTCCAGAAGGGGGTTTAGGGGAGCTGGCCCTGGGTTAGAGTGAATGCTCTCGGATAATAGGGAGGGGAAGGAGGAGGATGTGGCAGGTTAGGGGCTAACTTAAGGAGTTTTATGCTCCTGACAGTAGCTGAGGGGATGTTTTAACTTTGAGGCTGAGTACTGGTATAGGAAGTGAGAGGATGTTTGAAGCCTCGAGGAGGGTATAGGAGAGGCAGTGAGAGAGATGGTATATGGTATTACAGGGAGGCTGATTAGAGTGTTGGTACTGGGAAGAATAAGTACCACTGAACTGTTTAAAGGTGAGAGCAGGGAGAGAGGGAGTGGTGGGGCGGGGGGATGACTCTGAAAGTGCGGGGGGGAGACGGTGGGCAAGAGACCGATAAGGAAGAGGTAAAAGGGGGTGGCCATCTCAGCAGCCAGCACAATGGTTTAAAATTGCGGCAGCTGAAAAGGATAGAGCACAGATGAGGAGAGTACAGCCAGAATATGCAACAGCAGCCTCTAGTGGTGAATGAAGATAAGCTGCTAGTGAGAAAGTTGGCTGATTGGTTTGGTTTTCGTCAGTACGTGGCTGTGCAGACTGTGCTAATATAAGGAGTTGCTCACCAAGGGTGGTGATGGGGGTGACGGGGCAATCAAACAGAGGAACAAGACATCTCGGCTCTGAACGCCTTTTCAGAACACTGCCATACCTTCAATATGGATTTTGGGGGAGGGCTGCTTCAGCAGGGGCCCTCATGACCACCTCGTGGTCTTGGAGCTGTGGAAAGAGGAAACAAAGTGGTAATCTACAAAAGGCCAGGTAAGGGGGTGTTCTAAAACGGGGAGGGAATTTAGCTCATCCACTGAGTTTTAGGTTACTGATTGAAACTGCTTAGGCGGGCTGCTCATGTAGCTAACAGCAGGCTAGGATTTTAAAGCACAATTTGGGACAACTTAGGACCCGATCACTGAAACCTGGGCAGGAATTACAGTAATTAAATCAGAAGTACTTGTCCAGGCGTTCTGTTACCCCTGTGAACCAGAGCAAAACGAGAATTTTTTTTTTTAAACCAGTTGGTGGCCTGGAGCGCTTTATCAGGACAGTAGTTATTAGCACAGTTCAGATGATATAATTAAAGAGATGGGGCTCAAATAGTGAGGTTGCGTCACTAGTTTGGTAGCAGAATTAATCGCTGGCAGAGGAGCAAAATCTGATTTAAAAATATGTGCTAAAACACCAGGTCGCATGCCAGTAAATAAGCTAGTAAGCTACTAATAAATTTAATGAAAACTGGCACTCAGTTTCAGTTCCTTAAAGTAACTTGACAGAGCAAATCAGAGCTTAGGTAATTGCTCCATCATGATTTAGGAAACGCAGGTAAGCAACACTGTAAGCTAGCACACAGGGTTCAAAGTAGAGAAAAAAACAGTTTAAATCCCTAGAAATCTCTTTAAAGTTACAAGTAAAGTAAGCCAGAAATGGCAGGTTTAGGTATTAAAACAGTGCATAAAAACTATCTATAGAGCTGTGCCGATAATTATTGCTACTGATAGCAGTCCTTTTAGTCTTTTAAAATGGCGCCAAAATTCAAACAGAGGAACAAAACTTCTTGGCTCTGAACGCCGTCCCAGAACACTGCCTTACTTACCTTCAATATGGATTTTGGGGGCGGGCTGCTTCAGCAGGGGCCCTCACGACCGCCTCGTGGGCTTGGAGCTTCAGTATGGATTTTGGGGGAGGGCTGTTTCAGTATGGGCCTTCACGACCACCTCGTGGGCTCGGAGCTTCAATATGGATTTTGGGGGATTGCTGCTTCAGCTGGAGCCCTCACAACCACCTCGTGGGCTTGGAGCTTGAATATGGATTTTGGGGCAGGACTGCTTCAGCAGGGGCCCTCACGACCACCTCGTGGGCTCGGAGCTTCAGTATGGATTTTGGGGGAGGGCTGCTTCAGCAGGGGCCCTCACGACCACCTCGTGGGCTCTGAGCTTCAATATGGATTTTGGAGGAGGGCTGCTTCAGCATGGGGCCCTCACGACCACCTCTTGGGCTCAGAGCTTGAATATGGATTTTGGGGGAGGGCTACTTCAGCAGGGGCCCTCAAGACCACCTCGTGGGCTCAGAGCTTCAGTATGGATTTTGGGGGAGGGCTGCTTCAGCAGGGGCCCTCAAGGCCATCCCATGGGCTTGGAGCTTCAGTATGTATTTTGGGGGAGGGCTGCTTCAGCAGGGGACCTCATGACCACCTCGTGGGCTCGGAACTGTGGAAACCTGCATACTGTGTGACCCTGAGCAAGTCACTTAACTTCCTTGTGCTCCCAGGTCGCACCTGTAAACAAGCTTTCAGCTTAGTGTGTCTTTCCTGGTTAAAAAAAAAAAAAGAAATAAAAAAGCCACAAGATTAAGAAATTTAACAGCATTAAAACAAGACCAACCTAGCTGGCATCAGCCTACTCTTGTTATAATTTTTATGTACCCCCTATTCTGGATGGAAGGGATCATATTTTTTTACCCCATGGGGCCATCTAGCTGATCCCTTCCTTTCCCAGTGCATGCCCTGCCCCTGTGCTGCATATGCTCTAACGTATGCACATGGAGGAGTGCACGCCCTATTATAGTCAATAGGGAAACATTTTAAAACTGATTTCTTCATGTTAATTAGCATTTAGGGGATAATTAATGCCAATGCTTGATTAACAGTTCCAGTGCTAGTCAAGTGCAGACCTTAATTGCCCTCCCAGTGTTAATTAACATAAAGATATCAGTTTTAGAAATGTTATCTAGTGGACTATAATGGGACATGCACACACGCACCATTGTGCACACATCAAAGCATTTGCAGAGCCGGGAGGGGGGCGGGTTCCGGCACAGGAAAAGAAAGGGATTGGCTGGATGGTCCCCCAGGGCAAAAATACGATTTCTTCCCTCCCTCCTGAACAAGGGGCATGTAAAAATGTTAAAAACCTACTCAGTAGGTATTCGCTAGGGTATGCCTCCTTAGGGAGGAAGCAGTTTCCAAAAATATAAAAACTGATAAATCACTTACTGGTAAATCACTTTAAAGACCTAGTAGCACAAAAATATCAGATAGAAATTATATAAATTTGTAACTATTTAAAAGGAGACAGTTATTACTTTTTATTTCTGGTGTATTATACTTATTCCTTTAACTCACTAGAAGGTTTTTCTATAGCACCTTATAGTTTTACAGGTGCTACGTAGAATAGCACACTCTCTAGAAGCTGATGTAAGTGCTGTTCCTTTCTTACCTCATCAACATTTGTGACCTTCATCACTGGTGACTAGTCTGGCAGGTGAGTGGCTCGTCTAGGACAGATGTGATGTCACAGTTAGATTACAATTCTGATGAGGTATGAAGAGGAACAGAACAATGCTGTTCCGTACATATCACACGTAACATAGTCGGGTAGTAAATTTTATAACTGTCAAAAGGAAAAAGAACAAGTATATTAGATTTAACAGTTCATTACTTTTGAAAGGTAATATTCACTTCCGGCAGTGTAGTAGTTCTTTACAAACACCATGTGACTTCATGTGTTTCAGTTGCTTTAGAAAGCTTGAGCGAATTGATGTGTCCAAGTGTTAATGCTGTATCCGGGATGGACCTCATTTTTGAACTAGGTAATTTCACAAAAAGTGGGAAAATGTAATTTGTCTCATGGAACAAGAATGAGACGTTTTATTTTTGGAAGATCTGTTCACAGTTGGGAATTCTGAAGCAACACCAGGCTTTGTAGCTAGGTAATGCTCCTAGCATATACAAAGCATACATGCAGAGGGAGTAGAGTGGCAATCACATACTGTAGCTGTGTCGGGGTCACTGTCTTGGTGACATTAAGATGGTACATTGATATCTGCACTTTATGTAGCAGCCCTAGAACTGGTCGAGTGTGTTGCTACTATATACTGTGCTTGTCAGCATCTGGAAGCAGTGCTGTCGAGAACCACATGGAGCAGGCGGCATGCTGTACCAAGGAGAGATTTTCAGCTTTTTAACTTGTTTTGTGTTATAACATTGTACTGCCACATTATCAAGAGAGTCCACCACCATGCACCGCTACTCTACTGAGGAGTGACCTGAAAGGAAACACCAACAAGAGGGCCCACAGCACCAGTGGTACCCTTTCCAACCCCCTCTACCCCAAAGTTTTCCAGGAACCAGCTAATGGTGGTGCCCGCCAGCTCCCTTTTCTATTTCTACATCTCTAGTACCTCTGCACTCTGCATTGTAGCATGGCAGCTGGGACTGGAATCTCAGGATACAAAGGCGATCACTCCATGGCAAATAGAGAGTATTACAAGGGTAAATTTAATGCAGTTTAAATGATACGGAAGTAAGAAGGCAAGGGCTACAACAGAACTCATTAATTGAGGAATGGGTTAAGGATAATTACAAAGCATTGTTAAAGGGAAAAAGACAGATGGCTGTTGCCCTGATAAGGAAGGCAGAGCCATGACCAGCTAATATTTTACCTGGTATAGTGTAGCAAAAAACTACGCAAGTAATAACACCCCACAGGGTGGGTGGTATTGAGCAGTACTGGACCACGCAGGGGCGTAATGTTGTAGCCCCTGGAAGGTCCGGTTTTGCCCATACCGCCCTCCCTGGAGGGTATTATTGCGCTTAGAAAATGGGCCACTGTATTTCATGTTTGTAAAAAATATGTTTCTATGGAGGAGAGATACTGTGGGTTAAGCTGGAAAGGAAAATGGGGACAGCCATCCGCACAGGTGTGGTCTATAGACCACCAGCCCAGGAGAAAGAAACAGATAGGGGGCTGATGCTAGCCATCCAAAGGATGGCAGACAAGGGTGAGGTAGTACTGGCTGGAGACTTCAATATTCCAGACGTGGACTGGAGCATCCCAGCAGCAGCATCAACTAGGAGCAGATCTATCCTGGACTCCCTTCAGGGTGCCTTCCTCAAGCAACTGGTCATGGAACCAACTCGGCAGAAGGCAATACTGGACCTTGTGCTCACAGACAGGGACAGTGTGATGGTGGTAACAGTGGGGGAGCACCTGGGAAACAGTGACCACCAGTCATTGTGGTTTGAAATCACAGAAAGAACAGAACCAAACTACACAAAAACATGTATCCTGGATTTTAGGGGGGCAGACTTTGGGAAAATGGGGAGATACTTGAAAGAGGCATTAAGGGGAATGGGACAGGAATCGGGGGTTGAGGAACAGTGGGCAGTATTTAAAATGGGGATTACAAGAACAACAGAATTATGCATTAAGCAGGTTAGCAAGAGGAAAAGGAAGAGGAGACCATTATGGTTTTCCAAAGAGGTAGCAAAGAAAGTGAAAGCCAAAAAGATTGCATTCAGGCAATACAAAAAGACACAGGCAGAAGGGGATAGGGAGAAGTACCAGGAGAAGCAAAGGGAGGTCAGTAAGGGAAGCCAAAGCTCAGACAGAAGAACACATTGCAAAATCAGTGGGTAGAGGGGACAAAACCTTTTACAGCTACATAAGTGAAAAAAGAAAGGCAAAGGGAGGGATAATGAGACTGAAGGGGGAGGATGGGGTCCGCGTAGAGGATGACAACAGTAAAGCTGACATATTGAACAGGTATTTCTGCTCAGTCTTCACTGAGGAAGAGGAGGGTAATGGATCTGAAGGGAGTACAAGGAATGAGAATGGTGCAGAAATGGACATAAGTCCCTTTACACGAGAAAGGGTCCTGAAGGAACTGGAAGTAATAAGAGTTGATAAAGCAATGGGGCCAGATGGGGTGCACCCCAGGGTCCTTAAAGAACTAAGAGAGGTGATGGCTGAACCTCTGGCTATCCTGTTTAGCCGATCACTGGAAATGGGGGAGGTACCCAAAGACTGGAGGACAGCAGATGTAGTCCCCTTATACAAAAGTGGGAACAAAGAGGAAGCAGGGAACTACAGACCAGTCAGCCTCACCTCGGTAGTGGGGAAGATCATGGAAGCACTACTGAAGGAGAGATTGGTGGAACATCTGGTTGTCAATGGACTACAGGACCCAAAGCAGCATGGTTTCGACGGGGGGAGGTCATGTCAGACCAACCTGGTTGAATTTTTTGACTGGGTGACTAGGGAGGTGGATCAGGGGAGGGCAGTGGACATGGCCTATCTGGACTTCAGCAAGACCTTTGACACTGTGCCACATAGAAGACTATTACACAAACTGGGGAATATGGGTGTGGTCAGGACAGTAGTGTGGTGGGTAGGTAACTGGCTGGGTGGCAGGACACAGAGGGTGGTGGTAAATGGCTGTCACTCCACAGAGGGAAGAGTGACCAGTGGGGTACCACAGGGATCAGTGCTGGGACCGGTCCTATTCAACATCTTCATCAGTGACATTGCGCAGGACCTAGAAGGCAGAATTTCACTGTTCGCTGATGACACAAAACTCTGTAGCAGAGTAGACACACCAGAGGGTGTAGACAGAATGAGAAGCGACCGCAGAAACTTGAAGAATGGTCAGGGTTTGGCAGTTGAAATTCAATGCAAAAGAAGCAAAAGATAATGCATAATGAGCACAAAACCTTGGCACAATATATCAGTTGGGGGTGAGGATAGCATGCACCAAGCAAGAAAGGGATCTTGGGGTTATCATCTCTGATGACCTCAAGGTAGGGAAACAGTGTGACAAGGCAGCAGGTAAAGCAAATAGGATGCTGGGATGTATAGGCAGGGCATCACCAGCAGGAAAGGGAGGTCATAATTCCATTATACAAGACACTAGTGAGGCCCCACCTGGAGTACAGTGTGCAGTTCTGGAGACCATACCACGTAAGGACATAGACAGGGTAGAGAAGGTTCAGAGGAGGGCAACAAGGATGGTGCATGGATTGCATCACAAGTCCTATGAAGACAGGTTGAAGGAACTGAACATGTACTCCCTGGAGGAGAGGAGAGAGGGATATGATAGAGACATACAAGTAACTTACAGGGAGGAACAGGGTGCAGGAAAACACTATTTTTAAGCGAAAAAGATGTTCCAGGACTAGAGGGCATGGGATGAAGTTGGAGTGAGGACGATTCAGAGGAAACATGAGGAAGAATTTCTTCACAGAACGGGTGGTGGACAAGTGGAACACCCTGCCAGAGGAAGTGGTGGGGGCTGAAACAATCACGGGATTTAAGAATGCATGGGATAGACATAAAGGAATTCTGGAGGTCAGGGGTATGGGGCAACAGACTTCTAGGAAAACAAACTGAACTTACAAGCTCAAATGGGCAGACTGGGTGGGCCATAGGCCCTTATCTGCCGACACTGTCTATGTATCTATTTTTGAGTGTTAAAACTGATACTTTTTTGATTTTTTTAATAAAGTAGTTCCTTTGCCTTCATTTAAATGGTGTGTGTTTTTTTAAAGCAAAGGTCTTTGTTTCTGTCCAGTTATTGATTCTTGTAGATGCATAAACAAGAGAAAAACAGCTTAAAATTTATGTATTCTAACCTTTGGATAATAAATGAACAACAAAACCATAAAAATATCGAACAACATGTCAGGAAAAAAGAAAAGTGTGCAGTCTGTGACTTTTTCCATAATAAGGACTTTGGTTCTATTGGAACCTCCGTGCATTTGCTAGTTTTTGAGTTGGATGTCATGGTTTCTGCCCCCATCCACACACACACACACTTACAGGACTGAATTTAAAATTATGTTGCACGGTTTTTGTCCCCACGTGAATTGGTTTCTTCACTGTATTATTCAGTGATGAAGATTTCATTTACTGACTGCTCGGGGAATGTGGACAAAGAACAGTGATCGCGGTCGTGCGAGATGGCAGGAAAAGAGAAGTGAGCTCTGTTTCAAGCACTGCATTTCTTTTGTTTGTGCTGCGTTTTAAAGTGTGTTATTGCAGTGACTATAGTTCAAAAGCCACTCAAAGCATTGGGAATTGGCAGCGGTGTGGTGATGATCAGATTGTGGAGCAACATTCTACGATTGGAAGGTTTGTATATTTTTTTTGTATAGAAAAGTACAGAAAGCGAAAGTAAGCCTGCAGAAAGATGGTACATTTTAATAGATTAAGAAAACAGTGATTTACAGTGTTTCATGCTTCAGTCCTCTCAGTTGTAAAACGTGGTGGCAGAAAGTATGTGGTATCCATCTTGTCCACCACTCCTGCGGCACAGGAGTGACTATACCCCAGTTTGTGTACCAACGTGAATCTGAGCTTAGCTACCAGAATGTTACCCCCTTCTCGTGCTGTTTAACCCTCAGTACTATAAACCTTCTGTAACCCCTAGGTGGTGCTATCCTATGGGCTACTACCCCTGCCTGCGTGACCAGGCACAGATTGAGGGGCCTGAGCTCTTTGAACGGGCACCTCCACCTGGAGGAATGGTTCTGGTGTAGCGTAACTGCTGTGGGTGTAGCCCTCTGGGATGCTATAACTCCCCACCAACACTTCTAGTGGCCTACAGAGATCTGCAAAATAACATTCACATTTAACATATGACAGTAATACTGAGCCCACACTCTTTGCACTTACCACTAGGGCTGGATTGGCTGTAAATGCCCCGGAGACCCCCTGTAAAATAAGACCTGTAATGCGACAGTTCAATGGCAGTACAATACCCCCACAAAAAAGGTACACACTAGCCAGGTTAAATGCAAAAACAATGCAGTCTGATTTATTCAGGGGGATATGAACAGGGGTGGGGCATGAATCTAGCAGATGGTTATAAAATGGACATGTAAAAAGAAGCATCATGATTGGCCAGAAAGGAAGTGTCAAATAGGTATTACACATAGGGAAAAAAAAGAGCAGGCAAATAAATCAATGCACCCAAATGGAATGTTAAGATGTGTCAGTGGAACGTTAATTTTTTAAAGGCCGCCATTGTTTTTAGTCTCGGTAAGCGAGGGAGTGAATGTCATGCTGACAATCCCACTCCAAACCTCGTCTCCACTAGAAGTCAAAATCAGAGAGCAGCAGCGTGCCAGTGCTTTATTCTGCATAAAGCATTCTTCTAGTTCAGCAAGACTGAAGCTTGCTGCTGCACGAAACTGGAAATAGACCAGAACGGGGTGCCGGCTCACTGTCAACTGCACTTCCGTCCCAGTACATTTAACTAAAACAACAAAAACAAATCTACATCCCTTATTCCTTTTTTTTTTTTTTTATTGCAAAAGTGGCCCAACCTGTCGGGGAAAACCTGTTACTTCTTCTCCTAACCACACTTGTTCTCTCGATCAGGATGTGGGGTTGAGGGGGGGCAACAACAGTACAAATGTTAATGTGTCAGGATACAATGATGTCATCACCTAGTAGGCGGAAGGACTATTTTATCTCAAATTAACACAGTGATTTCAGTTTTTTTTCAGTTCAGTAATATTTTTTAAGGTGACAATTTAAAAAAAAAAAAGAGAACCATTTTATAAGCGCAATAAAACACTCCAGGGTATGTGTGTTGAACAGATATTACCACACCTAGGGGCTGAAGGCACTCGGCAGGGCCTCGTGCCTTACTATGCCCCTTGGCGTGCGGTAATATCTGTTCAACACACACCCTGTCATGTCTTATTGCTTACTTAACAGATCAGATTAAGTCAGGCTGAATATGCATGCGCAGTGAGTCCCTTGTATACAGTCACACAACCCTGGGTACCCAGTTGTTAAGCAGGCTAGCCTGAAACGTTGCCCGGGGTAGACCGGCGTTGCAGCTGTTGTTGGGGTCCTTAGGAGAGAAAACAATTACATGCACATCAACCCAGAATTTGTAATCCGGAGCTAGATGGCTCAGTTCGTTGTAATTTATTTATTTATTTATTTATTTATTTATTTGTATTTCGGATGATACCTTTGAGCCGAGGGCTCTTTTACAAAGGTTCCACGTCAAGACAATAAGGTACGAAACATAACATGATCATTACAATGGAACTTATTAAAAAAAAAGACAAATAAGGTTACAATAATAGCAGCCAAAGGAATTGTGTTGAGTTAATTATACAGTACAAGTCATAGGCAGCTTAGTGAAGCTTTGTTAGGAATGGGTTAGTGGAAAAAGAGAAAGAAGAGAGGTGGTGAGGGGGTGGTATGGGAGAGAGAGAGAGGCAGGAGGGGAGAAATGGGAGGGCATTAGCTGGGTATGTGGTAGATGGGAAACAGCAGGGAGGAGGAAGGGGTGTGAAAAGGAGACAGATTCATCCTATACCCAGTAATGGGGGTTAGGAGGAGGAGGAGGGGCTGAGGCAGTGAGGAGGGATGCTTGAGGGTAGTCTGCCTGGAGGGGATTATAAGAAGCAATCACAGAAGGCACTAGCCACGAGGTGTTGACGCAGTTTACACTTAAAAGTACCAATCGTGGCAATGTTGGAGATTTCTGTAGGTAGCAAGTTGAACCAGGTGGAGGCTCTGACAAGGTAAGAACGCTGAGCTTGAGAGGTCCGACAGCGAGGTATTGTAAAGGTTAGACTGTCTGATCTTCTAGTTAGGCGGCAGACATGCTGCGGGGTCAATATTGATTGGACTCCAGGAGGCCCAGTGATGTCTTCTTAGCTAGGATGCAGGTCTGGTACTTTAGCCTGCCGGATAGCTGGAGCCAGTTAGCCTGCTCGTAAATGTTACACGTGTGAGAAAGGTGGGCAGCTGAAATAAGGAGTCTACATGCCTTATTAAGGGCTACAGCTATGCGCCGGAGTGCAGTAACAGTAGCAGATCCATAGATAACGAGCCCATAGTCAATAGTTGAGATAACAGAGCTCTGGATAGTGAGGTTCAAGGCTTTAGCCGTTAGGCAATGTTTATGCTTATATAGTAGCCCTATACGGGAGTTCACAGTTTTAGCGATATTGTCAGTGTGTTTGGTATACGAGAGGGAGCAGTCAAGGGTCAGGCCCAGATATTTAAACATATTCACCTGCTCAAGAGTGACGCCTTCATGGTTGTTAATTATGAGCTTATGGTCCTTATACTTGTTGTGGGTTCCATGGAACAACATTGTTTTCGTTTTTTTGTGGTTAAGGATGAGTTTATGTGAGCAAAACCAGTCTTCCACTTCTGTGAAACTTTTCTGTAGCTGAGACTGAAGGGAGGTGGGGTTGATGTGGCAAGTGAAGATTACTGCATCATCTGCATACAGTAACATTCTGTCATGGCAGGAGGCAGGGAGATTGTTCAGGAATATGCTGAATAACAAGGGACCCAGGATGGAACCTTGGGGTACTCCAGAGTGGATTGGTAGAGATGACGAGAGGAATTCACCAATCCTGACCTGTTGGGTCCGGTTACTGAGGTAGCTTTGAAACCAGAGGGTAATTTCACTTGAAAGACCAAGGAGGGATAATTGTTTGAGGAGAATGGAGTGATTGGCAGTGTTAAATGCCTTAGGTCAATAAAAGAGGCACCGACCAACTGGCCCTGATCAAGTGCATGATGGATATGTGTGGTGAATTCAAGGAGTGCCGTGGTAGTGCTGTGCCCTTTGCGGAAGCCATGCTGCTGGGAACATTGCAGGCTGTATTTTACAAGGTACTTCGTGAGCTGATCAGCCACTATCCATTCCAAGGCTTTGGATAGAGGGGGAGGATGGATATAGGCCTGTAGTTGTTCGTAAGAGTCTTGTCACCACTTTTATGGACTGGAGTCACCACTGCCCAAACAACAATGTAATAAACCCAAACAAGTAAATCAACTGACACACAATGATTACAGCTTTGTTGCAGGGAGCTACCCTGTTTAGTACTCATGCTACCCATACCAGGAGGCAGGACTGATTAGATGAAGACCTCTGGATGTTGTTCTGGATTGCCAGAGGAAGCAGCGTCGACATGATTCACCGTGGTGGTGGCTACTTGATCGATGATGTTGAACAAGGGGCTGAATCCCTGAGCGGGCCTTTCATCGGAAAAGTCTCTGCAGTGGGAGCGGCAGTCTAGGCCGAGATGGCAAGGCCCAGACAGAGGGAGCAGTTCGGATACAGTCCATGACTAATGCTGGAGCAGTTTCCAGCTAGCATAACACACTTGAGGGTGGGGAACCAAATCGCGACCCACATAGCACACTCAGCACATCTATAAGCAACACAGTAATTAGCCACAGTTCGGGTAACAGTCCAGTTGCAATAAAGCAGGTCTCTGCACAAACCTCTCAACCCGTGACTCACTTCGGTACCTAGTAGGCCGATTGCTTCTTGAGCAAGTCTTTGGTCCAAATTCAGGCAAGGATTATACATTTATGCTTCAGACTTCAAACCCCAACAAGGATTATTGGAATTAAGTCCAATTAGGCTCTCCGATTTCTTCACAGTGGAAGATGGTGACAGGTAGGCCAGGCACAGCCTTCCCGCTGATTCTCTCGCTCCACTACGCAAGAGCAGCTACTCGAATAGCTCGAGCTGTTCACTCTCCAAACTCCAACTCTCGACTGACTCACTGCTGCAGGCAGCTCTGGGCTTTCCCAGTGATCCAAAAGGTTTGGTTGGCTGATGGAACTGTCTGTCACAGAAAGGGCTCCCCCCCCAGGTCCAATTAGTTGCCAGAACTTAAAAACTACAATTCCTACAGGATTCAATCCCATGAGACCTCTGAGGACAGTCTCCATTTTAGGTCCCCTGAGGTTCCAATTGGTCCAACTCTGGCAGTCTAGAACCAAAATGGTGGCTCCTATGCAAATGTTCGTGCTACAAATGGAAGCAGGTTAGACCAACTCCTATATTATAATTACTGAAGCAAATAAACAGCAAATAATCACAGTTCCTAAGAGGGCTCCCTCTGCGCATATAGCGACTACAGAATGGAGCAGAAACACTACTCGCCAGGCCGGTCATGAGCCTTAAACTACTCGGACCCAGCCCAGATCAATCTCTAACACAGCGTAATGACTGTCTTAAAGAGACAGGCACAGAGGCTTCACTATAGCGCTCTCATGCAGACAGTCAAAACTACTGCAGACACAGGACACCAGCCTGACAATGGGCATTAGGCAAGCCCAGGAAGACATTATAGGAACCCCTATTTGTAGGGCTGTTACACTCTTCCTTGCCTGGAAAAACTTGGCGTCTGCGTCAAGTCTATTCTTACTATAATATTATTTGGAGGACATCACAAGACAAGATACATGCATGTTTCATTGGTATACCATACAAAAGAAAAGCTGATACATCAGTAAAGCAAATACTATAAACATTTTGATATACTTATTCGTGGTAGCCATAACTTTCTGTAATAATAGTGTTTATGCATTTGTCATGCACATAACATATTTTGAAATGATTCAAACAGACAACCACATTATTCTGACCATTCAGGTCTGTACCATTTCCTGTACTCTCAACAACATAGTTGGGGGCCCATCCCTGTCGGCTACATTGGGGCTAGATGGGGCAAGGACACCAGGTTTTGATGGGTGAACTATTAACCTAGAAGTAGCAGAGTAACTCAAGTTGGGAAGTGAGCTTTCAGAAATGTAGACTCCTTTATGGACAGCATGTAAGGGGAGGTCCACTGGCCTCCCAGGGGAATCATAACTGAGGCATAATATTGGTTTGGTACCTCTTCCAGATTTTCTTGGAGGAACAGACACAGTCTCGGGGTTTGACATTTGCATTAGGATCTGCTCCTGTAGGAAGGGATACCTCTGCACTGGTTGTGGAATCCATATTGGATGCACTTTCTGCTCCTTGTTCTATTATCTCTGGTTCAGCAATATTGCTTTCATTGGTTGGTTCTGAAGAAGGCCTGGATTCATCATCCAGGGGGAATTCTATAGAATTTAGATCTTGCAACACTTGACTAATACTTTCACTGTTATTTATCTCATCATTGCCATTTGACACAAAAGGTTCACTATCACTACTTTCACAGAATCCTGCAGTCTCTGGTATGTCACCAGGGATGCTTTCTGTTGCCGGTTCTCTTTCTGGCAATTCAAACAGTTTGACCAGACATAAAGAGTCAGCTACTTCAGAAGTCACACTTTGTACCTCACTTTCAGGGGCACAGGATCTGAGGAGAAGGTTGGAGAGTGAGGCAGTCCTGAAGGTCCAGCTTCATATCCACAATTGTACATGGGATTGCCTTGTAATAACTGACTTAGTTTGCAAGATGGGTAATATGAAGCTTCATACTCACTGTCATCAGACTTAGACTGGCAATCAATGTCATTTTGGGCCTACCTGGGGGAAGGCCTTGAATCCTTGACAGTTGGATAAGGGTGAATTTGTTTCTTTCTGGCTGCAGCTCTAGTTACAGGCCCTGGAGGGGCAGTATCTGTAGGTACAGAATCGATGATTACTTGACCAATAGGCAACAAATGATTCCTGTGCATTATCTTAGTTGCTCGAGGATCATTCTCAGGGTGCACTTTATATACTGGCAGATCATCCAGCTTGCTGACAATGATATAAGGAAGATGTAAGTGGTAGTAAAAAATGTTATTTTTGTACAGGAATAGAAACATGTCATTTGGATTTTATCAATCCAATTTACAAGATAGTCCAGGGATTTATTTAACTCCAAAAATTGATTAGCGTTTTGCTCATAAAGGTGCTAAAACATTGTGAAAATGCATAGCACTTGCCTCGCTGTGTTTAACAAACATAACACTTCTAGAAAACCTATATAAATACTTTCTGTACAGTCAGCATTGTCCCAAGAAAAAAACTGCTATTCAATTATTTAAAACCCTGTAGTCCTGTACACTAAGTTTCACAAAACTAAGTAAATACACTTATAAAAATACTACAATGATATGTAAACAGTCAGAAATATAATTAAAACAGACAGAGGGGTGGCCTGATGGCGCTGAGGGTTGAGGTGCTGGACGCCACACCTCGCACCACGCTGGTGACCTGGGTTCGGGAACAGACTTGGGTCACCCGGGGTTGGAGGATTGAGCATCCCAATGGATGGTCTCCTCCCCCAAGGGTGGAATCCTGGGGTGTCTTTCACACCCGATGTACCATTACTGGTGGAAGCATGGGCATCGGTGCACAGGCGGCTCTTTGAGAGTCGGGATGGGGAGGACATTGTGGGCACTTGACTGCTGGACATTTGTCCTATGTGCCAACGCCCTCAGGGGAAGGAGGGACTAAGGGGAGAAAATGGAAAATACCCCCTCTCGGGCCAAGATGACGACCGATCCACCTTGGATCATCTACCCACAGGACAGACCCCATTGTGCAGGCACTCCAAGGAGAAGGAGTAAGGCAGGAGGGGTAAGAAGTAAGCCTGGCACTCTAGGGGCAGATTCTGTGGGAGGGACAAGATTCTGTGGAAGGGACCTGTAGGGGTGATCAGAAGTCTGATGGAGTGCACCGGGGGATTGTAAAAAATAAATAGACAGAGGGTAAACCACCTATCAGCAATTTTTTGCTTTCCATGTAGTCCCAAGTTTCATAACAGCACACGGTCTCCAGGTAACAGTTCCTGAGCTTTGATACGTTTGTCATGCCTTTCTTTGTTTTCCAGATTTCATTTGGCTGCCATGGTTTGTGCATTTGATAGGCATGGTTTAGCTGGACCTTTAACTTTTAAACATGCTGTAAATAGTTCTCAGCTTGGACTCCATCCAGGGACACCCCAAAGCAAATGTCTACTGGCAACTGGGCTTCCCGACCATCAGGCAGTAGGGGGAAAACTGAGTGGTATCACTGTTGGTGCAATTATAGGCATGTACTAAAGTGCTGATCTGTTGGCTCCACCTGGACTTGTCTTTAGGGTGAAGTGTGCCCAGCATGTCAAGTAGTGTCCTGTTAAACCATTCAGGCTGTGGATCCCCCTGAGGATGATATGGGGTAGTTCTGGATTTTCTCACCCCCCAAAGTGAGAGCATTTGTTTTAACAGCTGACTTTCAAGGTCTCTCCCCTGATAAGAATGAATTCTCTGAGTTGCGCCATAATGAGCAAAGAACTTCTTCACGAGGACCTTGGCCACTGCAGATACTTTCTGATCCTTGGTGGGATAAGCTTGGGCATATCTTGTGAAATGATCAGTTACAACAAGCACATTTCTAATGTTCTTTTGGTCAGGTTCAAGAACAAGAAATTGATGCACACCAGCTCCATGGGCGCGCTGGTAGAGATATTGACTAAGGGTGCAGCCCTTTGAGGTGGAGCTTTTCTTTGTGGCTATATCTTCGAATATGGGCCTCAATGTCAGCTCCCATTTTTGACCAGTAGAATTGGGTACAGGCTATGTCGAGGGTCCGATCACAACCTAAATGTTCCATTTGATTATGAAGGGCCTGTAGAACTTATTGTTTGAAGGCAGTGGGCAATACCAGTTGCTGTTTGTCAAGTTGGTCCTGGTGAGTTACTGTTTCTCGATACAGGAGCTGATTATGTAACTTAAGTATGGGACCTTCTTTAAACAAGTGAGCAGTCCATGGGTTTGAAGAACAGAGTTTGGACACATCCTTACCAGCATGCACAGCATCAAGCACAGGTCTAATCATGGAATCTTGGGTCTGGGCCCACTGTATGTTTTCAAGGTTAAGCTGAGGTAAAGCACTAAGGTCTAAGGCTGCAAAGTGGCAGTAGGCTGTGGGGACACAGGTTTCTGGAGGACCTAAATAGTCTACTAAGCAGTCAACTGTTTCAGGAGAGGGGTGCTCATCTTTCTCAAACTTTTGACAGAGGGCTTTGACAGACTGCTCAGACATTTTCACCCAATTGGCACTGGAATTTGGCCTTCTAGAGAGGGCATCTGCATCAATTTGGTTCAGGCCGGGTCGGTACTCCACTGCATAGTTGTTAGTAGAGAGCGCAGACAGCCAGCAATGCCCTGTAGCATCCAGCTTAGCTGAGGTCTGAACATAGCTAAGAGGATTATTGTCGGTTTTGACTAGGATCTTGGCACCATAAAGATACTCATGAAATTGGTCCACCATGGCCCATTTGAGGGCAAGAAATTCAAGCTTGTGCACTGGGTAATTCCTTTCAGAGGGCGTTAAGCTCCGACTGTTGAATACTACTGGGCGTAGACCTTCTTCATACTCTTGATACAGAGTGGCCCCTGGTCCCTTTAACTGGCATCAACATGCAATACATAGGGTTTTGTAGGCAAGCACAGGGACGTGGGTGAGTTGATGAATGATTTCGTAGAAAGCAACCTCACACTCAGAAGTCCACCTGGCTCCAAAAGGTGCATGTGTCTGGAAATATACCTTGTCTTCCTCTTTTACGGTGCTCTTCTCATACTTTTTGTTGCTAAGGGGGGTAGCCCTGAGTTAGATTGAACAAAGGGCGGATAACTTTGGAATAGTCTTTTATGAACCGGCCATAATTGCCGGAGAACCCCAAGAATCTTTTCATCTCTTTTAAGTTATTAGGCTGAGACCAGGTGGTTAAGGACTCCACTTTGCTTGAGTCTGTCTAATCCCATCAGCTGATACTGTGTGCCCAATATATTTCACAGATGTTTGAAAAAACTGACACTTGTCTATGGATAACTTTAGTCCGAAATCTTCTAATCGGTCAAGGACCTTGAACAAACAAGCTTCGTATTCTTCTAAAGTCCGCCCAAACACAATGACGTTATCAAAGTACACAAGGCACTCTAACAAGTTCATGTCTCCCACTGCTCGTTCCATCAGCTGCTGGAAAGTGGCGGGTGCACCCGAAATACCCTGAAGCAAACATAGGAATTTGTAGAAGCCCAAGGGGCAGATGAAGGCTATTTTCTCATGGTCCTCTGGGGCCATTGGAATTTGATAGTACCCACTCCAAAGGTCAAGTACTGAGACCCACTGGCTTCTGTTGAGGCAGTCAAGGGTGTCCTGGATGTGGGGCATGGTGTACTGGTCCGGGACAGTTCTTCAATTTAAAGTCCATAGTCCACAAATAGCCTCATTGATCCATTCTTCTTTCGAACAACCAGAATTGGGGAAGCATAGGGACTTTGAGATTCTTGAATGATTCCTGCAGCCAACATTTCTTGAAGGTGCCTCCGTACATCATCTGTGTCAGCCAGAGCAAGAGGATGGGATCTCTCCCTGAATGGTCTGTCATCATGGAGTTGAATATGATGCTCAGCCCCAGTGACACAACCCACGTCTCATTCCTTTAAAGAAATACTTGGCTCCCCTGAGACAACTTCTGGTTCATCTTAGTCTTCCATTCAGCAGGGAGAGGTGACTTCCCAAAGTTGAACAGGTCAGGAGTCACCTCGTCACTCTTCACGGGGCACTTCTTACTAGGCAGCACGGCAGTGTCCACACAATACACAGTGGCTAGGGTACACCCTCGATTCACTCGTATGTCCTTGTCCGACATGTTCTGAATCTGCACTACTACTCACTGGGCATAGGCATGGGCCTGGGCTGGCAGAATGCTAGGCTTGACCAACAATCCCTCAGGCAGTTTCCCCTCTTCTAGGGTGTCAAGCAAAAGGATCTTGTTTTTCACATTAGTCCTTAGGTGCACTTCACCACAGATGGTGCATTGAGCATGGGTGGGGGGGTAGCACTAGTGAGTCAGGATGTTTTTTCCAGACTACCCCCACTGGTTCATCTTTCTCCATGTCCTGGTGTTGCATTTTCAAGTCATAGGCTGGCCTCACCAAGGCCGGGATACGCAAGGCCCATCCATTTCACTTGGCTTGCTTTTCTTGACAAAGTTGAGCTAACTGCCCAAACATATGGGCATTTGTACCAATTAGTAGAGGAACACCATCGTACAGTCCTGTGGGTGGGCACACCAAGGCCAGGGTCTCCACTTGCTCATCCGCACCTGCTACAGCTGTAGGGAATGACAACCAGAGTCGGACATATCCGCGATAGGGATAGGATTTTTCACTTAGCCCCCAAAACGTGTAGTTCTTCGAGGGGTTGCAGTGGGATGTCAGATAAATGCCGGTTATACCAATCTTGGAACACAATAGTCGCTTGCAAACCACTGTCTGACACAGCAGGAGTGGAGATGCCATTCACAGTCACGGTAGTCTCCATAGAGGGGCCCACTACCTCGGACCAGTCCAGGTAAGTTGATTTGCTGGTCTGTCTCACAGCAGTTTTTGAGGAGTAAGATTTTTTCGGCGAGCCCGTCTGAGGTTTTATATTACTCCGATGAACCAAGTTTAGAATCTGGTGGTGACCCTTCTCAAGTTCTCGGGGAAGATGCAGTCCCTCTGGGTGTGTCCATTCACCCCACATCAGTAACAAAACACTGGTTCCTTGGGGCCTCGGTAAGGAGAAGGTTCATCCCGAACCTTGGGCCGATTAGGGAAAGTCCTGTTGTCCTCTTTTGGCTTGGACTCGGCCTCTGTCTTCATTGCTTCCCCAATGGTCAGAGGCCTGAGTAGCACAAATAAGGTCTCCCACCAGGGCTCTCAATTCTGTCATTTCTTCCATCAGCTGAGTCTCAACCCAGGGTTCAGGGGCAGTGGCATGGACCCCCATGCCCCCAGGCAAAGCCTCACTTCTGGTCTCATTTGGCATCGGGCAAGGGTGTGAGCTTTTGGCTGCGTCAGCTGCAGCTTTTTGGCTGGCCCGCATCTCCTTTCCCTCTTTAAGCAATTCTCTTACTTGCTGGATTTCAGAATTTTTGTCTCGCTCTTCGGACCGGTCTGTGACTTGGTTGGTATGGGCCACCCCGGCATAGGTCTCGCATCCCTCCTCATCATTCTTGGCCTCTTGAATTTCTTTCATGAGCCAGCAGTATTCAGAAGGATTGGCTTTACAATCCTGGAATTTCAGTTTTAACATTAGTACACAGTGGAGTATCTGGCAGATTTGAGAATATGCTCCAGCCTGACACAATTCGGTTCACTAGCAGGTGCCGCTCCTTTTGTGTGGGCCCTCTGCAAGGCCCATTCAATTCGGGTGACAAAAGGAGACAGTTTCTCATTCTTCCATTGTTTAGTGGACTTGAATTCCCACATTAAGTCCTCCCCAGATTCCATGCTGCCAAACACCCCCTCCAAGGCAGAGAGGTATTCAGCCGCAGTGGCTTCTGGGCTAGTGAATCAAAGAAATCGGATGGCTTCCAATGCAGGGCCCCTTAAGCTCTCCATAAGTCTCTTTCTCTTTTCTCCCTCTGAACATTGCCACTCTTGGACTAATGGGGTGGCATAGTCCATCCAAGTTTCTAAATCATCCTACCCCACTGGCACGGGCACTACACCAGAGAACAGTCTGAGCCTGCGATAGGAGTCTAGGTGTACAGAAGGTATCACTGTGTGGGAGGTAACAACAGGGGATGCTCTAGGGGTAGATAGAGAAGCTGGAGAAGGCTGTAAGGGAGTGGTCTCCTCCGAAATGTCCAACATTTTTAACAGTTCTTTGGCTGTTTGCCCTTCAGCAGCTCACGACTGTAACAATTTGTTTTTAAACCCTTCCACTTTTGGAGATCCCCAAGGGAAGATGGGTGACTATGCAAGTGGATAACCCTCCACCCCTTCTGGGACCCTTCGGGCATGATAACAGTGGATACCTGTTCAGGATTTATGGGGAGGCTACATGAGAGAGGGCCACCATTGTTTGATCAAACAGATCCAAATCCCTCCCCCACACTTCAACTTTCCCTAAACATTTAACTTTCCCCACAGTTTCCACAATTGTATCATTAGTGGTCCCTAGCGGAATATCAGGTACCAATATGGCATGTTGGGGATCTACCCTCTCGGCCTCACTCCACCCCATAATGCGGTGCATGTCCAGTTTGTGAGGGGCAGTTTTTAACTTGGGCATGGTAAGCGCCTCCATTTCAGCTTCTGCCAAAATTTTCTGTGGCTTGTAGTTCCCAGCGGTGCCTCCAAGATGTAACCCTAAGTGGTGCTATCCTATAGGCTACTACTCCTGCCTGCATGACAAGGAACAGATTGAGGGGCCTGAGCTCTTTGAACGGGTGCCTCCGCCTGGAGGAATGGTTTTGGAGTAGCGTAACTGCTGTAGGTATAGCCCTCTGGGATGCTATAACCCCCCCCACCAACCCTTCTAGAGGCCTACACAGATCTGCAAAATAACATTCACATAAAACATGTGATAGTAATACTGAGCCCACACCCTTTGCACTTACCACCAGGGCTGGATCGGCTGCAAGTGCCCCAGAGACCCCCTGTAAAATAAGACCTGTAATGTGACAGTTCAATGGCAGTACAATACCCACACGAAAAAGGTATACACTAGCCAGGTTAAATGAAAAAAAATAATGCAATCTGATTTATTCAGTGGGATGTGAACAGGGGTGGGGCATGAATTTAGCAGATGATTAACAGATCTGATTAAGTCAGGCTGAATATGCATGCACAATGATTCCCTTGTATACAGTCACACAACCCTGGGTACCCAGTTGTTAAGCAGGCTAGTCTGAAGCATTGCCCAGGGTAGACCAGCAGTGCAGCTGTTGTTGGGTTCCTTTGGAGAGAAAACAATTACATGCACATCAACCCAGAATTTTTTATCTGGAGCCAGATGGCTCAGTTCGTTGTAATAAACCCAAATAAGTAAATCAGTTGACACACAATGATTACAGCTTTGTTGCAGGGAGCTACCCTGTTTAGTACTTATGCTACCCAAACCAGGAGACAGGACTGACGAGATGAAGATCTCTGGATGTTGTTCTGGATTGCCAGAGGAAGCAGGGCTGACACGACTCACCATGGTGGTCACAACCTGATCGATGCTGTTGAACAGGGGGGTCAAATCCCCGAACAGGTCTTTCATCGGAAAAGTTTCTGTGGTGGGAGCGGCAGTGTAGGTCGAGATGGCAAGGCCCAGACAGAGGGAGCAGTTCAGATACAGTCCATGACGAATGCTGGAGCAGCTTTCAGCTAGCATAACACACTTGAGGGTGGGGAACAAAATCACAACCCACACAGCACATTCAGCACATTTAAAAGCAACACAGTAATTAGCCACAGTTCGGATAACAGTCTGATTAAAATAAAACAGGGTCTCTGTGCAAACCTCTCAATCCATGACTCACTTCGGGTACCTAGCAGGCCGATCGCTTCTGGAGCAAGTCTTCGGTCCAAATTCAGGCAAGGATTACAAATTTATGCTTCAGATTTCAAATCCCAACAAGGATTATTGGAATTAAGTCCAATTAGACTCTCCGACTTCTTCACAGTGGAAGATGGTGGCAGGTAGGCCAGACACAGCCTTCCCGCCGATTCTCTCGCACCACTACGCAAGAGCAGCTGCTCGAATAGCTCGAGCTGTTCACTCTCCAAACTCCAGCTCTCGACTGACTGACTGCTGCAGGCAGCTCTGGGCTTTCCCAGTGATCCAAAAGGTTCGGTTGGCTGATGGAACTGTCTGTCACAGAAAGGGCTCCACCTCCAGGTCCATTTAGGCGCCAAACCTTAAAAAACTTCAATTCCTACAGGATTCAATCCCACAAGACCTCTGGGAACAGTCTCCATTTTAGGTCCCCATAGGTTCCAATTGGTCCAACTCTGGCAGTCCAGAACCAAAATGCTGGCTCCTATGCAAATGTTCATGCTGCAAATGGAAGCAGGTTAGACAAACTCCTATATTATAATTACTAAAGCAGATAAACAGCAAATTATCACAGTTCCTAAGAGGGCTCCCTCTGAGCATATAGCGACTGCAGAATGGAGCAGAAATTTATTTATTTATTTAGCTTTTGTTGACCGGGTAAGTGCAGTAGACAAATCCTGCCTATTTTCAGGCACGACCTGGGGGAGGGGGAAACAGATGAATGCCAACTGACCTTGAACCAGATTAAGCTGTTGGTGGTATTTTTAGTGAATACTACTCGCCTGGCCGGTCATGAGCCTTAAACTACTCAGACCCAGCCCAGACTAATCTCTAACACAGCATAGTGACTCTCTTGAAGAGACAGGCATGGAGGCATTACTATAGCGCTGTCATGCAGACAGTCAAAACTACTGCAGGCACAGGACACCATCCTGACAATGGGCATTAGACAAACCCAGGAAGACATTATAGGAACCCCTATTTGTAGGGGGGGGATTACACTTCTTTGAGGATATCACCTCCATGGAGCCAGACATTTGGAACTGTAAGTTGTCAGCATCAGGACCACTCAAAAAGTTTTGTTAGCAGGGTCCGACCATGTTGATATATGTCAGTAATGCTTATGGAATGTCCTGCTGTGTCAATAGCTTGTTAGATCCATGAGGAGCAACACAATAAAACATAGTTTGACTTGATTTTTTTTTCCACATTCATCGTTGCTTGCCATAGCCGGGTGTTGCAAAGAAACTGAAACCATGTTTTCACTTGTGTCGGTGTGGTGTGAAATGGTGTAAGGGCAACGCTCACTCTGTGTGTGCCTGCTGCCTAGGTCTTTCACATGATGTGAAGCAGTGTGCCATTTGACAGGGCTTCAACCAGGCCTTGTGGAGATGCCATCAAAATGCTTTAGAGGCCTTTCTACAGAAAATGGAGAACAACCAGCATGTGATGCTGGCCTCTGGCCTGGTTTTCTGCTCCATTGACATACCACTGCTCTCCTCATCGGGCAGCTACACTATTGCCTGCATGGTCTGCTTCTTCCAAATCCAAGGACAAACATCACAAGTCCTCATCGCTGGATCACCACCACCACAGTAAGTTTTCCAAAGAGAAAGAGTAGGCCACTGAGGATAAATCTTCGGCCACTTCATTGATCTTCATTGATGCCTCACCAAGCGTCATGATATCAAAGTCGGGGTCTTGCCTTCCTACAGTTGGTATGTGGCCGTTGATGACCAGCACTATCCTTTTGTTGTCTGTGTCACTGACACAGCCATCCAGTGCCATCAGTGCTGAGGTTCCAGTGGCTGCTGTCTCTGAGCTATTATGACAGCTTATGCCATCTCTGCCATTGAAGGTACTCCTGTCATCATTTCTGCCTCCTCTGTTGACACCGGTTTAGGGTTCCTCTGGGACTGGGCATATTAATAATCCTATGTATACTCCATCCCTGCCTCCTAGGGAGCTGGTGGGTCCTATCCTCCCTCTTCCTCAGCCTGAGGATGATGAGATGGAGTATAATCTGGATTTCATTCATAATGAGGAGGATTATGAAGGTGATGAGACTGATTAGGACTTGCTTATAGGTTTTGACTCCCAACTCCTTTCTGTCCTCCTGCAGAGAGGACTCTGTTGTACACCCTTCAGTCTCCTCCTGTGGGTGCTCCCTCCCAGGCATTGCTTAGGCAGATTCAGTTGGTCTGGACTTCACAGCTGAGGAGAATGATTCCTCCAAGTGAGCTCTTTATAAATTCCTGGTGGTGTCCACTGCCCTGTCTAGTGTGGTTCCCTCTTTATATCCTGTTAGGGAGGATGCCACGTTAGCAGTCTGGTATAAGCCTGGTAGCTTGCCTAAAGTGCCTCACAAGGCTGATGAGATGCACCCTCCCCCTTCCACAAAATCTTATTATGCTTCTAAGCCCGAGACAGACTCAGTGGTTATCATGGCTGCCCATGATCAGTCAAAGGCTCCACATTATATGGGTTCTCTGTCTTCTGAAAAAGGAGTCTAGGAAACTTGATGTTATAGGCAAGCAGACTTATACCTCTGTTCTTTGTGCCTTTGTATCACTAACTGTCAGGCATACACAATTAAATACCAGAATCATTTGGGGAAGTCTCTTCCTACTGTAGTTGACAAACTCACTGACAGTCCTCTTAAAGAGGAGGTCCAGCATGTGGTTACTAATGGAATGGACATGGGAAAGCAATTGCTCCATTTGTCTCTAATACAGTACTTCTCCCTCAGGTGCTATTCATGGTTAAGAATCACTGACTTTACACTTAATGTGCAACAGTTGGTCCTCAGTTCACCTTTCCATGGACAGAAACAGCCTGGCCAACGAAAATACTCAGGCACCACCTGCCACCAAATCAGCAATGCCATACACGAAAATAGGTTTCAGAAAGGTTCCAGTTTATTTAAAAATATGCCAAGAGTGTGCCAGTAGAATCACACAGCTTCCGACCAGTTTCACTCCAAGCTTTGAGCACCAGTGATTTGGTGGTGGGTGGTGCCTGAGTATTTTGGCTGGCCTGACTTGTTTTCACCTGAGCACACCTAACCATGGGGCGGCCTTGTTTGATTGTCAGAAACAGTTTGGCCACATGAAGCTTGTACTCTGGGATCTATAGTCCTCCCAACTGACGCTCAGGTCCCTGAACTCTTGCCCCTGAGTCTTCTGCAGGTTTTGGTTGCTGTATTTATAAGAAGGGTGGTCACTATGTCTCTGGAGGCCAGTCAGGGGCCGGTGCCCCTTGTGCTTCTCTACCAGCTCATCTAGTGTCCAACCCATGAACCCTAGAGGTGTTGGTGGTGGTGGGCTCCCACCTTCCCCAGGGCCTTCTAGATATTCATGGGATCCTGTTCCTCTGCCTTCTTCTTTTTCTTTGATTTCAGTCATGTGATGTGACTTGAGCTTCAATACCGTTTCCTCATTTCGATGGTTAGCCCCCTCCCTGTCTTCTCCACCCTGGATGGCTTCACGCTCAAAGTGGTTTCTTCCTTCAAGTTCCTCGGTGTGTGACTAGATAGTAAGCTTTACTTCCCTGCCCACATTGAAGCCATCCACTCCAAACTGCGCCCCAAACTTGGTGCCTTGTACCACAACAAATGCTGCTTGTCCCTCAGGTCTGCTGGGAGCTTGTTACAAAAATGGTGGTTCTGGTTTTCGACTGTGTGGATGTGGTCTATGGCACTGCCCTCTCCTGTTTTCTTGCCAGACTGGACACCCTCTGCAGTGCCTTTTGTCTCTTTGCTACCAGCCTCCCCCCCTTGTACTCACCACTGCTCCTGCTACTCGTCCCTATCCATCCTCTAATCTGTCAGCACTAGGCATTTTGGTCCTTTTTCATAGGCTTCCACCTGCTGTACCTAAGGTACTGTTTACTGATCATTCCAAAGGTGAGGCTGTATGGAGGCGATATTCTCGAAGAAGATAGGTTATTTACTTACCGTAACCGTAGACCTTCAAGAGAATCTCTTCCATGGAGCCACAGCTCACCCTTCTGCCTACCCTCTTTTGTATATTCTTATAAGGGCCATGTGGTAACAGTCTGACTGTCTTGTCACTTACTGGATGTGCTTTGTGACTGTCTGCCTAGCCTGGCATTAAACTGTTCCTTTACATTGCCTCTCCTGTATGTCTGATTACTGTACCTGGCTCCCTGGTTTCTGCCAGCATGCCATGTTATTGGGGCCTGTCTCTAGCAAGAAATGCAACTGAGGAGAGGAAGGGCTGCCCCCATTATATGGGCAGTGCAAAGTACACTAACGTGCATTTCCTGCTGGCTGAAATTTCTGAGTGGTCCTGACATGAACGGCTTACCGTTCCAAAGGTGGTGTTATTTGAAGACAGTGCTCTCGAAGATGTATTGCTATGGTAAGGAACTAATCTTTTCTCAAGAATCGGTCTTGTCCTGGTATAAAAGCCTGAACAGTGCAGCTATTTTCATGCTGATCACCCTCTGAATAGTAATAAATAATGTGTTCTAAGTAATGCTTTATGTTGCTTTCCCTTATACTGCCTCTGCAGCCTGAGTGTGTGCCCTCCAGATTTTCTTGTATTTACCATCTCAAACAGCTATATGTGTTCCACCCATTTCTATCCCTTGTAGCATTTGGAACACTGTGATCATGTCCCCCTCAACCTTCTTTTATGCTTAATAATTTGAGTACATTCATTCAGTCTGTCTGCATAGCTCTTGCCTCCTAAATCACTAATCAGCTTGATGGCGACCTCATCGATGTCCTTTCTAAACTGTGGTGACAGAACTTGCTGCAGTACTCCAGGTACAGTCTAATGAAGGCCATATATAGGGAGGACCTGTCCTACCCTAGTGTATCGTGACTTTGTGTTTGCTCTCTTGACTTTGGCAGAACATTGCATATCTACAGTAGGTTCAGCTTAATGTTCACAGTTAATTCCAGATACTTTACTTTTGTTGAATAGTCCACTTTTTTCACCACACATGGCATGTGTGAGTCCATGCCCCTAGGTGAAGCAACATACACTTTCCCACACTAAACCAAGGCCTCCGGGTCTTCCAAGAATCAAATCTTCACCAATGATTCTCACCTATCAGTCTGGCCTGGAGGTACTAGGACCCGTGGGAGCAAAGTTTTGGCCAGGGGGCCAGCAGCAGCTATTGAGCATGGTGCCTGCGTAACCCCACGTGGTGCCTCATACTAGCCAGTAACCATAGCGGACTTCCTCACCAGCCTCAGCTCTGTTCTTCCTGCCATGGAGTGCACGCTGTGGAAGCACTTCACAGTTCACCCCATTGCCACCAAAGTTCTTTGCTGTGTCACCATTGTTTTACTGTGTTTTCTTCTAGTTTTACAATGCCACATTTGTCTTCTTTTCTTTCTGCATGATGCCGGAAGCAGAATTTAAAGGGGTAGTGTCTAAAAAGAAAGTCCCGAAGCTGCTCATCATGCGTCAGTGCTCCTGTGGGTACAAAATGGTTATGACAGACCAGCATCAAAACTGTATGGCCTGCCTTGGACCTGAGCAAATGGATGCCTGTGATGCCTACTTGGCTCATTGTATGTTGGAGAACCGCTTGTTGAAGTGCAGTTGCCCAATCCCCACTTTAGAAGGTAGGCACCGCAGGCATGCATCCAAGGTAAGTAAGGTCTCTAGGCCTTTCCCCTGGGCCTCTTCCCAGGACCTCTGGGTCAGTGGATGTGCAGAGTTATCCTCAGCCTCATTGCGCTGAGGTGTTGGAGAGTCTGGTGGTAGGGTCTGATGGATACTCAGCTCCTTGTGAGACGGGCCAGCTAATGACCTTTCACAGTCTGTCTGTCTTGAGCAGCAGACATCCCTGGTTGTGAGGCCGAAGCTCTGTTGCCTCGACATTGTCCTCTGGTATCAACCGTGCTGTTGTCGCTGTTTGCAGGGACAATGCGGTAGGTGACCCTAAGGATGACGCTGGGTGTCTCCGTAACATTGCTCATGTTTTCAAGGGAGGGAATGGAACTAAGGAGGCTGTCTGTTCCAATGCCAGTTTGGAGACTGTACCTGACTGTGGTGTTACCAAGGACATCAAGGGAGAGGGGTCAGCTCCAGATATGGTGATAGTGACAACCATAGTGTTGATCCAGGGCCTGGCTCCAAGTGAGGTGCCGACAGTGGTATCAGCTTGGAGGTCGTCCTCAACATCAGCATTATGTGTGACAATGAGGATGGTGACAGCACCGAGCACGATGTCAGTTTTGACATCAAGTAAGGGATTGAGGACAGTGTCAACCTCAGTGACAGTAAGAGGCCTGTCACTGAGGACCTTGCTAGAGCTGAGCACAGTGCTGGAAGCAATGCTGACTCAGAGTTGGGCAATAGCCTGGAATTAGGCTTTTCTCCTGAGCCACTGGAACACATCATCACCTGTGAGGACTGGGTCACCCCATGGGACCTGTAGAGTTCCAGTCTCCTCACCTGGGGGGTTTCTCCCAAGGTATCAGCTGGGTCACTCCTCAGAGGTAGGAGGTCGCTATTATGGTGTCTGTTAGGCCTTCATCTTTGGCGAGGCCCCCATGCAGTTCCACAGCCCAGATTGAGACCTTTGAGACCTGGAGTCTCAACCCCTTGTAGTACGGCCTTACTGTTTCCTTGATAGGATGCTCTTGTTAATAGGCTGTATGGGGCCACTGACATAGGTGCAACACCGGGCATGGGTCAGTGCCTTAGAGTACTGGCATAGGGAGTCTGATAGAGCAAAGTACAGGCCCTTTTCCCCATTACCAACCCTGCCTGGACGTGGTGCCTCATCATCATTGAAGTCCTCCTCAGGGCACAACAAATCATCTAACCACCTTCCTTTGGCTGCTGAGTGCTCTTTGTACCAGCAATTCCTGGTGGAGATGCTCCAGTTGCTTAACCTTGAGATATATAGCAACTGCGATCTGGCAGCCCTGCAGTTGGGACTCCTTAGAGTTACCAGTATTGACACTGTAGTTGTTCCTCTTTGGCCTAGAGTTATGGAGAAGGCATCCACGGCCATGTGGAGGTACCCCCTTTCCAATCCAACCATCCCTAGGGACCTCCTCATGTGCAACCTCAGAGTCCGCAGGTGAGGTACTTCACTCCACCTCGGGGCTTGAGGTACTGCAGACCCCATCTGGGCCACAGAGCCTCATGCGTGACTGACATCCAGATGCAGATTCTGCCCAGAAGAATGTTCTTGGAAGGAAGGTATTTACCATGGCTCGTGCTCTCATATGTATCTCTGCACATTAGGCTCACATGGTGACCTATAACCGTCACCTACGGGTGTAGTTGTACAGTCTGCTAACTGTGCTGCCACAAAGTGAAACCATCAAGCAAGCCGTCAACCTTTCCGACCAGGGTCTAGAGGTAGCGCAGCACCAATTGAGGGCATCTTATGATGCCAGTGAGGTTGCCTGCAGACTCTTGGGAACAGCATTGGTGTTCGACAGATGGTATGGCTTCACCTATCCTGACTGGCACCATTGGCCAGGTGTAAGATGCTAAACTCTCATTTCCAGGGGGCTTATTTCTTCTCCCTTAGGGTCGGGGGAGATCCTTTGGAGAACCCTCCTGCAACTGTGCCACAGGAGCCCCTGTCTGGCCCCTTACCAGTCTTAGGTCTCACTAGACCTGTGAGGAGCCCCTTCCCTCAGGTGTTCTTATTCCATGCAGAGGGCTGAGGGTGGTGTTTACCCTCAGGGTGAGCCAGCAACACGCTAACTTGGGAAACTTGATACTCTGACCCATAAATGGGAATCAATGATGAAGACTGATTCTTAGGAGATATGGAAGTTACATACTTACTGTAACTGTCAATCTTCCAGAATATCATCACCATTGATTGCAGCACCTGACCACCATCCCCTGCTCTAGCAGATCCAGGGCCCCTGGGCAGCTCACCCTGTTTTGCTGGCAATGCATTCTCTTGCTGTATTCCTCACCCCATTTGCTCTTTTCCTCATAAGGGTAGCATGTTTTTCAAAACAAAAATGGTCTGAGATGCATGCTATGGGGTTCCCATTCTACAAAAAAATATATATATATTTTGGTGAGGCCCCTTCAGGAGTCCATGCCAACCAAAACAAGTTCTGGCAGAGCCACTACAGCTGTAAATGCATTAACTAGATAAGGGTGTTTCATGGGCTTAAACATAAACATGAATTGCCATTACATACTCTGACTGAATCAAAGTACATTACATTGAGAAGGGGCAGATATAAAAATAATGCCACCATCTGTATTACAGTTACCTATATGTTTCATATTTTATTCTATGCACTGTTATAGCAATCAACTCAACAGAACCAGGCCATCATATACATGAAGGCACTGTACCTTAACTGCAAACACTATATGTTGTGACAAGGTGGAAGATAAACACAATGTTGGGACATGTTTAGGAAGACATTTGATATGTTTAATTGATTTTTTTAGAGATTGCTATACAGTACACACACACACATAATTAGTATAATATAGAAGTGCATATACCCAAATGTCAATGTAAATCTTACACATTTCATTTCAAGTTGTTCTCTTGAAGGAAGATCTTGCTGTACACGGTCTAAAAATGGGCATTAGGTAAAAGAAAACTGGGGTTGGTGTGTTATTGAGGGTATTGCATAGTTTATATTTTATTGCTGCTCCACCCCAGGCACACACAATATGAAAATCAACAACCCCTTGATATGAAGCAACAGGAATTAGTTAGTACAAGGACAGAAACAAGAGGAGACTGAGTAAGTGGGTAGACAAACATGAGTATGGTAAGTCAAATAACATTTCAAAAAGTCTCACTATTATAATTCATTTTTTACAAATGCATCTGCACAGTTGACAATTTTTGTAAAAAGATAACAGTGGGGGTTATTCCACATAACACATAATTTAAGTGAGCGGAATGAAGTTAATACAAATAAAACAAAGTGGAATGGAAGAGAAGTAGCTATAAAATGAAATGGCGCAAATACACAGCTATTCCAGCTGCAACAGGTGATGTATTCAATTGCTCTGCATCTCGAGTGGGTGCACAGGCAAAAATAACGTAACATGTATGGTAATAAAGAAAAAAAAATAAAATACAGCTCACTGCAGAGCAGATTCACAGTTGCACAAATGTCCATGGCTGAGACATTTCTGAAACAAGCAGTAGAAGCAGCCATGCCTCTGGTTGAGTGCCCTTTCACTTCCCCCGGAAGAGGTTTATTGTAATTCTGGTAACAAAAAACAATGCAGTTTGCCAGCCATTTAGACAGGCACTGTTTTGAAACTTCTGTGCCCTGTCTTTTGAGTGCAAAGGAAACAAACAACTGATCAGACTTGCGAACATCTGTAGTCCGGTTAGTGCAGTAATGCAGAATTCTGTGCACATCCATAGTGTTCAGAAGAGCCTCCCCCCGATTAGAGTACTCAGGGAAGAATACCAGCAGTTGAATTGTCTGATTCAATGTAAATTCAGAAACCACTTTAGGTAAAAACTTAGGGTTTGTACGGAGAGCCACCTAGTCTCTGTGGAAAGTCAAGTGAGGCTCCTAATACACCAGGGCCTAACGCTCTGAAATTCTTTTAGCTGAAGTAATAGCAACTAAGAAAAGTGCTTTCCAAGACAAATAGTGCATAGCACAACTTGCTTCCGGTTTAATAGGAGGCAAAGTAAGTTTTTCCAAAACAAAATTCAGGCTGTCCTGGTAGCGCTGAGGGTTGAGGCACTGGACGCCACACCTTGTGCCACGCTGGTGACCCAGGTTCGGGAATGGACCTGGAGCATTGGGGGTCGGCAAGGGAGGAGTAGGATTGAGCATCCGCAGGACTGCTCTCCTTCTCCATGGCGGGTGTGTGAGCAGCTGTTGATACACTGGTGGCCCCTTGCGGAGACTAGGGGCGACACAGTGCACAGGCAGTACAGGGCAATGTGCTGGGGCAGACGCCTGTCTATGGATGTCATTGCACACCACCCACATTGGGGGCAAACCAGAACAGGGGAAAACAGGCACCAGTCGCGGCGGCATGATGGCCATCTCTATGGGGGAAGTACTCGTCTCCGAGGGGAGCGTGGCAACATTGGATCTGGTCCTGGTGGATGAGCATAGAGGGGGCTGTCCACCTCCCCGACGCGGGGAGCTACAGGGGTGAAGCTGCAGGACCCAAATGGGAGCTGGAAGATCCTCGGGACGGCAGCCAGAGACCTTGGAGGATGCCAAAGACATGAAAGAAGGTAAGACAGACTGGTAGCCAGGGGAGAAAAATTACCAAGAAAAAAAACAAAAAACAAAATTCAAGTCCCACGTGGGGGTGGGGGACTGGATTACGAATCAGTGGTTTCAGATAGTAAATTCCTTTCAGGAAGATTTTAGAAATCTCCAACTGAGCTATGGTTTTACCATCCACATAGAGGTGGTGGGCTGAAACGGCAGACAGATGGACCTTCAAAGAAGAATAGCTTAGGCCGAGATCTGAAAGATGCAAGATGTATTCCATGACCCGGGGCACTGGGCAAGAGAAAGGGTCCCAATCCTTGGAGTCTGGCCAAATGGAGAATCTTTTCCATTTCATGGCATAATTAGTTCTGGTAGAAGGCTTTCTGGCCTCTATGAGGATCTGGGCCACTATGTTGTAAACTCCAAAGCGTGAAACAGCTATGTTCACAGGTGCCACGCATGCAGGTGGAGGGATTTGAGGCCCAGATGCACCAGTCTTCCTTGCTTCTGAGTCAGAAGATCATGGCAGAGAGGCAGAGGTACTGGGGGTTCCTTCAATAGCTGAAAGAGGGGCTATTAGAATCATGTAAGTCCCTTCTGCCTGTAGCTTCAGGAGAACCCTCTGAAGCACTGGGAAGGAAGAAAGGCATACAAGAACCTCCCTGTCCAGCAAAGAGACAGCTCGTCTCACCAGAAAACACCATGCCCAGGAAGGGACAAGCAAAAATTGGGTAGTTTTGTATTGGATGGGGAGACGAAGAGGTCTATCTCTGACTGACCCCACAGGTCGAATAAGCTTTTGACCATCTCTTGACTTAGCTCCCATTCATGAGTCCTGACTGTGGTACAGCTGAAACTGTCTGCCAGGACGTTGCTGACGCCCGACACATGGACATCAGTCAGATGGAGGTCATGCTGGACTGCCCAGTACCACACTCACATCATCTCCCAGTATAGAGGGTATGAGTGAGTACCTCCCTGTTTGTTCAGGTACCAGATCACAGACATATTGTCGGTCTGAACCAGGAGTGTCCCCAGACACAGAAGAGGCTGGAAGGCCTGGAGGGCATACAGCACTGCCCTCATTTCTAACACATTGATCTGTAGATGTAGAGATGCTTCCAGCTGAGACCATGTTCCCTGGGTCTGATGGTCTGCTATATGGGCTCCCAGCCTTGACACGAAGCATCTGTTTTAAGGGTCATGGTAAGAGCAGGGGGTTGAAAGGGAACCCCCCGTGGAGAGATTGGACAACTCCTGCCACCAAAGAAGATCTTTCTTCATGTACCCAGACACTAGGACCCTGTGGTCCAGGTTGTCCAGCCACTGATCCCATTGGACATAAAAAGTCCACTGGGTCACCCTCATATGCAGTCTGACTAGAGGAACTGTAGGGATCACAGCTGCCATCAGCCTGAGAAGATGGAGGATCGACCAGGCTGTGGTCCATCAAGAGCTGGCCCCTAATCTGGCCTGTCCCTGCAGGGTCTCCACTCTGTCCAGTAGGAGGAAAGCTCTGCCCTGGACCGTATCTAGCACAGCCCCAAATCAATTGTAGGTGCTGGGAGGGAAGAGGTGGGACTTGGGATAGCTGACTTATTCCAAGTCTAGAAAAGAGGTCCAGGGTGGAGGAGAGGGACTCCCTCAGACTGCTCTGTGATGGGGCGAACAGAAGCCAGTCATCCAGATACAGGCACAGTTAGATCCCTCTGCAGCATAGGGCCACAGCTACCACTGCTAGGCACTTGGCAAAAACCTGAGGTGCTGAGGATAGGCCAAAAGGGAGAGCCTTGAACTGGTAATGTTCCCCCGGAAGTCAAACCGAAGAAAGCAGCAGTGGGCCTGGAAGTCAGGGGTGTGCAGGTAAGAATCCTACATGTCCAGCGCACAAAGCCAATGGCCCTTGTGGAGCAGAGATATAAATCCCTGGATGGTGAGCATGCAGAACCTCTTGTACTCGACGTGTAGGTTGAGCATGCTGAAGTCCCAGATGGGTCTTAGGTTGCCCGTCTTTTTGGGCACCAGGAAGAAATGTAAGTAGTACCCTCTTCCTAACTACTGGAGCCACAGGCTCTATGGCTGACTTTTGCAGAGGAGCCTAGATCTTGTCCCCTATCAGAGACAGGTGCTTTGGAGGATGATGAGAGAGGCCTTGGGGGTCTGGAGTGCCTGTCTAGGAACTCTATGTTGTGACCTTTTGCTAATAACTGAAAGAGCCAAGAGTGTGTGGTTATGTCCTGTGACCCCAGAAGATAGAGGGCAAATCTTCCCCCCAACTGGTTCCCCCAGAGGATCTGGAGGAGGCGGAGGGGTCCCCCCACGAGTCAGGAGGCTGAGGGGAGGGAGCCGGCAGCTCCGCCAGGGGGGCTTCTGGAACTTGGCAGGGGGAGTAGGGTTCCTGATGCTGGATACCAATCTCAGCCTTAAACTCCTGGTTCTAGATAGCTTCCAGCTTGGACTTGAGTGAGGCCAGAGAAGATTTCTGGTAGGAAACCATATGAGCCACATAATTATGGGACCTGAGCATGCAAGTGGAGGAGAAATGGATCTTGCGACCAAAATTGTCCAGCTGCTTAGACTCTTTATCAGGAGGAGACATGCTCAAATGTTTAGGTTTAGAGGACCGGTCGTGGGCAGCCATGATAACAACCAAGTCTGCATTAGGATGGCCAGTAAGGTGTGTGACCCCATCTGGGGGGGGGGGGGAGATACATCCTGTCTACCTTTTTTGAAACAGCCGGAATGGAGGAAGGCTGTTGTCAGACAGTGGACGTCAGGTCTTCAAGGGGCCCAGTCCAAGGCAGCATGGGCACAGGAGCTGTGTCAGTCATGTCTAGATGCTCCGCAAGCCTTTTCCACTTTGGATCCTGTTTCTGGATAGCCCAGCCACAGGCATTTTGTATAGTTATGAGGAGTGCTGCAAAGGAACGGTCCTCCAGAGGGGACTTCGGGGGCTCCTTAGGCTGAGTCTGTATAGGTGTATGCGTACCAGAGCTGGAGGATGAGTCGAAGTCAGAGTATGGAGAGTGTCTGCAGGTCCTGGGTTTTATCTCTGACATGGTGTCTAGAGGAGCCTTCTCCAGAAAGATGGGAATCCACTGGAGAGGCTGATCTAGGGGTTGGAAAGGAAGCGGGAGTAGAGGCCGCCACTGGTTTCCAATGATCAAGCTCCGAGGCTAGTTGAGTCCTGGCCTCCTGAATCAGGGTCTGAAACACTGCCTGGATATCAGCCTGAGGCTGCTATGGAAGCTGAGGCTGAGGAGGAGGAGGTGGGGAAGGAGGAGGCAGGTCTAATGGATAACCCGGTGTCTGATATTGAGAGTATCCATGAGCCTGATAGGAGTAGGGAAAGCCAGAAGGAGCATACTCTTGATTAGACATAGCCCGGTGTCTGGTACCCCGGTACATAATGGGGTTGATAACCAGGTGTTGGATACCCTGACAAAGGGTACATTGGGTATTGTGGGGGCGGATAGCCCAGAACATTGCCCATAGGTCCAGCCAGAGGCAGAGCTGAAGACCCAACAAGTGGTGGGGCCAAAGGCCTGGCAAGAGGTCCAGAAGGCCCATGCATCGGCTCTGTAAGAACATTAGAAGGGGCTGGCACTGGATCAGGCACAGGAATGTCCGGCGCCGGAAGAATCGGTGCCTGGGGGTCAGACGGAAGGCCGTCCAGCGTTTGAGGAATGGCCGGAGTGCCAGACATACCCTGACCCAGCGAAGGGTCAGTTGGTGTCGGGGTATGAGTAGAACCTGATGGAAGACCCACCGTCCTCTGGGGAGCCGGAATCCAAGATGGCGGAACCTGGTTGTCCAAGGGGGCTGGGGTTGAGGAGGTCCTGACAGAAGGTTCCCAGAGGGATTAACAAGAGGCCCAGTGAGCGAACCAGGAAGAGACTTACCCGGCGAAGGAAGGGGAACCTCCAAATTAGTGCCCACCTTTGGCTTTTGATCTTCAGGCAAGCCTGGAGAGTCCGGTTGGGTCAGTGGGAGCGAGGAACCCTCTAAAGATTGTTGCATGTCTGACAGCTGGCTCAACTTGATGTCGGGGGTATCTTGCAAACTCAATGGGAGAGCCTCAGCTGTGCGATCCACAGAGGAACCAGGGAGCGACTTAGCCGCGGCCATGCAGATGTCAGAAGAGCTAACATCTGACTTATCAGCCTGGGCCATGCAGACAACAGCGGACCTGGAGTCCAGCTTACCGGCTGTGACTGTGTGCTCCTCAGTGGGGCCAGGGAGCAACTTATCGACCTGGCTGCTGTCGACAGACCCTGAAGAAGATATGGGTCTAAGGAGTACAATAGGAGTTCCTTCGTCTTAGAAGAGCCCCGACTGCACTGTGAGTAAAGTAGGCAGGAAGGCTGTGGTCTGATCCACTGGAGTGGTAGGAGACCTAGCAGTAGGGGTACTTACCAAAGTGGAAGCCTCTCCGGTGTCAGGGGTGCCTGTTGGTCATCACTAAGTGGATGGAGACCTATTCCGATCTTGGTGCCTCTCCTTGTCCTTCTTCTTCTTCTTGGGTTCTGGCATTGGAAAAGATTTTTCCCCCAGATTCTGCAGCTCCTTTTCCATCAAAGCTAGGTGCTCTTCCAGCAAGTGGGCTTGAAGCTTTTTCTGGTGCCTAATCCGTGTGGGCTGGTTGAAGGATTGGCAGGATGCACAATCCTTGACCCGGTGTTTGGGTCCATGGCAGATCACTCAGCAGGAATGCTCATCCACATGCAGGATGTGGGTGCCGCAGGACTTGCACTTCTTTTCGATGCATCACCCAACTGTTCATGTTCCTGAATTGTACCTCCAACTATATCCCATGCTGTAAGTTTGTCACTGTTATTTAATTGTTTCCCCTTTCTTCTGTATATCCCTCAAGGTGTCTGTATTAGACCTGTTTATGTTAGACCTGTTTATACTGTATTTTACTATGTAATTGTTTGACACGATGTTCTGTTCTCTTTTTATGCTTAACCGGACATTTGTGTAAATGGGCTTGTTTGCTTACATGCCTTTCAGTATAAAAATAAAGATTGGTTGATTGATTAAAAACTGGACTGACAGGCCTGATCCACAGCAGTTCTGTAAAAATCCAAACTGGCCATACTGGGTGCAGCTTGCACAAGTACTGCCTGTCCAGTCACTCTGGCTGCATTGTTCAGTCTGACTTTACATATCTGGTCCACTCCCAGATGTCTGTTTTTCAACCCTTTCTTGGCATGGTTGAAAACAGAACCATCAGGACTAGACCAGACGGGTGAAAGCCAGACCAGATCATCTGGAGTGAGTGGATCAGCAATATTTGCAAAAGCTGTGCCCAGTTCAGATTTTACAGCTCTGGTCCGGGTCTGGTGATCTGGTTTTTACGCATACCCCACTACATGTGGCTTAGTAACATACTGTACAGATGGATGCAGAGTCTAACCCATTGAAGGCTGAAGTTTCAGAAAACCATTATGCTAAAAATACCAAGACACACTCAATTTCTGATGATCCCCTACCCCCAAGTCACACTTAGTCCAATACCAAAGTCATGCTCAAATATTGGTGCCTCTACAACCACACCATTAAGCTTTTAATGCCATCATGCCTGTTATGATGCCATGAGCTTCCCCATCCATGAAGTCCCATTCTGCTTGTGGCAGCCCCCACCACCAAACCAGGTCATTTTCCAAGGAGCAGCTCTTTACACTGCATCAAATGAATTATTGCTAAACTCCTTATTTTTAAGCTATTCAGATATTTCTCCAAAGTGATAATGGTATAGGTCATATCAATGTATTTAAACAGTAGTTTCTCCAATTTATCCAAAATGATTTTAATATCACCCTTACCAGTATCTGTTTCAGTGCTGCTTAATAAATTCTTGGCTCATTCTAATCTCTCTCTTCCACTCAAGATTTTTTCCCAACCGAAAGTGTCCTCATCAGATGTACCACTCCTCTCAGTTTCATGCATTCCATCACAATATATAAACTGCACAACTGTATATCTTCAGGGAAAATTCTGCGGTCGTCATATCACTGGCAAAACTGACCTTAGGACACTTCGCAGGCCACAAATTAATTAAATGGATCCTTGTATACCACAAGCTAAAAATCAAAAAGTGGTGGTGTTCTGCAGTACTTGGCAAACTCAAAAGAAGTCCAATGAGAGGTAATGCGAATCAAACTTCCACATAAAATAGCAAGCCATTGGTGCAGTCAAAAAAGGGGCAGCCAGCCCAGAGGTAAAGCAAAGAGCAAAACTGACTGCACTCGTACAAGGAAATATCCAAATCAGGCTCAAACACTAAGTTAACGTATGAATGCCATTTATTTGCTAAATAAGTGTTATAGTTTGTTGCAGCCACATAACCACTCGCCTCAGCACTTCGGGAAGAAACCCTTCGTCAGGAGGTGTGGCAAGTTGAGAAGAAAGCTCACTTAAATCCACATTCAGTTAAACTGAAAACAGGATGCTGCATCTTAGTTGCATAATCCTGGGTAAAAAATGTTTACAAAATTTTAAATCTTGAACCAGGAAAATGTTTATGGATAAAAGGCATCATGTTTCTAAGTGTGACTTGGAAGACAACTACAAAACAACACATCTAGCAATGCAAGGTAGAGATGAGGTAGAGTCCTTATGGCTGGACGTGTCAGAGGAAAGATGTGGGAGCCTGAGGACTGGTGTGGGCTACAGGCCCCCAAACCAATCCATGGAGGTACATAAACAGCTGGAAGGAGAAAGTAAGGTGACCAGAATACGTAAAATAGTCATAATTACTGGCCACAATTTTTTTCCAATACAAAAACCGAGTTATAATTTGCCGTTATAACTACCTCAGCCAGTTATAAAGGCAAACACGCGCCACTGTGCTCTAGAGAAGCGCAAGACACAAACAGCCGCAGAGCGAAGAAAACAACTGACTGACTAATGCTCTCGCAGCTCCGGGTGTCCTGTCAGATCCAACGCGACACGCAGAACTATACAGCAAGCAAACGAAAATCAGTGCCAAGACATCTTCGAGCCACACCACATAACCAAATTAACAGTCTGAACTCTTAGTTTAAAAGTTTGAAGAGTTTTTATATCATTAACAGTTTACAACCTTTCACAGTTCCTCCACATGAATGAAGCCATCTAAAATGACCGTAATTTCATTCACGAACTGGAAGTTAAAACATTTAAAGATACTGACAAATGTTGTAATGTTACTGTTCATCTTTCTTTTCCAAACATAAAAAAGACGTTATAAAAACACAAATCATTAAAAACTGCAATGTAATACAACACCACAAATAAATTGTTCATTATAGCACAACTGCCTTACTCATTTCTTTGCAAATTGCATAGATTACTACTGAAAAAATTGTGACCCGCAATTATAAAAAATAAAGTAATGGACAGGTGGTTATTCATGAGAATTTTACACACACCCTCGGTGTGGGATGCCTAAATAAACCCCGAGGGCCCACACCTCGGGTGTGTGTAAAATTCTCATAATAACCACCTCCCTGTACATTATTCTCTATATTATGGGAGATTTCCGCTTTACAGATATGGATTGGGAAACTCCAGAGGTCAAAAGATAAAATCTTAATGGTAAAACAGGCCTGCTTTCTGAGTCAGTGGCTGAAAGATTAAACTAGAGAAATGCAGTTCTTTGCCTTGTGTTGTCCAGTCATATGATCTGAGAGTTGTGGACCCTTTAGGGCCAAGCAGTCATAATACTGTGAGATTTAGCATTGCTCTAAAGACTCTGTACTTAAACTACAGTACTATTGTCTGTAACTTTAGGACGGCAGACTTTGCCAGGATGAAAAGAATTGGAGATAGCGAGAATAGAGAACAAATGGGTGGAAATCAAGAATGCAGTGTCAGAGGCCACAGGAGAGTGTATCAGATAGGTTAGGAAGAGCAAGAGATATAGTAGGAAGCCCATGTGGTCCCATGAACAAGTAAGGGCAGCAATTAGGGGAAAAGAAAAAAGCTTTTAGGAGATACAGAGGGCAAGGCCCCCTGTACTTTGCGGCACTGTAGGTGTAATTCTGTGGCAGGGACCCTGAACTGCTGCGGAACTGTTAGGTCAAGTTCTGCAGCCAGGTTTAAAGTTTGCTGCACATTAAGAAATAAATAATGCAAAGCCAGTTGTGAAACCGGTTCAGTACCTCTGAATTTATTGTTGAATTAGCTGATGCTTTATTTTTCAGTTTATATTCCATTGGATTGCTCTGTGAGGAAGAAACTGCTTTTCACTGAAATTTCCTTTCTATTTCTTTTTGTTAAACTTGCTGGATATATACCATCTGACTGTTATTTCATGTTTAGAGTTGTATTCCCAAGGAGGTTGCCTCTGGCCAGGGTTTCCTGCCTAATTAATGTGCATCAGATGTACTCCATTGCTGTTTTGTTTATGTAGAAAAATAATAAAAAGTATTTTCTTTTTTTTTTAAATAATATAGAGCCAGCATTACAGTTTTGGGGGACCCAGCAAGGTTGGCCTGTGAAGAGGACTCCTAACTTACACCACATAAATATAAGATACATAATTTCCCTTAAACATCCAGTTTTACACTTTTCAGCAGCGGTTCTGGCTCTCTATATTTATCAGAGTCTGTTGTGGGCTTTTTGTCATTGGATGCAACATTAACAGCTCTTGGCAGGCACCCCCGTCCCAACCTGCTGGCAGCAAACACATAGCTGGATAGTAGTTCCCTAAAGGGGAGCCTGAAGTAACCGAGACATGGAGCACGCAATACTTTCCTCCTCCGTGAACACCTACCAGGAGTCCTGTACACTGTCGCAGCTGGGGGTGGCGGGCTTTGGAGGAACAGAGTCTCCCTGTACTACAACCCCCCAAAAAATGCCATACAGTAAAAATATAGAACGTTAAGCATCTGCAGTGTCAGTGTGATTATTTTTTTTTTTTCTGTTTCATGCTTTCCTTGTTTGGTTTTCCCATTTTGAATAAATCTTTTACTTAGTTGTCGTCTTCCTTACATTGTCTTCATCTTTTCTTAATTTTCTTTCATGTGCACCCCTTTTCACCTTTTACTTTTGTTTCTGTAGCCTCGCTGTACTTCTATGTCAAACAGAATTACCCTTCTCCCAGAGGAAATAATGGTGGCAAAGCTGTCGCATCCACTCCATACCAGAAGGCTGAAATGTTCTCTGCTCTTTTCCCCCCTTCCCACCTAAACTTAGTAAAAGAAAAGCTTTCTCCTCACCCATCCCCAACCCACCTAGTAGCATCAGTTCTCTCTCCTCCACCAGTCCACATAATGGCAGCAAAGCTCTCTCCTCTCCTCTGTTCCACCGGATCTAATGGCAGCAATGCTCTCTCTTCTCCACCTCCCCCTTAATGGTAGTAGTAGTACTGTCCGCAATCTGCCCCTACCCAGGACCTAATGGCAGCATGATTCACTCCCCTCTCCCTTACGTGATCCTGTCTCCCCCCCATCAACAGCTTTGGATGTTCCCAGTTTATAAAATCCTGTGTAGCCCACCCCCCGCCCATCATAGCCCCACCACCCATCCCAGGAAGGAAAGGGATGGTATTTGCAATGCTCACCAAAAATGTCATCACAGAACGTTGACACACTGGAGCTGGTCGTCAGACTGGGGAAGTGTAAAAGATAGGTCTGTCACTTACACAAAGCCAAAATCTGATTCATTCATGTAAGTAAGTCCCATCCTCAAATAATTATTTGATTACTTTGTCTACTGTATTAAAAGGTCAAGCAATGTTTGCCTTTTTTTTTTTAAACTTCAAAGTTGCATTGGCACTCTTGGTAAATCATCTTTTCCCTTGGCGACATTTGAGATGCAGTGAGCTTAAAACCTGTATTGCCCATACATCCCTCATCCACCCTTCCATTTTGTACCAATACCAATATAATATTCTCCCGGAGCAACATATAAACATTTAAAAAGGTATCATCTGCAGAGTCTTGATTTTTATCTCGATTTGTTTTTCTTTCTTCCCTTACTTAGTTTCCACATTCTACATACATAATCATTAGCTTTTCACTTTTCTTAGCTTCCTCCTTTTAATTTCTTCGGTCTGTCCAGTGTTCCTGCTTCTTTCTCTGCCCCAATAACTTTGCTTATTTAGCTGCCCCTGTTCTTTCTAAACATTGATCCCCCAGGCACCAGAGCTGTCCCATCAGGTTGGCAATCTCCCAGCGCCATCCGTAGCCATCTGTTGTACTTAACCCCAACAGGTTGCAGATTGCCCCAGTAAGCACTTTCCCCTCTGATGGTTTTAAAAGAGAGAAAACCCACCCTGGCCCAGCTCAGCCCCACCACCTACCTAAGTAGCCTTGAGAGGGACATTGAGTGGCATTGTAGTTTTAAATTTGTCATTATCCAGTCCAACACTGTACAGTGAGCCTTTTCTGTCTTTAAAAGTATTGTAAGGTCTCGTCTGAGACATTACTCAAGTTCAAGTTCAAGTCTTTTTATTGTTCATCCATAAGCCATTACAAATATAAAAGTACATCCATGTTAAAAATCCAGACTGTAAATGTTATACAAAATGGTGAAAGTATTCAAATGGCAAATTACATTCAAACAACATGAAATCTTGCTGTATTCTGACAATTGCAGTTAGCTCCAGCACTAGAACTGCCCCGGAGAGTGAAGGGTTAAAATTATATGCCAGGCATAGAACGTTGGGCTCGAGCTCGGTTGAAAACTCTGTCTGTGACACTTTGAATACAAACCATCAGATTCTTTACTCCGCCTCACTGAACAGTCGCTCCAGAGATTTTCTCCTTCTGCTCGGTTCAAAGTCGGTTAAAGTTGTCGGTTTTAGTCCGCAATCAGTTCCGTTTATCAGTTCGAGACTCTGTCTGTGGTACCATAAATACGTAGGATAGTTATTGTATGGAAATTGTAAAGCTTTTTCAATTGGTTCGGCTCAACCTACCCTTTAGACAAAAATCTTTGTGAAAAAGTTTAGTGTGTGGTTACCGGTTTGTATCGGTTTTAAAAAAAAACGTGAATTGAACGTTTTTTTCCAACCCCTAACACGGTGAGAAACTGATAGGGGAGTCTTGCCTGGCAGTTGCCTTATAAAGGGTAAGTTTTGTATAGGTTGGCCATGTCTGAGAAACCCAAGAAAAAAAACGGGCCCACTGGGTTTCAACACTGCGGGGTGTGTGGGGAGGTCTTTGCTAATGCCGATCCCCACACCACTTGTGTTTACTGTCTGGGGTTTGACCACCTCGATTCCGACTGCCAAATTTGCAAGAATTTCCCTTACGTTGGATAAAAGGTTAGGTAGACTTAGGGATAAGGAGACAGAGAAATCCGCTGACCCGGAAGGCCAGCCCGGTTCGGTTCCTACCGAACCAGAAGGAGTGCCCTCTGACCGGGACGATACTTCTTCGGGCAAGAGGAGAGTTGATCCTGAGGGATCGGTTCCTACAAAGAGAAAGCGCTAGGATAAATCGGCCGGTTACCGAAGAGATAGCCAGAGCGATTCGGATTGTTGAATCGCTCCGTCCAGTTCCGACTGATCCAGCACCTTCTGGTAGGGGTTTGGTTTGGTCAGTTCCCCCGGTTCAGGATTATTCCCCTGAAGATTTTTACGAACTGGAGTTTGATGAGGAGGGGGATTTTGAAGAGGATGATTATGACGGTGAAAGTCTGGATGTGCCTGTGGAACCGGACATCTCCCCAGACAGACCTTCTGGTGTTTCCCCTCCTAGGCTTTCTGAGTCCCCTTCCCACTTTCTGTTTTACAGAAAAGTGGCTCAAACCCTCCAGCTTCCTATTGAGGAGGCTGTGGAAGATCAGGAGGAGCCTGATTTTGTTGAGATGATGGACATCCCAGAGTCTAAGGGACTGGCTATTCCCCTCCATAAGTCCTTTGGGAAACAGACACAAAAAATTCTAAGGTCTCCTAACTCTGTACCTCTTGTTGACAAGAGAATGGACAAGAGGTACACCTTGTCAGGCTCAGATATGAAGTTTCTCTATCAGCAATGCAGCCACGTTGGAGTAGTGCAGGCTGCAGCCTGTGACAAGGCAAACATTCTCTTGGCTTCACAACCTCCAGACAAAGACTCCAGGAAGATAGATGCCATGGCAAAGAAGCAGTACATGGCATCATCTTTAGGACTCAGGCAGGCTAACTATATAGCCTATACAGCCAGGTACCAGAAGTCCAGGTGGGACACTGTACTGGCACTGGCTAAACAGGCTTCCCCCCAGCTAGCCAAGGAGCTGGAGAGGGTGGCTGCTGATTGGATCGAGGCATCAAAGGTGCAATTTCATGCTGCTGGTGACTCCAGTGATGTGCCATCAAGAGTCATGGCTACATCTGTGGCTCTTCGGAGAATAGCTTGGCTCAGATGTACTAGCCTTTCGCAGGATACCCAGGCTAAGGCCATGGATTTCCCTGTGGTGGGTAATTCTCTGTTTGGGGGAGCAGACAGAGAATTACATGAAGAAAATGGATTACAGGACCACTTACAGGAGTGCCCGGGCCAAGGAGAGGCAGGCAACTCCTCAAAGGCAGCAAGCTAGGGGCAGGGGCAGGCCTTTTCATAGGCCTTTCTACCAAGCACAGGCCTCTTCTTCCTTTTCTCAGAGGGGGTTCTTCAGAGGGAGAGGCAGAAGGGAGATGAGCAGGGCTGCATCCACTTCTCAGCCTAAGTCTCCTGCCAAGCATACACCCTGATGTGTCAGCCCGGATCGACTCCCCCATTCCGGTAGGAGGCAGGCTGGCTTACTTTGTCCAGGACTGGATGTCTGTTACCTCAGACAAGTGGGTCCTGGAGGTTGTAAGCCAGGGGCTGGTTCTCAGTTTCAAAAATTTTCAGAAACTGAGACCCAGATCCTTTCCACCTGTAAATACATCAGAAACCCTTGCTCTAGAGGCAGAGATTGCCTCTCTACTGGCCTTAAGAGCCATAGAAAAAGTTCCTACCCCATACGGGGCACAGGTCTGTACTCCAGGTAGTTCCTTACCCCAAAAAAGACAGGGGAGTGGTGACCCATCCTAGATCTAAGATACCTAAACAAGCACCTGCTAAAGCCAAAATTCCATATGGTGACTCTGGGAACAGTTCTTCCCTCTCTGAGGCCAGGAGACTGGCTAGCCTCCGTGGACCTCAAGGATGCCTATTTTCACATTCCCATCAGGTGCTCCCACAGAAAGTACCTCAGGTTCAAATTGCCCTCAGGCCTTTACCAGTTCAGAGCAATGCCCTTTGGCCTAACTTCAGCTCCAAGGTTGTTTACAAAGTGCCTAGCAGTAGTGGTGGCCTTTTTAAGAAGGAAAAGGATTCCCATCTTTCCATACCTGGACGATTGGCTCCTCGTGGGCCAGTCCTCAGACCCAGTCAAGTCAGACCTGCAGGTTACTCAACAAGTTCTCACCTCCCTGGGGTTCCTTCTCAATCTTCCCAAGTCGGTTCTCGAGCCAGTACAGCTCCTTATTTTTATAGGAGCAGAGATGGACACGCTCAAGGCAAGAGCTTTCCTTCCTTTGGAAAGGGCAAAAGCCATCTCTCAGCTGGCCTCTTCCTTCTTCCCTCTGGTTTCTTGACCAGCGAGGCATTTTCTTCAGTTTTTGGGCCACATGGCAGCTTCCACGGCAGTGGTCCAAGGGGCCAGGTTTCAGATGAGGGACATTAGGTTCCATCTGAGGACCTTTTGGTCCCAAAGGAAAGATCCTCTTACCAAGCTAGTTCCTGTTACTCAGACCTTAATTCAGGCCCTTCAGTGGTGGCAGGACCTGGACAATCTGAGGCAAGGTATTCCATTTGTCACTCAGATTCACCCTGTGGTTCTTACCACAGATGCTTCACCTTTTGGGGTGGGGAGCCCATCTGGGGGCTCTCACGGCCCAGGGACTGTGATCCCCTCAGGAATCCCTTCTTCATATCAACCTCCTGGAACTCAGGGCAGTACTTCTTGCCCTATAAGCTTTCTCTCAGTCAGTACAGAACAGGGTGGTTCAGGTCAGAATGGACAACACTATCACCATATGGTACATCAACAAGCAGGGAGGCACTCAGTCCACGACCTTGTGCATGGAGGCCATGAAAATATGGTCCCTAGCTTATTCCCTACAGACCTCTCTGGTAGTAGTCCACCTCCCAGAAAAGGACAATGTGATAGCAGATGCATTGAGCAGGATTTCCCAGGGCCATCACAAATGGTCTCTGGATCCTTTGGTGTTGAAAGTGATTTTCTCAAGGTGGGGCACTCCAGAGATAGATCTCTTTGCAGCCCCAGACAATCACCAACTTCCTCTGTTTTGTTGCAGACCCTCAGTCTTGGGCTCAGTCCCTCTGGATGCTCTGATTTTGAATTGGGAAGGAAATTTCTTTATGCCTTCCTCTGCTGTTCAAGGTTCTAGTCAAGGTAAGGTCACCGACCTTGCAAAGTGATTCTGATTGCTCCAGATTGGGCCAGGCAGCCTTGGTACCCCCTGTTGCTGTCCCTAGCAGTCCGTCTTCCCGTCTCTTCCCAGGAATCACAACTTGTTAACCTCCTCTCAGGGGAGGATTTGGTACCCCAGTCTCCAGTCACTCAATCTCAAGGCATGGCTCTTGAAGAGTTAGAGTATGCAGACTTGCATCTGTCCCAAGGGGTTCTGGATATTCTCAAAGCTTCTCGAAAGCCTGCCACCAGAAAAACTTACAACTCCAAATGGAAAAAGTTCAGCATTTGGCATTCCAAGAAGCATATATCCCCAGACATTGCTGAGTTGTCTGCAGTTCTGGATTATATGGTTCACCTTAATGGCCTAGGCCTCAAACCAGCTACTCTCAAAGTTCATTTGTCAGCTGTTTCTGCTTCAAACAACATGAAGTCTTGCTATATTATGACATATGCAGTGAGTCACAACCTTCAAACTGCTCCGGAGGTGAAAGAGTTAACTTTTCATGCCAGGCATGGAACGCTGAGCTCGAGCTCGGTTGAAACTCTGTCGGTTGTTCTTCAAACTCAAACCGTCAGATTCTTTACTCCGCCTCACTGAACAGTCACTCCGGAGATTTCTCCTTCTGCTCGGTTCATTTTGTCAGTTAAAGTATTATTTTTCTCGGTTTTCGACCGAATTTAAACCGCAACTGGTCGGTTCAGACTCTGTCTGTGGTATTTGTGAGTACTAGATAGGTTTTACATTAATTTCTGTTCTGTGTGGAACTTGTAAACGGTTTATCGGTTCGGTTTGAACCGATCAGGTTGTTTAAAATATTTTAATCTGTCATTTAGAGTGCGGTTACCGGTTCTTATCGGTTCTAAAAAAAACGGATTTTATTACGGTTTTTTCCACGACCCGTGACACGGTTGGGAACCGATAAGAGGGTCTTACCTGGTGGATTGCCATAAATGGGTAAGTTTGGTTAGGACTGGCACTATGTCTCAGAAACCCAAAAGAAAACGGGCCCACTGGGTTTCAACACTGCAGTGTGTGTGGGGAAGTCTTTGCCAAGGCTGACCCCCACACCACCTGTGTTTATTGTCTGGGGTTTGACCACCTCAATGCAGACTGCCAGATTTGTAAAAATGTTCCTGCAGCTACGCTGGAAAAGAGAGTTGGTAGGCTCAGGGAAAGGGAGGCCAAAAAGTCTGCTGATCCGGATGGCCAGCCTGGTTCGGTTCCAACCGAACCAAAGGGAGTGCCCTCTGACCAGGGCAAGACTTCCTCGGGCAAAAGGAGATCTAACTCTGAGGAGTCGGTTCCAGCAAAAAGGACTAGGAAATCAGCTGGTGTGGAGCCAAAACTTTCCTCTCCAACCGCTGAAGAAATAGCCAAAGTGATTAAAATTGTCCAGTCGCTTTCCCCAGTTCCAACCAAACCGGCACCATCAGGTAAGCGGCCGGTTCGGCCGGTTCCACCGGTTCAAGAATATGATTTAGAGGAATATTATGAACTGGAGAAGGGGAAGAGGAGTATGAGGAGAGTGAATGTGGATTTGAAAGTCTGGATGTGCCCATTGACCCGGACATCTCCCCAGACAGACCTTCAGGAGTGTCTCCTCCTAGGCTTTCTGAGTCCCCTTTTCATTTTATGTTTTATAAAAAAGTGGCTGAAACCCTCCAGCTCCCTATGGAGGAAGCTGTGGATGATCAGGAGGAGCCTGACTATGTGGATATGATGGATATCCCAGAGTCTAGGAGACTGTCTATTCCTTTGCATAAATCTTTTAGGAAACAGACAGTTAAAATTCTAAAAACTCCTCACACTATACCTCCTATGGATAAGAGAATGGACAAGAGGTACACATTGTCAGGCTCTGATACGGAGTTCCTTACACAACAATGCAGCCATATTGGAGTAGTGCAGGCTGCAGCCTGTAACAAGGCAAATATTCCCTTGGCTTCACACCTCCCTGACAAGGACTCCAGGAGGATTGATGCCTTGGCAAAGAAACAGTACATGGCAGCATCCTTGGGACTCAGACAGACGAATTATATGGCTTATGTTGCTAGATATCAGAAATCCAGATGGGATACTGTTATGGCTCTAGCAAAACAGGTCCCTGGCCAGCTTGCCAAGGAGCTGGAGCAGGTGGCTGCTGATGGTATTGAGGCATCCAAGGTGCAATTCCATGCTGCAGTGGACTCTAATGATGTGTCATCAAGAGTCATGGCTACATCTGTGGCACTTGAGAATGGCTTGGCTCAGATGTACTAGCCTATCACAGGATATCCAGACTAAGGCCATGGATTTGCCTGTTGTGGGTAATTCTCTGTTTGGGGAGCAGACAGAGAATTACGTGAAGAAGATGGATGAGTATAGGACCACCTATAGGAGTGCACAGGCCAAGGAAAGGCAGGCCACCCTCAAAGGCAGCTTTCAGGGGCAGGGCAGGCCTTTCATAGGCCTTTTTACCAAGCCCAGGCCTCCTCTCTCTGCTTGTGCCCAGAGGGGTTCTTCAGAAGGAGAGGCAGACGGGGTACAAGCAGGCCTGCTTCCACCCCTCAGCCCAAAGCCCCTGCCAAGCAGGCACCCTGATGGGGTTGCCAGGGCCGATTCTCAGCTACCTGTAGGGGGCAGGCTGGCTTACTTTGTCCAGGACTGGAAGTCTCTGACATCAGACAAGTGGGTCCTGGAAGTAGTAAGCCAGAGACTGGTTCTCAGCTTCAAAAAAATTCCAAAGATGAGAACTAGATCCTTTCCACCTGCAAATCCACCAGAGGCACTTGCCCTAGAGGCAGAGGTCTCTTCCCTCCTGGCTCTCAGAGCTGTGGAAAGGGTTCCACCCCTACACCAGGGCAAAGGGTTGTACTGCAGGTACTTCCTTACCCCAAAAAAGACAGGAGAATGGCGGCCCATCCTGGATCTCAGATATTTAAACAAGCACCTTTTAAAACCAAAATTCAAAATGGCGACTCTGGGAATTATTCTACCCTCTCTAAGGCCTGGGGACTGGCTAGCGTCCCTGGACCTCAAGGATGCCTACTTCCATATTCTCATCAGAAGCTCCCATCGAAAGTACCTCAGGTTCGAGCTGCCCTCAGGTCATTACCAGTTCAGAGCAATGCCCTTTGGCCTCACCTCTGCTCCAAGGGTATTCACAAAATGCCTGGCAGTAGCAGTTGCTGCCCTAAGAAGGCAAAAAATTGCAATTTTTCCTTACCTGGACGACTGGCTCATAGTAGGTCAGTCCCCAGAACAAGTCAAGTTACACCTACAGATAACTCGGCAACTGCTCACCTCTCTAGGTTTCCTTCTGAATCTTTCAAAGTCAGTTCTAGAGCCTGTCCAGCTCCTCACCTTCATAGACGAGAACTGAACACAGAGGAAGCCAGAGCCTTCCTTCCTTTGGACAGGGCAAGGACCCTGGTCTCTCTGGCCTCCTCATTCACCCTGCAGTCTCTCGACCAGCAAGGCACTTTCTACAGCTCCTGGGGCACATGGCTGCTTCTACAGCAGTCGTGCAGGGAGCAAGATTTCAGATGAGGGACATCCAGTTCCATTTGAGAGCCTTTTGGTCTCAAAGGAAAGACCCTCTAACCAAATTGATCCCAGTAACTCGAAGCCTGATCCAGCCCTCACAGTGGTGACAGGATCAGAGCAATCTGAGACAAGGGGTTCCCTTGTCACTCAGTCTCACTCCTTAATCCTTACTACAGATGCATCCCTCTTGGGGTGAGCTTCACATGGGCGACCTCACTACCCAGGGATTGTGGTCCCCTCAGGAATCTGTACTCCACATCAGTCTGTTGGAACTCAGAGCAGTTTTTCTAGCACTTCAAGTTTTTTCCAAGTCTGTTCAGAACAAAGTGGTACAGGTCAGAACAGACAACACCACCACAATGTGGTACATCAACAAGCAAGGAGGCACTCGGTCTATGGCCTTGTGCACTGAAGCAATGAAGTTGTGGTCTCTGGCTTATTCTCTGAACACGTCCCTTATGGCAGTTCACTTCCCAGGCAAGGACAATGTCCTGGCAGATGCTGTCAGCAGGATTTCCAGGGCCATCACTTAATGGTCACCGGACCCCTGGTCTTGAGGTGATATTTGCCAGATGGGGCACCCGCTGATAGATCTTTTGCAGCCCCGACAATCACCAACTTCCCTTTTTGCTGCAGGCCCCAGTGTTGGGCTCAGTCCTCTGGATGCCTTAGTTTTCAATTGGGAAGGGAAGTTCTCTATGCTTCCCCTTCCCTCTCCTTTTCAAGTACTAGTCAAAATCAGATCTCAACCCTGCAAGATGATCCTGATTGCTCCAGATTGGGCCAGACAACCCTGGTATCCACTCCTACTGTCCTTAGCAGTCCATCTTCCCTGTGTCTTCCCAGGAATCACAACCTGTTAACCTGTGCTCAGGGAGGGTTTGGCACCAACCTCAAATCTCTCAATCTCAAGGCCTGGCTCTTGAAGAGTTAGAGTTTGCTGATCTACACCTCTCCCAAGGTGTAATGGATATACTGAAGGCTTCTAGGAAACCTTCCACCAGGGCTACCTATAATTCCAAATGGAAGAGGTTTTCCATATGGTGCTCTGGGAAGCATATTTCCCCAGAATCTGCTGATTTACCCACAGTCCTGGATTATATGGTCCATTTAAATACCTTGGGCTGAGACCAGCTACCCTAAAAGTACATTTGGCAGCTGTGTCTGCTTTTATTTCAGCAGGTGAACCCTCTTCTCTTTCAGCTCATCCTGTATTCTCCAAGTTTTTTAAGGGATTGCTTCACACCAACCCTCCATTCAGGGACCCTGCCCCTGCCTGGGATCTTAATGTTTGCATTGCTCAGCTTATGCAACCCCCCGTGAGCCTTTGTCTTCAGCAGAGCTTAAGTACTTGACTTGGAAGACTGTGTTTCTGGTAGCCATCACTTCTGCCAGACACATAAGTGCATTACAAGCTTTGTCAGTGGAGCCTGATTTTATCTCCTTTCATAGAGATAAGATGGTCCTCAGGACTAACAGAAAGTTCTTGCCTAAGGTGGTTTCAGATTTCCACCTTAATCAATCTATATCTCTTCCAGTGTACTTCACTGACCATTCCTCCTCTGGCGAGAGGAGGCTGCACAGCTTAGATGTGAAGAGAGTCCTTAGTTACTACATAGAGCATACCAAGGGTCACAGGTTTGACTCCCTCCAACTTTTCCTCACTTATGGTGAGGTTGGTAAAGGGGAAACCTGCCACTAAAAGATCCATTGCCAGGTGGATTGTCTCTTGTATCCAATTCTGTTATGAAAAGCTGGGTAAGGTTCCTCCCTCAGGCCTGAGGGCTCACTCTACCAGAGGTACAGCTGCTTCCCTGTCTGCTGACAGGGACATCCCTATTCTAGAGATATGTCAAGCTACCTGGAAAACAGTTCACACTTTTACCAAGCATTACTCCTGGACATCCAGGCTAGGAGTGATGCTCGGTTTTACACAGCTGTGCTTCAGAGCCTATTTCCTAAGTAGGTTCTGTCCTCCTCCATGGAGGAATTTTCTTCGTGGTCTGCATATGTCATAATATAGCAAGACTTCATGTTGTTTGAAGAAAAATTACTCACCTTAGTAATGTTGTTTCTTCTAATGGAGTCTTGCTATATTATGACCTCCCCCCCTGCCTGCCCCTCTCAGAACCTCTGTTTTTGGGATGTGGGTGGGCAGTGCAGTGTTGGCACTTAGTAGATGCCCACCTTGTTGTTTTCACCCTCCTTTTTGGGGTGACTTGGTGTTGTGTTTTTCATTTTTGGGGTCTCCTGACTTGAATCTTTGTTTTGGGACCAAAAAATGTGTTCTTATGTTTAGTAGCCAGTTGGCTAGTGCAGGTTTACAGCTTCCACACAGGACCTCAGTGAGTTTAGCTCGTAAAGATCTGACGGTTTGAATTTGAAGAACAACAGACAGAGTTTCAACCAAGTCGAAGCTCAGCGTTCCATGCCTGGCATGGAAAGTTAACTCTTTCACCGGAGCAGTTCAAGGTTGGGACTCACTGCATATGTCATAATATAGCAAGACTCCATTAGAAGAAACAACATTACTAAGGTGAGTAATTTTTTCTTTCCTGTCAGTGGGGAAGTCTTCCTCTCTGTCATCTCACCCTGTATTCTGTAAATTTTTCAAAGGATTGCTTCATACCAATCCCCCTTTTAGAGATCCTGCTCCTGCCTGGGATTTGAATATTTGCATTGCTCAGCTTATGCAACCCACCTTTGAGCCTATGCCCTCAGCTGAGCTCAAGTACTTGACTTGGAAAACTGTAGTTGCTGTTACTTCTGCCAGACGTATCAGTGAATTGCAAACCCTGTCAGTTGAGCCTAACTTCATTTCATTCCATAAAGATAAGGTGGTCCTTAGAGCCAATAGAAGGTTCTTACCCAAAGTGGTTTCTGATTTCCACTTAAAACAATCTATGTCTCTTTCTGTGTTTTTTCACTGATCATACCTCCTCAGGAGAGTGGAGGCTACACAGTTTAGATGTTAAAGGGGCCCTTAGTTACTACATAGAATGTACAAAGGGTCACAGGTTTGACTCCCTCCAGTTGTTCCTCACTTATGGGGAAGTAGGTAAGTGCAAACCTGCCACCAAGAGAACCATTGCCAGGTGGATTGTGTCCTGTATGCAATTCTGCTATGAGAAACTAGGAAAAACTTCACCCTCAGGCCTGAGGGCTCATTCCACTAGAGGTACAACAGCATCTCTGGCTGCGGCCAGGGATATTCGTTTGTTAGAAATTTGCCAAGCAGCCGCCTGCAAAACAGTTCATACCTTCACCAAGCATTACTCTGTGGATATCCAGGCTAGGAGTGATGCTTGGTTTGGCACAGCAGTGCTTCAGAGCCTATTCCCAAAGTAGGTTCTGTCCCTCCTCCTTGGAGGTACTGCTTGGTAGTCTGCAATTGTCAGAATACAGCAAGGATTCATGTAATTTGAAGAAGAAATTACTCACCTTGGTAATTGTGTTTCTTCTAATGGAGTCTTGCTGTATTCTGACCTCCCTCCCTGCCTCCCCTCTCAGAACCTGTTTTGGGAAGTGGGTGGGCAGGTGCAGTGTTGCACCCCAGGGGTGTCTTCAGCCCACTTTCTGTTGTGTTGGGTGCCTTGTGTTTAATTAGTTAAGAGTTTTTTATTCCTTATTGCTTGGTTTTTGGTCTTTGGGTTTCCTGACTTGAGTCTTTTAGGAATCTAAAGTCTTTGTTGCCAGTTGGCTAGTAGGAATTTTACAATTTCCACATTATATAGTCAGTGAGTTTTAGCTCATAAGAATCTGACAGTTTGGTTTCAAAGTGTCACAGACAGAGTTTTCAACCGAGCTCGAGCCCAACGTTCTATGCCTGGCATAGAATTTTAACCCTTCACTCTCCGGGGCAGTTCGAGTGCTGGAGCTAACTGCAATTGTCAGAATACAGCAAGACTCCATTAGAAGAAACACAATTACTAAGGTGAGTAGTTTTTTCTTTGATTTCATTTAGATGGCATAGACATTGACATTAAAACAAAAAATATACCAACAGTGTCTAGAGACATTTGGACTTCGGCTTTCTAACTTTCGGGAGTTAATCTTCATGATATAAATTTATTAAATGAGCCTTTAATTATAATACTGGAATATTCATATTCTATGTTTTCTTTACAAATGTAGTGTTGCTGAAAACCTAGACAGTTTATACAAGGTCTTACTTTTTGCTGAAGTAAATGGAAAAATGAGCAGTGCATTACTCTGTCCCCTCATCAAACAAGAAAAACCTACCCTACATATCTTGGCCACAAAACATGTTCCACCCAGAGCCTTATTGAGTCAGTCTGTTTTTATATACTGGCACGCTTTTTTGGTCCAACACTGTAGGATGATTCTCTACTGAGTGCCCATGCTGCTGGGCTGAAATGCTCAAGTGCTGGATTCGTGCCGGTACACCTTTTTATGGGCCCCAGAAAGCACTAATAGGATGATGAACAAGCATTCTGGCCCATTAGCAGTGATGGGAAAAGGTAATGGGTCATCAGGCGATTTTCAACCAGAAAAGAGTACCATTATAAAACAAGCATTTGTCAATGCCGAATGTTGTCTATGTGGTAATACGTCCCCCAGAGCCACTCGTTGCTGAAAACGAGTGGTTTCATGCGCCTTCAGCTGAGTGAGAACAGTGAAGCGAAGCTGAGCTGTTCTGGCTCTAGATGAAGGAAATGAAATCACTTGTTTTCAGCAATGAGGGCGATGGGGGCATATTAATATATTATTGATCAAGAGCGATCAATAGTATATATATTTTAAAAAATTCTCCCCGAACCTGCCCATTTCCAGTACATCTGTGCATGAGATGCTCTTCACAGAATAAGAGTGTCTCACGCGACGAGGAAAGGAGCACTCGGATTGGTTGGGAGTGCTCCCTCAATCTATAATTGCTGGCATTGGCATTGGTAGTGCAGGAGTTAGAGAGATGCATAATAAGAATGGCAGTGAAGTATGGAACTGACGCCAACCCCACCCCACCCTGCAGAGACTGACAGGCATTGAGGTGTGCCTTTGGGTCATCGGCCATAACACTCATGCCATTTCACCTCACCCTACCCTGCAGACTCCGACACATCTTGTGCTGTGCCTTGGGGTTGTCAGGCATTATGCTCACCCCATTCCATACGGAAATACATTGAGATGGGTGCAGTATAGGAGAATGGGGTGAACTTTGGGGCTGAAAAGTCCAAGGCACACCTTGATGCCTGTCACTGGCTGCAGGATGGGTGGTGGGTGGAATGGCATGAGCATTACAGCCGACAATCCAGAGTCACACCCCTGACACCTGTCAGTCTCTGCAGGGTGGGACATTATGGTTAGAAACCCTAACGTCCCGGGCTGCACTCCAGATTTTCAACATGGGCTTTTTGTGACCCCACCTCATGAAAGCATTTGGGACCTCCACTCATGAACAGTGGCACTGTGATTTTGTTAATCTGTCTCAAACGTTGATTTCCCACAGTGACCGTGCCATTCTGTGCCAGATGTGCGAAAACACATTTTGGGCAGGATGTGAAAAATGACAGCTGTACCATTCATAAGGAGGTGTGAAGAAATGGCAATGTTGAAAACCGAGTGAAAATATTAAAAATTCTCGAACTTACAAGCTTGCGTGGAAGCTGCACAGTGCGAGTCATAACACAGTTATTTTGTGGAATTTTTTCACCAGATTTTCAGCATAGGCTTTTTGGGAGCCCACCTCATGAACAGTGACACTGTTGTTTTGTTAATCAGTCCCAAAAAGGTGATTCCGCGCACTGACTGTGAAATCAACTTTTGGGACCGAATAACAAAATGACAGTGACTGAGTTCATGAGGTGAGGTCCCAAGAACCCCATGTTGAAAATTTGGAGCCAAAAGTCATAAAAATGGGTGAGATATCCACCTAAGTTGACCCCCCCCCCCATTGATGCCATTATACAGCTTACCGTGATTTTCTTCAGTTCGCGGTTGGCTTTGAAGAGTGCAGACATGTTCCTGCTCCACCAAAGATCGTCGTACCAGGCTCCGGAGGTAAGTATGGGGTGAGGTGGGGTGCACAGAGGGTGGGTGCGAGTTGGGGGAGGGGGGCCATTGTGATCACGACGGGACCGTTTTCTGTTTTACAGGGTAAAAAAAAATGAATGTTGCGGGAAGGTTTTTTTCTTTCAGGGTGACAACCACATTTTGGCACACTGGGGTGGGCTCCCAGTGTGCCACCTGTGTTTTTTGGGGACAGGGAACTGAAGCTGATTGGTATTGGGCCCCCCATCAGCAAAGAAAGCATGTCTGTGTCTGGGTTGGGTATGATGCCGGTATTGGGCACCCCCAGCAGACAAACAAGGGGAACATTATGCTGACGGGATTGGACTCCTGTCGGCAAATGGAACTGGGGAGGGGGGCATGCCGACAGTGGGATTGGGCACCCCTGATGTTGGCTTTCGCGGGACTGTAAGAGGCGGATGGCGGCAGCCGTCGCCATGTTTATTGAAATGTTTCAGCAGGCAAGGCACGCCCTGCAATGATGGGGCGCTTCCTCATTGAAGCGGCAAAATTCTTTCAAGTTGATGGCACGCTTCTGACCGGCTGTCATAGACAGCATGCTCATTCATTGGTGCCACAGAGACCAGCCCAAAAAATCAGTGGCGCTACTGACCACAACACGGCTGCACCTCCACAACCTGCTACTCCTGCAAGCTGTCACAAAATGTTGCTTGCGCTGTGCTCCCAAAACAGCATAAAAATAGGGTGACTCAAGGCGGCTCGAGGGGCTGGGTGGGAAGAGTTTGAGGGGCTGAGATGGTTAGGGGTGAATTTTAGTTATTATAATGCTATACAAAGGCAGAGTAATAGGCAGAAAGGAGTGGGAGCAGTCTGTCTAACTTACTGGGTCAGTTTCTGTATACTTTCTGCAGCCAGCCCAAAATTCTGCAGCAAGCCTTGATTTCTGTGGCAGTCGCTGCATGCCACAGAACTGCAGAAAGCAGGGGGCCTTGACAAAGGAGACCAGTCCAAGGCAAATAGAGAGCATTACAAGGGTAAACTTGAAGCAGTTAAAAATCCATTGTGTTGCCATCATGTGCATGAAAGCAGTGGTGGACAGACCTGTTTCTTTGGATGGAGGTTTCTTTCATATTTACTGGCAGATGAGGAATTCTGCCTGTTCCTCCAGGAACAGTGGGCCCTGTATCTCTCTACCAATCTGGCTACTGCCCATCTAAAAGTGTATTGTGAGAGGCAGGGAAGGCATATATGTGGGGCATGATAATTGGATATGTGGCATCCCATCAAAAGCAGGGTAGAAAGAAGAAGCAGGAGCTGGAACTAAAACTTAAAGGGACACATTCATTCCCAGTGGCCATCAAAGCCTGAAAGCCCATGAAAAGCTTATTCAAATGAGGTATTGGGCTCATCTGTAGCTGGAAGCACTCCAGAGATATAGATGACTGAGTCTGTTCAATAATAATACTACTTTACAGCCATTTTTAGAACCTTGTGATGTCGGTAACGAACAAGCTGTGTTTAACTCAATACAGTTAGGCACAGCTTGTTTGTCACTGACATCACAAGGTTCTGAAAATGGCTGTAATGTAGTATTAATATTGAACAAACTCAGTCATCCATATCTCTGGAGTACTTCCAGCTACAGATGAGCCCAATACCTCATTTGAAAGAGCTTTTCATGGGCGTTCAGTCTGTGATGGCCACTGGGCATGAATATGTCCCGTTAAGAATCTGTAAAGGTAGGTTGCAGATGGGGGGAGAGGAATGCCTGTTGACAATTGCAGTCACTAGGGAGGCTCTCAATCTGTTGCTGACTGTAAAAGCCAAGACGGCACTGTTTTTTTGCCTACCAGCAGATTTCAGAATGAGGAAATCGGCTAGGTCCCTTACTAGTATGGCTAGTTCAAGAACGACGGGTCCCGACCCAGATAGTGGGGATTTGGAATAAGCAAGGGGTGGTGGAAATACAGTCACCTGGAATTAGGAGAGCTTTTAAAACCTTTTATGAAGCCCTATATTGAGTAGGGTGCCAGGGTACAGGAGGGGAGGGGAGGCAAGGGCCTTCTTAGATGACATCACAATCCCTACACTCACAGGCGAGCAGAGGAAAGTCCTTGGGGCTCCTGTAACTAAGGTTGATGTTTTCTGGGCAGTGGGGACACTGAAGAGGGGGGAAGGCATGTGGCATTGATGGCTTTGGCGCCGAGTATTATAAGATATTAAGGCGAGTCGTGGTGGGCTGTATGACAAACATATTTGAGGAATCCAAGAGGACGGGGGACCTGCCTGCTTCATGTTCGAGGTGTCTACTTGTGTGTTACATAAGCTAGGGGAAAGACCCAATGGAGTGTGCCTCTTACCTGCCCATCTCTGTCCTGAACTATGACCTTAAAATTCTGGCCAAGGTGTTGGCATGGCACCCTAAGCAGGTACTCCCAGATTTAGGGCATCTGAATTAAACAGATTTTGGCAGGGGCAGCTGTCTTATACCATGTGTTGATTTCTGAATGTGGTGCATTGGGGCTCTTGGCATCCAGGTATAGCACTTGTGCTATTGATGAATGTCAAGAAGCCTTTAACAGCATACAATGGGAGTACCTGTTCGAGGTACTTGGTGAGGCTGCTCTGTGTCTGTCCCAGGGCTCAGAACCTGGCAAATGGTGGTCTTGCTGATGAATTTAGGTTATTTGGACCCTGCTTTTTGCATTGGCTATAGGGCCACTAGCTGTTAAGATACGAGAGCTGGAGAAAATCAAGGGAGTGCTGGGTAAGTCGGGAAGGCAGCATAAGATCATGCTGTATGCAGACGATCTGCTCCTGTACATGACAGACCCTATAAGAATTATGCCAGCCTTGCTGCAGGTCATCTGTCGGTTTGCCAACCTGAGTAAGTCAGAGCTAATGACTATTGGAAAACCTCAGGAAGGATGGGCAAGGGAAAGGTGGGGGATGCAGGAAGTGAGGATGTCCCTCACTTATCTAGGAGTGCAAGCAGGTTGAGACATGCAGAGCTTATATGCCCTCATTAATAAGTCCCTGTATAACAAGGTGCTTGCTGAGCTAGAACGATGGCCCTCACTCCCAATTTATTTTTTAATCCTTGTTAACCAGGTAGGGCCCACTATGCACAAATGCATTTTCAGGGACAACCTGGGAGCTTTGGGGTGGTTAAGTGACTTGCTTAGAGTCACACAGTATGCAAGTGGATGTTGTGGGGATCAAACCCAGGTCTGCTGGATGTACCAAGCTCATTCACAGCTTGTTACTCTAACCTCTAGGCTATACCGCCAGCTCCCAATTTATAGATTGGGACACATTAGTCTTCTTAGAATGAATGCATTATCCAGGCTGGTTGTATCTACTACAGATGCTACCCATGGGACTCACCAAAAATGACATCAAGAGACTTGAATGGGGACTTTTTAGGTTCATATGGCAGGTGAAATGACCTTGTATGGGCCTCCAGTGACTTAAAGCGATTTACCAAGTTTGGATATATGAACACATATACTGCAAGGTGACTGCATATAGAACTGATTTGCAATGTATTTTGATAGATGCATAGCCTATTTTAGCAAATTAAATCAGGTTTTCACCCTCACAAACCAGGAAGTGTCATTTTGTGTATTGGAGCCTGTATTTGGTGACCTTTGACACTCTTTAACTTTGCAATGTCACCACAGGGAGATCCGTGCTCTGCAATTAAAATTAGTTCTTGGTCACAGCAGTTCTGTCTTGATAACAGAGCTCTTGGTCGCAGCATGCAGCACGACAATGGCAATGTCAAACAGTTCATTTTTGGGGTCCGATGATGAAAGCAATATGTTGGCCTGCACTAACAATGATCTTTCGGACACTGAAGTAGTGCCACAATTTGACAGCCGCTGCATAATAGATCCCCATAGAGATGATCCCATGACAGCAGTGAGAATGATGTGGGCAGTAGTTCAGGCAGTCACAGCAGTAGTCCCGATCCATTCCAGTACAGCAGCGAGAGCAAACTTAGCAACACGGACTGTTAATATTATATTTTGCTACTTAGTGCTACGGTTTGGTTCCTGTCATTGCTGTTGTTTTACTGTGCAAAATCGAGGTATGGTGTGTGTTTTGTTACTCCCAGCACTGATCTGCCCACACAGATGCTAGTGATAGTACCCTGGGTTTTTATATTTCTTTTTTTTGGGGGATTGCTTTCCCTATGCGAATGAGTTGTTGGCCACTCCAGCTTGACACTGAGAGCACGACTCGATCTGGTGGCATTGCTTAAGCAGGATAAATGGCTCACAATTTGTCCAAATCCAATTTGTCCAAATTCCTCACCTGGTACTAGTTAGTAGTGACCTCCTGCCAATTGATTTATCAGTCACTCACTCTGATGGAGCACAGGGTGAAAATTACAAGCAGGCACCTTGTACCCCAACCACTCCAAACCCCCCCAGCTGCACACATACACTTCGAAAAATGCTGCAGCAAAGAACTTTTATTATCTGTAAATTATTTATACTGTTTGGGTCTGTCTCTGCCCTAGTGCCAACTGGTTTATGCTATAGCTTTCTTCTCTTTGTATGTGTGTGTTTGGGGGTGGGGGGGCTGCTTGTACTTTCCCTTAGAGGTATCAGTGATTGAGTAACGGTTGAAGTCACCGGTTCCCCTGTTTATGGCATGTTATAAATTTAAAACTACAAATTATTGCACCAGCTTTGTGTTACCTCTAAGCGCTCAGGAACTATACAGACTGCAGCTGTCATTAGTGTCTGCATAAGCATCTGTAATACCATCCTGGCAATAGCTTATTGCCACTACATGTGTGCCTCCAGGTGCATTATGAATTGAGCAAAAAATACACAGTAGTCTGTGATCGTCCTCCACCCCCCAAGGTTAAAAATGACACTGCCAATACCCTTCTCATGGAGAAAGAGACTGCATTTATGTTCAGATAACCTAAGTACCGTTTGATTGGTCCACTACAAAAAGGGACATATCCTTGCGGTAGGTACTCAAGTGTTAGACTGTATTTGAACCACCCTTCCTCACTTATGTCACCATACTTCATTATCACTTCGGTCTGTGTCAAGCCGTTTGTATTTTCCCATTTTTTCCATTACAGTGGATCTCTGATGCACATGCGTAAAGTGTACAGCAAATACAACAGATGCTGCACTATACTGTCTCCCATGCCTTACTGATGTCATGGTGCATTGTGTAGACTCCCTGCATCCATTGCTGTGTAGCCCATATTTTGGTTCGGACATTATTCCCTAAGTATGCCGAACTGACTTGCACACTTTGTAATATAACACCATAGAAGCCGTACATTGGTACCACAGTGTTGGGAGAGGATGGCAACTGCAGTCTATTCTTTTGCTGATGCTCCGGAGCACATACAATGCTGCTATAATCCTAATTATAAATAAAGACTGTATGTTAAAATGTTAAAAAACTAAGTGTTTAATTTTGAGATACACTGTAAACTATGTACAGTATAACTATGTACAGTATATAACTGATTTTATTGCATTCATTTATAAACTTAGCGAGGAGCTAGCAAGCTGGAGAAACAATTCAGTGCACCATGTCCCTTTATTCATGCACATCTAAGCATACTTTGGTGATCAGTGTTATGGTGCTTGCATGAGAACACCAAATGAGCCCGAGAAAACACAGGAGCACAGGAAAAAAATATAAACTGTCTATAATGATGGTGACAATCAGAAATGCAATAGCAAATGCAGTTCACTGAAGCAATCACACTGGAAGCAGCACTTACCAAAACTACACAGTTTATTGCACTGTTCTCCTGGGATTGGACTGTGCAGCTCAGTGCTTATACTCTTACTGCACATTACAATTCTGAACTGTTGGAAAAGTCATCCATTTAGCACAGACCTCTATGTACCAATACTGAAAAGCTTACTGCAATTTATAGATCTGCCCAGTTCAAAAGTTGTCCTTTTGTGTCCCAATACGCTACAGATTACAGCTCCACTCAGTTAAAAAATTGATTTTTCATACAGACTTGTTATAATTATGTACTTGCAGCACTTACTAAAACTGTAACACTATATTCAAGCAATGTAGATTGTGATGTTCCTAGGACACAGAGCTTAGTCAGATGAGTAAAATTGAAAATCAGGATAAATTACCACTTCTTCAATCACAAAAGCAAGTATCTGCCTCAGCTGCCAATATAACAAACAGTTTCAGTCATCAGTGCTGTAATTTTTGCCAATTCAGTTTTGGATCTGCACTCACTGAGGCTCGGTCCAGGAAAGATGAATAAACAAGCAGTGAGAAAGGTACAGTGGGAACAACTTCCCTGTGCTGATGTCACTCATGCATGTGGATGCACTGCTCATGTGTGAACTTCAAAGAAAAAAAACATGCAGAGACAACTGTGGCACAAAAATGTTAAAAAACTAAGCATCTGAATATATTTAATACTTAACTTCAGGGCAGCTGAGCTTTGCATCACTCAATGAAGGGAAGGTGATCTGCAAACATGACATTGGGAGAAGTTGGTAAGTCACTTTAAAAGTGGGGTAGGGCAAGGAGGACTAGCCTTTCCTGATATACAGGGTTACCAGGTAGCAATTCAGCATAGGTATATTCAGGACTGGGTAAACAGAGATGAGGCTGCAATCTGGCTAGATTTAGAGGAGCTAGACAGTCCAGGTAGGTTATCAATGTACCTGTCTCCGAGGGGGGGGGGGTGTTAAGCTCCTGTCCCACTGGTTCTGAATACCCTAACAGCTTGTGAGATGGTCAGGAAATGAAGAGGAGCAAGGGAGGATAGAACTCTGCTAATCCCCATTGCAAGAAATCCAGAGTTCTTACCAGGTCTGAAGGAGGGAGGGTTCAGGGATTGAGGAGAGAGGAACATCCTGTGCCTGGTAGACCTGTATACAGGAGAATATATGCTGCCATCTGGGGAATTGCAGGAGAAGCCTCATGTGTCACCCTCCCACCATTTCAGATACCTACAGGTCAGGGTATTTAAGAGAGGTCAGGAGTGACACCTAGTGGAGGCTTCACCGTTGTCCTCCTTGGAATAGGCTACGTATCTGTCCAGGGTATCTGCGAAAGGTCTGATATCAAAGCTTGACTGGCAGGGTACCTCTCCCACAAAGTTCACAGCCAGTGGGAAAGGGACTTGGGACTGCCTATTTCAGAGGAGAATTGAGCCTCTGTTTTGAAAACACATATGGGATTGTTACTGTGCAATGTAAATTCCTACAAAGATTGTACTGTCCTCCTACTGTGGTGCATCATTTTAACCCTACCATTTCCCTGAACTGTGGCAGATGCACAGCTGCCCTATGAACATATAAACATTACTTTTGGGAGTGTATGCCCTTACAACCTTTCTAGACAGCAGTGACATGGGAACTGACCACTTTGCTGGGATGCTCAGTGCCTTACACACCCCTATCCATGCTGTTAGGCATGGAGGACATGGCGGAAGAAGGGTGGGAGCCCAACCCAAGGCAGGTCAGAGTACTACTTACACTTGCCCGCCAGTGTATCCAAAATACCTGTATCTCCTGCGTGCCACCCACACCTATTCAGTAGAAGAACCTTTGTCTCTAAGTCCTGTCCCTTGAAAAGCTCACCTAAACCCTGAGGGGGAGAGAGGACTTACTCCTTAAGAGCTGGCTCAAATATATAGATTCTTTGTCACCAGCCAAGGCTGCCACTCTAGACATTGGTCTCATCAAGTGACCCCAGTACCTGGGGTCTGACATGGACTGGCTAAAGTAACAGATATCCTCCAGGACTGACTGCAGTGCATTATCTGTACCCTCACCAGATATCAAATATGGTTGTGCTCACTGATTTTCTGTTTGTAGACAAATCTGCGGTACTATGGAATGAACTATTACATTCCCTGAATGTTTTGTCCAAGTTGGATGACCCATTGTATTGTCTTTTTATGACTAAACTCAGTAAATATATTATACAAAAAAACAATAGTAAGAGAGGCAAAGGCAACAGCATAATTGAAAGTTGCAGATGGGGTTAAGCATAATGACAAAGCATTGTTTAGATAAAAGAGATGTATTTATTTATTTATTTGAAAACTTTTACCAGGAAAGTCATAGTGAGCTGGTATCAGCTCATTTCCAGATGCATCCTGAAGGGACGGGGAAAAGAAGGGAATAGAACAAATCCAAAGTACAGTGTACAAAAATATACAATAATACAGAAATGAGTATAACAAAAGATACAATTACGAGAAAACTCTTCAAACAAAATTGTCATACTGTTAATTACCACACAGTAAACTTTGAAAACAGATGAAAGAATATTAAACAAGTGAGCAACAAAACAACGAGGAGTAAGGAGTAGTGATTGATGAACCAGGGAAGGGGGGCTAAGTTAGGTCATTGTAATTGGAAAGGTAGGTGACAGATAATCCCCCCCCACAAAAAAAAAAACCATCAGTAACAATTGCAGGAGTGAATAGAGAAACCATGGAGGAGAGATTTCAGAGCTGGAAGGGAAAGAGCAGAGTGAATGGAAGGGGTGAGAGAGACCCATATTTTACTGAAGTGGAAAGAAAAGGCAGCTTTGCTACCATTAGAATTCATGGGTGGGACAGCAGGTGAGCAAATCAAGCATTACAAAGGGAGTAAGAGGTGTTGGGGGAGCACACAGCAGAGAAGCAAGATATGAGAGGATAGAGCCAAACCAAAGTCTGGAGATAAGGGAGGCATAGTGGGAAAGGTGTCTAGCATCAAGAGGAGGGAGAGGGACATATACAAAAAAAGTGCTGAGTACACAGGGGTTTGTCAAAGACAGATTGACAGAAGGAATGGGGGGTGCAGTCTAACTGGAGATATTGCTGATGGGTGATCTGAATATGCCAGATGTTAACTGGAGTGCAGTTGCAGCTGCCACTTCAAAGAGTGCAGTTATTCTAAATGCCCTACAGGGGGCATGCCTTAGACAACTAGTACTGGAGCCCACTCGAGAGGGAGCAATATTAGACTTGATTCTCTCAAATGGAGATGGAGAGAGGATTACAGATGTAGAAGTGGGTAGCCACCTGGGAACTAGCGACCATCGAACAGTATGGTTCACAATAAACACAGCAATAGAGTCAAGCCATACAACGACAAAAGTACTGGACTTAGGAGGGCTGACTTTGCCAAAATGGGTGAGTGCCTAAGGAATGCACTAGCAAATGGGCAGGAAGGAGGGGTGAAGAACAATGGGGAATAATAAAACTGCCATCACAGAGGTAACGAGCCTTGTGTGAAGCAAATAAACAAAACAAGACGATGTAAGAAACCACTATGGTTCTCAAAGGAAGTGGCAGTGAAGGTTCAAGAGAAAAGAAAGCATTCAGAAAGTACAAGGAATCGTGAAGGAGCAGGACAGAGAACTGTATCAGTTAAAGCAAAAGGAAGCAGGGAAGGCAGTCAGAACAGCAAAGGCCCAAACCGAGGAAAAGATAGCCAACTCAGTTAAGAAGGGGATAAAACCTTTTATAGGTACATCAGAGAGCGGAGGAAGACCAAGGGAGGGATAGTGAGGCTTAATAAAGGGGAGGAGGGTGGGCAGAGGGAGACTGTGAAAAGGCAGAGATACTAAACAAATATTTTTGCTCAGTATTTACAAAGGAAGAGGGGGAGGTACATAAAACAAACAGTAGTAACACACTGGATACAGAAGTTGATACCGGCCCATTTACAGAAGAAAGGGTTCTGAAAGAACTCTTAAAACTGAAGGTGGACAAAGCAATGGGGCCTGATGGGATTCATCCCAGAATTCTAAAAGAACTAAGGGTAGAACTAGTGACACCACTGACTACCCTTTTAACAAATCATGGAGGATGGGGTGGTACCTGAGGACTGGAGGAAGGCAGATGTGATTCCCTTCACAAAAGTGGGAGCAAGGCAGAAGCAGGAAACTATAGACCTGTTAGTTTAACCTCAGTGATAGGGAAAATGATGGAATCACTTCTAAAGGAAAGAATTGTCGAGTATCTAGAGGCCAGGAGGGCACAGGACCCTAGGCAGCATGGATTCACAGCGGAAGGTCATGCCAGACTAATCTGATAGATTTCTTTGACTGGGTGACCAAAGTAGTAGATCAGGGAGGGCTGTGGACATGGCCTACCTAGACTTAGCAAGGCATTTGGCACAGTCCCACACAAAGATTACTATACAAGTTAGCCAGCCTGGGAGTGGTCCCAAGATGACAGCCTGGGTAAAGAATTGGTTGGAGAATAGGACACAGAGAGTAATAGTAAATGGAGTCCACTCAGAAGAAAGGAGGGTTACTAGTGGGCACCGCAGGGTTCAGTATTAGGATCGGTCCTCTTCAATGTCTTTATGTTTACATTGCAGAAGGACTGGAAGAAAAGTATGTCTCTTTGCAGATGACACTAAGATCTGCAACAGAGTTGATGCACAGGGTGGGGTGGAAAGGATGAGAAGGGACTTGGCAAGGTTAGAGGAATGGTCAAATGTATGGCAGCTTAGATTCAATGCTAAGAAGTGCAAGGTAATGCACCTGGGAAACAAAAACCCAGGGAAGAGTACACAATGGGGGTGAGATACTAACAACAACAAAATGGAGAGGGACCGGGGTAGTCATATCAGATGACCTAAAGATGGGCAAGCAATGTGAGAGGGCAGCAAGGAGGGCTGGGAGGATACTGGGATGCATAGGGAGAGGCATCACGGTAGAAAACAGGAAGTTATTATCCTCTGTACAGACAGCTGGTGAGACCCCATCTGGAGTACTGTGTGCAGTTCTGGAGACCCAATCTCCGAAAGACATAGACAGGATGGAAGCTGTCCAGAGGAGGGCAACTAAAATGGTGCAGGGTCTGCACGGAAGACATATGAAGAGAGACTTAAGGAGCTTAATATGTATAGCCTCGAGGAAAGGAGGGAGAGGGGGACATGATAGAAACTTTCAAGTACCTCAAGGGAAGCAACAAAGTCCAAGAGAGTAGCATCTTTCAGAAAAAGGTGTGCAAGAACAAGGGGGCACAATTTGAAGATGGGGGGCTCAGAGGTAATTTAAGGAAGTATTTTTTCACAGAGAGGGTTGTGGATGCATGGAACGGCCTTCCGGAGGAGGTTGTGGAGTCAAAATCAGTGGTGGAATTCAAGCATGCATGAGATAGTCATAAGGCAGTTCTGGGGGGTTGGGGTAGGAAGAAGTAGGCTGCTGGTTAACTAGGATCTGCAGCTTATCCAGTAGGTAGGGAAATGGGCAGACTGGGTGGGCCAAGCGGTCCTTATCTGCCATCAAATTCTATGTTTCTATGTTTCTAAAGTGTACTTTGAAGCCATGCTGTAGACAGCATCTCCATAGTCAAAAATGGAGAGAATCATCTTTGAAAGGATTTTCCTCTGAGTAGGAAGCGTGATGCTTCTCTTATTTCTGTAAAGTGCTCCAAGTTTGGAGCAGAGCTTCTTGTAAATAGCATCCACATGCACAGAAAAATCAAGGTGATGATCTGGCCAAATACTGAGGTACTTGAAAGAGGAGACATCTTCAATTAATGTACCATCACGGGAATGAAAGAAAGGAAGGGGAGAGACTCTAGAAAGCCTCTGCCTGGTGTTAAAAGTCAAATAGACCATTTTCTTAGCACTGAGTGATAACTGATTTGTTTTTTAGCTGGTTTGTGAGGTCAGTGGCAGAGGAGCCAGAGGAAAAGAGAACCGCGTCATCTGCATAAGTATGAATGGGCACAGGTGTAAATGGGCATAGAGGAGCAGGCAGTGGAGAGGTTGTTTAAAAAATGAGAAAATAATTAGACCAAGGACAGACCCCCTGGAGGAATGCCTGAGCAGATAGGGGGGGGGGGGAGTCTACAATACAGACAGTTTGCAACCTGCCCTCTAGGTAGAAGTGGAACCACTCAATTGAGGAGGTGGAGAGTCCAGCTACTTTAAGCTTTTACAGGAGAATGGGATGGGCTACAGTGTTGAAAGCTTTGCCCAAGACAGCAGTAATGGCAGAGGTCACAAGGCCCTGATCCATGCCAGAGAAAATAGTATCACTGAGCTGGAAGAGAGAGGTGGAGGTGGAGCGGGCCTTTCTAAAGCTTTACTGGAAAGGAGTGAAGAAAGAAGTTGAGTCAAGAAAAGGGGAGAGTTAGGAAAGAACAAGGTGTTCCTGGAGGTTAACCAGTGTAGAGAGGAGAGTGATAGGGCAGAAGTTACTAGGGGAAGAGAGGTAACCGCTTTAGGAAGGGGGACAAAATTAGCCAACTTCCAAGAGTTAGGGATTCAGGATAGTGAGAAAGAGAGGCTGAGGAGACAGGTGATAGGCAGGGTAGTGGCATGAGTAGAGAGGTACAGAAGTCAGTGGTCAAGACCACCAGCGCTCCCGCCCTTATACCTTTGTGCCTGTTTAGTGCCAAGAGGGCCTTAAGAGCATCAGCAGAGGCAGTGAGTGAGAATGAAAAAAGGGAAGAGGGAGGTAGTGGAATGGATAGAGGAGGGGCATGAGATGGAAGAGAGGGAGAAGAGGAGGAAGAGAGAAGGGATTGGCCAAGGAAGTACTTCTTCACTAATAGGGCAGTGGAAAAGTGGAATAGCTTGCCCAGCACAGTGGTCAGTGCAGGTACCATTGCTAGGTTCAAAGCTGATTGGGATGGTTTCAAAGGGCTTGTCAAGTGGAGGAAATGGGGTGGGGTAGTGTTAGTAGTCTTCAAGATAAGGTTCTAGGGTGCACTAGATGAATTTTCTGGGTCCAATTTTACAAACTGTTGCATTCACCACAAGGGACTTGCAGCAGAGAGTTTGACTCAAGTGGCAACTTGTGTCAAACTGTGCCACAACTGCAATTTTACAAAGAAGCTTGACACACACCCCCTACCACAAGTCCCTTGCGCCAAATGCAACCAGTTAGACCAGCTCCCCTGTGGTCTAACTTTGCATCCATGGGGGTACCCATTGTATGTGGCTTGCGCCATACCTTTGGCACAAGCTGCCGTAAAGTGGGAAAATTGTTGCAACTGCACCAGCCCTTGCAAAATCGGGCTGTGGTGCATCCAAGGGCTTTGGCGCAGCTGCCCCAAACTTTGTGGTTGACTTGACACAAGCCTTGCATCAACACTGTAAAATCGGGCCCTGTGTCTTTATCTGCCTTTATAGTTTTATGTTTCTGTTTAATATAGGGCTGCTCTCGCATTTGATAGATATAATTACTACTACTACAGTATGTTCTTAGAAGTGTTGGCAGTGATCTTTTCTGTATCACTCCCTGCTGTCAGTGGGAAGTCATTAGTACATATGAGTAATGTGCACCACTGCCAGGGAATAAGTGACACAGTCTAAACTTTAATTTACTATTATGGTTATTGAGCAAAGTAAATGTCAAGATAAAGTGGCATTCTAAAAGTGGTGACTACCCTAATTTGTGGAAATCCCTGCTGTAATTTGTATTGTAACATGACAGGCATCAACAAGCAAGAATAACGGCAACCGATTGGAGGAAATGCAGCAGGTGACCAGAGTTGGAGCGGGGATTAATCACTGGTAATGCTCGCTCCAACACAGCAATAATCCCCGCTAGGCATCGGGATCGCACTTAGGAGATCACTGTGTGCTCCCTGCTTCATTGCTCCTTATAGGTGGCACTTCAAAATGTAGCACTCTGTTAAGTTCATTCCCTGCCACCTGGTACTGGAGTGATCACTGTGTGTGGTACAAATAGCAGACACCGATGGAACTAAACATTTTTCGGCATGTCATAAAAAATATTGTAAAATTGTAGAGTAATGCTTACATTATTCCTGAGTGCATGCAGTGGGTCCACGGAAATGCAGCACCGTAGAGATCACTGCCGCCATCCACAGGAAGAGGCAGACAGAGAAATCAGCAATAATGACTCCGTCTGTCTTTCAGTCCTACTCTCGATTTCTAGACTCATGAAACGTGAGTGTTGTTACTTTTTTCCGACCAATAATGCATTCTGGGGACATTTAGAAAACTTTGCATACACTGGCATGTACAAGCAAGTGACATGCCAGATATGCAAATATTCCTACTTTACCCATAATGCATTACTGAATTAGAACTAAAAACAAAGGAAATGAGTGAAAGGAACAGTATGGTAAAAGACAGAGGAAAGCGGTTGTCTAAGGCAGTATTGCGCAGTAGTTTAAGGCTCTGAGCTGCAAATCTGGAGGCTTGGATTTGAATCCCTCTGCCCCCACTTGCATACTGTGTGACCCTGAGCAAGTCACTTAACTTCCCTGTGCTCCCAGGTCACACCTGTAAACAAGTTTTCAGCTTAGTGTGCCACTCCTGGTTAAACAATTGCAAAAAAAAAAAGTATTTTGTGTAATTGTATTGAAAACATGATGTTCACGTGCACACGCACCATCGGACGTGTAGTTAGCCTATCTATTAATGTAGAAGTGCAGACTTGAACAGCACGTAATATTGTATTCAGCAATATTGTGACTTGCTGTTACTTTCTGTCCCACATGTAATTGACTTATAACATTATTGACCTTGCACTTGTCATGTTCCAGCACATTAATCCACTCCAAAGTCGGACTGTCCTGGGGAATGAATGCCTGGTTGGTGGGCACGAGGCCACCCCCACCAACCAGGCATTAATCACCTAGTAGAGTCTTCCTTTGTCATGGATTAATGCTTACTTAGTGTCAGTTCACTGCTTTCCAGTTGCACAATAGGCAAACAGGGTCCTTAACCTTGCCTGGTTTGTTGATTTTTGTGTAGCAGTTAATGTTTTGTTTTTTCAGATACAAGCCTATGCAGAAGGTGGATGGAGTTGGGGATGGTTACACGGGAAATAGTCAACAGACAGCCTCAAGTGTTGAACAGACTGTAATTGCACAGAGTCAACACCATCAACAGTTCTTGGGTGAGTCCGGGCCAAACAGTGTGAAGCAAAGTTGCAGTATGAAGAATACAATCATTACTTGTAACAGTTACAAAGCAGATTATCTGAATTTCTTTTGCATTTTTTTTCTTCTGTCTCTTTATTCAGTGTACATTAGCGTTACTGCACTAAGATAAAAGTGCGATCTCAAACAGAATACTAGCTAGTTAAATATTTTATCTTGCTAGTAGGGTATATCACTTCCATTTTTATACAGTGGGAGTGAGACAAAAATGCACAGATGAAATGTTTACATGGCAGTAGGACCTGGAGTGATAATAAATCATTTATCATCAGTAGAGCTTAGCCATCATCATTTGTCATCACTTGAGGTTGGTCACAAAAGAGCTGTTAACCAATGGGAGAGCAGCTTGAACAGTGCCTGATGACTGCACATTGGCCTCTGCTGCACCCAAAACAGAGCAGTGAAATCAAACAGAAACAGTTTATTCTTCATTAAAAGAACTAATCTGAAAGTTTTACAATTTAAGATGCATTGTATAACTCGGACACACAATGGCTTCACTCAGAATATGGCATTTATCATCACTTGTGAGAGGACAGGACTTTCCTAACCCAGTCGTGAGTTCCTGCCCCCTCATTCATGATGATAAATGACATATTTTGAGTCTAACCATGGTGTATCCCATATGTCTTCACAGTGGGGTATGTCACTCTGTACCTCATGCTCAGTGCTGTGTCTCGCGCTCTTCTGCAGCTGTGTCTTTTTACAGTGTTTTTAAAATAGCGCTAATGTACATTGTATAAACTACACCTGTGATGGACAGCGATGAGAAATTGTTTTTATCTTTATTTGTGATCAGTGACCTCTTGTACCTTCTCTCGTGGTTCTGCTACCCGTCAGGATCAAGAAGTCACAGACCACTCATGAAGTTAAAAATTATATCTCATTGCACACATCACATATCTCCTATATATCTACTAAGTGGTTGAGGCACCCGATGAGCTATTTGATTCCTTAATGGTAGTGCACCTGGGTGCTCACAGACTGAGACATCAAGTCTGCGAGAGCACATTAGGCAGTTACCCCCTACTGTGAAAGGAGCTAAGCTTAACCAAAGACCTCAGCTAAATATCCATAATATAATTTAGGAATGCTGTTAGCTGTTTAGCGAACTATCTGGGGGAAGGAGGGGGTCTGAAGGGGAATTGTGTGTGTAGCAGTTAAACTACATTTGCCAACAAACATTTGACCTGACAAAATGTATGTCCCCAACTGTAATTCTGAGAAGAGAAAATGGCTTCTAGTCTCTAATAACCAAGGGGGCATGACACAGAATGTCATTTTGCTGAGAGAGAGTGTGCTGTATCCAGAGAGTTCTGGGCATGAATCATTTTAAACAGTGAGCCAAGGGAATCCAACCCCCCCCCCCTTTTCCTTATCCCATTTCCAAGACACAAGACTGGAAATGACTGGGTGCTTTAGGAAAGGCAAGGCTCTTCAGGGCCTTACCAAATAGCCTTTTCGAAATCAAGGAAAATACACTTCCATAAAGTTTGTGTGGTCTTAGTCCGGGTTTTGAAAGGGCAAATCACAACAGTCTAGCACAAAATGTTCAAACACCACCACGAGACCAGAAATGCTTCTCAGTGTCAATAAAATGTATTTTCAGGGTCAGTACCCCATACCAAGCCATATGAATGTCTTATAACATTTCGCTGTATGATTAATAGCTTTTTCAAGGGATATGGTCCTAAGGGTAACTCAGAGAAAAAACACCATCAGTGTTTGATCGTTTTTAACATTTTGCAGTATTAGAATTCATTCACTATTTACAAGACAGCACCTGTGCAAACATAATATTTTTGAGATGCAATTTTTATACCTTGTTGCAGTCTGTAACTGTCTTTCGGGCCAGGACAGGTGAGCTTTGCAAACACCATACACCGTCGCCATTGCTATCTGTTTTACAGCATTTGAATTGGCCTCCTTTTTGTGGCATTTGTACTGAGCACATGATGTCATGAGTCAGCAGTAGCAGACTGCCATGAGGCAGCAGGACAGCAAAGTGTTGTTTCATGTTCTTCCAGCCTAAGCAGGGAGAACCCCTCAATTCCCTGTAGTCAGATGTCAGATCCTGTGGTATGGATTAGTATCATGTTCAACATTTCACCTTAAAAGGGGTATGGAGAGATCTTCAGTTCTTTTAAAGGTATCAAAAATGCTACATTCACACAAGATCACCACAGCAGACAGGTCAGCACTTACAAAGTTAGCTTACCAAACCTTCAGATTCTTATCTTTATTAAATTATTTCAAGCTGCAGCAACACAAAATGCATATCTCCGGGCTTAATCTAGGTATAGTAGTAAAAGTATGTTCCAGACAAACTTTTCATAACGTGGAGCATACTTTGCATTGAACACCCACTGATCATCGTGCTTCCTGGAGCCCACAAGCCATGTGACTGACATTTCAGCATCACTGTGACATCTTATCAGAGATGATAAAGGTGTTATAGTGATGTCAAAACATTATTCACGTGTGTCATGGACTGCAGGAAGCACGATGGTCAGCTGGTGTTCAATGCAAAGTATGCTCCATAAAACCACATAGTGACTGTGTTAGCAAATGTTCGTATGGAATACACTACTACTACTACTACTGTACCTGGATTGCTGGACCACCGTCGCAGCAGAAGCACTACCACCTGCAGCGCCAGTGACCCAGGTTCACCTCTCCAGTGTCCCTGATTATGAGGGACATCCCTTATTTTGCCTTTCAAAATTGCTCTGTCCCTCACAGGAAAGGTGCTGCCCACACAGAGAATGTGTTGTAAATTCAAACTTTGAAGCAAAACTTTATAATATTTTAAGATGTTAAATCAAAAATAAACTTTGTACAAGAAAAGACAACTGTTTCCACAGTGTTTTGAGCTCGTATCTCCAAGTTTGAGGCTGTGTCCCTCATTCTGAGGCTTAGCGTCCCTCATTGTCCCTCAAAATTCTTCATTTATTTATTTGAATTTTGTTGACCGGGTAAACCTACTGGGCCTCGGTAGGCCATTTTTCAGGGGTGACCCAGGATTAATTACAGAGATAAGTTACAAACAGGCTCAGTACAATACACAATGGATAGAACTGTCTGTCATACATTACATAAGATTAGTTACAGAGGTACACTACAGTGCTAATACAATCAGTCGTAGATATTTGATACATCCCTTTCTATAAGGCATGATAGCTAACAGTACTCGACATTTGACAGATCCTATACTGTAAGGCATGATAAATATCAGGTCCCAGACCCAACTAGGATCTATGTTATTTTTGTGACCTGCTGTAGCTTAGGTCTAGACTGGTATAACTAACTGGGCGCAAGGGGGAGGAGCACTTGGGGTGACTATCTATAACATCTAAGATCCTGTCTGTACTGTAGCAGTTGTAGGAGCTACGTTCTAGTAAGTGCACTTTTAGGCCTTTTTAGAAAACCTCGCTTTAGGGGCTTTCTTAAATGTTATTGGGTAGAGCATCCCAGATAGTAGGAATTGCTACAGCGAAGGACCTTGTCTCTGTCTAAGTCTTGGTTTGGGAGATGTTGAGGAGAGAACGTTTTGATGACCTGAGAGGGCGTATGTCTGGTTTGGTCTTTAGCAGGTCAGCGAGACTTGGGGGGGTGGGGCTTTGTTGCTTCTAAGCTTAAATGTTAGGGATAGTGCAGCATATTCCATCCTTCCATTGAATGAGGGCCAGTTCAGGGTTCGGAGCACTCCACAATGATGATCATTTGGTGTCCTTTTGTAGTAAACCGTCCAATTGCGTGGTATCAGGATTTGAGTTGATTTCTGTCTGTGCTCTGGACTGTGTGCAGGACAGGAAAGCCACAGAGTAGAGTGGGCTGGAGAGTACAGTTGGAAATCTTTAGGCATGACTCATTGGAAAGGTATGGGCTTAGCCTGTATAGGAGCCCTATTTTTTTGTGTAAAGCCTTGGTAAGGTTTTCAACATGGTCCTTAAAGGTAATATCTTGGTCGTGGAGGACTCCCAAATACTTTTTTTGTACTTTTTATTTATTGTTTCATGCAGAGGGATAAACAATTATACAGTACATTAATGTATTTCCATCAGAGTTGTACAGTCACATTGTATAGTGTACCTTAACGGTCCATTATATTAAACATCCAAAAAAAAAAAGATATAATTTCCTGAAATTATGTGAATCTTTTATACAGTAAGGTAATTTACCATGAGATCTGAATAAAACTACAGTTGGATCCTCGATACAAAATAATCAAATCAGAACCACTTCAGGGGACAAAGGCTTCATCTTCCCATGAGATATAGAATACCCAAGGCCTCCAAGTTAATTCAAATCGGGCATCACGGCCCAGATGAGGAGCTAACTTTGATAAGATGGCCAACAGAGTTAAGCTAACCCTGGCAAGAAGAAATGCAGGTGAGGGGGTACAGAGAAAGGTGGCAAGCATTAAGGATGCAATACTTGAAGCAACATCCCATTGTGTTAGAGAGAAAAGTAAGAGTAAAAGATGGAGGAAACCACTTTGGTTCTCAAAACCAGTAGCAGAAAAGGTCAGAGCCAAAAGGCTCGCCTTCAGGCAGTATAAGGAAATGCAGTGGGACGAAGATAAGGAAGCATACCAAACTTCCCTAAGGGAAGCATGGACGGCAGTAAGGCAGGCAAAGGCCCAAACCAAGGAAACACTAGCACGGACAGTAGAAGAAGGGGACAAGACTTTCTATAGATACATTAGTGAAAGGAGAAAGTCCAGAGAGGGTATTGCTAAGATAAAGGGGATAAGGGGTGTGGAGGAGGACAAAGGAAAAGCATCTTATCCTAAATGGATACTTCTGCTCAGTATTTACTGAGGAGAAGGCAAGGAAGGGCCCACAGCTCAGCATCATGGACACGGGGGAGGGAGGTGTGCAGTAGTCTCTTCACAAAAAAAAAAGGGTCCTACAAGAGCTTGATAAGCTCAGGGTGCACAAGGCAATGGGACCTGATGGCATACATCCTAGGGTACTGAAGGAGCTAAGGGTGGAACTAGCAGAGCTATTAGCAGAACTGTTTAGTGAATTTCTGAGCACTGGAGAAGGGCTCTTGTGATCCCGCTCCACAAGAGTGGTAGCAGGGAGGAGGCAGGGAACTACAGACCAGTCAGTCTTACCTCAGTAGTGGGCAAGATTATGGATGCACTCCTTAAGGAAAGGATAGTGCAACACCTGGGATCCGTAGGAGCACAGGATCCAAAACAGCATGGATTTACAACAGGAAGGTCCTGTCAAACTAATCTCATAGATTTCTTTGACTGGGTAACCAGAGTGGTGGACCAAGGGGGTGCAGTTGATGTCACCTACCTTGACTTCAGCAAAGCTTTCAATACTGTTCCACATAGAAGATTGATTAACAAGCTGGGTAGGCTCGGGGTGGGTCAGAAGTTGGTCAACTGGGTGGCGAACTGGTTGGCAGGCAGAAAGCAGAGAGTGGTGGTAAACGGTATACAGTCAGAAGAGATACAAGTCACAAGTGGGGTACCTCAGGGATCAGTCCTGTGGCCAGTCCTCTTCAATATCTTCATCAGGGGCATTGCAAATGGACTGGAGGATAAGGTTTGTCTGCAGATGACACCAAGATCTGCAGCAAAGTGGATGATCCAGATTGGGTGGGCAGAATGAGAAGAGATCTGGATAAACTGGCAAAATGGTTGGAAGAGTGGCAACGGGGGTTTAACTCAAAGAAGTGCAAGATCATGCACATAGGGAAGAGAAACCCTGAAGCTACCTGTAGGTTGGGAGGGGAGTTGCTTGCAATCACAAGGGAAGAAAGAGACTTGGGCATCGTCATCACAGATGACCTGAAATCATCCAAGCAGTCCACTAAGGCAGTAAGACTAGAGGGATGTTGGGGTGTATTAGTAGGGGTATCGCAAGTCGTAAGAGGGAGGTAATAATCCCTCTTTACAAGACACTGTTTAGGCCCCATTTGGAGTACTGCATGCAGTACTGTAAGCCGAGAAAACCTGCACAAGGACATTAATAAAATGGAGACAGTCCAGAGAAGGGCAACCAAAATGGTGCAGGGACTGCATCAAAAAACATTTGAGGACAGATTAACGGAGCTCAATATGTATACCCTAGAACAAAGGAGGGAGAGAGGTGATATGATCGAAACATTCAAACATCTTAAGGGCATTAACAAAGTGAAAGAGTCTAACATGTTTCAATATAAGAAAAATAGTAGGACAAGAGGACACAGCATGAGATTAGAGGGAGGCTGATTAAGTGGTAATGTAAAAAAGTTCTTTTTCACAGAAAGGGTGGTGGATGCATGGAACGCCTACCTCAGGAGGTGGTGGATATGAATACAGTGCAGGGCTTCAAACAGGCATGGGATAGGCATAAGGGAGCAATACAGATGAGTATGAATAGATAGGCCATTGACAGAGTAAAGGCCTATGGCACATTCACAAGGTAGAAAAAATGGGCAGACTGGATGGGCCTAGCGGTCCTTATCTGTCGTCAACTTCTGTGTATCTATGTCTCTGTGTTATTCGGTCTATGTAGTAAATTTAATTTACAATTACCTGTCATTGGGAAAGCATAGGGGTTGTCGGGTATGCCACTACAATATATAAATACAGCATACTTCTAGCAGGGGGCACTGTTTCATCTTGATCTATATATAGTAGCACCAACTGTGAGGATATGGTCATTCTCACCCCAGGAATACTCCAATATTTCTAACTCTTCTGCAGTGTGCCTTTAAGTCAGATCTGCCTGGAGATAGAAAGTTATGCTAATGATGGAATCATTGGCAAGAGCCACTTTTCAGATGCTGCCATCTATCAACTGCCTACATTCTAACCCTCTGATTTCTCTCTCCACCTGTCAAGACCAGACGCTTAGAGTTCTCCTTCTCGACATCTCATCAGAAAAAGCCTTGAAATAAATAAACACTTAAGTATACTTTATTTTCATTTGCTGCCTCTTATCTATTGTTTGTTTTATTAACCGTTAGTTTATTTAATTTAAGTTGTTTTCTCGGTTTCTCACTGTTCAGTATAACCGTTGAGAAACCGAGGCCTTTTTTAGCCAAACAGTGTTTTTTCCCTTGATTTAGAGTTATTTTATTGTTTAAAAGTTAATAAATATATTTTTTGAGTAACCAATAGTTTCGGTTACTGAACCGCTAATCCTGATTCGAACTTCTTTCGTTCCCGGTTCTGTTCGGTTTTCCAGTCGGTTCCTGAACTGACTGCAACCGATAGAATTGTTTTTCAAAACAGTTTAAATTACTTAATATTATTGAGGTTGTGATTTTTCTTCCATTATGTCAGAAAAACCGAAGAAGAGAACCAGTGAACCCGGTTTCAAGAATTGTACAGAATGTGGTGAGGTTTTTGCCAATGCAGACAAACATAGTATTTGTGTTTTCTGACTTGGCTTTGATCACATGAAAACTGATTCTAACCCCAGTAATACTCTGGTAATTCATAACTTTATGCAGTAAGCCTTCTAAGCAGAACTGCCCGGAGAGATGGAACATATGCAAATGATGGAATCTTCTGCATGAGTCACTTTTCAAATGCTGCATTCTACTAACTGCCTTTGCTCTAAACCCCTCAGATCTCTCTCTCTCTCTCTCTCTGCCCGTCAAGACTAGAAGCTCGGAGTTCCTGTCCTCATCATCTTGCTCTGACGTGAGAAAACGTATAAATATATATAAGTATTCTTTACATTTCATTTGCTGCCTTTTACTTTTTGTAATTTTAAGTAAACCCGTAGTTTTAATGTTTAAATTGTAAGTTTTCCCAGTTCAGTACAACGGGGACCGAGGTTTATTTTACATTTATCGAGTTTTCTGACTAAAAACTCCATTAGTTATGTTTAATTTTATTTAATTTAGCTTGTTTTAAGAACCGCTAATACCAGTTCCTGAACCGATAGCCTCTGTTCATTTACTTTGGTTTCTGGTTCCCGATCGGTTCCTCATTGGGTCAGGAACCAACCGCAAGTGTTAAATAAAGTTTCAATAAATGCATTTTTAGCGGTTACAGTTTTTATCAGTTTTATGTGGAAAACGAGAAAGAAAACTGGTGATCCCAGTTTTGAATCATATGTTGAGAGTGGTGATATTTTGCTAAGGCAAACAGTCTTTGTTTGCCTCTCTGGATATTTTCATTTCCAAGCAGAGTGAAATCTGCATTACATGTCCGGAGAAAACTATTGAAAAATACCTGGATAAGGCTGAAGAGAAAAAAGTTATCACCACCTAAGGGTCCCTCTAACTCTGACCAGCAGACACCCTAAATTAGTGCCGCTGGGACCACAACAATTATTGTAACTGCTACCTCTGAGACGGGTATACAAGCAGTTCCTAAGAGACTTGCTGAACCGACTGGCTCCCTGGTTCTCTCAAAAGAAATCAAACACAGAACCTCCTGCTGGACAGCATTTGGGGGCTTCTGTGCCTGCTATAAGGCCTAACAACTCCTGCAGAAATTGTAAGGAGAAAATCTGGAAGAATGCCTGGAATGGCTAAAATATACAAACAAAAAAACAACAACTTTTAGGCTTGCAGGAGCTGTCTGTTTCTCAGCAGCAGACCCCTGCAAAGCAGCCTGTCTCCTCTGCTCAGTCTTCCTATTATTAAGAGGAAGAATATGTGTTTATGATTAAATAGATATTAAATAGAAAAAAGGGGAACCTATTAAACTCAGGTTTTCCCTTAACAGGAGTTGGGCTATTCCCACAGAGCATTTGAGGATTATTCCTTGCTATTTCATATTGTGAGAAATGTTTGGGCTGACACCCACTAAAAAAGCTTCTCCTTCCTGTAAATACATTCTTCAGGAAAGATACTTTAAAGATTCTACAAATTCTAAGCTCTGTCTTCCCCTCTTGAAAAGAGGCTGGATAAGAAATATCAGCTGGACAGGGAGGGGGCTGAATTTTTATTCTTCCACCCTGTCTACTAAGTAGTAATACAAGTGACAGCCTGTAACAAGGCAGAGATACCCCTAGCATCATTTCCTCCTAACAAGGATTCCAGAAAAGTTGACAGGACGGCTTTCAAGCCTTTCATGCTCAATACCAAAAGTCACTATGGCAGTCTGTCCTTGCTGTGGCAGTCAAGGCTCAGATTTCCCTGTCAGATGATCTAACTGAAACAGTTAAGTTTGGTTTGGGAGCAGTCAAATAGCAGTCATATGGCTGCTGCCTTTCTGGCACTGCTGCCAGATGAATGGCAGATAACAGTGGCTCAGAGGAGGTTTGCATAGCTGAGAATCACAAACCTCATTCAGGATACCCAAACCAAGGCTATGTATTTTCCAGTCGAGGGTAATTCCCTCTTGGAGGAAAGATAAAGGTTAACATGACAAAGGTGGATGTGTACAAAACTGCCTAACGTAGCAATTCTGCAAAAGAAAGCTTCCCCTCCACTAAAACATAGGGAAGGGGAGGCAGAGACGGATCATTTCACACCAAGCCTTTCTTTGATCAGGCCAGAGCTGTGCCTCAGTATCAGCAGTACCCACAGCAGGGGTACTTCAGGCACCACAGTGACTTAGGGATTGTCTCAGAGTTCAAATCCCCTCCAGCAGTAAAAAAAAAAAAATTAAATCATCTACAGATGAAAGGATAAGCCTCCTGGAAAAATAGGTTCAAAACCTGTTACTGTCAGACAGTGGAGCCTGTCCTAGTACAGCAAAAGGTACCACAAAGAAAATGGGAAGTGCTGGCCTGTCTTAGACTTCAGGGCACTAAACAGGCATTTTAACAAGGCCAAAGTTCAAAATGATAACTTTGTCACTGATTCTGCCAACACTCCAGACAAGGGAATGGTTGGCATCACTGGACTTAAAGGGTGCTTATTTCCATACTCCCATAAGGGAGTTTCATAGAAAGTGCTTCATGTTCATACTCTCATCAGGTCACTCCCCAAGAGTGTGCACAAAGTGCTTAGCAGGGGTTGTGGTACACCGTCAAAGACAAGGTGTCACAGTCTTCCCATACCTAGATGACTGGCTGGGGGTTGTAAAATCAACCCAGCAAGTGGGAGCATCTGGAACTCATCCAGGGGCTCCTAGAGTCTCTAGAATTCCTGATAAATCTAAAGAAGTTCTGTCCTTCAGCCCTGCTTAGGCACTATGGTTCATAGGAGCAGACCTAGATACCTTGCAAGGCAAGGCCTACCTGCCTCTCGGCAGGGCAAGATGTATTCCATTGATAGTGGGCTCATTCAGCCTGAACAAACTAAAGGCTAAAAGGCAGTTTCTTCAGCTACTGGCCCCATGACACCTGCCACTGGCATAGTCCTGGAATCCAGGTTATTTGTAACCCCTGTGTGGCTCTATCCCAAGGGCTACTACCACTGCCTGCTTGGCTAGTAGCAGGTTAAGGGGCCTGAGTTCTGAAATGGGTGCCTCCACCCGGAGGTCAGGGTTGGTAGTGGTCAAGCTAACCTGGGCACAGCCTTCCGGGACACTGTAACCTCCCTCTTTCCCCTCTAGTGGCCTGAACACTGTACAATAATCACTTTCACAATACCCCTGCACCACGCAAGTACCCACAGTATTTGCACTTACCGCCAGGGCTGGTTCCTCTAGCTTGACCCTGGGGACCCCCTGTAAAACAAGGTTATGCACCGCAAATAGCAACAGTACAGTACTTTGAGCACAAACTGGAACCACAGTCAGACTACATGCAGAAAAAGTTGAATCTGATTTATCCAGGGGACTTGAACAAGGGAAGGGCAAATCAGGTTAATTAGCTTAAAGGTTATATCAATCAAGCAATTATGCATACACTTTGAATCCCCCCACACAGTCCACCTCTGGGTACCCAGGGTACCCAGGTGGAGAAGAGTATGGCAGCTTGGATTCAGTGCAAAGTAATGTACCTGGGAAACAAATACCCAGAGGAAGATTACACAATGGGGGGAGGTAGTATTTTTTTTTTATTTATTTCAATTCTAGGATTACAATTACCTTTGAGCCCAGGGCTCTTTTACAAAGGTTCCACATCAAGACATAGGTATCACATGACAATATACAAAATTGTTACACAGATAAGAATAAACAATATTCAAATTAATTTTGAACAGACAGGGAGAGGGTAAAGTGGAAAGGGAGAGGACAATAGGGGGGTGGTAGAAGGAAATGGGAGGGGCAAGGTGGAGGTAAGAAAATGAGAAGAGGAGAGGTGGGCGGTAGGTAAGGATAAGGAGGGGAGGTTGTGTGGAGCTGCCAGGAAGGTGGCATTGTCAGGTGCTGTAGAGCATGTGGGGCAGAGGCCGAACTAGGGCAAGTGCGTTATGTAAGGGGCAACAAAAATGGAAAGGGACCTGGGGGTAATCATATCAGATGACCTTAAGGTTGGCAAGCAATGTTAGAAGGCAGTAGTGAGGGCTGGGGGGATACTGGGATATATAGGGAGAGGCATCACCAGCAGAAAACAGGAAGTTGTTATCCTCCTGTACAGACAGACAGATGGTGAGACCCCATCTGGAGTACTGCGTCCAGTTCTGGAGACCCCATCTCCGCAAGGACATAGACAGGATAGAGGCTGTTCAGAGGAGGGCAACTAAAATGGTGCAGGGTCTGCAAGAGAAGCCATATGAGGAGATGCTAAAGGAGCTTAATATGTATACCCTTGAGGAAAGGGGGGGGGGACATGGTAGAAACGTTTAAGTACCTCAGTGGAATCAACAAAGTCCAAGAGAGTAGCATCTTTCAGAAGAAGAGATGTGCAAGAAGAACAAGGGGACACAATTTGAAGATAGAGGGGGGATGGCTCGGGGCAATGTGAGGAAGTATTTTTTCACAGAGAGGGTGGTGGACGCATGGAACAGCCTTTCTGAGGAGGTGGTGGGGTCTAAAACTATGGGAGAATTCAAGAATGCATGGGACAGACATAAGGTAATTTTTGTGGGGGGTAGGAAGAAATAGGCTGTTGGTTAAATAGGATCTGCAGCTTATCCTCTAGGTAGGGAAATTGGCAGACTAGGTGGGCCAAGCAGTCCTTATCTGCCATCAGAGTCTATGTTTCTATGTCTATGTAAGAGATGGGCTAGCTAGGACCGATGCCCAGGGTTGCAGCTGGTTGGGGCCCTGTGATGGAAAACACAACATGCACAGTACACAATATTTGTAATCCGGAGCCAGGGGGCTCAGTTCGAAAAGGAAACAAAACAACTAGACAATCAGATGACATACTCAAATTAAACTATTGTTGCAGGGAGCTACCCTGGTATTTACTCACCATACCCCAGACTGGACACAGGCTGGACGAAAATCAGGACTGCAGGTGGTTGATCTGGAATGCTGTGAGAAGCAGGACCCACATGAGTCACAGAGGCGTCGTTCCTGTTCAAGCGTGGAGCAGGGGGCTAATCCCCAGTCAGGTCTCTCATCGATGGCTTCTCTGTGCAGTGAGTAGTCTGGCAAGGCCCAGACCACATGGAGACAAATTCGGATGCAGTCCGTTTTGGGCTGGATACAGCTTCCAGCAAGCAGAACACAGTTCACACAGAGGGGGACTAACTCATGACACATTAGCAGCTTATAGCACATTTACATGTAAGGGAATTCTACTGTACCAGGCAAAGCGCTCCCTGGTCACAATCGCAAAGTCTGCACACACCGGGAGTTATGGGGTAGCTGGAACTCCTGACAGGCCGATTGCATTCAGCAAAATCTTCGGTCTTCTCCAGATTGGGTCTGGCCCACTTCAGTAGCTTACTTTAGTCACACAGACTTGGATTTAGTCCAAAATAATTCTCTTCTCTCCCTCTCAGCGGAGCAGCACACCAACATGCAGGCCAAAAACTTAGCCTTTTCACAGTTTTCCCATGCAAATCCACTCAGGATTGCTGCCCAAAATCTCTGCAGCTCTTCTCATTTCACTTCTCAGCTCAGAACTAACTGAAAACTGCAAGCAGCCCGGGACTTCCCAAAAATCCAAAAGATTTGGTTGGCTGATTTGGCTGTCAGTCAAAGAAAGAGCTCCCCCTTCAGTTGCAAAAAAGGCACAAAAAAACTCCAAACTAAAGTTCCTACAGATTTTGAATTCAGACAGCTCCTGTAGTCCGGCTACATTTTAGGTCCCACCAATACTGTTTGGTCCAATTTGCAGTCCAGGACCAAGACAGTGGAGACAAACAAAACAGTCCTTGCTACAAAGAAAGCAGGTTAGACAAACTACATTATCATTATCACTCTAAATGATTTTCAGTAAATAGTTGCATCTTTTAACAGAACTCTCTCTCAGATTACGTAAGCTGCAATTAGGCAGCTCTTAAAGCGACAGTACACAGAGGCTATACAGGCTCTGGTAATTACATTTAAACTGCTAAAGCGCAGGATGCCAACCTGGCAGTGAGCATTTAGACAAGCTCAAGGAAGACCTTTTGGGAACCCCCATTTGTACGGGGGTTACTTATAGATGAAGGACATTCAGTTTCACCTCTGGGTTCACTGGGAGAAGGGTCCCTCTTTCAAAACTAATTCTGGTAACAAAAAACATTTGTTACAGGTCACTCTAGAGTGAAAAGAAGAAACCAACCTGAGGAAAGGGGTCCTTTTTTAGCAAGATTCCCCATCAGTTGCTTGGTCAACAGATACATCTCTACTAGTATGGAGCTCCCATCTGGGGGTTCACACCATCCCAGTGCAGTCACCTCTGCACACAAACCTGCTGGAGCCAAGATTAGTGTTACTGGCACTAAACGTTTTCACACAACTAGTACATGGAGGGTGGTACAGGTCAGAACAGACAATACCACCACAATATGTTACACAAACAAGCAGGAATGGATAAGGTCAACCCTCCCTGCACATGACTCATGATAACCAGGGGTCAGTTTAGGATGCTCCATCGGGGGTTTCCCCTGCAGGTTATTCTTCTGCTAGGCAAGGAAAATACCTTGGCAGATACCCTGACTCAAATCAGTTAGTCCCATCACGAATGGGACTTGGACAGTCAGGTGGCGAAAGTAATGTTTAGGAGGTGGGCCACCCCAGAGGTAGACTTGTTTGTGTCCCACCAGAACCACCACCTGCCATTGTACTATGGCAGAGCACTGGATATGGGAACAATCCCCTGGATGCTCTGGCTCTGGATTAGTCAGGGAAGTGCCTACATGCTCTTCCTCCTTCCCTCTGGTGTACATAGTATTTCTTAAGCCCGGGTGCCAATCAGCATCAGTGCTTTTGATAGAACCAGACTGGGCCAGGCAACCATGGCACTCTCTGCTACTCTCCATGTCTGGGTCTGAACCAATACACCTCCTTTGGAGGCACAATCTGCTAACCTCCAACCAGGGGAGGTTCCTGTACCCAAAACTCAGGCTCGAGGCATGGCTATTGGGGGCCTACAATATGTAGGCTTGTATTTTTTCTGAAAATGTCTTGGACATTTTAAGTGGTTGCAGTAATCCATCCATTAAGAAAAGCTATGCTTCAAATGGAAAGGGTTTTTTCTATTTGGTATTCAACTCGGAACTGGTACCAGCACATGCTGGGGTCCCAGCTGTGCTTGATTATTTTCCTATTTACATTCATTGGACTTGCACTCCAGCACCCTTAAGGTCCACCTAGCTGTAGCATCAGCCTACATACCAGCTAGTCAAAATGTTTCAAATCGCTCCAGATCCTATCTACAAAAAGCTTTTTAAGGGCTTCACCCATAACAGTACAGGCTGGTGTCCCAGCTGTGCTGAACTATCTTACCCATTGCATTTACTGGACTTACAACCCAATACCTTAAAAGCATATACTTACATTTCAGTGGACAGAATGTTCTGTATTTCTCTGTCCTCAGACCCTGTCTTCAAAAGGTTCTATAAAGGCCTATTCCATTTGCACAGACCCTCACAGGGAACTGGTGCCAGCATGGTACCTAAATGTGTGTATGGTTGGGCTCATGGGTTCCCCTTTTGAGCCTATGTTTTCAGTTTGTTTGAGATATGTCACATGAAAATAGTTTTTTCCTTATGGTAATGACTTCTGTCAGAGAAATCAGTGAGCTCCAGTCTCACTGCATTGGACATGACTACATTCCATTCATTCCACAGAGACAAAGTGACACCGAAAACAAATAGGAAGTTTCTTCCTAAAATGGTTTTTAATTTCCATTTGAACCAAACCATTACCTTACCTTTCTTTTCACTGAAGACTTCAGTTCAACTGAAAGGAGTCTTTATAGTTTGGACGTCAAAGAGCTATTAGCTACTACTAGACAGCCACTACAGTCCATAGGCAGGACAGGACACAGCTGTTCCTGAACTATGAAATGTGGGAAAGGGTAACCCAGCATTAAAAGGTCAATTTTTTGCTGGATAGTATCCATTTTTTTCTGTTGTTCTTAAGGCTGGAAAGGAGGGGAACAGCTGTTACCATAGCAGCTGTGGGGGATGTCCCTATGGTGGCCATCTGTAAAGCAACTACCTAAGAACAGTACACACCTTTACGAAGCACTATAGCCTGGATGCTCAATCCAGGGATGATGCTAGGTTTGGCACAGCAGTCCTGCAGAGTCTGTTTACAAAATAAAGTCCTGTGCCCACCTCCAGTGGTACTGCTTTGTAGTCTGCATAAAGTTGTGAATTACCTGAATATTACTGGGGTTAGAAGAAAAAATTACTTATCATAGTAATCTTGTTTCTTCCCAGTGATACTGAGGTAATTCATAACTCCCACCCTACCTCCCCTTCCAGAACTTTTTAGCCTCTGCACTCCTGTATACTGTGCTCTCAGGGGTACAAATGCCATTTCTGGCACATATGTTCTGATTGTGTTCACTATTGTTATTCACCCTTTGTCAGGTGATTCTGGCATTCAAGGGTATTCTTTCATATGCTATGCCCTCCTGTTGGAGACCTTTCTGGGTGTTAAAGGAGTTCCTACTATAATTATTATTTTTATTATTATTATTATTATTATGTTCACTATTGTAATCATTGTTACACTTAGTCCTCGCGGGCCTGTCTTTCCAGGCTTCTAGGAAATCTGAGGGGTTTAGGGCAAAGGCAGTTAGTAGAATGCTGCATTTGAAAAGTGGCTCATGCAAAAGATTCCATCATTTGCATATGTTTCATCTCTCCGGGCAGTTCTGCTTAGAAGGCTTACTGCATAAAGTTATAAATTACCTGAGTATCACTGGGAAGAAACAAGATTACTATGGTAAGTAATTTTTTCTTGTGAAGTATGCAAAATCTTTCTAGAAAAGACGCTTGAAAAACATCTGGAAAGGTTATAAAAGAAAATGGCTCTGACCTGCCGACACCCTCTGGGTCTGTGGGTGAAACCACAGCTCCCATTACCTCTACCCCTGATACGGGTAAGAAGAGAACAGCTGAACCAACTAGCTGTCCGGTTCCAGCTAAAAAATCAAAAAAGACAAAGCACACTGAACCCCCTGCTGGTCAGAGTAAGGGGACTTCTCTGGTGCCAACAGCTGTGCCTTCTCCTTTAGAGATGGCACAGGCCCTAAAGATTATGCAAGGATTGCAAGGTCTGCTGCCTGTGGACCCACAGCCCCCAGTTCAGACCACTGTTACTTCCAACCCACCTGCCTTTCCGGAGGATTATGGTGAGGAGGAAGAGAAAGAGCCTACAGAGCCCGAGATCTCCGTTGAGCAGGAATTTGGCTCTCCTCCCAGGACTTCTGAAGATTATTCTTCACATTTTTCCTTTGTTAGGAAAATTGTGGATGCCTTGGATATCTCTACCACTGAGGTGATATAGAAGAGGAGGAGGAGGTTGAGTACCTAGAAATGATGGGCTTAACTCCCACTAAGAAGCTGTTGCTCCCTGTTAATATGTTTTTTAGAAGGGATGCACTCAAGCTCCTTCAGACTCCTGAGTCTGTCCCTCCTTTAGATAAAAGGTTGGATAAAAAATATCAGCTTGACAGGGAAGGGGCTGAATTTTTATATTCACACCCTGACCACCAGGGGGTGATGCACGCTGCTACATGTGACAAGGCCAAGGTCCATCTGGTTTCTCATCTCCCAGAGAAGGACTCACGAAAAATCGACAGCATGGCCAAAAAAGATTATTCATCAGCCTCTTTGGTTATGAAGCGGGCAAATTACCGAGCCTATGAAACCCAATACCAGAAGACCCTTTGGCAGTCGGTTCTGGCTGTGGTTGGGAAAGCTGTATCTAATCTTTCTGCAGACCTAGCTGAAACTGCTAGGTTCGGCATGGAGGCTACCAAATACCAATTTCAGATGGCAGCAGATGCCAATGATGCTGCTGCAAGGTGGATGGCCAATACCATTGCCCAAAGGAGGTTTGCATGGTTGAGGGCCACAAAACTCACACAGGATACCCAGAATAAAGCTCTGGATTTTCCTATGGAGTGAAATTCCATTTTTGGTAGCCATACAGAGGCCTACATGAAGAAGGTGGACGAGTACCAAGCCACCTTCTGCAGTAATTCTGCTAAAGAAAAGCCTTCTCCCTCTACAAGACCTTATAATAGGGGAGGCAGGGACAGACAGTTCCACTCCAGGCCTTTTTACCAGACCATGGTTGTACCCCAGGTACCCCAGTTCCCCCAGCAAGGATATTTCAGGGGTAGGGACGGGAGGGGTGCCAGGCGTGGTTCCCAGTCTCAGCCCCAAGCCAGGCAGGATCCCTGACTTGTTCGCCCAGGCTGCCTCTCCTTTTCCAGTAGGGGGCAGACTGACCGATTATTTCCAGATTTGGAAAACCATCACCACAGACAAGTGGGTTCTGAAGATAGTGGGTCAGGGACTGTCCCTAAGCTTCAAGTCCTTCCCCTCCCTGAAAACAGGGGTTTTCAAACCAGCTTCTCTTCTAGGGAGAAAACTACTAAAAAAGGAGGACAAGCATTGGTTGCTACTGAAAGCAGTGGAACCAGTACCTCCAGAGCAAAGGGGAAAAGGGCTATATTCAAGATATGTCTTCACACCAAAGAAAAATGGAGCGTTGCAGCCTATCTTGGACCTAAGGGTCCTCAACAGGTTCCTAACAAAACCAAAATTCAAAATGATAACATTGTCTCTGATTCTGCCAGCACTCCAAAAAGGAGATTGGTTGGCATCACTGGACCTAAAAGATGTTTATTTCCACATCCCCATAAGGGACTCTCACAGAAAGTATCTCGGATTCAGACTCCCTTCAGTTCATTATCAGTTCTCAGCCCTACCTTTCAGTCTCACCTCAGCTCCAAGGGTGTTCACCAAGTGTATAACTGTAGTACACTTGCAAAGGCAAAGTGTCACAGTATTTCCTTATCTGGACGACTGGTTAGTGGTGGGAAAGTCTCCACAGCAATTAACAGAGCACTACAACTCACCTAGCAACTCCTGGAGTCTCTGGGGTTTCTTTTAAATCTTGACAAATCAGTTATTTTCCCTTCACAAATTCTGCAGTTTATAGGAGCAGAATTAAATACCAAGGAGGGCAGAGCCTTCTTACCCATGGACAGGGTAAAAAGCATTTTGCAGTTGGCAGGTTCCTTCAAACTAAATGTTCCAAGACCTGCAAGGCACTTTCTTTAGCTCCTGGGGCACATGGCAGCTGCTACAGGCACAGTCCTGGGCTCCAGGTTTCAGATCAGAGACATCCAGTTTCCTTTAAGAGTTCATTGATGCCAAAGAAAGGATCCTCTTTCAAAACTCGTACCTGTAACAAAAACACTCATTCAGGCCCTCCAGTGGTGGAAGGAGGAAACCAACCTCAGAGAAGGGATTCCCTTCCAAAGGGAGCTTCCATCAGTGGTTCTCACAACAGATGCATCCCTATTAGGATGGGGGGCTCATCTGGCAGAGCACACTACCCAGGGCACTTGGTCAAATGCAGAGACTCTTCTACATATCAGTCTGTTAGAGCTCAGGACAGTGTTTCTGGCAATGCAAGCTTTCACACCACTGATACAGGGAAAGGTAGTGCAAGTCAGAAAAGACAACACTACCACCATGTACTACATAAACAAGCAGGGGGGAACAAGGTCAAGTCTTCTCTGCACAGAAGCAATGCAAATCTGGACCTTGGCCTACTCTCTGGTATCCTCGTTACATGCCATTCATCTGCCAGGCAAGGACAATGTTCTGGCAGATGCCCTAAGCCGAATCAGTCAGGCCCATCACAAATGGTCGCTGAACAGACAGGTGGTGCAAACCTTATTCAGGATGTGGGGCACCCTAGAGATGGATCTTTTTGCCTCACACCAGAGTCACCACCTGCTACGGTACTGTTGCAGGCCTCCAGCAGTGAGCTCAATCCCCCAGGATGCTCTCATTCTGGATTGGTCAGAAAGATTCCTATATGCCTTCCTTCCATTTCCTCTGGTGTACAGGGTACTGATGAAGCTCATGCTTCAGTCAGCCACAATGATTCTGATATCCCCAGACTTAGCCAGACAGCCATGGTATCCCCTATTGCTGTCCATGTCAGTGAACAAACCAATACACCTTCCCAGGAGACACAATCTTCTGACTTCCAATCAAGGAAGGCTCCTATACCCGATCCTCAAGTCTCTCAGACTCAAAGCTTGGCTCTTGAGGACTTAGAATAGCAGATTTACACCTCTCTGAAGGGGTCATGGATGTTTTAAGAGGGTATTATAAACCCTCTACTAAGAAAACCTATGCTGCAAAGTGGAAAACGTTTTCTATTTGGTGTTCCAGCAGAAGTATAGTGCCAGCACAGGCAGGAGTGCCACTGGTGTTGGACTATTTGGTTTATCTGCATTCCGTGGGTTTGCAGCCTTCTACATTAAAGATTAATTTGGCTTCAGTCTCTGCCTGTACCTCAGCAGGTAAGGCTGTTTCTCCGGCTTTGAATACCATTTTTAAAAGGTTATTCAAAGGCCTACCCATATGTACCCACTGGTCAGGGAACCGGTTCCAGCCTGGGATCTTAACATTTGTATTGCTCGACTTATGGGCCCTCCCTTTGAGCCCAGGTTTTTAGCACCTCTGAAGTATGTCACATGGAAAACAGTGTTTTTAGTTGCCATCACTTCAGCTAGAAGGATCAGTGAACTTCAGGCCTTATGCACTGAGAAAGACTACATATCCTTTCACAGAGATAAAGTGGGCCTCCAGACTAATAGGAAATTCCTTCCCAGGGTGGTCTCAGACTTTCACTTGAACCAGTCTATTACTCTGCCAGTGTTTTTCACTGAGCATTCCTCTTCTGTTGAGCATAGGCTGCATAGCCTGGATGCCAAGAGAGCTTTGAGCTACTTTATGACAGTCACTTAGCCCCATAGGCAGGACAGGACAGGACATGGCTCTTCCTCACTTATGGGGATGTGGGAAAGGGAAATCCAGCATCTAAAAGGTCCATTTGTCATTGGCTTGTTCAGTGTATCCAGTTTTGTTATTCAAAGGTGGGCAAAGAGGCCCCAGCAGGGCTCAGAGCCCATTCCACAGGAGGTACAGCTGCCACATTGGCAGCTGCCAGAGATGTTCCCTTGGTGGATATCTGTAAAGCAGCTACATGGTGCACAGTACATACATTTGTCAAGCATTACAGCTTGGATATGCAGGCTAGAGCAGATGCCAGATTTGGTACAGCTGTCCTGCAGAGCCCGTTTCCAAAATAGGTTCTTCCCGCCTCCAAAGGTACTGCTTCTTAGTCTGCAGAAGAGTTAGGAATATTGGAGTATTCCTGGGGTGAGAAGAAAAAGTTACTTATCATAGTAACCTTGTTTCTCCCAAGGGATACTCCAGTATTCATAACTCTCCCACCCTGCCTCCCCTATTAGAACCAGTGGCCTCTGCATTCCATACTGTACCCTGGGGTATGTATGCCACATTCTGCTTTACAGTGGAACTTTGTTCAGTGGTTTCTTCTCCTCTTCAGGTGATTCTGACATAGGGGAGTATGTGTTTTATTCAATATATTTATAATTTGTTCCTCCAGTTGGAGGTTGGGTATGGGAATTCTAAATTTAAATTTAATTCTTTATGTCTATTAAAATATTGGGCCCTGTCTTTCCAGACATCCATGAAATCTGAGGGTTAGAATGTAGGCAGTTGATAGGTGGCAGCATTTGAAAAGTGACTCATGCCAATGATTCCGTCATTAGCATAACATTCTATCTCCAGGCAGATCTGACTTAAAGGCACACTGCAGAAGAGTTACGAATATTGGAGTATCCCTGGGAGAAACAAGGTTGCTATGGTAAGTAACGTTTTCCTGGTGTAAGTAATTGAGTCATTGCTAAACCAAACTCCTGCCAAAAGGTGCCCAAATTTGGGCAGTTACAAAAAATATGGGCAAAAATTAGCTCGAGGTTCCTCACTGCCCCACCAGCAAGATTCGTATTGGGAAGGTAAATATTTCAGCAATTTAGCCAGTGTATGAAAGTATCGAATCTGGCATTTCTAGATGAATTCCTTCCAGTACGGAGCTTGGGATATTCGCATTGAAGGAATTATTGACTCAAGCCATTTCTCATAAGAGATATCGGACAAGGGTTCACCTTTCCAAGCTTGAAGGACGGAATGTGTGGTGTCCATCCAGGATTCTCCGAGGACTTTATAGGCTAAGCCTATTAAGTGCAGGTAAAATAAACCTCTCAGTGCAACCGTCAAAAGCTTTAATAATTGGGGAGGTGAATTAGGAAGAATATTCCATGGAGGGCTTTTTTGCTGTAAAAAGGTACGTACTTGTAAGCAATGAAAATGGTCAGAATTGGGAATCTGATGGGAGGCCTCTAATTGGGTAAATGAGGTTACCCCATTGTTGTCTAAGAATTGATATATGTAGGAGAGGCCTATACGATGCCAGGTCTGAAATGTGAGAGCAAAGTGGGCTGGCAAAAAAATCTGCCTCCAAATGTAGGAGCCTAACAAAGTAAAAGGGGAATGTTAGTGTCGGAGTGGCTCTTAGTTTGTACCAATTTCTAAGAATATCCCTGTACCAAATGTAAATACATTAAAAACGGGGGACGGGACATCAGCAGTGCAAACACCAACTTACCGATATCAAATAAATCATTAAGAACAAATTCTATATACTTCCATGTTGCATCATATTGAGGGTTAAGCCAGAGCATTATAATCTTAAGCAAAACCACCCTATGATATTCTAATAAATTAGGGAGATTCAAACCACCTTTATCAACTGGTAGCATCAGTAAGGACCACCTGACCCTGGCTAGTCGGCCCGCCCAAATAAAGCTAGATAAGGATCAAGTCCAAGATGTGAAATAATATAATGCTGGTGTCAGCAGGAGGGTCTGAAACAAGTATAGAAATTTAGGTAATATTTTCATTCACACAGCCTCTACCCTGGAAAAAAGGGACAAATGGAGATGGGCCCATCCACTAAGCTCCCCCCTCAATCGCTTGAGTCAAAGGCTCATAATTAATTAGCTCCAAGTGTATTAAGTTCTTAGGCAGACATACCCCAAATATTTTATTTTAGTGCAACCCCATCTGGAAGGAAAAATCTTTTTTAGCTCTATCAAGGGAGAGAAGTTAAGGGCTAAGATCTCCGTTTTCTGAATGTTTATCACATGACCAATGAGTGCATATTTTGAGCACCGCCAGTACTGCTTGTTCTGGGTTCAAAAGGGTGAGTAGTACGTCATCAACATAAAGGGAACGTTTAAAAAGCCACCCACCCAGTGGGATACCTCCTATCTTTAAGGATTTCCTGATTGCAACAGCTAGAGGTTCAATATATAAGGAAAAAAGAAAGGTTGGGTGAAGGGAACATCCCTGAAGTGTTCCACAGGTTAAAGGAATTGCAGGAGAGAGGTGACCCTTAAGGCAGATAAATGCCTTTGGGGCATGATATATAGTCCTTAGCCAAAGGAGGAAATCCTCTGGAAACCCAAAGCATGTTAAGAGTCTTCCATAAAAATTGCCAGGATACCTGGTTAAAAGTATTGTCAGCATCTAAGCTAATCAAGGTTGCTGGGATTTTCCTTTGATTTAAATGTCCCATCAGATGGACCATACAACGGATATTGCCTGATGTCTGTCTGGCATGAATAAACCCAGACTGATCAGGGTGGATAATGGTCAGAAGAATATTCTCTAGCCTGTGGGCCCAAATAGACATATAGATCTTAATAGTCTATATTTAATTAGAAATGGGCCTATAGGAGGATGTAGCCTTAGGGTCTTTTCCCGGCTTCAAAATAGGGAAGAGTGTAGCATAGGCCTACGGGGGGGAGGGGGGGACTCCCTCTCCTGCATCTCCCTATAGGCTGCAAGTAAGGACAGGGCCAACTGCTTGAAAAACACTTTATACCATTCGGATGGTAATCCGTCTGGTCTGGGACATTTTGAGGTTTTAGCCTCTGCTATGGCTACTTTAATTTCTTGAGCCCTAATTGGGGTTAGTAATGTAGTCTGTTGATCTAGGGAGAGGGTTGGGATGGTGATTCTAGTGAAAAACTGGATTGGACTCAAGACAAATAGGGGCTGTATACAACTGAGTATAATATTGTTGGAAGGTCACTAATATATCGTTGGTAGTAGTTGCCATACCAGTTGAAGTCATAGAATGAATCTGTGAAATATAAGAAGCGGCCTTTTGCCTTCTGAGTCGATGTGCCAGATTTCTGGCTCCCCTAGGACCTTCCTCGTATCTATCTTCAAGTAGAATAAAGCCTGTTGCACCTTTTGGTCTAAAATGTTTTGCGATTCCACCTTTAATTGGTTGATACGGGGTTGTCCCTGAGAAGTGCACAACTCTAGGGCTTGTTGAAGGGCTTGCAACTCCTTCTCAAATTTAACATAGGTGGCCTCCCTTTGTTTCCATTTGTATGATGTATAGGCTATTATCTCCCCCCGAATAAGTGCTTTTAACATGTCAAATGTTATGGTGGGAGTGACATCAGGGGTGGAATTGTCCGCTAGTATCAGCGGGATTTTAGCTTTGATCCGCTTTTTAAATTCAGTGTCACAAGGACTCCCAAATACTTGATGGAGTTTACCACCTTAATCTGGGAGCCATCTGAGAAAATCTGTTTTAGCAGGTTCTGTCTTTGGGCTCTAGACTTTTTGGTCCAAATAAGGTTTTTGTGTGCCCATGTCCTTCATTTCAGTGAAGAAAGGCTGAGAGGTATGGAATGGGCTTGGGTGGCTAGAGGGTCGGCCGGGGCAGGGGGTAAGATGGATTGAGCGGCAGTTGCACGCTCTCCATCTCTGGGGAGGGAGTGGGGATTCTGCCTCCCTTGAGCCTCCCAGTATCACACTTCTGGGTGACCACAGGAGCTGCTTTCCAGGATTGATGGTTGAGGCCGGGAGGCATGCAAACGCTGTGGCATCGTTGCATGTCACGCCTCCCCAAACTGAAACCTATACAAGAAAAAATCTCAGCCCTGGCACTGATTCCCTGAGCCTCCGCTGTACAGCCGCCCGATGACTGGAAGTGTAGGGGGGCAAAGCCAGCCACCCTCTTCCCCTGCCCATAGGGTAAACTGAATCTCCATGGGGGCAGGCTGCGGGTTGGCTGGTGGATCCGGGTCAGAGACATGGGGGCATAAAAGCATTAACACTACTATACCTGGATTAAGCTAGGGCATATGTATTTTATGCTGCTGCAGCTTTAAATAATTTAATAAAGACAAAAATTTGAAGGTTTGGTAAGCTAACTTTGTAAGTGCTGACTTGTCCACTGTGGCAGTCTTGTGTGAATGGTGCAAATTCTGAAGCCCTGGTATGTGCATTCCTTTGCTTTTTTAACAAAATATGAGCCAATGCGTCTGTGTATAAGTATCACAGATGCTTTCAAAGGGCAAAAGTCTATTTCAAAATACATTTAAGCACAGTATAGATGTGTTGGTGATTGTAAAGCAGCTGCTCGGGGTCAGAGGCATTTGTCAAAAAGTGCTTCTTCTAACCCCAGTAATGCTCAGTATATTCATAGCTTTATGCGGTAAGCCTGAGGGGTTGGACTGCCCAGAGAGACGGAACATGTGCAAATGATGGAGCACTTTGCACGTGAGCATCTTTCAAACACTGCCTAACTGCCTGCGTTCTAACCTCTTCAGATTTTTCTTTCCACCTGAAAAATCTAGTCGCTCGGGTTGCCGTTTGTCCACTTTCTCCTGCGTGAAGAAAATGAGAAACACTGACCTTAAGTATGTTTTATTTTCATTTACTGCCTCTACTAGTTGTTTTGTATCATTAATCTTATTTACGTTTAAAATTATTGTTTTTCTCAGTTCCTCTCGTTTCGGGATAACCATGGGGGAACCGGGATAGTTTTAGTTGAAATCGGGGCTCTCTGACTAAAGAACTGCCTTATTTATACTTTAACAATTTTATTTTACTTATTTCTTGTAACCGATAAACCTCGGTTACTGAACCGCTAACCCGGTTCCATATTTTGTAACTGGTCCGGTTCCATCGGTTCCTCTTCGGCTCTGGAACCGATTAAAAAAAAAAGGAAAAGAAAGAAAAAGGGGGTTTTCCTTAGTGGTTGTTTGTTTTTTGAACTATGTCAGAGAAACTCAAAAAGAAAACGAGTGAACCCAGTTTCAAAAACTGTACTCAGTGTGGAGAGGTATTTGCAAAAGCAGACAAACACACACTGGGCCAGATATTCAAACTGCACTATTTTGTGGAGCAAGCCCTTGCGCTGCACAAAATAGTTGCGCAGGGGTGTGGCCAAAGCGATATTCAAAGGAGTTGCGCCCTTGAGCAACTCCTTTGAATATCACCCCCCAGCCACAGCCACTGTGCATGGCGCAGTGGAACTTGCGCCACCGCAAGTGGTCAGAGTGGAGCATTCAACTTGCGGTGGTGCAAGTACCATTGCGCCATGCGCAAAATCCCGATATTCAAAAGGTGACATGCAAATGGGGCCATAATTCATGCAAGGCGCAGGGGGGGCCATTTGCATCTGATTATGCCCCCATTTGCATGCCATTAGCATGCAGGTGCGCCGATCCCCGAGGACTTGCACCTGGCGCCCTGCCAGGCAGCAGCCGTTGAGGACCGATGCCCCTGCAGCCCGATCATGGGCAAAGAGTGTAAAATCCCCCACTGGCCTGATGTGGGCATAGCTCAATCCCCCACCAGCCTGATCGTGGGCAGCAAGTGTCTCCCCAACATATCCCTGGTGGTCCAGTGGGACCGATAAGCCCGATCGCGGGCAGAGTAATTAAATCACCCCCCACCTCCCGAATATATCCTGGTGGTCCAGTGGACGAAAATCCCGATCGCGGGATTGAGTTTGCAAACACACCCCCAACACATCCCTGGTGACCTAGTGTCCCCACCCACCACCCAGCCCCACCACCCGCTCCCCCTGCAGCCTGGCAGGCAGCAGCATCCACCGCCTGCCACCCCGCCCGCCAACTGGCTGCCCGGTGAATCTGCGCCGATTGGTGCAGAGGAAGGCCAATGGGCGTGCAGCCCACTCGCCAAGAACAGTCAGATTTGTGAATGAATACACTCATTCACAAATCTGGACTGTCTTGTATGTGGTGCTACCGTGGCTCTTGTGCACCAGTGGGCGAGCCTACCGGCAGTCAGTCGGCGGGCGGCGGGGCGGCAGGCAGGTGGATGCTGCGGAGGGAGGAGCAGGGTGGTGGGGCTTCGTGGTGGGTGGGGTGGGGGACACTAGGTCACCAGGGATGTGTCTGGGGTTTGCAAACTCAATCCTGAGATCGGATTTTCCATCCACTGGACCACCAGGGATATATTCGGAGGTGGGGGTTATTACTCCATCCCGCGATCGGGATTATCAGTCCACTGGACCACCAGGGATATATTCGGGAGGGGTGGTGTTTAATTACTCCAGCCCACGATCGGGCTTATCGGTCCACTGGACCACAAGGGGTATGTTTGGGGGGAAGGTGTGTGTATTTAATTACTCCAGCCCGCGATTGGGCTTATCGGTCCACTGGACCACCAGGGATATGTTCGGGAGGAGACACTTTGCTGCACGCGATCGGGCTGGTTGGGGGAATTAAAGTATGCCCGTGATCGGGCCAGTGGGGTGGTGGGGGATTTTATACTCTTTTGCCCGCGACCGGGCTGGCGGGGGGGCACAGGAGTGGGGTTGAGGGGCCAGCCACAGGTGGCAGCTGCTGTGTTCGCCCTGCAATGCAGCAGCTCACCTGTGGGTGTCCTCGACTTGATTCTTTTTTGGGCTCAGAGTTGTGCAGGCGCCAGGTTGGGGTTGCGCCTGCACAACTCTCACAGCCAGCTGAATATCGGGCTGTGCAGTTTATGCACGGTTCCTCCTCCTCCAGTTCAGCATGCATTCATTTGCATTGCGCTGTTGCTCAGCATGTTTTCAGTGACGCAACTGCCTCCTGCTGAATATCGCAGAATGGAGCAAATTCGGGCTTGCGCAGGCACAACCCTATTGCGTATGGCGCAACCCTTTTGAATATCTGGCCCACTATGTGTAGTTTTACTGGGTTTTGATCATTTAAAAGAGTAATGTGAAGCATGTAAAACATTCCCTGAGAAGACCATTGAGAAACACCTTGAAAGGCTTAAAAAGAAATTTCCAAGGTGTCCCTCTGGCTCTGACCAGTCGATACTCGAAGATATTGTGGCTGAACCCACATCTTTATCTGTTCCTGCCCCGAGATGGGCACAAAGGGAACAAAAAGAGTTACTGAACTGGCTGACTCCCCAGTTTCTGCTAAAAGAAGCAAAAAACTGAAGCACACAGAACCCTAGCCTGCTAAGCCGGGGACTTCTGTGCCTGCTTTGCCTGCACCTGTGGCCCAAGAGATTGCTCAGGCCTTTAAAATAATTCAGTCTCTACAGACAATAGTTCCTCCTCAACAGTCTCCTGCCCCCCCCCCCGGGTCCCTAGGTTGGCAGTAATGTGCATCTTCTCCCTCAAGAAGGAGTGGATATTTTTGGTGTTGATGATGATTATGATGATGAGGAGGGACCAACAGAACCAGAAGTGTCCCCTGAACAAGACTTTGGTTCTCCTCCAGGGGTGTCTGAGGATTTTTCATCCCATTTTTACCTTTCTCAGGAGGATGGCAGATGTACTGGACATCTCCACCACTGAACAAATCGAAGATGAGGAGGAGGTGGGGTACCTAGAGATGATGGGGTTAACACCCACAAAGGCTCTACTCCTCCCTGTCTATAAATTCTTTTAAAAAGATGCATTAAAGATTTTACAGGCACCAAATTCCACTCCTCCTATAGACAGGAGAATGGACAAACCGTATCAGCTGGAGAGGGAGGGAGCTGATTTTTCTCTTCTCCCAACCCGACCACCAGGGGATCATACAGCAGGCTGCTTGTGACAAGGCTAGGGTCCCTCTGTCCTCACATCCTCTGGACAAGGACTCTAGAAAAATCAAAAGTATGGCCAAAAAAGGGTACCTGTCAGCCTCTCTGGCTACGCGTCAGGCTACCTTCCAGGCATATGCTGCCCAGTATCAAAAATCCCTGTGGCAGTCAGACCTGGCCATGTCTCAGAAAGCTCCCTTGCCCTTGTCAGATGACCTGGCTGAAACTACCAGGTTTGGGTTAGAGGCAGCTAAGTACCAATTCCAGATGGCTGCTGACACTAATGACACTGCAGCCAGATAGATGGCGAATACGGTGGCACAGAGGAGGTTTGCTTGGCTCAGAGCTACAAACCTCACTCAGGATACACAATCAAAGGCTTTAGATTTTCCCCTAGAGAGAAATTCCCTCTTTGGGGAGTCCAACTGTGGCATACATGAAGAAGGTGGATGAGTATAAGGCCACTTATAGAAGCAACTCTGCCAAAGAGAGAGCTTCTCCATCCACCAGGCCTTGTGGAAGGGGAGGCCGGGGCAGGTCCTTTTACACCATGCCCTTCTTCCAACCAGTGGCCTTACCCCAGTACCCACAGTATGCACAGCAGGGATACTCTAGGGGCAGGGGCAGAAGAGGCTCGAGGTGAGACCCCCATACTCAGCCTCAGTCACAAACCAAACAGACCCTCTGAGCCACAGGCTGCCTCCTCCCTTCCTGTTGGAGGCAGACAGTTCAACTTCCTCCAGGCTTGGCTAAACATCACCTCAGACAAGTGGGTTCTGGAGGTGGTGGGTCAAGGTCTGTCTCTGGAATTCAAGTCCCTTCCTCATCAAAAGACCAGAGTTTTCAGTTCTTCCTCCGTAGCAGAAAAGATGCTGTTGGAGGCAAAGATTGGAAGTCCGCTACAGCTGAGAGCAGTGCAGCCAGTTCCAAAATCCTCTGAGGGGAAAGGACTTCTATTCCAGGTACTTCCTAACTACAGAGAAAAGGGGGGAGTGGTGGCCTCTATTGGATCTCAGAGCTCTAAACAAGCTCCTGAAAAAACCAAAGTTCAAAATGGTATATTTGGCTCTGATTCTGCCAACACTTCAAAAAGGAGCTTGGTTGGCATCACTGGACTTGAATCCACATCCCCATAAAGGAGTCTCACCGAAAATATCTCAGATTCACACTCCTTTCAGGTCACTACCAGTTTTCAACCCTGCCTTTTGGCCTTTCTTCGGCCCCAAGGGTGTTCACAAAGTGTCTGGTAGCTGTAGTGGCACATCTTCGCAGACAGGAAATATCTGTTTTTCTTTACCTGGATAACCGGTTGGTCATAGGAAAATCTCCCCTGCAGGTGCAACAAGATTTGAGAGTCACCCAGGACCTCCTGGAGTCTCTGGGATTCCTGATCAATTACAAAAAGTCAGTCTTCACTCTTGCACAGGTATTGTAGTTCATAGGAACAGAGATCAATACCTTACAGGCTAGAGCATATCTGCCTCTGGAAGGGGTAAAGAGTATTCAGCTAATAGCAAGCTCTTTCAGGCTGCACAACTTAAAGACTGCAAGACAGTTTCTCCAGCTAGTGGGCCACATGGCTGCTTCCACATGCACAGTGCTAGGGTCCAGATTCCACATGAGAGACATCCATTTCCACCTCAGGTCTCACTGGTGTCAGAGAAAAGATCCTTTTTCAAAGCTTATTCCCGTAACAAGGGCACTGCTACAGGCCCTCCTGTGGTGGAAGGAGGAATCCAATCTAAGGCAAGGCGTTCCCTTTCAGAAAGAGAATCCTTCAGTGGTTCTCGCAACAGATGCATCCTTTTTGGGCTGAGGCATCCATATAGGGGAACACACAACCCAGAGCACTTGGTCAACTGCAGAGTCCCTTCAACACATAAACTTACTGGAACTCAGGGCAGCTTTGCTAGCTCTAAAAACGTTTTCTTCCCTAGTACAGGGTAGGGTGGTACAGGTCAGAACAGACAACACCACCACAATGTATTACATAAACAAGCAGGAAGGCACAAAGTCAGGCCTTCTCTGCCCAGAAGCCATAAAGATTTGGACTCTGGCCTACTCCTTAGGAGTATCTCTGCCGGCAATTAATTTGCCAGGGAAGGACAATACCCTGGCAGATGCATTGAGTCGAATAAATCAGGTCCATCATGAATGGACCCTAAACAGAGAGGTGGTACAAGTTATGTTCAGAAGGTGGAACACTCCAGAGATAGACTTGTTTGCATCCCACCAGAACCACCATCTGCCACAGTATTGTTGCAGACCACCAGATCAGGGAACGCTTCCTCTGGATGCGCTGAATCTGGATTGGTCAGGATGGTTCCTTTATGCTTTCCCTCCTTTTCCTCTGATCTACAGAGTATTGGTCAAGCTCAGATTCCATATAGCATCACTGATCTTGATAGCGCCAGACTGACTGAGGCAGCCATGGTACTCTCTTCTGCTCTCAATGTCTGTTGTGAACCCAATACATCTCCCTCGGAGGCACAACTTACTGACTTCCAACCAGGGAACTCTGTTGTACCCTAATCTCAAGTCCCTCAATCTCAAAGCTTGGCACTTGAGGACTTAGAATATGCTAATTTAAAACTTTCTGAACCTGTCTTAAATATTTTAAGAGGTTACAGAAAACCTTCTACTACAAAAACCTATTCCTCCAAATGGAAGAGGTTTTCTATCTGGTCTTCGGGCAAGAATCTGGTACCAGCCCAGGCTGGATTGCCGGTGGTATTGGATTATCTCACTCATTTACATTCTCTGGGTCTACGGCCCAGTTCTTTGAGGGTTCATCTTGCAGCAGTGTCTGCTTACCTTTCTGCTGGGAAAAAGGTAACATTAGCTTCAAACCCTATTTTTAAAAGGTTCTTTAACAGCCTGAATCATTTGCATCCTCCTCACAGACCACCAGTGCCAGTTTGGGATCTGAATGTGTGTATAGCTAAGCTAATGTCTGCTTTGTTTGAGCCCATGGCTACAGCTCATCTAAAATATGTCACTTGGAAAACAGTTTTTCTAGTGGCAATGACTTCTGCAAGAAGAATCAGTGAGCTTCAGGCTCTCTTTATAGATCAGGACTATATCTCTTTTCATAGGGATAAAGTAGTCCTCAGAACAAACAGAAAATGTTTCCCCAATGTGGTCTCTGATTTTCAGTTCAATCAATCAATCACTCTCCTGTCTTTTTCACTGATCATGCTACTTCTGGTAAAAGGAGGCTTCATAGTTTGGATGTAAAGAGGGCTCTCAGTTATTACATGACAGCCACTAAAGACCTTAGACAGGATAGAAAGCAATTGTTCCTGACTTTTGGGGATGTAGGAAAAGACAATCCAGCCTCAAAAAGATCCATTGCTCGATGGATAGTCCAGTGTATTCACTTCTATTACATTAATGCTGGTAGGGAGCCCCCATCAGGATTGAGGGCTGATTCTACAAGAGGGAGAGCTGCTAATTTAGCAGCTGTCAGGGGTGTCCCATTGGTGGATATATGTAAAGCAGCTACCTGGAAAACAGTACACACACCTTTACAAAACACTACAACCTGGATATTTTATCCAGGAGTGATGCTAGATTTGGCACAGCAGTCCTGCAAAGTCTGTTTCTAAAACAGAGTCCTGTGCCCACCTCGAGGATTATTGCTTGGTAGTCTGCATAAAGTTATGAATATACAGAGCATTACTGGGGTTAGAAAAAAAAATTACCATAGTAATCTTGTTTCTTCCCAGTGATGCTCAGATATTCATAACTTCTAACCCCAGGAATCACTCATTATGATTAAACTGATGCAGTCAACCTCCTGTGTTGGACTGCCTGGAGAGATGGAATTATATGCAAGTGATGGAACTCTCAATTGGCTCATGCCAATTTCAAACTGCTGCCCTAGCAACTGCAGCACTCTGACTGCTTCAGATTCTTTACTCCGCCTGCCTAGTGAAGACATCCCAGAGAGATCTCCTTAAGCCCTTCAAAATGTGTTTATCTGGCCGATAAGTAGTGTTTTTTTATATATATATATTTCAGATTGCTGCCTTAGTTTTAGTTTATTTTGTAATTTGTGTGAATATTTTGTGTGCTTGGTGATTATTTCATGGTTCCTTGGAACCGAGGGTTCCGCTATTTCTAGTGAGGTTTTTACCTCAATTTTGCTATAATTGTTGGTTCTTGCAGTCGGTTCCTTAACTATAACTGTTTAAGTTTTATTTAAATTTGTTGGTTTCTCGGTTCCCTTTTTTGTCAGGAACCGAGTAGCGCCCGGTTCCTAGAACCATAAGCGGTTATTTATATTTGAAATATTTGGTTCTAAGCAACCGATAATTTGATATATTTTCTTTAGCGATTCCTGCTCAATATCAGAGGCTTCTGTTGTTAAACCTAAGAAATGCATAGGACCCACTGGTTTCAAATTGTGTGAGTCTTGTGGTCAGATCATAGCTAAAGCAGACAGACATTCGTTGTGTTTTTTTGTCTGGGCACTAGCCATATTTTTGCAAATTGTGATATTTGTAAAACATTTTGTCCTAAAACTGTCAAGAAAAAGTCCAACATTTTGGAAGAAATGGCCTCTGCTTCTACTAATACTGGTGAAAGTGGTTCTTCCACCTCTGGCTCAAGAAAGGATGGAGGTAAAGCCAAGGAGCCTGATAAAGGATCAGATAAAGTTGATCAGGGTAAGTCAAAAAGGTCAGTGGACTCAGGGACTGAACCTGTTCCACTTAAGAAAAAATTTAAGAAAAGCATGTCGCTGCACCTCTTGCCAAGAAGGCTATGGAGCTTCCAGCTGCCAAAACTGGTATGCCCTCAGCTGAGGACGTTGCCAAGGCCTTACAGGTCTTGCAAGCACTGCAAGCTGCAGTCCCGGTTCCAGTACAGACTGCACCGGTTCCTGGGCCAGTTCCACCTTCTCAGGAACGGCAGGCCTCCTTTCCTGAGGAGGATGATGATGATTTTGAGGAGGAACCGATAGACCCAGAGGTTTCTCCAGAACAGGAGTTCGCCCCCTTCCCCTGGTGTCCCGAGGATTATACCTCACATTATGCTTTTGTTAAAAACATGGTGGAAACACTCAACCTCCCTCTGCAGGAGACAGAGGAGGATGTGGAGGAAGCAGAATTCTTAGATATGATGGGGCTAGCCCCCACAAAACATTTATTACTGCCTATGCATAAGTCATTGAAAAAGGCAGCATTGCAGATATTCCAAACTCCTAATTCTATTCCAGGAGTTGACAAAAAAGCTGATAAGAAATATCAGCTTGATAGGACAACAACTGATTTTCTATTCAGCCACCCTGACCCTGAAGGAGTTGTGCAGGCTGCTGCCTGTGACAAAGCCAGAATTCCCTTGGCTACCCATCCTCCAGATAAGGATTCTCAGAAGATGGATGCAATGGGAAAAAAGGGTACATGGCTGCTTCCCTTATACTTAGGCCAACTGTATGGCTTATGCAGTGCAATACCAGAAGGTACTCTGGAATGCAGTGTTTGCCCTGGCTGACAGAGTGCCAGGTGAGGTGGCAGTGGACTTACAGGATACAGCAAGAGCTGCTCTAGATGCCACAAAATACCTGTTCCACATGGCTGTGGACACTAACAATTCTGCAGCCAGGTTGATGGCACTATCTGTCTTCCTTAGGAGATTTGCCTGGCTCAGGGCCACAAACCTGACCTTGGACACCCAGGCCAAGGCGATGGACTTTCCATTTGAGAAAAATTTGCTATTCAGTGACAAAACAGAGGCCTATATGAAGAAGGTAGAAGAATATAAAGCCACCTGTAGAAGTAATTCTAAGGATAGGCCTTCCACATCCTATAGGGCCCAGACTAGGGGAGGCAGAGATAGGGGATCCTATCCCAGACCATTTTTCCAGGCTTAGGCCTCTCAGCTGCAACAACAGCGTAGAGCATATTTTCGAGGAAGGGGCAGGAGAGCCATGAAGAGAGCTTCACCCTCCCCTGTGATTCAAGCACAGCCCGCTCAGCACCCCTGACAGGCTAGTACAGGTCACATCCCTTGTCATAAATCCACCAGTGGGTAGCAGACTGGCTTATTACTTCCAGGATTGGTATTCCATCACTACAGACAAGTGGGTGCTGGAGGTGGTGAGCCAGGGTCTGGCACTCAGCTTCAAATCTTTCTCCAAGCTGAGAGCAAGAACATTTGCACCAGTTATATCTGCAGACAGAATTTTACTGGATGCAGAAGTAAAACATCTGCTAGCAATCAAGGCAGTGGAACTGGTGCCCCTAAACCAGCGGGGCAAAGGCTTCTACTCCAGATACTTCCTTACAAAGAAGAAAATTGGGGATTGGCGACCTATCCTAGATTTAAGACTTCTAAACAGACACATTCTGAAACCAAAATTAAAAATGGTCACTCTTGCAGTAATCATTCCCTCTTTACAAAAGGGAGACTGGCTAGCTTCCCTAGATTTAAAGGATGCTTATTTTTCACATCCCTATCAGACCTTCTCCCAGAAAGTACCTGAGATTCAGATTGGCCTCAGGCCATTAACAGTTTGCAGCCCTTCCTTTTGATCTGACTTCAGCCCCAAGGGACTTCACAAAGTATTTGGCCGTGGTAGTGGAGTTTCTGAGAAAACAAGGAGTGTCAGTCTTTCCCTACCTGGATGACTGGTTAGTAGTGGGTCCATCTCTACAACTTGCAGAGCAGGCCTTAGCACTAACAAAGTCTACTCTGGAATTCCTGGGTTTACTCATAAACGAACAGAAGTCTCAGCAAACACCAGTTCAGGTACTCGAGTTCATTGGTGCAGAACTAAACATCAGTCTGGGCAGAGCTTTCCTGCCACAGGACAGGGTAAACAGCATTCTGTGGATTGCAAGCTCATTTGTGCCAGGAAAACCCAAACCAACCAGAGAGTTCCTCAGGCTCTTGGGCCACATGACAACTGCCACCACAGTGGTACTAAGTTCCAGATTCCAAATGAGAGACATCCAGTTCCACCTGAGACAATATTGGTCACAGAGGACAGATCCTCTGTCCAAACTGGACCCAGTCACCCACAGTCTGCTACAAGAACTGCAGTGGTGGCTGGACGAGCACAACCTTTGGGTAGGTGTGCCTTTCATAAAGGAACAACCTTCCTTAGTTCTTACAGCAGATGCATCCCTTCTGGGTTGGGGAGCACACATGTTGAATTATACAGCAAGTGGCACATGGTCTCCTCAAGAATCCCTGTTGCACATAAATCTGCTGGAGCGCAGAGCAGTGTACCTAGCCCTGCAGGCATTTGCTCCACTTCTTCAAAACAAAGGGGTGCAGGTCAGAACAGACAACACCACTACTATGTACTACATCAACAAACAGGGAGGAACCAGGTCAGCCCCACTGTGCACAGAAGCAATGAGGCTGTGGTCCCTGGCTTACTCCATGAAGGTATCCCTATCAGCCATAAATCTTCCAGGAAAGGACAATGTGCCGGCAGACTCCCTCAGCAGGATACGTCAGGACCACCATGAGTGGTGCCTGAATCCTCAAATACTCAGTTCGATTTTCAGATTGGAACCCACTCTGGAGGGAGCAATCTTAGACCTGGTACTCTCAAATGGGGACAGAGAAAGAATCTCTCAGATTTAGAGGTGGGTAGCCATCTGGGAACAAGCGACCACCAAACAGTGTGGTTCACGATAAACACAGCCATACAGTCAAGCCATACAAAAGCAAGAGTATTGGACTTTAGGAGGGCTGACTTTGGGAAAATGAGAGAGTGCCTTAGAAAAGCACTAGCAAACAGGCAAGAATGAGGGCTGGAGGAACAATGGGGAGTAATCAGAACAACCATCACAAAGGCAACAAGCCTTTGTGTAAAGCAAATCAATAAAACACAACGAAGGAAAAAAATGCTATGGTTCTCAAAAGAGGTGACAGAGAAGGTTAAGGAGAAAAGGATAGCATTCAGGAAATATAAGGAACCACAGAAGGAGCAGGACAGAGAACTTTATCAGTTAAAGCAGAAAGGGTCTGGGAAGGCAGTCAGAATAGCAAAGGCCCAAACTGAGGAAAGGATAGCCAATTCTGTTAAGAAGGGGGATAAGGCCTTTTATAGGTACATTAGGGAGCGAAGAAAGACCAAAGGAGGGATACTGAGGCTTAATAAAGGGGAGAGAATGTGGGTAGAGGGGGACAGTGAAAAAGCATGGCTACTGAATGACTATTTCTGTTCAGTATTTACAAAGGAAGAGGAGGGGGAGGTACCTAAACCACACAAACAAACATTCTGAAGACGGGGGTCGATACCAGTTCATTTACAGAAGAAAGGGTTCTGAAAGAACTAATAAAATTGAAGGTGGACAAAGCAATGGGGCCTGATGAGATTCACCCAAGAATTCTAAAAGAACTAAGGGTAGAACTAGTGACACAGCTGACTACTCTCTTTAACAAATCATGGGAGGATGGGGTGGTACCTGAGGACTGGAGGAGGGCAGATGTGATTCCTCTTCACAAAAGTGGGAGCAGGACAGAGGCAGGAAACTACAGACCAGTTAGTTTGACCTCAGTGGTAGGGAAAATGATGGAATCACTTCTGAAGGAAAGAATTGTTGAGTACCTAGAGGCCAGTGGGGCACAGGACCCAAGGCAGCATGCATTCATGATGGGAAGTTCGTGTCAGACGAATCTAATAGATTTCTTTGACTGGGTGCCAAAGTAGTAGACCAGGGAGGGGCTGTGGACATGGCCTACCTAGATTTTAGCAAGGCATTTGATACAGTCCCACACAAAAGATTAATACACAAGTTAGCCAGCCTTGGAGTGGGCCCCAAGGTGGTAGAATGGATAAAAAATTGGCTAGACAACAGGACGCAAAGGGTAGTAGTAAATGGAGTACACAGTGAAGAAAGGAGGGTTACTAGCGGGATACTGCAGGGTTCAGTACTGGGACCGGTCCTTTTTAATGTCTTTATAAGTGACATTGCAGAAGAACTGGAAGGAAAAGTATGTCTCTTTGCAGACGACACAAAGATCTGCAACAGGGTTGATACACAAGATGGAGTGAAAAGGATGAGAAGGGACTTGGCAAGGTTGGAGGAATGGTCAAATGTATGGCAGCTCAGATTCAATGCAAAGAAGTGCAAGGTAGTACATGAGAAACAAAAACCCAGGAGAAGAGTACACAATGTGGGATGAGATACTGACAACAGTAAAAATGGAAAGGGACCTGGGGTAATTATATCAGATGACCTAAAGGTGGGCAAGCAATGTGAGAAGGCAGTAAGGAAGGCTGGGGGGATACTGGGATGCACAGGAAGAGGCATCAATAGTAGAAAACAGGAAGTTGTTATCCCTCTGTACAGACTGTTGGTGAGACCCCATCTGGAGTACTGTGTGCAGTTCTGGAGACCCCATCTCCACAAAGACATAGACAGAGTGGAGGCTGTCCAGAGGAGGGCAGCCAAAATGGTGCAGGGTCTGCACCAGAAGACATATAAAGAAAGACTAAAGGAGCTTAATATGTATACCCTTGAGGAAAGAAGGGAGAGAGGGGACATGATAGAAACTTTCAAGTACCTCAAGGGAATCAACAAAGTCCAAGAGGGTAGCATCTTTCAAAAAAGTGTTCAAGAACAAGGGGCTGAATTTGAAGATGGGGACGGCTCAGAGGTAATGTTAGGAAGTATTTTTCACAGAGAGGGTTGTGGATGCATGGAACAGCCTCCCTGAGGAGGTCGTGGAGTCAAGAACAGTGGGGGAATTCAAGAATGCATGGGACAGACATAAGGCAGTCCTAGTGGGGGTAGGAGGAAGTAAGCTGTTGGTTAACTAGGATCTGCAGCTTATCTGTTAGGTAGGAAAATGGGCAGACTGGGTGGGCCAAGTGGTTCTTATCTGCCGTCAAATTCTATGTCGATGATGGGGCACTCCAGAGATAGATCTCTTCGCCTCTGTAGAAAATCACCAGTTACCAGTATACTGTTGCAGGCCTCCTCTCAGGGGCACATTACCCCTGGATGCATTGGCACTGGATTGGACGGGGACATTTCTGTATGCCTCCCTCCTTCTCCACTGATATTCAGGACCCTGCTGAAATTGAGGTGCCAATCGGTGACAGTGATACTGGTGGCACCAGATTGGGCGAGGCAACATTGGTATTCACTCCTGTTGGCTCTATCAGTGGTACCTCCAATTCATCTGCCCAGGAGGCACAACCTACTGACATCCTCTCTGGGCAGGATCCTGTACCCCAACCTCAAATCACTAAGGCTCAAGGCCTAGATCTTGAGGACTTAGAGTATGCTAATGTTAAACTGTCAGAACAGGGGCTGACAGTACTTAGGGGTTCCAGGAAACCTTCCACTAAAAAGACATACTCTGCTAGGTGGAAGAGGTTTTCCATATGGTGTACAGGTAAGGGTTTTGACCCATCCAGGGCTGACCTAGCCGTTCTCCTGGATTACCTGACACATTTGCATTCTTTAGGTCTGAAGCCTTCGACATTCAAGGTTTATTTGGCTTCAGTTTCAGCTTATTTGTCAGCTGGTAAAGAGATCCATGGCCTCTCATCCAGTCTTCAGTAAATATTTTGAAGGCCTTAACCTCTTGTACCCTCCTTTGAGGGAACCAGTTTCGGCCTGGAATCTGAATATCTGCCTTTCCAAGCTCTTGGATTCTCCATTTGAACCGATGGCAACAGCAGATTTGAAGTATATCACTTGGAAAACTGTGTTTCTGGTTGCTATTACTTCAGCCAGAAGAATCAGTGAGTTACAGGCCTTGTGCACGGATGTCGACTACATCTCATTTCACAGGGATAAAGTGGTCCTCAGGACCAATAGAAAATTCTTTCCCAAAGTGGTGTCTGATTTCCATTTAAATCAGTCCATCACTTTACCTGTCTTTTTTACAGAGAACTCCAGTTCTCCAGAACAGAGGCTTCACTCCCTCAATGTCAAAAGGGCACTTAGCCACTATATTGACAGAACTAAATCTTACAGACCAGGTCAGACACAGCTCTTTCTTACCTATGGAGAGGTAGGTAAAGGCAGACCTGCCACAAAATGTACAGTTACTCACTGGATAGTGGTATGTATACAGTTTTGTTATGGTAAAGTGGATAAACAGGCTCCCCTGTGCCTGAGAGCACATTCCACTAGGGGCACAGCTGCTTCAGTGGCAGCTTCAAAGGAAATGCCACTTTTGGAACTCTGCAAAGCAGCTACGTGGAAAATAGTACACACCTTCACAAAGCATTACAGCCTAGATCTGCAATCTAGAAGTGACGCCAGGTTTGGTGCAGCAGTGCTGCAGAACCTGTTTCCTAAATAGGTATTTTGCTCGACCTCCAAAGGTACTGCTTGGTAGTCTGCATCAGTTTAATCATAATGAGTGATTCCTGGGGTTAGAAGAAAAAATTACTTACCATAGTAATCTTGTTTCTTCAAAGGGATCACTCATTATGATTAAAGCACCCACCCTGCCTCCCCTACTAAAACCTATTAAAGTTGTTCTGCATCCCTGTTTTAGGATATTTTTCCATATAGGTCAGGTTAGAGACTCACCTTTTGTTAACCAGTTGGTTCCCTTGTGGTCTCTTTTTTTAAATATTTCTTTATTCAATTTTAATACAGGGAGATAGATCAGGAACCCATAAAGTTTGTTCCAAATGTCATAGACACAATTTCAGTACAGTTTAGTCTCAGCATGAGGTAACAGAGTAGAGTTTCAGGTATATAGGAGGAGGGGAACATAGACAGAGAAGAGCACATGTAACAAATATAAGAGAACGTTAATTCTCCTGAGCCATTCGAAAAAATCCTGACTGGACTCCGTTAAGGTACCAGGTCCGGTCTATGGTCAGTTACCCACATCCACCATCTAGACGAAAAAGTATGGCATTTCTGTACCTTAAGGTTTATGTTAGCTGTCAGCATCTCCATTCTATAAATTTGATGTGTTATATCTTCCCATTCTGAGTGGGTCGGAGAGTCCCTCCGAAGCCACCTTCTCGTGACAGCTCTATTTGCTGCCAGAAGAAGAGTGGCTAGTAAGAGTTTGGAGTTGTCTCCCCTTATCTCAGAAGGGATATTAAACAGAAGTACCTGTTCCGGATCTAAGCTCTCTCGTTCTGGGAACATCTTTTTTAATGCACTCTCCACCTCTCTCCAGCACTGGGATAGCATGTCACAAGTCCAGAAAATATGTGTATGGGTCGCCAGTGACTCTCCATAGGCTCTCCAACACTCCGACCCAGACTGGACATCAAACTTCCCTGTTATCTGGGGAGTTCGGAAGAACCAGACAATACATTTCCACCCAAATTCTCTCCATGACCAAGATCTAGTTGATCTATGAATAGTTGAGAATATTAATCTCCACTCTTCCTCCTGTTTTAATATACCAATTTCTTGTTCCTACCTCCCATGCCAAAGTCTGGCCACTTCCCTCCGGTTGTATATTAGGGCCTGATAAGTATGTGATATTATATGTTCAGGAATCCCCATCTCTATTGCTCGATTATGATTTTAGTTAAAGGGTGAATCATTTCAGGGTCCCAGGTTAAACCTGCTATATCTCTACAGTGGTTCCTCACCTGCAAAAATCTAAAGAAGTCATACTTCTTCAAATTAAAGAGTCTCTCTAGTTCCTGAAACTGAAGAAATACTCCCCCTCTATAACATTGGTAGAAGCTTGCCAGACCCAAACTATTCCATCTTTTAAAAGTACTGTCAAACTGTGCTGGAATAAAACTGGGATCATCTTTAATTTTTAGGAAAAGCTGCATTATTCGATCCTTCACATTTGAGATTATCTTTCTCCAGATCATAATTAGTTGTCTAGTGTACTGGGATACAATGTCAATATCTATTGTGAATTTGGATAGAGATGAGCTGAATAAATATTTCTCTTTTCCATCCCTCAAATCTCCCAATTCTATGTCTTTCCAGTGGGGGCTTGAATTCCCATCTACCCATTGTAATACATGAGCAATCATCGCTGCCTGGGCATATTTTTTCAGATTTGGAAGCGCAAGTCCTCCACTATGTTTTGGGAGTTGAAGGGCCTCGGATCTTATTATAGGTCTTTTCTTTTGCCAAATGAATTCTAAAACCATCGTATTTCATTGCTTGAAATCCCTTCTGGTTGGAAAAAGTGGGAGAGACTGAAAGAGATAAAGCAGCCTCGGAAGGACATTCATCCTAATAACATCTATTCTTTGGATCAGAGAGATGGGTAAGAGTAACCATCTCTGTAGATCCTTCCATACAGTTCTTGTTAATGGTTAATAATTGGCTTCATATAGATTTTATATGTATTTAGGTATGATAATACCCAAGTATCAAAATCCTTTAGTCGTCCATCTTAAAGGAAATCTTTGCTGGAGCTCTATACTGGGATGGTAGATAAAGGTCAGTACCTCAGTCTTACTAGTGTTGAGTTTATAACCAGAAAGGATTTCAACTTCCCCCAAGAGAGAAAACAAATTTGGGAGAGAGGTCTCCAGGTTTGTTAGATAAATTAATAGATCACCGGCAAAAAAGGCTGTTTTGTGAATGGTTTCTCAGAGTCTTATTCCTGAGTTTGAAGGATTTTCCCAAATCACTTGTGCAAGGGGTTCAGCATATAAAGCAAAAAGAAGAGGAGACAAGGGGCAACCCTGCCTGGTACCTTGGGTCAATGGGAAATAGGAAGAATAAGAGCCGTTTACCTTGATCATGGCCTGAGGGGAGGAGTACAGCTGATTTATAATTGTTAGGAAGGTTTGAGGAAAATTGAACTTTTCCAGAGCGTAACTTAGGAATTTCCAAGAAACTCGATTGAATGCTTTTTGTGCATCCATGCTTAAAAATAATGTGGGGATCTGGTCTCTTTGAACTCGCGCTAAGAGATATACCGTACGTTTGATATTATCTGCCGTTTGGCATTTAATTATGAAACCAGATTGGTCTTTTCTAATTAGTTCAGGAAGCAGATTCTCCAATCTTTTTGCTAAGATTGCCGAAAAGTATTTGTAATTCTGATTAAGAACTGAGTTAGGACGGTAGTATTCACAATTGGAAGGATCTGTATTTGGTTTTAATATTGTTGACAAGTTGGCATATTTCCAGCTATCGGGGAGAGGTAGTCTGTCTCTGTACTCCATTAAATAGCTGAGTGAGAGGGTGAAGCAACTCAGTTTTTAATGTTTTGTAAAATTCTACAGAATATCCATCAGTGCCTGGACTTTTATTTAATTTAGAGTTGCGTATAACAAGGTCAGTTTCATGGGGGGGGGGGGATACGTCTGATTCACCGATTTTGTTGCTCTTCCAACATTTGAGGAAGGGTGATTTGACTGAAGGATGCCCTGTACCTATCTTCCTCTGGTTCTGTAGGCTGGTCATATAGTTTAAGGTAGAATTCCTGAAATCCGTCTAATATGTCCTTTGTTTTAAACAGAAACTGGTGTTGAAAGGGGTGTTTGATTTTGGTAATGGTGGGCATAGCTTGTAGCTTCCTAAGTCTATAGGCCAATATCTTAGCTGCTCTACTCCCTCCCTCATAATACTTTTGTTTTACATACATCAAAGCCTGTTCCGTTTTCTGGTTTAATATATCTTGGAACTGCTTCTTAATTATATTAATCTGTGGCATCAGTGTGTTATCACCACTTGAATGTAATTTCTGTAACCCATCTAATTTTTTTTTCTAATTCCTGTTGTTTTTGAGTTCTCTGTTTTTTCTTAAGAGATGCGTATGAAATAATCTTCCCTCTCAAGACAGATTTTAATGTATCCCGTAAAATTCCCTCCAACACCTCTGGAGATGTATTCTATTGTAAAATGCGAGCAATCCAGGCCTTGACCTTGTCTTTGAATTTTAGATATTTCAGTAGCATATTATTAAATATCCATTGTCTCTGGGTGAATTCCTGGCCCACATCTAATTATTTTAGGATTGGTGCATGGTTAGAGATATAGATAGGCTTAATTTCTACCTGGCGAATTTTATCTAAAAATTCAGTAGCCAATAAGAAATAATCTATACATGCATAAGTGTTATGAACACTTGAATAATATGTATATGCGCTAGATGTTGGGTGACAATGTCTCCAAGTGTCTATAAAGGATAAATCCTTCATCAGTCTCTTGCCATGCTTTTTCCCTTTGGTGGCTTTGATGGGCTTTGGATTTGAGCTGTCCTTTGTAGGATTGAGAAGCAAATTCAAATCCCCCTAATAATAATAAGCCCTGCTTAAATTCCGTTATTTTATCGAATGATGATTGATATATCTTACTATCAGATCCTGGGGGGACATATAGGCTACCCATCATGAAAAACTGACCCTCCCATAATCCCCTAATCATGGCCAATCTTCCTTCCCCATCTTGGCATGAATCCTGAACCTGAAATTTAGAAAATTTAGATATGAGTATAGCCACTCCTCTCTTACGGCCTCTAGCATATGAACTGGCAGTCACCCTAGACAACCCTCTACAGAGTAATTTCTGATGTTCACTATTAGAGAGATGGGTTTCCTGAAGGAGAATGAGATGGGGGTGCTCCTTTTGGAGATGTGAAATAATCTTAGCCTTTTTTATAGGGCCACTCAGACCATTACATTCTGAGAAACCACTCTGAGAACCATGTTAATCCATGGCATTTATGTTAGAAACTCCTCCCCTCCCCCCCATCCTGCCCTCCCACCTCCATCCGATCTACTGTAGGAGGTCCATTTGTTAAACCATCACTTGATTCCTCTACATGTCCAGTGTAATCCCCTTATTATAACCCCACCCTTAGAAAAACCCTCTCCGAAACATAACTATATACATACGAACTTCCAAAGTCAGAGAAATCCCTGACAGGGACGGTAGAATCCGTCAAGTTAGGGCCTTATGTCTATCCTTTTAGGCATGCCCTCAGGGGAAGAAATAGCCCCCCAAAAGTAAATTAAATCTGCCTTCTCTCTCCGCGGATTCAAATATTTGTGTCCCCCTTAGATGAGATTGGTGAAAAAAAGAACAAGTTAACTAAAAAAACAATAAAGGTGCTTAACATTTACAATCCCCACCATTAACTGTCCCAGCTCTCCCCCTGCACTAAGATTATGTCCAAGAAAGGTTGACCACTGCAGATGGACAATTGAATATAGTCCGAAGATCCTGTCCCCGTTCAACAGAGGTGCAGTATTCAGGATGCCTTTGATGTCCAGTGTCAATTAGGTTTCACTATGGCATTCGTATCCAGGGCCTGTTTTTATGGGTTTTGTAGTTATTTCTATATACATCCTTCTGTTACGTTTGGTTATAAGATGTTATCATGCTGAGACAGAGAGAGTGAGAAAGCAGCCACAGCTTCCTTGAAACAAGGAGGTTATTTTCTAGACTACACTGAACTGAATTATTACTTTTTGGACCTGTGTAAGTAACTAGTATTAATTCTGTTTTTGGGGTTGACTTTTCTTAGTTTTAACTTTAATTTGCCAGGGAGGAATTGTAGCTGGGAAATATTTGCAGTCATTTGTGACTAGACCTGTTACTTAACCTCTGTGAAATAGGTGTCTGTTAAGGGGAGGAGCTGAAAAGGGCCTAGTTGAACTGTGGATTTATAACAGGAGTTGTTTGTGGTCTCTGTCTGCTGAGACAGAGAGAGCGAGAAAGCAGCCACAGCTTCCTTGAAATAAGGAAGTTATTTTCTAGACTACACTAAACTGAATTATTACTTTTTGGACCTGTGTAAGTAACTAGTATTGATTCCGTTTTTGGGGTTGACTTTTCTTAGTTTTAAATTTAATTTGCCTGGGAGGAACTGTAGCTGGGAGATATTTGCAGTCATTTGTGACTAGACCTGTTACTTAACCTCTGTGAAATAGGTGTCTGAAAGGAAGGAAGGCACTCCCTGGGGTGGAGGGTCAGAGTTGTAGTTGATTATTCCTGAACGGTATAGGTTTACTCCCACCCACCCTGCCCCTCACCACACCCCAAGTGCATAACTTCCTTTATAGCAGGAGTCTGACATCACTTCCCCAAAACTGCTAACAACATACACGTGTTCATATCCTTAAAGGCACAGCACAGTGAATAGGGGTTAGAGACACTCACAAGCTTGCACACACTAAAACAAGAACAAAAAACAACAAAAGAAAAGCATCTGTAACAGGAAGGGACACAGACATGTGGGGAGTGGTGCAACGTACTGGCTGTGGAGCAGCAGTCTTCCAGGAGACATTCTGGAGACTGCGTTGTTGCCCTATTAGCAGGCACCTCTCTGGTCTGAGGGAGGAGGTTGTTCAAACAACATGAAGTCTTGCTGTATTCTGACAATAGCAGTGAATCCCAACCTTCGAACTGCCCCGGAGATGAAAGAGTTAACTTTCCATGCCAGGCATGGAGCGCTGAGCTCGAGCTCGGTTGAGACTCTGTCTGTTGCTGTTTGAACTCAAACTGTCAGATTCTTTACTCCGCCTCACTAAACAGTCGCTCCAGAGATTTCTCCTTCTGCTCGGTTCAATTTGTTGGTTAAAGTACCGTTTTTCTCGGTTTTCGACCGAATTTAAACCGTAACCTGTCGGTTCAGTCTCTGTCTCTGGTATTCGTGAGTACTAGATAGGTTATATTTGTTTTCTGTTCTGTGTGGAACTTGTAAACGGTTCATCGGTTCGGTTTGAACCAATAAAGTTGTTGTAAAATCTTTATCTGTGCTTTTAGAATGTGGTTACAGGTTCTTATCGGTTCTAAAAAATAAACGGATTTTATTACGTTTTTTTCCACGACCCGTGACATGGTCAGGAACCGATAAGAGTGTCTTGCCTGGCGGATTGCCATTAAAAGGGTAAGTTCGGTTAGGACTGGCACAATGTCTGAGAAACCCAAAAGAAAAACCGGGCCCACTGGTTTTCAACACTGTAGTGTGTGTGGGGAAGTCTTTGCTAAGGCTGACCCCCACACCACCTGTGTTTATTGTCTGGGGTTTGACCACCTCAATGCAGACTGCCCCCGATGGGATTGCCAGGGCCGATTCTCCACTATCTGTAGGGGGCAGGCTGGCTTACTTTGTCCAGGACTGGAAGTCTCTAACATCAGACAAGTGGGAACTGGAAGTAGTAAGCCAGGGACTGGTTCTCAGCTTCAAAAAATTTCCAAAGCTGAGAACCAGATCGTTTCCACCTGCAAATCCTTCAGAGGCACTTGCCCTAGAGGCAGAGGTCTCTTCCCTCCTGGCTCTCAGAGCTGTGGAAAGGGTTCCACCCCTACTCCAAGGCAAAAGATTGTACTCCAGGTACTTCCTTACCCCCAAAAAGACAGGAGAATGGCGGCCCATCCTGGATCTCAGATACTTAAACAAGCACCTTTTAAAGCCAAAATTCAAAATGGTGACTCTGGGAATAATTCTACCTTCTCTAAGGCCAGGGGACTGGCTAGTCTCCCTGGACCTCAAGGATGCCTATTTCCATATTCTCATCAGAAGCTCCCATCGAAAGTACCTCAGGTTCGAGCTGCCCTCAGGCCATTACCAATTCAGAGCAATGCCCTTTGGTCTAACCTCTGCTCCAAGGGTGTTCACAAAATACCTGGCAGTAGTAGTTGCTTCTCTAAGAAGGCAAAGGATTGCCATCTTCCCATACCTGGACGACTGGCTCATAGTAGGCCAGTCCCCAGACCAAGTCAAGTTACACCTGCAGATAACTCAGCAACTGCTCACCTCTCTGGGTTTCCTTCTGAATCTTTCAAAGTCAGTTCTAGAGTCTGTTCAGCTCCTCACCTTCGTAGGCACAGAGCTAGATACAGAAAAGGCCAGAGCCTTCCTTCCCCTGGACAGGGCAAGGACCCTCATCACACTGGCCTCCTCATTCACCCTTCAGGTGTCTCGACCAGCAAGGCATTTTCTGCAGCTCCTGGGGCACATGGCTGCTTCTACAGCAGTGGTGCAGGGAGCAAGATTTCAGATGAGGGACATTCAGTTCCACTTGAGAGCCTTTTGGTCTCAGAAAAAGGACCCTCTGACCAAACTGATCCCAGTGACTCGAACCCTGATCCAGGCCTTGCAGTGGTGGCAGGATCAGAACAATCTAAGACAGGGAGTTCCCTTTGTCACTCAGTCTCACTCTTTAATCCTTACTACAGATGCCTCCCTCTTGGGGTGGGGGTCCACTTGGGAGACCTTACCACTCAGGGTGGTCCACTCAGAAATCTCTGCTTCACATCAATCTGCTGGAACTCAGAGCAGTATTTCTAGCACTTCAAGCCTTTTCCAAGTCTGTTCAGAACAAAGTTATTCAGGTCAGAACAGACAATACCACCACAATGTGGTATATCAACAAGCAAGGAGGCACTCGGTCTACGGCCTTGTGCACAGAAGCAATGAAGTTGTGGTCTCTGGCTTATTCCCTGAACACTTCCCTCACAGCAGTACACCTCCCAGGCAAGGACAATGTCCTGGCAGATGCTCTCAGCAGGATATCCCACGGCCATCACAAATGGTCACTGGATCCCCTGGTTTTGGAAGTGATATTCTCCAGATGGGGCACCCCACAGATAGATCTTTTTGCAGCCCCAGACAATCACCAACTTCCCCTGTTTTGTTGCAGGACCCTAGTGTTGGGTTCAGTCCCCCTTGTTGCCTTAGTTCTCAGTTGGGAAGGAAAGTTCCTGTATGCTTTTCCCCCCTTCCCTCTCCTATTCAAAGTGCTAGTCAAAATCAGATCTCAACCCTGCGAGGTGATCCTGATTGCTCCAGACTGGGCCAGACAGCCCTGGTATCCTCTCCTATTGTCCTTAGCAGTCCACCTTCCCCTGTCTCTTCCCAGGAATTACAACCTGCTAACCTGTGCTCAGGGGAGGGTTTGGTACCTGAATCTCAAATCTCTCAACCTCAAGGCCTGGCTCTTGAAGAGTTAGAGTTTGCTGATTTACACCTCTCCGAAGGTGTTATGAATATTCTAAAGGCTTCTAGGAAGCCTTCCACTAGAACTACTTATAATTCCAAGTGGAAAAGATTTTCCATATGGTGCTCTGGGAAGCATATTTCCCCAGAGTCTGCTGATCTGCCCGCAGTCCTTGACTATATGGTCCATTTGAATAGCTTGGGACTCAGACCAGCTACACTAAGGGTGCATCTGGCAGCTGTCTCTGTTTTATTTCAGCAGGTAAGCCCTCTTCTCTTTCAGCTCACCCTGTATTCTCCAAGTTTTTCAAGGGATTGCTTCATACCAATCCGCCATTCAGGGACCCTGCCCCTGCTTGGGACCTTAACGTTTGCATTGCTCAGCTTATGCAACCCCCTTTTGAGCCTTTGTCCTCAGCAGAGCTTAAGTACTTGACTTGGAAAACTGTGTTCCTGGTAGCCATCACTTCTGCCAGGCGCATAAGTGAGTTACAAGCCCTGTCAGTGGAGCCTGATTTTATCTCTTTTCATAGAGATAAGGTGGTCCTCAGGACTAACAGGAACTTTTTACCTAAGGTGGTTTCAGACTTCCACCTTAACCAATCTATGTCTTTTCCTGTGTACTTCACTGACCATTGCTCCTCTGGTGAGAGGAGGCTGCACAGTTTAGATGTGAAAAGAGCCCTTAGCTACTACATAGAACGTACCAAGGGTCACAGGTTTGACTCCCTCCAACTGTTCCTCACTTATGGTGAGGTTGGAAAAGGAAAACCTGTCACTAAAAGATCCATTGCTAGGTGGATTGTCTCTTGCATTCAATTTTGCTATGAAAAACCAGGTAAGGTTCCACCCTCAGGCCTGAGGGCTCACTCTACTAGAGGTACAGCTGCCTTCCTGGCTGCTGCCAGGGATATTCCTATCTTAGAGATATGTCAAGCAGCTACCTGGAAAACAGTTCACATTTTTACCAAGCATTACTCTCTGGATATCCAGGTTAGGAGTGATGCTCGGTTTGGCACAAGCTGTGCTTCAGAGCCTATTTCCTAAGTAGGTTCTGTCCTCCTCCATGGAGGTACTGCTTAGTAGTCTGCTATTGTCAAAATACAGCAAGACTTCATGTTGTTTGAAGAAAAATGACTCACCTTAGTAATGTTGTTTCTTCTAATGGAGTCTTGCTGTATTCTGACCTCCCCGCCTTCCCTCTCAGAACCTTTGTTTTTGGGATGTGGGTGGGCAGTAGCAGTGTTGGCACTTAGGAGGTGCCCCACCCTTTTTCATTATCACCCTCTTTTCTTTGGGTGAGTGGGTGTTGTGTTTATTTCATTTTTTGGGTTTCCTGACTTGAATCTTTGTTTTGAGACCAAAAAATGTGTTATTATATTTAGTAGCCAGTTGGCTAGTGTAGGTTTACAGCTTCCACACAGGACCTCAGTGAGTTTAGCTCGTATAGATCTGATGGTTTGAGTTCAAACAGCAACAGACAGAGTCTCAACCGAGCTCGAGCTCAGCGTTCCGTGCCTGGCATGGAAAGTTAACTCTTTCATCTCCAGGGCAGTTCGAAGTTTGGACCTCACTGCAGAGTCTCAACCGAGCTCGAGCTCAGCGTTCCATGCCTGGCATGGAAAGTTAACTCTTTCATCTCCGGGGCAGTTCGAAGGTTGGGACTCGCTGCTATTGTCAGAATACAGCAAGACTCCATTAGAAGAAACAACATTACTAAGGTGAGTAATTTTTTCTTTGTCTCCATGCTGACCTAGCAAGGATTTGGGAAACATGCTCCCCCAACCAGGGACCACCCAGGCCACTGCCACTACCTCAGAGGTTGCCAAGAAAGAGGAGTGGTTGGACCACGGTGGGCTCAGGGAGGGTGAGGGTGGTGGAACAGAGGTGTATCCCTCCAGTTGTGCCTCTCCCCAGTTCATTCACCACTCTGGCAGAGCATGGTTCCTCTATGGAGGCACCCGCAGTGGAGACCAAGGAGGATGCTGGGAACCTCCACGATGAAGACCCACAGGAGGGTGGCACAGGGCCCCACAGGGAAGGAAACAACTCCTGGTGGGGGACTCAATTGTTAGGGGGTAGAACTGGGGGAGGGAGGGGAAAGGGAAGTAAGGTGCCTGCCCGGCACCATGGCTTAGAGGGACAGGAAACGAATCCTCAGGATCGTGGGAGCAGCTGCAAGGGGGAGGGAGCTGGATGTCATTGTCCACATAGGGATGAATGACTTGGCTGAGAATGGGATCAGAGGAGTGCAGCAGGAGTTTGGGGAGTTGGGGAGGGGCCTTAGACAAGCAGCACACACAGTAACTTTTTTGGAAGTGCTACATGTCTATGGCATGGATGAGGCTAGGGTACTCTGCACCGTGGGATTCAATGACCTGGTTGAAAAACTGGTGCAGAGCTCAGGGATTTGGCATCATTGGGGACTGGGGCTCCACCTGGAGGGTAACAGGCCTATACAGGCGTGATGGTCTGCATCTATCCAGGAGGGGAACCAGGATCCTAGATGATAGGTTTAAATGCTTCATTGGCAAGCATTTAAACTAGCCAAGGGGGGAGGCACTGAAAATGAGAAGGGAAATCCTAGCCCCCCCCAAAAAAAAAATCAGGGTAGCTAGTGAGGTAAACACCAAGATAGAACAGTCAATAGGGAGAAGGGCAGGGGTAAATGGAGAAAAAGACAATGGCAGTAAGGACAGGGATGGGGCAAAAAAAAAAAAATAAAGCCATAAAAAAATGGAGGGTAGTGAGTACCAATGCCTGTAGTCTAGGTAAAAAACTCCCTGAAATGGTGTCCTTGATTGAAGAGGGATGCTTGGATATCGTGGCAGTCACTGAAACATGGTACACAGAGAACCAAGCCTGGGATGTCAACATACCAGGGTAAGCAATCTACAGGAGGGACAGGGAGGGAAGAAGAGAAGGAGTAGCTCTCTTCGTAAGGGAAGGGATCAAAGTAACAGAACTAAAGGGTTAAAAGGGAGGAGAGGAGGCACTGTGGGTTACCCTGGAGACTGGAAATGGCTCCACAATCTGCACAGGGTTTGTATACAGACCCCTGTCTCAGGGGGAGGAAATAGACAAGGAAATGGTAGAGGGCATCCTTGGGATGGCAGAGAAAGGGGAGATATTGCTGATGGGAACCTGAATATGCCAGATGTTAACTGGAGCACCTTTGCTGCAGCCACATTCAAGAGCAGGGCCATTGTCGATGCCCTGCAGGGGGCATGCCTCAGATAGCTAGTTTTGGAACCCACTCGAGAGGGAGCAATCTTAGACCTAGTACTCTCAAGTGGGGATAGAGAGAGGATCTCTGATCTTGAAGTGGGTAGCCATCTGGGAACAAGTGACCACCAAACAGTGTGGTTCATGATAAACTTGGCTGTAGAGTCAAGCCACACAAAAGTGAAGGTGCTGGACTTCAGGAGGGCTAATTTTGTCAAAATGGGAGAGTGCCTCAGAAAAGCACTAGCAAACAGGCAAGAAAGTGGGGTGGAGCAACAATAGGGAAACATCAAAACCGCCATCACAGAGGCAACAAACCTTTGTGTGAAGCAAATAAACAAATCAAAACAAAAAAAAAAACACTATGGTTCTCAAAGGAAGTGGCGGGGAAGGTAAGGGAGAAAAAGACAGCATTCAGGAAGTATAAGGAAACACAGAAGGAGCAGGACAGAGAACTATACCAGTTAAAGCAGAAGGAAGCGGGGAAGGCAGTCAAAATAGCAAAGGCCCAAACCAAGGAAAAGATAGCCAACTCGGTTAAGAAGGGAGATAAAACCTTTTATAGGTACATTAGGGAGCAAAGAAAGACTAAGGCAGGGATACTGAGGCTGAATAAAGAGGAAGGTGGTTGGGCAGAGAACGACAATGAAAAATCAGGGATACTGAACAAATACTTCTGCTCAGTATTCACAATGGAAAAGCAGGGGGAGATACCTAATCCAGTCAATAGAAGCACTCTGGATAGGGGGGCTGATATTAGTTCTTTCACAGAAGAAGGGGTTCTGAAAGAACTCTTAAAACTGAAGGTGGATAAAGCAATGGGGCCTGATGGCATTCACCCCAGAATTCTAAAAGAACTAAGGGAAGAACTAATAACAACTCTGACTACCCTTTTTAATAAATCATGGGAGGATAGTGTGGTACCTGAGGACTGAAGGAAGGCGGATGTGATTCCCCTTCTTAAAAGTGGGAGCAAGACAGAGGCAGGAAACTACAGACCTATCAGTTTGACCTCATTGGTAGGGAAAATGATGGAATCACTTCTGAAGGAAAGAATTGTTGAGTACCTAGAGGCCAGTGGGGCACAGGACCCAAGGCAGCATGGATTCATAGCAGAAAGGTCATGTCAGACAAATCTAATTGATTTCTTTGACTGGGTGACCAAGGTAGTAGACCAGGGAGGGGCTGTGAACATGGCCTACCTAGACTTTAGCAAGGCATTTGACACAGTCCCGCACAAAAGATTAATAAACAAATTAGCCTGTCTGGGAGTGGGTCCCAGGGTGGTAGCCTGGGTAAAACACTGGCTGGACTAAAGGACACAGCGGGTAATAGTAAATGGAGTCCACAGTGAAGAAAGGAGGGTTACTAATGGGGTACCGCAGGGTTCAGTACTGGGGCTGGTCCTTTTTAATGACTTTATAAGTGACATTGCAGAGGGACTGGAAGGGAAAGTATGTCTCTTTGCAGGTGACACAAAGATCTGAGACAGGATTGATATGCAAGGTGGTGTGGAAAGGATGAAAAGGGACTTGGCAAGGTTGGAGGAATGGTCAACTGTATGGCAGCTTAGATTAAATGCAAAGAATTGCAAAGTAATGCACCTGGGAAACAAAAAAACCCAGGGGAAGAGTACACAGTGGGGCTGAGATACTGACAACAACAAAAATGGAAAGGGACCTGGGGTTAGTCATATCAGACGACCTAAAGATGGGCCAGCAATGTGAGAAGGCAGTAAGGAGGGCTGGGGGGGTACTGGGGTACATAGGGAGAGGCATCACCAGTAGAAAACAGGAAGTTGTTGGCCCTCTATACAGACAGTTGGTAAGACCACATCTGGAGTACTGTGTGCAGTTCTGGAGACCCCATCTCCGCAAAGACATGGACAGGGTGGAGGCTGTCCAGAGAAGGGCAACCAAAATGGTGCAAGGTCTGCACCAGAAGGCATATGAAGAAAGACTAAGGGAGCTTAAAATGTACAGCCTTGAGGAAAGAAGAGAGAGGGGGGACATGATAGAAACTTTCAAATACCTCAAGGGAATCAACAAAGTCCAAGAGGGTAGCATCTTTCAGAAAAAGAGATGTGCAAGAACAAGGGGGCACAATTTGAAGATAGAGGGAGGACAGCTCAGAGGTAATATGAGGAAGTATTTCTTCACAGAGAGGGTTGTAGATGCATGGAACAGCCTTCCTGAGGAAGTCGTAGAGTCAGGGAATTCAAGAATGCATGGGACAGACATAAGGCAATTCTAGCGGGGAGTAGGAGGAAGTAGGCTGTTGGTTAACTAGGATCTGCAACTTATCTGTTAGGTAGGGAAATGGGCAGACTAGGTGGGCTAAACGGTCCTTGTCTGCCGTCAAATTCTATGTTTCTATGACCCTATAGGGATAGTTTAAATTCGTTCAAGTGCTCAGAGTACGAACCTTCAACTTTCCTTGAAGTATAATAGTCCTTATTATATTCATTTTATCGGCATTACATATTTCCGAGTATAGTCACTTGTCTCTGCCTCCTGTTCAATCAGCACATTCTGGAAATGAGACACTAGTGAAGGAAAAACCTGCTCCCCCTTCCCTATCCAGTGAAGAGGAAGACCCCTTCAATGCTCCCAGGAATGGCCCCCCAGGATCCTCTCCCGAATCTCGAGTGTGCTAAATCCCTAGGACTGTAATCCCAGATCTCTTCACTGGCCTGACATAACCCCCGATCAGTCCCTCCAATTTAATGAGCCCCATTTGTTTTATTAGAATGTATGAAAGCACTCGGCGAGTGTGTCCAAGCCCACAATATTTATTAATCAGTTTTCCACATTTAGGGCTCGAGGGAAGAAGGCCAACATCTCAGCTCTCCACCCTTCACCCTTGTAAAAGTTTCTAATTCTTATGTCTGCCCGTATTAACACTATCCCACCGAGTGCCCTTTTTAATGTGCCTTGGAGGAGCAGGATCATCAAGAACCACACCAATAAAGCCAATCACTGCTGGTTGTAATTCAAAAAGAAAAAAATGCAAGTCCTCAGGGTCTCGAGGGAAGGAATCCCGCCTGACCAAAAATCCCAGGAATGCCTCAGGGCACCCCCCTTATCCAGCTCCAGGGAAGAGAAGAAGAGCATGCCCCCCGCCCAGTCTCCAATTACATTTAGAAAATTACAACTCGTTGTAGCTTACTAAGTCAAATATTCATGGTCAGTCCCCTTTTGTCAGAAGCAAACTGTCCCAAGAGTTTCTTGATTTCCTCGAGGGTCTCCTGTTGTGAATCCTTTCCTAATCTTTGTTTTTTTTTGGTCCCGGGCTCCTTGAGAGGCCTCTGGCTTGGTAATCTTGTTGGCAGCTCAAAACCTCATTTATTCAGATCTTCCATAGCCAGATGCACCGAATCATACGTCATTTATCCATTCAAATACTGTATAACTAATTTAAAGGGATAGGGGGCACGAAACTTTAATTTAAGCTGCCGGAGAATCGGAAAGAGGGAAATATATTCTCTTCTGCGCTGCATAGTAACTCGAGCATAATCGTTGTCAAAGAAGATCCTCTTATTCTCATAGAACACGTTTTCCATAGATCAGGCCTTCTGCAGGAGAGTTTCTTTAGTAAAGAAGATTTGAAATCTAACTACGATCAATTGAGGTCGGGTCTCCGACCAGGATGGCTTGGGGCCGACAGCCCAATAAGTCTGCTCTATTTCTATCTTAAAATCAAGGTCCAGAAATAAAGAGAATCTCAAAACATTCTCAATAAAGCCCCTCATATCCCTTCCCTCGCTTTCTTCAGGGATTCCATAAATTCTAATATTTTTGCGTCTCTGACGATTCTCTGCGTCCTCCTGCCTCTCCCCCAGGGCTTTAGTAAATTGGAGCAGCTGAGACAAGGTGGACTGTATCTGGGAGATCTCTGTTGCCTGTTCAGTGTTTGAGTGTGTTCGAGCGCAGAAACCTGGGCCTGAAGAGTCGAGACGTCTGCTCAGAGAAGATCATGGTCAGTACGAAATTCCTGAAAGTCTTTTTTAATTTCCTGTAAATCCGTAATAATCCTGTCAAGTTTGTCATTTAGTATAGAATCTTTAGTCGATTTCTTTTTACGGGATGATTTATTTTCTGAGTCGCGATTTGGGACATGGTTGAGGCCTCCGATTCAGAGCACTCGGGGTTCGAAGAAACATCCTCAGATGGCAATGCAGTGAAGTGATTTGGGGAATTTCTTGTCTTGCCTGGAGCCCTCTGTAAATATTTCTCTGTAAATTAGATTAGCAAAGTGGCCAACTAATGGAAATAAGAGGGGAGTCGGGACGGAGCTTCGATCTGACGTCACCATTTGGGGGGGGGGAGCTGCACCGGAAGTTCCTCTCTTGTGATCTCAGGTTTTTTTTTTAGTTTTACTTCATGGGATGCTTTTTTGACCTGCGAGGATGAAAAATTATTTTATAAAAATATTATTCTAGATAGTGGGTCTTACACCCAGTTTAGGCTACGTTTAGAATCTGAAGCACTCAGAGTGCAGCAGTTGCTAGGGCAGCAGTTTGAAATTGGCATGAGCCAATTGAGAGTTCCATCATTTGCATATAATTCCATCTCTCTGGGCAGTCCAACACGGGAGGCAGACTGCATCAGTTTAATCATAATGAGTGATCCCTTTGAAGAAACAAGATTACTATGGTGAGTAATTTTTTCTTCCCTTCCTACCTCCCCTTCCAGAACTTCAGCCTCTGCTCTCCACATGCTGGTGCCACCATGTCGCAATACACCTTTGGAGTGAAATTTTTTCCTCTGCACCTGTATTAGTTAGGGGAACAGATTTCATTGTGTGTATCTTTTTGGTATTTTCTGGCATGTTGTTCTAACATTATTTAATTGTTTGTTCCTCCAGTTGGAGGTTTATTTTTGTAAATCCATATTGTTGGGTAATCCCAATTTTAATGATAACATTTTAGTACTACATTATTCTAGGCCTACCTTTCCAGGCTCCTTTATAAAATCTGAAGAGGTTAGAACACAGGCAGTTAGTAGAGGCAGTGTTTGAAAGATGCTCATGTGCAGTGTTCCATCATTTGCATGTGTTCCATCTCTCCGGGTAGTCCAACCCCTAAGGCTTACTGCATAAAGTTATGAATATCTGAACATCACTGGGAAGAAACAAGATTACTATGGTAAGTATTTTTTTTCCTTTTTCATTGCCTTCCAAAAATTCACAAGGGCCTGAATACACCACCAGACAGACCTTTCATGTCTGAACCTAATTAGTAGATTTTCACATATGTAAATATGCTGGGGGAAAAAAAAACTTAACTAAAAGAATTACAAACTTTGATTCTAGCCCCAGAATTCCCTCACTGGATGTATACGCTATGCATCATCTTCCCAGCAGAGAGTGTTTCCCCTGAAATTGAACCTAATGCTAATTAGGGAACTTAGAATGAAGGCTCAAACTCTACACTGGTGTCACATTCCACTCTAGCCCCTAATGTCAGATTTGTTTCTCTGCCTGAAAAGAACACTCACCCTGAAGTCAGCTCCAGTGTTTCTGTCTCTAGACGCTTCATTCTTTTAAAATGAAGCTTTCAAACAACATGAAGTCTTGCTATATTATGACAATTGCAGTTTGTCCCACCATTAGAACTGCTCCGGAGGTGAAAGAGTTAACTCCATTCCATGAATGGAACTTAGAGCACGAGCTCGAAAGAGAAGCTCTGTCTGTGTAGTTTCAAACCTGAACTGTCAGATTCTTTACTCCGCCTCACTGAACAGTCGCTCCGGAGATTTCTCCTACTGCTCGGTTCATTTCTCGGTTTAAACAGTGTTTTCTCGGTTCGATTCAACCGAGAATAGTTTTATTTTAACATAAAACCGATCGGTTCAAGCTCTGTCTGTGGTATCGTAAGTAATTTCATATTTTAATTCTGTGTGGAACTTGTAAGTTTTATCGGTTTGGTTTGAACCGCTCAGCTTGGGTTAAAACTTAAAGTTTTAAATTTGAGATTTTAGAGTCACGGTTCCGGTTCTTATCGGTTCTAAAAACCGGTTTCATTACGGTTTTCAATACCGATGACACGGTTAGGAACCGATAAGGGTGTCTTGCCTGGCACTGCCATTTAAAGGGCAAGTTTTCTGGTTAGGCTGGCATTATGTCAGAAGCAAAAGAAAAACCGGCCCACTGGGTTTCAACACTGTGATGTCTGTGGGGAAGTCTTTGCCAAGGCTGACCACACACCACATGTGTTTATTGTCTGAGGTTTGACCACCTCCAGTCAGACTGCCAGATTTGTAAGAATTTCCCTGCAGCCACCCTAGAAAGAGATTGGGCAGGCTCAGGGCGAGAGGCCAAAAAGTCCGCTGACCCGGATGGCCAGCCCGGTTCGGTGCCAACCGAACCGGAGAGAGTGCCCTCTGACCAGGGCGAGACTTCCTCGGGCAAATTAAAAGCTGGCTTGGATGAACCAGTTCCAGTAAAGAGAACAAGAAAGTCAGCAGGTTTGGAGCCCAAAATTCTTACTCCAACTGCTGCAGAGATAGCAAGAGCTATTCAGATTGTCCAGTCACTTTCTCCGGTTCCGTCTGAACCGCCACTATCTGGTAAAAGGTCGGTTCCGTCGGTTCCATCGGTTCAGGAATATGATGTTGAGGAGTTTTATGAACCAGAGGAGGGGGAGGATGATTATGAACAGTATGAATGTGACTTAGAGGGTCTGGGTGTGCCCATTGAACCGGACATCTCCCCAGACAGACCTTTTGAATCTCCCCCCATGCTTTCTGAGTCCCCCTCTCATTTTATGTTTTACAAAAAAGTTGCTGAAACCCTCCAGCTTCCTTTGGAGGAAGCTGTGGATGAGCAAGAGGAGCCTGATTTTGTAGAAATGATGGATATACCAGAGTCTAGGAGATTGTCTATTCCTTTGCATAAGTCATTTAGGAAACAAACAATAAAAATCTTAAAAACTCCTAATTCTGTGCCTCCCGTAGATAAAAAGATGGACAGGAGGTACACACTGTCAGGTCCTGATACAGAATTCATTTCTCAGCAATGCAGTAATGTTGGGGTAGTTTAGGCTGCAGCCTGTGATAAAGCTAATATTCCCCTGGCTTCACATCATCCTGACAAGGATTCCAGGAAGATTGATGCCATGGCAAAAAAACAGTACATGGCAGCGTCCTTGGGACTCAGGCAAGCAAATTATATGGCTTATGTAGCAAGGTATCAGAAATCTAGATGGGATACTGTTATGGATTTAGCCAAACAAGCCCCTGGCCAGCTTGCTAGTGAGCTGGAGCAGGTGGCTGCCGATAACATTAAGGGCTTCTAAGGTGCAGTTTCATGCTGCTGTGGATTTTAATGATGTTTCCTCTAGAATCATGGCCACATCTGTAGCTTTTCGTAGGTTGGCCTGGCTCAGGTGTACTAGCTTGTCACAGGATACCCAGTCTAAGGCTATGGATTTTCCTGTGGTGGGAAATTCTCTGGGGAGCAGACAGAGAATTATATGAAGAAGATGGATAAATATAGGACTACCTATAAAAGTGCCCAAGCCAAGGAGCGGCAAGCCACTCCTCAGAGGCACACCCCCAAGGGTAGGGAGTAGGCCTTTCCACAGGCCTTTTACCAGAGCCAGGCCTCCTCTGCTTATGCTCAGAGGGTTCTTCAGAGCAGAGGCAGGCAGGCGCGGGCAGGCCTGCCCCACCCTCAGCCTAAAGCACCTGCCAAGCAGGCACCCTGATGGGGTGCCCAGGGCCGATTCTCCTTTACCAGTAGGGGGCAGGTTGGCTTACTTCAGTCAGAACAGGGTGTCTTTAACTTCAGACAAGTGGGTTCTGGAAGTAGTAAGCCAGGGTCTGGTTCTCAGCTTCAAAAAGTTCCCAAAGATGAGAATCAGGTCTTTTCCACCTGCAAGCTCTTTAGAGACCTTTACTCAAGAAGCAGAGGTCTCAACCCTGTTAGCTCTCAGAGCGGTAGAAAAGGTTCCTCCCTCACACCAGGGCAAGGGTCTGTACTCCAGTACTTCCTTACCCCAAAAGACAGGAGAATGGCGCCCATTTTAGACCTCAGATATCTGAACAAGCATCTTTTGAAACCAAAGTTCAGAATGGTAACTCTGGCAATGATTTTACCTCTCTAAGGCCAGGGGACTGGCTAGCTTCCCTGGACCTCAAGGATGCCTATTTTCACGTCCTAATCAGAAGCTCCCACGAAAGTACCTCAGATTCGAACTGCCCTCAGGTCACTACCAGTTCAGAGCAATGCCCTTGGCCTCACCTCTCTGCCAAGGGTATTCACAAAATGTCTGGCAGTAGCAGTGGCTCACTTAAGGAGGCAAAGGATTGCTGTTTTTTCCTATCTGAACGACTGGCTCATTGTAGGCCAGTCCCCAGAACAGGTAAAATCTCACCTGCAAGTCACCCAGCAGCTTCTCACCTCCTTGGGCTTCCTGCTAAATATACCAGAGTCGGTTCTGGAACCAGTTCAGGTACTCACCTTCATAGGTGCAGAATTGGACACAAATCTGGCCAGAGCTTTTCTTCCCTTAGAAAGGGTAAGGAACTTGGTGGCTCTGGCCTCCTCCTTCACTCTGCAGGTCTCTCGACCAGCAAGACACTTTTTGCAGCTCCTGGGGCACATGGCTGCGTCCACAGCTGTAGTGCAGGGAGCAAGATTTCAGATGAGAGACATTCAGTTTCACTTGAGAGCCTATTGGTCTCAGAGAAGAGACCCCCTTTCCAAGTTGGTCCCAGTGACCCGAACCTTGATCCAGGCCCTCCAGTGGTGGCAGGATCAGAGCAATTTAAGACTGGGGGTCCCCTTCATTCCCCTTTCTCACACTTTGACCCTCACTACAGATGCTTCCCTCCTGGGGTGGGGAGCCCACATGGGCGATCTCTCCACTCAGGGAGTGTGGTCCCCCCAGGAATCTCTGCTCCACATCAATTTGCTGGAACTCAGAGCTGTCTTTTTAGCACTTCAAGCGTTTTCTGCTTCTGTCCAGAACAAAGTGGTACAAATCAGAACAGACAATACCACAACAATGTGGTACATCAACAAGCAGGGGGGGCACTCGGTCTTCGGCCTTGTGCACTGAGGCAATGAAGTTGTGGTCTCTGGCCTATTCCCTGAACACTTCACTCATAGCAGTTCACCTTCCAGGAAAGGACAATGTCCTAGCAGATGCTCTCAGCAGGATTTCTCAGGGCCATCACGAATGGTCTCTGGATCCTCAAGTACTGGGGATAGTCTTTGCCAGATGGGTGTGGTCGGAGATTTTCTTTACTGTCTATACTTTACCTTAATTTTTATGTACTCAATAACCACACCCAATGGTTATTTCAATAAACTCAGTTTATTGTCTGTACACACGTGTGGGAGCCTCGGCTAAAGGCAAGAGCTCCTCGATTATTGTTTACAGAGGCTTATATACCTTTTTTAGTTTCACAGTCTAACAGTGATCTCATGCTTAACAACAGCTTTTTCTTATCTTTAGCAAAAACCTTAGATTTAGCACTTTCCGTATAAGGAGTTGTTTTTTTTATACTTACTATGTGTCTCCCCTTTATCTTAGTTACAACCAGCTGTATTTTACTTTATTTAATTTTTCAAGGTTTTTTTATTTTTGTCAAACAACCTCCTTTGTTTTAGTTAGCACAGAACTGTACATTCATTATGGCTGTTTTACAAAGCAGATAGTTTTAAAGCATATGAAAGGCAACATGGCTATATGGCTATAACAAAACAGATAGTTTTAGAGCATATGAGAAGCAACATATCTATATGGCTATAATCACATATAACAGTTATAAGCTCTGGTACAATAAGCTTTAGAACATAAAGGTATTATACTTTAGGATATATGAAAATTTCACCACACTCCCCCCTTTTGATACTCTGTATTAACTAACCACCCCCTTTTTTATTTATATGATTTAAAACTGGTTTTTAGCATCCAGATAGTTAAGGCATGGAGTTACAGATGGAACACAGTGGTGAGTTTATAAAACATAATACAGAATTGAAGGATGTCAACACCACAATTGAAATGTGTGAGAAAAAATGCTAACACGTGACACCACATATAACATAACAATTTTGTTGATGAAAAAGAGTTTATGGAATTCACTTTGAGAGTGAATAAGGTAGATGCTACTTTGTGTTGAGGTGTGGCACACCCTTGGAGCTTGATTGAAGAATTTATTGATAATGTCTCTTGACAGATAAGTCCTTATAAAACATAACAGTCCATGAAATTAACAGTTTATAAGTTCATATAAGTATTCACAGGTTGATGTAGTTATAGTACAGATGAAATGTCATTTGCAGAATGGTGGTAACCCCACAAGGCATATGGGGCAATGCAGACAGTAATTTAAAACAAAACACCAGCATAGTAGAAAAGTCAGTGTTCATTTTGCTGGCTGGCTGATTAATGACACACTGGCCAGGGTGCATTAAGTCCTTTTAATGGAGTAGTCACACACACACACTGGCATGGCATTTGTTTTGTCGTAGTTGATTACACCCCAGCATACAAATTAACAGTCCATAAAAGGTAACAATTGACAATAAACCATTAAGAACACAGTCCATAACAGAGCAATAGGGTTGTAGAAAGTACCAGCCATGTTTGGAACAAGCGGCAGTGAAGAAAATGGATGTATTGCTGAAGGTCAATTGAAGCAGAATCTTTTAAGCTGGGTTAGGAGTGCCCTTTTCCCAGACTTAACTTTATAGTAAGCAGAAACAATAAGCTTGATTGCAGAGTCTGAACTGACTGGACCTTTTTCAGTTGATTTAAGTTCTACAAATAGGTGTAATTTCGCTGAAAACATTACACTTGCAGAGGTTACTGCTGTTGAACGTGGAGATCTTGTGTGTGCCACACCGTGGAAACCTGCAAACTTGCAAAGTGTGTTAGACACTGAGTTAAAAACACATAAATAACAATCTTTTAAACCATTTACTTTTTGTTTTGTAAAGAGTGGTGTGACAGAGCCTAAATTCTGGCAATTTGAAAGAGACAAATAAAAATGGAACATCAACCGCACACCCTGGGGGTGCAGGCCAAGGTTTAATTATACCATTTGACCATTTGTAAATCATGACAATGTTATGGTTACACCCCTGCTTTCAAATCACAGAAGCAGTTATGACAGTGATGAACATTATTTTCCTGTCTGTTGCAAGCAGGCCTGACGGAGACCTGAGTTATAAAATCCTGTAATGTTACAATACATAGATACAAAGACAGTGTCAGTAGATAAGGGCCTATGGCCCACCCAGTCTACCATTTGAGCTTGTAAGTTTAGTTTGTTTTCTACAAGTCTGTTTTTTACCCTGACCTCTAGAATTCCTTTATGTCTATTTCATGCATTTTAAATCCGTGATTGTTTTTCCCCACCACTTTCTCTGGCAGGGTGTTCACTTGTCCACCACCCGTTCTGTGAAGAAATTCTTTCTCATGTTTTCTCTGAATCGTCCTCCTCCAACTTTATTTTATGCCCTCTAGTCCTGGAACATCTTTTTAGCTAAAATAGTGTTTTCCTGCACTCTGTTTTCCCTGTAAGATACTTGTATGTCTCTTATGATATCCTCTCTCTCCTCCTCTCCTCCAGGAGTGCATGTTTAGTTCCTTTAACTTGTCTTTATAGGACTTGTGATGCAATCCATTTTGCACCATTTTCACCCCTTGTACTCTCTTTAGACCCATTACCCCCCTCTTCCTCAGTAAAGACTGAGCAGAAATACCTGTTCAATATGTCAGCTTTACTGTTGTCATCCTCCACGCGACTCCCATTCTCCCCCTTTAGTCTCACTGTCCCTTTTCTTTGTCTTTTTTTTTTTTTTTTTTTGCTACCTCTTTGGAAAACCATAATGGTCTCCTCTTTTTTTTTTTCTTGCTAACCGGCTTAATGCAGTTACACGCTTCAAACATATTGTTCATAACAATATGCCTTTTACACAATGCAATTAGTGGGACAAATACATATGTTGTTGGCCTATGCCAATTTAATAACAGTGCCTATTGCACCTGTGACAAGTGAAAAGGTCTACCTTTTGACCCTGTATAGTGAAATACTTTAAAGTACTGAGTGAGATAAGGCTTGAAGCATAGGTTTGGAGTACAATGTAAATTGTGCATATTATAATTGTTAAAATTTAAAATGACAAAACCTACATACAGTACACAAATTTTTAGGGTACCTGTGAGTAATAAGACAAACAGACATTAATTTTACTTTTGGTTTTGCTTTGGAACATATTGTAGGTGGGTCAGCAATGCTGGTCCCAGTATTTAGGTTTGGTTATGAGCATTAAAACATTATACATGTGGAGCACTTTTGAATACACAATGATACAGTGTAGCAAGATGTATATTAAAACATTATAACATAAACATAAGCATGTTTGTAATAGAACAATTTCAGTATTGAGCATAATGCATAAAATACATTTTAAACAACACATGTAGGCTGTAAACTTAGCTTAGAGTCCAGAAATGTTAGAGTACTGTGAATTTACTGGTTGAAAAAAAATGCATTCATTAATTGCTGTAAGGCAATGACAAAAGTTGCTTTGCATTTGTTTTAACAGGATAAGAAAGCTGAAAAGACAATCAAAAGAATGAATATGTGTGGACATACATACACAACTTTACTCTCCAGCTAACTGATTACTTGCTGAGGGCAGAAACCCTTGTACCAATAATAGGTGTGAGATTTAACTGTTTGCACTAGAAAAAACAGAAGGGCTTGGGCTGGGTTATGCTGTTAAAATACCTTGGGTCTTTTTTTTTAAAACCTGTAAATAAGAAACAATTATTGGCAAATACATATTTTCTTTATTTACCCCTCTAGGGGAACAGTGATGTACCTTGCAACCTTTGTGGGTATTACACTGGAAGGGATAGAGGAAGGGTAGCTTACCCCCTCCCCCCAAGCTCCTACTGGTGGAAGAGACAGCTCAAATACTGTAACACAGACAAACAACAAAAACAAACACACACCAATTTAAAAATAAAACAAGATTATTTCCATAGGATAAAAGAAGCCAAGCGTCCCTGGGTTCCCTTATCCTAAGCATGACAAAATGTCAGCTGAGTTTATAAGATCCGGATTAATGGTAATACTGTACGTGACGTATTTTTAGAATGCATTCAAAAGAAGAAAAAATGATTACACCATGGTCACACATAAAAACCAAAACCATTGTTTTTAACTGTAGATGGTAGACTCTCAAAACAGCTGTAATAGTCCTTTTTTAAGCGTACTATATATATATAATAAAAATATGGGAGATGATGAATAATTCTCCCTTTCAGCTGAGTATTGCCTGTGTTGGCTGCAAGTCAGAAGCCATGAGAGGAGAAGAAAAGTTTGTTCCTCTTTACTTAGAATACTAGTTTTGCAATAAAAAGTCAAATTACATGGTTCACTCTTGGTGTGCTTTCATGAAAACATACATTTTGTGTGAAAAGTTGTGCTTTAGGCATGGAATACACATCAAGTTTGAACTGGTAGTAACATAAAATGTTGAAACACAAGAAGGTCAAATAACATGCAAAAGGTCACAGTGTGCATGCAAGGGTCGTTCAAACCCAGTTATTTTTGTAGTGTCCTTGAACACTACTGATATTAAATATTTTTACAATAAAACTGCTGGCCAAGACAGTACACACACACACATACACAAAGAAATACTTAACACAAAATAAGACTGACATTGTTTCACACCAATTTGCTGAGGTAATGCCCATAGCTTTATTAGAAAACTGTACGTGTTTCAGATATATGTGCTACCTCCCTTGTCTTGTAACACTGACAATTTTAAACCAACACATTTATACATATCGCCATGCCAAATTTTTCAGAACAAAACACTTTTTAACACATTTTAATAACTCCTTTCAACACCTTTAAAACACAGCACAACATACTATTTGTAAGTGAACACATCTAGTATAACATGGTTACACCTTCTGGCGCATAGCCAAAATATGGCACTCTGCCATTTTGCAAAAAGTTTCTGGTTTTAACTAGAAGTATGATAAAGCCATTTATAGCTGTTAACACATTACATTTTTACCTAGCAGTGGCTTGGCACGCTGCTTGCAAACTACAACTCTTTTTGCACATTGCAATTTATGACGTCATAACTCTTCACCTTCAACACTACCTGCTTCACCCAACAACTACATACAAAATTTTTTCACTGACCCTATTTAGGCAGCACAAATGTTTCATTAAAAATAAAACCAATTAAAACAGTCAGCTATGAGGCAAAGAAACTTCTTTTTATCTTTTTTTTTTTTTACTATAACATGTTTTGCACTGAAGGCAGTCAATCCTATCTCATAACCTTGACAACAGAACATAATTACAGAACACAGATATAAGCTATAAAATATGTACAAGAAAGACTGAGCATTACCTTGTTTAGTATCGTATTACAGAAATAAAACAGACAGACATAAAACAACTTTGAATAAAAAATTCAGACTTACCCGATGCCAAGGTATTTTTTTTCCTTTTTTCAGATACACAAGTCTGAGTAAGAAAACTGACTGCAGGACCTTCATGATAATTTCCAAACACTGCAGCTATTAACCCTTTTAAATGTTTTCTTTTGGCCATTTTAGTAACCTGCCAAACCAAGTCTTTTTTCAGAGCTCTGGGTTGCAGTTTAAAAAAAAAAAAAAAAATCTCTTAACAGTACTAGCTTGAGATCCATCTGGTAGAGGTCCCCCATATTTCCCATTTTGGTCCCGTTTACTGGCGCCTATCTCTTATGCGAAGTGCCCACCTAACACTTCTCTTATTTGGACGTCCCCTGACGTCAAGTGCCAACCTAGCACTTTCGGTGCCACCCTAGCACCTAAGACAGTAAATGATGGCTGTCACCAATCCCTAGGCGTCACACAAGTGATGGGACTAAAACACAGGGGCACCCTTCCCCTGTGCCCGGGACTAGGTAGTCCGATCACGGCGCAACACGGAGAGGTGAAGCCATCCTGCCGACTACGCCAAAAAACTGTGGTCGCAGATTTTCTTTACTGTCTATACTTTACCTTAATTTTTATGTACTCAATAACCACACCCAATGGTTATTCCAATAAACTCAGTTTATTGTCTGTACACACATGTGTGGGAGCCTCGGCTAAAGGCAAGAGCTCCTCGATTATTGTTCACAGAGGCTTATATACCTTTTTTAGTTTCACAGTCTAACAGTGATCTCATGCTTAACAACAGCTTTTCCTTATCTTTAGCAAAAACCTTAGATTCAGCACTTTCCGTATAAGGAGTTGTTTTTTTTATACTTACTATGTGTCTCCCTTTATCTTAGTTACAACCAGCTGTATTTCACTTCATTTAATTTTTCAAGGTTTTCTTATTTTTGTCAAACAACCTCCTTTGTTTTAGTTAGCACAGAACTGTACATTCATTATGGCTGTTTTACAAAGCAGATAGTTTTAAAGCATATGAAAGGCAACATGGCTATATGGCTATAACAAAACAGATAGTTTTAGAGCATATGAGAAGCAACATATCTATATGGCTATAATCACATATAACAGTTATAAGCTCTGGTACAATAAGCTTTAGAACATAAAGGTATTATACTTTAGGATATATGAAAATTCCACCACATGGGGCACCCCTCAGATAGATCTTTTTGCAGCCCCAGACAATCACCAACTTCCACTGTTCTGTTGCAGGCCCCCAGTGTTGGGCTCAGTCCCCCTGGACGCCCTTCTCCTGGATTGGGAAGGGAAGTTTCTTTATGCTTTTCCCCCCTTCCCTCTCCTATTCAAGGTGTTAGTAAAAATCAGATCCCAGCCTTGCAGGGTGATTCTGATTGCCCCAGATTGGGCCAGGCAGCCCTGGTACCACTCCTTCTGTCCCTGCCAGTCCATCTTCCCTGTGTCTCCCAGGAATCACAACCTATTAACCTGTGCCCAGGGGAGAGTTTGGTATCAGACCTCAAATCCCTCAACCTCAAGGCCTGGCTCTTGAGGAGTTAGACTTGCTGACCTACACCTCTCTCAGGGTGTTCTTGAAATCCTAAAGGCTTCTAGGAAGCCTTCCACTAGAGCTACTTATAATTCTAAGTGGAAAGGTTCTCCATTTGGTGTTCTGGGAAACATATTTCCCAGAATCTGCTGATTTGCCCATTGTGTTAGATTACATGGTCCATCTTAATTCTTTGGGCCTGAGACCAGCTATCCTGAGAGTTCATTTGGCAGCTGTCTCTGCTTTGTTTCAGCAGGAAAGCCATCCTCTCTTCGCTCACCCTGTATTTTCCAAGTTTTTAAGGGATTACTTCATACCAATCCACCTTTTAGGGATCCGCCCCTGCCTGGGACCCTAATGTTTGCATTGCCCAGTTAATGCAACCCCCTTTTGAACCTCTGTTTTCTGCAGAGCTTAAGTATCTAACTTGGAAAACTGTTTTCCTAGTGGCTATCACTTCTGCTAGACGCATAAGTGAGTTGCAAGCCTTGTCAGTAGAAACTGACTTTATTTCTTTCCACAGGGATAAGGTAGTCCTCAGGACTAACAGGAAGTTTTTGCCTAAGGTGGTTTCAGATTTCCATCTTAACCAATCTGTCTCCCTCCCAGTGTTTTTCACTGAACATTCCTCTTCTGGTGAGAGGAGATTGCACAGTTTGGACGTTAAGAGGGCCCTTAGTTACTATATAGAACGTACCAAGGGTCACAGGTTCGAATCCCTCCAACTTTTTCTCACTTATGGTGAGGTTGGGAAAGGGAAACCTGCCACTAAGAGATCATTTGCCAGGTGGATTGTCTCTTGTATCCAATTTTGTTATCAGAAACTGGGCAGAGATCCCCCTCTGGCTTGAGGGCTCATTCTACCAGAGGTACAGCCGCGTCTTTAGCTGCTGCCAGAGACATCCCTATAGTGGAGATATGTCAAGCTGCTACTTGGAAAGCGGTACACACTTTCACCAAGCATTACTCCTGGATGTCCAGGCTAGGAGATGCTCGGTTTGGCACAGCTGTGCTTCAGAGCCTATTCCTAAGTAGGTTCTGTCCCTCCTCCATGGAGGTACTGCTGTGTAGTCTGCAATTGTCATAATATAGCAAGACTTATGTTGTTTGAAGAAAAATTACTCACCTTAGTAATGTTGTTTCTTCTAATGGAGTCTTGCTATATTATGACCTCCCCAGCCTGCCCCTCTCAGAACTTCTACTTGGGTATGGGGTGGGCAGCCTAGTGTGGGCACTATTTTATGCCCTTTTGTGTGTTTTCACCCTTCTTGGGGTTTGGGGTGTGGTGTTTTCATTTTTCCTTATATTTCTCTCATATTGTGAAATTATACTATTAGTTCTGGCCCCTGACTTGAGTCTTTTGTGTTGGGACCAGCAATAGGTGTTAATATTTAGGTAGCCAGTTGGCTAGTGTAGAGTTACAACTTCCACACAGACCTTAGTGAGTTTTTGCTCGTAAAGATCTGACAGTTCAGGTTTGAAACTACACAGACAGAGCTTCTCTTTAGAGCTCATGCTCTAAGTTCCATTCATGGAATGGAGTTAACTCTTTCACCTCCGGAGCAGTTCTAATGGTGGGACAAACTGCAATTGTCATAATATAGCAAGACTCCATTAGAAGAAACAACATTACTAAGGTGAGTAATTTTTTCTTATTGTTTTAGTATTAATATTAACAAGTTTATTCATTGCTTTGCTATTTGTTTATACTGTAAGTCTGCATTGGTAGCAGTTTCTCCGGTTCTTTGTAGGATCACAGAAATTGGAGAAGGCTGCAGTATAACTTAGTTCCTGCCTTTAGGGAACTGCATTTTTGGTTTTTTATCTAACTTTTAGTTAAAGATTTTTGGTTAAATGTTAAGTGAACTTTTAGTTAAGGAGGCAGTATAGAGTAGTGGTTAAGGGCACTGAGCTACAAACCTAGAGACCTGGGTTTGAATCCCATCAGTCCCCACCTGCATACTGTGTGACCCTGAGCAAGTCACTTAACTTCCTTGTGCTCCTAGGTCACACTTGGAAACAAGATCCAGCTTAGTATGCCTTTCCTGGTTAAACAATTTCCCCTTTCCCTAAAACCATATTTTTAAGGGTTTTGCCCAGCATTTTTACTTGTCTTCATTGCGATTCCCACCCTGAGGGAACTGGGCTGCAAAAACTCTTTGTAAACGTTTTTACATTTATAACCACTCAGATGCACATATAAGCATTTTATATTACTAATAATTCCTATTATTAGGTAACCAGTATTGCTATATTTATTTTCCTCAGAACCAATCTTTTTTACCTCAGCTTCTGGGACAGGGGTAGTCATTCTTTTTTTTTCTTTTAACCGCAGAAGAGTCAAACCACGTGAAAGCAAGGGTCCTAGATTTCAGGCGGGCCGACTTTGCAAAGATGGGGGAATGTCTTAGGAAACCACTGTAAGAGAAGGAGAAAAGAAGGGGGGTGGAGGAACAGTGGGCTAATCTTAAGGGTCTCATAGCAGAGGCAACAAGCCATTGCATTAGGCAAGTAAGCAAAACAAAGAGAAAGAAAAAAAACTCTATGGTTCTCAAAAGAAGTGGCTGAGAAGGTACGGGTGAAAAGGGTGGCATTCACAAGGTACAAGGAAACACGAAGGGAAGAAGACAGGGAACTGTGTCTGGAAAAGCAGAAGGAGTGCAAAGGCACAAACAGAAGAAAAAAATAGCCCAGGCAAAAACCAAAGGGGACAAGGACTTTTTCAGGTACGTTAGTGAAAGAAAAAAGACTGAGGTTGGGATTGTGAGACTAAAAAGGGAAGGAGGGAGGTGTGCAAAGGGGGACCAAGAAAAATCAGAAATCCTGAACAAATATTTTTGTTCAGTATTCACAGAAGAAGGGGAAATGGAGGGACCAAAGTTAGTCAACGGAAGCACCACTGGGAGGGAGGTGGACACCAGTCCATTTAAGAAGGAGAGAGTCTTAAAGGAACTCACTAATCTGAAAGTGGACAAGGGAATGGAGCTGAATGGGATACATCACAGAGTATTCAGAGAACTCATGGAGGTGCTGGCAGCACCACTGACAGCCCTGTTCAACAGTTTGCTGGAAACAGGTATGGCACCAAAGGACTGGAGGAGGGCAAATGTAGTCCCTCTCCACAAAAGTGGGAGCAGGGAGGAGGCTGTCAATTACAGGACAGTCAGCCTAAACTCGGAGGTGAGGAAACTAATGGAATCACTGCTAAAGGAAATGTTTGTAATATATCTCGAATACAACAGAAAACAGGATCATTGGCAGCATGGATTCCCAGCAGGAAGATCTTGATGTAACCCCTAGATGGCGCTATCCCAAGGGCTACTACCCCTGCCTGCTTGGCTAGTAGCAAGTTAAGGGGCCTGAGTTCTGATACAGGTGCCTCCACCCGGAGGTCAGGGTTGGTAGTGGTCAAGCTGACCTGAGCACAGCCTTCCAGGACACCGTAACCCCCCCCTTCCCCTCTAGTGGCCTGAACACTGTACAGTAATCACTTTCACAATACCCCTGGTACACCACACAAGTACCCACACTGTTTGCACTTATCAACAGGGCTGGTTCCTCTGGCTCGACCCTGGGGACCCTGTAAAACAAGGTTATGCACAGCAAATAGTAACAGTACAGTACTTTGAGCACAAACTGGAACCACAGTCAGATTACATGCAGAAAAAGTTAGATCTGATTTATTCAGGGGACTTGAACAAGGGAGGGGCAAAATCAGGTTAGTTAGCTTAAAGGTTATATCAATCAAGCAGTTATGCATGTGCTTTGAGTCCCTCCACACAGTCCACCTCTGGGTACCCAGGTGGAGAAGAGATGGGCTAGCCAGGACCGTTGCCCGGGGTTGTAGCTGGTTGGAGCCCTGTGATGGAAAACACAACATGCACAGTACAAAATATTTGTAATCCAAAGCCAGAGGGCTAAGTTCGAAAAGGAAACGAAACAACAAGACAATCAGATGACGCTCAGATTAAGCTGTTGTTACAGGGAGCTACCCTGGTATTTACTCACGATACCCAAGACGGGACACAGGCTGGATGAAAATTGAGACTGCAGGTGGTTGATCTGGAATGCCAGCAGAAGCAGGGCCCACACGAGTCGCAGAAGCGTCATTCCTGTTCAAGCGTGGAGCAGGGGGCTGATCCCCAGGCAGGTCTCTCATCGATGGCTTCTTTGTGCAGTGACTAGTCTGGCAAGACCCAGACTGCATGGAGACAAATTCGGATGCAGTCCGTTTTGGGCTGGATACAGCTTCCAGCAAGTAGAACACAGTTCACACAGTGGGGAACTAACTCATAGCCCTCTAGCAGCTCATAGCACATTTACATGTACAGGAATTCTACTGTACCAGGCAAAGCGCTCCCAGTCGCAGTCGCAAAGTCTCTGCACACACCGGGAGCTTAGGCGTTGCTGGAACTCCTGACAGGCCAATCGCATTCAGCAAAATCTTCAGACGTCTTCAGGTTGAGCCTGGACCACTTCAGTAGCTTACTTTAGTCACACAAACTTGGATTTAGTCCACAATAATTCTCTTCTCTCCCTCTCAGGAGCAGCAGGCAGACATGCAGGCCGAAACTTATCCCTTCCACAGTTTTCCCACGTGAATCCACTCAGGATTGCTGCTCAGAATCACTTCAGCTCCTCTCATGTCACTTCCCAACTCAGAACTAACTGAAAACTGCAAGCAGCCCAGGACTTCCCCAAGATCCACAAGATTTGGTTGGCTGATTTGGCTGTCAGTCAAAGCAAGAGCACCCCCTTCAGTTGCAAAAAAGCTCCAAACTACAGTTCCTACAGATTTTGAATTCAGACAGCTCCTGTAATCCGGCTACATTTTAGGTCCCACCAGAACTGATTGGTCCAATTTGCAGTCCAGGTCCAAGATAGTAGAGACAAACAAAACAGTCCTTGCTACAAAGAAGACAGGTTAGACAAACTTCATTATCATTATCACTCTAAATGATTTTCAGCAAATAGTTACATCTTTCAACAGAGCTCCCTCTCAGATTACTTAAACTGCAATTAGGCAGCTCTTAAAGAGACAGTACACAGAGGCTATACAGGCTCTGGTAATTACATTTAAACTGCTAAAGCGCAGGACACCAGCCTGGCAGTGAGCATTTAGGCAAGCTCAAGGAAGATTTTTTGGAACCTCCATTTGTAGGGGGGTTACATTGACAAAAATATTAGATCGATTTCTTTGACTGGATGACTAGGGAAGTAGATAAGGGAGGGGCGGTGGATGTGGCCTACCTGGATTTCAGCAAGGCCTTTGACACCGTCCTACATAGAAGGCTAGTAAACTAGCTGGACAGCCTGGGACAAGGTTCAAGGGTGGTAAACTGGGTCTAAAATTGACTGAGTGATAGGAGACAGAGGGTGGTGGTGAATGGAATTCAATTGGAAGAGAGGGGGGTGACCAGCGGGGTCCTGCAGGGATTAGTGCTTGGACCAGTCCTCTTTAATGTCTTCATAAACAACATTGCAGAGGGGATGGAAGGAAAGGTATGTTTCTTTGCAGATGACACGAAGATCTGCAACAAGGTTGACACTCCAGGATCAGTGCAGAAAATGAGAAGGGACCTAAGCAAGCTTGAGGAGTGGTCAGGGATGTGGCAGCTAAGATTCAATGCAAAAAAGCAAAATCATGCACTTGGGGCACAGAAATGCAGGGGAGGAGTACATGATGGGGGGGAGGTACTGACAGCCACCAAACAGGAAAAGGACCTGGGACTACTCATATTTGATGATCTCAAGGTTACCAAACAATGTGATAAGGCTGTGAGGAGAAGCAGTGGAATGCTGGGGTGCATGGGGAGAGGTATCTCCAGCAGAAGGAAAGGAGGTGGTGATGCCACTGTATAGAACATTGGTGAGACCTCATCTAGAGTACTGTGTACAGTTCTGGAGGCTGCATCTCCAGAAGGACATAGAGTAGAAGTGGTTCAGAGACGGGCAACAAAAATAGTGCAGGGGTTGCACCAAACGTCATATGAGGGGAGTCTGGAGGATCCCAATATGTATTCCCTGGAGGAGAAGAGCAGAGATGAGAGAGAGATGGGTGTTCTGATAGAGACTTTCAAATACCTCAAGAGCGTAAAGGTACAAAAGGGTAGCATCTTTCAAAAAAAAAAGATGTTCAAGAACAAGGGGCCATGATATGAAAATAGAGGGGGTAGTCTTAGGGTTAATGTGAGAAAGTATTTTTTCATGGAAATGGTGGTGGATCCGTGGAACAGTCTCCTGGCAGAGGTTGTAGGAGCAAAAACGGTAAGGGAATTCAAAAATGCATAGGACAGACATAAAGGAACTCTAGCGATAGGAAAGAGAGGGTAGGCCGCTGATCATTTAGGATCTTCAGTATATGAAAAAGATTTGGAAAATGGGCACACTAAGTGGGCCAACCTGTTTCTGTGTTTTAGGAACCTACCATTTATCTGGATTCTTCAGTGAGCATAACTTTTGTGTTTGGCAGTTTGGAATCACTTCTGAAGGAAAGAATTGTCGAGTATCTAGAGGCCAGAGGGGCACAGGACCCTAGGCAGCATGGATTCACAGTGGGAAGGTCATGCCAGACGAATCTGATAGATTTCTTTGACTGGGTGACTAAAGTAGTAGATCAGGGAGGGGCTGTGGACATGGCCTACTTAGACTTTAGCAAGGCATTTGACACAGTCCCACACAAAAGATTAATATACAAGTTAGCCAGCCTGGGAGTAGGTCCCAAGATGACAGTCTGGGTAAAGAATTGGCTGGAGAATAGGACACAGAGAATAATAGTAAATGGAGTCCACTCAGAAGAAAGGAGGGTTACTAGTGGGGTACATGAGGGTTCAGTATGAGGACGGTCCTCTTCAATGTCTTTATAGCGACATTGCAGAGGGACTGGAAGAAAAGAAGTCTCTTTGCAGATGACACAAGATCTGCAACAGAGTTGATGCACAGGGTGGGGTGGAAAGGATGAGAAGGGACTGGCAAGGTTAGAGGAATGGTCAAATGTATGGCAGCTTAGATTCAATGCTAAGAAGTGCAAGGTAATGCACCTGGGAAACAAAAACCCAGGGGAAGAGTACACAATGGGGGGTGAGATACTAACAACAACAAAAATCGAAAGGGACCTGGGGGTAGTCATATCAGATGACCTAAAGTTGGGCAAGCAATGTGAGAGGGCAGCAGGGAGGGCTTGGGGGATACTGGGATGCATAGAGAGAGGCATCACTAGTAGAAAACAGGAAGTTATTATCCCTCTGTACAGATAGCTGGTGAGACCCCATCTGGAGTACTTTGTGCAGTTCTGGAGACCCAGTCTCCGCAAAAACATAGACAGGATGGAAGCTGTCCAGAGGAGGGCAACTAAAATGGTGCAGGGTCTGCACCGGAAGACATATGAAGAGAGATGAAAGGAGCTTAATATGTATAGCCTCGAGGAAAGGAGGGGGGGACATGATAGAAACGCTCAAGTACCTCAAGGGAATCAACAAAGTCTAAGAGGGTAGCATCTTTCAAAAGAATAGGTGTGCAAGAACAAGAGGGCACAATTTGAAGATAGAGGGGGGGCGGCTCAGAGGTAATTTAAAGAAGTATTTTTTCACTGAGAAGGTTGTGGATGCATTGAACGGCCTTCCGGAGGAGGTTGTGGAGTCAAAATCAGTGGTGGAATTCAAGCATGCATGGGACAGTCATAAGGCCATTCTAGGGGGTGGGGGTAGGAAGAAGAAGTAGGCTGCTGGTTAACTAGGATCTGCAGCTTATCCAGTAGGTAGGGAACTGGACAGACTGGGTGGGTCAAGCGGTCCTGATCTGCCGTCAAATTCTGTGTTTCTATGTTTCTATAACTGATAGAACAAAGAAAAAGAAAACAGGACCAGCAGGCTTTAAAAACTGCATAAATTGTTTCCAGCTCCTGGCGAAGGCAGACTGCCACGAGCGTTCTTTTTTTTTTTAACTTTATTTTTATTAGTTTTCTTACTATGAAACATAGCAGCACAACAGCGTGTCAAGACATCCAAATGACAGCATTTCACAACAGCTGGAGAGAAAAATCTCCTTAATCATAGGTATTGGTGTATCTTTGACATTGTGATACCACATTGGGGGATATTCAGAATTTAAACAACCTCAAGTTAAATAACATTTTCCACATTTAGTGCTGTCAAATTAAGCCCAGGAGCAGTATGACTTTTATACTTTTTGTTCTAAAGTCTGTTGTAGTCTAACAAGTGCATGCCTTCCAGAGGCTAATGGCGTTATACTATTACCCTGAAGAAATTTACTCCATATTGCAGCCAGATATACAGTCTAACATTTTAAAGATTCAGTAACTTAACATAACCCCATAACTCTCCCAAATAAACAAAACATTTTTAATCCCAAATGGGGAAAAAGCTTAGCTGTTTAAGCTTCAGTATTAGGATGTGTATAGTATGCTAAGGAGTCACTCACTACAAACCACAGCAGGTAGAGTTTCACCAAATGGAGTAAAATACCCCACATTTAGAAAATTAAAAGTCTAACTGCCAGAAGTCAGTCCCCCTTTATCATCTTCTGAAGCCCGATTTCCTTCTTCGTCAAGAGTGCCAGAGTTCTGCCACCGTGATTGAATTCGGATGGCCCACTTCCCATCTTCGATCAGGTCCGAAAAAATACAAACCTTCCCATCAAAGACCAAGTGCAATCTCGCCGGCTAGATCATGGCATGTGAGACCCTAGCATTGCACAACTTCTAGCTCACTGCATCAGACTTTTTGCGCCTCAGACGGGTCGCGTAACTGAGGTCCGGGAACAAATAAATCATGCGGTCATCCTGTGTTATAGTCCCTGCCCTTCTGGCCAACCTCAGAATGGTATCCCTTGTCCCGACTCCATCAGTCACCACCAAAAGCGTTTGTGGGTTAGTTGGGTCTTCATAATAGCCACTGGGAGTAATCCGGTATGATTTTTGAAGGGCAAAAGGAATTAGTGGTTCTTCTGGGGCTAATTTTTCTTGTAACCATTCTTGGATAAACATAATGGGATGATCGCCCTCAATGCCTTCAGGTAAGCCCAGTATCCTTATGTGCGAGGACCGGGCCTGATTCTCCAAGGCCTCCAGTCTTGCTCGAAAGTGTGCATTCTCTTTCACCAGGTTTACAGTAGCTACCGAGGCCGATTCCACTTGCCGTTTTACATCCTCAGACACCACTTTAAGATTATTGATGGAGGTCTCTGCAAGGTTCAGTCTGGTACCATAAGAGTCCATTTTAGTATTAAGATCAGAGACCACGGATATCAGTTATTGTAGCTTCATACCAACAGAGGATAGTGTCTCCTCAGTTTCACCAGTTGCTGAGGGTTGTACAGAGACTGCTGCCTTCGTAGTTTGAGTAGGCCCTGGCGTTTGCCCTCCCGATCCTCCTCCTTTTTCTTTCTTTGGATTACCCATTCTGGTACTCTTCTAGGTGCTCTTTCCGATTCTGAAAGAAATTTCACCCAGAGAGAATTATAAAATACTTAAATTTAAAAGTATATTGAGAGAGTTTGAGGAGCTTCTTCTGACTTGCTGCACTCAGCTCGGGCTCCACAGCGCCCCCCTCCATGAGCGTTCTTAATGTGCCTGGGTCACGATCTCAATTTTACTAATTGTGAGCATTTTTTTAAGTTTTGGCCTAAAACTCAGAAGAGGTCCATCGGCGCAGCGGTTGGAATTCCGCTTGCAACGCCAGTGACCCGGGTTTGGGAATGAGCCCGGGTTGCTGGAGGGAGGAGAATTGAGTGTCCCAGGGACAGCTCTCCTTCTCTGGGGGTAGGGTGCGGGGCATCTCCGGCACCTGCTGGCTCCTAGCTGAAGCTGGGAGTAGCACAGGATGCACGGACTGACTGGCAGTGGGGGGAGGAGTGGACATCAGCATACGCCCTGATGTCACTACGCTGCCCTCCACAACGCAAGGAGGAAAAATGGCTGGACACTTGCTGGATGACTGCCACCAGATCCTCTGCACATCTGCATCCTCCAGGGAGCTGCTCCCCGCAGGTCTTAGCAGCACCCTGTGGCCTAGAAGGTAGGTGCTAGTGTCGTCCCTCCACTGGTGCAATCCCCCTTGGAGGAGGGGGACCCACCCAGCAAAGGGAAATGCTGGATACCATGGGGAAGGCTGCTATGTGGGACCTATAGGGGGTACAGGATTCGAAAGGGGATGACAGAGGCAGGAGGGATCCTTGGAGTGCCCAAAGGAGTGGCAGCATCCGAGAAGGGAGTGGGGATAAATAAATAACACACAAAAAAAAAAAAACTCAGAAGAAAAGGGCTAAAAAAAAAAAAAAAATGGAAAGAGTTTATGGCTTATCACAAGCAAAATAAAGGCTCTGAGGGTGTTCCTAATTCTGGGCATCTCTGAGACCTGATTAAAAAGCTCCACCCACCCCAGATCACTGCTGCTCCCTACTTAGTTAAATCTTCCTTCGCCGTGACTGTACTACCTACCGCCCTTGTGGAGGTGTACTCCTGTACTACTGCAACTCCTATACTGCCACACTCCTTGACCAGTCCACTAGTGACCTCCCTACTGAATGGCTTGCAGCAGAGCTAATAGTAGCCACTAATAAGAAGCTGCTTGTTGGGTGCTGCTGTAACCACACCAAGGACTGATGTCCCTGGGCTTGCAGCACTTTGAAACATCTTTGCCCCTCTCTCACTCTCTAGAGGCACCTTTCTATTAGGTGACTAACATTAACTAACACACCAACCCCCCTCTTGGACTACAGCTCCATTATACAGCAACATAATCTCACCCAGCTAATTACCTCTCACACACGCCTCAACAATCAGATCCACAAACACACAACTCTTGACTGGATCCTGACGACTCAAGCCGACAACGTTGCCCACACTGGCACACTGTTTGACGCCATTAGTAACCACTCCCCCATCTACTGTGTCTGGTGTACCAAACCCCCCGCCCACCTATCTGACTTTACGGAATTTTTCTAATTATGACTTCCTCAGGCTCCAGGATAACCTCAGAGCCTTTGACTGGTCTACCCTCTATAATACCACCAATGCTGCCCTAGCTGTAGACATGTTTGTCTCAGCCCTCTCTCATCCAAGACGATCATTTCCCGTTCACTGCTCATAGAGTTCATGGGGTTGACACTCACTGGCTCTCATCAGACCTCCTCAAGCTGATGAAGGAGTAGGATGCCAAATGGGCCGCCTATAAAGCTGACCCTCCCCCTACCCTCTGGAATGTCTACCATCACCTGCAAAATCTCTGCAAAAGCTGCATTCAAACAAGGAAGCTGTGTACTTTCAATCACTCTAATCCAAGTACCTTGGAAGAAACCCCAGGCATTTCTGGTCCTCCATTAATGCCTTGATCTCCCCCTCTACTAAACAGTCCCCTTCCCCCCAAACACACAACAAGGCATCCTGACTGACCCTATTGATATTGCAAATGCACTCAATGTCTATTTCTCTTACCTTAGCAACTACCTGGCTGAACTCCCCCCCCTATCCCCTTGCCGACACGCCCATCTTCCACTTCCTACAGCCCCCCTTTTTATTTCAAGACCATCTCCCCTCCTGAGACACTTAAGCTCCTCCTCAGCCTACCATCGAGAGGTAGTGCTGGTCTCCCCCCTGCTTCTTAAAATTAGTGGCCCAAGACATTGCCTTCCCACTCACCTTCATCTTCAGTCTCTCCCTTGCTATTGCCTCTGTCCCCCCTGCCAGGAAGCAGGCCAAAATTGTCCCCATCCATAAATCAGGTGACCCTGGTCTCTTGGACAACTACCGACCCATCTCCATACTGCCCCATTTTGGAAAGCTCCTTGAGAAGGTGGTAAACTAGCAAATCACTGAACATGTCACCAGATACAATCTCCTTTGTCCATAACAACACGGTTCTGAAAGGGGCACAGCACAACCCATACCCTTGCCCTCTTCACAGATCATGTACTATGGAATATGGACAATGGGAAGCTGACTGGTGCAGTGTTTGTTGATTTGTCCAAGGCATTCAACCTTGTTACTCACAACATCCTGATAACAGAACTTGATGCCCTTGGTATCTCCCCTGCCTCCACCAGCTGGCTCACTAACTACCTCTCTGGTAGAACCCAAATGGTCTGCCTTGGTGGTGCCATCTCCCCCTTTAGCCTGTCTCAGTGGTTGTCCCACAGGGCTCATTCTTGGCCCCCTTCTCTTTTCCCTCTTCATTAACTCTCTCCTGTCGCAGGACCTGTCCTGTAAATCACTGCTCTACGCTGATGACGTAATACTATTCCAAAGTGACCCCTTCCCCTCCTCACTGTCTACCACCCTTACCGCCAGTTTCTGCAAGGCCCATTGTTAGTCGTCTAACAGACTATTGGTCAACGCTTCAAAAATGAAGGCCATGCTATTCGGCTCCAAACCAAAACTCTCTGCCCTTGCTCACTCTGGCTGCCCTCTCACTGTCAAATCCCCAGATGGATCTCCCCTTGTTATTGTTCCCGCCTTCAAGTATCTGGGGTAATCCTGGATCCTTACCTTACATACTCTGACCACATTGCCTCACTGATCTGGTGTATTAATCGGAAGATGTGGCTTTGCTATCACCTAATTGATCATCTCACGCCTGAAGCCCGACTTGCATTAGCCCGCGGCAACCTCCTCCACCTCCTTGACTCGGTGCACTCCCTTACCTCCACTGCCAACTGGAACTGGCTGGACACTACCAATAATCGGATATGCCGCTTTGCCCTCCATGCCCTTCTCTCCACTCATTACTACTCTCTCTACCAGTCCCTTAACTGGTTCCCCCCTTTAGCACGACACTCCTACCTGCTGGCCCAGACAGTCGGAGATGCCCTACACAATCCTTCTTACTCTGCACCATCTCTTCTGACCTGGCCCAGAACTTGCAGCTACAATCTTCTTCATTCATCCCACTTCCAACTCTTTCACCCTCAGATAACCACCAGGATGGTCCAAAGAGTCTTCTCCTCTGCAGGACCCTTGCTATGGAATGACTGCCTGCCCTTCTCTACATTCCTATGACTCCCCTAAATCTAAATACCCTACTAAGGACCCACTTCTTGTCTTCCTTGACCTGTGTCTGTCCACAGGCCACTAGCACTGCTGTGCCTCCTATGCAGCCCACCCTTAACCCCCCCCTCCACTAGTTGCCCTCCTCTCCCGCCTAAATACTGGCTCACTGTTCATCTTTTTTATCCCTGATTGACCACTGAGTTCCTAAGTGTTAACATCTTTTTTGATGGACTCTGTGTATTTACCTGATGTTGCTTGCTCTGCTGATGTTCATCTATCTTACTGTTAGAGGATGTTGCTACTTAGCCATGTTTACATGTATGTTATATATATATATATATTATTTATGTTGATGTACTTGACACTATTTACCTGTATTTATTTTCACCACCTCTGTATGTTCGTCTGACTTGCACAGGACTCCTGTTATGATTCTTTATGATTACACTGCTGTTGTTCACTGTATTCTACCATTGTATGTGCTAGTTGCTGGCCCGTGTGGCGCCTCACAACGGTCTTTGGACCAGTGCACCAACCTGGTTAATAAATGAATAAATAAAATAAATCAATAATAATGATGGAAGCATGCATCAGAAGGTTCATCTTCTCAATACAATAACAGTCCCTGTCAAAGGGGACGTAGAAGAAAGATAAAGCTGCTCAACCATTAGATAAGCATGGCAAAGATGGTCAAGATACCAGGGTGTCTGAAAGGGGGAGCCCCAAGTCCAGCGATGACAAAAATTACAAATAAGAGAACCTCAGAGCAGGCACTGGAAACAGTGTCTGCCAAGAAAAAAACAAAAAGAAAAGAATGTCCTTAGCACTCCTGAAAAAGTAAAGGAGCAGGCTTTGGACTGAAGACAAATGCCTTGCCGGCCCGGTGGTGTGGAGGGCTGAGACGCTTTGTGCCTTACTTCCTGCTATGCTGGTGACCCAAGTTTGGGAATGAGCTCAGGTCACTGGGGTCGGCCAGGGAGGGAGAGAAGTGAGCACCTGGAAGGCTGCTGTCCTCTCTTAGGGAGAGGAGGTGTGGTGTCTTGGCTGGGGGGACAGTGCTGTGTCCAAGCACCAAAGTAGAGAGAGGCCACAGTTCTTGATGTGCGCATGCCTACATGCAAACATGTCATCATGGTCAGGGAGCAAGAGTCAGAACACGGAAAAGAATGGGGATCCAGGCTCCGTAACGTCCTGCCCTCTCCATCCCGGCCTGCGCCGCCAAACGAAACAGGCCAACCCACCCTTCCTGGCCCCACCTTGGGGGGGGGGATGTGGAATCCATGGCTGTCCTGGGTTGCACAAGTGCTGGGGGAGGAGGTAGCTGGGCAGGAGGAGTGGGGACGGTACAGAGAAGCCATGCTTGGATCCCCAGGAGAACAAAAGAATATGGGGAAAAAAAGGGCAGATGCCTCAACAGACAACATAACACAGATGTGGCAATTTTCAAGGCCTTCCAGGTCATGAAAAATTTTATGAATATATACTCCCAATTCAAGTGGTGGAGGAAGAAATTAATTATTAAGAGGAGGAGGAGGTGAACGGTTGAACCAGATGGTACGCCTATGCCGGAATTTGGCTCCATTGCAAGGCCTACAGTGGATCAGTCATCTTTTTCTTCTTTCATTAGACAATTGGTGAACATCCTCAACATCCCCACTCAGGAAGCAGAGGAGAATGAGGAGGAAACAGAATTTATGGATATGATGAGGTTAGCACCTACAAAGAGGCTGCTGGTCCCCATGCACAAATTATTACAAAAGCCACTTCAGAAATTATGGCTGCACCTACTTCAGCTGCAGCCATAGATAAAAAGATTGAAAAAAAGTATCACATGGACAGATGGGGGGTAGAGTACCTGCATGCCCACCCTGATCATCACAGTGTAGCCCAAACGGCTGCCTCTGAGAGGGCTAAGGTCCCTTTCACTGCAAAAGACTCCAAACATTGAGTACTGTGGTCAAAACAGTTTATAGTGTTTAGCAGAGCACTGTTCTGTATAGAAATCCATCCTCGTCAAAATGCTGTTGTTCCATAGTTCAAAGGTCATGGAATGTGACTGTACCCTCCTGTGGTGGAACAGCATTCTAGAACCTCTAGAGACTGCATAGGTCAGTTGCATTGTGAAAGAGAAAAAACACAATGCACACATTTCACATAATACTATACGCCATAAAAAATACAGGATGAGTAACTTGATGCATAACCAGTGTATTCTGCCACCTCAGGGTTCTGATTCCCATGGACCTCTCGAACTTCGCTCCAGAGGTCAGAGGAAATCAGAACCCTTCTGTGGCAGAACACACCAGTTGTGCGCAGTTGCCCATCCAGTGTTCTCCATATACATCAGCTTCCCTGATCATCAGGCAGGTAGCTTACTCAGATTATGTAGCCCAGTACCAGAAGGCACTGTCTGGTGCTGTCTGATAAGGCTGATTGCGAGGACATGACTGCCACAGCAGCGTGAACCCAGGATGCCACTAGGTGTCACTTCCACACAGCTGTGGACACTAATGGCACTGCTTCAAGGATCTTAGTTCATGCAGTGTCATTGAGGCAGTTCTCCTGGCTAAGAGGAACCATCCTTTTCTAGGACACTCAGACCAAGGCCATGGATTTCTGTTTTGAAGGAAATTCTCTTTTTGCTGACAAAACACAGGCATATGTGAAAAAAGTGGATGAGTACAAGACCACTTGCAAAAACAACACTGAGAAAGAAAAGGCCTCCACTTCCTACAGGCCTTATGGTTGGGGTGGCAGGGGTAGGGGCTACTTTTCAAGAGCGTATGCCCCTTATGAATACCAACCCAAAGAGGCTACTACAAGGGAAGAGGCAGGATGGGCTCCCAGCATGCTGCTGCAGCACCAGTTTCCAACCCTCAGCCAAAACAACCCCCCTGGCATTTCTGTCTAGGTCGCCTAACCATTGCCAGTGGGGGGAAGGTTAGCTCAGCACTTCCAGACATGGGTAAACATTATCACAGACAAGTGGGTCCTGGAGAGAGTGGGCCAGGGAATTTTCCCTGCAGTTCAAACAGTTTCTAAAATTGCAGAAACACAAAAGATTTCCAGCTCACTCTCCCACAGAAAGAATTGTGTTACAACTGGAAGCAAGCAAACTGCTGCAAGCGAAAGCAGTGGAAAAGATCATTGTCTCACAGTAGGGCAAGGGCCTGTTTTCAAGATACTTCCTGACCCACAAGAAAAATGGGGGCTGGTGACCCTTTTTAGACCTCAAGTATCTGAACAATCACTTAAAAAAAAGGAGGTTCTGAAAGATGCCTATTTTTACCTTCCAGTCAGACCTACCCTTAGAAAATATCTCAGGTTCAGGCTAGGAAACTGCCAGTACCAGTTTTTAGCACTTAACTTCGGCCACACTGCAGCACCAGGGGTCATCGCAAAGTGCTTGACAGTATACCTGAGAAGGCAAGGTGTGGTCGATCGAAATCAGTCTTCACCAGTGATTCTCATTAGTGGGTCTGAGCCGGAGGCATTAGGACCCAGCGAAAGCCAGAACTTTTCAGTGGGCTCAGTTCCTTTTTTTCCCACTGTTGAGTGCACGTCAAAGTTTTGTTGCTCATCTGCTGAGAGTCAGAACTTCCTGTCTGTACAACAACATTGTTCAGTTCTTTCAGTTTTCAGTGTTTTAATCTACATTTCTTTTTCATTTTGTGTCAGTTTAGTGTATTTATCACAAAAATGTATTCAGTCTCTTCTCAGTCTTTCTGAGCGTCAATGATCGAAGGCCATGGAGTACGATATGGAGCCCGAAGACGCAGGCTGCTCCAGCAGTGGGATCATGTCCACTCCACTTTCCGTATCGGGAAAGGGTTCTGACAGTGGGTGGTCCAGTGCTTGGGAGGGAGGACAGTCTTCCCACAAGCACAAACGTAAGCGGTCCCAATCCTGTACACACTCTGCTTCAGGGTCCCAGCACCGCTCGGCCTCGACTTCATCCTCTTCCCACTAGAAGGCGAAGAAATGGTAGTACGTTAACAGGGTGAAAATGAAAAAGCCAACATCCAGAATAGTGCTGCAAAAAGGGCAAAATCGGAACGGCAACAAAAGTTTTCCCCCTTCCCTGAGGTGCTATGACCTCTCAGTTATAATAGTAAGGGGGTGCAGGGTACAAAGCCCCCCCCCACCCCGCAACGGTGGGTGCAGGGGGGCAAAGGCCCCCACAAATAAAAGGTTGGCGTTCTGGTTTCGCCCTTTGTGTCTCACTATTCTGGCTTCACCCTTTAACTTTTGCTCTTATCACATAAAACTGAAGAAATGGCTCTGGTCGAGGTCACCCTCTGTGAGCTTGGCCACAAGCTTTTCAGTGTCTAGGAGTCACAAACCCTCACCATCAACTTTGGTGTCTCCAAAGACCTCTGGTTCTAGGAAGTCGGAATCTTGGACCTGGATCCCCCCTCTGTCTGTAAGTGGGGAATCCAGTTGGCAGTTCACCACTGGGCAGCTCTTATGGAGCAGTGGGTGCAGCTTTGGGCCCATATGGCACCACAAGTGGAGCCGATTGAGGTGATCTGCGCCAGAGTCGGTTCTGGTACCACCTCTGGCACTAGTCCATCACCCTTTGGGACTGGGGCCAGTGTCTCCAGTGTTGCTGCAGCTGTGTTCTGGATTTTTGTTCCTGCAACCTCAGCCTCTTTTTTTTAAACCCTCTTCAGAGGAGGGTATAGAGGAGTATGAGTCTGACCCTGACCGCATCATTACTGAAGGCATTGATGATGACTCTCCCTGTGTCTGTGCCTCAGGTGGATTTATCTTTTTAGGCTGTGCTCAGAAAATATACACTCAACATTAAGTTTTGAGTCAACAGCCATTGACTAGGGTGGTAAGTGTCTCTGGCTGGAGTTCCTAAATGTATCTAATATGGCAATCAGTTTAGTTCCTCCTATTCCTCCTGCATTCGAAACCCTGTCTGATGTGATCTAGAACAGACCTGCTTCGGTGGCAGCCATCTCCATGCAGGCCGTCAAGAAATACACTACCCCCCTTAAGATAAATCAGTGTATGTTAATCAGCCTATATCTGATGCTGTTGTCATCCTATCCTCAGTAAGAATGACAAGGCCATTATTCCCAAAGAGGTCACTGTGCACCCTAGGAATCACGTAAAATTGGCACTGTGGGCAAACGTGCCGATGCTTTAGCTACCCTGGGCATGCATATTGCCAGCTACCAAGGGCATTTTTCTAAGTATGAGTAAACTTTTTGTAGCAAGCTGAGGTCTGTGGCAGAGTCTGTGCCAGAGTCAGAGGTTAAGCAAAATATTCTGCTTTACTGTCAAGCAAGGTGTTGAGTCCAACAGACATCAGCTTAAAGCCTCCATGGTCACCTTTGGTACTGCATCTGGCTTTGCTACTGCAGGCATTTGCATTAGGAGGCATTCCTGGCTGTGGACTTTTGGCTTCTCCCAGAACGTCCAGCAACATGTTATAAATATTCCGTTCGATGCAGCTTACAGTACCAGCTTGGATAGCAGGTGGTGCGATCTTTTAAGGTGGCTAATGAAACTAGAATGACGATTAAGACTTCTGGACGAGCTCTTTTCAACCCTCAGAAGGGAAAGGAACATGGTTGTTTTTAGAAGAAGCAGTCCTTTTGTGGTAAAAGGAAGGGAGCCCAAAATAAATGTCGGCCTCCATAACCTCAGAAGAAGGCACAGCCAAAAGCACAGGTGCTGAAAGCACCTAGTGGCACTATCTGAAACTCTGGCCCTGGTCCTCCTTCAGCTACCTGAGGCCAATCTCTCTTCCCTAGCAGGGGGGCACCTGAATCAGTTTTACCATTAATGGGAGTCCATTACAACAGACATGTGAATCCTCAGGATCATCTGGGAGGGATTCTTTGGATTTTACAGAAATCCCTCTGGACTATCTCCCAGAAGACAGTCCTTTTTATCAGATCATATGGCAGAGCTTCTGGCGCAGGAGATTTTGGGCCATCTGAACAACGGGGCAGTGGAAATAGTGCCAACGTCAGAATTAAATACAGGGTTCTACTCCCACCACATCCTAGTTCCAAAGAAATCAGGGTGCATGCACCCCATGCTCAAGCTCAAAAATCTGAAAAAATTCATAGATCAAGGAAAATTCAAAATGATTTCCCTGGGTCCTCTGTTACACCTCCAGAAACCTCAGGCTTGGCTAGCATCCCTGGATATGCAGGATGCATACCAACACGTATTGGTGCACCACAGGTACCTTTATTTCATAGTGCTGGGACAGCATTACTAGTTCAGAGTCCTGCCCTTTGGACTTTCTTCGGTGCCATGAGTCTTTACAAAGGGCTTTGCAGTAATTGTAGCACAGATACATAGAAGTTGACGGCAGATAAGGACCTTTTGGCCCACCCAGTTGGCCCTTTTTATCCTTACCTAGTATGAGGTCTGATGCCCAAACTGAACACCAGAGCACTGCCCCCACACCTCCAGGATACCCTTGTGTCTGTCCCACTCCTTCTTGAATCCTGTGACTGTTTTAGGCCCTACCACTTCCTCTGGGAGGACATTCCAAGCATCTGCCACCCTCTCCATGAAAAAATATTTTCTCATGTTACCCCTGAGTCGTCCCCCCACCCCAGGTTCATACTGCACCTCCTTGTATTGGAACATCTCTTACTTTGGAAGATGGTCCTTCTTGTACTCTGTTTATACCAGTGAGGTGTTTGTGTGTCTCTGTCAAGTTTAAGTTCAAGTTTATTGTAAAGGGATAGGTCCATTGCGCAAGCTCATTTGCAAGGAGGTCCCTCATACAGAATGACAACAACACAATGCATAGTAAAAAAAATATGAAATAGAGATCAAATGATGCATATTCAATATTATAATGGGAATAGCAATTCCTTATGGTCTATAGTTTCTGTAGTGTCATGTCCCTTCTCCCATTCCTTGTCTCCAGGGAATACATATTAATTATTTTAGTCTTTCTTCATAGGTCTTCTCCTGGAGGCCCTGTACCATTCTAGTTGACCTTCTCTGTACAGCATCTACCCTGTCTATATCCTTTCTTAGATGGGGCCTCCAGAACTGGATGCAGTACTCCAGGTGTGGTCTCACCAATGTCTTATACAAGGACAAAATGACCTCTCTCCTTCTACTTGTGATACTTCTCCCTATGCATCCAAGCATCTGGCTAGCTTTCCCCACAGCCTTGTCACACTGCCTATCCTCTTTCAGGTCATCGAAGATGATAGCTCCTAAGTCTCTTTCCTGCTTTGTGACTGTTAGTACCTCCTCTCCTAGTTTGTAGGTTGCCCTTGGGTTCTAGTGTCCTATGTGCATGATCCTGCACTTTTTTGCATTGAATCCCAGCTTCCATGCTCCAGACCATTCATCCAGTTTTTTTAAGGTCCTCCCTCATCTTTTCAACCCCCCTCAAGCATATCCACACTATTACGCACCTTCGTGTCATCCACAAATAGGTATACCTTTCCCTGCAGCCCCTCTACAATGTCCCCAATATAGACATTGAAGAGGATGGGCCCCAACACTGACCCCTGCAGCACCCCGCTCACTATCTCTACCCAGAGTGTTCCCCGTTTACCACCACTCCTGTGTGCCAGGTAGTCAGTTCTCTACCCATAGTACAAATTTAGGATCCGCCTCTAGGTTGCATAGTTTGTTTATCAGTTTTCTATGAGGGATAGTGTCAGAGTCCTTTCTGAAGTCCAGATAGGCCATGTCTACCGCCCCGGCCTAATCCACCACCCTAGTCACCTAGTCGAAAAACTCTTATTAGGTTTTTCTGACACGGCCTCTCCTTGGTGAATCCATGTTGTCCCAGGTCGAGTAGTCCATTCATATGAAGGTATTCAGCTAGCCTTTCCTTCAGCAGGGATTCTATTATCTTGCCCACTGCTGAAGTCAGACTGACAGGCCTGTAATTTCCAACCTCATCCCTATTTGCCACCTTTGTGGAATGAGACCACATCCACTCTCTTCCAATCACCTGGCACTTCCCCTCTCTCTAGCAGTAGGTTGAACAACTCCGTGAAGGGTGTAGCCAACTCTTCCCGGAGTTCCTTTAGCACCCCGTGGTGCACTGCATCCGGGCCCATTGCCTTGTCCATCCTTAACTTCTTTAGCTCACTCAGGACTCTTTCCTCTGTAAAGGGAGTGGTGTCCACTTGTCTACCGTTTATGCCCCTGTCCTGCATCTCTGGCCCTGTCCCCGGCCCCTCCTCTGTGAATACTGAACGGAAATACCTGTTCCGTTAGTCCGCTTTTTTTGGTCCTCCTCTGTGTAACCCTCCCTTGCAGCCTAATTATCCCTCCCCTTGTTTTCCTCCATTCTCCAATGTACCTATAGAATGTCTTGCCCCCTTTCTTAATTGTCTTGGTTATAGTCTCTTCCGTTAACGCCTTTGCCCTCCTAATTGTCCTCCCTGGCTCCCTTTGCCTCTCCTGGTAGCATTCCATGTCCTCATCCCTCTGCGTTCTTTTGTGGTTAATGAAGGCTAGTCTTTTTGCCCTTACTACTTCTGCCACCTCCCTAGTGAACCAGATCAGCTTCCTCCTCCGCCTGTTCTTGCTGACCTGCCTAACACATAGCTTGGTTGCTCTTTCAGTTCCTTGCCTTATTACAGCCCACTGTTCCTCCACCCCTTTTTACTCCCCTATTTCTGCCAGTGCTTCCTTCAGGCATACCCTCATTTTCTCGAAATCTACCCCCATGAAGTCCAGGCCCCTAGTTTTGGTGTGGTTTGGTTCTGGCTCACTTCTTACATTAAGCCTCACTGACTGATGGTCACTGGTCCCCTTGTTGGTTCAACCGTTCTACATTATCAACACAATCCCCCATTTGTCAGTATCAGGTCCAACATTGCACCCTCCCAAGCGGCCTCCATTGCAAGTTGCCTGAGGCTCGCCCCCTGCAGAGAGACCTGGATGTCCCTGCTTCTTGAGGTTGCCGCTGCTGGGGGACTTCACACCACATCACATTTGGGCTGGCAGTATAGCCTATAGGTTAGAAGAACGACGTGTGAACGAGCATGATACATCCAGCAGACTAGACCTGAGTTTGATTCTCACAATCTCTACTCGAATACTGTGTGACTCTGAGCAAGTCACTTAACCGCCCAGTGCTCCCAGGTCGCCCCTGAAAATAGGCACTTGTGCCTAGTGGGCCTTAACCAGTTACCCAAGCCTAAAATAAAAAAAAATCCATAAGGTTGAAGTCCCCCACTAGCAACAACTTTCCCTTGTTCACCATCATTTGTATTGCTTTCAACAGCTCCCAGCCCTTTTCTTCTTCTTATGCTGGAGGTCTATACACCACCCCATGCATATAACTGACCCTTTTCTCTTCTCCAGTGTGATTCACAGTACCTCTGCTCTCACATGTCTGCAAAAATTAGGAATTCATGTCTTTCCATACCTGGACAACCAGCTAATTCTCAGATTGTCCAGACAGGAAATGGAAAAGGCAGTAACCACTGCCTCTCAGTTCCTCACCTCAATGGGGATCTTGCTGAGCCTTGAGAAGTCTCTGTGCCAACCCTCACAGCAGCTGCTGTTCAAAGGAGCTCTTCTGGATATGACACGTGCCCGGGCCTTTCTTCCAGAGACCAGGCTACAAGCAGTCCTGCAGATGGCATGATATATCATGGAGCACAAGTGAAAGCCCACTCCATGCAGTGCATGCTGGCTCTGATAGTATCCTCAGTGTTCACAGTGCCCCTGGCGTGGTTGCACATGAGGACGACTCAGTGGATGATCAGTGAACAGTGGTGACAAGTATCACACTCTCAGACTTAACCCATTCAGGTGACCAAGACCCTGGTTTGGTGTCTCACACGGTGGTCAGTGGAGGACAACCTCTCCAGGGCTTCCCCTTCTCCCAGCCAGAACCTCAGATGACTCTCACCATGGATGCCTCCCTGTTGGGGTGGGGGCCCACTGTCAGGGCCTTCAAACACAAGGTGTCTGGGACATGTCAGAGACTCATATCCACATCAATGTGCTGGAGATGCAAGTTGTTTGGTATGGCCTAAGAGCCCTAATGGACCAAGCCAGCTACAAAGCAGCCCTCCTCCAGACAGACAACAAGCCAGTCATGTACTGTATCAACAAACAAGGGGAAGCACACACTTGACAGCTCTGCAGGGAGGCAATAAGAGTGTGGGAATGCTGCCTAGAGCAGTGGGTTCTGCTTCGAGCAATCTATCTGCCAGGTGTTCAGAACACTCTGGCAGACGAGCTCAGTTGAATGGAGGCTGATCCTAACAAGTAGTCACAAGCTCCAAACATCACGAAATTGCTATTTGACGAGTGGGGTACCACAGATGTTTACCTTTGTGCATCCTCTTCAGCACCAAGTTGCCTCGCTTCTGCTCCAGAAATCCAGGACATGGCACTTTCTGTCATGATGCATTCAGACTGTTTCTGTATGCATTCCCTCCAGTTCCTCTCATGCAGAGGGTATTTCTCAAATTGGACGTCTGGGGGGGGGGGGCAAGATGAGATTAGTGCCCCCTGTTGGCCTGAACAGATTTGGTTTCCTCTTTTCAATAGACTTTCAGTCAGCAAACCGAGGATTCTACCATTTAGGACAGACTTGCGGACTCAAGGTCTTCTGGTCCATCCCAATCTGCAATCTCTTCCTTAGGCCTGGCTCCTGAAGAACTAGAACTGAACACATACAAGGTATCTCAGAGGGTCTCTGAAATACTTTTGGCTGCATGTAAACCTTCTGCCAGGAAGACATACACAGCCAAATGGAAAACATTTTCCATCTGGTGCACCAAAACCCATATAGAAACATAGAAGTTGATGGCAGAAGGAGACCGTTAGGTCCATCTAGTCTGCCCATTTGTTTTAAACCTATTTTGACACTCTAGTTGCCCTTTGTAGTCAGGGCTCTCTTGGGTCTATCCCATGCACCCTTTGGGTGCCTGCCTGATAAGGTTCTGGTGTACCTTCTAGAACTTTCTGATGCTGGCTTAGAGTATTCAAAAGTAAATGTCCACCTGTGTGCTATACAGGGGATATGTGTTGGGCTGTGGTGGAATATACTATTTATCGACATGGGTGTACACTAACCTCCTTCATGAGTGACATACCACAAGCCCGTCAGTACCCTCTGTCTGGCACAGCTGCTACTGTTCAAGAGGTTCCACAGGGGCATTTTGCACACAAGGCCTCCCATCAGGAAGCTGGTGGCTGCCTGGGATATCAACCTTGTGTTGGATATGCTCACTCGCAAGCTTTTTGAAGCCCTTGTGATGTGTGACTTGAAATGTCTTAACTTGGAGACAGCATTTCTGGTGGCTATCACCTCTGCTTGCAGAGTGTCTGAAATCCCTTTCCTGGCCACAGATCCTCCATATACCATTTTCCGTAGGGATGAGGTAGATCTTATTTCGAGTGGGAGCTCTTGCAGCAGACTGTTACAGTTAGGACTATCCCACAGGCACTAGGACCCATCGGAAACCTTTAGCTAGCAGTACCTAGTGGGGGCCGCCCCCGATATCGGCTCCGCCCTGACGTTAGCCAATGGTGTATCGGGGGTAGTCCCCAGCCCCACTTCAGTTCTTTTCCCGCCACAAACCCGCTTCCATCGGCTCTTCAGTTGTCTTTAGAACCTGTTTACTAGTAGTTCAGCAAAACTTTTTCACCATTTCTTATTTTCTCAAAGTTCATTCTCCATTCTTCTCACCATTCTGTACATCGACTTCACCATCATCGGTTTCCTCGTCTAAACAGAAGAGGACAAAGTGTTCCTTTGGTCGCCAGATACCGGTGAAAGACTCACACGAGGCCTGTGTCTTTTGCCTCGGGCCGGACCACGACGCCAAGAATTGTCAGATCTGCTGCGGCTTTACAAGCAGGACTAGTATCCACCGCCTAAAAGCACTAAAGACCCATATCCTTGAAAAGCAAGTGGCCGTGATGCAGCGCTCTCCCAGGGAGAAGTCTTCTTCATCGAAACATAAGGGGAAATCAGACCACCATAAATCCAGTGAAAAGGACCGGAGCCAGTCTCAACTGCGTTCCCGCTTTCATTCTCCCCATAAAAAGGCCTCCTCCTCCTCTGGGTCAGGTGGCTCAGATCATTCCTGCCACTCAAGACACTCTGAAGAAAAGTGGAAGACTACTGTCCACGCCAAGACACCAGCGTCAGGTAATGTTAGTCAGGACACGGTCTCGGTACCAATGCCCCCCCACCTCGAAGGTGAAGGCTACTCCCTTGCAAACACCCTCCACCTTGGGAGTTGGGCTTCGGCTTCCCTTTCTGCGTCTGCCTTGGCCCCACCGAAGAAAACCTCATCTACGGCCATACCAAGGGCTCCAGGTAAGGACCAATCCCAGAAGGAATGGGAGCCAGGCTTGAAGCCAGCATCGGCTCACCAGCCCTCTAAGACCCTACCGGCAACACCAAAACCAATGATGGCCAAGCCCGACGGCTCTAAACTGTTGAAGGCAAAGGACACAGACTGGACATTGGTGAAGGCAGCGTAGGGTACTGACCGTTCGCCGGTCCAAAGGGCCTCCACTCGTGAAGACATTTATTTATTTAGTTTTTGTTAACCGGGTAAGTGCACTAGCCAGCAGGTGACTATTTTCAGGCACGACCCGGGAGGTACAGTTACAGGACAGAGTGATACAGTATAACTTACACATACAAGCAAGATACATTGGAACAAGAACATAGTGATACAGTGCAGTTTTATGCATACAAGCGAGAATCATTGGAACAAGAACAGACATGCATTCATTGTACAAAAACTAAGGGTGAGGTGCAGATGGGTAAGTGAAGCGGAAAAATGAAAAGGGGGGGGAGTAAAGCTCCCAGGGGAGGTAATGGGCAAGGCAGGAGGGAAAAATTAATACAGAAGGGAGGCAGCGAATGCGGCTTTAGCGGATGAAGGTTACAACCTGCAACCGGGCTGGTGGAACCGAGAGTCGGCAGGAGAGAAGGAGAGGTCGGGAAGAGGGGGAATGTTACGGCAGGAGCATGAAAAGAGGGGAAAGGTGATAGGCAGGAGAAGGAAGGGGTAAAGACCGTACATAAAGGTAAAGAAGGACAGAGGGGGATGGAGGGATGGTTAAAAATGGGAAGGGGGTGGACGAGAGCAGTGTAAGGGGCAGTGAAGGGGTGAATCAATTCAGGGGACGTGGGTAAGCCGGGAAGGCATAGGACATGGTCTAAGAGGAACGGGTGAGGGTAAAGCAGGGGAACACTCCTGGGTAGGAGCGAAAAAGGGCAAGAAAGGATGGAGAAAACTAACACAGAAGGGAGGCGGCGAATACAGCTTTAGCGGTACAAGGTTACAACCTGCGGCGGACAGGTGGAACTAAAGAGCGGCTGGTGATAAAGGAGATCGGCAGGATTCACGGCAGGGCCGAAGAGGGAAAGGTGATTGGTAGGAGAGGGAGGGTGAGGACAGTACATAAGGGTAGAGGAAGGACAGGCGGGATGGAGGGGTGGTTAGAGAGGGAAGGAGGAAAAGAGAGCAGTGAAAAGGGCAGATGGTGAGGGGTTGATCAGAAGGGAGACAGCGAAGTACGGCTTTAGCGGAACAAGACATGACTGATGAGTCCTCACCTGAGGACCTCCCTAATTTGACATCCTCACCCATACATCCCCACCTGCTGGACAAACCCAACCTACCAGTGGGTTTGGCCACGGCACAATTTAATAAAGGGGAGCTCACCAAGCTTTTTCAATTTTGGTGGGACAAAGTCAAACAAGATGTTTTGCCACTGAAACCTGACCCCGGTCCGGCTCCTGAAAAACCTGAGGACAAGAGCAGGGGTGAAAAGCTTTCTTCCCCTTTGCCTAACGTTCCCCTAAACCAAGATCCAAGTCACATACTCCGGTAGATAACCATGGCCGGTCAAAAAACAGGGAACACCAGCACCAGCAACATTCTCACTCTACCAGCCACCGTCGTTTCCTAAGCAGGAGATGGTCCACTAGCTGACACAGGTCTGACAGCCGTCACAGGTGCTCAGTCAACCAACGTCGGGCCACTAGCCGTCGTCAGTCTTGTAGTAGATGACACTCTGATGACAGAAGCCATACTTGCTCCTGCTCAAGATTGGCCTCATACTGTTCAGAGGGGCACAGTTTGCATCCCAGCTCCTCTGGATCTGACTGTTCCCTCTCCAGGGAAACAGTGTCCCTGATGAGAAAGGCACTCCAATGTCCCCTCCTGATGATCCCACATTTATGGACATCATGAGACATATCCAGTCCTCTAATGGATGGGAGACAGAGGACCTGGATCTGGAACGTCGGAGGTTGGCAAAGTATCTGTGGCAGAAGGAGCCAAAGCCTCTAGTGGTCCCTCCTCTTGTGGATACCTTCCAAGACCTTACCTGGATTACTTGGAAGCATCCCTCTACCACCCTGGCAGTTCCTAAAAAGTCGGATAGGCTGCAGTTTCCTGGCAGAACACCCTCAGGCGGACTCCATGGTGATTACAGCTGCCCATGACATGTCTAAGCAACCTAAACACCTTAGCTCCCAGCCTCCCGATGTAGAGTCCAGGTACCCAGATCAGGTGGACAAGAAGGTTTATTCTGCCTCCACCTGTTCCATTCGCTCTCTTAACTTCCTCATGCATATGGTCCAGTACCAAAATGCAGTGTGAGAGAAGGGCATGGAAGTAGCTCAGGCTTTGCCAAACTCTGCACAAAAGACCGAGCACCTGGAGAGTTTGAAATCTGGTTTGGACATAGGCACTCATGTCCTGAGGGCCTCATACAATACTGCAGATACAGCATTGAGGGCAACGGCTTCCAGCGTTTGCCTTAGATGCCACGCCTGGCTTAGAGTCCCAGGATTCTCCCAGGATCTTCAGTCTGGAATCCAGGACCCACGGTCCAGGGTTCCGTCCTTTTTGGGGAGGAGACAGAGAAACTTATCTCTCATCTCCAAGAATCCAGGAAGTCCATCTGGTCTGTCCATAAACTATATAAGGGGGACCAGAAGCCATTTCGCAAATGGCCTTTTCGTAAGACCTCAAAGCAGAACAACCTTGGCCAGTTTTCACAGAGGTTGCTTTAAGAGGAAAGCGACAACCCAAGCCCTTTGGAGCTCTACCTTTAGAGGCCTCAAGTCCTTCCAGCCCTCCCTGCCGACTCCCGGAGCTACCCAGTGACTCACTACCAGCCCCCGCTCCTCCAGCAGAGGTTATGGAGAAGGCAGTAGGGGTTGCTTCTCCCTCTACCAAGAGGGATGAAGCAACATTACATCAGACCTCTGGATTTTAGACCTAATAAGGAAAGGACATACCTTAAGAGTTCACTCAGATTCCTCCAGAAGAACCACAAAGGTCCTCCTGTTTCTTGCTTCGCACATTCCTCTAATAGAAGGAGAAATACAGACCATCCTGCAAAAATGGGTGTTAGAGCCAGTTCCCCAGGGACAAAGGGGGAAAAGGTTACTACTCCCACTTCTTCCTGGTCCCAAAAAAGACATGGGATCTTCATCCCATCCTGGACCTCAGCTCCCTAAATCTTTTTATAGAATACAAAAAGTTCAGGATGGTCAGTTTGCCAGGCCTCATTCCTCTCTTGCACCAGGGGGGATTGGCTCTGCTCCCTGGACATGCAGGACGCCTACATGCACATAAAGGTCTTCCCTCTCTACTGTATGTTTCTGAGGTTCCATTTCCAGAGGAGGCATTATCAGTTCCGGGCCTTACCATTCAGTCTCTCCTCTGCTCCTCGAGTCTTCACCAAGTACCTAGCAGTGGAGGCTGCAGCTCCAAAACACAAGGGCCATTACCTCTTCCCTTACCTATATGATTGGCTCCTGGTAGCACCATCCAGAGTGCAACTATTGTGCACTGTTGAAGACACCTTTATTCTCTTCTGAGAGCTGGGGATCACCCTATATCTTCCAAAGTCTTCTCCCAGAGCCCAGTCAATGACTACTATTCATAGGAGCAGTCCTCGACACAGTTCAGAGCATGGCCTTCTTCCCACAGGACTGCCGGGATCATCAACGGGACAGTTGCCCGGACAGTATCTGTGGCCCCACAGGTCCCAGCCAGGACTTTCCTCAGACTTCTGGGGCACATGGCAGCGGCCATCCCTACAGTTCCCTTGGCTCACCTCCTCATGAGAGTCACACAATGGATGCTCAGGGTGCAGTGGAACCAGAGGTCAGATGATCTAGACTGGCTAGTCAGGATCTCCGACCCAGTAAGAAGGACTCTTTCCTGGTAGTTGGTCCCCTCCAACCTAGAATGAGGGGTCCTTTTTTCGGCAGGAGCCCCAGAGACAGACCCTAACCACAGATGCATCCTGTCTCGGCTGGGGCGCTCATCTAGGAGACAATCAAACCCAGTGGACATGGTGTCTCCAGATGAGCAACAGCTCCATATCAACATTCTAGAAATGCGAGCGGTCCTGAATGCCTTGCAGGTGTTTCAGACAGACCTTTCTCCAGGCTCTCTTCTCATCCAGATGGACAACACAGTGGTGTTCTACGTCAATAAGCAAGGGGGCATGCACTCCTACCCCCTATGCAAGGAGGCGATGAGAGTCTGGTATTAGGCACTGGAACACCGCCTAGAACTCATGGCTGTTCATGTTACAGGAGTCCAAAATGTCTTGGCCGACAGCCTAAGCCGGTCACGGTCCAAAGCTCACGAGTGGGAGCTCCTCCAGTCAGTAGCAGACCAGCTGTTTGACAGGTGGGGCCGCCCAGAGTTGGACCTCTTTTCATCTCCACTCAACGCCAAACTGCCCAGTTTCTGCTTGCAAGAGCCCACGCCTGGTGTTTTCTGCGTTGTCTCTCTGTTTGTCAGGGAGGTTTCTGTACGCCTTCCCTTCCTTCCCAATAGTTCAATGGGTTCTCCTGAAACTCCAGGCCGAAGGAGCAGAGATGATCCTCATCGCCCCAATATGGCTTCGGCAGATTCGGTTCCCACTACTTCAACAGCTGGCAGTGGAACCTCCGATTCAGCTGCCGCTGAACTCGCACTTACTGTCCCAAGACCAGGGAACATTTGTCCACACAGACCTCAAATACCTGTATCTTAATGCCTGGCTCCTGCCAACGTAGTTAAATTCAGGTTTGGGGTCTCCCAGGAGGTGGCGGATGTTCTTGTGGCAGCGAGAAAGCCCTCTGCTAGATCCACATATGCCATGAAGTGGAAACATTTCTGCCTTTGTGCTTCACCCCATCACTTAGACCCCCTTACCTGTTCAGTGAACTTGGTTCTACAGTATCTCCTCTCCTTGTCAAATCAAGGCTTGAGCTACTCCTCCATAAATATACATCTGTCAGCAATTTCCACATACCGTGTACCAAAGGAGGAAAAGACACTTGCCCAGCTGGACATGTCCCATACCTTTTTGAGGGGCATTTTACATATCAAGCCTCCCATCCGGGATCCAATACCACCCATGCTGGAGAAGCTCACCCTCCCTCCTTTTGAGCCTACCGCAGATTGCGAGCTTTGCTTTGCTTTCTTGGAAAGTGTTCTTTTTGGTTGCAGTTACTTCTTCTTGAAGAGTTTCCAAGCTCCAGGCCCTGATGTGTAAAGAGCCTTCTTTAATTTTTCATAGGGACAGGGTGTCACTCAGAACAGATCCTAAGTTTCTACCCAAAATGGTTTCAGAATTGACATTGAATCAGGATGTCAGTCTTCCGGTATATCACCCAGACCATTCAAATAGGGGGGAAGCACTCCTGCATACTCTGGACATCCACAGGGCGCTGAGGTACTACCTAAAATGCACTGCTCCACACCGCCAGACGGAGCAACTGTTTGTGGCTTTTGTGCCCTGGTGCCAAGGCAATCCAGTGTCAAAACAAACTCTCTCAAAATGGCTGGCCAACTGTAATTGTTTACTGTTACAACAAATATAACAAGACCCTACCGGGCTCGGTTAGAGGTCATTCTACCAGGGGAGTGGCTACTTCTTTTGCATCCTTGCGAAATGTCTCCATTGGAGACATCTGTGCAGCGGCTACCTGGAGTTCAGTGCATACCTTCATTAAGCATTACAATCTAGATATTGCTTCTAGATGTAGAACTGGTATTGGCATAGCTGTCCTTCAGGACCTCCTTTCTTAAAGTGCCCTGTTAGCACTGGTGCTTTCAGCCACTTCCCAGTTTTCTGTTTCTTTTTGTGGGACTGCTTGGGATTCAGTCCTTATTGAAATAGCCTGCTGCAAGATTTCCCACTCAAAGTAAGATAGTACAGTTACGTAAGAGCTTACCGTAACAGTAGATCTACGAGAGGAGCTCTTGCAGCAGGTGCTGCTTTCTAACTCCAGGTGTTCTTCTATATTCCTAACTCTCTGCAGTCAGCCTCCTAAGCAGAGCTGCCAGGAGAAAATGAAACTATATGCAAATGATAGAACTATCATTGATATCATTGACTCGTGAAACATATTCAAACTGCTGCCCTTATCTGCTGCAACGTTTCATCAATGTATCAGATTTCTTTCTCTGCCTGACAAGTCAAGACACCCAGAAGACTTCCCATATCAGTCGTTCCTTGTGGTTCTTCACCAAATATAAGTAGTCCTTATATTATTATTCTTACTGCTGCCTTTATTTTCTACTTTTACCTTAAATGTTCGTTTTATTAGTATTATTTAGTGCTGTTTTAATTTAATATCTTGGTTCCTCATGGTTCGGTATAACCATTGAGGAACCGGGGTTTAAGTAACGGTTGCGGAAGCTTTATTCGCTAAATTCTGCTATTTAGTTCATCTGGTTTACTTATTTTATTTGAAATAAATTTTGTATTTGAAACCGCTAACCCGGTTTCTGTGAACCACTAACCTGGTTTCTGTGAACCGCTAACCCAGTTCGGGTTCTCAAGTTCTCGGTTCTTTAACAGAACTTTTATCAGTTCCTGAACCGACTGCAAAAAAAAAAAACATTGAAATCTTTACTGTGGTTCTTGTTTTTCTTCATTGGTTGATGATGGCAGAAAAACCTAAGAAAAAGACTGGACCCCCAGGGTTTAAAAACTGCCTGAAGTGTGGGGACATTTTTGTAAAAGCAGACAAGCATGATTTATGTGTAGTCTGCCTGAGGAATGATTTTTCAACAGATTGTGAAGTCTGCAAATCATGCCCTCACAAAACAGTAGAAAAGAGACTGGAAAGACTACAAAGAAGATTAGAGACAGGTATCATGGATTCTGACCAACCCACACCCTCCAAGTCTGCAGGATAAGTCGCTGTCTCTTCTTTAAACATCCCTGTCAAGGGTGAAACAACTACTGGAAAAAGGATGGGTGATCCAGCTGACTCTCCGGTTCCCACCAAAAAAACGAAAAAATCAAAGCACGTTGAACCCCTGGCTGATAAACCAAAAGGGGTTTTTATCTGTGCCTCAGAGCCTGCCATCATCAGAGTAGATTGCCCAGGCCATGAAGGTCATACAGGCTCTGCAGGGTATCATACCTACTCCAGCCCTCCCTCCACTGGTTCAAACCCTGGTTGCTTCCTCCTCTGAACCAGACTCACCTCAAGAGATGGAGTTTGAAGAATATGAGTTACCTGAAATTGATGAAGGTGAGCTTATTGAACCAGAGATCTCACCAGGGCAGGAGTTCGGCTCTCCCCCAAGACCAGAGGATTTTTCCTCTCATTTTTCCTTTGTAAGGAAAATAGTAGACGCCCTTGACCTGGCTACCACAGAGGTCACAGAAGATGAAGAAGAGGCCAAATATATGGAGATGATGGGGTTAACACCCACAAAGAAAATTCTTCTCCCAATAAACAGTGTCAGTGGGTCAGTAGGTAGCACACTCGCCTCTGAGGCCGGGAGATCAGAGGGCTGTGGGTTCAGTTCCCACATCTGGCACTTGGGTTAATATCCCAGTACTGACACTGTAGTGCAGCATGAGAGGGGTGCTGCACTTCTGAGGTGCCGCTTTTGGATGAGACGTTAAACTGAGGTCCCATCTGCCTGGATTGGTGGTAGTTCAGGTGGATGTTAAAGATCCCATGGCACTTATCTGAAAAGAGTAGGGAAATTTCCCTGGTGTCCCGGCCAAATTTCCCTCATTCACTAAAAATACCACCAACAGCTTAATCTGGTTCAAGGTCAGTTGGCATTCATCTGTATCCCCCTTCCCCAGGTCATACCTGAAAATAGGCAGGATTTGTCTAGTGCACTTACCTGGTCAACAAAAACTAAATAAATAAAACAAGTTTCTTTTTTGTTGCTGCTACTTTCTTTCCCTGGTCCTGTTCGGCCTCTCGTCCAGCCACCGTCCCTAGCCCCCGTTCCTTCAGGCCGTCCCTTATAGCCCATAGCTTACACGATGGGGCAGTGGGAGCCCCCTACTACCGCCCATCCAGGATATGTCTCCAGGGTGTTACCTCCGGGAGCGGAGCATCAGGGGACAGCCATCAAGCCGCCATGACCAGCACCAGGGTCTTTTTCCATTTTCTCCCTTGTGGGAGCTGGCGTGCAGTGACACTGGCAACAGGCACACACATGCTTCCGCGCACATCCTCGCCATGTAGTGTTGGCAGTGCTGCGCTGAGCCCCAGCCTCCGCCAGGGGTCAGACGCACACCGACCGCAGGACACCCCCCCCTCCCTGGAGATGGAGAGCAGTCCATCGAACACTCAATCCAACTCCTTCCTGCCCACCCTCAGCCAATCCGTTGCCCGTTCCGAACGAATTGGCGGCATGGCGCGGGTCACGGTGACCAGCGCCTCGACCTCAGCGCCACCGGGCCGGCTAAATAAACAAGTTTTAAAAAAAAGATTTGTTTAAAATCCTGCAGACTCCAAATTATATTCCACCTCTGGATAGAAGGCGGATAAAAAGTACCAACTGGACAGACAAGGGGCCGGATTCCTCTTCTGTCACCCTGATCATGGGGGGATAGTCCAGCAAGCAGCCTGTGAGAAGACGAGGATTCCTGTAGCTTCTCACCCATGTGAGAAGGACTCTTCAAAAAATAGACAGCATATCAAAGAAAGGTTATTTAGCTGCTTCACTGGGAGTGAGACAGGCTAACTACCAAGCTTACTTAGCACAGTACCAAAAATCACTGTGGCAGTCCATGTTGGCCATGGTAGAGAAGGCTCCTTCACCTCTCTCTGAAGATTTGGCTGAAACAACCAGGTTCGGACTTGAAGCAGCCAAGTACCAGTTTCAAATGGCAGCAGATGCCAATGACAGTGCTGACAGATAGATGGCTCTTACCATAGCCCTTAGAAGGCTGGCATGGCTCAGGGCTACTAATTTAACACAGGATACCCAGGCTAAAGCCATGGATTTTCCTGTAGAGGATCACTCTTTATTTGGTCAACAGACTGAAGCATACATGAAGAAGGTGGATGAATATAAAGCCACCTGTAAGAGTAATTCCTCAAAAGGAAGGCCTTCTTCCTCCTATAGGCCATACGGAAGGGGAGGCAGAGGAAGGACAGCTTATAGTAGGCCTTTTTATCAGGCACAGGCTGTCCCACAGTATCAACAATACCCACAGCAGACTGGATATTTCAGGGCCAGAGGTAGAAGGGGCTCTAGGAGAGGTTCCCAAACTACTCAAGCTCAGCTCCAGGCAAAACATAACCCCTGACTTAATGATCAAGGCCGCCTCCCCTCTACCAGTAGGAGGTAGACTGGCTTACTATTTCCAGGCTTGGCATTCCATCACCACAGACAAATGGGTCCTGGAAGCAGTGAGTCAAGGTTTGTCCCCGAGTTTCAAGTCTTTTTCTCCCTTGAGAACAAGGGCATTCAAACCAGCTTCCCTCATAGAGAAAAAACTCCTGGAGAAGGAGGTTCAAAGCTTACTCCAGCTAAAAGCAGTGGAGTGTGTCCCAAGTCAGCAGAAAGGAAGAGGCTTCTATTCAAGATACTTCCTCACCAAAAAGAAAAATTGGGAATAGCAGCCTATTCTAGACCTCAGACTTTTGAGCAGGCATCTAATAAACCCAAAGTTCAAAATGGTCACACTGGCAACGATTTTGCCAGTAATCCAGAGGGGAGATTTGCTGGCATCTCTAGATCTAAAAGATGCTTACTTTAATATCCCCATAAGAGAATCTCACAGGAAGTGGCTCAGGTTTAGATTTCCATCAGGACACTACCAATTCTTAACTCTACCTTTCGGTCTCACTCCAGCACCCAGGGTGTTTACAGAGTGTTTGGTAGTGGTAGTGGCATACCTAAGAAGGTTAGGTGTATAAGTCTTCCCTTATTTCGACATCTGGCTAGTGGTGGGAAATTCACCACAGCAGGTATAAGATCATTTAAAGGTAACACTAAACCTGTTACAGTCTCTAGGAGTCGTGGTAAATCAGGAGAAATCCATTTTCACTCCAGTACAAGTCCTGCATTTCATAGGAGCAGAACTGAACACAATACAGGAAAGGGGTTTCCTCCCTCAGGACAGGGTGCAAAACATTCTGCAGTTAGCTGCCTCATTCAAGCCGAACAAGCCTCGACCAGCAAGACAGTTTCTGCAAATCCTGGGACATATGGCTGCAGCAACAGGCACAGTCCTGGGAGCCAGATTCCAAATGAGAGATATACAGTTTCATCTCAGAGCTCACTGGTGCCAGAGAAAAGACAAACTGACAAAACCGGTTCCAGTAACAATAACCCTGCTTCAAGCACTCCAGTGGTGGAAGGAAGCAGACAACCTCAGGGAAGGGGTACCCTTCCAAAGAATCCATCGTGTACTGTCACATGGCGAAACCCCGACCGGCGAACACCACCACAGTGGCAGGAATCGGGCAAAATCCCCGTCGCTGTGGTGGACAGTGTACCAATCGGACTGCCTCACTGGGTGATTGCCCCGCCTCCAACTCCGACTGGAGTTAGAATCCTAGAGATGGGGGTGCAGAGCCCCCCTCAAGGCGGGTTCAGGGACTCAGCCCCTCGATTGTGAGCACCAGCAATCCATAGCTACAGTGCCGATAGTAGGCATTGTAGCTGTCGCTGCAGAGGATGTCGGCACTAGCGCTGTCGAAGTGCTATAGGTAAACCAACCCCATCAGCTATCCTCACAACCGACACCTCTCTGTAAGGATGGGGTGCTCACTTAGGGAATCACAGCACTCATGAAACCTGGTCCAATCCAGAGTCACTCCTGCATATAAATTTTCTGGAGCTAAGGACAGTGTTTCTGGCCCTGAAAGCATTCGCCCATCTAGTACAAGGGAAAGTGATGCAAGTCAGGACAGACAACGCCACAACAATGTACTATATAAATAAGCAAGGGGGAACATGGTCAGACCCTCTATGCACAGAGGCTATGAAAGTCTGGAGTTTGGTTTATTCACTAAAGGCCTCATTACAGGCCATTCATGTACCAGGAAAGGACAATACCCTGGCAGATGTCCTGATCAGAATCAACCAGGCACATCACGAGTGGTCCATCAACAAGTGGGTGCTGGACTCAGTGTTCAGGAGATGGGGCACACCAGAGGTGGATCTCTTTGCATCCCAAGAAAACCACCTCCTGCCCCTGTTTTGTTGCAGACCACCAGCCAAAGGCACAATCCCACTGGATGCTCTGGCTCTGGACTGGTCAGGGAAAAGTCTGTATGCTTTTCCTGCTTTGCCTCTCATCTTCAGAGTCCTAATCAAACTTAGGTCACAACCTGCATCAGTGATTCTAATAGCACCAGACTGGGCCAGGCAGCCTTGGTACCCTCTACTGCTATCCATGTCAGTATCCAAACCAATACACTTACCCAGGAGGCACAACCTATTGACCTCCCACCAGGAGAAAATCTTGTATCCGAATCTCAGGTCTCTCAGACTCAAGGCGTGGCTCTTGAAGACTTGGAATATGCCAACTTAAATCTTTCCCTAGCTGTTCTGGATATTCTGAAAGGATATAGAAAACCTTCTACTAAGAAAACCTGTTCATCAGAATGGAAAAGGTTCTCTCTCTTTCGTGTAATTCCAAGGAGGTTTCCTCTACTTTAGTGGAAATCCCAGTTGTCCTGGAATACCTCACATGCCTCCATTCCCAGGGGCTGAAATATACATCCCTGAAAGTTCATCTAGCATCAGTCTCTGCCTACATTTCTGCTGGGAAAGGTGTTTCCATAGCAGCCAATCCCATTTTCAAAAAGTTCTTTAAAGGTTTGTGCCACCTGCACCCACCTATTAGGGAACCAGTTCCAGTGTGGGACCTGAACATATGCATTGCTCAGCTCGTGAAATCACCTTTTGAGCCTATGTCTTCTGCACATTTACAATATGTTACATGGAAAACTGTGTTCCTGGTTGCAGTTACTTCAGCTAGAAGAATCAGTGAACTACAAGCCTTATGTGTTGAGAAGGACTATCTTTCATTCCATAACGACAAGGTGGTGTTGGGAACAAATAGGAGATTTCTTCCCAAGGTGGTTTCTGAGTTTCACTTGAATCAATTCATTACACCTCCAGTTTTCTTCACTGAACATGCTAGTTCAGGTGAACGCAGACTCCATAGTCCAGATGTCAAAAGAGCATTAAGTTGCTATATGACACATACCAGGGATCACAGACATGACAAGCAACAGCTGTTTCTTACTTATGGGGATGTGGGTAAAGGCACCCCAGCTTCTAAGAGGTCAGTCTCTCACTGGATAGTCCAGTGCATTCAGTTTTGCTATCCAAAAGTGAGCAAGGAAGCCCCAGCAGGCCTGAGGGCTTATTCAACCAGGGGCACAGCTGCTACTATAGCAGCGTCCAGAGATATTCCTTTAGTGGAAATCTGTAAAGCAGCTACCTGGAAGATGGTACACACATTTACTAAACACTACAGTTTGTGCACACAGTCCAGAAGTGATGCCATGTTTGGCACAGCAGTCCTGCAGAGCCTCTTTCCTAAGTAGGTTCTTTGCCTACCTCCAAAGCTACTGCTTTGAAGTCTGCAGACAGTTAGGAATATAGAAGAATACCTGGGGTTAGAAGAAAAAATTACTCACCTTAGTAATCTACTTTCGTCCAAGATATTCTTCTATATTCATAATCTCCCTCCCTGCCTCCCCTTCCAGAACCAGAGCCTCTGCACTCCTGATCAAGTTTTCTAATTGAAAGTCCCAAACACTGGCACATATGTTTTCTAACCTTAGTGGAAAATATTTAATCCTTTCTTTTCCAGGTGATTCTGGCCTTGGTGAGAGTTAGGACTATAATAATAATAAGGATGTTTCATGCTGTCAGGGACAGTTTAAGTTGTGTTACATTGGGTAAGTATATTTAGATAAGTCTTAGTATAGGTTGCCTTGTAGGCGCCTTAGAAATCTGATACGTTGATGGAACGTTGCCGCAGATAAAGGCAGTAGTTTGAATATGTGTCACGAGCCAGTGATAGTTCTGTCATTTGCATATAGTTCCATTTTCTCCAGGCAGCTCTGCTTAGGAGGCTGACTGCAGAGAGTTATGAATATAGAAGAATACCTTGAAGAAACAAGATTACTAAGGTGAGTAATTTTTTATTCCCACCTTCCTTCCCCCTGGTAAGCTGCGTTGCATCCTTTATTATGGCAAGCTTCCGCCTAGTCCGCCTGCTGGGCCTTTTTCACTGGTCTCTGGCGGGTGAACAGAGGTGGGGCTGGGGATCTCTGCCTGATATACCATTGGATGATGTCAGGGCGGAGCCGACGAGAGCGGCCCCCACTGGTTACTGCTAGCTAGAGGTTTCTGATGGGTCCTAGTGCCTGCGGCATAGTCCTAATTGTAATAGCCTACTGCAAGAGTGCCTCTGGAAAATCTACTGTTCCGGTAAGTTCTTACGTAACTGTACTTTCCCTGTATACATCTAAAGTTTCTACTGAAAGTGGTGTCGACATTCCATCTTAATCAACCACTTATGCTGCCTGCCTGCTTTGTCAAATTCTAGAATGAGGGAGAAAAGGCCCTCCACTGGCCCAGTGGTGCCGAGGGTTGAGGTGCTGGATGCCTTACCTCATGCCATGCTGGCAACCTGGGTTCGGGAGCAAGCCAGGGTCGTCGGGGAGCCGGCTGGGGGGGAAGAGGAAGGAGCAGAATTGAGCAGCTGTGATGGCAGCTGTCCTCTCCTCTCCTCTCCTGGGGAGGATCTGTGTTGCCTCCCCCCCCCCCATAGTTCCGCTGCCCTTGGGTGGAGGTTCAACGGGCAGCATAGGCGGCAAGTAGCGGGAGGGTGCTTCAGAGCCACGGCATGCATGTGCCTGAGCATGAGGAGGGCGAAAATGGGGAAAACTGGAGCATAAAATATAAATTAAAAGAAAAAAGAAAAAGCTGTCCACTCTCTGGATGTTAAGAGGTCCTTAAGTTTTATCTGGATAGAACTAATGTCTTCAGACAATCCAAACAACTCTGTCTCCTTCAGTCCAAATCAGAAGGGACAGCCTGTTACAGTCAAATGCATTTCTGCCTGGATTGTGAATTGCCTGTAACACTGTTATTTCATGGCTCAGGTTAACTTGGAGGACTGGGTATGCACCCACTGCACCAAAGTAGTTGCCACGTCCCTAGCAGAAATTTACTATTAACCTATTGGAGCTATTTGCAGAGCTGTCACTTCAAGTACAGTACACACTTATATGAAGCACTGTGCCCAGGATATCCTTGCCAGACAACATATCACCTTTAGGAGGACTATCCTGAATGGATTATTACCCTGGATGAGCCTTCAGCTTCTGCCCTAGTCTGGGGGACTTTGTGCCTGAACTTGGTACTCTGACCCAGTAGAGGGAATCTAATGGTGAAGACTGATGATTCCTGGAAGATATTAAAAAATTATGTACTCACCATAATTCTGATCTTCTAGAAATATCTTTCTTCACCATTGATTCACTTGGCCGCCTGCCATCCCCTTAGACTCACTCCAGTATGTTGTATTGATCTTCACCCCTTTATGTTTGGTTTGGGCTGTGAATACACTGTGTCACTGGTTTTGTGACCCTTTATATGGGCCGTCAGGGCTATCTTATGCCCTTAGGTTAGGAGCATAGATTCTTGTTACGTTATGCTGCACCTCTTCTGTAAAAAAGATACTGAGGCAGATGGGGGCCGGCACCGATGTAAGCATGCACCCGCATTCTCTGTCTCACAGTGCCATGCACATGCACTGCTTACCTCGGCACCAGCCCTCTGAAAAGTTCTGGTTCCTGCTGGGTCCTAGTGCCTCCGGCTCAGACCCATTAGTGTGAATCAATGATGAAGATGTTCTTGGAAGATCAAGAATTACAGTGAGTACATAATTTTCATCTCTTCCCTACCTGAACAACTGGCTGGTCTCAGGAAAAACACAGCAAGAGGCAAGGTTCTTTATTCAGAAGGTAAAAAGGCCCCTGGAAAACTGGGGTTCCTGATAAATCTGCAGAAGTCCCATACAGAACCTGTTCATGTTCTGGACTTCATAGGCACAGAACTGGATACCTTGCTGTGGAAAGCCTTCCTCCCACAGGGGAGGGTAGCAAATCTGATTGCCACAGCAAAATTCCTCACAGTGGACCAACCAAGGCCTGCAAGGGATTTTCTGTAGCTACTGGGCCACATGGCTACATCCACAGCTGTGGTTCCATGGGCCAGGTTTCAGAAGAATGACATTCATTACCACTTAAGAAACCACTGGTCCCAAAGATAGGACTCCCTCTCAAGACTAGTACCAGTAACAAAAGTGTGGAGAGGTGGAAGGAAGAAAGCAACCTCAGAGAGGGCATTCCCTTCCTCCAACAATCCTCAACAATTATCCTCACAACAGATGCTTCGCCCCTAGGATGGGGCACCCACCTAGAGGACCTCACAATAAGTGGTACCTGGATCCTGCAGGAGACCCAGGAACACATCTGCCTCCTGGAACTTCTAGAAATATTTCTAGCAATGCAGTATTTCTGGCAATGCAGACCTTTTCCTCTCAGCTACAAGGTCAGTCTGTGCAGATCAGAACAAACAACACCACAAGAATGTACTACATAAACAAGCAGAAAGGTACAAGATCCTAAAGACTGTGCACAGAGGCAGTGAGGATCTGGGACCTGGCTTACCCCCTAGCTGCAATAATCTATGCAGTACACTTGCCAGGCATAGACAATGTCCTGGCAGACTCCCTAAGCAGAATCAACTAGAGAAACCCCAAATGAACCCTGAACCAGCAGGTTCTGGCCAGTGGTTTTCAGAAGATGGGGAAACAGACCTTTCTGCATCCTGGGAAAACAATCAGCTCCCCAAAGTTTTATTGCAAGCCACCAGCCAAGGGTACAGCCCTTGGCCTTGAAGTGGACAGGAAGGTTTCTGTATGCCTTCTTGTCATTTCCATTCATCCAGAGAATACTCCTAAAGTTCAGGAGAGAGCCAGCGACAATCCTGATAGCCACAGATTGGGCCAGGCAGGCCTGGTATTCAATGTTCCTCTCCCTGTCCAGCAAGAATCCAATCAGCCTGCCACTGAGTTACAACCTGCTGACCCTGTCTCAGGGCAGGATGGCATTCTCAGATCCCAGGACATTACGCCTGATAGCATAGTTCTTGAAGAGCTAGAGTATTCTGGGTTGAACCTATCAGAGGAGGTCCTGAGGGTGCTTACAGTTTCCAGGAAACCAATGACCAGGACAGCATACTTCTCTAGTGGAAGAGATTCTTTTTTTCCATACATATTTTATGCCCCATATTTTTCCCTATTTGTCACCCGTCGCCGTTTTCCACCACGCGCGTACATGTGGAGGCATGAGCACTCTGTGGCTCGAGACACCCTCCCACGACTTGCCATTCCCTTCTGCCTATGCTAGCCACTGGACCTCCACCTGGTGGCAGTGGAACTACGGGGGAGCAACGACCACCTCAGGAGAGGAGAGCTGTCGCATGGCTGCTCAAGCCTGCTCCCCCCTTCCCTGTGCCGGCTCCCCGATGACCCGAGTCCATATCCGAACCCGGGTCGCCAGCATGATGAGAGGTAAGGAGTCCAGCACCTCTGCCCTCTGCACAACTGGGCCAGCCAGTAGAAGAGATTCTTATAGTGGTGTGCCCCCAGGAAGATAATCCCCATGCAGGCTGGAGGCCTCCTTTTAGCCTATGGCTACTGCTAATATAAGACACAAGGAAAATCATTTTCCTGATTGCCATGACATCTGCTAGGAGGGTAAGTGAGCTGCAAGCCCTCTGCACAGACCCAAACTACTGTACATAGTCTTCTACATGGACAAGGTAGTCCTTATAACCAATAGGAAGTTCCTACCTAAGATGGTGTCATAATTTCACCTGAACCAGTCAGTTGCCCTTCCTGTGCTCTACCCTGAGTACTCCAGTCTAGACGAGCAGATATTGTACAGCCTAGGTCTGAAACAAGTACTGGACATATACCTGGAGGAAACAAAGGAAGTCGGGTCTCAAGGCACTCAGCTTTTTGTTACCTGTGGTGAAGTGGGCCAAGTAAATTAGCAACCAAGAAGACTGTCTCTCACTGGAGTCTCTTGCATACAGTTCTGTTATGAAAACACTGGTAAAATACCCCCAGAGGCCTAAGGGCACATTCCACAAGGGGTACCTCTGCCTCTGTGACATCCACAAGGGGCATCCTACTGATGGACATTTGCAAAGCAGCTGCCTGGAAAACTGTGCGCACCTTCAGAAAGCACTATTGGCTGGAGATACGGTCCAAAAGGGATGCTAGCTTTGGAACTGCTGCCTTGCAGAACCTTTTTCCTAAGTAGGTTCTGGGCCAAGCCTCCTAAGGTACTGCTGTACAGTCTGCATAGTATAAACATCCAGTGATGAATTCCTGGTGTTAGAAGAAAAAATGACTCACCTTAGTAATGTTATTTATTCTCAGGGATCCCTCACTATGTTTATACTCCCAGCCCTGCCTCCCCTTAACAGAACCTGAAAATAGGTTCACACAAGAATCAATTATTTTCATTAAGGTTGCTTGAGCATTGCTATTGTAATTCTTTGACAGCTGTAAAATGTGATCAGTTAAATATTTTTAACTATTTTTAAATATTTTCCACATGTCTACCTTAAATCTTCCCATTTGCCTTAATCACTTCTCATTGGAGTGACCACGGAGCCTGAACAGAAGGCTTCCTGCTACAACCAACCACCACCCAGCTCCACTTCTCATCAGAGCGACCACAGTGCCTGAATGGAAGGCTCCCTGCTACAACCCACCCAGTTCCACTTCTCATCGGAGCGACCACGGAGCCTGACCGGAAGGTACAGAGCAACCAAGCAGGTCTCACGGAGAGCGGAGTATTTGCTGAGCTGTTGGGGGTGCTAAAACAGTATTGTTTATGTTTCACTGCCGTTTTCTCTACCAATGTAAATTGTACTTTAAGATTTTTGCCCAGCAGATGTGTTTAGGTAGATTTTGTGCCGTCTAATTGTTCAGTTTGTGGGAGTGGAGCCGATGTCAGTGAGTAGCTTAAAGGGCTTCAGCATGCACGAGTGAATGTGCCTATTGCTACGTGTACCTGTTCTCCATTGTTGTGTGCTCCTAGGGGATAGACTTGTGTATGTGCAGTGTGGGCTGGTGTCCATTGTTCTCTTTCCCACCACTCATCTCCCTGTCTCCTTTGTCCTCTAAGTACCCACTTCCCCATTTGCAGCTTATACGTTCTAGCCACTAGGAGTCACTACGGAGCCCTCAAGCCAGCTCCGCAGTTCTGCTCTTGCTCCAGCCCTTCAACATTGACCTCTCAGGTTTCCTTGCCTCTGCACCTGCTATTCCCAGCCTGACAGCTATTAGTCCGCAGATAGTCTTGAACCCCCACCCTTTCAGTCTTAAGGTGAGCACCCTACCACTGCACTATTCTTCTAGCCCTACAAACACAGCTCCTGTCTGTACTCTTTAAGTTTAGGACCAGTCCCTTACAATATTGTGGTTCGACTTTCCCCACCCCAACCCCAGTGTCTATAATGAGTATCCACCCCAGTTTTCTCACCTCACTGCTGATACTAACCATACCACTCTATCTGCAGGAGCATAACTCTGCTTGTGAAAGTCACTCTTACTTGGAACATGATACTCCCGGTGGCCCTTACCATGAAACACAACATCTCTCTCAATGGCTCACAATGTTTCTCTGTGGCACATCAACAGCTGCCCCCCCCCGAACTATGTATATGCTACATGGGCCTTATCAGCTGTTGCGAATCATATACCCCCTCCCCCTGGCAGTACCACAGTTTCTTCTCTATGTCACTTAATCAGTGAAAACCAGATCCCGCACCTGTACTCGAACACAAGCCTTGAAACATCTAAAATGGTAAGCAATCAGGCTTATATGGCTCCTACTGTTAATATCTGGAAACATCCATCCCAACCTCAGCCCTAGGTCCTCTACGTCTAACCGACTAAAGAAGGATGGCACCTTGACCATGGCCTCAATGAACATCTACAGCCTCCTCGCTAAAATGGACATCCTACAGGCCTCGATTACCCTCCATAACCCAGACATCATATCAGTAGTGGAAATCTGGCTCACCCGTAGAATCCCTGACCAGGCCATCCACATCGATGGGTACACCTCCTTTAGACTTGATAGGACAGACAAGCGTGGTGGTGGCTTTGTGGTTTATGTCAGAAACTCCCTCCAGGGTTATCTTCCATGTCCTACCAATAACAGCAACACTCAAATTCTTCCTATCCAGGTCCAACCTGGTACACAGGGAAAATGTATTGGAGACTGTGCTCAACTTATATAATAAAGGGGAAACTCTACCCACTGCATTTTTAAGAGATTTGGCCCGCCTGGTTCTGAAAATCAGAATGCATACACATATTGTGAACAGCCACGTGGCACTGTGATAGAGTCTACGATTGCCGCATCCTGTGCCAGTTTATACATATATGATTTTGAGGAAACTTATATATAGGATGGAGCAGTGAATCCATTTTTTAATAACAAGAGGCACGATTTTAAAAGGTCCTAGAGTGGCACAAGAGACTTACATCACAAGAGATTGACACAAGTTGTGATTTGCATTACAAACGAGTGTCAAACCACGATTTTGTAAAGCAGTCTGTGTCTGACCCAGACACAGCTGCGCCAAAGCCCCCTTGTGCCAAGGTTTCATCCACCAAACCAGTGTGCCAGGTCGTAAGGATGCTTGTGCCATGGCAGGGCTGCCACATCCCCTTATTTGGGAATTTTAAAGCCCCGCCATGGACACAGCTGTGGGCATCACTTAGATCAGCCAGGAGGTGGTCTAAGTGGTTGTGCCACTGAGACTTGTGAGGGCAGTGGACCATAGGTACACAAAGGGCAGGGGAGGAGCCATGATGGGTGTCAGGGTCCAGATGTCTGTCAGCATGACAAGCTTGCAGTGAAAGTTTTCACTAGACTTTAAAATAAATAAGTTCCCTGATAGGTTAGTCCCCCCCCCCCATTCCCGACACCTATGTATCAGCCCTGGTGGTATAGTGCCCCCCACCGCGATCCCCATCTCCCCTACACAACTGCAAGTGGTCCCCTGTGGTATTGTTCCCTCATCCCGATCCCTGATCTCCTGTAGAAAATCAAAACACAACAAACCTGGTCATTGTCCCTGGTGGTGTAGAGGTTTCCATCCTTCCCTCTGTGTCAGGCATTACTAGACACCACCCTGATCTCCCCCCCTTCCCCCTCCCGATCCTGCCACCAGCACTCCCCTCTGCTCATCACCTTGGCCGGCTGCATAATGCATTACCCAGGAGCATGTGTACTGTACTCATGCTTCTTGATAGCGCATTATGTGCATGGCAGTGTTGGTGAGCAGAGGGGAGTGCTGGTGCATGGAACAGCCTTCCTGAGGAGGTTGTGGGGTTTAAAACTGTGGGAGAATTCAAGAATGCATGGGGCAGACATAAGGCAGTTCTTGTGGGGGTAGGAAGAAAAAGGCTGTTGGTAAACTAGGATCTGCAGCCTATCCTGTAGGTAGGGAAATGGGCAGACTAGGTGGGCCAGGCGGTCCTTATCTGATGTCAGAGTCTGTGTTTCTATGTTTCTGGTGGCAGGATCAGGATGGGGACCGAGGGGGGGGGGGCGAGGCGGTGTTTGGCAATGCTTGACAGGGAGAGAAGGGTGAGGACCATTATACCACTAGGGACAATGACTGGGTCTGTTATGTTTTTGATTTTCTCAGGAAGATCGGGTATGGGGGGGCTGCTATAGCACCACTGCATTGATGGGGAGAGAGAGGGGTGTGGCACTAGCCCACTGCAGCAGGCATTACACAATAGTAGCATATGAGTACCCCAAGCCTCCTGGGACAGTGCCCTGTGGGGACAGACCACCCTATGTTATAGCCTGGCATCAGCTGCCACCTTCTGTGCCCCGATTCTGGGTTGCTGCTCCTTGGGGTGACCCTGCAAACTAATCTGAGGATGTGTCCTGGCCCTGCACCACAGCCTCTCAGTGCGCCACTTGTCTTGGTGCAGGGCCACATCTTGCGTCTATTCCAGAGGGTTTGCCACAAGTGGCAAACCTTCTAAATTAGCACCTTTTGCGTTTGTTGCTGCTGCATCAGACATAGCCCCTACTTTGCCACAAGTTGCGTCCGACGCAGGCGGCTTTGAAAATCGGGCCCAATGTGTTATTTAAGAGGTACATATATGATAATTTTCCTGTGTAGACAGGGACAGAACAAGATCTGAATATATTTCATCAATACCTTAACTTGCATATGGATTGGATTCTCTCTAACTTGCAAGCATACCTGAGTGCGATTTTTGAATCTTGAGATATTTGTTGAGAATGAACAAATGTTAAGCAGACTTTATTGTAAACAAACTGACGGAACATGCTTTTAAGGTATGACAGTTTCCATCAGAGACAAAATTAATATACCATTGGGATGGTTTTTACGAGCAAAAAGAAATTGGCTCTAAGACAATAGACTACAATGCAGAGAAAAGACAACACAATAGTATCATGGAAAGAGGTCACCCAGTTAAAGTGGTTCAGATGGCAATAACTCAAAGACAGAGAAATACTGTCCTTAGCAGTCAGGGCCCCAGGTAAGCAGAAACTACTAGACTGGTTTTCGCAACCAGTTTTCACCCCAATTTTGGTCAAATAATATCAATTACCAAAACTTGAAAAATTGTGCAGGCAGCCGATAAGGGTAAAAAAGGTTTTCTGTAACATACCCATTATAGTAGCAAAACAGGCAGCAACCCTTAAATACAAAATAATAAGGTCAGATGTGATACCACCGAAACAACCAACCACAGGCTTCAGTTTTAATCTAGCACCCCCGTGAAATTTTCCTGTGACTATTCTTATACCTTTTCATCAAGCAATCTTCCCCAACTATCCACCATCCTTGGAGAAAGCCTTGACTATGTTGACAAATTCAAATATTTAGGGGTATGGATTGACAACAGGCTTGATTATACTCAGCATATTGAAGAACTTCTGAAAAAACTTTGCCAGAGGCTTGGCCTTTTCTTCAGAATTAAACATTATTTAACCAGAGATTCAAGACAGAGACTAATCCAGGCCTCATTTCTATCACTTATTGACTATGCAGACTTCCTCTGTGGCCACTGTTCTATTTCCTATTTAAGTAAACTGGATACCTTGTACCATAGAGCTCTCGGGTTCATCACAGATCTTCCATTCAACACTCATCATTGCTCTCTCTATGCTGCAGTTGGCTGGACATCCTTACACCTCAGAAGGAACAAAAATGCTGCATTATGGATATACAAAACCCTGTCTAACAAACTTCCATCCTATATTTTAGATTGCTTTACACTGGCCACAGCTAGGTTATATGCCCTAAGAAGCAACAACCTCATCACTTTGAAGCTACCCAAAAGCCAGCACCGGCATGGGAGATCTGCAATCAGTTACTCTCTAGCAATGGCATGGAATTCTCTGCAGAAGACCCTAAAGTTGACCACCTTTATACCTCTAACATCCTTTAAAAGCTCTACACAAGTCTCTTCCCAGAGATATGCAATTGCTTTCTAAAGGCTTAGTCCAATCACATTCATTACCCCCTTTTTTTACTGCAGCTTTGCTAGCCCTTACCAAGACCTCCACAGCTACCCCTGTCACTTACTTCTACCCCATTCCTCACTACTAGTAGACTTAGTCCCTATCCAAAACTCCCACCAGCCCCTCTATGTCGTTTTCAGAGGCTGTTTTCAACTTTTAGTAGTCATCAATCATAACTGTCTGGTTTAGCTTGCCTTGGAGCCTGTAATCTCCGGCTACCCTGTTTGTATATATGTTTATATTATTGTATCTGTTTATATAGATGTGTTTTGTATATGTCTGCTTTTGTACCTTCAAGTTGTTCCTCGACCTATCAGGTCCATCTTGTAAATGAGCTTTGCTCAATGATGTCCGCCTGAATAAATAAAGATTTTGATCGATTGATTGATTCTGCCCATTGCTGTAACACAAGCAAGATTTATGAAATCAACAATAAGTATAGAAATGAGAAAATCAGGATTTGACAACACATCACATGCTGTTCTGATTCGGTGGTGTATTTGTTGAAGTGTCCTTGCGACATCTCCTATATAGGAAAAATGAGTAGGAAGCTAAAAAAGCAATATCTAAGCGCAAATTTAGACATTAGGAAGAGTGACAACAAATCTGTGGTAGCTAGACACTTTGTTGCAAAAAAAAAACATTTATTTGCCACTATCAGATTCTTTTGAATTGAAAGAATGTCAGTGCCAAGAAGGGGAGGGGGCGCTATGATCTACTACTTTCCCTCTGCAGAAAGGGATGCGGCAAATATGCCCTCTGTCCCCGCTTCTCTTTCTAATGGCAGTTGAACCATTGGCCATTGCCATCAGAATTCATCCACATTTAAAAGGCATCAGCTGTGGTGACAGGGATTACCATACACTCCTCTATGCAGATAACCTCCTGATCCTCCAGGCAGACAGCCAGACCTTCCTGCCTCCCCTGCTCCAGTTAGTACAGTCATTTGCAATGGTATCTGGACTCAAAATTAATCCTACCAAAACAGAGGTCCTCCCCCTCCACCCACCATGTCAACCCCAAGCCCTTTCTCTCTCAAGGCCTAGTTTGGGCCCAGAATGGCATCACATACCTGAGGGGTCATCATTCATCCTATGATGTCAAAGGTTATCTACCTTAACATTACACCACTACTAGATGTAGCCAGGACCGAGTTGGACTGATGGTGTCATCTTAACCTCCCGCTAGCGAGCAGAACGGAGGTCTTCACAATGATGTCCCCACATATCACCCATATCCTGGCATACTTACCACTTATGATGCCTCCAGAGTGTTCTGCAACTATAGACAAGGTTACTGAAAGCTTCCTCTGGGATGGTAAACCTCGATTTAGCTGGGCAAAACTTTGTAGCCACTGGTCCTTAGGCAGTTGGGGTCTTGCATGGATGGAGGGCTATCACATGGCATTCATGGCTGCCACAGTGGCTTCATGCAGAGAAGGATATCATGAGAACCCCTTTTCCTGCCACTTGCCTGTACCACCTGCCCCCACATACTCTGAAAGATTACCCTATTATCTAATTCTCGGGATGGGCATTGTTCTGGCTCTACAAACTAATAGGGAGTTGCCCAGCTCCTCCCAGGCTCGAACCTCTATGGGGCAATGGTGCCCTGTGTGTGTTGGACACTCCCCCATAAGACTGACTTCATAGGCCCAGCAGGGCATTCTACAAGTGAGAGATCTGCTTACTTAGGATGTGAACCATGTGGAGGCATTTAACATTCTCACAAGATAGTACATTCTCCCCAGACAGGACTTTTGGAGGGTCTTCAAATCCGCAGCCCAGTCTCCATGTGGATACAGACCCTGCAGTTGCCAGGCAAGTTTAATACCATAAACATGGTTACACTAGGCAACAAAATTTCTAGAGGCAAGGCCAGGTTTATTTACAAGAAGCGGGATGCTCTACCTAATCCTTCCCTCCCTTCTAAACAGGCTTGGGAAATCTGTCTGCATCATTGAGGAGGAATGGGGATGCCTGTATCCACAGGGCACACACAGCCTGTCGCTATGGCTGCAGCCATCAGAACAAGGTCATATTGCGGTGGCATTGCACCTCATCAGCCCTTTTTAAACTGGGATTGCTCAAAGAGGGCAGATGTTGGCGATGCCATGGATTGGGAGGGAACCTGTTCCACATCCTTTGGAACTGTCCAGTCATATCTGAGTGCAGCGAGGGCATCAAGAAAGTCTGCTCCTCTAAACTAGGGTCCACACCCCTGCTGGATTGTCTCCTTTTCTTGTTGGGCAAACCCCCTTCCCCTTCCCCTAAAGCCTCCCATCCCTTGCAATGGTTAATGGTGGTCAGTGTGGCAGCCAGAAGATTGCTTCTGTATAAATGACGATCCACAGTAATACCCTCAGTAGCAGAAAGGGTCCTTGCTGTGGGACAACTAGCCTCACTTGAGAAATTATCTCACAGCAATGCTGGCCCTGTGGGTACCAATATGCAGATCTGGGGAGCGTATCTATCCTCTTCCTAATGTGCAGAATGGCGTGTATGAAGTCATCATGGGGAGTAAGGACCCCCTCTGTACCGGACCCCAAGGGAGGTAGCCCCCTCCACCTACACCTCCCCCCCATTTATCGATCATCTCCCATACCACCATTTAACAGCAGGTATTTAGGGGGACAGTTAGATGCTCTGAATCTTTTGTATGTACTGTACATATTTGCAATATTCTACTCTTTTGTCTTTTGTGCAAATATATGGAATTCTTCATAGTCTCTGCATGATAAGTTTGTACTTGATAACTCATGTTCTGACTTAGTGTGATTTTTTTTTTTTTGTTTGTGTTTTAAACTCTGCAATAAAAAGATTAATTGAAAAACAGGAGGGAGGAACCTAGATCAACTTCTTTTGAAGAGAGAAGCCTTTTGGATCAGACGCTTTGTCACTTTGACCCCCAATATAGGGTTAAGTGATTGGATAGATTGGTCTGCCTTTTATGGCACTACTACCCGACAGACTGCCAGTGTCCCTAGAGCCACAAGAGGTTTCTTGATAACTGTATTATTCAAGAATATAAGTTGTTTAAAGGCTTTTATATCATGACTGATATTTGTTAATTTTTGTCAAATGCGCTTAGCTTCTTTGATTTGTAAGTATTTGTATGTATTTTCATAATTTAACTTGTCTCTTTTTTCTCTTTTTGTTTTTCCTGAATCCTTGATATGGGTATATGTGCTCCTTGGCTGCCCCCCGCCGGACCCTGAAAGGCTGCTTTACAATCAACACATTTATATTGTGCTTAAATGTATTTTAAAAATGTACTTTCTCCCTTTTATAGAATTTCTGATATGTTTAAAAGAGCTGAAGATATCCCCATACCACTTTAAAGGGAAAAAGTTAAACATGATACTTTATCGATAGCACAGGATCTGGTAAATGACTACAGAGAATTGGGGGGGGGGGGTTCTCCCTGCTTCGGCTGGGAGACACGGAAACTGACAGCACTTTGCTGTCCTGTTGAGGGCATTCTGCAACTGCTGATGTATGATGTAACGCATAATGCCATAAGAAGGAGGTCAGTTCAAACACTGTACACCAGATAGCAGTGGCATGTGTTGTGTGCAGTGCTTACCTGTCCTGGCCCTAGAGATAGTTACAGACTGCAACAAAGATATGAAAACTGCATCTCTAATAAATATACTGCATTTGCAGAGATGCTGTATTGTAAATAGTGAATGAACTCTAATACTACAAAATGTTATAAACAAGCAAACACTGATGGTGTCATATCTTTGAGTTAACAATAGGACCATATCCCTTGAAAAAGCTGTTATCCATACAGCGAAATGTTGAAATGGAGTTATATAGCCTGATATAGGGGTATTGACCCTGGAAATAAATTATGCTAATACTGGGAAATTTTTCTTTTTTCATAGTGGTGTTTGACACTTTTGTGCTAGTTTCTTGTTTTAGGAAAGGGACAGTTCTGTATGGGTTTTTCTTTGCTTTTGCATTTAAACCTATTTACTTTGAGTTTCCTAGTGTGTGTATTTCCCATTAGTTTGCTGTACATCTTGTAAAGAGTTAAATATTTAATATTTACTATATATGTGACTGCAGCATTTTTAAGTACAAGTAATGTATTTTCTGGCAGGTTCTGTGTTGTGCCCCGAGAGCACTACCAACTTAAAAGGTAAACCTGAATCTACCCAAAACAGCTAGGGGATGTCTATGTCCAAATGCTTTGTACTGTGTGAGCAAGAGCTTGGTGTTGTTCTCTATGAGCAGGTGCCTGTACTGGGATGTGAAGGAAATGTTATCGAGTGAGTTGTGACAAGGTTGGTGGCAGTTTCATTGAGGGAGCAAGTCAGATCATAGTGACTGACATGGGAGTTATGGGAGGTGTTGTGATTCAATAAATGAAATACATAATTTATTTTTTAATGAGACAAAGCTAATGGCACAGAAGTTGAAGCACAAACATTTTGGTATTACCTTCAGAGCAAAAAAAAAATCTAAATGTAATCAGGGTAATGCTCTTTATGTGACACGGCAGGGTGAGTGCATCAGTAGTAGTACTGGTTAAGATGGCATTCAGTGCAAGCATGCTGTCAGCAAAAATCCAACATGTTCCCTGACTGTTAGGATTTAGTACAGTACTTGAATTGATACACCTGATACAGAAGTCTCATTATGCTGCCACTGGTGCTTCAACACGGTGCGTAGTTCATCTTTTTCTATATTTTTTTTCATAAAACTGTTATCCAGCAGGTACTCCGGATGTTCAGTCTGACGCCGTTGAGTAAAAAACGCACACCCCAAACCCACATATTTTTGGATGACATTATTTCTTTGAAATGTGTTAAAGGTTTAAAGTCAAGAAGTATATATCTAAAACATTCTTTTACACAAGTCTGTAGTACCTCAGATGTCATGTGATTAAATAAAAAGTGTTTGAAGAAAGTGGCCATTCAGCAACCCTTATGGCTTGTCTTGCTTGTTAACTACTGCCAAAATCCCTGTCTGGTTCTCCAGGCTTTCAGTACACTTTGGAATGGATCAGGCAGTCCAGATGAACATAGGTAATAGCACCACAGTGGTTTGTTTATTTGCGTATTCGGAAACAACCACAGTGGTGTTTTACTTCAGAAAACAAAGGCCCTCCAAATCAGACTTTGTCAGCAAGCTGTAGAATTGTAGAAACAGATATCCTTCTGCATACAGTGGGTGACCTGCATTGTCTAAGGGACAGTCTCAGTCACTTGTGAGCTTCCTGTCATGAGAGGTTTATCCACCAGCACATGCGAGATGGCATCTGTGAGACTTGGGACACACCTCAAATAGACCTCTTTGCCTCATAGTATTTATTTATTTGATTCATTTGTTTGGATTGGATATATACCTTTGAGCCAGAATAGCTTGTTTAAAAAGGTTCCTCATTGACACTAGGTTACAGCAAAAAAAATTCACCTAATTCATAGCACATACTGGTTCACATGATTAATACATAAACTTCACCTAATATGTACATATGTAACGGTAGAATGCATCTCAATTTACAATTGGAGCAGCACACAATGTGGCATTGTCAGGAAAAGGATCAAGCAGCATTGGTTGAGAGATAGGAGCAGTTGAATAGCAACTCCAGGAGTGTAGTCAGGTGCAGGAGAGGTGGCACATGCTACATTGGGGGTTGATTAGTGGCAGTTACAGCTGATGCTAGGGGTAAGGATTTGTAGTAAACCTCTCTTAAACTGACCAATTTTGGGAAGACTCATAAGGGATTCTGGAAGCTCATTCAACCACAGTGGTGTCTTAATGGCAAAAGAGCCACATTGCTAGAGTTGTTTTATGAAAAGGAACATTAAGAGCATTCCTAAAGTAAAACAAAAAAAATGTTGTAGGTGCCATATTGGTCCTTTTAAAAACAGATCCAGAAACAAATGATTTGATACCTTTTATTGGACCAACATGGATGTTACAGAAAAAAACAAAGTGCTTTAGCTTTCGAACCAACCAGGTCCTTCTTCAGAAGCTTTGTGGCAGTTTTTTCAAATATCCCATACTATTAACACCAGATTATATAGAAAAAGCAGAAATAATTCTCATTGGTTTAACATATACATTTAAAACATAATAGAAGATTCGTCAGAAGCTAATTAACACCAGTATGCCTTTAACTGAGGAGCCTCAGAAGGGCAAAGGTTATCAAGAATTCTCTACAGCCAGAGAGTTCTTGTCACATAAATTTTAAATGTCTCAGTATGCCAAGAAAGCATTCTAGTGATTAAAAAAAAACAAAAAAAACCTTGGAGTAGCATTCTCTCTAATACATGTAAGATGAGCTCACAACTTACATTCCAATTGTCCTAGTATATTAAAGGACAGATAATGAAAGACAAAATCCTGAAATTAGGTATAACTGCAAGTTGAAAGCAACCCTCAAATTAACCTACACATATAAACATGATGCATGAAAGTATCATTTGTAAGTGTAAGTGCAAAATAAATAAATAAATAAATAATACTTGTCAAGGACCCCAAGAAAGCGAGACCATGAGCCTGATAAATGCAGATTTCAACACAGAGTCTGTGTATAACAAAAATGCACAGAATCAGTCTAAGCAATCTAAATGAAAACCCAAAGGAATTACACCTTTAATGAACCCCCAAGTAAATGAGATATGCATCTTAATATGAGCAGTTAAAAATGTGACAGTGTGAAATCCACCCACTGACAACTAATAGAAGGAAATAAATGCACACTATATATGAAAACTAAGTGTTCTAGCCACATAACAACTGCCCCATGCCACGCTCCACCCACACATATGTGTGTACATACACCACACACACTCCCACACACACACACACACACAGCTGCACACACACAACCACAACACACAACAAATATAGCAAACACATTCCACACACACACACACACCACGTACAACAAACAAAACACACAACACACCATACCCACAACACACAAAAACACAACACACAAACACACACATACATACATACATACATCAGTATACACACACATTCAAGCGCACTCACCACAGTGTTAAGGTGAAAAGTCAACAATGTAGATAACCATAAACTTACAAAATCAAAGGCCGCTGAAGAACTAAACTGTTTATGTCCATCTTTTAAAGTAAAGGTCTGTGTAAGTTTAAGTGGAATAATGTGTCATGTACCCAACATCAATATTCAATCCATCCGCCACCATATTGAGAAGTAAAATAAGTCTAATTTCAGAAGCCCGTCTCTGTTGTGTACTATTGAAATGTCCTTTTAAGACCATCACAGACATATCTGAGGTTGAGTGGTCATCCTGGGAGAAGTGCTGGGCTACTGGTTTCTCAATCATCTTGTGATTAATAGAAATTCTGTGAATTCATTCTAGTCTCGGAGGTTGGCTTGTCTCCCCCACATAACCTGTCTGAGGACATTTCTTGCATTGGATAAAATAGACCACATTACTTGATGTACATGTATAATTCCCTGTATCCTGAATAGTCTGTTTTGTGATGTAACCACACAGTCTGAAGTGGAAATGAGGTTACATATCGTACATGTGCGTTGATGACAGGGTCGTGTACCATATGATGTCATGGTATTCTGTTCAGTTCAAGTTGACTCTAATAATCAGGTTGGCTAAATTAGGTGGTTGTTTAAAAGATAGTAGTGGTAGTTCTTGAAAAATACGTTAAGGGTTTCATCCTCACTAATTATTGGATGAGATCCTTAGTAATCTTACGTGGGAGTTCAAGGTCAGGATGGTATGTGACTACTAAGGGTATTCTGTTGGTAGTCATCCGTTCCTTATATTGCAGCAGCTGTTCTCTTGGGACCTGTGTTTGCGTTCCACTGCTCTGTCAATTTCCCTGGATGAGTGTCCTGCTCAATAAAGGTGTTTTCAACATCGCCAGATGTGTCTCTATCTTCCTCATTTGAACAGAGCGGTGATACGAAGTGCTTGACTATATATAACAGATTTCTTTGTGTGGCTCGGTGATTACTTTTCTTGTGTAAGTATCTCTGTCTGTCTGTTGGTTTCCTGTAAAGACAGGTATGTAGGGTACCATCCTTAATAGTGACAGTGGTATCCAGAAAATGTACACTTGTGGCAGAATATTCTAGGGAAAGCTTTATAGTTGGGTGGAGGTTATTAAGTTCTTGGTGAAAATCTTTAAGTGTGTCAGTGCCCTCTGACTATTCAGGATACAGGGGAATTATACATGTACATCAAGTAATGTGGTCTATTTTATCCAATGCAAGAAATGTCCTCGCACAGGTTATGTGGGGGAGACAAGCCAACAACTCCGCACTAGAATGAATTCACACAGACATTCTATTAATCACAAGATGATTGAGAAACCAGTAGCCCAGCACTTCTCCCAGGATGACCACTCAACCTCAGATATGTCTGTGATGGTCTTAAAGGACATTTCAATAGTACACAACAGAGGCAGGCTTCTGAAATTAGACTTATTTTACTTCTCAATATGGTGGCGGATGGATTGAATATTGATGTTGGGTACATGACACATTATTCCACTTAAACTTACACAGACCTTTACTTTAAAAGATGGACATAAACAGTTTAGTTCTTCAGCGGGCCTTTGATTTTGTAAGTTTATGGTTATCTACATTGTTGACTTTTCACCTTAACACTGTGGTGAGTGCGTTTGAGTGTGTGTGTGTGTATACTGATGTATGTATGTATGTATGTGTGTGTTTTGTGTGTTGTGTTTTTGTGTGTTGTGGGTATGGTGTATGTGTGTTTTGTTTTGTTGTACGTGGTGTGGTGTGGTGTGTGTGTGGAATGTGTTTGCTATATTTGTTGTGTGTTGTGGTTGTGTGGGGTGCAGGTGTGTGTGTGTGTGTGGGAGTGTGGTGTGGTGTATGTACACACATATTGTGTGGGTGGAGCGTGGCATGGGCAGTTGTTATGTGGCTAGAACATTAGTTTTCACATATAGTGTGCATTTATTTCCTTCTATTAGTTGTCAGTGGGTGGATTTCACACTGTCACATTTTAACTGCTCATATTAAGATGCATATCTCATTTACTTGGGGTTCATTAAAGGTGTAATTCCTTTGGGTTTTCATTTAGATTGCTTAGACTGATTCTGTGCATTTTGTTATACACAGACTCTGTGTTGAAATCTGCATTATCAGGCTCATGGTCTTTTTTCTTAGGGGTCCTTGACAAGTATTATTTATTTATTTATTTATTTTGCACTTACACTTACAAATGATACTTTCATGCATCATGTTTATATGTGTAGGTTAATTTGAGGCTTGCTTTCAACTTGCAGTTATACCTAATTTCAGGATTTTGTCTTTCATTATCTGTCCTTTATTATACCAGGACAATTGGAATGTAAGTTGTGAGCTCATCTTACATGTATAGAGAGAATGCTACTCAAGGTTTTTTTTTTTTTTTTTTATCACTAGAATGCTTTCTTGGCATACTGGACATTTAAAATTTATGTGACAAGAACTCTCTGGCTGTAGAGAATTCTTGATAACCTTTGCCCTTCTGAGGCTCCTCAGTTAAAGGCATACTGGTGTTAATTAGCTTCTCTACGTAATCTTCTATTATGTTTTAAATGTATATGTTAAACCAATGAGAATTATTTCTGCTTTTTCTATATAATCTGGTGTTAATAGTATGGGATATTTGAAAAAACTGCCACAAAGCTTCTGAAGAAGGACCTGGTTGGTTCGAAAGCTAAAGCACTTTGTTTTTTTCTGTAACATCCATGTTGGTCCAATAAAAGGTATCAAATCATTTGTTTCTGGATCTGAAGTAAAACAGAAAGATTTCCCTCTTTTTTAATACAGAAGCAAACAGTTCCAGTGGAAGTTCTCATTCTCTGCTGGAAAGGAAACTTATTTGAGGATATGTCTTCCAGAGAGATCCATTCTTTGGACTGGTAACCACTGGCTCCCAGATCCTGCAAGAACATTAGAACTTTCGGACTGCCGGTGTAGCAGTAGTGCTACTGCTTGCAACACCAGCGACCCAGGGTCAGGAATGAGCTTGGGTTACTGGAGGGCTGGCTGAGAGAGAAGGATTGAGTGCCCAAGGGGCTGCTCTCATCCTCCAGGGAGGGTGGGCTGCGGGTCCCTCTGCTTTACTGCCACTTGGGTGACCAAGGGTGTTGGTGCAGTGGGGCTGCAGAAGAATGGAAGGGGAGGACGTTGGCCGAAATCCAGAGTGGCGGCACTTCTCTATGTGCCCTGCCTCCTTGGATCCCCTTGAGCACCAGCATCCTCAGGGGGCAGGAACCAAGAAAAAAACATGGAAAAAACCTGCATTGGCTGCCAGTAGATGGGACCCAGCTGCCTCAGACTTTGTCCCCAGGCTCCACGAGGACTGATTGGACTACCTGATGCACACTTAGGGACTGCGGGAGGGAGGGACTAGCCGGGGTCCCTCCCTACCCAGGGGGGTAAACTGAGCCAGGATGGGGGCCAGTCTAACGGTGTTCCCTAGGAGTTACCTGGGGAGAAGCTAGGGATCTCAGCCTAAGGATTGCTGAAGGGTGGGGTTGATGTAGTGAGAGAGAGGGCATAAACAGTGCATAAAAAAAAAAAAAAAAGAACTTTGAGGCACCTGAGCCTTAAGCAAACAGCCAGCATACGACCTTGTGAGTATTGACACAGCTCCTCAGTTTTTTTTTTAATAACATTATGTTTATGCTCTTTGATCACAGACTGTCATTGGCCCCCTTTCAAGCCTGTCTACTGTGCCCCAATCCCATACGTGTTCTGCATGTTACCACCTCCACCCCCCCGCCCCATGGCTTACCCTCCCCAATGGAGCCTTCAGGTTGGGCCAGGACCATCAGGAATTTCCCAGGCAGTCTTGTTGGTGAAAGTGCCTAGATGAGCATGTGTAGGGCCAGCAAGCGCAGTGGGGCTTTCATGCTGCACAGCTGGGGGATTATACTGTTTCTACCCACGTGAGGACACCGTGTGCTTGGATGTCATGAGTTGCACATGCTAAGCATGCATCCATTGATGTCTACTACGTACTCCCAGTCCTGTAGCCACACTGGAATGCTCTATTTACCTCCCCTTGCTAGCCCCCAGCACCTGGGCTTGTTCCCGAAACCCGGGTTTCCAGCATTGTGAGCCATAGCGCTACCACTGCAGCAATGGGCCAGTGTCTCTGTTTCTTTTTAACTGCCACAGAGTAATTTTGGAATCAGTGGGAACTTCATCTAGACCTCTGTCAGTCATAGATTTTGGATCTTGATTTAGGTTTTTTCAAGCTTAGTTCATCAAACTCATCAATTGTCATTGTCATATCAGTGTCATTCAGAAACATAGAAATTGACAGCAGATAAGGACTGCTTGGCCCACCCATTTTCCGTACCTACTGTAATAGCATAGACTCTACTTTATCTCCGGCATAGCCTCCCTTCCCTAACCAGTTGCCCTCCTCTGTACTGCCTCTACCCTGTCTATGTCCTTCCGGAGATGTAGCCTCCAGAACTGAACACAATACTCTAGATGAGGCCTCACCAATGATTTATACAGCGGTATCGCCACCTCCCTCTCTCTGCTGGTGATTCCCCTCCCTATGCACCCTAGCATCTCACTGGCTCTCCCTACAGCCTTGTCATGCTGTTTGGCCACCTTTAGGTCATCAGATATGTTTACCCCAGGTCTCTTTCCTGTTTGGTGGTCGACAGTACCACTCCCCTCACCTTGTATTCTGCCCCTGGGTTTCTGTGACCCAAGTGCATGATTTTGCACTTCTTCGCATTGAAACTTAGTTGCCACACTCTTAACCATTCTTCAAGCTTTCTTAGATCCTTATTCATTTTTTTCCATCAACCCCCCGAAGTGTCTGCCCTATTGCAGATTTTAGTGTCATCTGCAAAAAGGCATACCTTCCCTTCTGCCCCTATGCAATGTCACTTATGACATTAAAGAGGACTGATCCCAGTACTGAACCCTGTGGTATCTCACTGGTCACCCTTCCCACCTCTGAGTGAACTCCATTTACCACCACCCTCGGTCGTCTGTCCCCCAACCAATTCCTTACCCAGTTTTACCACCTTTAGAGCCACTCCCAGGCTGCTCAGCTTGTTTCTAAGTCTTCTATGTGGAACAGTGTTAAAGGCCTTACTGATATCTAGGTATGCCACATCCACTGCTTCACTCTGAGCTACTTCCCTGGTCACCCAGTCAAAGAAATCTATTAGATTTGTTTGACATAACCTCTCCCCAGTGAATCCATGCTGCCTCAGATCCTGTAAGCTGCTGGTTACCAGATATTACACAATCCTTTCCTTCAGCAGTGATTCCACTATTTTCCCCACCACAGAAGTCAAGCTGACTAGCCTGTAATTGCCAGCTTCCTCCCAGCTACCACTTTTTTGAATTGGGACTACATCTGCTCTCCTTCAGTCCTCCAGACCACTACCATCTCCATCGAGTGGTTGATTAGGACTGTCAGAGGTGCAACCAGTACCTCTCAGCTCCTTCAGTGTCTGTGGATGTATCCCATCTGGCCCCACTGCCTTGTCCACTTTCAGATTTGTGGGTTGCTTTAGGACACTCTCTACTCTTTAAATGGACTAGTGTTCATGCCCCTTTCTGATGCTCCTGTCTCTTATCTGAGGTCCTTCACCTTCCCCTTCCTCTGTGAATATTGAACAAGTAAGCATTAAGTCACGACAAAGGTGGCATCTAATGGGGAATTAATGCATGGTTGGGAGGGTTGTGGCACGAGGCACGATGGCCAAGTGCCTACAATGGCCCAACCATGCATTAATTCCCCATTAGATGCCACCTACTGAGTGCTTTAATGTGTTTGTAACATGGTTTTGCAATAGTTTACTATCTTAGAAATGGAGATAATATAATGTGAAGAACACTATGCACACACTGATCTTATCTGTGTCAATCTTCACCATTCATCACCTTTGGGTATAGTGGCCGGAGGTCACAAACCCGCAGGAGCGCTTTTTTTTTTTGGATGGTAAGTCAGTCAATGCACCATCAGCGCCGCCCTCGAGGCCGACGCAGTGCGTGGCACTTGCGGGTTGGCCGTTATGTGTGGTCGACTCCGCTCGCCCACTAGTTCTTCGTCTCCTGCCGTAGAGGTCACACCTCGTGGAAGCTCTGCTAGCAAGATGCCAGCTGCTGATCTGAAGCCTTTGGCTCCAGTATATCTTTCTCGATGCCGAGTTTGTCGACGCCACTTTTGAATTTTCCTGCCAGTTCCATTGTCCACCACCACTCGACGTCACCTGGTAAGACTTCCTTTTATTCTTTTTGCAATGTCGAGTCTTGTTTTTGGTTGTTTTTTCCGTAGGTCATGTCTCGGTCGGGGGGGGCAAGAAAACTTTAAAGATGGAACGGCTCCCCATGTGTCAGTGCCCATGCGGCCATAAGTACTCCGTCACTGACCGGCATGACTGTTGCCTCGCGTGTCTTGGCCCGTTACACGACATGGATTTGTGCGATGCCTGCTTCTCCATGGACCATTGTGTCATCGAACAACATGCGTGGAAAGTGGGACGAGCTCCGCCGACTTTCAGGGGACAGGTGCCACTCGTCAGGCCAAGCCACGGTCTCTCTGCCTTTCTTCCGGGCCCCCTCCCGGTTCTATATGGACCAGCGGAGGGGGCTTCGGCTTCTTAGGCCAACCATTTGCAGAAGCCTTCCGCGGTGCAGGAGGCCCAGTCCGTCCCCTACAGGTGAGCCGAGGCACCACCTTGGCAGTTGCCCCTTCGGGGGTGAAGACTCCCCCGGTGTCGTCTCCCTGGGCTGGGTTGGCACCATCCTCGACACTGTCTGTTGGCGCCATCTTCGGCCTCGGCACCATTCACGGCACTGTGGGCCCTGATGGCGCCGTCGTCGGCGCCGGTCTGTCGCTCGGCACTGGTCCCTGGCTTGACACCGTCTCTGTTATCGGAGCCATTTGTGGCGCCGATGGTGCCGACGATGCCGTGGGAGGCTCTACAGCACTGTCCTTGTCTGTTTCTCATGGTTGAGCATGGCACCATGTCCAGCTCTGGTGCCACTAGTGGCACCGAGCAGCGACACGGTGCATGAGGGTTTCTGACCTCAGCACCATCCGCGGCGCCGAGAGTGCAGTAGGTGCCATCTTCGGCGCTGTCTCTAGCCTCGGCGCAGCTCACAGCACTGTGGGTCGGGATGGCGCCATGACAGGTCCCGGCTCCGATACTGCTGCCATCCTCGGCGCCATGTCTTCTTCATGCACCTGCGTTGCGCTTGAGGACTTTGGCACTGACTCTGGTGCCATCCCTCATTCTGGTGCCCCATTCGCTCGGGATGACAGTGGGCATCCACATACCATCTGGTACAGGACTTCGGTCTCCACCTTCTCGGAGGCGGAATCGGACTCTGAGTCAGATAGGCAGTCAGACTCTTTGGAGTTGGCTGCTCATGTGGACACCTTGGTAGTGTCCTCGACAGACGGAGCCAGCCCCCCTCTGAGGAGCGGACAGTGGCCCCCGGGTCCAGGGTCAGGGGTTCTGACCAGCAGACGGTGGTGCAGGCCACCTTTGCCCTGCAACCTGGCCTTGGAGGGTTTTCTGACCCCTCAGTGGTGATACCCCCTCAGGTGGTGTGTCTGGATTGCCCAACTTTGGGGTTAATCGGAAAACCCACAGGAGGGGAGGGTGTTGCTCCCTGCATAGTCCCTTCAGGGACTGACCAGGGCTGCCAGCTGCCTAGGCTGGCTTTTTCGAGGAGAAGGGCTCTTTCGGACTTCAAGGGGTCGAGGGGCAGGGGTTTGACACGGCGACACTTTTCTGGGACCCACCTGGGTTCCGGAAGGAGTCGTAGTGTGGATCTCCACCCTTCATTTTTGGTTATCTTGAGAGGACCCTGTTCTTTGAAGGTAGAGGACCATCCTTTTGGACTCTCACGGCCCTGGTCACCTCACAGTGGGGATTCTTCAGAGCGCAGCCTTGGCAGTTCCAGTATGGTTGACCAGCTGTTGAGTTTTCCGGAGCTCTCTCTTCCCTTGGGGCTCCAGGTGCGCTCTCTGGCCCAGGCAGAGGACAGCCGATTCCTATTGTCAGCTCTGTCCCCTTCCCTCTCCTCTGCCACCTTCTCCTGCTCTCCCAGATATTCTTGGTCCTAGTGGCCCTCTCTCCTGGGAGCAGTTCAGAGCTGTGGCTGCTCAATTTCCCTCTTACGTCAGGGCTATGGACAGACAGATTTTCCAACCTCCCCCTGAGCAGCCAGCTTCTGAACTCTTGAGGTCCTCTGACTCTTCATCCCCCTCTTCTGGAGGAGAGGAACCGTCTGTCCACATCTCCCCAGCTGCAGATCTCAAAGAGTATCAGCAATTCCTCGTGAAGATGTTGGAGGACCTGCACATCACCCCACCCATGCAGCACAATCCAGGGCACTCAGCATTATTGCCTTTCAAGCGATTTCAGTGTGGACACCCTTGTGGTACCCCCCTGGCCTGCTCCCTTTGGGGCGTTGTTGCGTTTCTGGCAGAGACCCTTTTCCGGAGTCCGAGCCCCTAGGGATCTCTGCCAGAGGTATTGTGCTCCACCGGAGTCTCCAGGTTCTATGCCTTATCCTCAGTCAGGATTGACGCAGCTGGACACTCCTGATGGACTTCACGACCCTCACCGTGGCTGGCCCCCAGATCAAGATTCTACGGATTTTGACTTCTGAGAGAGGAGGACTTTCTACTCGGCACGGTTGCTGCTCTTTATTTCTGCACATCAGGCCCACTACACTATCTATGATAGGTTCCTGTGGTCCAGGTTAGGTCAACTCGTAGCCGCTATGCCTGACACGGAGGTAACCAGACAAGCCATTGCACTCTCTGCACGTGGCCTGGAGCTCGCAAGGCACCAAGCGATGCCAACAAGTTCGTTTCCAGGGTCGTAGGGACAGCAATCTGCACTAGGCAGATGGCATGGCTGTGTCTTTCCCAGTTGTCACCCTTGGCCCGGTGTAGGGTGATTTCCTCCCTCTACCAGACAACCCATCTTTTCTCCTGTTGGGTGAGACGGCATCTGTCGGGGCAACTTCCTGCTCCTTCCGAGGAGTCCCTATCTCACTCTCCCCACTCCTGGGCCTCTCCAGACCTATGAAGGTTCTCTGTCTTGGTGTGCCACCCACTGAGAGCTAAGGGACTTGGTCCTTTAGGGTGAAGCCCCCTTCGGGTGGGGGGCCTCAGCACACACCCAAATGTGATGAATGGTGAAGACTGACACAGATAAGATATGAAAATTACATACCTACCGTAATTCTGATCAGTCTGTGTATCTTCACCATTCATCATAATCCCACCCTACATACCCCTGGGGCCTCAGTCTCTGGGTTCCCCTTCCTCTCTGTGCCCTCTCTTTCACCCCCCTCCTTTCTGTTGGTTAGGAGGGGGGTGATCTTGTGCACATGGGGGATGTTTTTCTTTAGGGGTGGAGTGGGCAGGATTGGGGGCACTCCTTCCTCAGCACCTCGGCTCCACCCCCGTGGGGTGGGGGTTGGCAGTTGTCCTCTTTTCTGCTCTCTTTCCCCCTTCTCCCCATCAGCTTTTCTTTAACCCCTTTGATTTCCTTGTCCTTTGGACACAACCTCAATTTAATTTAACAAACTATTTTTCTTGTGCCAAAAATTTGATTGGGGGAGAGGGAGTATTCCCTGTATCCTGTCTTTCTGCCAGAATAACCGATGCTGCTTATGTTGGAGTTATTGCCAGTGATTCTGTGCCTTGAATTCTGGCAGTTTAGACTTCTGGCTACTACTTCGCAGTTCCTATACAAGCTGGAGACAGGTCAAGGTTCCAGGGTATGTTCCCTCTCCCCCTTCCCCCAGCATCCTTACTTCTAAATTCCCTAACCCTCCCTCCCTCTTCCTTTTTCTACTCCAGAGATTGGGGCCCCTCCCAATCCCCCTTAGGTTTCAATCTTTATTCTGTCCTCTCAGTTGTTTATTTCTCCTTTTAGTTTGTATATCCTTTCCTTTATCTGTCCCTTGAGCTCCCTTGTCCCTCCCTCCCAACCTTTCCTTACTCTACAGCGACTCAGAACTGGCGGGAGGGCGGGGTCGACCACACATAATGGCCAGCCAGCGCCATGCAGTGCGTCGGCCTCGAGGTGGGCGCCGATAGTGTGTCCACTCCGCCCATCCAAAAAAAAAAAAAAGAGCTCCCGCGGGGTTGTGACCTCTGGCTACTATACCCAAAGGTAATGAATGGTGAAGATACACAGAAAGATCAGAATTACAGTGGGTATGTAATTTTTATTTTTGTTTGTTTGCAATTGTTTACTGCACTTCTGGAAATCGGACAACTGTTTATTTACATGCAGATGTTGCAAATAAGTAAAAAATTATATTCACAGACGACAGCTTAGTTAACATTATTTTAACCACATTTGTTTGATTCTGTGCGGGTGTTATTGTCATAGTCTGCTTAGGAGGTCTACGATGTGCTGCTCTTTGTGTTTCGGCACTCGGCTATCTCGGTAATTAGCATACCGTCTGATCTTGTGTTGAGGTGCTGCGCATCCCTCCAATGTTGCGCCCTGCAATTATTCCACTTATCCTTAGTGTACCTGTTACTTGTGCACTATTATTCTCCATGGATCAATGCAGTTATTTATTCGACTCTGTGCTATGCTACGTGCCGCAGTAGTTAAAATTAATGGTTCAGTGCACTGTGAAACTGTGGAACTGAAACGGGTTGGACATTTTCACCTGTGACACCTCTACATGTTGGGTTTGGTCCAGAAATGCTCCACTGTGTACAGTCTTGCTCTCCGTTATGCTACTCGTGGTTGGCTGCATAAGCAAGACAGGGACTTGCTGGGCGACTACTGTCCCATTTGATGAACACTGCTATTTGTTTTCTGTGGATTGTAATGGAACTTCAGTTTCAACATGACATTATTGGTACATTAATGCCGTGTTGAGATTGAGTCATGTGACTCATTTCTTCCAGTCATTTCTTCAGTTTGTCTACGTCATATTTTTGCCATGTTACAAAAATATTTGTTCAAGATGTCTGCTTTTTCTTTGCATCCCCCTCCACACACTCCCCCTTTCCCTCCTTAGCCTTACAATCCCTCCCCTGGTCTTTCTCCTTTCATTTACATACCTGAAAAATGTCCCCTTTCTTTACTACCTGGGCTATTTTCTTCTCTGTGTAGACCTTTGTGCTCCTGACTGCTTTCCCTGCCTCCCTCTGCTTCTCATTGTACAGCTCCCTATCCTCCTCCCTCTACTTCTCTTTATTTCTCCTGAATACAAATTTTTTTGCCCTTACCTTCCCATCTACCTCTTTTCAGAACCTTGGCTGTCTGTTTTTCCTCTCGGTTTTGCTTACTTGACTGATGCAGAGGTTTATAACTCACGATCATGATTTTTGTTTATTTAGCCACTTTTTTTTTGCTATAAAATAATGGTGTCATCACAGACATTGTCGGTTTCCCAGAAACATAGTCCAAAGGTTACCAGTAGTGTGAAGGGTGCCACCCTCACAAGGTGCTACAGAACTCAGTCATATTGCCAAGGGAGCGTCTATTCCAGTGAGTGTTCCACCTGTTGAGGTGCCACAGGCATATACTACCCTTTGGCAAAATCTATAGAAATGGGTCATTGTTAAGCCTGCGCAGTCAAGCAATACATAGACTGGTGGCTTAGCCCAACCCAGAGAAACAAGCAAGCAAGGCTAGGCAAGTTTTATTTATATAGCGCCCTATCCAAGGGCTCAGAGCGCTTGACATAAAACAATAAAAATAAGTGAATAAAATGACCAAGAATAAAACAACCCCAGCATAAAAGTCGAATAAAATCAAAAGCTTTTTCGAAAAGATAAGTTTTAATAGAGGCTTTAAAGGCCTCCACTGAGCTGGCAGCCTTAATGTATGGAGTAAGGGAGTTTCAAAGGAGTGGAGCAGCCACCCCAAAGGCCCTATCTCCTGATCTCTTTAAATGGGAAGGTGGAACAACTAATAAATCAGCATCGGTGGAGCGTAGGGGCAGACCGGAGAGTACGGAATCAGGAGCTCTTTAAGGTAGTCAGGTCCCAGACCACGTAAGTTAAAAAGCCAATCTTGAAGGTGATACGCACACTCACAGGCAACCCGTGCAGAGAGCGTAGGACAGGAGTAACGTGGTCCCTCATAGAGGTGCCAGTCAGCATCCTGGCTGCAGCATTCTGCACTAGCTGCAGGCGACGAATCAAACCTCCAGATAACCACAGGTATAGGGTGTTGTGTTACAGTAATCAAGTCAACTAGTGACAAAGGCATGGATGACCATAGCCAGGTCAGATGGAGTCAAGAATGGGCAAATCCTGGTGATATTCTGGAGATGGAAAAAAATGGCCCTGACTACCGACGTGACCTGTTTTTGAAGATCCTGCCGGTCATCAAGAATAACACCAAGATCCTTCACCACCCCATTCACCAACAGAGGGTGACCACCAACCATAAGGGGAGGCAGCCTCCCATCAGCAAAAATGCCCCCACGACCTGACTCAATCACCATAACCTCCATCTTGCCGGGGTTGAGACACAGCCAGTTAGCAGACATCCAGCCAGTCTACCACCCTCGTAGGGCTCCACACACTCCATCGTTTAGCCAAGAGAATGCTCATCCCGTGTGTGTTCCTCCCTTAGAGGTGCCGCAGGGGAGGCTCTAGACTGAAAGAGCAGGGGGGCTAAGTTCATAAGAAAATCAATACTAGTTAAGATTAATGGGCTAATTTAGAAAAAAGTAAATTTTAGAGGGGCCTTCAGTTCCCTATGCCCCCTTGGAGCTGCCCCTGCCACAGGGGCATGGTCCCTTTGTAACTAAAAAGTGGAGTAACACTAGTCCTGCCCAGATGGCTAATATGACTGCTACCCTCACATGGTGCTATGGAACTCAGTAGTGTGACTTCTTATCCATAGAGGTGCCACAGGGACATGGCCCCCCTCTAAAGGTAGAGAGTTTGATCACACTAGTCCAAGCCAGGCAAGTAAGCAGAAAATGGGGCATTATTAGGCCTATACAGTTATGCAGTACGTAGACTGGTAGCCAAGCTCAGCCCAGAGAAACAACCAAGCCCATCTACCACCCTTGCAAAGTGCCACGCACACTGTCTTGTAGTTGATGGACTGCTCATCCAGTGATTGTTCCTCCCTTAGAGGTGCTGCAGGGAAGGGGAAACTCTAGACTGAAAGAGCAGAGGGACTTAGTTCATAAGAAAGTCAATATTGGTCAAGATTCATGTGTTCATTTTTTTTAAAGTACAATTTTAGGGGGTGCTTCAGCCCCCCATGCACCCCCTGGAGCTGCCCTTGCCAAAGGGGTGTGGTCCACATTTAAGTAAAAGTAGAATGTCTGGTGACACTAGTACTGCCCAGATGGCTAATGTGACTACCACCCTCACAGGACATCATGGAACTAGGTAGTGTGGCCCAGGACACATGAGTATCTCACCCATAGATGTGCCACAGGGACATGGCCCACTTGTAACTAAAAGTAGGAAGTCTGGTGACACTAGTCCAGCCCAGAGGAGTAAGCAGAAAGTAGTCCAGTGGCTGAACCCTGTCCAGACAGGCTTAAAAACTACCATCCTTGCAGGGCGACGCAGGACTCTGTTGTGTGGCCGGGGGAATGCCCATGCCAGTGAGCCTTCCCCCCTCAGAACTGCCACAGGGACATGCTCCCCTTTGACTAAAGCTATGGACACTAGTTTTGTGAGTCCAGCCTAGACAGATAAACAGGACTACCACCTTTTCAGGGAACCATGGAATTTGGTTGTGTAGCCTGCAAAGTTTCCTTTCCAGGGTAAAAAATAAATGAAATGAAGGTGTGGCCAAGTAGTCCAACCAAACAGGTATGCAGAACATGGTCTAAGAAATGAAAGTAATCTAGTTTGTGTTTTAACTAGACAAGTGTCAATGAGCGGATCATTGTAGTCAAGTCCTTGAGGACATGGCCCTGCCCGTGAGTGGCTATCATTGGAGTGGGTTTGTCCCAGTCCTTGAGAGGTTGTGCATGTGCCTGACCACTGCTGGGGCATCTGCCCAATAGTCAATTGAGTGTGTGTCTGATAGTCATTTGGGCATGTGCCTGAAGGTATTTATGGTGGGTATAGCCCTGTATAAGCAGCAACTTGAGTGTTGAGTCATGAGGAGATGAGGTACATAGACACCTGGGTGTGCTGGTGGATGACACCTAATGAGAGTCAGGCAGAGCTGTATGTTGAAGGCACCCAATTAAGATGCCCAAAAATGTAGAAAGATGAAGCACACTCACAGCAGTGGAACAACAGGGTGGCATGGGGCAGATAACTTGGGCCTGTGGCAAGAGCAGCAGACCAGATAAGTGAGGGGCAAGCCTGAAAGAAGGTAAGATGAATGCTTTAATAGAGGAATGAGCAGCTGGGAGAGTAGCCCCCATGCATACCCTAAGGTAAAATGCTTTACGGGGGACAGAAACTGAAAACCATCCTCAAGCAGCAGCAGGGAGGTCTGAGTCCAGCAGTTTGTTCAGGACGGTGGGAGCAGAACAAGCTGCACATATAAGCAGTCAAAGAAAGTATGAACAGAAGGAAGAGGCTGGCCTGAATAGCAGTCATAGAAATTAAGACCCCAGCCATTGGGAAGTGGACTAGTACAGCTGAAAAAGGATCAGAAGAAGAAACAGAAGCCCAAACTAAGACCAGAATCAATGGCCAAAGGTAAATATGGAGGCATGTGGATCAGAAATAGACAGGCAGGATGGTAGGCAGCAGAACTGGAGTAACAGGTGGGCGAGTTTAAGAGTTTGAGCCCAGGGAGACACAGAGCCTGAGATTGTGGAAGGGAGAGCAGCAGCTCTGTGGTAACAAGCTGCATCGTAATCCAAAAAGGCAGTAGGAGTGAAAGCCTCAGGTCAGAAGGAACTGAGGAAAAGTGGCAGGTGGAATGTGGAAGACAGCATGGACCAGACATCAAGCTGCAGCAAATTAGCCTACAAGACTAAAAAAGCAGGAAACACAGACAAGTAGGGGAATGCAAACAGAAAGCATTACTTATGCCTGCGGTGTTAAGTACCTCTTGGAGGGGTGTGTGGCTTGAGCTGCCTGCTGCTTCACTGAACCACATCTATCTTATTCATTTAAAGTAAATTATGAGTAGATCAAATCCTAATCACGCTGTAAAATTGTGTCATCAGCATTCAGATGAACTTTAACTTTTCTTGGAGATACTTGGAAGCTGATTAATAAAAACGGAGAACTCTGTGGTACCCAGCACTGATCCTTGTTGGACTCCTTGAAAGACTAATAGTGGGAATGATATATTGCTTATTTTGATACATAAAGCTCTGTCTTCCACATAGGACTTAAACCGTCCTACAACCTTTTTCAGGTATTTTAGTTAATAGTAGGTGGTGTTCCACCAAGTCAGAAGCTTTGGCCAGGTCTTAAAATATGGCTCCGGGATATTCATGTGACTAGTGACTCTGGGTGGGGACTTTCTCCCTTCTTCAAGAAAGATCTGCTGGTCAGAGGGAGCTGGACATGATGCAAAGGTGCTGCTCACGTGCCATAGTGCAAGTTTTTATTTATTTATTTGTTTAACTGGATGGAATCACTGATCCCAGGAACTGTTTTCAGGCATGACTCAAGCCATGAAGATAGTACAAACTGACAAAAGGAAAGCAACGAGGCAGCTCAGGATATTAGGGCGGTGCCAACTTAAACAACACTTCCACATGGCACTTTTTCTCTACAAGCGGCCACTCAGCCCAGGGAGAAAAGAAAACAACCGATTCATTCAGTCACTATAAAAGAGCTTTTTTTTTAATAAAAGAACATGCTTTTAAAAGGCACATAGCACACTATACATGTAAAGCAGTACTCCCTCACATCTTGGACATGTGAGGGGTGCTGCTACGCTCTACTCTGATAATACTGTCTCGTTAAAGCAAATTCTAATATAAAAAAGCTTTTTATCGTGACGACAGATCGGTTGTTTTCTTCTCCCAAACTAATAACCGCTAGTAGAAAAAACATAGTACAAACAATGTAAAAAGAAGAAAAGGTACAAAAGATACAGGGAACAGTGAGTAGTTACAATACATAAGTGAAACATTAAGTGATACGGAACAAATGATCCAGAATTGAGCAAATTGGGTATAATGTGACCACAGTGCACTCTATTATAGACAGAGTTTGTGGCAGTGCAATGCCCAACATGTATTGTTACAGTAACAACTGTTTCCAGAGTCACATATCGAAAAAAATAGCAATTTCCAGAGTTATTGTGGTACTCCAGTTTTCCCAGCAAGACGAGCAGGGAGAGCATATGTGGATAGGGTCTGTTTATCAGCCAGGGTGGGCATTTACAGATGATTGTAGCAGTGAGGGAAGTCTTGTAGTGGCATTTAAACAGAGGGTGTGAACCCAGGGTCTGTAGTCAAGCAGACAGGCTGTTCCAAAGATTAGGGGCAGTTGAAGAGAAGGCCTTCTGGACCATACATGTGGTGACTTGTGAGCACTCTTAGGCCCCGTCCTCACTACACCACTCAGACCTCGTAACGGACAGAAACCGTTACAGCCGGGGAGCGGTACAGTGTGTCCACACTGCAGCAGTGACCGGTACAAGACCGGTACCGCCAGTCCGCACCTCGGGAACCGGGCGACTGTTACGCGGTGCCCCAATCCCACAATGCAGCTCGGCGGCTGCGTCACGAACCCTACGGGGGACGTTACTGCCCATCCACACTACACGCTGCTAGCGTTACCCGGTGGGACGGTTTCATAACCATTGTTGAAACCACCTCATATGTGGTTTCAACAACGGTTATGAAAACGCCTTCTGTAACGTTACAGGTGTAAACACAAACCGTTGCGGTAACGGTTTGGGCACTCTGTAACGTTACAGAGGCGTAGTGTGGACAGGGCCTCAATAGTAGGCTGAAGTAGGTCCGCAGGCCTCAATGGCAGGGCTTTGGCCTGAGTAGGGGGGAGAGTGGAAACACCTCCTTTTCTCTGATGGATTTGTCAGCTAGGTAGCCCAGGAGGTAGTCCCAGTGGGCCTGAGAGGGGAGCCATCCTAGGACCTGGTAGAGGGAACAGTGATGTGTGTAGTAAGGTGCCATCAAGGCAAACCTACAGATGCTGTTGTAGGTTGTTTTTAGTCTGAACAGGCCAGAGGATGAGGTCTACGTGTAGATGGGAGAGCTGTAGTCCAGCGGGGGGGGGGGGAGTATGGTGCCCTGGTCAATCTGACTTTTGGAGTCATAAACTCCTTGAACCTGTAACCAACTAACCATTAGTTGGTTACAGGGGCTGGCAGTATAGCCTAGAGGTTAGAGTAACAAGCTGCGAATGAGCTTGGTGCATCCATCAGACTTGGGTTTGATTCCCACAACCTCCACTTGTATACTGTGTGACTCTGAGCAATTCACATACCCCCCAGTGCTCCCAGGTTGCCCCTGAAAATAGGCACTTGTCCCTAGTCGGCCTTACCCAGTTACCAAAGACTAAACTAAAAAAAAAAATAATAGTAAGTTTCTGGTTCACACGCCAGATGGTGAGTCCGATTCTATCAGTGAAAGTCAAGGAGGGGTCGAGGGTGAGTCCCAGGTATTTCAAGGACTCAAGGGGCAGGCCATCATGGGATTAGATACAAAGAGAGATAGTGTCACCTACCTAGCTAGTCTGGGTTTTGATCTGAACAGCATGGCCTTAGTCTTCCAGGCATTTACTAAGAGTCAGTGGGCAAAGGAACCAATGTTGGGTGGTGCCAAAGTTGCCTGTGAGTGTGGGCGAAAGTTTGGCCGAAGTCTTTGTACTATGGTAGAGGATAAGGTAATTGGCATACAGTAGTGTGTTGCACATGATGCTATCCTTGGGAATGGAGTTGATGAACAGGTAGAACAAGATGGGTCCAAATATGGATTCTTATGGGACCCTGTTATGGACCTCCTGGGCACTGGAGTTTACACCCCCTGTGCAGACCACCTGGGTTCACCCAGAGAGGTAGTCATGAAACCAAGCTGCGGACGGAAGTGGAGTACCCAGTGCTGCCCAGCTTACTTAGCAGGATGAAGGATGTTATGGTCCACCAGGTTGAAGACCTTAGTGAGATCCACAAAGATGGCACCTGTGAGTTTGCCTTCATACATGCTTCTGAAAATGTAGTTGGTTAAGCAAGCCAGGGCAGTGGTGGTGGTGCTGTGGCCTTTCCTAAAGCGGTGTTGTTGGGGAATGAGGAGGTTGTACAGTACTTAGACGCATGGTCTGAGATTTGCTGGTACACAACCTTTCTGAGGATTTTACTTGGGTGGGAGAGGATGGAGATTGGACAAAATTGTCAGCTAGTATAGGATTGGAAGATTCAAGGAGCTGCCTCACAAGCTGGAATTCTGTTGGTGTGTGGTTTGGGATGAATACTGCTAGGACAAACAATATTGTAAGTCAGTAACTTTTTCTTTTGGACCTTATGTCTGAGAATGATTTTGCATAGCAAGATTAAAACACATTAATTCAGAGTGCAAATTCAGTCTTACTCATCAGTGATTTAAATGTTCAAAGCTTCAGTTCTCAGTTTTGTGTTCATTTATTTTATGCCAACAGATGCATCTCGAGCTCTTCCGGAGTTTGCAGAAGTGGAAATATCTCCTCTGCCAGATGGTATAACTCTAGAGGATATTAAGTCTTTGCAGAATCTTTATCGAGAGCACTGTGAGGTAAGAAATATTAATTCCATTTACATGCTTTTGGTAGCTATTTGGGCATCATGCATCACTAGTGGCACTAGAGTTTGGCAGTGAGTAGAGAAGCGGATAATTTTCTTATCTTTTAAGATACATTTTATGCAGGTTTTGTGCAGTTGATAAGTAAACCACAGCAATCTTAAAACAATAATTTCAATCTTCTATTCCGTACACGTATTCTGCATCTTTCAGGTAAAGTACAGTAATCTAACAGTACTTCAAGTCCCCATCCAATATCCCTTTCAATCTTTCCTTAATGTGCCAGTTTCTTGTACTAGATGTGCCACTGCTTACAACAGTAAGAGCACTACAGTGTTGTGAGCTTCCCCACAATGGAGCTGTTACAGCAGTGGTCATGACTTGAACTTTGCGGGCAATTTACAAAGCAAGGCAAGGCATTTTATTTTATATAACCTCCCGGGTCATGCCTGAAAATAGGCAGTATCTTATCTAGTGCACTTACCCAGTCAACAAAAACTAACTAAATAAGTAATGCCCTTTCCTAAGAGGTTCAGAGCACTGTGTAAATCAAGAACAAAACAAAAAACTATGTTTCACAAAACGCAACACAAATTACATACATTAATACATAACATTAAAATTATACACAAGGTGCTAGTGGACAGTGTGGGAGGATCTTGGTGGCAGCCAATGCATATGCTGTAAGATTTTATGAAATGAACTGAAGAGCCTTAAGTAACTTAGCTACTGGAAGAGAATTGAGTGGCTTGTAATTTGTGAAGAGACAGATTTGTAATTTGTGAAGGGGAAGTTTAAATTGGGCCAGTGGGTGGGGGGATTTCGGGAGCTTTTTTATGTAACATTTGCTCACCTGTACAGGGTTCCCAGGGGACAAACACAGTGAGTGGAGGAGTGGATTTTTTTGCAGATGCATTGAGACAGGAAGGGCTGTGAGCGTGTATGGATCTACAAGCACCAGGAAGTGGAAAAAGAGAACACACTATAAGCAAGGGGCGAGTCACTTAGGATGAACTGTGCACACATGTAAGTCCCATGAGTTTATGTTCTTACACTTAAAGGAAGTCAAGACAGACTTAGAAAAAAAAAAGGGGTTAGGGTAGAAAACTCTGCAGGACTAAGATCTTATCTGTGTCAATCTTCACCATTCATCACAATGGGTACTGGCCGGAGATCAGGACCCCGCAGGAGCCTTTTTTTTTTTTTTTTAAAAGGATAGGTGGAGTACGGCGCATCAGGCGCCGCCATGAGGCCGGCCGCATTACGTGGCTGCGAGGATTAGCCGTTAGGCTCTTGGACACTCTGCCGCCCACCAGTTCTTCGTCTCCTGCCGTCGAGGTCGCCTCGCGGGAAGCCGTTGAAGAAATTTGAAGAAGTTTGAAAACTTTAGGCCTTAGACTTTCGTGTTGTTCGTCGATAGTCCGTCGGTCATCCTGCTAGTTTTGGGTTCTGCCTCCACTCGACGTCGCCGGTAAGAGCTTTCCATTTATTTTAAAGTTTAAGTGACGTCGAGTCTGTTTTTGGTGCTTTTTTTTTCCCGTAGGTCATGTTGCAGTCGGAGGGAAAGAAATTTTCTAAGGCGGGGCGGCCCCCTATGCATCGGTGCCCATGCGGCTATAAGTACTCCGTTACCGACCAGCATGACCGGTGTCTCGCGTGTCTTGGCCCGCTTCACGACATGGATTCGTGCGACGCCTGCTTCTCCATGGACCGCCGCGTCCTAGAACAGCACGCATTCAAAGTAGGGCGAGCTCCGCTGACTTTTGGGGGTAGGGTTCGCACTCGTCGGGCCAAGCCGCGCTCTCTCTGCCCTTCCTCCGGGTCCCCTCCTGGTTCTATACGGACCGAGGAGGAGGGAGCCTTGGCTTTTTGCAGCCTAGTCTTGGCAGAGGCTCCTCCAGCGACGCAGGAGGCCCGTCCGCTTCCTCCCGGGAGGCGGGCAGGACGCGCCGTTATGGCAGTCGCCCCTTGGGTGAAGGCTCCCCGGTGTTGCTCAGCGGTCTGGAAGGCCAGGTCGGCCGCCCGTCCTCGAGCACCGTCAGTCAGCGCCGTCTGGGCCATCCGGCCATTGTGGTGTCGTGGGCTCTGTTAGCGCCCGGCACGTGCCGACTCATCTCGGCACCGTGGGCTGTCGGTAGCGGCTCACGACGCCGTGACCCTGGATTTGGTGTTGCCTTTCACTATGTCTGGCCTCGGCACCGTCCTCACAGCACGAGGTTGAGCATGGCGCCGTGGGGCGCCGAGCACGTCTGTCAACGCCGCCCTCAGCGCCGTTGGTGCTCTCGGTGCCGTTCACGCGGCAGAAACCTAGTGCCGTGTTCGATGCGGGTCGCTTCCCGAACGTCGGCACCGCTTCGGTCGGTGCCGCTTCGCAGCGTGAGGCCTGGCGGTGTAAATCGGCGCGAGGCTGTTGCTGGGCTGCTGTCGGCGCCACGTCTGTTCCTGGTACCACCCCAGTGCGGGTGGACTTGACAGTGCGCGGTTGGCCTAGCTCTGGACCTTTGGTCCGAGCTGCCCTGCGCTTCTGCCAGCCCGCCTGCGCAGGTCTGTGGAGAACCCGGTGCCGCCTCTGCCACTGCTGCAACTTCTGGGCCGCCGTGAGTCACCTTCCTCGCCCCACTCCTACCGTTTGGCAGGGCCTCCCGGACTCTACCTGTCGGTCGGTCGGGCTCAGAGTCAGATGAGCAGTCACACCCTTCAGGGGTTGCCTGCAGAGGAGGGCAAACCCGGTGGTCTCCACGATGAGTCACAGTCAGCCCCTTCTCGGGGGCCGTGTGGGTTCCCCGAGGTGGGGTCAGTGAACACTGACCAGCGGGGTATGGTCGCGTGCCACCATGCATGCAACCTGGCCTGGGGGTTCGCCTGACCCCTCGGCCCGGTGAGTACCCCTCCCGTGGTGTGTCTCGATCACCCAGCACAGGGGCCCATCGGGAAGTCTACAGGGGAGGTGCTGCTCCTGGTCTTCCCAGCAGGGAGCAACCCAGAGCTGCCAGCCACCTAGGCTGGCCCTCATGAGACCAGGACCCTCTCCAGACTCCTGAGGGGTCAGGGGTGTGAGGTCGGCGCATCTGCCTTTCTCTGGGGTCCACCGGGCCCTGGGCCGAAGCAGTCTGGGACTTGCCCTTCCCTTCCAGTTCCTTGAGGGTCCCATTCTTTGGAGGCAGGGACCGTCCCTTCTGGACCTATCATTCGATGCCTCACTCGGGAAGTTCTTCTGGGTGCAGCCTAGGCAGTACCAGCGTGGTTGTACAGCTATCAGCTGCATGAGTCTTCGGGACACCCTCACCGGTGTCCATGGTCCGCTCCCTAGCTCCTGGCAGAGGTCAGCCGATTCCTTCTCTCGGCTCTGCCCCTATCCCTCTGCCACATTCTCCAGCGCTCCCAGGCATTTTGGTCCCTCGGCCCTCTCACCTGGGAGCAGTTCAGAAGCGGTGGCTGTTTGGTTCCCTGCCTACGTTAGGGCCATGGACAGCCAGGTTTTTCAACCTCCCCCCGAGCAGCCACCCTCGGAACACATGGTGACCTCCAGCTCCTCATCCCCCTCTTCTGGGGGAAAGGAACCATATGTCCACATCTCTCCTGCCGCTGATCTCTCCAAGTTTCAGCGTTTCCTCGTGAGGATGATGGAGGACCTTCACCTTTCTCCCTTGTCCGTGAGCAATCCAGAGCATGCGGCGCACGACTTTCTAGGCGAGTTCGGTGCAGCCACCTTTGTGGTGCCCCCCTTGCCTGCTCCCTTTCGGGAGGCGTCCATGCGTTTCTGGCAGAGGCCCTTCTCCGGAGTTCCTGCCCCTAGGGACCTCAGCCAGAGGTATTGTGCTCCCCCGGAGTCTCCAGATTCTATGCCTCATCCACAGTCCGGATTGACGCACCTGGACACTTCTGACGGGCTTCACGCCCTCCACCGTGACCGGCCCCAGATCAAGACTCCTTGGATTTTGACTTCTGGGGGAGGAGGACTTTCTACTCAGCACGGTTGCTTCTCTCCATCTCAGCTCATCAGGCCCACTATGCAGCCTACAACAGGTTCTTGTGGTCAGCGCTAAGTCAGATCCTGGCTGCTTTGCTGACTTCGGAGCAAACCAGGCAAGCGCGCACTCTCTGCACGTGGCCTGGAGCTAGCAGGCACCAAGCAGGGCATCTTCGCGCCAGTGAGGTAGCTACCAGGGTCGTGGGGACAGCGATCTGCACCAGGAGATCGGCATGGCTTCGCCTTTGATTGTCACTTTGGCCGGTGTGGGGTGATTTGCTCCGCTCACCAGGAACCTATCTCTTTTTCCCGTGGGGAGGGCGGCGTCTGTTGGGGCAACTTCCTTCCCCTCGGAGACCCAGTCTCGCTCTCCCCACTCCCAGGGCCTCTCAGGCCCAGAAGGTTCCCAACAGTGTGTCACCCACTGAGGCGCTAGGGACTCTGTCCCTTAGGGTGCAATGAAATCAACCGCTCCGGGGGCTTGGTACTAACCCATCAGCTCGATGAATGGTGAAGATTGACACAGATAAGATATAAAAATACGTGACCTACCGTAATTATGATCTTTCTGTGTATCTTCCATTCATCTAATCCCTCCATTATCCCCTGGAGCTCCAGTCTCGGATCCTCCTCCCTCTGTGCCTACCCCTCTCTTCAGGCGGGGTAAGTTGGGACACACGAGGAGTTTCTTCCTAAGGGGTACAGTTCGAGTGACACTCCTTCTCTTCTACATATCTTCACCCCTACGGGGTGGGAGCTGGTGGTTGCCCTCCTTCTGTTATCCATCTAACTGTTTAAAAAAAATAAATAAATAATGTTCCCTTTTTTTCACCAAATATCTTTTCAGAGAGAGTAGTGAGTCCCTGTACCCTGTCCTTCTCCAGAATAGCCGACTCTGCTTTTGGAGTATTGCCAGTTATTCTGTGCCTTGAATTCTGGCAAGAGAGCTTTGCTACTCCTTGCAGTTCCTATACAGTCTGGTGACAGACAAGGGTCCTGGATCCTTGTTACCTCTCACTCTCTCCTAAATTTTCTCTCCCCCCTTCCCTCCCTTCCTCCGTTTCCAGAGATTGGGGCCCCTACCCAATCCCCTTAGTCTTATTTCTTCTATGCTGTCCTCTCAGTCATTATTTCTCCTTTTAGTTCAGTTTTCTCTTCCTTTTTCTGTCCCTTGGACTCTCTTGTCCCACCCTCCATCCCTTCCTCTTACCTCTCCGGCGACTCAGAACTGGTAGGCGGTAGTCGACACAGCCTAACGGCTAATCCCGGCCCGCATGTCGCGTCGGCCCCGAGGGCGTGCCGATGCTGCGTGCGACTCACCTATCCTTTTTTAAAAAAAAAAAAAAAAGGCTCCCACGGGGTCCTGATCTCCGGCCAGTACCCATTGTGATGAATGGTGAAGATACACAGAAAGATCATAATTACGGTAGGTACGTAATTCTTATATTTTGTTTATTAACATTCTGTTCTACACACACTGTAGCCTGTCAACTGCTCCCTGTGACCTTCTGCCAGTGTTATCAGCTTGGGTTGCCGCTGAGCAGTCTTCCAGAGGGTGCTATGTGAAGTTGAGTAACTGATGTAGGAGGCTCAGAGTGCTCAATGTAGAAATAACTACACCCAGTGATAAAGGGCAGTATATGAGGAGCAACGCAGCATGAGGCCACTAGGGACTGCAGTCCCATTACCTCAGAGCGTACCAAGTGTCAGTGCTGGAGGATGGACTGCAGTGGAGATGTCAGTTGGGGGGGGAAGAGAAGCAGTAGGACCCCAGGGGTGAAAACCCAAAATTGGTTCTTGTTACTGGAGGACTGTTCCAGCAAGGAAATAGTTGTTTTGACCCAAGAGGGTATGGTTTCAGCAGGCAAATATGCATCAGAGGAGAAAGGACCACCAGGGGGAGAAAGATGCACATTTTAGTCATAAGAGACTCCATAGTTAGAGGAACAGAGGCTGGTCTGCAACTCTAACCAGGAAGAGGGATTTGTTTTGTGTCCCCCAGCTGCAACCCCAGAAAGGGTAATTCCCTTAGTTCGAGAGGCTGACCAGAATTGGGGGAGGGGCAGGTATTGTAAAACATGTAGCAGGGCTCCAGATAATTTTTAGGAATGGGAGGTATTTACTGCTACCTTCTTCCACCTGGTAGTATTTTCATCCAAGTGGTAGTAATACCATCCATTGACCAGTTTCTTAGCCTCCCCCAATGAAGTCTCAAACCCACTGGGTGCCTGCAGCCACTAACTCTTTTTTGTCAGATACTGCTATGGAGTCCTACTGGGAGCTTATTTCTAACATTTTACCATGTTGCAACAGCCCTTCTGACCAGCCAGTGAGTAACTACTGAAAAGGTCTACTACACTGTACACACATTACACTGATGCTCTTTTCTCTCCTCACCTCTGCTGCTTCTGCTCTCTTAGTGTGTGGTGCCAAGGCTGCTAGAATCGCGTGGTATTGCCAATGTTATGTATGTGTACCAAATATTGTAAATGTCAATGGTAGGAACCAAATTCCTAAAATCAGAAAAACGGAGTAAATCATGCATAAAGGGTAGCAGAATTTTCCTTTACTCCCCTTCTCTGTTCCTTTGCATGTAGGTACCATTTACTTGGCAAATCACAGTGTAGAAGAGGTTAAGGGCAGTTTCAAGGAGCTATATAGTAAGTTGAGGTCTGTTACAGATATAGTAGTCTTCACGGAGATTCCAGTGGTGCCACGTGAAGAGCTGTGTTACAAGGATGAACTAACAGAAGTCAGTATGTGGCTAAAGACTTGGTACAAGAAGGGGTTCCACTTTTGGTGGATTAGGTATCCATCAGGAACTATAGCAGACTGCTTGTCATTGGCATCATTTCAACAGAATCACAGGGGTTACAAGGTCCTTCCACGCACCATGTCTTATATAAATAAATGATAGAAAACAATTATTTTAGGGGTTGCAGTGGACATCAGAGGGGTTATAAAAAAATCATAAGGGTTTTGTCTGCAACCCTTGGCTACCCTTAAATGACGCTCCTGCTGTTTGTAAAGGATGGCCTGCATCTGGGTGGTGGGTGGGTGCCAATGCATTAGGGCAAAAGCTAGATGTAACTATTAGCAAGTTTTTAAACTGAGTAAGAGTGAGGGCGTTGATGGAGCACAGGAACATGGACAGATAGACAAAGGGAGCCAAGATGTCTCTCCCCAGAACACGGGAAAAAATTAGAAACAGGTGGGGAGAAATAGTGGACTTTCAACAGCAAGGATAGGAAATCTAGAGGAGGTAAGAAAATGCAAGTGGAAAACGTATACACGAATGCAAGGAGCCTTGGGAATAAAATAGATGAACTTCAGCCTACATTTTACTCCTGTATCCCCCGTCTATCATATGGAGCCATAGTAACTCCACACCATACCCCATGATACAGTATGCCCTATAAGATTCTTATGGTCTCTTTAACACAGACTGCCACACCACCTCCTTTGGTACCTTCCTAGCCTTTTTAAAATGAGTATAGCTAGGGACATTCAGTTTCTAGCTGTTGTTCTGATTAGCCCATTTTTCAGTTATTGCCACTTTATCCAAATGGTCTGCAGTCATTAATGCAGGCAGTTAATCTGTTCTGTTTTATTCCCTAGGCTTCTTGCATCTGTGTACAACACTTTGCACTTTTTGATGTTTTCCCTTTATGTAACTTGAAAAAAGTTTAATCATTGTTTTGACCCCCTCTGCCATCCTTATTTCTACGTTTGCTTTAACCTTTGTAATGATTGTCTTGTTTTCACAGTGGAGGGAGTATGGGACAGGCCACTGTGGAATAGCAAGAATGGGGGTGGGGTGGACACAACTCCATTTTCAGAGGAAAAAGTCCTGAAAGGACTTGCAGCTCTGCAGTTGGATAAGGCTATGGGACTGGAAGGGATACACCCCAGCGTACTGAAAGAGCTCAGGAAAGTGCTAGATGCCCCACTGACAGCCTTGTTTAACAGCTCACTGGAAGCGAAAGTGGTTCCTGAAGACTGGAGAAGGGCTGACGTGGTCTCTCTACATAAGAGCTATGGCAGGGAAGAAGTCAGCAATTATAGACCAGTCAGCCTAACTTTGTGGAGGGGGAACTAATGGAAACCCTACTGAAAGAGGGTCTGGTTGAGCATCTAGGATCCAGTGGGCTGCAGGATCAGCAGGGAAATAGACCAGGAGAGGGCAGTGGACGTAGCCTGTCTGAACTTCAGTACGACCTTCAACACTGTGCGGCAGAGAAATCTGATTAGAAAGTTGACCAGCTAAGGAGTGGGGTCAGAGTTGCGAAATTGTGTTCAAAACCTGTTTTAACAGATAGGATACAGAGGATTGTGGTTAATGGCACACAGTTCCAAGGATGGGAGAGTGACCAGTGGGGTGCCAGAAGGTTCGGTACTGGAACCAGCCTTCTTTAATATCTTCACTGGGGACATTGCAGAATAACTGGAGGGGAAGTTGTGTCTTTTTGCAGATGACACCAAAATCTGCAATAGGGTGGCACTTAGGAGAGAATAGACAAAATGCACAGGGCTCTAAAGAAACTTGAGGAGTGGTCAAAGACATAGCATTTGAGGTTCCATGCCAAAAAGTGCAAAATCATGCACATAGGGCATAGGAACTCTGGTGCTGAGTTTAAGATGGGGGTATTGTTAGTCACTAGACATGAAAAGGACCATGGGGTTGTTATACACTGATTGGACCTACATATGGGCAACAAATGACATTGATCAAGCTGTCTCTTACTTTAACACTACCTTCCAGAAAATCCAAGACGCACATGCATCACAGACCACTGGAAGAGTCCAGGGTATGGTTAACAAATGGGTGGATCGCCTACTACTTTCACTATTAAAACAAAGAGAAAAGGGCTGGTCTGTCTTCAAGGTGACCAACTCCTTTGCTGATTTGACTGCTTACAGAAAACTTAGAAACAAGTGCAAGAATGCCATCCACCAAAAAAAGTCAATTTTATAAATCCCAGTTTGGCTCGTACAGCAGAAATCCCCAATGGTTCTGGAATTTCATCAAAAAATCGATGGGCATGAATTTAACGAATGACACCCACCCCACATTGAAATTAATGGTGTAAACTGCAGTAACCCCACCACAACATCAAATGCCTTCAGTGCTTTTTTCGGAGATTTAACAGCATACACCTCGGCCTTTTCCTCCTCCCCATAGAGGCTGTTCTCTCCTCCTGCCTCAGTACCTGGGTCACACCCTCTTTTCTATTTCAAGCAGGTAGCAGTCTCTGAGGTCTTCTGAGGGATATACCTGAGACTAAATCTGGTGGTTCTCACGGTATTGAGCAGAAACTCATTACTTAAACTAGCTGCTTGTGAGCTGTCTGCATCAATTACCAGAATCCTAAATCTATCCTCCCTCACAAATACTGTTCCCTCTATATGGAAAATGGCTAATATTGACCCAGTGCATAAAAAATGTCATATTAAGGCGATTAATAATTACAGGCCCCTAGCAGTACTTCCTACCGTAAACAAGATCCTTGAAAAAATTGTATCAACACAACGCACTGAGTACCTTTCCACCCACAGTTTCCTCTCCTCAGTCGAGCATGGCTTCCGCCCACACCATAGTACCACCACTGCCCTGATTACCTTAACAAACAGTATTCTTAGTTCCCTTGATAAAGATGAGCTCACTGGTAGCGTATTTATTGATCTCACCAAGGCCTTTGATATGGTCAACTACTCACTACTCTGCAATAAACTTACTGATCTTGGAATCTCAGACACTGCCCTTCCTTGGTTCAGAAACTACCTGACCAACAGACATCAGCAAGTCCGCTTTGGCTCCACCCTGTCCAATCCTTCTCCACTCAGTTTTGGTGTTCCACAGGGCTCTATACTTGGGCCACTATTTTTCTCACTCCAAATTAATGTGGTACATCAGTGCTTCAAAAATACCACACCCCTCTTGTATGCAGATGACCTTGTTTTCTTCACAAGTGCCAAGGACACCACTGAGATAAACTTTAGACTTACTACAAATCTAAGAAGTGTTCAATCTTGGCTTCTTCAGAATAAGCTTTTAATGAACTCAGCCCCTCTGTACAGACAGTTGGTGAGACCCCATCTGGAGTACTGCATGTAGTTCTGGAGACCCCATCTCCACAAGGACATAGACAGGATGGAGGCAGTCCAGAGGAGGGCAACTAAAATGGTACAGGGTCTGCACCAGGAGCCATACGAAGAGAGACTAAAGGAGCTTAATGTGTTTACCCTCAAGGAAAGAAGGGGGGGGACATCATAGAAACTTTCAAGTACCTCAAGGGAATCAACAAAGTCCAAGAGGGTAGCATCTTTCAGAAAAAGAGATGTGTAAGAACAAGGGGGCACAGTTTGACGATAGAGGGTGGATGGCTCACGGGCAATGTGAGAAAGTATGTTTTCACAGAGAGGGTGGTGGACACATGGAATGGCCTTCCTGATGAGGTCATGTGGTCAAAAACTGGTGGAATTCAAGAATGCATAGGATAGACATAAGACAAGTCTGGTGAGGGGTAGGAAGAAGTAGGCTGTTGGTTAAGTCGGATATGTAGCTTATCCAGTAGGTAGGGAAATGGGCAGACTAGGTCGGCCAACCAGTCCTTATCTGCCATCAAATTCTATGTTTCTATGTTTAAGTCTTATGCAATGTTATGTGGCACCCCTAGTTGGTTTAAAAATGTCCTTGTACCGCTGTTGGTGATAAGCGATAATGGTACCCTCCTTTGACATTGTTACCTCTATTAAATACCTTGGGTTCACATTGGAACCATCATTAGATTTCTCCCTCCATGTATCCACCATTTGCAGAGAAGTGAATACTACACTGGGGTTAGCATATCATGCTAGTCTTCACCTTGCCCCATCTGCCCAAATGGTTGTAGCTAGGAGCATCCAACTACCCAAACTTACCTATGGCCTCCCTGTCTTCTCAAAAATCCCTAAACATTTTCTGCACAAATGGGATCTGGCATATAATAATATATGTCATTTTGCCCTCTCAAGTAATCAGCTTGTCCACCACTGTACATTATATTCCAAACTGGGATGGCTGTCCCCTACTGATCAGTGAGAGCTTACCCTTGGGGGTATTATTTATAGTATTCCCAAACAGCCACCCCTCCCTCATCTCTAGCCTCTTACTTAATGCTGTATAAACCTGCTTACCCTCTTCAGTCTGCTGACCGTGACTTGATAACTGTCCCTAGGACAAAGACCAAGCTTGGTGAGTCAGCATTTGCCATATCTGCTCCAAAATTCTGGACTACTGTCCCAGCTAATATCAAACAGTGTCCAACTGCACATATTTTCCAAAAACAGTTCATAAATGACCTGCTACAGTTGTATGCCTGCTCCTGCACCTAGACTTCTAAATGGTGGCCCTATGGCAATCTGTTATCTAGCCTAAATAACACCTGTGTGTCTTAGGACTTCTTTTTGACCTGTTGTGTGACCTGTTTATGATATTCCTATGCGCGCTGGTTTACACTGATGTTTAGATTGTATTGGATTATACTATCACTGATATTAGTGTCCTGGAATTCATAGGTATATGTATACTTTTTGTTCAAATAATGTTCTTTGTATACAACTGTTGATACTTTAGCCTTGGAACATGTGTGTTATTTGGATGTATTCTTCCGGGTCGTGTCTGAAAACAGGAAAATGTTTGTCTAGCGCACCTTACCTAGTTAACAAAAACTAAATAAAAAAATATCAGAGAACCTTAAGGTGGCAGCGCAGCATGACAAAGCCATGTGCAGGGCTCCTGGGGTGGGGTGCGGTGCCCACCTGCAGGACCTCACATTTAGTGGCACATGGAGCCCACATAAGTCACTAGAACACATAAACCTCCTGGAGCACAGAGCAGTGCTGCTAGCAATTCGATCTTTCTCCTCACAGAGTCAGACTGTCCAAATTAGGTCAGACAACACTATAACAATGTACTACGTAAACAAGCAGGGAAGCACAAGATCTTCAAAACTGTGTACAGAGGGAGCACTGCTGAGCAACCAAACAAGGAAGCAGCATTCACACGAGCTCCTGAGAGAAATTCTATAAGGTGCAATTTTATCTTGTTTTGAGCAATTTTCCTTAACACTAACCAGACGCACTGCTTTGTCTAATAGCCTACTAGCAGAATGGGAAAGCCTAATGGTGCTGCTGCAGCTTCTTCTGACTTTTTAACACCGAAAGACCACAAAGCTGCTGGAGGGCCTGAACAGCATGCCAGAGCACCAACCTCGAGTGAGGCAGTGGCAGATGAAGTCACGCTGGCTACAGTAAACACTACCCTGGGACAACTGATAAAAACATTGAAGGACTTGGATCACAAATTCGATGTTTTGCATCCCCAAGTGTGCGCTTGAGACCAGAATGGATGTAGCAGACCAGACGATAGCCACAACCGAAACATAAGTAATAAAAAACACAGATGTCACCACTAAATTAATCAAAGAAAACTGTCTCCTTCGTCAGAGACTGGAGACAGTGGAAAACCAGTCAAGAGAAAGAAATTTAAGAGTTGTGGGGCTGCTGGACCTCATGGGGGCTCTGGGTAGAATAAAGAGGCATCTATATTCAGAGGGGAGAAAAGGGTTTTATGCTAAAAGATGGGTGGCATTAGAGGCGATATATTCTCACCAGGGTGCAAATGTTCAGACACAGGTCTGTCTGTCGGGCTGCGATTAGCGGAAGGAAGTCCTGCTGGAATGAGTAATAGATACTTGGGACATTAGAGTGATTTAAATGATTGTTATGTGATTGTACTTGAATGGGTATGGTCTTTAGATAAGGTTAATAGATTGCTGTCAGGGGTCTGCCGGGCTGCTATGGGGGGATGGGGACTCTCTCTCTTTCCAGGGGGCACAGAGGGGTGCCACCTCACGGACAGATTGCTCCCTAAGAGGAGCCTGTGGTTAGAGATTGTTTGTTGGGCTGCAGGACGGTTGATGTTGGGGCTAATGGAAGGGGGTCCAATTTTTACGCAGTCCTGTTATTTTATTTTATGGTATAGATGAAACAGGCTTATGCTTTAGTTTAAGGGGGTGGTGCTACCTGCTGTGTGTGTATATAGTTGGATTGTATATAGTTTACACAGTCAGTTTTGGACTGTGTATCCTGGGTTCACAGGTTTTTGTATGTTTGTCTTTTGTCTGGAAAATTAATAAAGACTTGTTTAACAAAAAAAAAAAGTTGTGGGGCTGCTAGAATTGATGGAGGGAAAAGACTGCAAAGAATTTGCAAGATTATTGCTCAGCGATGTTCTGCATTTGTCTGAAGGGGAACCTACCTTCTCCGTTGAGAAAGCTTATCGGATCACCCCACGCCGGGCTGCCACATCCCCATCTACCCCATGAACCTTTCTTCTTATCTTCACTGGAGTGGGTGACTTCGACTGTGTTTTGAAAGAACCGAAGCAGCAGTGCAAGCTGAATTATGGGGAGTCCACTATTTTTTTATATCCTGATTTGTCCTACAGCACCAGGCAGAGGTGAAAATCCTTTGATGGTGTGAGGAGCAACTTGAGAATTTAAAAATACAGTACCAGATATTGCTCCCTGCCAAGCTATAACTTTCCTGGAATGGCCAGGTCCATCTTTTCAACAGTCCTAAAGATGCAAACAAACTGGTATGTAGGATTGAGCCTGAACATGAACAGGAAGGGGGGGGGGAAGCTTCCTCAGACGAAGCATGATTTTGACCTGGGTGATATGGGTCTGTATGAATTTTTACCACTGGGTTGAGAGCTAACTCTAATTTGAACTGTGTTTATTTTCTCTTCATAATCTGATCGCACAATGAATAAGCCATTTATCTGGGGAGAAATACGGGGAGGGTTGGAGTAGGTATTGTATCGACTTCTACTACCAGGCACATGTGCATGAAGTGTTTTGTACTATCTTTTAAACTGGGGAAAACGGTGATTCCTGCCTATACACTTGTGAACCTTGCCTGCTCCCTCCTCCTCCTTCTTGGATAGAAAGATGGTGTTATAGCTGGATCCTGCCTCCGCGGAGGACATATAAGCAAGGGATTGCTTGGACTTAAGGCAACAGTAAGCAGAGTATAAACATAATCTTGGACTTTTGTTATTTGTCTTAAGACAGTTCATGCATCGGTTTTTAAATGCACTGGTTAATATTTACTTGGTTATGTGGTATTGTAATACATTAATTTTTTTTTTTGATGAGCATTAGGGCTCCAGGGATGTTTTCCCTGGCAATCTACTAGTTGCCCATCAAGTTATGAGCCTTTATAGGCATAATTATGTCTCTCTGGGGGTCTGGGTAGCATTTTTCTCACATAGAAATTTTTATGTAAATGTTCCTATTTGGGACTATGTAGACAAAAGGCCAATAATGATAACAGGTTAACTTTTATTTATTAAGCTTTTGTTAACCGGGTAGGTACACTAGACAAAACATATGCCTATTTCCAGGTACGACCCGGGAGAGTACAGGAAATACAATTTCGAAATACATTTGACAACTCAGATACAGATACATTCAGTATACAGAGTCAGAGCATACATAAAATGATCAAGTGGTTACACACAGTAGGACTTGTGCTTTAAGAAACGAGTAGTGCAGTGCATAAAAGTAGAGGTATAAAAAATACTATTATATTTACAACTGTGGGACCCAGTAGGAGGGCCCCCAGTACTGACTATGTACAACTTATATGACCCCAGAAAAGTGAGCCATGGTCAGGGCCATGCCCAGCGCAGAGTCCAGGTAGAGGCAGCACATACCAAGCCCTCACCCCAGAGTCGTGCCAGGTGAAATCATGGGGGCTCTGGACAGTCACACACAGAGGAAAGCTTTTGGTGGTTCCATAGGGAGGATCTGAGGTATCCTTGTCAGGGAGAAGAGCGGGTCAGGACAGGAAGCGAGTTCCACAGCCTGGGTGCACTAGAGGCAAAGTCTCTGTCTCCCATTTGAGTCCGAGTGGCTGGAATCCTAAGGACAGCAGAGTCCAGGGACCTGAGAGAGTAGTAAGAGGAGACAGCTGGCACAAGGAGCTCTGCTAGCCCAGAGGGGTGCCAGTCCGAAGAACCTTACCCGAAAAGCACCCCAGGACAAAGTCTAAGTAACGAGATGGAGAGAGCAAGTTCAGCTTGCTGTACAGGTCACAGTGGTGGGTGAGACATGGGGCAGCGAGGACAAAGCGGCAGATATTATTATATGAGACGGTCCACCTAGAAAGGTGCACTGTGGCGGTGCAAGCAAACAGAAGGGCTCCATAGGAGAGAGAGGGGAGGAACACACCATGAGCCAGTGCAAGTCATGCAGCATGGGTGATGTTGCTCTTTGCTCTGTAAGCCATACCCAGTTTGCAGCTGACAGCTTTGCATACATTCTGGATATGAAGTCCAAGGTCAAGCTGTGGGTCAAGTGTAACACCAAGGTACTTGAAGTTATTGGTGATGAGGACTGGAGAACCATCAAGTCCAGTGATGCACATTTAGGCATGGGAGGCCTTAATCTTGGCCAGGCACCAAAAAAGCATGGCCTGAGTTTTTTTGAGGTTGAGAACCAGCTTATGGGATGCAATCCAGGATTGGATGCTCCTGAAGTCCTCACTCAATTGATGGTTAATAATAAACCCAATATCCCGAGAATGAGTGAGGATGACCAGATCATCTGCATACAGGGTGGATCTCCAGTGGGCAGTGGCAGAGGGAAGATCATTGACAAAGATGGAGAATGGCAGAGGACCCAGGACTGACCCCTGGGGAACTCCTGTGGATATGTTAGTAGTCCCTGAGAGCACCTTGCTGAATTTGACCAGCTGTTGTCTACCTTGCAGGTAACTGGAGAACCACCGAAGAACCGGAGGGGACAAGCCAAGGGTCCCAAGCTGAGAGCAAAGCAGGGAATGATCAACCAGGTCAAAGGCCTTGGAAAGGTCAATGAAGACAGCACCAGAAAGTTTACCCTGGTCCATGGCTGTCCTTATTCCAGAGGAGACAGAGACTAGGGCAGAGGATGTACTATGCCCTTTCCTAAAGCCATGCTGCGCAGGAGACAGCAGCTCATGATGCTGGATATACTCCGAAAGTTGCGCAGCTACTACTTTCTCCAGTAGTTTACTGACCCCAGATAATATGGCTATCGGGCAGTAGTTGTCCAAAATTTTGGGATTGCTCTGCTTAAGGAAGGGGACCACCCTGGATACCTTCCATATATCATGGATAATCCCAGAAGTGAGGGACAAGTTGAAAATATGAGCCAACGGGGTGGCTAGATAAAAGGCACCAAGACGAAGGAGTTTGGGCTCCAAACCATCGTGGCCTGCACTGGAGTTGGGGGAGAGACCAGAGAGCAATCTCTGCACCTCGTGCACCGTCACGGCCTTAAAATAGAAAAGTGGCTGTGAGACTGGGGCCAATGAAGGAGCAGTGACCAGGCCGCCACTGCCACCCCCACTAAGGGAGAACGGAGAAGTGAATGCAGACAGGTCAGAAAAATGCATGTTAAATGCATTAGCGATGGTATGTGGGTTGTTACAGCTAGAACCATCAGTGAGTATATCAGAGACCTCATAAGAGGAGAAACCACTTACAATGTTCTTGATGAACCGCCAAAAGCTCCTGGGGTCCTTTGCTGAATTCAGTATAGCAGCTTTACAGAATTCACCTTTGGGTATACGTATTGCTTTTTTACACTCATTTCTGAGTCGCCTATACTGCTGAAATAAGAAATGGTCCATCGTGACCTTAAAGTTGGTCCAGCACTTGTCCCTGGCCCTCATGAGGGCAAGGAGGCTCCCATGCAGCCATTTGGTAGCAGACCCCCTAACCCTCCTCCTGATGAGAGGGGCATGCTTATCCTGCAGTACTCCAAAGGTGTTGACAAACTGGTCAGCAGCTGAGGAGGAGTCATGTGCATTCCACACTTCTGTCCAGTCATTATTCATGAGATCCTCAAGAAGTGATCCTGGGACGAACCTGGAGAAGTCCCTAACCTGAATGACTTTATGAGGAATTTTCAGGGAGGAGATCTTCCATACACAGTACACTGGAGAATGATCAGAGATGGAATCAGGAAGAATACCCGACGAGCTAATCCTCTCAGGCCTATAGGACAGTATCCAATCTAAGAGGGAGTTTGACCCACCAGCGGATGGCAACCTAGTTGATGACAGTGAAAGCCAGCGAGCAAAGGCTCATACGGCTTGGTATTCCCACCAAGCCAGTTTAAGTTGAGGTCACCCAATATCAACAATTCATTATGCCCAGTCTTTGATCCCACAGAATCAATTAGGGAGGACAGCCCTGATATGCCACCTGCAGGGGGATTGTACGTACATATAATATGTAGTTTCTTTGTGCCACCCAACAACAGCACTGTGTGTAGAAGTTCACAGGGAGACTGCAGTGGCGGTTGGCAGGGTAGGACCATTAGGTTGAGGTGACACCTGAAGTATACCAGGATGCCCCCCCCCCCTTTTTTCCCTGCCGGTCCAGTCTAACAAGATCATATCCTGGAAGCATGCAGGCCAAGTCAGGAACGGCCGGTTTCATCCAGGTTTCAGTTACTCCAAGGATGTCAGGCCTATGATGAGTTACCCACACAAGGAGTTCAGCCATGTTGGGCAGGAGGCTACGTATATTTAGGTGCGCTATTTTTAGCCCCTTACCCAACTTCCAGCTGTCTGGAGCAGTGGTACTTCATTCCTGATGTATAATCCCTATTAAATTTCCTGTACTGCATGCATTAGCTAAATATGGTTTCTACTCCTTATTTAATTCCCCTCATTATGTATCTAGTAAGATGATGTCCATTGATATCCTTTGTAACCATGATAATATGTTTTGACAATTGCAAATATGTTATCCATCTGTGGACTGTTCTTTGTAAGATGTCTTGCAAATGCCAATAAATAAAAGTTACAAAAAACAACTGTGTACAGAGGCAATGAAGATATGGGATCTGACAGATTCCTTAGAAACAAACATATTTGTAGTGCATCTGCTGGACAAAGACAGTGTTCTGGCAGATTCCGTAATCAGTCAGGGAAATCACGAATGGGCCTTAAACTAGGAGGTTCTGGCCACAGTTTTCAGGAGGTGGGGCACTCCCAGTATAGACCTGTTTACAACTTGGGAGAATGATTAGCTCCAACAGTTTTGTTATAGACCACCAGCCAGAGGAACAGTCCCAGAGGATGCCCTTATACTGGACCGGACTGGACAGGGAAGTTTCTGTATACCTTCCCACAGTTTCTACTCATTTAGAAAGTACTCCTGAAACTCAGGAGGAAATCTACAACATTGATCATGATAACTCCAGACTGGACCAGACAGGCCTAGTACTCGATGTTTCTGGTCCTGTCCGACAAAAATCCAGTCAGCCTGCCACTTGGTCACAATCTGTTGACTTTGTCCCAGGACAGAATAACATTTCTGAATCCCAGGACCCTGCACCTGAGAATGTGATTCTTAAGGAGTTAGAATTTTCCAGAAGAAAGTTCACTACCAGGAAAACTTATTACTCTAAATGGAAAAGGTTTTCTTACTGTATTCCCCTAGAAAAATAAACCCAATAGAGGCAGGGTTGCCTATAATTCTGAAGTACCTAGTACACCTACGGTGATTAGGCTTATGGCCTTCAGCTTTAAAGGTGTACTTAGCTGCAGTATCAGCATATATATGAGCTGACAAGGAAATGTCTTCGGCCTCACAACCCATTTTCAAAAGGCCTAAGCCACTTGTACCCACCAATGAGGGACCTTGTCCCACCCTGGGACCTCAACATATGCCTTGCTCCTTCTGAGCCTAGGGAAACTGCTGACATGAAGTATGGCACATGGAGAACCATGTGACAAGGGAGTTGACTAGGGGCCATTCAGTGGACCTGCTTTACTTTAACTTGAGTAAGACATTTGACACAGTCCCGCACAGGTGCCTCTTAAGGTCGGAGGACCTGGGAGCAGCAGAGCGAATAGTCAGATGGGTGCGAAATTGACTGGAAGACAGGAAACAGGGTAGTAGTAAATGGGATGAGAGCTACTGAAAGACGTGTCACTAGTGGGGTGCCTCAGGGGTCGGTCCTGGGGCCGATCCTTTTCAATATATTCATTACTGAGATTGGCGAGAGTATAAAGGGGAACATCACCCTGTTTGCCAATGACATGAAACTTAGCAACAGAGTGTACAGCATGGAGGGAGTCAGAGAGCTAAAGGAGGATCATAAAATGTTGGAAAGGTAGACACACATATGGCAGCTAAAATTCAGTGCTAAGAATTGCAAGATGATGCACCAGGTTTGAGCTAACCCTAAGACAGAATACTGGCTAAACGGGGTCAAACTTAGCTCCTCGGCAGAGGAACGGGATCTAGGGGTCATTATTAGGGACAACCTCAAGCAGCAGGGTCAGTGTAATAAGGCTTACATTAAGGCTAGCAGGGTACTGGGATGTATTGAAAGAGGCATAGATAGCAGATACAGGGAGGTGATGCTGCCCTCTCTACCAGTCCTTGGTGAGGCCTCACCTGGAGTACTGTATCCAGTTTTGGAGGCCTCACCTTAGAAAGGATATTGATAGCTGGCCCGGTGGCGCTGAGGGTTGAGGCATCTAGCTTTACCCCTCATGTCACACTGGCGATCCGTGTTCGGGAACGACCTCGGGTCGTCGGGGAGCCAGCCGGAGGGAGGGTGGGAGCAGGATTGAGCCTCCTACCAGCAGCTGTCCTCTCCTGGGGAGGACGCTGCCCCTCCCGTAGTCCCGTCACCACCAGGTGGAGATCTGGTGATGGCATAGGTGGGTGGAAGAGGCAGCTAATAGGGTGGGGCATCCCACATTGCGGGCTGTATGGGTGCCTCACACGTACACGTTTGCGCCAAGGACAGGTGGGTAGGGACGGGCGAAAAAGGGAAAAACTGAAATAATGGAAGAAAAAAAAAAGAAAGGCTGTTAATAGGTTGGAGGTGGTCCAGACAAGGGCAACAAAGATGATACACAGCCTTCAGGGAGTCATCTATGAGGAGAGGATAAAGGCTTTCAACATGTACTCTTCGGAAACTAGGAGGGAAAGGGGGATATGATTGAAACCTTCAGGTTCGTAAGAGGCATAAACAAAGTCCCGTATGCAGTGCTTTTCATCAGGAACACCAGTTCTACAACACGGGGGCACAAGTGGAAATTAACAGATAGGAAATTCAGGAGGGACACCAAACAGTATTACTTCTCAGAGAGGGTGGTGGAGCCTTGGAATTGACTGCCACCTGAAGTGGTGGCTGTAAAGTCGGTGTCAAGTTCTAAGCACATGTGGGACATGGCTTGGGCACAATCACACAGCATTAGAGAAAGCTAGGCTGGACATCTCAGGGGACAGGACCCTAATGTAACAGTAGGTCTTGGGAAACCATGTTTGGGCAGACTCAGTGGATCACAGGTCCCCTTCTGCCATCATTTTCTATGTGTCTGTGTTCCTGGTTATGTTAACCTCTGCTAGGAGGGTAAGTAAATTGCAAGCCCTCTGCACAGAGCAAAATTACATAATCCTCCACAGGTTTAAAGTAGCTATTAGAACCAACAGAAAATTCCTTCATAAGGTGTTATCTTTATTCCACCAAAATCAGTCAGTGACCCTCCCTGCACTCTGTCCAGAGCATTCCAGTCCAAGTGAGGAAAAGTTGCATAGCTTGGCCGGCCCAATGGCACTGAGGGTTGAGGGACTGGTCACCTGCACCTTGCGCCACGCTGGTGACCGGTGTTTAGGAATCAGCACAGGTCACCATGGTTTGGCTAGAGAGGAGAGAGATTGAGCGTCCGATGGACTGCTCTCCCTCTCCAGGGTAGGGGATCCACGACAGTCGGTGCCTGGTGCCCCTGGCGGAGGCTGGGGACATGATGCATGCTGTACATTGGGGAATTGGGGGCAGATGCCAGGAGGGAGCACATGGAGTGAGTTGTGTCCCTGCACGCAGCGCCATTGCACACCCACCAACTCGGGAAAAGAAAAGAGTGAAAATGAGGCACCCTGACCAGGCAGTTTGATGGCCATCCGACATAGCACCAGCTCTGTGGCGTCGCCCGAACTGAATCCAGACAGGGTGGTTGAGTAGGGAGCTCCCCACTGGGGGGGAGGGGTAAGCCGCAGGAGAATAGGGCGGGGACCTAAGGGGGAGTGGTGGTGACGGCCGGCAACCAGAATCCCACAGGATACCAGGTAAGGAAGCAGTCCAGGAGTGCCAGGAGAAAAGGAATATCAAAAAAAAAAGTTGCATAGCTTGGACCTAAAGCGAGTCCTATCTGTCAACGTGGATCATACAAAAGATGTCAGGTCCCACCATACCCAGCTTTTTGTTACCTATGAGGAGGCTGGCAAAGGCAAACCAGCTACAAAGAAATATGTCTCTTGCTAGATAGTCTCTTGCATTCAGTTCTGCTATGAAAAAGCTGGAAAGATGTCACCAAGAGGCTTAAGGGCCCACTCCGCAAGGGGTACCTCTGCCTCTGTGGCATCCTCAAAGGGCATCAAGCTATCTGGAAAACAGTGCACACCTTCACAAAGCACTACTGTTTGGATGTACAGTCCAAAAGGGTGCCAGCTTTGGAACTGCTGTCTTGCAGAACCTTTTTCCTAATTAGGTTCTGGACCTAGCTTCCCAAGGTACTGCTGCTGGGTCTGCAAAAAGTGTAGACATTGAGTGAGTTATTCCTGGGATTAGAAGAAAAATTACTTACTGTTGGAATGTTGTTTCTTCTTATGGGATCATTCACTATGTTTACACTCCCTAACCCTGTGTCCCCTTCCAGAACCTGAATAGGTTCACACAAGAATTAGCTCCTTTTTTCATTGAGGTTGCCTGAGCTACTGTAGTTCCTACAATTGTAAATTTGTTGTTATGGTTTATATGGTAAATTTCACAAGCTTGCTTCAATTTGTGTGGTGTTTTAAAGGGACACTGTCCTTACAAGGACAACTGTAAGTATTTTTTCACAGAGCAAGTGGCGAATAGGCGAAACAGTCTAACCAGTAATGTGATCAGTACTGTGACTTCTCTATATCAGTGTTCAAAATGCAGCAAGATGGTTTCAGAGGGGTTATTAGGAACAAGAGGGAGGCAAGGGCAGAGTAGATCAAAGGGGGAATCAGGGCTGACTCACTGGGCTCATAGTCTGTTTCTGTCCCTGTTCATCTGTATATATTGAGGTTTCATTTTTACAGGTACCCTGCACTAATAATAAAATAAGGTTTTTGATTAAAAGATGGCAATGTTAAGAGTGGAGGCTCACAGGGAGGATATCAGAGCACCTTCCATCCCTCTCCTACCAGAGCAGGAGTGCAGCAGCGCTCTATTAGTGGTTCCTGGTAGAGGCAAGGTGTTGCTTTTGGCAGCATAGGTAGAGGTGGGCTCCCACCCTGCAGTAGATGCATCCCTAATTAAAATTACTCCCCAGCCCACCCCAATACAGGGCTCTTGAGCTAGGCAGGAAAGTTGTGTGAGCAATGTTGAGTTCCTCTCTTCTCCACTTGAAGATCGCTACCAATATTAAATAAATTTTCCTTATTAGGGTTGTAATGTTAAAGTAAAACATCTTAATTTTTAAAAATTCAGTTCCATTTTACAAACATTGTTTAACGTGATTTTTGCAGTGTGTTAGCAGAAATTAAGTAAGAAATAATTAAAGAAGCCAATCTGAAAAAAAAAAAAGATTTTCAGTCCTAATTCTGTTCGTATCAGATACAAATGGGGCCAGCTATTCAAAGGGATTGTGCCTGAGCAACCCAGTAATGCACCCCGGTGCGATATTGAACAGGGGGATTGTTGCAGTACAAGTCCCAATGCGAGGTGCAATGTTAATGTATGCGGCGCAAATACAGTGTGCGTGCCCATGCATATGCAGCGCATCCCGATATTCAGCCCAGGATGTGCGGCTCATATGCTGGCACAACCCTGAGTTGCTCCGCAGATGGGGGCTCAAAGTTGAGCTGGTAAAAAAGGCTCAAAGCCAGGCCACCCACAGGCAGACTGCTGTATTGCAGGGTGCAACACAGCACCTGCCAGCCGTGGGTGGCCACCCACCCAGCAGGGACACCGTCCACAAGCACCCACACCCACCCCAGTGGTCCAGTGTTCCCCTCCACCTCCCACATGCCCGATTGCGGCACATGTATACAACAAAACCCTGGTCAGCGCCCCCCCATGTATGCCGATCACGGTAGTATGTCTCGTAATCCTGGTAGTCTAGTGGGTCCCCCCTCCCACCCACAGAGACCCCTGGCCACCCAGCTCCTCCCCATCATCGGTGGGCGGCATCACATCACCCACATACCGCCCAGCTGCCTGCCAAATGACAGCGTACAGTATGATCTGTAAGCCTATTGGTCCACACTGTGGTCCAGTGGGCTTACAGACCATATTGTACTACACAGGCTCATATATGTGAATAACTACGTTCATTTACATATGTGTGCCTGTGTAGTACAGTGTAGACCAACAGGCTTACAGATCGTACTGTACACTGTCGTTTGGCGGGTGGCTGGGTGATATGCAAACGGTGCTGCCACCCACCGATGATGGGGAGCTGGGTATGAAGGGCCCTCGTGGTGGGAGCAGCGGGTGACCCACTAGACCACCAGGTTTACTTTATATTACCACACCACGCATCGGACATACCGGGGGGGGGGACCACTAGCCCACCAGGTAGGGGTTGTTCTTGAACTACTGCTTGCGATCGGGCATACGGGAAGGAGCATCAACTACCAGGTCTCCACCTACTGCTGCCGGCAACTATGCAGGGCACCAGGCGCAATTTGTCGGGCTGCCTGCTCATCGCATGCAAATAGGGCCATAATGGCATGCTAATGGCCCCATGTGCACCATGCATATATTATGGCCCCATTTGCATGCCCATCTCTGAATATCGCGGGTGATGCACACAGTGCAACTGCATTTGCGCTGGAGCATTCCCAGTCCTCCCTGTCTGAGGAATGCGTTGGTGCATTGTTCTTGTGCCAGGCGCATTCAGTGCCATATTCAACGGAGATGCGCCTTTGCACATCACCATTGAATATTGCCCTGTCCTGGCCCCAGCGCAGCTCAGTTGCACTGCACCTCCACTTGCTCCGCTGCATGGTGCAGTCTGAATATCCTGCCCACAATATTTACTTATTTATTTATTATGCTTATTGGTAAGCAAGCTGAGAAGTTCACCTTATCTTAAACACCAGTATCAGGTCAATAAAATAAAAGTGTTGTCCTATGTTAGCAATAACCCACAACAGTACATGAATCTCTAGAGAATTAATGCACGCCCCAGCTGAATTGGAGAATTGGAAGGCACGAGACCAACAGCAGAGTGACTTTCAGCATACTTGGTAAGTGCAGTAGTTCTCTAGAAACCCGTGCCCCGAAGTGGGTTATTGTGCTTATACAATGGAAATCTGTTTAATGGATAAAGGTTTTGTTTTCCTTTAGTTAGATTGTTGCTAGGTAGAATAGGTAAGTTTGATAGCAAATGCCGTGTGCCTTTGAGAAAGAACCTGAGAACTGCATTTATTTTGAAGAAAAGTATGCCTTGTTGTGGGTTTTTGTTTAAAATGTGAAAAAAATTTATTTTAATGGAAAAAGTTTTATTTTTATCTAGTTAGATTTTTGCTAGGTAGATTGGGGCAGGTTAGTTGTGAACTGTGTAGTTTCTCTGTAAATAATCAACAGTCCGGTGCTGTGTTTTAACCAATGAAGCCGTTCAATTTGGTCAGTTTTTTATAACTTATTTTCCAAGTGTTTTAAAGGGGAACTGTCATTGTCAGGATTTCTTAATATCTGAAAGCCCATAAAAAGCTAATTTGAGTGAGCCATTGTGTTTATCTGTGACTCTTTGTAGTCCAGAGTTATTCATATGTAGATCAGCCTGTGATTAAGGGCTGGGGCAGCCATGTGTTTTAGGCTCCTGACAGGAAATGATGTCACCAAGGGTTTTGGCCCTGCTTTGATAGTAGATAATCCAACAGGTTAAATAGTAAATCGTCTGTTTTAGTAAATGTGTGTTAAGGTGTTATTACAACAAGAAGGCAGTATAGCGCAGTGGTTTAAGGCGCTGAACTGCAAATCTGGTGACATCCAGCAGACCAGACCTGGGTTTGAATCCCACAGCTTCAACTTGCATACTGTGTGACCCTGAGCAAGTCACTTAACTTCCCTGTGCTCCCAGGTTGCTCCTGTAAAAAAGCTTTCAGCTTAGTGTGCTACTCCTGGTTAAACAACTAAATAAAAAAAAAAACACTTTCTACATTTATAATAATTGTTTTGTATCTGCATTGAAACTTTACATTTTAAACAGTTAGTAAAAACAATCCATCTTCAGGATTGTTTTAACCTCTAGGCTATACTGCCAGCTGATCATCAAAACTGCACATCTCAAGGCTGGTTCTGTGGTGCCAACATATATTGGTGCCCTATATCAGGATTTCTAAACCCTGGCTATATTCATGTCAATACAGATTTCTGGGGCTGCCACAGCACTAAATTCTGTCTTTTTCCATTTCCTCTCTTATAGCCTTTTCTCTTACAATTTCAGGTGTGAACTCAGGTCTACAAGATGCATATGTGGCTTCGTACCTATTGGCCTGGCATCAGGGTGCCAGCCTTGAAATGTGTAGTTCTGGATCACGGATATGTTGTTCTAGCCACACTTGTTGGCAGTGTCCTTTCCCTTTAAATCTTGCCAGATGGTCTGAAAACTGGCTCCTCCCACCCACCCGGGTGATATATGCCTCGGCTCTGCCTCATGATGCCAGATCTTCCTTTTCGCTGAAAGATTCAGGTTCTCTCCTTACCGATTCCGCGTTGAGTAGGCCCTGGCACGTAATCCTTCAGTTTTATCGACGATCAAATTAGTTTGAATTTATTTCCGCAAGTTTGTGATCGCAACCGCAATGGAGGACAAGTCCACTCCCAGGTTCCGCTGGTGTCCCTGTGGGCAGAAGATGTCCCGTACTGACCTGCACACCATGTACATTTACTGCCTGGGCCATGACTATAATATCCAGGCCTGCGACCTATGTCGTGCCTTCCACCCTATGGTTTTGGATGACCGCCTTGCATATTTGCAGCTCAGATGTCCGGGGAAAGGGTACCCACTGGTTAAATCCAAAGATGCACATCATGCGATCTCCATGGCTGCAAGGCCCATGGAACAGATGAAGGCCTTCGGAGAGAAAGTGGCTCGTGCCGCTGTGCAGTCATCTTCAATGTCAGTTTTTGTTCCTTGCAAACTGGGCCTTTCTTTCTCCGGCTCCTTCAAGGAGTTGTGCCAGTCCCTCCTGATGAGAGGGGAGGGCCCCAGTTTGCACATCTCCTGCTCCTGTAAAAAGGATTCCATGGAGTTGAGACAAGCCACGTTTTGTTAACGTCGCTCTTGGGACAGAGTGTGATCTTGGTCCCCGGAGTCTCCTGCTTCGACTTCGGTCGAGATTGCAGCCTCAGACGCTGACCTCATGGTGATCCCATCAGGTCAGCTGGCTAAGACGCGGGATGACGATCCGGTCAAGATCATTCTCGACCTGTTGTCGCCTCATGAGGCCGACAGTTCCGTTCAGGACTTACCAAGAAGGAGACCCAGCCTGCTGGGAATTCCCCAGTGGTCTCTGTCCCTGACCTGCAGGAGCCGAGATTTTCCATGACTCCTTCGGAGCACCCCCCGTCAGTTCCTGATGAGGTAAAGTCTCGGACGATAGGCCGAGGAGTGGCATAAACAGCCCTCCAAGAAGCGGCGATGCCGCTATTTGTCCTCTTCCTCCTCGGATGAGGAAGAGGCTTTGACACAAATTGCGTTGGTGCTGTGAGGACCTGATGTAGCAACAGCTGATGGCGGCTGGTTCGAAGTCCTCCGCGACTTCCACTCTGGCCATCACCTGGCTGTCACCCTCCAGGCCAATGTTGACCACTCCGAATTTGGTCATCATTGTCCCTCTGTCTGCGGAGTGGGTTATGACTCTCCCGACTCGGCCAAAGCTGGCCTCTCCACCGATTTTGGTGGAGCCGCCACCTAAGCAGTCTGCCATGGGGGCTCCTTCCAAGGAGTCTCGGCCTGTGAAGGGTCTCACTCACAGGCTGTCTGTCACCCTCACTCCTGACCATCCACAGTGGGTTAAAAGTGACTCTGGTGGTCGGCCGCTCTATCTGGACTCTTCAGAGTCCAAGGACTTGGGATTGACTTTGCATCCTCGTGATGACGATGCAATGAGTCTGTTGATGGAAGAGGGTCCCATGTCCTTTCTGGGCATCCTCTGTCTCATCTCTGAGTCTACGGGGATGAAATTAGAGCCCGTTGAGAAATGGGTCGAATTCCCAGTCGCTGAAGCCATTGTTGGTCCCACTCTGGAGCTCTGGCAACACCCAGTCTCCTGCCTTCCACCTTCAGCCCAGATGGCCCGCAAATACGTTGTTCCCATCGGCTCCCTTTCAGGGTTTACACAGAACCCCTCGGCTGAGGGGGTGGTGACCAAGTCTGTGTTTCAGCGCTCGGGGAATTCAGGGGACACGGATAGCCCCCCGGACAAAGAGTCCAAGAAATTGGATCATTTGTCCAGAAAGGTCTATGCTGCCTCTTCGTTTGGTCTCTGTCAGGCAAGTTTGGACATAATCATGGCACACTTCTCCTATGCCCTCTTGGGTTCTCAGGATGAGGTGCTTCCTCATCTACCCACAGACCTTCAGATTACGGTCAAGCAGATCCAGAACCAGGGTGAGGCAGTTGCCAGACAATAGCTCCAAATGGCTCTGGACATTGGGGATTCTTGTACCCATTCACTGGCGGCTGCAGTCGCCATCCACTGCAGGGCCTGGCTGCATATCTCAACCTTTACGGCAGACACCCAGCATAAGTTTGCAGACATTCCCTTCCTGGGCACCGACTTGTTTGGCCCAGGAGTCGATGGTCACCTCAAGCATATCGAGAAGTCCAATACCACCTTGGACTCCGTTACTTCCACCCAGAAGGAATCTCAGGGTTACAAGAAGCAGAAGAAGAGTCCTTTTGGCCTTCCTTCCGTGCTTCCAAGCAGCCCCAGTACCAACCTGGGCCGCAGCAGCAGGCTCAGCCTTGGTGCCCTCAGCCCAAGTCAGGGGTTCAGGCAGCCTGTAAGCCTGGCGGGAGGGGTTCAGGTGGTCCCGCAACCAGATCCTTCTCTTCCAAGCCTGCTCAATGATGGGATGGGAGTGTCCAACCTCATACCTGCAATGACCCGTGAGGGAGCCAGCTCCACCAATTCCTTTCCACCTGGTCCACTGTTACAATGGACAGGTGGGTGTTGGAGGTGGTCGGCCATGGTCTGCCTCTGGAATTCGAGCAAAACCCATCAAACTAAGCCCGCACCCCACGGGAGGGAAGGGTATCCATGGACACTCGGTCGGCTATTTGAGATAACATAACCCAGCTCCTCCACAAGGAGGTGGTAGTCAGAGTCAGGGACCCCCCCCCCCATCAACCCAGGGTTCCTTTCCAGGTACTTCCTGGTCCCAAAACAGGACAGAGGGTTGGTGCCCCATTCGAGGTCTGCACAACCTGAATCAGTTTCTCAGGTCTCTCACCTGTCCCAGATCATACCATCTCTTGAGCAGAACATGTGGTTTTGCTCTCTGGATCTACAGGACACATTATTCCATGTCCCGATCCATCTGTCACACCAAAGGTTCCTCCACTTGTGAGCAGAGGGAGCCCTCTACGAGTTCCAAGCCATTCCGTTTGGCCTATCATTGGCCCCAAGGTCTTCACCAAATGCATAGCAGTGGTGGCGGCTCAAGTTTGGCATTGAGGGGTCAGTGTCTACCCTTATCTCTATGACTGGCTTATAGCGGGTCCCTCCAGAGAGGAGGTGGAGAGGTCCAGGGATCTGGCCCTCCAGACTTGCCTCAACCTTGGCCTCTTGATCAATGAGGCCAAGTCAGAACTCATTCATTCACGGGTGATATGCTTCATCAGGGCAGAGCTCGACTCTTGCCAAGCCAGAGCCAGGCTTCCAGAGGACAGGGCAGAGATTCTCTCCTGCTTTGCCCGATCATTTCTGGTTGGGCACTTGCACCCTGCCTGGGACTTCCTGTGACTTATGGGTTACGTGGCGGCCTGCACCTCCAAGGTCCAATGAGCCCGGTGGCATATGCGCTCCCTTCAGTGGGAGCTGGCCAGCCAGTGGTCCCAGCATCTAGGTAATTTCGACCAGCTGGTCACTGTAACCCAGAAAATGCGGGACGCTCTCCAATGGTGGACCATCCTGGAACATCTGCAGGGAGGGATCCCGTTTGTCTGCCCCTTGCTGAAAGTCATTCTCATAGACAACGCCTCTCTCACGGGCTGGGGAGCCCACATGGGGAATCACAGGATCCATGGGCTCTGGACCCCACAGGAGTCCTGATGTCACATCAGCCTGCTGGAGCTCTGAGCAGTCCGGCTGGTGCTGATTGCATTTGCTCCGTTTCTTCAGGGTCAGGTGGTTCAGGTCCAGACAGACAACACCACGACCGTGTACTCTGTCAACAAACAGGGCGGCGGCATGCACTCATGGCCTTTGCACAGGGAACTGTCCACGTCTGGACCCTTGTGAGCTGACTGGAGGCAGATCACCTAGCCATCCATGTGGCAGGAGCCTCGAATCAGCTGGTGGACCCCCTCAGCTGGGTAGGCGATGCATCCCACGAGTGGTGTCTCCATCCAGAGGAAGTACACAGTCTGTTCTCCCAGTGGGGCAGACCTCAGGTGGACCTGTTTGCCTCCAGGGAGAACACCAGGCTGAGGCTGTTCCATGCCCACCCAAGTCAGCAGGGCTCGCTGCTGGGAGGGGGTGCCTTCACGAGGCCGTGGACCCCAGGCCTATTCTCTGCCTTCCCTCCTCTTCCCTTGATCCACAAGGTGCTACTCAAAGTGAGGGGAACAAGGCACAGGTGATCCTGGTCCGCCCCAGACTGGCCCTGCCAGTTCTGGTATCCAGATCTCCTCAGCCTCAGCAGCAGGCCCCCGAGGTGTCTTCCAGCATGCCCGGATCTGCTTTCCATCAATCAGGAAAAGGTATTTCACCCAGACCTTCAATACCTGCACCTGACAGCCTGGTTCCTTAGTGGCTAGAGTTCCAGGCTTTGGATCTCTCTGACGATGTCCTCACTGTAGTTGAGGCATCTAGGAAGGAGTTGACCAGGAGGTGCTATGCTTTCCAATGGAAAAGATTTTCCATTGAAGTCATGGCAAGGGCCTGGACACTGCATCCTGTTCAGTGACTAGCATCTTTGACTACCTTTGGTCCCTTTCCAAAGGTCGTCTTCGGTCTTAGGCCCTTAAGGTGCACCTGACAGCCATCTCTGCTTACTGGGCACGGGCTGGTCAGCAGACGGTGACACAGAAGAAGATAGTCTGATGTTTCTTTCAAGGCCTCGACCACATTTTCCCTCCGGTGCATGAACCATCACCACCATGAGATCTACTGCTGGTACTGGCAAAGCTCATGGGCAAGCCATTCAAACCGATGCACAGGTGTGAGATGTCACACCTGTCATGGAAGACCACCTTCCTGGTGGCTGTCACATCAGCCAGAAGGATTGGGGAGCTTCAGGTACTCTCTGTCGAGTCTCCCTATCTGGTCTTCCACAGGGACAAGGTTGTCCTGCACCTCAACCCAAAAATTCTTCCGAAGGTTGTGTCAGAGTTTCACCTTAATTAGGTGTTGACTCTGCCGGTGTACTACCCTAACTACACCTCGGAGGCTGAGTACAGGCTCCATACTTTGGACCTGAAATGAGCGCTCTCTTATTATAAAAAGCATACAGTGGAAGTTCGTGGAGCGGTTCGCCAGCTGTTTGTCACCTATGCTGAAGCTGCACCTGGCAGATCTGCAGCGAAGCAGACAATTGGCAGATGGATAACGTCATGCATTGACCTCTGCAGTAGGTGCACTGGTAGGGAGCCTCCTGTAGGGCTAAGGGCTCATTCCACTTGCCATACCACTGCGTTGATGGCTGCTTCTAGGGACGTCCCTATCCAGGACATCTGCAGGGCAGCTACCTGGAAGTCAGCAAACACCTTCATTTCCCACTACCAGTCTGACCTAGAGTCATGCCAGGATGCTGGTTTTGGGGCCTCAGTTCTCCAGTCTCTGTTTCCCAAGTAGGGGGTGTGCGCCTTGCCTCCCTCCTCCCAGAGAACTGCTAGGAGTCTGCCAACAAGTGTGAATAGAACAATATATCCATGATCTTAGAAAAACAGGTTACTCACCTGTAACAGTAGTTCTAGGAGTGGTATATGTTGTTCATCCACACGAACCCACCCGACCTCCACAACTTCAATGCACAACCTCTGCTTCCAGCGGGCAAGTGCTGGCGTCATGGGGCTGAGCCGAGGTGTACACCACCCATATGGATGGGAGGAGCCAACTTTCAGACTATCCGGCAAGATTTAAAGGGAAAGGACACTGCCAACAAGTGTGGATGACCAACATATACCACTCCTAGAACTACTGTTACAGGTGAGTAACCTGTTTTTTTGTGATTATCAGCTGGCAGTACAGCCTAGAGGTTAAAGCAAAGAGCTGTGAACAAGCTTCATTCATCCAGCAGAAATGGTTTTGATTCCAACATGCTCTACTTGTATATTGTGTGACCAAAGCAAGTCACTTAACCTCCCTGTGCTCCCAAAGTACACCCAGGAACAAGCTGTAGCTCAGTGTGCCTCTCCTGGACAAAGACAATAAAAACAATCTGAGCATGTGTTATGATTCTGAAAATATTATTCAAATAACATGAAGTCTTGCTGTATTCTAACTATTGCAGTGATCTCCAACCTTTGAACTGCCCCGGAGAACAAAGAGTTAACTTTCCATGCAAGGCATGGAACGCTGAGCTTGAGCTCGGTTGAAGCCTCTGTCTGCTGTTGTTTGAACCCCAACCGCCAGATTCTTTACTCCGCCTCACTGAACAGTCACTCCAGAGATTTCTCCTTCGCTCGGTTCAAAAAAAGTTGGTTAAAGTGTCATTTTTTTCCTCTCGGTTTCAACCAAATTTCTACAATCTAACCTGTCGGTTAAGTCTCTGTCTGTGGTACCGTGAGTACTAGATAGGTTTTCTATATTAGTTTTCTGTGTGGAACTTGTAAACATTGGATCGGTTCTGTTTGAACCGATCAGGTTTGTGGAAAAAGTTTTTTCTATTCTATTAGAGTGTGGTAACCGGTCCGTATCGGTTCTAAAAAAAACGGGTTTCATTACGTTTTTTTTCCAAGACCTGTAACACGGTCAGGAACTGATAGAGGTGTCTTGCCTAGCGGATTGCCGAAAAAAGGGTAAGTTTTGGTTAGGATTGGCCATGTCTGAGAAACCCAAGAAAAAAAACAGGCCCACTGGGTTTCAACACTGTAGTGTGTGTGGGGAAGCCTTTGCTAAGGCTGATCCCCACACCACCTGTGTTTATTGTCTGGGGTTTGACCACCTCGATTCAGACTGCCAAATTTGTAAAGTTTTCCCAAAGCTACCCTGGATAAGAGAGTAGGTAGACTGAGGAAAGGGAGGCCGAGAGTCTGCTGACCGGATGGCCAGCCCGATTCAGTTCGGCGAACAGAAGGAGTGCCCTCTGACCAGGGAAACTTCTTTGGGCAAAGGAGAACCGACTCTGAGGAGTCGGTTCCGCTAAAAGAAAAGAAGGGATAAGTCAGCCGGTTTGGATCCACAAGTTCTTTCTCCGACCGCTGATGAAATAGCCAAAGCGATAAGGATAGTTCAATCGCTAACTTCGGTTCTGATTGAACCGGCACCATCGGTTAGGGGCTCGGTTCGGTCAGTTCCCCCGGTTCCGGATTATACTTTAGAAGAATTTTATGAACCGGAGGAGGAGGAGGGAGAGTATGAAGATAGTGATGGTGATTATGAAAGTCTGGATATGCCCATTGACCCGGACATCTCCCCAGACAGACCTTCAGGTGTTTCTCCTCCTAGGCTTTCTGAGTCCTCTTCCCACTTTATGTTTTATAAAAAAGTGTCTGAAACCCTCCAGCTTCCTATGAAAGAAGTAGAAGAGGATCAGGAGGAGCCTGATTACATTGAGATGATGGACATCCCAGAGTCCAGGAGATTGTCTATTCCCCTACATAAGTCTTTTGGGAAACAGACATTTAAGATATTGAAAACTCCTAATTCCATACCTCCTGTGGAAAGAAGAATGGACAAGAGGTATACTCTTTCAGGCTCAGACATGGAGTTCCTTTCCCAGCAATGCAACCATGTTGGGGTAGTGCATGCTGTTGCCTGTGATAAGGCAAATATACCCTTGGCTTCACACACCCCAGATAAGGACTCCAGGAGGATTGATGCCATGGCAAAGAAACAGTACATGGCAGCATCTTTGGGACTCAGGCAGGCTAATTATATGGCTACACAGCTAGATACCAGAAGTCCAGGTGGGACACTGTGATGGCTCTAGCAAAACAGGCCCTGACCAGCTTGCCAAGGAGCTGGAGGCGGGTGGCTGCGGATGGGATTGAGGCATCCAAGGTGCAATTTCATGCTGCTGCTGTGGACTCCAATGATGTTTCATCTAGAGTCATGGCTACATTTGTGGCCCTTCGTAGGATGGCTTGGCTCAGATGTACTAGCCTGTCACAGGATACCCAGGCTAAGGCCATGGATTTTCCTGTCATTGGTAATTCTCTGTTTGGGGAGCAGACAGAGAACTACATGAAGAAAATGGACAAGTACAGGACCATCTACAGGAGTGCTCAGGCCAAAGAAAGGCAAGCCACTCCCCAGAGGCAGCATTCCAGGGGCAGGGACAGGCCTTTTCATAGGCCTTTTTAACAAGCCCAGACCTCCTCTTCTGCCTTTGCTCAGAGGGGGTTCTTTAGAAGGAGAGGCAGACGGGGTATGAGCAGGCCTGCTCCCACCCCTCAGCCTAAAGCCCCTGCCAAGCAGGCACCCTGATGGGTCTGCCAGGGCTGATTCTCCACTACCTATAGGGGGCAGGCTGGCTTACTTTATCCAGGACTGGAAGTCTTTGACATCAGACAAGTGGGTCCTGGAAGTAGTAAGCTGGGGACTGGTTCTCAGCTTCAAAAAATTTCCCAAAATGAGAACCAGATCCTTTCCACCTGCAAATCCTTCAGAGGCCCTTGCCCTAGAGGCAGAGGTCTCTTCCCTCTTGGCTTTCAGAGCCATAAAAAGGGTTCCACCCCTACACAGGGGGAAAAGATTGTACTCCAGGTACTTCCTAACCCCCAAAAAGACAGGAGAATGGCGGCCCATCTGGATCTGAGATATTTAAACAAGCACCTTTTAAAGCCAAAATTAAAAATGGTGACTCTAGCAATAATTCTGCCCTCTCTAAGGCCAGGGGACTGGCTAGCCTCCCTGGACCTCAAGGATGCCTATTTTCACATTCCCATCAGGTGCTCCCACAGAAAGTACCTCCGGTTCGAGTTGCCCTCAAGCCACTGTCAATTCAGAGCAATGCTCTTTGGTCTAACATCAGCCCCAAGGGTGTTCACAAAATGCCTAGCAGTAGTGGTTGCTTTCCTAAGGAGAAAAAAGATCTCCATCTTTCCATACCTGGACGACTGGCTCATAGTGGGTCAGTCTCCAGACCAAGTCAAGTCACATCTTCAGATAACTCAGCAACTGCTCACTTCCTTAAGGATTCCTCCTAAATCTTTCAAAGTCAGTTCTGGAGCCAGTACAGCTCCTCACCTTTATAGGGGCGGAGCTGGATACAATAAGGGCAAGAGCCTTCCTTCCCCCGGACAGGGCAAGGACCCTTATGAAACTGGCCTCTTCATTCGCCCTTCAGGTGTCTCGACCAGCAAGGCACTTTCTGCAGCTCCTGGGCCACATGGCAGCCTCTACAGCAGTGATCCAGGGAGCAAGATTTCAGATGAGGGACATTCAGTTCCACTTAAGAGCCTTCTGGTCCCAGAGAAAGGATTCCCTGACCAAACTAGTCCCAGTGACTCGAACCCTGATCCAGGCTTTGCAATGGTTGCAGGATCAGGACAGTCTAAGGCAAGGAGTTCCTTTTGTCACTCAATCTCATTCTCTAATCCTTACCACAGATGCCTCCCTCTTGGGCTGGGGAGCCCACTTGGAGGATCTGACCACCCAAGGGCTGTGGTCATCTCAAGAATCTCTGCTTCACATCAGTCTCTTGGAACTCAGAGCAGTGTTTCTGGCACTGCAAGTTTTTTCCAAGTCTGTTCAGAACAAAGTAGTCCAGATCAGAACAGACAATACCACCACAATGTGGTACATCAACAAGCAAGGGGGCACTCGGTCTACAGCCTTGTGCACAGAAGCAATGAAGTTGTGGTCTCTGGCCTATTCTCTGCAAACTTCTCTGACAGCAGTGCACCTCCCAGGGAAGGACAATGTCCTGGCAGATGCTCTCAGCAGAATATCTCAGGGCCACCACGAATGGTCCCTAGATCCCCTAATTTTGAAGGTGATTTTCTCCAGATGGTGCACTCCACAGATAGATCTTTTTGCAGCCCCAGACAATCACCAACTTCCTCTTTTTTGCTGCAGGCCCCCAGTATTGGGCTCAGTCCCTCTGGATGCTCTAGTTCTCAATTGGGAAGGGAAGTTCCTCTATGCTTTCCCCCCCTTCCCTCTTCTGTTCAAGGTACTAGTCAAAATCAGGTCTCAACCCTGCAAAGTGATTCTGATTGCTCTAGACTGGGCCAGACAGCCCTGGTACCTACTGTTGCTGTCCTTAGCAGTCCACCGTCCACCTTCCACTGTCTCTTCCCAGGAATTACAACCTGTTGACATCCTCTCAGGGGAGGGTTTGGTATCCGAATCTCAAATCTCTCAATCTCAAGGCCTGGCTCTTGAAGAGTTAGAGTTTGCTGATCTGCACCTCTCTCAAGGTGTTTGGGATATTCTAAAGGCTTCTCGAAAGCCTTCCACCAGAAAGACTTACAACTCCAAATGGGAAAGGTTCACTATTTGGTGCTTTGGTAAGCATATTCCTCCAAAATCTGCTGGGTTGCCTACAGTCCTGGACTATATGGTTCATCTCAATGGCTTGGGACTCAGACCAGCTACACTCAAAGTACATTTGACAGCTGTTTCTGTTTTTTTGTCAGTAGGCAAGCCCTCTTCTCTTTCAGCTCATCCTGTATTTTGCAGATTCTTCAAGGGATTGTTGCACACCAATCCTCCCTTCAGGGACCCTGCTCCTGCTTGGGACCTAAATGTTTGCATTGCTCAGCTTATGCAACCCACTTTTAAGCCTTTGTCTTCTGCAGAACTTAAGTACTTGACTTGGAAAACTGTGTTTTTGGTAGCCATTACCTCTGCCAGGCGCATCAGTGAATTGCAAGCCCTGTCAGTGGAGCCTGATTTTATCTCTTTTCATAGAGATAAGGTGGTCCTAAGAACTAACAGGAAGTTTTTGCCTAAGGTGGTCTCAGATTTCCACCTTAACCAATCTATGTAGCTCCCTGTTTTCTTCACTGACCATTCCTCCTCTGGAGAGAGGAGGCTGCACAGCCTGGATGTAAAAAGGGCCCTTAGCTACTACATAGAGCATACCAAGGGTCACAGGTTTGACTCCCGCCAATTGTTCCTCACTTATGGAGAGGTCGGTAAGGGAAAACCTGCCACTAAAAGATCTATTGCCAGGTGGATTGTCTCTTGCATACAATTCTGCTACGAAAAATTGGGTAGAATCCCACCCTCAGGCCTGAGGGCTCACTCTACTAGAGGTACAGCTGCTTACCTGGCTGCTGCCAGGGATATTCCTATCTTAAAGATTTGTCAAGCAGCCACCTGGAAAACAGTCCATACTTTTACCAAGCATTACTCTCTGGATATCCAGGCTAGGAGTGATGCTCGGTTTGGCACAGCAGTACTTCAGAGCCTGTTCCCAAAGTAGGTTCTGTCCCTCCTTCATGAAGGTACTGCTTGGTAGTCTGCAATAGTCAGAATACAGCAAAACTTCATGTTGTTTGAAGAAAAAATTACTCACCTTAGTAATGTTGTTTCTTCTAATGGAGTCTTGCTGTATTCTGACCTCCCCCCTGCCTCCCCTCTCAGAACCTGGTTTTTGGGATGTGGGTGGGCAGGAGCAATGTTGGCACCTAGAGGTGCCTCCTTTCTCACCCTCTTAAATTTTTGGGTGTGTGTTGTGTTTTGTTTTTGGGTTTCCTGACTTGAGTCTTTGCTTTGAAACCAAAACCCTTTTAATAAATTTAGTTGCCAGTTGGCTAGTGTGAGTTTACAGTTTCCACACAGGGCGCCCAGTGAGTATAGCTCAGTAAAGATCTGGTTGGGGTTCAAACAACAGCAGACAGAGGCTTCAACCGAGCTCGAGCTCAGCGTTCCATGCCTTGCATGGAAAGTTAACTCTTTGTTCTCCGGGGCAGTTCAAAGGTTGGAGATCACTGCAATAGTCAGAATACAGCAAGACTCCATTAGAAGAAACAACATTACTAAGGTGAGTAATTTTTTCTTCTCTTTCTATCCAGATTTGATTTGAAAAGAAAAAAATAGGATACAGTTACTTGCTTATTTATTGCAAAAACACATACATAGACAACATTGTTAAAACATACATAACCTGAAATGCATTATCAAAAGAATATTTTACTACTTTTGATGGTCTGTCCTTTTTTGATGAAGTATGATCCTGCTATGTGTCATGCAAATGTTTCCCTTGAGATCCTACAGTCCTATCTTTTGATATCCAGCCCTCCCCTCTTCTCCTACCTGGACTGTACCTTCTAATTCTTATTTTTGGTCCCTAATATTTTCTGTTCTTTAATGTTTATAGCCTGAGATCCTATGGCCCTAACCTTGGCTCTTCCTGGACATAAAGTCTCCACCACTCATTCACACTAATGAGAGTTCACCGGAGGCGCTAGGAACCAGCGGGAGCAAACTTTTCCAAGAGTGTCGGCTCCTGAGATGAAGCTATGAGGAAGTGGCACCGCGAGCCCTGGCTCATGCGGTAATGACTATCTCGGCGTCGACCTTTCAACCACCTCAGTTCCTTTTTTCCCCACCGTCGAGTGCGCTTCAGTGATGACGTTGCTCGCCCGCCGGGAGTCAGACTTCAGACTAGCAGCTTCGTTTTCAGTTTTTTGTTTTGTATTTTATCTTCGATAAGTACCGATTATATTTCATTCTACTTATGCAAGAAGGAAGTCTTCATTCCTCCATTGACGGAGTCGACCATGAGCGGGTCAGGTGATGGTAGGGAGTCTTTGTATGAAAGTTGTTCAGTCAGCTGGGCCGGGTCTGGTCCGCCGCCCTCTCCAGAGGTGGGGGGGGATCTGACAACGGATGGTCCAATGCTCAGGGAGATGGATGGTCCCCCCGAAAGCATAAAAGGAAATGGTCCCATTCACGGCACTGTTCAACCTTGAGTTCTTCTTCGACACATAAGTCGAAGAGGAAACAGCATCACTCAAGGTCACCCTCTGGTGTGTCTGCACGTAGACGGTCAGTCATTGGAGCCAGGCGCAGGTCTCCACCTCTGTTGGAGTCACCAGTTTCTGTCTCTGTTGCCTGACCTCCTCGACACCGGAGCTCCTCCTCGCCTATTGGAGGAGCTTCCGATGAGCAGTTTCACCAGTGGGCTGCTCGTACGGAGCAGTGGGCTCAGAGGTTTGTTCAGTTGCCTGAGCTGGTCAGCTTGACACCGGGGCCTTTGGGCCGTTCGGTTCTGGAGGGACAGGTAGGGCAGTTGGGCCTCCCTAGTCACGCGGTGCCTTCTTCGGTGCCATCGACTCCGAGCTCGGGTGTCTATCCCCCTCACATGGCTGCAGTGCAGGTGTCCACACATATGCCTCTATCTCCTGCTATTTTTCCCACTTTTTTTTCAAATCACAGTTGAGCCCAACTCAGATCTTCGCCTGGGTGATGATGTTGGTAACACTGCCCTGGGAGAAGGGATCAATCCTTCTGCAGAGCCTGTAGTTGAAGACTTTCCTTTAAGTCTCTGCTCAAAAATTTTAATTCTACTCTTTCTCTCCAGACTACAGAAATTGATCCTGGGAAGCTTTTACGACTCCAATATCTTCGTGTCTCAGAGATCCCTATGGATTTAACATCTCCGGTACAGCCGTCTTTCGAGACCCTCTCACAGACGGTGTGGAAGAATCCAGCTCTCATTACTTCCATGGCCAAGTCCATAGATAGAAAGTATGCCCCTCCCAAGGATCGCCCCATATTGACCTCACAAGCCTTTCCTGATGCCATTGTAGTCTTGGCAGAGAATGATAAGGCTGTCCTTCCTCAGGGATCTACAGCCTGGCCTATAAACAAAGAATCTCGTAAGATAGACACCTTAGGTAAGAGAGTCTTTGCTGCCTCAACCCTGGGTATGCGCACTGCTAGCTACCAGGGCTATTTTTCTCAATATGAGTATGTCCTTTGGCATTCGCTCAAGCAAATGATATAAGCTCTGCCCGAATTGGAAGTTAACTCAGAGCTACTTCAAACCATAACTAGGGGTATCGAGTCCAATAACCAACAGGTTAAAGCTGCAATGGACGCTTTTGATACTGCTTCCCGGGCGGCAGCTAGCATCTGACCCGCCGCCATGCTTGGCTGCATACTTCAGGCTTCACGAATGATGCCCAGTAGCAGGTCATGGCCTTACCTTTTGATGTTATATATCTGTTCAGGCCCCAGGTGGAGCAAGCTCTGGAGACCACACAGAAGATTAGGTCTGCCATTAAGACGGCTAGACCTGCACCCGCCCCCTCCCGGGCGGGGGGGGGGGTGCGAGCAAGTGTCAATTTCACAACCATCAGTCATTTCGGGGCAGAGGAGGTTTTAACAAAAAGCACAACCCTCAGCCACAAAAGAAAGCGCAGCAGAAGGCACAAGGGCCCAAAGCACCCAGTGCCACCTTCTGAGTTTCTGGCCCAGGTCCCACCTCAGCTGTCCGAGGGGGACTCCTCCTCAGTAGTGAGAGGATGTCTGACTCAGTTCTACAACCAGTGGAAGTCTATAGCAACAGACAAATGGGTCCTCTGGATAATCCGCGAGGGGTACTTACTCAATCTTTCTGAAACCCCTCCAAATTATCCCCCCCAAACGACAGCCCAGGCTGTTGGCAGTACAGTCAGACCTTCTTGCTTCCGAGGTACAAGGCCTTCTGAACAACAGGGCAATAGAAGTAGTTTCGCTAGATCAACGAAACACAGGTTTCTACTCCCATTACTTCCTGGTCCCGAAGAAAACCGGTGGCATGCGCCCCATTCTGGATCTCAGAAAGTTAAACAAGTTCCTTCACAAGGAGAAGTTCAAGATGATATCACTAGGTACACTGCTACCTTTGCTTCATCAACACGATTGGCTAGCCTCCCTGGACATGCAGGATGCCTACCAACATATCCCCATACACCCAAAGCACCACAAATACCTAAGGTTCGTGGCATTGGGTCAACACTATCAGTTCAGAGTTCTGCCCTTTGGGCTATCCTCGGCGCCTTGAGTTTTTACAAAGTGTTGTGCAATTCTTATGGCGCATCTCAGGAAAATTGGAATCCAAGTGTTCCCACATCTGGATGACTGGCTCCTAGCAAGTCCCTTCAGACAAGAGACTCTGGACGCCGTGGCTACAGCCTCAGACTTCCTCACATCCATGGGAGTCCTGCTAAATCTCAACAAGTCACAGTTGCAACCCTCCCAGAAGCTCCTTTTCATGGGAACTCTTCTGGATACCTCCTGTGCAAAGGCTTTTCTCCCAGGGGACAGAAGGAGCGATATCTTACAGATGGCCTGATACATCAGAGAAGACAGCTCGGTTTGAGCTGTCTCGATGCAATGGATGCTAGGCCTCATGGCATCCTCGATGTTCACTCTACCCTTAACTCTTTTCTACATGAGAACCTCTTCATGGATGCTCAGTACTCGGTGGTCCCCAACCACTCACCCTCAGTCCTTTCCCATCAAGGTGACAGAACCTCTGAAGAGGCCACTTGCCTGGTGGTCGCAGGAGGACAATCTTCTGGAAGGATATCCCTTTGCCCCTCTGGATCATCAGATCTCCATTACCACGGATGCGTCCCTGATGGTTTGTGGGGCTCACTGCCAGAATCTCCACACCCAAGGTATGTGGACTCAGGATGAGTCCCAGCTTCACATAAACGTCCTGGAAATGAGAGCTGTCCTTTATGCAGTCCAAGCCTTGAAGGACACATTCTGTTAAAAGAATATTCTCCTTCAAACAGACAAGGCAGTGATGTATTACATCAACAAGCAGGGTGGGGCACACTCTTACCCATTATGCAGGGAAGCAATGAGAGTGTGGGAATTGTGCCTGGAACACAAGACTCTGATCCAGGTGGTTTACCTGCCAGGAGTACAAAACGGGCTGGCAGACCGTCTCAGCAGAATGGAGACGGATCCTCACGAGTGGTCTCTCGACTTAACCATAGTTCGGTCGCTCTTCAAAGAATGGGGAACTCTAGACCGGGACCTTTTTGCATCCCCACTCAATGCAAAACTGACTCTCTTCTGCTCCAGAAATCCAGGACCTGGCATTTTTTTGTCAGGATGCATTCAGGCTGCGGTGGACAAGATGCTTTCTATAGGCCTTTCCTTCTGTTCCCCTAATTCAGAGGGCTCTTCTCAAATTGGAGTCTGGGGGGGCAGAATGATTCTGATTGCCCCCTTCTGGCCTCGGCAGATATGGTTCCTGCTGCTCAACAGTCTGTCGGAACCCCCAAGATGCTTCAGCTTCAGACAAACCTTTTGACCCAGGGTCCCATGGTCCATCCCAATCTGAGGTCACTTCACCTTCATGCTTGGCTCCTGAAGAGATAGAGGTGAATAGGTTCAGTGTTTCTCGAAGAGTTTCAGATTTCATTTGGCTGCGTGTAAGCCGGCCATTAGAAAAACCTACACAGCCAAGTGGAAGCGTTTCTCTATCTGGTGTGCAAAATCCTCTTGGAACCCTTTTTCCTGCCCACCAAATAAAGTCTTGGAGTGCCTTTTAGACCTCTCAAACACAGGTCTTCAGTACTCCACAGTCAAAGTTCATCTTTGTGCCATTTCGGCATATCATGAGCTGGTACTTTACATGTCACTGGCTCAGTTACCTGTAGTTGAGAGGTTTCTTAGGGGTATTCTGCATATTACACCTCCTATCAGACATCCAGTCACAGCCTGGGACATTAACCTTGTGCTAGACATGCTCACTCGTAAACCTTTCGAGCCTCTAGCTACTTGGCGATTTGAAGTTCCTCACTTGGAAAACTGCCTTCTTGGTGGCCATCACTGCGGCCCATAGAGTTTCTGAAATACATGCACTGGTCACAGACCCCCCCCGTACACTGTATTTCACAAGGACAAAGTAGTTCTTAGGACTCGTCCTAAGTTTCTCCCTATGGTTGTCTTAGAATTCCATCTAAACCAACCTTTAGTCCTTCCAACCTAGTTTGTGAACTTCCAGAATGAAGGGGAGCATACACTTCATTCACTGGATGTTAAGAGAGCACTGTGGTTCTATCTAGATAGAATAAAAGAAATTTGCAAGGCTCAACAACTGTTTGTTTCCTTCAGCGAGATTCAGCTGGGTCAGCCTGTCGCTATCAGATGCATTTCAGCATGGCTGGTGGCATGCCTTTGCCACTGCTATTCTATGGCACAGGTCAAGCCGGAAGGCAGAGTATACACTTACTCTACCAAAGCAGTTGAGGCATCTCTGGCGGAAGTCCGTAACATGTCCATTGCAGATATTTGCAGTGCGGTTACCTGGAGCTCCATGTATACTTTCGTTAAGCATTACGCCTTGGATGTCCATGCCAGAAGACATCTGTCGTTTGGCAGAACCATTCTTAACGGGCTTCTGTCCTAAGCACATGAGCTCTTTATCTCCTGCCGCCCGTCTCAGGGGATTATTTAGCTTGGTACTCTCCCATTAGTGTAAATGAGTGGTGGAGACTTCATGTCCAGGAAGATATGGAAATTACGTTCTAGGATATGTTGTATGTATGGATATGTTGTTCATCCACACTTATTGGCAGGTTCCTTGCCACTTTAAATCTTGCCGGAAGGTCTTCAAGCTGGCTCCTCCCACCCACCCGGGTGGTAAAACTCTCGGCTCCGCCCCATGACGCCAGATCTTCCTTACCGCTTGGAAGCTCAGGTTCCCTCCTTAGCACTCTGCTTTCGACTGGTTCCTGGAAATTTCTGTCTTCGAAATCTTTTAGATTTTTTGATATCTTCTTCCTCGCTGCGGCGATGGCTCAATCCCTTCCTGGCCCCGGGAGGCGCTCGTTTTTTTCCTCCAGGAGAGACCCGCACTCCACGTGTGTTTACTGCATTGACCTGGATCATGATCCTCAGCTTTGCGAGTTTTGTTGTGCTCTTTCGGCAGTCTCTGGAGGACCGCGTGGCCCGTTCGAGAACTCGGGACATCGATAGTTTCCCGCTCGAGAAACCCTCGGATCATCAGGCGTCCGCCTGGCTGTTTCTGAACAGCTCTATTCCGCTGGAGCGGGCGGCTCCACCTCCCTCTTCCTTAGTTGCGGCGTTTTCCGCTGTCCTTGGGTTCTACTCATTCAGCTTCGTTCAAGGGCTTCGTCGATCTCTCTCTCTCTCTCTCCTTGAAAGGAGAGACCCTTAGACCTTCCTCGGCCCAATTCCAAGGGGCGCAGGCAGATCACTCGTCGCCCCGGCAGGCCGAGGGAAAAGTCCCCTCCCGTGGGCCAATGCTCGGCCGGTGGGCATGCGACATCGACCTCCTGGCCTCACGGTGTCCCCGTCAGGTCAGCTGGCCAAGACCCCGTCGGCGTGGCCGAGCCCCTCGGCCACGTCATCTGGGCATCTCCTGCTGAGAGCCGCATTTCCTCGCCCGGTTCCCTGGTGGAGCTGAGGTTCTCCGGTACCCTTGGGTTGACAGTCCTCGGCCAAATTCTCCGAGCAGAAGGAGGGCGGGCGCTCCGCTCCCTCCTCCCAGCCAGCCTGGTTTCCCCGGTTGGGTCTCGGTCTCGGTCCTCCTCTCGGTCTAGCCACTCACGCCCGACCTCGGCGTTCGATCGGGCACCGAGTCAAGTGGCTTTGCCGTTCTTCCTCGTCCCCCTCCTCGGACGAGGAGTGGCTTCGATGCCGTTGACGTCAACGTTATGAGGAACTTATGTGGCGGCAGATGCTGTTGTCCGGAAGTCCATCGAGCCCGATTCATTCTTTCGGCTAGTAAGCAGCCGCCGCCCGGTCGGCGGCAGCTGCTCGGTGTCGAGCCCTCTTCAGGAGCTGGTTGCTCGCCCGATCCTCGCTGCCCTCTGCCATCGGGCGGAACCGGGCGGGACGGTGACCTGTTGCGGGTCACTCGGTCCCCTCCCTGCCCGCCCTCGTGAATGAAGAAATGACTCAGGCCTCGCGGCAGCTTTGCAGATTCGGAGCCTGACTTGGCTCCGTTATGTTTCCTTGCAGGGAGGATCCATGGTCTTCACGGAACATTCTGTGGACGACAGCCCATCGTCCTCTTTGGGTCTGCTCCCACTCATCTCGGAATTCACCGGAATGCAGCTTGAGCCCGTTTCCAAACGGGCGCCTTACCCCCTTACAGAGATTTTGGACCGAAGGGGCTCTGTCTCGGAGGCCTTCCCGGTGGCTGAGGCTATCGTGGGCCCAGCCTTGGAGCTCTGGCGGTGGCCTACTTCCTGCCCTGCGCCTTCGGCCAGGGTGGCCAGAAAGTACCCTGTCCCTGTCGGTTCTCTGCCCGGTTTCTCGGAGCACCCCTCGGCTGAAGGGGTAGTCACCGACAATGTTTTCCAACGTTTTGGAAACACTAGCGACGTGGATAGGCCCCCTGACAAAGAGTCCAGAAGGATGGACTACATCGGGCACAAGGTTTACGCCACGTCCTCCCTAGGCCTCCGTCAGGCCAGCTCGGCAGCACTGATGGCACACTGTTCCCATGCCCTTTTGGGCTCCCTGGACGAGGTCCTTCCTCATCTTCCAGCCAACCTGTGGACCACGGTCCGGCGGGTTCTGGACCAGGGTAAGGCGATGGCGAAACAGCAGCTTCAGTCGGCTCTGGATCTGGGCAACTCCTGTGCCAGATCGGTGTCGGCCGCAGTGGCCATGCGCCGCAGAGTGTGGCTGAGGTTATCCTCCTTTTCCTTGGAAACCCAGCATGAGTTAGCGGACATCCCCTTCTTGGGGACTGACCTCTTCGGCCCTGGAGTGGAGGGACATATCCAAGGGCCCGAGAAGTCCGATGCCACTCCAGATTCGGTCTGTCCCACCCGGAGGGACAAGGGCAGCCCTCAGCCTTTGCATAAGCCCCTTGGCCCTCCTACCCCTGCGGCTCGACCGGCCCAGCTCGAGGGCCAGCAGGCATGCGCTGGGCGGCCTGTTGCCAGACCAGCGTCTTCCTCCAAAAGGAAGCAGGAAAGTAGGGGTCCGAAAGCCCCCTCGGCCTCTTCCTCCGCCAAGCCTGCTCAGTGACGGGCTAAAGGGGAGCTGTCCCCAGCCCCGTCGCCCCTGCCCGGGCATTCCCCGTGGGGGGATGGCTCCGCACCTCTTCCTCTTTGGTGGTGCTAAGGAAAGCCCTGTCGCGGGTTGCGAACAGGTTTCTCCTTGAGCCGTTACCCCACGGGGATCTTGAACTGCTCTGGAGAGGAAAGAGTTAAATTCTATGCAGAGCATAGAACGTTGAGCTCGTGCTTTGTTCAGACCTCTGTCTGCTGCACTTTAAAGTGTAACCATCAGATTCTTTACTCCGCCTAACTGAACAGTCGCTCCAGAGATTTCTCCTCTGCTCACGGTTCTCGGTCGGTTAACATAGAAACATAGAATTTGACGGCAGATAAGGACTGCTTGGCCCAGCCAGTCTGCCCATTTCCCTACCTAATGGATAAGCTGCAGATCCCAGTTAACCAGCAGCCTACTTCTTCCTACCCCCAACCCCTAGAATTGCCTTATGACTGTCCCATGCATGCTTGAATTCCACCACTGTTTTTGACTCCACAACCTCCTCCGGAAGGCCGTTCCAGGCATCCACAACCCTCTCTGTGAAAACATACTTCCTTAAATTACCTCTGAGCTGTCCCCCTCTATCTTCAAATTGTGCCCCTTGTTCTTGCACACCTCTTTTTGAAAGATGCTACCCTCTTGGACTTTGTTGATTCCCTTGAGGTACTTGAAAGTTTCTATCATGTCTCCCCCCACCCCTTCCTCGAGGCTATACATATTAAGCTCCTTAAGTCTCTCTTCATATGTCTTCCGGTGCAGACCCTGCACCATTTTAGTTGCCCTGCTCTGGACTGTTTTACTGATAAATTCTTTGATCTTCCTGGACTAAGCCTCCATCACTCATTCACACTAGTGGGATAGCGCTGGAGGTGCTCGGATCAAGCGGGAGCCAAACATTTTGTGAAGGGTCGGGCGCGAGGTGAACTAGCATCGTGGCACCATGAGACTGATCCTTTATATGTCAGCTATCACGACATCGATCCTCCAACTGCCTCAGTTCTTTTCTCCCGCTGTCGAGTGCGCTTTGATGTATCACGTCGCTCGTCTGCCGGAGTCAAAGTTTTTTTCTATACAACAACAGCTTTTTAGAGTTTAATTTAACTATTTAGTAGTAATTTCTTATTTTACGAACAAGAAAAAAGATTATGAAGAAAAATAAATTCTTTCCTGCCATCAGTGGAGTCGTCCTTTGACAGTAGCAGTGACGGTAGGAAGACTTTGTTTGAAAGTTGTTATGGCACAGGAGCTGTGCCTGGTCCACCATCCTTAGGTAACAGGGGAAGGTCTGACTATGGACAGTCCTGTGCTCAGGGGGAGGACAGTCTACCGAAGCACTAATCTGGCGGTGCTGGGGATCCGGCTCCACTTATCCTCGAGCTCTTCTTTCTCGTTTGGGGAAGAAGAATCGGTGCCGCTCGAGGTTGCCCATTGGTATGTCTGCACGAGGATTGTTTGTTGGAAGAGGCGATAGGCCTGAACCGACTTTCATTGGTTCCCCTTGGCCCTGCTCCTAACGGCCACATTCTCGACTCCAGACTCCATCTCTGTCCTCGTTGGAGTTCTGTTGAGCAGTTTCACCTCGGGCTGCTCCTGTGGAGCAGGGGGTTTGACTTTCATTTTTTTCCTGGCTGTGTTCCTGTTTTCGGGGCCTCCGGGCCTCGAAGCCGTTGGACTGGAGCTGGGTCAATTGGATCAGGAAGAGTGTGCTGCCCTCTTGGTGCCTTTGCCATCGTGTCGACCCCTCGTACCTACCCCCCTCTTCCTTTTCCATGCTGGGGCCGGCATGGGCACCACCTTTTTCCTTCTCCCCATCTTCTCCATTGGCTTTTCCATGGTGTTTTTCCTGGCATCATGATCGACGCCTTGATGGCACCGCAGGTCCGGCACCGTGGGCACTGGTTTGGCATCGGTGCCGTAGGCAGCGCCGCTGGTGTTTGGGTCGGTGCCGGGAGTCGGCACCGTGGATCGGTACCATGGCTTGGGCGCCACACTCGGCGCCGTGGGCTCTGTACGGCGCTGTGGGTGCTGTCATTGTTGCCATCGTTGCCGGTGCTGCTGACAGTGCCGTGGGTGTCTCCCGGTACCACTGATGCCCACAGGTGCTTGTGGTGGTGCAGGCACCCACAGAGTGCCAGGCGCAGGCTCCCTGGTGCTGTGGGTGGCTCTCGGCACCCACGGGTGCCACGGGTGGCACCGGCACCAGCAAGAGGTGTTGGGCACCTGCGGGTGCCATGGGTGCCATGACTCCATGGGTATCATGGGTGCCATGAGTCCATGGGTGCCCTCAGGTGCCATTGCTGCCATGGGTTTCTTGGGTGCCATGGTACCATTGGTGCCATGGGCATCAGGGGTGCCATTGCTGCCATTGGTGCCGAGAATACCTGTGGATTCCGCCATGGATGCTCTCGGGTGTCTCCCAGGTTGGCATAGGTACTGCTTGGTGCCCTCCTGTGCCACGAGTTCCGCTGGTGCCGCTGGGCTGCCAGTTGGTGCTGTCCGACAGAACTAGGGACAGATCTCCATTTGCGGACCTCTTCTTCCACGGGACTTGTGGCAGGATGTTTCTACAGAATGAAGTCCTGTTCTGCGGATTATTTTTTCCACACATCTTAGTGGGTGGCAGTCTGCATCAGGTACTGTGTCTTCCAGTGGTTTTCCGCTGATGGGACTCTTCTGTTCTGTTCTGCCAGCGGAATCTCTCATTCCGCTCAGCACTTTCTCAGCTCCCTACATGGTGCCAAGCTCCTCGACACCCTTCCTGGTGGCGGAATCTCTAGTGGCTCTGACCTAAACCTCTCTTTATGGTCCTTCTGTGGTAGAAGCGCATCTAGATGAGTCTTTCCTTGTCCTTCTGGTCAGTGATACAGCGGATGACTCATTTTATATACTGAAGGACTTGCCCTCTCTATCATCAGAGTCCGTGATGGAAGCTCTTTTCAGTAGTTCCTCAGTAATGGGGTCAACCATAGTGTTCAGACTGCATCTGTGGACCATACTCCTCTGCGTCTAGACACTTTCAGTCGTCAAGGCAATTACACTCTGTGGAACATTCTAATTCAATGGTCGGGAGCCGCACAGACCCTTCCGCTCCTTTGATAGGGGTATACAGCCCCCTTCTGATGCTGCCTCACTGGTGGCTGCTTCGGCACAGGTGGTTAACATCTGTCTAGCTATTATTATTATTAGTCCAGTCAAGAGTTCAGTTATGGATCCTCAGGCTCCTCCTGCTCCTCAGAGGGATGACATCCTTGTCATTTCTGTATCAGGCAATCCTTGCGAAATAGCAGTCTGCAACCTTGTCAGGCTCGGACTAATGATAATAAAAAAAAAGGGGGGGTTATAATTATCACAGCACAGGGCCTAGTTGGAATTTCCTGATACCACGCTTTGGATCTGGTCAGGTTCCACCTCAACCCTGAGGCAGTCGTCTCTAAACTTCGGTAAAGAGTACCCGATTTCTTCTACCCCAGGGGCAGTCCGATCCAGTGGTGGTATAGCTCTCCTCTTTTCTCTAGAGAGATTTCTCTTATTCTGAGATATTTCCAAAACCTAGGCATCTGACCAGTCTGTTAGTCCCTCCTTTTTTTTTTAATCAGGCTTTCTTCTCTTGATCAGGGCCTCGCAGCAACAAAAGTGACACTTCAGCGAGTTGGAACTTAGATTCCTACTTCCATTCTTTGCTTCAACTTAACAGACGACATGCTCCTTTCAAACAACATGAAGTCTTGCTGTATTCTGACTATTGCAGTTAGGTCCGGGCCTTTCAACTGCCCCGGAGAACAAAGAGTTAACTTTCCATGGCCAGCATGGAATGTTCAGCGCGAGCTCAGTTGAAGCCCCTGTCTGCTGTTATTTAAACTCCAACCGTCAGATTCTTTACTCCGCCTCACAGAACAGTCACTCCGGAGATTTCTCCTTTGCTCGGTTCAAAAAGTCGTTTAAAGTGTCATTTTTCGCTCGGTTGCTACCGAATCTGTCGGTTTAAGTCTCTGTCTGTGGTACCGTGAGTAGTAGATATGTTTTACATTTAGTTTCTGCGTGGAACTTGTAAATTTCGGATCGGTTCGGTTTGAACCTATCACTTTAGTCTTAAAAAGTTTTGAATTTGTTTAGAGTGTGGTAACTGGTCCGTATCGGTTCTAAAAAAAACGGATTTAATTAAGTTTTTTTCCAAGACCCGTAACACGGTCAGGAACCGATAGGGGAGCCTTGCCTGGTGGATTGCTGAAAAAAAGGTAAGTTTTGGATAGGATTGGCCTTGTCTGAAAACCCAAGAAAAAACGGGCCCACTGGGTTTCAACACTGCAGTGTGTGTGTGTGTGTGGGAAGCCTTTGCCTAAGGCTGATCCCCACACTACCTGTAGTTATTGTCTGGGGTTTGACCACCTCGATTCAGACTGCCAAATTTGTAAGACTTTTCCCAAAGCTACCCTGGATAAGAGAGTAGGTAGACTGAGGGAAAGGGAGGCTGAGAAGTCCGCTGACCCGGATGGCCAGCCCGATTCGGTTCCGACTGAACCAGAAGGAGTGCCCCCTGACCAGGGCGAAACTTCTTCGGGCAAAAGGAGAGCCGATTCTGAGGAGTTGGTTCCAGTTAAAAGAAAGAGAAGAGAAAAATCCTCCAGTTCGGATCCACAAGTTCTTTCTCCGACCGCTGATGAAATAGCCAAAGTGATAAGGATAGTGCAATCGCTAACTCCGGTTCCGGCCGAAACTGGCACCATCTGGCAGGGGCTTGGTTCAGTCGGTTCCCCCGGTTCTGGATTATACTTTAGAAGAATTTTCTAAACCAGAGGAAGGAGAGTATGAGGATGATGATGGTGATTATGAAAGTCTGGATGTGCCTATTGACCCAGACATCTCCCCGGACAGACCTTCAGGTGTTTCTCCTCCTAGGCTTTCTGAGTCCCCTTCCCACTCTATGTTTTACAAGAAAGTGGCGAAACCCTCTAGCTTCCAATGGAGGAAGCAGTAGAGGATCAGGAGGAGCCTGATTTTGTTGAAATGATGGACATCCAAGAGTCCAGGAGGCTGTCTGTTCTCCTCCATAAATCTTTTGGGAAACAGACATTTAAAATTCTAGAGACTCCTAACTCCATACCTCCTGTGGACAGACGAATGGACAAGAGGTATACCCTTTCAGGCTCGGACACGGAGTTCCTTTCTCAGCAATGCAGCCATGTCGGGGTAGTGCAGGCTGCTGCCTGTGATAAGGCAAATATTCCCTTGGCATCACACACCCAGATAAGGACTCTAGGAGGACTGATGCCATGGCAAAGAAGCAGTACATGGCAGCATCTTTGGGACTCAGGCAGGCTAACTATATGGCCTACACAGTTAGATACCAGAAGTCCAGGTAGGACACTGTGCTGGCTCTGGCTAAACAGGCCCCTGACCAGCTTGCCAAGGAGCTGGAGCAGGTGGCTGCAGATGGGATTGAGGCATCCATGGTGCAATTTCATGCTGCTGCTGTGGACTCCAATGATGTTTCATCTAGAGTCATGGCTACATCTGTGGCCCTTTGGAGGATGGCTTGGCTCAGATGTACTAGCCTATCACAGGATACCCAGGCTAAGGCCATGAATTTCCCTGTCATTGGCAATTCTCTGTTTGGGGAGCAGACAGAGAACTACATGAAGAAGATGGATGAGTACAGGACCACCTACAAGAGTGCTCAGGCCAAAGAAAGGCAAGCTACTCCTCAAAGACAGCACTCCAGGGGCAGGGGCAGGCCCTTTCAAAGGCCTTTTTACCAAGCCCAGGCCTCCTCTTCTGCTTATGCTTAGAGGGGGTTCTTCAGAGGGAGAGGTAGACTGGGAATGAGCAGGCCTGCTTCCACCTCTCAGCCTAAAGCCCCTGCCAAGTAGACACCCTGATGGGTCTGCCCGGGCCAATTCTCCAATACCTGTAGGGGGCAGGCTGGCTTACTTTGTCCAGGACTGGAAGTCTCTGACATCAGACAAGTGGGTCCTGGAAGTAGTAAGCCAGGGATTGGTTCTCAGCTTCAAAATATTTCCGAAGATGAGAGCCAGATCTTTTCCACCTGCAAGTCTCTCCAAATCCCTTGCCCTAGAGGCAGAGGTTTCATCTCTTCTGGCCTTAAGAGCCATAGAGAGAGTTCCTACCCTACACTGGGGCAAAGGTCTGTACTCCAAGTAATTCCTTACCCCCAAAAAAGACAGGGGAATGGCGACTCATCCTAGATCTAAGATACCTGAACAAACATCTTTTAAAACCAAGGTTCAAGATGGTGACTCTGGGAATAATTCTTCCCTCTCTACAGCTAGGGGACTGGCTAGCCTCCCTGGACCTCAAAGATGCTTACTTTCACATCACATCCCCATCAGGTGCTCCCACAGAAAGTACCTCAGGTTCAAGTTGCCCTCAGGCCAAAGCAATGCCCTCTGGTCTAACATCAGCTTCAAGGGTTTTCACAAAGTGCCTGGCAGTAGTAGTTGCCTTTCTAAGAAGGCAAAAGATTTCCATTTTTCCATATCTGGATGACTGGCTCATAGTGGGTCAGTCTCCAGACCAAGTCAAGTCAGACCTGCAAGTGACCCAGCAAGTGCTCTCTTCCCTGGGATTTCTTCTCAGCTTCCCCAAGTCAGTTCTCGAACCAGTGCAGCTTCTTACCTTTATGGGGCAGAGCTAGATACTGTCAAAACAAGAGCCTTTCTTCCCTTGGAAAGGGCAAGAGTTCTTATAGAACTGGGTTCTTCCTTCAACCTTTAGGTGTCCCGACCAGCAAGGCACTTCTATCAGCTCTTGGGCCACATGGCAGCTTCTACAGCATTGATCCAAGAGGCAAGATTCCAGATGAGGGACATTCAGTTCTGTTTGAGGGCCTTTTGGTCCCAAAGGAAGGATCCTCTTACCAAACTGATTCCAGTGACTCGGACACTGATCCAAGCTCTTCAATGGTAGCAGGATCAGGACAATTTAAGGCAAGGGGTCCCATTTGTTACTCAGTCTCATTCGGTGCTCCTTACCACGGATGCTTCCCTTTTGGGGTGGGGAGCCCATCTGGGGGCTTTCACAGCCCAGGGAATGTGGTCTTCTCAGGAATCCTTTCTTCATATAAGTCTCCTGGAACCCAAGGCAGTTTTTCTGTCCCTGCAAGCTTTCTCTCAGTCAACGCAGAACAAGGTGGTTCAGGTCAGAACAGACAACACCACCACCTTGTGGTACATCAACAAGCAGGGAGGCACTCGGTCCATGGCCTTGTGCACAGAAGCCATGAAATTGTGGTCCCTGGCTTATTCTCTGCAGACCTCTCTGATAGCAGTCCACCTTCCAGGGAAGGACAATGTGCTAGCAGATGCACTGAGCAGGATCTCCCAGGGCCATCACGAATGGTCCCTGGACCCTCTGGTGTTAAAAGTGATTTTTTTCAAGGTGGGGCACTCCAGAGATAGATCTCTTTGCAGCCCCAGACAATCACCAACTTCCTCTGTTTTGTTGCAGACCCCCAGTCTTGGGCTCAGTCCCTCTGGATGCTCTGATGTTGAACTGGGAAGGGAAATTTCTCTATGCCTCTCCTCTACTGTTCAAGGTTCTGGTCAAAGTGAGGTCACAACCCTGCAAAGTGATTCTGATTGCTCCAGATTGGGCCAGGCAGCCCTGGTAACCCCTCTTACTGTCCCTAGCAGTCCATTTTCCCCTGTCTCTTCCCAGGAATTACAACCTGTTAACCTCCTCTCAGGGGAGGATTTGGTATCCCAGTCTTCGGTCCCTCAATCTCAAGGCATGGCTCTTGAAGAGTTAGAGTATGCAGATTTGCATCTGTCCCAAGGGGGTTCTGGATATTCTCAAAGCCTCTCAAAAGTCAGCCACCAGAAAGACTTAATGACTCCAAATGGAAAAGATTCCACATTTGGTGTTCCAAGAATCATATATCTCCAGACACTGCTGAATTGCCTACAGTTCTGGATTATATGTTCCATCTTAATGGTCTAGGCCTCAGACCAGCTACTTTCAAGGTACATTTGTCAGCTGTTTCTGCTTTTCTGTCAGTGGGAAAGCCTTCCTCACTGTCATCTCACCCTGTATTCTGTACATTTTTTCAAGGGTTGCTTCATACTAATCCTCCCTTTAGGGATCCTACCCCTGCCTGGGACTTAAATGTTTGTATTTCCCAACTTATGCAACCCCCATTTGAGCCTATATCCTCAGCAGAGCTTAAGTACTTGACTTGGAAAACTGTGTTTTTGGTAGCCATTACCTCTGCCAGACGTATCAGTAAATTGCAAGCCCTGTCAGTGGAACCTGATTTTATCTCCTTCCATAGAGATAAAGTGGTCCTTAGAACCAGTAGGAGGTTCTTGCCCAAAGTGGTTTCAAACTTCCATTTGAATCAGTCCATGTCTCTCCCTGTTTTCTTCACTGATCATTCTTCCTCAGTGGAGAGGAGGCTTCACAGTTTAGAGGCGTTAAAGAGCCCTAGCTACTACATAGAAGCGTACCAAGGGTCACAGGTTTGATTCCTCAGTTGTTCCTCACTTATGGGGAATGGGAAAGGACAACCTGCCACCAGAGACTATTATTAGGTGGATTGTTTCTTGTATACAATTCTGCTATGAGAAACTGGGAAAATTCCACCCTCAGGCCTGAGGGCTCATTCCACAAGAGGTACAGCTGCTTCCTTGGCTACTGCCAGGGATATCCCTTTGTTAAAAATTTGTCAAGCAGCCACCTGGAAAACAGTCCATACCTTTACCAAGCATTACTCTCTGGATAGGAGTGATGCTCAGTTTGGCACAGCAGTACTTCAGAGCCTATTCCCAAAGTAGGTTCTGTCCCTCCTCCATGGAGGTACTGCTTGGTAGTCTGCAGATTGTCAGAATACAGCAAGACTTCATGTTGTTTGAAGAAAAAATTACTCACCGTAATAATTGTGTTTCTTCTAATGGAGTCTTGCTGTATTCTGACCTCCCTCCCTGCCTCCCCTCTCATAACCTGGTTTTGGGAAGTGGGTGGGCAGGTGCAGTGTTGCACCCCAGGGGTGCCTCATGTACACCCTCCATTTTATCTGGGTGCTTTTGTATTATGATCTTTTATTTTTGGATAGGTTTTGGTTTTGGGTTTCCTGACTTGAGTCTTCCTTTGGGAATCCAAAACTTTCTGTTGCCAGTTGGCGAGTTAAAATTTTTACAATTTCCACATAGATCATTAGTGAGTGTTTGCTCGTAAGAATCTGACGGTTGGGTTTCAAAGTGCTGCAGACAGAGACCTCAATCGAGCTCGAGCTCAGTGTTCTATGCACTGCATACTAAATTAACCCTCTACTCTCCGGGGCAGTTCAAAGGCTGGAGCTAACTGCAGATTGTCAGAATACAGCAAGACTCCATTAGAAGAAACACAATTACTAAGATGAGTAATTTTTTCTTCTCACCCTCCGCTCCAGTGGGCAAAGCAGCAAGCTGAGCAGCAAGGTAATAAAACTGAAAGTTTGGATGTCCGAGACCCCTCCATCTTTGTGGTAACTGAAGAATAGTTTTCTGAACCCTGGCTGACTTGCCCCGCCATAGGAATCTGTGAATAATCGCGTCTACTTTCCTAAAGTGATTTTTTCGGAGTTTAATCAGAAGGGATTGATACAGATGTAACCCCTAGATGGCGCTATCCCAGGGGCTACTACCCCTGCCTGATTTGCCACTAACAGGTTGAGGGGCCTGGATCCAATGGCGGGTGCCTCCACCCAGAGGTCAGGGTTTGCAATAGTTAAACTAACTTGGTCACAGCCCTCTGGGACACTGCAACCCCCCTTTCTTCCCACTAGTGGCCCACACAATATATCAGAATTACCTTCACAGTATACACTTACCCCCAGGTCTGGTTCCGGCACTGGGACCTCCTGTGAAATGAGATACAGTGCAACAATCACAGTACTTTAACATAGACAAATACCTCAGGCAGTATAACTTTGCTGAAACAAGCAGCTCTGATTTATTTAGGGGGATATAACAAGGACAGGGGGAAATCAGGTTAATTAGCTTATCACTCTAATAATCTACCTATGGCTCTGTGCACAGGCCTATCCCTATCAGTTACTGTCCCTGGGTACCCAAGCCCTAGTGGCTAGTCCAAACCGTGGCAGCTGGTGGGGCCCTTTCACACAGAGAAAAGGAGAATTAAACAGTCAGCAGTACAGTAATTCCATTTGATTTAATGTGCAATTCAACAGGAGCGACCCTGAATTAGTACTCACGACCTCCAAATAAGATAGGGTCCTTCAATGTCAGCAGGGCTCACTTGAGGTACACAAACCTCTCACATCCATATAAAAGAAAGCACTATACCAGGCAGGCTGCATCTGTATCCCGATCGCAATTACTGCACAATACCGGGAGAACACACAGCAGATTCAGTTCCTGACAGACCGAGTGCAATTTTCAGCAATTCCTCCAGTCTTCTACAGGGTGAGCCTGGTTTCTACTCTTCAGAGATCCTTTGATTCTTTTCACAGGATCAGATTCAGTCCTAACAAGCTGTTACAAGCTGCAGACCGGAACTCTGGGCCTTACACACGTTTTTTGACTAAAACTGCACACTGAAAAAGCACAGGACTCCTTCCTTCTTCACTGCCAAAGCTCAACTGAAACTCCAACCGACAAAACCGGGCACTTCCTTTGAGTTCCTCCCAGTTCTTGACTGGATTGGCTGTCACTCACAATAGACTGCTGCTGTTGGTCCAAAAAAGGCACTGAAGTCTAAACTACATCTCCCAGAGTCACTGCCCATACAATCCTCTTGTGGCTGGCTCAGATTATGAGTCCAAGTTCTGATTCGGTCCAAGGCACCATTTTAGAGCTAGCTTACCCCACACTGATTGGTCCAGTTCAGCAGTTCAAAACCAGAATGGGAACTAGGCAGACACTGTTCTGACTGCAAAAGAAAGCAGGTTAGACAAACTGTAATTTCATTATCACTCTAAATGGTTTCTGGCAAACAGTTACATCTTTCAGATAGGTTCCTTTGCACTCCTAGTGACTGCAAAATGGAGTGAATTGGCAGCAGCTTGAGTGGTACTCAATCAAAGAAACACACAGTCCCCCATACAAACTAATTATGTCTGCAAGCAGACAGCTCTTAAAGAGACAGTACCAGAGGTTCTAAAAAACACTCATTGATAAATGGCTTAAACGCCAAACACCATTCAGGCTTGGAGCATTCAAGCAAGCTCCTGGAAGTCTTTTGGGAACCCCCATTTGCAGGGGGGTTACACAGATATAATAATCTAGGCAAGACCATCATATTTATTACCCCCACTCTCCCCATTAAAGTCAGTGGTTGGGCAGTCCATCTCTCACAGTCCGCCGCTATGGTCCCCATCAGAGGTCTAAAATTCAGACCATAAGTAGTGTATGTCCTGCTAGAGAGATAAATCCCCAGGTATTTAATTTTTTTGACCAGTTGCAAGCCATTCAGGTGGAGGATCAAGGATTGTCCATCCAATATGCCAATTGGCAGGACCTCACTTTTTGACAAATTAATTTTATGACCCGATATAGACCCATACTCCTGTAAAGATTGCATGGACTTTCAGTAAATCTTCTGCCGGATTCTGTAGGTATGAAAGGAGGTCGTCGGCATACATAGCTAGTTTTTGTTCACTGTTATTAATTTGAAAACTTCTGACATCTGGACTCTCCCGGATTACGCCTGCAAGTGGCTCTAGCGACAAAATATATAGCAAGGGAGAGAGGGGACAACCCTGTCTTGTCCCTCTACCCAGGGTAAACTTGGGGGTCATATGGTCATTTATTATTACTTGTGCTGCAGGCTTCAAGTACAGGGTTTTAATCCATGAAATAAAGTTCGGGCTGAATCCCATACCCTCCAAGGTTGTGAAAAGATGCCCCCACTCCACCCAATCATACGCTTTCTCAGCATCTAGTGCAAGGATAGCTGACCCATGTTTACTTTTAGATTTTTCCCATCTATGAGCTATATTCAATGTTCTCCGAATATTATATTTTCCCTGCCGACCTTTTACAAAACTCGTCTGGTCCGAATGTACTAATTCGGGAAGTAAGGGATCCAGTCTAAAGGCCAGTGCCTTTGCTAACACCTTATAGTCAGCTGTTAATAATGAGATAGGCCGATACAAGGCACAGTAGGATGGGCCTTTGCCCGGTTTTGGGAGAACAGTGATGGTCACCGATTGGGTGGAGGGGGGCAGTCCTCCAGATGTCAGATTCTCAATCAACATATCACTTAAAGGTTGTACTAGTAGATCATGGCAACACTTAAAAAGATCAATTGGTAACCCATCGGGTCCGGATGCTTCAAACACCATGAAGTCTTGCTATATTATGACAATTAGCAGTTAGCCACAGCACTTGAACTGCCCCGGAGAGGAAGGAGTTAACTCCAGGCTGACTGGAGTTCCAAGCGCGAGCGCTTTGCTGAAAGCTCTATCTGGCTAGTTTCAAACTGAAACTGTCAGATTCTTTACTGCTTCACTGAACAGTCGCTCGGAGATCTGCTCCTTCAGCTTGGTTCATTTCTCGGTTCAAGCAGGTGTTTTCGGTTCATTTTAACGGCAATAAGTATTTATTTTACGCATTCCGGTTCAAAGCTCTATCTGGTAAACTGTAAGTACAGGATTTTAAAGTCTGTGTGAAATTAATTATCGGTTCGGTTTTGAACCGATCGGTTTCAAAAAAACAATTTTAAATAATAGCTTGGGCTTTTAGAGTCGGGTCCCGGTTCTTATCGGTTCTAAAAAAACTATCTCTTAAATTGTTTTTTTCAAATACCATTGACACAGTTGGGAACCGATAAGGTGTCTTGCCTGCCACTGCCATAAAAAGGGCAAGTTTTTGGATAGGCTGGCATTATGTCTGAGAAACCCAAAAGAAAAACTGGGCCCACTGGGTTTCAACACTGTGATGTTTGTGGGGAAGCCTTTGCCAAGGCTGACCCACACACCACATGTGTTTATTGTCTGGGGGCTGACCACCTCCTGTCAGACTGCCAGGTGTGTAAGAATTTCCCTGCAGCCACCCTGGAGAAAAGATTGGTCCGGCTCAGGGAACGAGAGGCCAAAAAGTCCGCTGACCCGGATGGCCAGCCCGGTCCAGCACCCACTGGACCAGAGAGAGTGCCCTCTGACCAGGGCGAGACTTCCTCGGGCAAAAGGAAGGCTGGTTCTGAGGAACCAGTCCCAGTAAAAAAATCTAAGAAATCAGCAGGTCTGGAGTGCAAGATTGCCTCTCCAACTGCTGCAGAGATAGCTAAAGCCATACAGATTGTCCAGTCACTGTCTCAGGGACCGGCCGAACCACCAACAGCTGGCAAAGGTTGGTTCGTTCAGTTCCAGTGGTTCAAGAGTATGATGTTGAGGAATTTTATGAACCACAGGAGGGAGGAAGATTTTGATCATTATGTATGTGGCTGGGAGGGTCTGGGCGTGCCCATTGAACGGACATTTCTCCAGACAGACCATTAGAATCTCCCCTATGCTGTCTGAGTCCCTTCTCATTTTATGTTTTACAAAGGTTGCAGAAACCCTCCAGCTTCCCTTGGAAGAGGCTGTGGATGAGCAAGAGGAGCCTGATTATGTTGAGATGATGGATATCCCAGAGTCTAGGAGGTTGTCTATTCCTTTGCATGTCATTTAGGAAGCAAACAACAAAAATTTTAAAAAATCCTCATTCTGTCCCTCCTGTAGATAAAAACATGGACAGAAGGTATACTTTATCAGGCCCTGATACAGACTTCCTCACTGAGCAGTGTAGTCATGTAGGTGTGGTACAAGCTGCAGCCTGTGACAAGGCTAATATCCCCCTGGCCTCACATCCTCCTGATAAGGATTCCAGGAAGATTGATGCCATGGCGAAAAAACAGTATATGGCAGCTTCTTTGGGACTCAGGCAGGCAAATTATATGGCTTATGTGGCTAGATATCAGAAATCTAGATGGGATACAGTGTTGCAGTTAGCCAAGCAGGCCCATGGCCAGCTGGCTAGTGAATTGGAACAGGTGGCTGCTGATGGCATTGAAGCCTCTAAAGTTCAATTTCATACTGCTGTAGACGTTAATGATGTTTCCTCTAGGTCATGGCCACTTCTGTAGCTTCCGTAGGTTGGCATGGCTCAGGTGCACTAATCTGTCACAGGATACTCAGTCAAAGGCTATGCATTTTCCTGTGGTGGGAAATTCTCTGTTTGGAGAGCAAGCGGAAAATTATATGAAAAGATGGATGAATACAGAACTACCTACAAAAGTGCCCAGGCCAAGGAGCGGCATGCCACTCCACAGAGGCACACTCCTAGAGGTAGGGGCAGGCCTTTCCACAGGCCTTTTATCAATCCCAAGCCTCCTCTGCTTTTGCACAGAGGGTTTTCAGAAGAGCAGAGGTGGCGGGCGCAGGTAAACCGTCCCCCACCCCTCAGCCTAAGGCTACTGCCAAGCAGGCACCCTGATGGGGTGCCCAGGGCCGATTCTCCTGTACCAGTTGGAGGCAGGTTGGCTTATTTCAGCCAGAACTGGGTGTCCCTAACTTCGGACAAATGGGGTCTGGAGGTAGTAAGCCAGGGTCTGGTTCTCAGCTTCAAACAGTTTCCAAAGATGAGAACCAGACATTTTCCACTACAAGCCCTTTAGAGGCCCTTGCTTGAGCAGAGGTCTCTTCCTCCTAGACTGCAAAGCAGTGGAAGGGGTTCCTCCTTGTCACCAGGGCAGGGCTGTACTCCAGATACTTTCTTACCCCAAAAAGACAGGAGAATGGCGGCCCATTCTAGACTTAAGGTACCTGAACAAGCATCTTTTGAAACCAAAGTTCAAAAATGTTAACTCTGGCAATGATTTTGCCCTCCCTCAGAGCCAGGGGACTGGCTGGTCTCCCTGGACCTCAAGGATGCCTATTTTCATGTCCTGATCAGGCCTTCTCACGAAAATACCTCAGGTTTGAACTGCCCTCAGGTCACTACCAGTTCAAACAATGCCCTTGGTCTTACCTCTGCTCAAGGGTATTCACAAAATGTCTAGCTGTGGTAGTGGCTCATTTAAGAAGGCAAGGGGTTGCTGTGTTTCCCTACCTGGACGACTGGCTCATTGTGGGTCAGTCCCAGATCAGAGTAAAATCCATTTGCAAGTCACCCAGCAGCTTCTCACTTCCTGGGATTCCTGCTGAATTTACCAAAGTCAGTTCTAGAACCAGTTCAGGTACTAACTTTCATAGGTGCGGAATTGGACACAGAGTTGGCCAGGGCATTTCTCCCCTCGGAAAGGGTAGAGAAGCTGATTGCCCTGGCATCCTCTTTCACCCTGCGGGTCTCTCGACCAGCAAGGCACTTTCTGCAACTTCTAGGGCACATGGCTGCCTCCACAGCTGTAGTGCAAGGAGCAAGATTCCAGATGAGAGACATTCAGTTTCATTTGAGGGCCTATTGGTCCCAAAGGAGGACCCTGACAAATTGGTCCCAGTGACCCCAACTCTGATTCTAGCTCTTCAGTGGTGGCAGGATCAGAGCAATCTAAGACAAGGGGTCCCCTTTATTCCCATTTCTCATTCCCTCACCCTCACCGGATGCCTCCTTGCTGGGGTGGGGCGCGCACTTGGGCGACCTTTCCAGTCAGGGAGTGTGGTCCCCCCAAGAATCTCTGCTCCACATCAACCTATTGGAACTCAGAGCTGTCTTTTTAGCTCTTCAGGTTTTCTCAGCAACTGTCCAGAACAAAGTAGTTCAGGTCAGGACAGACAATACCACAACAATGTGGTACATCAACAAGCAGGGGGGCACTCGGTCATCAGCCTTGTGCACCAAAGCAATGAAGTTGTGGTCTCTGGCTTACTCCCTGAACACCTCCCTAGTAGCAGTTCACCTTCCAGGGAAGGACAATGTCCTAGCGGATGCCCTCAGCAGGATTTCTCAGGGTCATCATGAATGGTCTTTGAATCCCCTAGTGCTGGGTCAGTTGTTTGCCAGATGGGGCACTCCCCAGATAGATCTTTTCGCAGCCCCAGACAACCACCAACTTCCTCTGTTCTGTTGCAGGCCTCCAGTAATGGGCTCAGTCCCCTGGGCCTTTCTGTTGGATTGGGAAGGGAAGTTCCTGTATGCCTTTCCCCCTTCCCCTTCTCTTCAGGGTGTTGGTAAAAATCAGATCCCAGCCCTGCAAAGTGATTCTGAGTTGCACCAGACTGGGCCAGACAACCCTGGTACCCACTGCTTCTGTCCTGACAGTCCACCTCCTGGCCTTCCCAGGGTCCACAACCTGCTGACTTGTGCCCAGGAGAGTTTGGTATCGGACCTCAAATCCCTCCACCTCAAGGCTTGGCTCTTGAGGGTTAGAGTTCTGATTTACACCTTTCTCCACGGTGTCCTTGATATTTTAAAGGCCTCTAGGAAGCCTTCCACTAGGGCCACTTATAATTCCAAATGGAAGAGGTTCTCCATCTGGTGTTCTGGGAAGCAAATTGTCCCAGAATCTGCTGATTTGCCCATTTGCTGGACTACTTGGTCCATCTTAATTCCTTAGGCCTCAGGCCAGCTACCTTAAAGGTTCATCTGGCAGCTGTCTCTGCTTTTATATCAGCAGGAAAGCCTGCCTCCCTTTCTTCTCACCCTGTGTTTTCCAAGTTTTTAAGGGTTACTTCAAACTAACCCTCCTTTTGGGACCAACCCCTGCCTGGGACCTCAATGTTTGCATTGCTCAGTTAATGCAACCCCCTTTGAACCTCTGTCTTCAGCAGACCTTAAGTTCCTAACTTGGAAAACTGTTTTCCTAGTGGCCATCACTTCTGCCAGACGCATAAGTGAGTTACAAGCCCTGTCAGTGGAAAAGGATTTTATTTCTTTTCACAGAGATAAGGTAGTCCTCAGGACTAACAGAAAGTTTTTACCTAAAGTGGTTTCAGATTTCCATCTTAACCAATCCATCTCCCTTCAGTATTTTCACTGAGCATTCTTCCTCGGTGAGAGGAGATTGCACAATTTGGACGTCAAAAGCTTTAAGCTACTATTTGGAGCACACCAAGGGTCACAGGTTGAATCCTCCAACTCTTCCTTACCTATGGCGAGGTTGGCAAGGGAAACCTGCCACTAAGAGGACAGTTGCCAGGTGGATTGTCTCTTGTATCAATTTTGCTACCAAAAACTAGGTAGAGAACCCCCCTCAGGACTGAGGGCCCATTCCACCAGGGGTACAGCTGCATCTCTAGCGGCTGCTAGAGATATTCCCATTCTGGAAATCTGTCAAGCTGCTACCTGGAAAACAGTTCACACCTTTACCAAGCATTACTCCCTGGATGTCCAGTCCAGGAGAGATGCTCGGTTTGGCACAGCCGTGCTTCAGAGCCTATTTCCTAAGTAGGTTCTGGCCCTCCTCCATGGAGGTACTGCTGTGTAATCTGCTAATTGTCATAATATAGCAAGACTTCATGGTGTTTGAAGAAAAAATTACTCACCTTAGTAATTGCTTTTCTTCTCATAGAGTCTGCTATATTATCATCCACCCAACCTGCCCTCTCAGAACTTCTACTTGGGTAAGGGGTTGGCAAATTAGTGCAACACTGTGTCATGCCATTATAGCTCTTTCCCTTTTCCCTTTTCTTTAGGATTAGGAAAACTAGGTATTTCTGTTTTGGTTGTATGTTTGGCCCCCTCCTGGACTTCTGTCTTTTGGGGAGGGGGGGCCCAATAGTGCTTGTTAGGGGTGATATTGTTGTTGTTGTTGTTTCTGTTATTGTTATTCTACTAGTAGGTAGCCATTTGGCTAGTGTAGGGTTTTTTCCACACAGACTTTTGCTTAGTGCTGGCTCCGTAAAGATCTGACAGTTTCAGTTTGAAACTAGCCAGATACAGCTTTCAGCAAAGCGCTCGCGCTTGGAACTCCAGTCAGCCTGGAGTTAACTCCTACCTCTCCGGGGCAGTTCAAGTGCTGTGGCTAACTGCTAATTGTCATAATATAGCAAGACTCCATGAGAAGAAAAGCAATTACTAAGGTGAGTAGTTTTTTCTTTCCCACCCTTAAGGCGTTTAATAGCTGAACTAATCTCTGTTTGGGATAGAGGAGACTCTAAACTCGTAGCCTGCTGCTCTGAAAGGGTTCTCAAGGAGCTCTACCCAAAAACTTTCGCATTTGCTCAGGTGTTGGGGGAGACCTTAGACGTATACAGTTGTCTGTAGAAATCCCCAAAGACCTGACCCACTTCATTAGGGCTATCCACCATTGTCCCAGCTAAATTATAAATTTGAGTTACGGTTCTCTCTCCATCCTTCCTGCAGAGTTGCCAGGCTAGAACCTTCCCTGCATGGTCCCCATCAAAGTATTGGCCAGCCTGGGAAAGCAAGATTGCTCTCTCTAGGCGAGCACCACTTATCGCATTATATTGCCATTTCAACTTCTGCAGTGCATTGTATTATGCTTGATTCAGGTTTTCCCCTATGTGCTTGCTTGGTGGCCTCTTATTTGCAGCCTCAGTTGTTCCACCCCCTTAGCAGAGGTCCGTACCTCATGAGCTGCATATGATATTGTTTAGCCACGCATATAGGCCTTCAGTGCCTCCCACCTCGTAGTGTGAGAGGTGTCCCCCCTACCATTAAAAGTGAGAAACTCAGCGATACCATTATTGATATATTTCACAAAAGCCTGGTCTTTTAACAAAAGGGGGTCTAGCCTCCATGGTCTATCTCCCGAGGCCGTACGTCTAAGGATAAATCCATTGTTAGGGATGCATGGTATGAAATTAAAATGGGTGAATAACTAGCCCCATTTAAGAGTGGTAGAAAAGCGGGACTAACCAATATCTTATCAATCCGGGCATATGATCTGTGGGCATTCGAATAAAAGCTATAGTCTCTGCCTGCAGGAAATAGGTGCCTCCACACGTCAATCAGTCCCACCTCTTGTTACAGCACCCCCAGTGCCATAGCGTTCCTAGAAATCATCACGGGGGCTGTGCTAGATCTATCCAAAATAACATCCTGTATGCTAATTAAAATCTCCCCCAAATCCACGGTCCTTGAATACAGAAAACCTCTGAAAAATTGAGGATCGTCCACATTGGGGAGCATAAACCGAGCCCAAATTAAGTATAGCGGAGCCTGGAAACATCACCCTGACCAAAGCATACCTCCCTCGAGGGTCTACCCGACTTTCCACCACTGTAGCCTGAGATCCCCTTGGCAACCATATTGCCGCACCCCGAGCCTTGGTTAAAAAATTGGCTGATATCCACGTCCCACCCATAAAACCTTCTGTTTTAGGAGCATCTGCCCTAGCCATATGTGTCATTTGTAAAAGAACCACCTGCCATTTAGCCCTTTTTACTTCATTCAGGATTTCTCTCCTTTTCATGACTGACTTCAACCCACTGATGTTCCACGTTAATATCCTTATAGTGTTAGCCATGATCAAAGAATAGAAGTCTTATTCCAGCCACACTGATTTGTGGCCGCTGCCAGGGTTCTTCCCCTTTATGTTGATTCCAAAGCCTTCAGTTCCACTAATTTTGGACTTGCTCCTCTGACTTTCTGCCCATGGTTTATGGTTAAAACTTTAATCCACAGACATGCATTCCTTCAGTTTAAGGCAGTTTGTTTGCCTGTTTTATCTTGGACTCCCTGGGTTGTGAGAGAGTCTAGGGGTCTGAAGATTCAAAAACATTGCTTCTTTGAAGATTTATTATTATTCTATTTCATACTCTGTTACTGAATATGCCCTCTTTCTCCAGGTGGTGAGAGTGTCTGGGGACTGAGAGACTCTGGTTACTCTTCTCCTCTGTGAAGAGTCAGTGTTTGGAAAATTATTTTATTTATTGGTTTTATTTACAGCTTCAAAAATTTGTTATTTATATTAAGATTCATTTGATTTGGACTCTGGTGTTAAGTTTAGTATTTATATCTTTAGTGATTTTTAGTTTATTTAGTATTTGTTGGGGTGGGTGAGAGGAAGTTAATCTTATAGTTTATTATTACTATTTATTTGTTATTTGAGGTCTATTTATTTGGGGTTGGGTTGAAAGTGATTTAGTTTGTTTCCTGGGTTTTATTGATTGTTTTAAGATGTGTTGGGAGGGCTTTAAGACGGTCAGGCGCTATTCTCCCACTCTGCTCTGGAGCCTCCATCCCTTTCATTGTCCCCGTTTACCTGCCGACATTTTATTAAGTGTCGTGCATTGGGGATAATGAGAAGGCATCTGAGGGGTGGGGGTGGGGGGCTGGTCTGGTGGGAGAATGGAAAGGAGTGAGCAGATAGGGATAGTTGAGACTAGAAGACGCCCTAAGGCGAAAAATGGGATCGGGAAAGGGGTCCTCCTGCCTGATTTCCATACCCAAGGGCTCCGCAGATTGTGGGCAGGTACTGCGCTCCTCCCTGAAAACCCATCCAACCTGGGCGGTGTTATGCAATGCCAGGTCTATTAGAAACAAGACTGCTATTATTGCAGATCTTGTTGCAACATCTGACCTGGCATGTATCACCGAGACCTGGCTTGATGAGAATGCAGGTCCAATACTAGCTTCTGCTGCTCCGGCTGGGTTCTCGGTGATACACCACCCGAGATTGGATTGTAGAAGCAGGGGGGTAGCCATCTTTTTTAAAACGGAGTTGAGTCTTGTGGATATTCCAGCGTGTAGCACTCAATCCGTTGAGTGTATCCTGGGAGCAGGTGCGGAGTTCAGGATTCTCCTCATCTATCGACCACCCGGTGATGGTGGAGAATTCCTGAAGGAGTTTGCGGACTTCATTGTCGACACGGCAATGGAGTCGCCCAGATGGTTAATACTGGGTGACTTCAATGCCTGGGTCGATGATGAACTCTCGCATTCTGGAAAGAATCTCCTCCAACTTATGATTATGTTGGGCTTCTCACAGGTAATTACCCCTGCTACCCATATAGGGGGGCACTCATTGGATCTAGTGTTTCTACTGGACTTGGACATCACACATTTGGGGGTAGAACCGAATGCGTGGACAGATCATCATACCATAAGTTTCAGCTTCGGGGCACCCCCAAATAGACCTGCCTCTACGGAGATGGTCCAGTATCGCCCTTTAAGGGGAGTTATCCCAGAGGGTCTACTGGCGGTATTGGATCTATCGGGTATTTCGGGTGAGTGCATGGGTCCAGGGGACCTCGTTCTTGCCTATAATGAGGCAGTGAGTGAGGCCCTGGACTTAGTTGCTCCTGTTCGTGTTCGGCCACTCACTCAGCGCCCAAAGACTCTATGGTTTGATGAGTCTTTAAAGGAACTGAGGAGAGTGGGGCAAAGGCTAGACAGGGCTTGGCGGAAATCCAGCCTTGATGCAGACAAACTTAGGTTGATGGACCATTATGGTTCCTATCAATCAGCAATCACCCGTAAGAAGGCAGAATTCCTGTCCAGGGAGATTGCTGCTGCGAGGAACCGACCAGCTCAACTCTTTCAGACTGTCGACAGACTGTGCAATCCACTCTGTCTGCAGTCTGGAAGAGATTTCTCACAAAAAAAATGTGATGAGCTTTCTCGGTTCTTCGCAGATAAGATTGCCAACATCAGGTCGGGTATTGGCCAAGCTCTCTCTTTAAGGGCTTGTGGTGATCGGCGCGAGGAAGCAAACACCTCTGTTACCTGGTCTGACTTTGGTAGGCCGGAGCTCATGGATATTGTGAGGATTGTCCAGACTGTACGACCAACCAGCTGTAGTTTGGATCCGGGCCCTACGTCACTATTATTAAGTTGCGTAGATACTATCTGTCCGATCCTTGCTGAAATTGTCTGGAAATCTTTGGAGCAAGGGATCTTTCCTGGCCCCCTAAAGGAGGCAGTCGTTCGACCACTCCTAAAAAAGCCTTCATTGAATCCGGACTGCTTAGCTAACTACAGACCTATCTCTAACCTGCCCTTTGTGGGTAAGGTTATTGAAAAGGTGGTTGCACTACAACTGGATGACCATCTTATAAATCACAATATCTATGATACTCTTCAGTCGGGATTTAGGAAAAGACATAGCACTGAGACCGCCCTTGTCCGGGTTTTAAATGATCTCCTGATTGCAAGAGATCGAAAGGCTCGTACTATTCTAGTCCTTCTTGATCTCTCTCTGCAGCATTTGATACTGTAGACCATGGTGTGCTTCTGGAGCACCTGCGGCTTTAGTGTGGACTGACTGGTACAGTTCTACATTGGTTTCATTCTTTCCTCACGGGTCGGAGGCAGAGGGTTGTCACTGGAATTTATTCCTCTGGCGCCATCTCCTGTCCTGTGGGTGCCAGAGGCTCCATCTTGGCACCCATGTTGTTTGCTGTGTATATGCTGCCATTGGGAGACATTATTAGGTGATACGATCTGGGTTTTCACTGCTATGTAGATGATACCCAGTTGTATCTGTCCTTTAATCCCGGACAGGGAGATGCGATCTCTGTGCTTAACAACTGTCTATCCCAGATCAAAGATTGGATGAGTACCAGCTGGCTGAAGTTAAACCCGGATAAGACTGAGGTGTTGGCTGTGGACCTTGGTCGCCTTGAGGCGGGTTGTAGGGCTGGGACTCCATCGGGCGTATGGCTCGATGGTGTCCAACTTCCAACCTCAGACCAGGTAGGTAATCTGGGCGTTATTATAGACGACAGCCTGACCATAAAATCTCAGGTGTCAGCCGTTGTCAAATCTTCATTTTACCATCTTAGAAATATCGCTCGGGTGAAATACCTGGTTCTTCTGGCTGACCTTCCTATCTTGGTCCACGCCTTTGTGACCTCTCGCCTTGATTACTGCAACACCTTGTACCTAGGGCTACCAGGGGTTGATATCCGCTACCTGCAGCTGGTGCAGAATGCAGCGGCCAGGCTTTTGACTGGGACATCTAGAAACAGTCACATTACGCCTGTGCTGTGTGGACTGCACTGGCTGCCGGTTCAGTGGCGGATCACCTTTAAGGTCGGGTTACTGACCTATAAGGCCCTACACGAACAGGGACCGCAGTATCTGCAAGATCTCCTTATTCCCTACTGTCCCTCTCACTCACTCCGATCCACCGACGAGGGATTGCTAGAGATTCCCAGGGTTCGTTTAAAGACATCTGGGGCATGTGCATTTTCTTATGCTGCCCCCACCCTGTGGAATTCTCTACCTCGATAGATACGAGGTTGCCTGACCATCGAGAGTTTTAAATCTGAGCTGAAAACCTTTTTGTTTTTAAAAGCATTTAAAGATTGATTTTTATCATTAATAATTTGTTTATTATTTAATGTTATTATTGTACAGCGCTTTGGTTTTTGAAAAGCGCTTATAAATAAACTTTTACTTACTTACTTACTGCTTAGCATCAAACCACTCAATCCACATCTATTCCCATCTAATCTTTGTGTTATATAACAAACGACATAACTCCCGCTTAAGGAGAGACCACGAGGCTACCAGCAGGTACCAGGCCATGACAGCGGGTTCGGTTGACACCCATACTGAAACATCCTTGTCACTCATCCTCAGCTTCCAGTCCCCCCCCACCATTTAGTAACAATTTCATCAATCCCCCCCAATAACCAAATTGAGAGCCCCCCTCCCCTTTCTGGGCCAGAAATAGCCCAACCTTCAACCCCTGCAAACATGAGGCAAACATTTTATATATGATCTTATTTTAAACTGCACTCCTTTAAACATGCCTTTAACTTTAGCTTAGGAGCCCTTCAGTAACCCTAATAATAACAGACAAGCATTATATGCACACAATAAAGAATTATAACAGGCAAAACATTTAAACTTTTGAACGAGGTCCCCCCTGTGAAAAGGCCTCCAGTAACATGCTGCTAGATTAAACTAGATAACTTGTCTAGGGATTTAGCAGTATCATTTTGAGCAAACATCTTGTATAGGCTACTTCTCGTCGTTACCCTGGGCCCCAGCCCAGGTCGAGAGCTAGTAAAGTCTTCTGTATGCCATTTTACAAGCCGTTCAAAACCTCGGCCTACAGTACAACTGAGCAGTATCCAGCCGGCTATTAACCTAAGTGTTTCTGGACCTCACACTGTGCTTTCCACAATTTTTTAACTAGGCACATCTTAATGCGAGGTCCGGCCCTTCTGGAGGGTGGTAGGGACAGTTGCAGAATAGTGCTGCTTCAAACTCCATGGGGATCCTCAGTTCCAGCAATTACCTCACATATCTAATCATCTGGCAAAGTGGAATAGAGACTTAGGCAACAGAAAGATTAGTGTCATCAGCATTCCTCCAACTCCTGCCGTTGTGGCAATTTCTCCCCAGCTGAATTCTTAGTAATGCCTTCTACCCATTTCAACGCCGCTCTTTGGCAAGAAAAAAATTACGGAGCGCCACCAGGCCTGTTGATTTTGAGCTTAGCTGGGTATATGAGCGCAAAGGACCAACCCATTTTGAATAGGTGACTCTTAATTTGATTAAACTGCTGCCTCCTCTGTTGTAGTTGTTTGCTATAGTCCTGGAAAATGAAAACCTTCTGATTCCCTAAAACAATCGGGCCCTGCTCTTTTGCTTTGCGCAGTAATACTTCTTGCCAGCATAGTGAATATATTTTATAAGACAATGTCTTGGGCAAGAACCTGGTGCTTTTGGGCCGACTCTGTGTGCTCTCTCTACTTCATACTTGTGTAATGCTGGAGGTAGGTTCAAATGCTCAACCAGCCAGGCGTGCAGCATATTTTCTGGATTGTTCCCCTTGGTCCCCTCCGGGAGACCAATAATCCGAAGGCTGGAACATCTCGACGTATTCTTCTGGTCGTCGATCTTTTTGGTAAGTTCCTCCACCATTTTTTGCATAGCTTGCTTGCCACTTGTTGCTGCCAATAGTGAGTCCTCCAACCTGCTAACCCGACTCTCCAGTTCGGCTATTTGGGATGTATGGGAGGCCGAGGTTTCTGACAGTCCGGTCACAACCGACTGGAGGTGGGAGATTTAAGAAGTAATATTATTGAACCCTGCTTTCATGTCATGCTGCAAGAGAGCTAACGTTGCAGGGACAGCTGCTAAAGATCTTTCTAGATCAGATATTCCTTCCTGCACCATTAGTGGCGTTGTGGGCTTTTGTGATTTTGCTGGGCCACGGCGTTGTTGCTTCAGCTGTTCCAGGAGTCCGAACAAGAGTTTTGATTGCTTATTTTTACCTCTGCTAGAAGTCATCAAACCACCGTAACGATCTCTGCCGCACCAGATAATGTTAGCTCACAGGCACTCCTATTTTCTCTGATTTAGCTGAGTGCAGTCGGGAGCTTGGCTAAGCTGCATCCACCATTGTCAGCTTCAGGCCACACCCCCAAATTACAGGCTGATTTACATATGAATAACTCTGGACTGCAAAGACTCACAGATAAACACAATAGCTCACTCAAATTAGCTTTTTGTGGACTTTCAGACATTAAGAAATCCTGAAGATGACAGTTTCCCTTTAATAAGAAGGTATTTATTTATACAGCTTCATGTAGATGTGTTTTAGGGGAGGAATTGACCATTTAAGCCAGTTGTATCCAAATTTTGACTGCTTTAAGAACAGTGGTGTTGGCATCTCATATCCTGTTTTCTCATTTTACCAACAGGCAATACTGGATGTAGTAGTGAACCTCCAGTTTAGCCTGATAGAGAAACTATGGCAAACTTTCTGGCGCTATTCCCCTTTACCTCCTGCTGATGGCACTACAGTTACGGAAAACAGGTAAGAAATACTTTCTGAGGCCTTACACAAAGTAAAATGGTCTTTCTGTGGCCAGCATTTCATTCACCCAATTATTAGTACTTAGTGTGAACGTGAAAGGAAGCCATTTTGATGAAGTGCGCTTTGAATACCATCTGTTTGTTTTTCTTTTCTGTGGTATGTGATGCTTCTGTATTTTTTTTTTTTGTTATAAAATAGAAACACAGAAACATAGAATGTGCCAGCAGAAAACAACTGGTATCGCCAAGCCAGTGGCATGGAAGGCTGAGGCACTATACACATCACCTCCTGCCACACCAACAACCCCGGTTCAGAAATGGTCAAGGGTCACTCAGGCGCTGGCTGGGGAGGGAGAATTGGGCGCCCCAAGGACAGCTGTCCTCCCTTTAGGTGAGGGGACAGGACATCTTGCTCGGCAGCTAACACCTAGGATTTCTATGTGGCAGTGCAGTATAGCATCAGGGATAGTGACCTACCCATTGACATGGGGGGCCACATCCATGGAGACAGAGTGCAGATAATGTGCACTTGACGTGAGCCCAGAGGAGAAAGTCAAGGCACAAAATCCTGACCTGGCAGGATGGTAGATTGGTCCCTCACAGGCTTCACACCAGCAGCTGGGCTCTTCCAACGTCCTCTGACTGAGGACACCAGATCCATAGCCGCAGGTAACATACCTCTCAGCTGTCCCTGATTTTCAAGGATGTCCCTGATTTTGCCCCAAAATTTCCCTCTGTCCCTCATTAATTTTGTGTTTTTGTGACTGATCTGTGGGGAATATAAGCACAAAATAATGCCAGACAGTAAAGTTACAGATTTGTTATTCTTCAGAAAATGCATCTTACACTAATTCCTTTATTCTAATCAGCTTTCTGGGTGCACACTACCAATTTTTAAAATGTGTCCCTGATTTGGGGACTTCATCCCTGATTTTTTTAAAGCTTGTCCCTGATTTAAGAGCAAGAGGTTGAGAGGTATGGCAGGTAAGCCCCAGGGAAGCTGGGTGATGTGGCTGGGGGGGCCAGTCCTGAGTGGGGCCAGGTTGGCAGTGAAAGGAGATAAACTACAGATAAAGAAAAGGCCCAGTAGGCCCATCTAGTCTGCTCTATTTATCTCTGCCTATTACTACACCCTAGACCCTTTTTGGTCACAGGTGTCCCTCCCTTACTTCTGTTTATTATACCCTTTTGCTTATCCCACGCAAGTTTGAAGCTCCCCACTGCCTTTGACCCTACCACCTCTTCAGGTACGCTGTTCCATGTGTCCACTACTCTTTCTGTGAAGTATTTCCTCACATTCCTCTTAAACTTCCCCCTCTCAAGCTTCATAGCATGTCCCCTTGTTCTGATACTCCTCCTGTGAAAGAGACTCCCCTCCTGCACCTTGTCACCCCCATGAGGTACTTATAGGTCTCAAGCAGTCCCCTTTCGCTCTCCTCTGGAGCAAGCTGAGCTCCCACAGCCTCTCCTCATATAGTTTCTACTGTAACCTCTGCACCATTTTGGTAGCCCTCCTCTGTACCACTTTCACTCTATCAATGTCCTTGTGGAGGTGTGGTCTCCAGAACTGAACATAGTACTTCAGGTGGGGTCTAACAAGCAAGCGATGCAGAGGCAACACCACCTCCCTTCTGGTAGAAATCCCTCTCCCTGTACACCATAGCATCTGGCCAGCTTTGCCTACTGCCTTGTTGCACTGGTCTGCCACCTTGAGGTAATCAGATATGATTGCCCCAAGGTCTCTCTCATGCTTGGTAACTAAATAACCCCGCTCCCCCAAATCTTATACACAGCCCTTGGGTTTCTCCTCCTCAGGCTCATGACTTTGCAGTTTTTGGCATTGAACCTAGCTGCCACTCCCTAGACCACTCCTTTAGTTTTCCCAGATCCCTTTGTGTTCTCGCTCCACACCCTCCTGTGTGTCCACCCTGCTGCGGAATATTGTGTCATCTGTGAAGAGATACACATTCCCCACCAGTTCTTCTGCAGTGTCACATATGAAGACATTGAGGAGCACAGGACCCCAGTACCAATCCCTGTGGTACTACACTGGTCTCTCTCTTGTACTCTGAGTGACTGCCACTTATCACCACCCATTGCCTGCTAGCCTTCAACCAGTTAGATACCCAGTTCAACACCTTCTACCTACCTCAGTGTTGCTAGGTTTCTTTATTTCCTGTGTGGTACAGTGTCAGACGTCTTCCTGAAGCCCAGATAGGTCGCATCCACTGCCCTCCTCTGATCCACTTCCCTAGTTACCCAGTCAAAGAAATCTTTGAGATTTGTTTGACATGACCTCCCCCTACCCCACTCATGAAACCATGCTACAGGAGGTTGTACAGACCATTTTTTTCAAGGTACTCCATCAGTCTCTCCTTCAGCAGGGACTCCATTAATTTCCCCACCACTGTTGTGAAGCTGACAGATCTGTAATTGCTAGCCTCTTCCCTTCTGCCTCTCTTGTGCAGAGGGACCACATTGTCCCTACTCCAGTCCTCTAGGACAACCCGTCTCCATATAGTACTAAATGGTGTTGCCAGAGGAATGGCTAGTACCATGCTCAGCTCCTTTAATAATCTTGGGTAGATCCCATCTGGCCCCGTTGCCTTGTTTTCTTTTAGGGCTTCCAACCCCAAGTTGTCTCTCTCTCTGTAAATGGACTTGTGGCCACACATCCCTCCCCCAGGAGCCAGTTATTCAAACAACATGAAGTCTTGCTGTATTCTGACATTATGCAGTTAGCCCCAGCACTTGAACTGCTCCAGAGAGGAAAGAGTTAACTCTGTGCCAGAGTATAGAACATTGAGCTTGAGCGCGGTTGAAACCTCTGTCTGCTGTACTTTCAAGTGTAACCGTCAGATTCTTTACTCCACCTAACTGAACAGTCGCTCCGGAGATCTCTCCATCACTTTCGGTTCGGTAACAGTAAAACGTCAGTTTTATACCGCATTTTCTTTATTTTACTTTGGTTCATATCCCTGTATGTGGTACAGTAAGCGCTTAGGTAGTGGACTGTGTGTTATTTCTGTGTGTGGAAATTTTAAAAAAGGTTTTCAATCAGTTCGGTCGGAACCGATTGTCTGGTTTTGCTTTAATTTTATTTACAGTTTAGTGTGAGGTACCGGTCCTTATCGGTTTTAAAAAAAATGTATTTCAGACTTTTTTCCAATACCATAACATGGTTAGGAACCGATAAGGGGGGTCTTGCCTGGCTTCAGCCGAATAAAGGGTAAGTGTTAGGATGGCTACGTCTGAGAAACCCAAAAGAAAAACCGGGCCCACTGGGTTTCAACACTGCATTGAGTGTGAGGAGGCTTTTGCTAAGGCTGAGCCCCACACTACCTGTGTTTACTGTCTGGGGTTTGACCACCTCGATTCAGACTGCCAAATATGTAAACATTTTCTTAAGGCCACCCTGGAGAAGAGATTGGGCAGGCTTAGGGAAAAAGAGGTCGAGAAGTCCACTGACCCAGATGGCCAGCCCGGTTCGGTTCTAACCGAACCTGAGGGAGTGCCTCTGACCTGGGCGATATTCCCTTGGGCAAAATGAGAGCCGCTCCTGAGGGGTGGGTTCCAGATAAGAAAAAGAGAAAGGAGAAATCGGTCGGTTCGGATCCAGAACCGCATCGTCCAATCGCTGAAGAAATTACCAGGGTGATTAGTATTGCATCCATTTCCAACCGATCTGGCACCTCTCGGTAGGCGGGTGGTTCCTCCAGTTCCGGATTATTGTCCAGAAGAGTATTATGAACCACATCTGGAGGAGGATGAGACTACGATGACGGTGATGATAATGGTATAGAAGGTCTGGATGAACCCATAGAACCGGACTTCTCCCCAGACAGGCCTTCTAGTGTTTCCCCATCTAGGCTTTCTGAGTCCCCATCCCACTTTTTTGTTTTACAAAAAAGTGGCAGAAACCCTCCAGCTCCCTCTGGTTGAAGCTGCTGAGGAACAAGAGGAGCCTGACTTTCTGGAAATGATGGACATCCCAGAGTCAAAAAGATTGTCTGTTCCCTCCATAAATCCCTGGGGAAACAGACGCAAAAACTTCTTAAAACACCAAACTCTTTACCTCCTGTGGACAAATGAATGGACAGGAGGTACATGCTGTCAGGCTGAAGTACGGAGTTCTTGTACCAGCAACGCAGCCATGTTAGGGTTGTGCAGGCTGCAGCCTGTGATAAAGCTAACATACCCTTGGCTTCACACCCCCCCCACCAGATAAAGACTCTAGGAAGCTGGATGCCATGGCCAAAAAACAGTACTTGCCATCCTTCTTGGGAGTCAGGCAGGCTAACTACATGGCCTACACAGCCAGATACCAGAAGTCCAGATGGGATACTGTTCTGGAACTGGCTGAACAGGCTTCACCCCAGCTAGCCAAGGAGCTGGAGGAGGTGGCTGCTGATGGGATGGAGGCATCTAAGATCCAATTTCATGCTTCTGTAGACTCTAATGATGTATCATCACGAGTCATGGCTACATCTGTGTCTCTTCGGAGACTGGCTTGGCTCAGATGTATTAGCCTTTCACAGGATACCCAGGCTAAGGCCATGGATTTCCCTGTAGTGGATAATTCTCTGTTTGGGGAGCAGACAGAGAATTATATGAAAAAAATGGATGACTACAGGACCACCTACATGAGTGCACAGGCCAAGGAAAGGCAAGCAACTCCTTAAAAGCAGCAGTCTAGGGGCAGAGGCAGGCCTTTTCACATGCCTTTCTACCGGGCACAGGCCTCCTCTCCTTTTCCTCAGAAGGGGTTCTTCAGAGGGAGAGGCAGAAGGAGGATGAGCAGGGCTGCATCCTCCTCTCAGTCCAAGGCTCCTGCCAAGCAGACACCCTGATGTGTCAGCCCAGGTCGACTGCCCTTTTCCAGTGGGAGGCAGGCTGACTTACTACTTCCAGGCCTGGAAGTCTGTTACCTCAGACAAGTGGGTCCTGGAGGTGGTAAGCCAGGGACTGGCTCTCAGCTTCAAAAAATTCCCAAAGCATAGAGTCAGGTCTTTTCCACCTGCAAACACCTCTGAAACCATTGCCCTAGAGGCAGAGGTTTCCTCTCTGTTGGCTCTCAGAGCTATAGAGAGAGTTCCTACTACACACGGGGCAAAGGTCTGTACTCCAGGTACTTCCTTACCCCAGAAAAGACAGGGGAGTAGTGGCACATCCTAGACTTAAGATACTTAAACAAGCACCTAGTCAAACCAAAATTCAGAAAGGTGACTCTGGGAGTAATTCTTCCCTCTCTGAGGCCAGGAAATTGGTTAGCCTCCCTGGACCTCAAGGATGCCTACTTTCACATTCCCATCAGGTGCTCCCACAGAAAGTACCTCAGGTTCAAATTGCCTTCAGGCCGTTATCAGTTCAGAGCAATGCCCTTTGGACTAACATCAGCACCAAGGGTATTCACGGAATGCCTAGCAGTAGTAGCAGTCTTTCTAAGGAGACAAAACATTTCTATAGTTCCATACCTGGACAACTGGCTCATTGTGGGACAGTCTCCAAACCAGGTCAAGTCAAATCTGCAAGTGCTCAACAATTGCTCACTTCTCTGGGTTTCCTCATCAATCTTCCAAAGTCAGTTCTCGAAACAGTGCAACTCCTGACCTTCATGGGGGTAGAGTTGGACACTGTCCAAGCAAGGGCTTTTCTTCCCTTGGAAAGGGTAAAGGACCTTACAGATCTGGCTTCTTCTTTTCGCCTTCTGGTGTCTCGCCCAGCAAGGCATTTTCTTCAACTCCTGTGCCACATGGCAGCTTTCACTGCAGTGGTTCAAGGGGCCAGATTTCAGATGAGAGACATCCAGTTCCACTTGAGGGCTTTTTGGTCTCAGAAAAAAGATCCTCTAACCAAACTGCTTCCAGTGACTCAGACTCTGATCCAGGCTCTCTAATGGTGGTTGGGTCAGGACAACCTCAGACAAGGAGTCCCATTCATCACCCAGACTCATTCGGTGGTACTGACCACAGATGCTTCTCTCCTGGGATGGGGAGCTCACTTGGGAGCTCTCACAACACAGGGAGTGTGGTCTCCTCAGGAGTCTCTCCTTCATATCAATCTTCTGGAGCTCAAGGCAGTGTACCTGGCTCTACAAGCTTTCTCTGACTTAGTATAGAACAAGGTGGTTCTGGTCATGACAGACAACACCACCACCATGTGGTACATCAACAAGCAGGGAGGCACTCGGTCTACGACTTTGTGCACGGAAGCCATGAAATTATGGTCTCTGGCTTATTCTCTGCAGACATTTCTTGTGGCAACCCATCTTCCAGGGAAGAACAATGTGCTAGTAGATGCTCTGAGCAGGATATCTCAGGGCCATCACGAATGGTCCCTAGATCCCCTAGTGTTAAAAGTGATTTTTTCTAGATGCGGCACTCCAGAGATAGATCTCTTGGCAGCCCCAGACAATCACCAACTTCCTCTCTTCTGTTGCAGACCCCCAGTCTTGGGCTCAGTCCCTCTGGATGCTCTACTTCTGGATTGGCAGGGGAAATTTCTGTATGCTTTTCCTCCTTTTCCCCTGTTGTTCAAGGTTCTGGTCAAGATAAGTTACAGTCTTGCAAACTGATCCTGATTGCTCCAGACTGGGCCAGGCAGCCTTGGTACCCTCTCTTGCTGTCCTTAGCAGTCCATCTTCCCCTATCTCTTCCCAAGAATCACAATCTGTTAACCTCCTCTCAAGGGAGGATTTGGTGCCCCAACCTTCGGTCTCTCAACCTCAAGGCGTGGCTCTTGAAGTGTTAGAATATGCAAGCCTGCATCTGTCTCAGGGTGTTCTGGCTATTCTCAAAGCCTCTCGGAAACCTGCCACCAGAAAAACCTATAATTCCAAGTGGAAAAGATTCAGCATTTTTGTGTTCCAATAAGCAGATATCTCCAGATACTGCTGATTTGGCTACAGTTCTGGATTATATGGTTCATCTTAATGGCTTAGGCCTCAGACCAGCTACTCTGAAAGTACACTTGGCAGCTGTTTCTGCATTTCTGTCAGTGGGAAGGGTTCCTCACTGGCATCTCATCCTGTTTTCTGTAAATTCTTTAAAGGATTGCTCCATGCCAATCCTCCCTTTAAGGATCCTACTCCTGCTTGGGATCTTAATATTTGCATTGCTCAGCTTATGCAACCCCCTATAGAGCCTTTGGCCTCAGCAGACCTTAAGTACCTGATTTGGAAAGCTGTGTTCTTGGTAGCTATTACCTCTGCTAGGCATATCAGTGAATTACAAGCTTTGTCAGTGGAGACTGATTTTATCTCATTCCATAGAGATATGGTGGTCCTTAGAACTAACAGGAGGTTCTTACCCAAAGTGGTTTCAGATTTTCATCTGAACCAGTCCATGTCTCGTCCTGTCTTCTTCATTGATCATTCTTATTTAGGGGAGAGAAGGTTACACAGCTTGGATGTTAAGAGGGCACTTAGCTGTTACACTGAGCACACTAAGGCTCTTAGGTTTGACTGTCCTCAGTTGTTTCTCACTTATGGGGAAATGGGAAAGGGCAAACCTGTTACTAAGAGGACTATTGCCAGGTGGATTGTCACTTGTTTACAATTCTGCTATAAGAAGCTAGGCAAAATACCCCCTTCAGGCCTGAGGGCTCATTCCACTAGAGGTACAGCTGCTTCTCTGGCTGCTGCCAGAGATGTACCATCATTAGAGATATGCAAAGCAGCCACCTGGAAAACAGTCCATACATTCACCAAGCATTACTCCCTGGATATCCAGGCTAGTAGTGATGCTAAGTTTGGCACAGCAGTACTGCAGAGCCTATTGCCAAAATAAGTTCATCCCTCTTTCATGGAGGTACTGCTTGGTAGTCTGTACAATGTGAGAATACAGCAAGACTTCATGTTGTTTGAAGAAAAAATTACCTTCGTAATTGTGTTTCTTCTAATGGAGTCTTGCTGTATTCTGACCTCCCCCCCGCCTCCCCTCTCAGAACCTGTTTTTTGGGAAGTGGGTTGGCAGGTGCAGTGTTGCACATCAGAGGTGCACTTAGCACTCCCCCTATATAGAGAAGGGGAGTGGGTTATGTTATATTGTTTTTATAGTTATGTCTGTTCACTACCTAGTTTTTGTTTTGGAGTTCTCGACTTGAGTCTTTTGGGGTCCCAAAACATTTGGTTTCCTTTTGGCTAGTAGTTTTACAATTTCCACCTTGCAGGTGTAATTAGTTAGGATTAGCTCGTAAGAATCTGATGGTTACACTTGAAAGTGCAGCAGACAGAGGTTTGAACCGAGCTCGAGCTCAACGTTCTATGCTCTGGCATAGAGTTAACTCTTTCCTCTTCGGAGCAGTTCAAGTGCTGGGGCTAACTGCATAATGTCTGAATACAGCAAGACTCCATTAGAAGAAACACAATTACTAAGGTGGGTAGTTTTTCCATGCATGTCAGCCTGTCTCCCCCACCCCCCACTGTAAAGACCAAGCAGAAGTATTTGTTTAAAATTTTAGCTTTTTCGTAGTCTTACTCCACACAGTGCCCACCTCCTGGTTTCCTGATCCTCACTATACCACCTCTTGCCTTCCTGTTTTCACACACGTACCTGAAGAAAGTCTTATCCCCATTCTTGACCTCCTGGGTGATCATCCCCTCAGTTTGAACCTTTGCTGTCCTCACCCTCCTTCCTGTCTCCTTTTGTTTCATTAGATATACCTTCCAACCCACCTCTGGTTGGGTCTCATCATATGTCTTGAAACCTGTTTTTTTTTTCTCCTTTACTGCCTTGGTCACCTCTTTGAGAACCGCAGTGGCCTCTTTCTCCTTTTGTCCTTGCTTAGTACATTTGTACAGCTTGCCATGCCCATTACCTTAGTTATTCACTCCTTTATTCTTTTTCCATTGTGCCTCCAACCCCCTGGCTATCTCTCCCTTAAGGTATTTCCTAAGGCAGTCTTCTATTTCTTTAAAATCTGTACTCCTGACGTCCAGGACCTTCATCCTAGTGTGGATTTCCTTCTGTCCAATCCATATGCCATACCACATTGTACAGTGATTGCTTGTACCCAGGGGGCTACCCACTGTCACATCTAGAATGCTGTCCCTGTTTGTAAGTACCAGATCCAGCAGTAGCCCATCTCTGTTGAGATCTGTAACTGGCTGCCTGAGAAATGTCCCTTCCAGGGAGTCTAGTATGACCCAGCTCCTAGTTGTAGCTTTGACCATGGTATTCCAGTCTACATCCGAAAGATTAAAGTCCACCATAATTACTGCTTCCACTTTACTTGCCATTTTGCCTGTGGCCTCCACCAACACCCTGTCCAGATGGGTTAGGTACAAATTCCCGACACTTGCTTGTCAGACACACCATTTCCTGACTCCTTAATCCTGACACCTGTAACGCGACAGGGATGAAAAGACGATTTATGAAATCCCGACAAACCAGCTTTGGTGCACTGCAAACTAAAAGCTGGTCGGGCAAACCACTTCCAACCACTGCCAGCTTCGGTCTGCAAAACAAGCAATATCACATCCTGATGTAAAAGCTTTTTGAAATCCTGCTTCGATCTGCAAAATAAAACCATTTAAATCCTGCTTCGGTCTTACAAAAGCCATCTAAAATCCTGCTTCGGTCTGGGAAACCACTTTGAACTGTGCACCACCTGCTATCCTACAAAAGCTATATAAAATCCTGCTTCAGTCTGCAATTATATATTTTGAAAAAATATTCTTACCTGAATTCTTTGTTGTGTCCTGCACAGTCCCCACGGTTCTTTTAAAAATGAAAACTTTATTCAAATGAGTAAAAAGTTAAAAACGTGGTGCAGACCGAAGGTGGTGCACAGTTCGAAGTGTTTTGCCAGACCAAAACAGGATTTAAATAGTTTTATATTGCAGATCAAAGGTGGCAAACTGTTTCTAACAGTGTTTTGCAGAGTCACAAACCCACTGTTGCAAGTTGTTTCTGGACAAAGCTTTTAGCAGGGAGCGTGATAGAGTTCTTTGGATTTACAGTTTACAGTACTGTTGCCGGAATTTTAAACTTGTGATATTTTTAAAGACGGGATTTTCAATGACGGGATCATGATCGAATTGGGATTTTGGAGTCGGGTTTTTGTTTATCGGGATTTCATCAGTTGGGATTTAGTACAGATTCCATCCAGATTCTCCCCGGGTTGGTGGCCTGTACACCACCCTCATGCGTGTAAAGGCCCTGGACCCTGACTGTAGGCTAACCCAAAGAATCTCCAGCCCCTACTTTTCCCTGCTGTGTCCTTGTATTTTCATGGCCTTTATACCTTCCCTTACATTTAAAACAACCCCCCCCTTCATTCATGCCCTGTCCTTTCAAAACATGCTATAACCTGATATGGGGCATTATTGTATGTTTTTTACAGTCACTGAGTTTAACTGGTATTCTTCATCTCACTGTTCTAATGAGATTCCTGTATTTTTAAGCATTAAAGAGCTATTAACACCAAAAAGGCAGAACAAGCTATACATTTTTAAAAGCAACAAATTGTTACCTTGTAATAATAAAGTATTTTTCTTTCTAGGGACATGGATATGTTGTTCATCCACACTCAGCGGCAAGGATACCTGCCAATGAGCTTTGTTCATCCACACTCATTGGCAGGTATCCTTGCCGCTTTAAATCTTGCCGGAAGGTCTTCAAGCTTGCTCCTCCCACCCACCCGGGTGGTATAACTCTCGGCTCCGCCCCATGACGCCAGATCTTCCTTATCGCTTGGAAGCTCAGGTTCCCTCCTTAACGCTCTGCGTTTGAGACTGGTTCCTATTTCTCCGTTTGCGGATTTAAAATAAATTTTGCGAAAAAGACTTCGGTCTTCTATCCCTCGCGGCTGCGATGGACAAATCGACTCCCGGATTTCGGAGATGCCCATGCGGGCAGAAGATGTCTCCGACGGATCCACACTCCACGTGTGTCTACTGCTTAGGCCTTGAGCACGACCCGCAGGCTTGCGACCTGTGCTCATCTTTCTCGGCCTACGTCCTCGAAGACCGTGCTGCCCGATTGCAACTGGGCCGTCCCGAGAAGCGTTTCCCTCCGGTGAAGTCCAAGGAGGCCCGGTTGGCGGTGTCCGCGGCGGCGGGCTCGGCGGATCAGCTCGGCGGATGGTGCGCCCTCGAAGAGGGCGTAGCGGGCCGTCTTCCTCGGCATGACATTTATCCCGCCTCTCTGGGCTCTTCTTACGGCTTCCTTTAGGAGCTTTGTCTGTCCCTCTCCACTAAAGGAGAAGGGCCTACGTCTCTGGGACCTTATTCTCGGTCCAAAAGAGGACAGGGTAAGTCCCTCCGTCGGCGCTCTTGGGAGGCGGAAAGGTCCCTCCCGGGCCGTCGACCGTCGGCTTCGATCGACCACTGCGCTCGCCACTGGCCTCACGGTGTCCCGTCCAGGTCAGTTGACCGAGACTCCCACCGATGAAGTCGATTTTTCTCGACCCATTGAACGAGCTGTCACCTTTAGCAGCAGATTCCCTCTCCCGGTTCCCCGGAGTTGAGGATCCGTGGGCTGCCTGTGCCTCGGTTCCGAGCCCTCGGATGGACCATCCGAGCCGAAGAGTGCGGTTCGGCCGCACCTCCCGCACCGACCTCGAAATTCCGGGACTCGGTCTCGGTCTCGGACCTCTTCGCGGTCCAGCCGATCCCACCGTCATAGGCGGTCTCGGTCTCGGCGTGATGGCCGGCGTCGCCGCTCGTCCTCCTACTCCTCGGATGAGGAGGCTCGGCGTAATTACGTCGGCCGATGCGAGACCTTATGTTGCAACAACTCCTCTGGCGGGAATAAGCCGACCCGTCGCCTTCCGGCCATTAAGTGGCTGTCACGGGCGGCCGACACAACCCCTCGACTTATCCGAGGCCTATACCCAGGCCAGTTGTTCGGCCAAAACCAGCTGCTCCACCGATTCCGGTGGAACCTCCGCCTCCACAGCCACCAATTGGGGCTCCGACCAAGAGTTCTCGATCGGCTAAGGGTCTACCCCATCGGCTGTCAGTTACCCTCACTCCCGACCGACCTCGGCAGGTGAAGGGTGGCTCAGGCCAGAGGCAGCTCTTCGAGGACTCTTCCGAGTCCGAAGATGATTCCTCCTTTTTCTCCAAGCGACTGGACTTGGAGTCTTCAGGAGGTCAGTCAATGGACGATAGCCCGTCGTCCTTCCTAGGACTGCTTCGGCTCATCTCGGAGTCCACCGGGATGGAGCTCGAACCCGTTTCCAAACGGGCCAGGTATCCCCTCACGGAGATTCTGGACCGAGGGGATTCTCCGACGGAGGCCTTTCCGGTGGCCGAGGCCATAGTGGGTCCGGCACTGGAGCTTTGGCAGCGCCCTGCTTCCTGCCCTGCGCCTTCGGCCAGGATGGCCAGGAAGTATCGCGGTCCTACCGGTTCCTTGTCCGGTTTTGAACACCCCTCTGCTGAGGGGTTGGTTACTGACAGCGGTTTTCGGCGCCGTGCGCCAGGGATGTGGACAAACCTCCTGACAAAGGTCCAAGGAATGGACTATGTCGGGCGAAAAAGTCTACTGCGTCCTCTCTCGGCCTTCGTCAGGCCAGTTCAGCCGTCCTCATGGCACATTTTCTCATGCCCTGTTGGGCTCCCTGGATGAGGTCATCCTCATCTTCCGCCCGATCTGCAGACTACGGTTAAGCAGGTGCGGGACCAGGGCAGGGCAGTGGCCAAACAGCAGCTCAGACTGCTTTGGATATAGGGGACTCATGTGCCAGATCGGTGGCGGCGCGGTGGCTATCGTCGGCGGGCTTGGCTGAGGATATCCACCTTTGCCGGATACCCAGCACAAGTTGGCGGATGTTCCCTTTTGGGGACTGACCTCTTGACCCTGGGGTGGAAGGTCACCTGCAGAGGATCGAGAAGTCCAATGCCACCTTGGACTCGGTCTCTTCCGCTCAGAAGGACAAGGCCCAAACCACAGCCTAAGCCCTTTCGTCCTTCTGTGCCCCGCGCGCCGGCCCGTAACGTCAGGGCCAGCAGGCTCGGCCTTGCATCCCAAACCCAAGCCGGCTTCCTCTAACAGGAGGCAAGGAGGAAAGGGCCCAGGAGGTCCCTCGGCGGTCCCTCCTCCAAGCCTGCCCAGTGACGGGCTGAGGGGTGTCGCCCCATTCCCATCACCTCCCTGGGTCCCCCTGGGGACGGCTCCGCACACTTCGTTCCGCCTGGTCCGCTGTTACCACGGACAGGTGGGTCTTGGAGGTGGTGGGGAGGCCTGCCTCTGGAATTCGAGCAGGCACCACCCTTCAGAGCCGTCGCCCCTCGGGGCTTCGGGATCCCCAGCCTCACTGGCGGCTCGTCGAGCCGACATGCGCCTCCTCTCCAGAAGGAGGTGGTAGAAAGGTGGTGGACCCTCCTTCAGACCCAGGGTTTGTGTCCAGGTACTTCCTGGTTCGAAGCAGACGGGGGCTGGCGCCCCATTCTCGACCTACGACCCAAACAAGTTCCTAAGGTCTCGAACCTTCAGGATGGTCCTCTGGCTCAGATAATACCATCCTTGGAGCAGCGCGTGTGGTTCTGCTCTCTGGACTTGCAGGGGCAGCGTTTTCACGTCCCTATCCGTCCGTCTCACCAGAGATTCCTTACGCTTCCGAGCGGAAGGATCCCTCTTCGAGTTCAAGCCATGCCCTTGACTTGTCTCCAGCTCCCAGGGTCTTCACCAAATGCATGGCAGTGGTGACAGCATTCCTGCGGCGCCGAGGGGTCCGGGTGTACCCTTACCTGGACGACTGGCTGATAGCAGCTCCCTCCAGGAAGGAGGCGGAGTGGTCCAGTGATCTGGCCCTCCAGGTCTGCTCTCAACTAGGCCTCCTTATCAACGAGGCCAAGTCGGAACTCGAGCCGAAGCAGGTGATTCTATTCATCGGGGCGCAGCTCGACTCTCTTCGAGCCAGAGCGCGGCTCCCGGCGGTCAGGGCCGAGGTTCTTTCCTCCTTTGCCCGATCATTTCTGGTTGGGCAATTGCGCCCTGCCCGGGACTTCCTGCGCCTCCTGGGTCTCATGGTGGCCTGCACCAGCGTGGTCCGTTGGGCCCGCTGGAAATCGTCCCCTTCAGTGGGGACTGGCCAGCCAGTGGTCTAGCGCTGCGATCCCTTGGACCAGCTTGTCCGGTGACACAGGGGATGTGGGCAGCTCTCCAGTGGTGGACGTTCCAGATCATTTGCAGGAGGGCATCCCGTTCGTCCGCCCCGAGCCGACGGTCTCTCTATCGACCGATGCCTCTCTGATGGGTTGGGGTGCCCATCTGGGGGAACACCGGGCTCATGGCCTCTGGTCCCCGCGGGAGTCCCGATGCCACATCAACCTGCTGGAGCTCGAAGCGGTCCGCCTAGCTCTCACCGCCTTTGCTCCGTTCCTCCGGGGTCAAGTGGTCCGAGTCCAGACGGACAATACCATGACCATGTACTATCTAAACCGCCAGGGGCGGGCGCGCTCCATGCTTCTATGCAGGAGCTCTCCGCATTTAGTCACTCATCGCCAGCCTGAGGCGGATCTCCTAGCCATTCACGTGGCAGGAGCCTCCAACACCCCTGGCCGATGCCCTGAGCCGGATAGGGCTGCATCCCACAGTGGTCTCTCCTGCGGAGGTGAGTACAGCATCTGTTCTCCCTTTGGGGCACACCTCAGGTGGACCTGTTTGCCTCCAGGAGAGCAGAGCTGAGTCTGTTCCATGCCGCCCCCTCAGCAGGGCTCGCTGCAGGGGATGCCTTCTCGAGGCAATGGACCCCGGGCCTCTTTACGCCTTTCCCCATTTCCCTTGATCCACAAGGTGCTTCTCAAAGGCGAGGAGGGACAAGGCGCAGGTGATTCTGATAGCCCCAGACTGGCCTCGCCAGTTCTGGTACCCAGATCTCCTCAGTCTCAGCTCCAGGACTCCGCGGCGCTTCCAGCTCGCCGGACCTGCTCTCAGTCAGTCAGGGAAGGTGTTCCATCCGGACCTTCAATCCCTGCACCTGACGGCCTGGTTCCTGAGCTAGAGTTCCAGGCCTTGGGTCTTTCGGCGAGTCCTCAATGTAGTTGAGGCGTCCCGTAAGTCGACCAGAAAATGCTATGCCTTCAAATGGAAAAGGTTTTCCATTTGGTGTCAGAACAGGGCTTGGACCCTTCCTCCTGTTCCTTGGCAAGCATCTTGGACTATTTATGGTCCCTTTCTAGTCAAGGGGCTTAGGTCGGCGACCTAAGGGTGCACCTGGCAGCCATCTCTGCTTACGGTAGCGGGCGGGAAGCAGTCGATTAACACAGGAGAAGGTGGTCTGGCGCTTTTCAAAGGCCTTGATCAATTTCCCTCCAGTGCGGGAACCCCACCTCCGTGGGATCTACTGCTGGTACTGGCAAAGCTCATGGGCAAGCCATTAGAACCTATGCACAGGTGTGCTCTCTCTCACCTGTCGTGGAAGACCGCCTTCTTGGTGGCTATCACGTCAGCCAGAAGGATGGGAGAGCTCCAGGCGCTTTCCATCCAGTCTCCTTACCTGGTCTTCCACAGGGACAAGGTTGTCCTGCCCCACACGAAATTCCTTCCGAAGGTGGTGTCGGAGTTTCACCTTAACCAGGTGTTGACTCTGCCGGTGTTCTACCCCAATCACACCTCGGAGGCCGAATATAGGCTCCATACTCTGGACCCTAGAAGGGCGCTCGCTTATTATAAGGGCGCATCGGCTGAGAAATTCGGGGAGGTTCGCCAGCTGTTTGTCACCTACGCTGAAGCCGCATCTGGCAGACCTGCAGCCAAGCGGACGATAAGCAGGTGGGTAACCTCCTGCATAGATCTCTGCTATAAGTTAGCGGGCATGGAGCCTCCCAGAGGGATAAGAGCTCATTCTACCCGCCATACTGCTACTAGCAGTGGCTGCTTCAGGGCGTCCCTATCCAGGAAATCTGCAGGGCTGCTACCTGGAAGTCAGCAAACACCTTCATTACCCACTACCACATCGACCTTGAGTCACGCCGGGATGCTGGTTTTGGGGCCTCGGTTCTCCAGTCTCTCTTTCCCAAGTAAGTATTGGGGTGTCGTCTTGCCTCCTCCTCCCGGAGCTCTGGAGTCTGCCAATGAGTGTGGATGAACAACATATCCATGTCCTAGAAATACAGGTTACTCACCTGTAACAGGAGTTCTAGGAATGGTATGTATTGTTCATCTGACTCTCGACTCCGGCTTGACGCACAACCCTGAGCTTCCAGCGGGCCAGATCTGGCGTCATGGGGCGGAGCCGAGAGTTATACCACCCGGGTGGGTTGGAGGAGCAAGCTTGAAGACCTTCCGGCAAGATTTAAAGCGGCAAGGATACCTGCCAATGAGTGTGGATGAACAAAGCTCATTGGCAGGTATCCTTGCCGCTGAGTGTGGATGAACAACATATACCATTCCTAGAACTCCTGTTACAGGTGAGTAACCTGTATTTCTTGCCATTTAGGTTTTGTTCCTGATAATACAGTGTGGGATGAATACAACAGCATTTTACATGGTAGCTGACATATCTAGCATTATTCCCTTTCATACCTGATCAGAATTGTGACCTCACTGATTGTGATATCACTGTAGTGACCAGCTTGGGAAAAGGTGACTGACTCTTCTTGGCCAGTCGTGATGCCAGTCACTGAGGTCACACAGCTGTTGAGGAATGAAGGAGAATAGATAAAGGTATGCCAGCTTCCAGGCAGAGTGCTTTTCAACACATCATACCTAGAACTGTCAGAGAGAATGTCTTCCAAATAGCATAATAGCCTCAGTCTCATATCTTGCACTAGAGTTTCTGTTGTTATGCATTTATTTATGTAAATAATGCAAGAAATGCTTTCATTGTGTTAAAAGGGTTGCAGAAATAAGCAGCTGGAAATTTTGGCTCTTGCTATGCCCTCAACTGAAACACTTTATATTTTCTCAAAGCTGTTTCAGTGCAAACCAACTGACCCTATGGTGGCACATTATGCAACCCTGCTAGTGACCTGGGGTTGAAAGCAGCCCCAAGGCATGGGCAACCTGTTGGCTGCCTGGGAAGAGTGCTGCCAAGAACAGTTTGTCCCAGCATGGGGAAAAAGCATGTTCTGTTACAGCGACCCTGGTACGGGGCATGGCAGCTTGCTTCTTCACTGAGGGCCATGCAACATGCATTTGAGGCTGGTTGTGGGTTGCGCTTCTTCCAGGGAAGGAAGGTGTGAAGCTGCATCAAGAGACAATAACCCTTGGAAAGTGGCCCCCACCATTTTTACTCCTCCAGGTATTTTTGGACCCTGTGCTCCATGCTCTGAAAGGCACACTAAAGCAACATAGGAACAGCAGGACAGATGTAAAGAGCTAGGAGAACAAACAATAGCAGACAGGAAAATGTTAACAATTTTAAGGAGTCAGTAGTAGCTTTTCATTTCTGATGCATTTTTCTTTTTACTTTTGCTTATTAAAAAGTTTTCTATGTGGTAGTATGATGCTGAATATATGGAATTGCACTCTGTCTGGCAGCTGACATATCTAGTTCTGTTTCTCCCACTATTCATCAGCACTGTGACCTCACTGAAGTGGCCATCACAGGGGACTGACCTTGGAGCTACTGAGTGTCTCTTCCTGAGCAGCAATGATGTCACAGTCAGTGAGGTCACAGTGCTGATGGTGTAATGGGAGGAACAGAGCTAGATATGTCAGCTGCCAGGCAGAGCGCTGTTTCACACATCACACATACTAACATGAGGTAAAAAAAATTCTCATTAACCGAAGGGAAAGGGCAGATGTGGTCCCACTTCACAAAAGTGGGAACAGGGAGGAGGCAGGAAATTATAGACCTGTCAACCTGACTTCCGTAGTGGACAAAGTAATGGAAACATTACTGAAGAAAAGGATAATGAAATACCTTGTAACCAGTGGATTACAGGATCCAAGGCAACATGGTTTCACAGGGTGGCAGTCTTGCTAGACAAACCTGATCGAGTTCTTTGACTAGGTGACTAGGGTAGTGGATCAGGGAGGAGTGGTAGACGTGGCCTGCCTGGATTTCAGTAAGGCCTTCAACACCGTTCCACATAGAAGACTGGTGAACAAGCTGGCCTGTCTGGGAGTGGGTCAAAAAGTTATGAACTGGGTTAAGAACTTGGTTAAGCAACAGGAGTGAGAGGGTGGTGGTAAATGGTGTCCACTCTGGAGAAGGCAAGGTGACCAGTGGGGTGCCTCAGGGCTCAGTACTAGGCCCAGTCCTATTCAGTGTCTTTATTAGCAACGTTGTGGGAGGGCCAGAAGGAAAGTATGCCTGCTGCAGAAGACACAAAATCTGCAACAGAGTAGACACACGGGGGATGAGGGATGATTTGAAAAGTTTAAAGAATGGTCAGGGGTTGGCAGCTGAGTTTCAGTGCAAAAACTTAAAAATCATGCACTGGAGCACAGAAACACAGGGCCTATGTACTAATTGGGAGGGGAAGTACTGGCAACTACCAAACTGGAAAGGGACGTGGGGGTAATAATTTCTGATGACCTGAAGGTATCCAAGAAGTGTGATAAGGCAGTGGGGAAACCTAGCAGGATGCTTGGGTGCATAGGGAGAGATACCGCCAGTAGGAGGAAGGTAGTAATATTACCCCTGTACAGATCACTGGTAAGACCCCACCTCGAGTACCGTGTCTAGTTCTGTAGGGCCCACCTCCGGAAGGACATTGATAAAATGGAGGTGGTGCAAAAGAGGGCTACCAAAATGGTGCAGAGCCTGCATCAAAAGCCCTATGAGGAGAGACTCAAGAAACTGAATATGTACTCTCTGGAGGAGAGGAGGGAAAGGGGGATATGATAGAAACATTCAAATACCTAACAGGTAATAATAAGATACAGGAAGGTAGCATTTTCCATAGAAAAAGAAGCTCGCGGACAAGGGGTCATGCTATGAAGTTGGGGGGGGGGGAGGCTCAGAGGAAATAGGAGGAAACACTTCTTCATGGAGAGGGTGGCAGATGCCTGGAACAGCCTTCCAGCTGAGATGGTGGGTGCAAAAATCGTGACTGGATTCAAGCATGCATGGGACAGATATAAGGGGGCCTTGGTAGTAAAGCAAGGGGAGGAGACGACCAGCGATTGAGTAGGGCCTGCTTTGGCACAGTCGGTAGGGAAAACTGGGCAGACTAGGTGGGCCAAGAGATTCTTATCTGCCAGCAACTTCTATGTTTCTATGTATTGAAAGAAAAAGTACTGCAGCTATAAAAAGGTAAAAAATGGACTGCTTTAAAAAACTACATAGATACATAGACAGTGTCGGCAGATAAGGGCCTACGGCCCACCCAGTCCGCCCATTTGAGCTTGTAAGTTCACTTTATGTTTTCCTTGAAGTCTGTTGCCTCTCACCCCGACCTCCAGAATTCCTTTATATCTAGCCCATGCATTCTTAAATCCCATGATTGTTTCAACCCCCACCACTTCCTCTAGCAGGGTGTTCCACTTATCCACCACCCGTTCTGTGAATAAATTCTTCCTCACGTTTCCTCTGAATCGTCCACCCTCCAACTTCATCCCATGCCGTCTAGTCCTGGAACATCTTTTTTGTTTAAAAATAGTGTAGTCCTGTACCCTGTTCCTCCCTGTAAGACACTTGTATGTCTGTATCATATCCCCTCTCTCCCTCTTCTCCTCCAGGGAGTACATATTCAAATCCTTCAACCTGTCCTCATAGGACTTATGACGCAATCCATGTACCATCTTTGTTGACCTCCTCTGAAACTTCTCTACCCTGTCTATGTCCTTATATAGGTAAGGTCTCCAGAACTGTACACTGTACTCCAGGTGGGGCCTCACTAGTGTCTTGTATAGTGGAATTATGACCTCTCTTTTCCTGCTGGTGATGCCCCTGCCTATGCATCCCATCCTATTTGCTTTATCTGCTGCCTTGTCGTACTATTTCCCTACCTTGAGGTCATCAGAGATGATAACCCCAAGATCCCTTTCCTGCTTGGTGCATGCTATATCCTCACCCCCCCAACTGATATATTGTGCCAGGGTTTTTGTGCCCCATATGCATTATCTTGCACTTCTTTGCATTTAATTTCAACTGCCAAACCCCTGACCATTCTTCAAGTTTCTGCAGGTCCCTTCTCATTCTGTCTACACCCTCTGGTGTGTCCACTGTGTTACAGAGCTTTGTGTCATCAGCAAACAGGGAAATTCTGCCTTCTAGGTCACTGATGAAGATGTTGAATAGGACTGGTCCCAGCACTGATCCATGTGGTACCCCACTGGTCACTCTTTCCTCTGTGGTGGGACAGCGATTTACCACCACCCTCTGTGTCCTGCTGTCCAGCCAGTCACCTACCCACCGCACTGCTGTCCCGCCCATACCCATATTCCCCAGTTTGTGTAATGGCCTTCTATGTGGCATATTGTCAAAGGCCTTGCTGAAGTCCAGATAGGCCATGTCCACTGCCCTCCCCTGATCCACCTCCCTAGTCACCCAGTCGAAAAATTCAATGAGGTTGGTCTGACATGACCTCCCCCTGGTGAAACCATGCTGCCTTGGGTCCTGTAGTCCATTGACAACCAGATATTCCACCAATCTCTCCTTCAGTAGTGCTTCCATGATCTTCCCCACTACCGAGGTGAGGGTGACTGTTCTGTAGTTCCCCGCTTCCTCTTTGTTCCCACTTTTGTATAAGGAGACTACATCTGCTGTCCTTCAGTCTTTGGGTACCTCCCCTGTTTCCAGTGATTGGCTAAACAGGATTGCCAGAGGTTCAGCCACCACCTCTCTTAGTTCTTTAAGGACCCTGGGGTGCACCCCATCTGGCCCCTTTGCTTTATCAACTCATTCCTTCCAGTTCCTTCAGGACCCTTTCTCATATAAAGGGACATATCTCCATTTCTGCATCATTTCCACACCTTGTACTCCATTCAAACCCATTACCCTCCTCTTCCTCAGTAAAGACTGAGCAGAAATACCTGTTCAGTAAGTCAGCTTTACTATTGTCATCCTCCAAGCTGCCCCCATCCTCCCCCTTCAGTCTCACTGCCCCTTCCTTTGCCTTTCTTTTTTCACTTATGTACCTGTAAAGGGTTTTGTTCCCTCTACCCACTGATTTTGCAATGTGCTGTTCTGTCTGAGCCTTGGCTTCCCTTACTGACCTCCTTGCCTCCCTTTGCTTTTCCTGGTACTTCTCCCTGTACCCTTCTGCCTGTGTCTTTTTGTATTAGTTTTATGTAGTGCACTGGCTCTTTAATAGACTTCTAGCCCTTTTCTGTCCTTAACAATCTATTTAGTTGTGCTGGCTGTACTCCAGATTGTGTCCCCAACAGGGGAAGCTTAACTGTTTGCTGTACTGATCGTTATGGAACAAGATTACTACATATGCGCAGAACTGTAAAGATGATAAGTTCATGTTAAATGAGACTGAAAAGAAGATTTTGGAAACCTGTATTTTAAAACAGATTCCCTCTTAAAGAGGGGGTATGTGTCAGGCTGAATAAGACCCTATCCCAGTGGTTATGCAGAAAGAGTGTTAAAAGCAAGGATAATTTCTGTCCTCTCTTTTACTGTCTTTTGTTTGTCTGATTGCGCAATTACATTTTCATGTGAAATCTAGAACTTGATCACTCCGACGGTTTCACGTTCCCACCCCACTATCTCCCTGATTTTATTTTTATTGTCTCTACCTTGCTTATATATAGCTATAAAAATATGTGTGAAACTTTATGTGAAAATGGGTTCCCTGGTTTCTAATGTATTTGTAACATGGCAATTTATATTCCACTGAACTACAAGAAACCAATTGGACAAAGTACCACACATGACCAGAGTTGAACATGGCATTAATCCCCAAGTAATGCCCACTCCGAGTTGCAGTAATTAAACCAACCACTGTGAAATTGGTAGAGTATAACGTTAAGATTAATGCCACCCTCAACTTTTGTTGTATTTGAGTGGAACATAATTGCCATGCTCCAAAGACCACATTTTCTACCACCCACCCAGTGGAACTCTGATTATCCAGCGAGCCAGTCAAAATCGTTGCCATCTGTCAACATTGTATAAAATAATCAATTTTACCTTTTGTGCGGATTGACGGTCCTTTGAATCTTTTCATGCTCCTGTTCAGATACAGTCCTACCGCCGCATGTCAACAAGCAAGGTAATTTCCATTTGCTGCCACAGTTACTGACTCGGGATACCTAGGTAAGCGGTGGCCCCATGCAAGAGCCCCCCACAGGCTTTTTTCTTTATGTTTAAAAATGCTACTAGGCAAGCAGTAATCAATATGCAAGAATGTATAGGAATCAGTCCCAGCGTTCAAGGTGGCATAAATGACTAGCACAGTAAAAACTGCCACCGTATAATTCCGAGTGGTGCAGACAAGTATTTACCTGCTCAAAATGAAGAAAAAGTACTGCAGTGCGTTATGTTGGTGACAAATTTATATAGCCATGCCTTTCTTTTGCTCCATGACAATATAAATAAATGTCATAGTCCTGACGTCCTATGCTAAAAACAGCGAACTGGCTAAACCATTGGTTGTGTGCATCTTTAATCATTTTGATAAATCTATCCTATTTCTAATAATACCTCATATGTAGCGCTTGCCATGTTACAAACGCATTAAGCCACTCCAAAGGAGGCTTCTACTGGGGAATTATTGCATGGTTGGTTGGTTGTAGGCACTCGACCTTCAGCCTCGTGCCACAACACTCCCCATCCATGCATTAATTCCCCAGTAGAAGCCTCCTTCGGAGTGGCCTAATGCTTACATATTACATAGCAAACTATAGCAGAGAGTTTGACCTTTTTGACCTCAGGCTTTTGCAAACTGTCAGCAAGGGGCCAACTTTTTTCACAGTGTGCTTTTTTGCAGGAAGGAAACTAACAAATTATGCACAAACAAGAGACACCTTGTCTCCAACAGGAGGATGTAGCAATCACCCTGTTCAAAAAGAGACTTTATAAAAGAGGAGAGAGCTAAATGACTTTGTTTTTAGCTGTAGTTTGGTTCTGTTTTGATCTCATAAGAAAAGGACTTAATGTTTGGACTGCCTATGTTTAAATCCATTCTGTACAATTTTTTTCATTTTTCTTCTATTGTTATTGATAGTAATAAAATGCTACTTGTAAATTTTATAACTGCTCTTGGTTTTCGTATGTTTCCTGACCTATGCCTCGACGACAGTTCCAGGCCATGCCATTCAGCCTCTTCCTTAGCTTCCAGGGTCTTCATCAAATGCATGACAATGGTGGCAGCCCACCTGCAGCGCCTTGAGGACAGGGTGTACCCTTGCCTGGACAACTGACTGTTAGCCCATCCATCCAGAGAATCCATAGTGAGATCCACAAACCTGACTTTCCAGACCTGTCAAGACTTGGGCCTGTTGTTCAACTCGGATAAGTCCGAACTGGTACCAAAGCAAGTGATTGATTCACTGGGGCAGACCTCAACTCCCTGTGGGCCAAGGCCTGCCTTCTGGCAGACTGGGAAAAGCATCTTACCTCCATTGCCCGATCATTTCGGAATGTGCTCCTACGCCCTGCCCGGGCTTTCCTATGACTGCTGGGGTACATGGCATCCTGCACCAGCGTGGTTCACTGGGCCTGCTGGCAGATGTGTCACCTTCAGTGGGAGCTGGGCGATCAGTGGTCCCAGTGCCTAGTCCACTTGGACCAGCTGGTCACAGTGATCTAGTCTATGTGGGACACCACCCAGTGATGGCTGGTCCCAGAACACGCAGAGGTAGGTATCCTGTTTATCCTTCCAGAGCCGACTGCCACATTAATGACTGATGCATCTCTGGTAGGGTGGAGACCACACCTAGGAGACCACACAGCCTACTGGTTTTTGGCCCCCAGGAAGTCCCATCACCACATAAACCTGCTGGAGCTCTGTACAATGCACTTGGCTCTCATGGAATTTGCTCCACATGTCAATGATCAGGTCATTCAAGCCCAGAAGGACAACTCCACAACCATTTTTTTTCCTGAACAGACAGGGTGGCACCACTCCCTTCCTTTGAGTCGGGAGGCACTCCACACCTGGACCCTCGTACACAGGTTGGGTGCAGATCTCCTGGTGATTCATGTCACAGGGAGAACAGTCAGCTGGCAGATGCTCTCAGCCAAGTAGGAGAGATGTCACACGAGTGGTCTTTGAATTAGGAAGTGGTGAACCACCTGTTCTCCCTGTGGGGCTCACCCTTGGTGGATCTGTTTGCTTCCTGGGAGAAAGCCAAACTGAGGCTGTTTTGTGCCCCCCCCCCCCCACAGTCCAGTACACTGATGGGGGATGCCTTCACAAGGCCCTGGACCCTGGGCTTCATGTATGCCTTTCCTCCCTTCCCCTTGATCCACAGAATACTGGTCAAGATCAGGAGGGACAAGGTGTGGATGATCCTGCTAGCTCCAGACTGGCCAAGGTAATTTTGGTACCCAGATGTCCTCAGCCTCAGCAGTTGGTCTCTTTGGCAACTGCTTCTCCACTCAGACCTGCTGATCAGACTTTGGGGGATGGTCTGGCACCCAGACCTTCAGTCCCTGCACCTCATGGCCTGGTTTCTGAGCAGCTAGAGTTCCAGGCCTTGGGTCTTTCCGAGGATGTCCCTCACATCGTGGAGACCTCCAGGAAGGAGTCGACTCATAAGTGTTACACTTTTCAATGGAAGAGATTTTCCATTTGGTGCCAGAGCAAGGAGCTTGATTCTCTTGCACAGTAGCGGATCCAAGATTTTACGGGGTGCTGTGGTGGTGTACCTACTTGATATGCAACTTTCTGTAATTTTTACTCCTTTATACTATTCTTTTTTTACATTTTTGACTGACAATGTAAACATAATCTGTAGTTTTGAATGTATATTTTCTTGCAAGCAATATATTTGACTTGTCCAGCAAAGTGAAATGCAGCAGCAGCAACAAGTTACAATGGTGGGTGCACCTGCACCCTCTAAAACCCCCTAGATCTGCTACTGCCCTTGCCTGCCCTGCGGCTAGCATCCTGGACTACCTCTGGTTTCTATCTCAGCGGAGACTGCGATCGGTGACCCTTAAGATGCACCTGGCAGCCATCTCTGCTTACCAACCGCAGGCCATTATGCCAACAGTGGCCCAGGAGAAGGTGGTCAGGCGCTTTTTCAAAGGCCTCAATCACTTGTCCCCTCTGGTGTGTGATCCACCTCCACCTCCACCGTGGGTCTTGCTGCTGGTCCTGGCTATACTGAGGGTCAAGCCTTTTGAACCAATGCACAGATGTGAATTGTCACACCTGTCATGGAAGACAGCTTTCCTGGTGGCAATTACATCTGCTAGGGGGATTCGGAGCTCCAGGCGCTCTCAGTGGACTCTCCCTACCTGGTCTTCCACAGGGACAAAATCGTTCTTTGCCCGAACCCAATGTTCCTCCCAAAGGTGGTATCAGAGTTTCACCTTAACCAGGTGATTAATTTACTGGTATACTTTACCAACCCTATTTCGGTGGCTTACCGCAGGCTTCATACCCTGGACCTGCAGAGAGCATTCTCATATTATGTAGAGTGTATGGCTGGAGTTTGGGGACAAGCTTACCAGCTGTTTGTCACCTATGCTGAAGCCACATCTAGCAGACCAGCAGCAAAGCAGACAATAGCATGTTAGATCACATCTTGAATTGATCTTTGCTATAGGTTGGCTGGTGGGGAACCTCTCACTGGGATCAGGGCTTATTCTTCCAGATGTGTTGCTGTCTTGGTGACTGCTTCCAGGGATATCCCCTTACAGGAGATCTGTAGGGCTGCTACCTAGAGGTCAGCCCACACCATTTTTTGCCACTACTGTATTGAACTCAAGTCATGCTGGGATGCGTGTTTTTGGACCTTGGTTCTCCAGTCTCTGTTTGCTAACTAGGGGTGCTTGTCTTGCCCCCTACTCTCGGAGTACTGCTAGGAGTCTGCCAGAGTGCGAATAAGTGAACCATATCCATGCCCCTAGAAGAACAGGTTACTAACCTGTAACCATAGTCGCAGGAGTGGTATAGGTTCACATCTGCACAACCCACCCATCCTCCTCTGGCAAGTGACACCTGATCCTGCTTCCTGCGTGCAAGATCTGACGTCATGGAGTGGAGTCAGGGGATATATCCTCCTGGGTGGGAGGAGCTTAGCTTAAAGGCATTCTGGCCAATTATCACATTTCAGTGGAACTGCCAGTGTGTAGATGTGAACCATATACCACTCCTTGAACTACAGCTCGTGGCAAGTAACCTATTCTTTTCTGCTTCTTTAAAGAGCCCAGTGTGCCACTGGGACAACTTTGAAACATTTTAATATTTAATGCAGTTGAGCTTATATTTCTTATTTATTTCTGTAATTCTCATCCCTTATTTCTTTATTACTAAGGACATTTGCATCTGCTGTCACTACTTGTTTACACCTAACATCACAGTTCTATTTATGGCATCACCATCTGTTGCTGTGGAGATAATTATGATTTCATTACTAGGATTCTAATGTCAGGTGTAGACAAGCAGCCAGGACAGATGAAATCTAGGGGAGAGTGATTTTGTTTTCATTTAGTTGTCCTCATTAATAAGGGGGGAGGGAGAATAAAAAAAAATACAGGAAATATAAAGTTTCCAAGTCTTATGTAAATAGACACAGATACACACACACACACACACACACATATATGTGTATATATATATATATATATATATATATACATACACACAAACACACACACACACACACACACACACACACACACACACACACACACCACACCAGTGGTGAATACATTTGGTAAATAAATCATGTTATTTTTGGATAAATGTTTATCTTCACTTAGAACACCATTTATATAACTTAGAACGTGTTATTTCCACTTAGAATCTTGAAATGGAACACAGAGAACAATGGGCCAGATAGGGAAGTTTCAATGGAAAGAAAGGCAGTTTTTTTAAGCTGAAACAAAGTAAAACACCAATAAAAACACTACAAATGGTCTGGTTTATATCAAACACATACCAGTTTGCAGTATTTGTACAGTGGAGCCAGCAGTAACTTGCAGTAAATGACATATCGCAAAATACTGCATGTCAAAAAATGCTTAACTGCCATTGAATTACATTGTTTCCTGCAGGATATTGCAGTATTTTGTGACATACTACAGTAGTATTACTGCGTTACATCCTGGCTGGCACTGCTGTACATAGAAGATGACAGCAGAAAAAGGCTGTCGACACATCTTAGTCTGCCTACTATACCAAACTACTTTGCATTGACCCTAATGGGAATCCCTCTCCGTTGTTCCCCCCACCCCCGCCATTATTAATCCCATATGCCTGTCTCATCCCTCTGGATGCTTGATTCACTGTCCACCACTCTCTGTGAAAAAAAAGTGCTACAGAGTCCCTTTTAAATCACCCAGCTAGTTTAAGTCAGTTCCATCTTGTCCCTGTAGTCGACTCTAGCTCAGTTCCTTGGGGTTGACCCTATTTATCCCATGCAGGTAGCTGTATGTCTTGATTATATTGCCTCTTTCCCTCCTTTTGCCAAGAGTGTACGATTCAAAGTTTTACCAGTAATGTCAGGGGCTCTTTAAAGTGCGGTGTTGCTGCTTATACACATTTAGTATAACCCCGGCCATTATACTGTGCATTGAAGCTCATTTTTTATATGTAAATCTTTTTTTGTATATATAATCTTTATTCAGCATTTTCAAAGTCTGCTGAATCCATAAGTGTAATAATTCAGGAGTACATACAATTCAGCATACCACCATGATACATAGAAATAATTGGATACAATCCTGGCCTACTGGGCAGTAATTATGATTTCCTCCACCCCTGTAGGGACAGTGTGGGGGGAGGAAGTGTGTAATGGCAATAGGCAGCCTAAACCTACCCGAGACCAGACTAATTTGAAGAAGGCATTGTGTGGGGCAGGGAGCTATGGGGGTCAGCTCATATGTCCCCAGGACTGGGGGACAAGGGAGGAAAAAAGGAAAACAGGACCTGACTGTGTTGGAATATAACCTTCACTTAGTAAAGCTCATGTGTTAATGCTGTCATTGGGTACGTCTTTCATGAAAAAGGAGAAAGGGTTATGCCCGGCAAATAGGATCCCTTTAAGGGACAAAGGTAGGACCTTTAGTCGTCATGTGCAGGAGCCACCCATTACAACAGGAGGAACAGAAGTCTACCCTGTCATTTAGTGTGTGCATAATCCTCTCCATCTTATAAATCTGATTGACTATGGCTCTCCAATTTGCCAAGGTTAGAACCCTGACCCTGGTGACAGCCTTCTTTGCCGCTATAAGCAGGATACCTAATAGGTATTGTGAGTTGGGATAACGAAGACCACTTAGAAGCACAAATAGTAAAAACATCTTGGCAGTCAAAGGCGTTGGTCTACTGTAGAACTTCTCTAGCTCCACCTGGAGCGACCGGGGAAAGGGGCACAGGATGGGGCATTCCCACATTATGTGGGTATGGTGAGCATTAATATCGCCACATTGTTTCCAACAGGAGGCATCCATAGTGGTGTGGTAGTGAGCCATGATGGCTGGAGTTCGGAAGAACCGTATCTGGTGTTTCCAAGCATATCCCCGCCATTGGTGAGAACTAGTAATTTTAGAGATGGTTTGACAAGACTTGTGCCATTGGTCTAATGTAATTTATTGGTCAAGCTCCTCATACCACCTCTGCAGCAAAGGTTCTGTGGAGTCACACGTCTACACTGTGACATCACCTATAGAACCTATCAAGGACTTATTAAAAAGGGAAATCAAGTGTCTGGGGCTCCCAGTCCGTGTTATGGGGATTAGAGGTGGGTGAAATGGCCAAAATTCACTCCGCAAAGCAATTTGCGGAGTATTGCAGAATCCACGAAGTAATCCGCAGCGTGAAGTGGAGTACTTTGCTTCATAATGAGGAATGCGAAGTCCATTGATAACAATGACTTTGTGTTATTCCTCCTTCCCCAACCACTTCTGCACCAATTTTAATGCAAAGTACATAGAAATCAATGTACCTTGCATCACTTTGCCTTGTTATTGAGCTCCAAGGCAAATTTTATTTATTTATTAGCTTTTGGTAACTGGGTAAGTGCGCTAGGCAACAGACCTGCCTATTTTCAGGCACGACCCGGGAGAGCACAAGACATTGGTTACAATATGCAGAAATGCACAGACATAATATAGGTGTACAGGAGCAAAACAAGATATACATTGGGTAGCACAGTAATAGTTACATAAGGGTACATTTAGGCATAGATCATAATAAGGATGTAAATAAAGCAATTAGGGTAACCATAAGACAGCTGAGGACAGTAAAGACATCAAGGTTCATAGCCGCTTAGACAAGCATATTGCATGGGAGAACATTAGTGTAGTACTCAGGGTCAGACCCGACAGCCTGCAGTGGGACAAAGCAAATTAAGAGCATTTGCATTGGCCAGAGGCTAGAAGGTGGGTGAACAGCGTTTTTTGAATTCTCGATGGAGGCTGAAGTTTTCACCATAAGGGGGAGTGAGTTCCAGAATTTGGGAGCAAAATGGGCAAATGCCTGTTCACCCATTTTTGTCATGCAAGGTCTAGTGGAGAGCATGGGGACAGAGGAAGACCTGAGGGTACGGGTGTGTGAGGCAGGAGGCAGGAGGTTGGCAAGATAGACAGGGCAGGGAGGTCTAGACAGGGAGTCGATAAAGCAGCCCAGGGAGTAGGCTCGAATATCCTTAGGTGACAGCCAATTTAAGCCAGCGTAAAGGAGACAATGATGGGAAAGACGTGGGGCAGTTAAGGTGAATCTACAGATGTTGTTGTAGACAGTGTCCCATTTGTGGAGTGTAGCAGAGTTTGCAGCAGAGAGGAGGGGGCAGAGCATATTGGAGCTGGGCTAAGAGAATACCTCTCGCAACAGAAAGTCTAGCGGAAGGAGTGAGGGAGTGGTGCACGCGATACGCTCTGCCAATTTTAGCATTGATGGCACGGCACACCATATTGACATGTTGAGACAGGTCAAGTGTGGGATCCATAGTGACCCCAAGGTACTTGAAGGACTCAGTGTTTAAGATGAGGGAGCCATCAAGGCATTGAACCCGGAGCCTGTTCGCAGGGGCAGACAGTTTCTCTTAGAGGATCCGAATAGCATAGCACAGGCTTTTTCTAGGTTCAGGACTTGGTGGTTGCTAGAGAGCCTGGTCTGCAGGAATTGGAAGTCATTAGTGAGAGTGGAGTTGATGACAGCAACCGATTTTGACCCAGAGTAGAGAACAAGGTCATCTGCGTACATAAGAGTGCAGCTATGCCAGGACATGGTGGGAATATCATTTAGGAAGAGGGAGAAGAGTAGAGGTCCAAGAGTGGATCCCTGGGGAACTCCATGGGAGATGTTTAGGGGGGAGGAAAGGGCCTTGTGAAATGCTACTGCCTGAGTCCGATTGTCAAGATAGCTATGGAACCAGGAGAGGGCTTGGTCAGATGCTCCAATGGATTGGAGTTTCTTTAGCATGAGAGGATGGTGTACCATGTCGAAGGCTTTAGACAGGTCGATAAAGACGGCCCCAGTGAGTAGGCCACGGTCCATATTATTTCTGATGTCATTTGTAAGTTTGTAAGTGCAGAGGTGGTACTGTGACCGGCCGGAAACCATGTTGGCACGGGGTTTGAAGATTAAACATGTCAAGGTGAGCAGCAAGCTGGTGGTGGACTATTTTTCAAGCAGCTTACTGAGAGTGGCAGAAGAGATATAGGGCGTAGTTGGACATGAGTTTGACATCGCCTTTTTGTGTATAGGGTGGTTCTGGCAGTTTTCAGGTGAATGGGACAGTAGGCGTACGAATCGAGAGGTTAAAAAGCCAGGTGATAGGTCTGGTCAGCCAAGGTGCATACTGCTTAAGTATGCAGGACGGATGCCCTCAGGCCCTTGACCCCGCGGCCAGAAGGGAGTTAAGTAGCTTCGTAACTTCAAGGTATGTGGTTGAGCCAGAACGAAGGGAGGGGTGGAGGGGTGAGGGAGGAGAAGAGGGACAGTGATTAATGGAATTGCAGGTCACATGGGCTCTAGAGTGTTCTGCACAGCCTCAGATCTTATCTGTGCCAATCTTCACCATTCATCACTATTTGGGTATAGCTCACCGGAGCTAGGACCCTGCGGGAGACTTTTTTTTTCCTATGGGAGGAGTCAATGTCGGGCTGGCGCCGCCCTCGAGGCCGGCATTCTACATGGCACTCGAGGGTTGGCAGTTAGCCAGTGTCGACTCCACCCCAGCCCCAGTTCTTTCTCTCCTGCCATCTAGTGAGGATCTGCATGTGAGACCAAGAGAAAATTTGCAGCCTAAGTCCGTCGTGTGTATATTGCCTCAGTTCTGACTGTCTGGTCGACGTTGCTTCTTCGACTCAGTAAGATCTTTCCTTTTTGTTAAAAGCGGCATAGAGTACTGTGTTTTGTTTAATTTTTTTGTCCGGTCATATCCCGTCCAAGGGGCAAGAAGGTGTCGAAGGCGGGGCGATCCCCCCATACGTCGGTGCCCCTGTGGCCACCTTTACTCCGTTACTGACCAGCATGACCGTTGCCTCTCCTGCCTCAGCCCTGGACACGATATGGATAACTGTGATATCTTCTTCTCCATGGACCGCCGTGCCGTTGAAATTCGCATGTGGAAAGTTGGACATGCGCCGCTGACTTTTGGACGATGGATTCGCAGTTGTCAAGCCAAGGTCAGGACTCTCGGCCCTTACTCCAGGTCCCCTCCCAGTCCTATATGGACCATGGAGGAGGGAACCCCCGCCTCATCTATCCTTGCCATGGCGGGGGTTTCTTCCACGGTGCAGGAGGCCCAGGCTGACCCTGTTGGGGGGTCAGTCGGGAGGCACCGTCCTGGCAGTCGCTACTTCGGTAGCAAAGACTCCCTTTGTGTCGCATTCTGGGTGCCTCTGGACTGGACTGGCACCATTCCCTGGTGTCTCTTTTGGTCCTGGCGCCGTTCGCGGCACCATCAGCTTGGAGAGCAACACCGCGGTCGGCGTCAGACCTGTCCTCAGCGCTGTTGTCATAGCTGATTCTGCTCGCGGTGTTGGGACTTCTGGTGGCATCGCGGTTGGTTGTTAGGAGTTTTCTGGGTCTGGTTCTAGTCTTGGTGCCGCTGGCGATGCTGAGACAGGAGCTGGTGCCGTCTCTGCCCCTGGTGTCACCTGCGGCATCAGGGATGGAGTCAGCGCCGTGGTCGGTGTCGAGCCTGGCTTAGGCGCCACTCGCGGCACCAGAGTTGTGTGCAGTGCTGGGTCTGCCTTCGATGTTGCTCACAGTGCCGGGGTGGCTGCTGGTGGCGGATACGGTACCGCTTCAGATTCAGCTCTCGGCGGCGCCGGGGACCAGTGTGGAGCTGTGCTCAGGGTTGTGCCTGACTCTGGCATCGTTCGCGGCGCCAGAGATGGTGTTGGTGCCGGGCGTGGAGCTGTACTATACTTTGCTGCTATTGGGGGTTTTGAATCTCAGGGTGCCCAACCTTGGGGCCTGGGAACTGGAGGAGCCTGTAGAGTGGTCTGGCATCGAACCTCAGAGTCTACCTCTTCGGAGGCGGATTCTGGGTCTGATCCGGACTGGCTTCCGGATTCCTCGGGATCTTCAGATCCTTCTGTCTCCAGCACCTTGGCCCTCACTTTCCCCCTCCCGTAGATCAGCTTTCACTGGTAGACCTCAGGGTCCAACCAGCAGTGGTCCCTGTGGCTACCACTGGGCAGCCTGAGGTCTCTGGAGAGGCTGTCACTTCAGTTGGGGTTCCCCCCTCCTTGACGTGTTTGGACAGTCCAAGTTTGGGGCAGCCCGGGACACATCAGGAGGGGGAGGGTACTGTTCCCTGGGTGGACTCCTCGGAGCCTACTTGGGGATGCCAGCTGCCTTGGTTAGTGGCAAAGAGTACGAGGTCCCTCTCTGACTCTGAAGGGTTGAGAGGTAGAGGTGTAGTGCAGCAAGCTCTTCCTGGGTCCAGGCTGGGCCCTGGAAGGAGCTGTAGTGCAGGCCCTCGCCTTTCCCTAACGGATTCCGGGAGGGGGACTTCTACTTTTGAGGTCAAGGGCCATCCTTCTGGACTCACACGGTCCCGGTCACCTCATGGGGGGGATTTCATCCTTGGGGCACAGCTCTGACTGTTCCGATCTGGTAGAACGGCTATTAGCTGCAGCGGCTTTGAGTTCCCCCTCCCTTCGAAGAATTTCCTGTTGGCCTCCCTGCCCCAACAGAGACCGTTCTTCTGTTACCAGGAGCCTGCCCTCTGTGCCTCTGTCTCCATCCCTGGTAGTCCCAGTTATTTTGGGCCCTCGCGGACCTCTTACTTGGGAGTAATTCAGAGGATCGGCTGCATTATGTCCCTCCTACCTCTGTGCAGCCGACCCCTGAACTGGGGAGCTTGTCTTCCTCCTCTTCTCCCTCTACTGAGGGAGAGGAACCATTGGTCCATATATCCCCTGCGTCTGATCTCTCTTCCTATCAGTGCTTCCTTGTGAGGATGTTGGACAAGTTCCACCTGACCCCCGTACCTATAAGCGGTCCAAAGCATGTGACATGCACCTTCTTGGGTGAATTCAGTACGGCCCACTTGGTGGCTCCCGCCTGGCTGATTCCTTTTCAGGAAGCATCACATCGGCTCTGGCTTCATCCCTTCTCCACTGTTCCAGCTCCAAGGGACATAAGCCAGTGGTATTGCGCTCTCCCTGGGTCTCCGGGTTCTCTGCCTCACCCCCCTTTGGGGTTGACCTCCCTGGACATCCCCTCAGGGCCTCACGCCCCCTTCCGTGACCGCCCTCCAGATTCGGACTCTGCGGACTTTGGTTTCTGGTGGAGACAAGTATTCTACTTGGCACGGATCTCCCTTTCAATTGCTGTACATCAGGCCCACTTTGCAGCCTATGTCAGGTTCTTGTGGTCCAGGCTAGGACAGCTCCTAGCTTCGATGCCTGATTCGGAGGAAACCAGGCAAGTCATCGCCCTCTCTGCACAGGGCCTGGAGCTAGCAGGGCACCAAGCAAGGGCCTCTTATGATGCCAATGAGGTAGCTTCCAGAGTGATAGGGACAGCGATCTGCCTTCGGCAGACGGCATGGCTTTGCCTATCCCAGTTGTCACCCCCGGCCCGGCGTAGGGTGATTTACTCCGCCTGCCAGAGAACACACCTCTTTTCCCGTCGAGTGAGATGGTGACTTTCGTGGGCACCTTCCTTCCCCCACGGGGGGATCCCTGTCTCACCGGGAACAGTCTCAGGCCTCTCCAGGCCTGTAAGGGTTCTCTCCTTCAATGTCTCACCCACTGGAGGCTAAGGGACCTGGTCCCTTGGGTTTTTTGGTACCCCCATTTTTATGGGGGGGGGGCTCAGTACTCACCCAAATAGTGATGAATGACGAAGATTGACACAGATAAGATATGAAAATTACGTACCTAGCATAATTGTTGATCTTTCTGTGTATCTTCACCATTCATCACTAAATCCCACCCTCCTTTCCCTGGGGCCTCAGTCTCTGGACTTCTCCCCTCTCCCTCATGTGTCTTTCTCTCTCCCTCCTCTTACTAGTATATAGGCGGGAGGGGGTTGTGGAAACACACGGGGGTATGCCTTTACTTTTCTGAATTTGGAGGAAGCCTCTCCATCCTTTCCCCCTTCAGAGGGGTTTTGGAGTGTGAAGAGGGTCTTCTTCCCCCATTCTATATTTAAGGTTTTTTTAGTGACCTCAGTTTGAGGCCACCTTGTTTTTCCTAATCTCTGGTTGTTTAAAAAAAAAAAAACCTTAATAATTGGTGAGAGAGAGGGAAGAGTTGGGACGCAACCTCAGCCTGCACTCCTTCTAGGTGGTCTTCTGACCCTCGCTGCAGGTTTTCTCTTGCAGCCGGCTTTCATAGTCCAGGTCTGGACTTTAATCCTAAAAAAAAAAAGGCATCTCCGTTCTGAGGTTGTGTTGCTTGTTCTTCTCCCCTTCCTTTCTCATTTCTTTTCCTCTTTTCCTTCACTCTTTTATCCTTCTTCTCCTTCCAGAGATTGGGGCCCCTCTTTCTCTCCCCAATTTCCCTTTCTAAGTTTTCCTTCCTCTGATGCCTCAGTCATTTATTTCTCCTTTTGGTTTATTCTTCTTTTCCTTTTATCTATCCCTTGGACTCTCTTGCTTCATCCCACCCTCCGTTCCATACACTCACCGGCGTGTCAGAACTGGGGCTGGGGCAGATTCGACAGCGGCTAACTACCAACCCTCGAACGCCACGTAGAACGCCGGCCTCGAGGGTGGCGCCAGCCCGACGTCGACTCCTCCCTTTGGATAAAAAAAAGAAAGTCTCCTGCGGGGTCCTGGCTCCGGTGAGCTATACCCAAATAGTGATGAATAGTGAAGATACACAGAAAGATTAACAATTACTGTAGGTACGTAATTTTTATTTCTGTGTAGTGTGTATGTAGTGGTAGCTGGAGACAGTTTGCTCTCAGAGCTCTGCGATTCAAACCCTCTAAAAGCTGGTAAAAAAGCCTTTTTAAACCATTTTTTTTTTTGCTCAAAATTTAGTTAATCGATTGTAGGAAACCCTCCTGTGCTCATATCATCAAGTGTTTATTGTTTGTGTGTGAATTTTGAATGTTAATTTAGAACATTCAGTCTGTGTACTGTCAGACACTTGAAGTGTGCTTTGGGGGAGGGGCATATCTGTGGAGGCGGTAGAGTAAGTGGGAGAAAAAGGCAGTCTTCTGTTTTGGTTATATTTTTCTTGTATAACTGTTAATGTACACACAGTAATATTTTCAGTAATTCTTGACTTTTTTTGCTGATTGTTGTGGTGCAGCAGTACATAATTTCAGTTTGTTTAAAAGATGTGGTTATATTATTTAAGTTTTCAATTTGCTATGCATTACTTGTCGTGTGTGTGTGTGTGTGAGTATGTGTGCAACGTGTGCCATCAAATCAGACACATTTTATTGTGCCACAGATTAATTGCAGCAGTGTGGACCTACTATCCACTGCACCTGCGTGATTTTGTAGTGCTTTGTGGTATCTTGGTTTTGGACTGTTGCTGCAGTGCACTGCACCACCCCCCCTCCCCCCAACCGGCAAAAGGTATTCTTTTCCAGATTGGATTGTGACTTGTGAGCACTAGTTAAGATGTTGTTGTGACTTTGTGTCTGCATCTCTTCTTGATTGCGCAGTGCAGTCTTAATCTTTCTGTGCTTTTGCATCTGTTTAGTGCCCAATCTCCATCTGCAAGCCACAGTTGCTTGTTTTGGCATCACATCCACCGGCCCAGACTGAAAGTTCAGAAATCTAAATTTATTTCAAATTTTCTTTGTGATCCCCCAAAATGCCTGCAAAGAAACGTGCAAGCATTGGCCATAGCACTGCTGCCAGTAGCAAGATTGTCCATGGACATAGTAGCACGCAGAAGTGTATAGCTGATGTCAGTAAAGGGATTTCTCCATCAATGTTTTTTTACAGCACAATCTGTAGCTTCACTCGTAGTTGGAGGAGATGATGTCCCAGCTGGTGGTGTTAGTGCAGTTTCTGCTGGCATGAGTATTGCTGCCTCAAGTTCGACTTCTGACCAGTTAACCGTTTCAAAAAATAAAGCTGTGACTGATAGTGTAGATGACGTCATGCTCCCCATTAACATCCCCACGGTAGCTGAACATGATTCTGATCCTGGCGATGATAACTCACAATGTCACATTTCTTCCAACACTGTTGAGGTCATGCCTTTGCCATCAAATGATTCAAAGCGTGGTGCAAAAATATCGGGTGATGATGATGCTGCTGTGGTTGGAACATGTTCTCCACATGACAGCATCCAAGCTGAAAATGTGGATGTGAATGATGTTGATGAATATATTGATGATGTCAGTGACCTCAGTTGGAACCGGAGAAAAAGAAAGTCAAGGTGGCTGTGTCTGGGTCTGTTAGCGTTAAATCCCCCCCTTCAAAAAAGTTGTGATTTAGTGGTTCCTGTTAATGATAATGATGATGACCCAGTAATAATCATAGGTAGTAATAGTGGTGGTCAGTTGGATTCCAAGTGTGTCCCTGAAAAATCATGTAGCATGCCCCCATTTCTGGGGTTAAAAAACCGGAATCCAGTAAGCAGCATCAGGGATATGTTAAAAGTAGGGGATCACAATCCCTTGTTTGGGATTTTTTGTCAAAGATGAGTCAGTTGCAGTCTGCCAGCTTTGCCATATGCGTGTGAGTCGAGGTAAAAAGGGGAGTCATCTGGGCATGGGGGACCAGCATACACATCTTAAGAACAGGCACATGGCACTGTGGACCCGGCACCAGATGGCAGCTAATGCCATAGTGGGGTGTTCACCCTCGTCATCAACCTTACTGGGTATGTTATCCCTTTCCATGAGTGTAAGACCAAGTAGGAATGTCTGCAGTAGCGAAGAAATAACACCAGAGGATTACTACAGGCATGATAAGGGGGAAGATTATGATTTAGAAATTTTGTCAAGTGGTGGTTAGAGTAGCAGTGGTGGTGGTGGTCAATGCAGTATGTCTAGTGCAAATGGTACCTCAACCCCTGTACGTAAAACGGGGGAAAATAAACTTAATTTGTGGACTTGTCACCTGTGCACCCCTCTTCATCACACGTCCACACTGTGTAAGCCATGTGATGTGTGTGGGCTGCCTGTGAATTCTCACTCTACCTTAAGGCAGAATAAGATGAAGTGCATAACGCAAAGTCATAATTACAACACGAAGTGAGGGTTTAAAATGGGCACTTCGCGTAGCAGAATGCTAACGTGAAGGGGCCACTTCGCGGGTGGAATTTTACTTTGCAGGATCTCTAATGGGGATAAGGGAGGTAGTGAGAGCTGGGTGGGACTCAGGTTGGTAGACACCTATGGCAAGATTATTAAAATAATGTCTAAGTTGCAGGTATCTGTAGAAGTCACACTGTCAAAGGCCAAACTCCCAGTTGAATGTCAGTGAAGGACTTAAAAGTTGCACCGGTCATAAACTGGTAAAGGTACTGGAGTGAGAGATGTTCCCATCTGTGGAAGGCCAGATCAGTCAGGGACATCTGGAAGTGTTCCATTAGGGCTATCGGATATAGTAAACTATGGAAGAAAACTAGATGGGGTGTTTTGCGGATAGCAATCCAGGCCAATAGCTGGTAACGGAACTATGGATTAATAACCGCAGAATGCCCAGACTGTATATTTAGATGATGTTGGCTTTAACAAAGTCCAAATCTTGGAGAAACTCTGTCTCCATCCCTCGCCACATTGCTTAGGGGGACCCTAAATGTCGATGTGCCATGAAGCAAACGTTGGAAGCCCAATAGTAGAGGTTAAGGTTTGGGAGGACAAGTCCTCCTCTCCCCGTTTGGAAGGAATAGTGTGCAGAGTTTAGTTCAGAGACCAGCCCAAAGGAATCTGGTTATTGTTTTGTTCCACTGCCAAAACGTGTTAAGTGTTATGGAACAAACGAGATTTTGAAATAGATATAGAGCCCTTGGTAGGATCACCATCCGGATCACCTCTACTCTTCGAGAAAGGCCATCGGAGTAACAAATTCCACCTTGTGAGATCTTGCAACATTTGTTGATAGAAAGGGGTGTAGTTGTTTTGTATAGCAGTCGTCAGGGTGTGTGCTAAATAGATCCCCCAATATTTTAGTTTCTCTAGATCCCATTGAAAGGGTAATTGGCCTTTGAACTCTGGTGTAGGTTGATAATAGAAAGTGAGGGCTTCTGTTTTAGTGGTATTAAACTCATAACCCGAGACGGTACCATATTGTTCCAGTATCTGGAACACTGCAGGGAGGGAACTGTTGGGATTATCGAGGTAAAGGAGTACATCATCAGCGTACAGAGCTATCTGGTGTTCCTCACCTCCCAAAGGTATCCCTGATAAGTGCGGAGACTCATGGATAGCCTGGGCTACATGTTTGATATAAATAGAAAACAGTAGGGGTGGCACTGGGCAATCTTGTCGGGTACCCTGAAATAGAGGAAAGTCCTCAGAGTTATGACCCGAAACCTTAACACAGGCACATGGAGACCCATAAAGGGTTTTGTATGACTTTTATAAGGAGCCCTAGGAAGCCCATTTTCTCTAAAGTGGCAAATAAAAGGGCCAGAAGACCCTATTGAATGCATTCCCTGCATCAAGACTGAGAAGGACAGAAGGTGACTGGCATGTCTGCATTTCATGTATCCAGTGCAGAGTATGTCTGGTGTTATCAGTAGTGGTCTGTGAGTGGACAAATCCAGTCTGGTCTAGCCCAATCAGTGTCGGGAGAATCTCATCTAGCCTATGTGCCAAGATAGACATAAAATATTTATAATCTGTATTTAATACCGAGATAGGTGATATAGTCATATAGCTGGTGATTTTTATCTGGCTTTGGTATAATTGAGATTGTCACTTGTGACAAGCTTGGAGGGGGGTCGGTCACCAGTTAGGACCTCATTAAAGGCCCGGAGGAGTGGAGGGAGGACCTGGCCCTTTGTAACTTCATAAAATTCAGCGCCATATCCATCTGGCCCCAGAGCCTTCATCGTTTTAGAGTGGGTGATGGCCATCTCAAGTTCTAGTGCTTGGATTTGGCCAATAAGATGCTATTGCTGCTTGTCCGAAAGAGTGGGAAGGGTAAGAGAGTTCAGAAAGTTGGCTATATGTAAATCTAGATTCAGCAGTCCTTGAGTGTCCTTTGCTTGAGAGGATGGTGACTGATTCTGGCACCCTCAGGACTCAAGCGGGCAGTACTTAAAGAGTGGAGAGACACCTCAGCATCTGTTTTATTTTATAAATCATACAATATATAACTTTAATAAACAATTCACTGTTTCAAAATTACACATGAGAAATTATTTGGGTTTCAAGAGGTCCACTTGCACAGGTAAATCTTGGTGATGATTGGTTTACTGAGTGACAGTGATTTATAATAAATTACAATCTTATCAGTCTATACCATTTATTTCAAGGCCTGTTCATTAAACTGACTTATCCTTTGGTCTTGCTTGAACTTATGATGCTGTTGTTATTTTTTGCTTGTCTGTACACCAGCAATCTGAGTGAAATAGAAAGTCGACTCCCAAACGTAAAATTGATTACCCTGTGCAAAAGCGAGGCTGTGTTGAAGTGGATGTGTAACTGTGATCATGTGATGTACCAAGCTTTGGTGGAGATCCTTATTCCTGATGTCCTTAGACCTATTCCTAGTAAGTATGGCAAAGGTTAATTAATTCTATTCACTTTCAACTGGGGTTGCACACCTGTTTGGATTTTTGAGTAAAAGCAACACTTAGACTATTATGATAGTACCATTTTATATGTTAAAAAGTGCAAAAAACTGCTTGCTAATTATTTATTCATAAATGTTGCACTCCAGGATATACACATTTAGGGAGGGTGGCTAGTTTTTAAGCGTGTCCTGGTTGGGTGGGAGGGGCAATTACAGCAGTAGCAGGAGGTGATGAACAATCGAGTACCAGCATGAATGATGAAGTACATACAGTATAAAATAAATTGCAGACATATACAGAGCAGCACAGAGTGACACAACACAATATGCACAGTTTTACAGCAGTCAGATCTGAGATATAGCAAGGGTAAACTGTATTAGGTCTAGGTGAATAGATAAGGGAAGGAGAGGGACTTCAAGAGGCTGCCCCCTGAACTGGGTTCATTGGTGGAAGAATTTGAAGGGGGAGGTACAAGGAAAACTTTCAAGTGAGTGACCATAGCTTTTCTGAAGGCTGGAACAGTTTTGGAGGACTAGATGTTATTGGGGAGTGCATTCCATATAATAGGTGCGGCCACAATGAAGGCTTCAGCTGTGGCTGATTTGCCTGCTCTGGGAATGTGTTAGCAGGGTGTTGCAATGGATCTCAGAGAGGAGACGTGAGGAGGTTTAACTAGCTAGTTGCTGAGGTACATCAGTAGAGTTCTTGCGTACATTTGTTTATCAAGGTTGACAATTTGAGGTTATGCCTATTTTCAGGAGAGAGAATGTCGATATTTACAGTGCAAGGTGCTTCTAGCTGGACAGCCTAGTGTTACTTAAGGGATTCAGTGTAACCTATAAAAGCCCTGCACTTTGGGAAGATATGGAAATCATAATGTGCATACCTTAGCATTATGATAAAGTGTAAGGCATGACTTGAGCAATCTTGTAGCAGGCACAGTTGTAGAAAAAGCACAGCGATTACAGTTACTAATAATTTTGTGCGTCCTGATTTGTCTATTTATCATTATGCCATCTCAGATGAGGTTGACAATTAGGTTTCAGGGCTATGTGAGTAACATGTAATAATTCCAGAATAATAGGAATACTTGTGACTGAGTAGTATACAGACTGTTTTTCATTATTCATTGTATTTGGACTCTGGGGAACTAAAACAAAACATTAGGTTAATTTTAGAAAGGCAAGAAAGTCACTTGCTTTCCCCAAATGGCCATGGCAAGTCCGTGGCCACCCCCTCCCCAACCACCCAGTCACTTCCTGCCCTGCTCTTCCCTCACCCAGCATCTTCCCACACAGAGATCTTAAAGAAAAAAGTTTCAGGTCACTGGTTTTGTGCCAGGATTCAGCACTATCTTTCAATTAATTCTCCTCCACAGTAGCTAGAGCCAGACTGGCCACCTAGGATACCTGGGACTTTCCAGGTGGCCCCCTCTATTGGGTGCCTGGCCACCTCAAAACTCTGAAAATCCTTTCATTTATCATATATTTTCTGATTAAATGGGGTATTTGGGGCACTGCAATTAAATTTAAGGCACAGTCACAGAGCTTGAGCCAGTTACATTGGCTAGATTGTGTAAAGGAATCACTTATACAGTATATAATTGCCTTGGTCCATTTCCCCAGAAGTAGCGTCCAGTTTAGCCCCTCCTATCCAATACTCTGTCATGGAGTTCTTTGTTCGCTGTGTGCATCACCTTGCACTTTTTGGCATTAAATTTCTACTGACAAACTTTGGACCACTTCTCTACCCTTTGCAGGTTCCTCTGTGACTCCCTTACCCACTCCTAACTGTCTACCCTACCACAGAGCTTAGTGTAATCTGCGAAGAGACACTTCTTGGACTAAATTCCTCCTCCTCCTTTATCACTGAAGAACGCATTGAAAAGAACTGGACCTAGGACTGATCCCTGTGGCACCTCACTAGAGACCTCCGTCTACCTGGATTTGACTCTGTTTACCAGTACCCTCTGCTGTCTCCCCTCCAACCAACTTTCCTCCCATGTAACTGTTCTTCCCTCCATCTAGATTCCCTAGCTTCATCAGCAACCTGTGTGGCACTAAGTTGAATGTCTTGCTGAAGTCAAAGTAGAGCAAATCCACTGCCTCCGTTGCCCTATCAAAGAATACTGTCAGATTGGCAATTGGAAAGGGAATGTTGGCCAGGACATCAGGGAAACTCCCCATCTCTTGCAAAAAATGCCTAGGGTTCTTCTACTTTCACCTGAACACCCACCAGGACAGCACTACAGATGGGGAGAATGGACCTTAGTTTAATGTCTCATCTAAAGGATGTGTGACAGGGAACTCCTGCCACTCCTGAGGACCGACCTTTTCTTAAATCTGTTGCAACAGTTCTTCTGTTTCTTAGTCTATTCTATCCTTTACTATTTCTAGTCCATAAGGTTGGCCACCTATGGGCCCCCCCACTCCCCTTTCTTGACTATGCTATAGTGTCCTCTTTAATTTTCCTTTTCCTTCTCAGGTCCTTGTACAGGGAGATTATTGTGGTGACCTCCAAGTGTATGTAAAACCGGTTGTTTATTGTCCAAATATCCCAGGTGGACTGATGCACCAAGAGTTGCCGGAGAAGAAAGTCCGTGGAGTTTTGATCAGAACCATGGCTGACAGATGGAGAGAAGTTGCTGCCTGGACTGGACCTGGGAGCTCGGAGGAAGGCCAAGCCTGAAGACGATGAAGAGATGCAGGTCAAGGCAGACTAGAGGTGCGAGAGACAACAACCAGGAGGTGGAGACCCTGATGAGGATGATCCACTGGATGAGTGGGCAGTGGCTGGAGGAAGACATACTACGCAGAGAGGTGGGACACCAGAGCCAGGTGCTTGAGAGGTCCCTGCCAGAGAGTTTGGATAAAGAATCTGAGGAAGATTTTTTGTGGGCTCAGCTGGAGGAGGACCCCCTGACTGAGTAGGATATTCCTTTGTTGCTTGTATTCCCAGGATGTTACCAGTTGGAGATGCAAGTATGGAACTTGAATGTGAGACCCCAGGTAAGACTGTGCCTAGTGATATTGTGCTGGGGTTGAAGACTGCAAGCAAGCAAGAGGAAGCCTATGAGGCTGAAGGGACTTTTTCTTGTACTGATGCAGCTAAATCTATTAACAGTATTGACTGGGGTATACTGCAGGCTAAAGATGCTAATATTGCCAAAATGTTACAATATGTTAAGATCAAGGAGGTGGTACATGTGTTTATTTTTTTTATGAAAAACCTACAAAGGAAGAGTTGGGTGGAAAATGGATCGGAACCTGTGCTGGGGTAACACCTAAAGTGTCTACCCTCAGGTGTCTGTATCTGTAGCAAGTGAAATGAATCAAGAGACATAGTGGGTTTATGTAGAGGGTTTGAACCTAGGACCGGGCCCCTGCTTAAAACTGAGATGTCTGGTGGGGTTGGAGCAGATAATTACTCACCCCAGAGAAATTGTTTCTTTGGTACTGGACTTTACAGCCGTCCAGATTTATTTGGTTAAGAAATATGACATACTTTTGCTAAAAGGAGATAGTTCGGGGAAGGTACCGTTAGTCTCTGTTGAGAAATGTGTTAATGCCTCAGGGTAAAGAATGATGATATCCACTATGTTTAAGATGGAATGTTTATCATTAATAGGGACCCTGAGACAGAGCTTCTGAAGATGGATAGGTGGAAGCTCCATCCCTTCCTGGGACAGGAAGGTGGTAAGCAGTCTGCAATAACTGCTTCCCTCTTAAGGTGAGGGATATGTGACAGGGAGCTCCTGCCACTCTTGAGGACCGACCTTTTCTTAAATCTGTTGCAACAGTTCTTCTATTTCTTAGTCTATTCTATCCTTTACTATTTCTAGTCCATAAGGTTGGCCACTTATGGGCACCCCCTCCCCCCTTTCTTGACTATGCTATGGTGTCCTCTTTAATTTTCGTTTTCCCTGTCAGGTCTTCATACAGGGAGGTTATTGTGGCGACCTCCAAGTGTATGTAAAACAGGTTGTTTATTGTTGTTGGATTTAGTATGTAATAGCACTATGTCATAAAATACCTTGATGTATATACCTTATGTTTATGAAACCTGTAAATGTTGAAAATGCCATGGCACTAGGTGTTTTTGATAATGGTAAAAAGTACTAGGTGACTATTACAGAAATTAAGTTAGTTGTGCTGTTTAAAATGCATGTAAATTGCTGTAAACTGAACAAGTCTAAATGTCACAGTGATTTTCATATATCCCATGATGCTTTGCATTATGGAAGTAGGTATGATGTTGTATTTCTTTGAAACTTGATTTGTTGCCAATGCCCTTTGGGGTAACCTTTCTTTCAGTGATTCTGCATTGAGGTTCTTTGTCTATGGCTTGTTATTTTTTTTTTTTTTTTGCTTTTTGGGTTCCCACTACCCAAGGAAACAGGGCCCACATAGGGGTGGAGGTTGCATCTCAATTGGTAAGTTAGATCAGAGATCAGTGTCAGTAGGTGCTGGCTAAGTGCAGAGAAAGGATGTACATAGTCTGTTGCTGCAAACTGATGTACTGAAGAAGGAATATGGCATTGCAGAAGCTTATTTCCTGTATTTTGAATAAACATCACACAGAGATTGTGTGTTGAATCTGAAGTTTGGTGTCTGGTCCATCTGTTATCCCACAACCCCTCCACAGGATGGTACACCCTGACAGGACAGCATCCCCCAGTGCTGCACTCAAGGGCCAACGTTTGTGTATGAGCCCAGTCCCGGTGTGGAACAAGAATCAACATCCTTCTGGCCCAGTGGTGAATGTACTACCAACTGAATCATGCTGACACCTAAACACAGACAGAATAATACACTAAATGAACAGTAGAATATATCACTAAATAGTAAGTAAAACAGCAAATCAAATAGTAAACAAAGTGCAGAGTACACTATGCAGAAATACAGAACGGGTAAGCCCAAGCTGTCACGCGTGAAGACGCGCGCGTCTGCACATGTTAGGCGTGTGAGGAGGGTTGAGAAGGAACTAAATACTTCAAATAACACAAGACAGGAAGGTGAGAGGTGTATTAAGATCTGTATACTGTCCCTATGCAACCCAGAACAATTGCTATACATTAACTAAGTAGATAGTTCCACAATCACTAGCAGGATGAAAAGTGTTGGTTTCAAGTAAAGGAAATGACTCTCGACTGTGTATCTTCATGAAATATTACTAACTCTACTAAAACAAGATAGTATAGCCTTTGGAAACTCTGTAACAAGCAGTCTATCTAAGACTACTGTATCAAGGAATTGCATCTGGAACTTTGTTATCCAGAAAGCCCTACTCTGTCTACAAATTAGGAAAAATATATATACAGTATATATGTAAAACAGTATATTTCCTGGATTAGAAAGCAGGATAGGCTCAAAAAGAGTATGCATTAAATAGCAATTTAGAAAAGCTACCAAATTGTTCTGACCCCCCCCACCACCACCACCACCACCACCACCACCACTAGAGCGTCACTATGGCTGAAGACTTGGTTTCACTGTTAGGACAAGTCATTATTAGATGTTCCACCTGTCTAATGTATTTGGTAACCACTGAGGTCTTTCCACATCCCTTTAAATGTAAAAAGTGTATCTATAATGAAGAATTACTACTTGAACTCAGTGCCTTCTCTGACACACTATTACAACTAGAAGCAAGCCAAAAAGAATTGGCCAATAGACTTGGTACTACACTGCTTCCAGAAGCTAATATGACAACTAATCCTCCTGTTTGTACAGATCCAATAAATTGAGGTGTACCAAAGATTATTACAACACATTAAACCTTGGTGTTACAACCTGATGAGCCATATAAGGAAACATTTAAAAATAAAAAAAGAATAAGGGAAGATGACCCTAACTTTGAAACGGATGAGCTATGGTACAATGTACAGTATGCTAAACTCCCTAAAAAGGGAAGACATGCAACTAATTGTAACATTCCTCTTAGCAATAGATTTACTGCCTTAACAGAATTAGAGGATGACTCTTGAGTCTTCTTCATTACAAGAGTTGATATCATTTGACACACCTACTGAACCTATACTGTTCAATACAGTTTATAATAATCCCCTTATATCGAATAATCCAGTACCTGTTACAATAGTGAATGTCCCAAATCCAGATTCAGTTATAAATCATCTTCAAAGAAATGTATTAGTTATGGGAGATTCAATGATAAAAAACTTAGAGAAGTATGCAACCCAGATAAAGCCCATAGGACACTATTATCATATAAAGGGGCTAAAATAGTGGATTTAACATCTATGACTTAGCCAATATTAAGCACGTGGGTAGTAATCCACTAGTACTGATCCGTGTAGGAACTAATAACATGCTGATGTGCCCTATTGGCGAGATTAAACAAGACATGGTGGCACTCTCAAACAAACTGATCAACCTTGGATGCGAGACTGCTCCCTCTGAAGTTTTACCCATACACAGGGCCTCACCAGGACTAAATTTAAAAATTAGAAGATTTAATGACTGGTTAAGACAGTGGACTATTAGGCAAGAAATCCAGTGTTTAACTCACTGGGAAGAATTTTTCCATCATGATGACCTTTATTGTCCTGATGGCTTGCATCTAAATAGAAATGGGAACATACTCTTACGCAATCATTTTACAAATTTCATTAATAATCATTTAAACTAATATGGGGGGAAGGACTTGGGCAAGTAATGACCAAAGCAACTATCAGAATTCAAACTTACCAATAAATATATCTCATATTATTACAGACACCACCAAAATAAATAATAATAAAATAAATATCTTACTTCTTAATGCCCGCAGCCTTGTCAATAAAATGGATGAACTAAGATATATTATACAAAAAGAATCTGTTACAATTTGTGGGGTTACTGAAACTTGGTTTCAGGAGGATAGCTGGGATACAGACATACCACAATACAATAAAATCATAAAAAAACAGAAGTGATGTTAGGTGGGGGGTTAGAAATCTATATATCCAAAGATTATACTTCATATCCTATTACCCCTAAATATATCCCAAATAGTGATAACGAAATAATTTGGGCAGAAATTAAGCTACCTAACATAACAGTCAGTGTTGGCTTAGCATATAGAGCACCAAATCTTAATAAAGACCAGAATACTGAATCTTCCCTTGTCAATCTTCACCATTCATTACTGCTTGGGTTAGTGCGAGCCGCACCCGCTGGGAGGTTTTCTTTTTTTTGAGTCAGCTCCCAGGCGCCGCCCTCAGTTCGCGATGCACTCGTCATGCGAGGCGGCCGTTAGTGCCGCAGACCTCCTCTATCTCAGTTCTGTTTCTCCCGCCATCGAGGCTGCACCTGCCGCGCGGTAGTTGAAGCTTTTCTGCGTCACAAGACTCCTCGTTTTCTCCACTGGTTCTCGCTCGACGCCATCTCCCGGTAAGACCGTTCCTTTATTTCTATCGACGGCGCTGAGTGCTTTGTTGCTGTTTTTTGTCTTATTTAGTTCGCATCATGTAAGGTTCGGGGGCAAAACGTAAATCGAAGGTGGGCCGTGCCCCTGTGCGTTGGTGCTCCTGTGGCCGGCATTTCTCCATCATGGATCGGCATGATGTTTGTCTCCGTTGCCTGGGACCCAACCACGATATGGATGCGTGTGATGCCTGTTTATCCATGGATCATCTTGTCCTCGAAGTCCGCGTGTTCAAGATCGGCAAGGCCCCGCCGACCTTCGGGGGACGGTGTCGCTCCAGGGATTCCCAGGTAAGGTCTCTAGGCCCTTCCTCCGGGTCCCCTCTCGGGCCTATACAGTCCGTGGAGGAGGAGACTTCCTCCTCTTCTCTTGCCAAAGAGGAAGCTTCTTTTGCAGTGTTGGAGGAACGTCGTGGTCCCTTCTGGGGCCGTGGCGGGGACACCGCCTCGGCAGTCACCTCCTTGGAGGTGCAGGCTCCCCCAGTGTTGAGGCCCACGCCTGCTGGGCCCGGTACCGGTGGACCCTCAACACCACCTTCTGGCGCTGTTTCAGATCCCAGTGCCGCTAGCAGCGTCGGTGATCGAGACGCTCCGCGCCGCAGGCCCAGTTTGCTCTCCTGAAGGTGCTGGGTCAGGTTCTGATGCCGAGGGCGGCACCGTGGGCCTAGCCAGCACCGATGGGGAGCCAGGACTGGGCCTAGTGGGTGCGGGTGGGCCAAGGTCGTCCGGCGCCGCCTCTGGCACCGGCGCCATTCACCGCGCTGTTTCACCGGAGACCCTCGGGGTTGCTAGTATTGTGGTCCAGCTGGTCTCTTCCTCTTCGGATGTCGATGACTCAGACGTGGACCCATCCTGGCAACCTGACTCTTCGGAGTCGGGGTCCCTGGTGGCACGTGGTGCTAGGCGACCCAGCGGGCCTCTTCCGCTGTCCCTGCTACTGTCCTCTCCTGAGGGCCCTCAGGTTAGGGGTGGTCCTGGGTCCCTGGGGGGTGATGGAGTGGGGGCGAGGGAGGGGCTCTCCCTCCTGGGGGGCTCGTGACAGCTACCCTCCCTGGTGCTGTTGCAGCCACTCGGGGTGGGAGAATGCTGGGGTCGAGGAGGAGGGCGCTCTCAGAGTCCGAGGGGTCGAGGGGCAGGGTGCAGTCATCGCGGTCTCTGGCGGCCACCCCTGAGGGGGTGGCTAGGAGCCATAGTGCTGGGCCCCGCTCTTTCCCTCTTAGACCCCGGGGTCCCCTCTGGTGGCGTTGCTGTGGGCTGCCCTTCTGGATCCATGCAGTCCCAGGTTCGTCACAGGGGAGGATCCCCTTCTGGGCTCTTCCAGGTTTCGCTTCCCAGGGTTCTGTTTTGCGACCTGGTCTGTTGTCCGGAATCCCGCCAGCTCGGGCTCTGTTCTCCGGATTTCAGAGCCCTAGCTGAGGACAGTTGCCTCTTCGTAGGTGCCCATCTCCCATTCCTCTGCAGCCACCCCCCGCTCTTCCAGGCCATGTCGGTCCTATGGGCCCGTTATCCTGGGAGCAGTTCAGAGGTGATGCAGCGGCCTTCCCCTCATATGTCAGGTGTATGAATGAGCGGGTCTTTCGCCTATCCCCACCGCCGCAAGAATCTTCTGGACACTCCAGCTCTCCATCATCCTCGTCTCCCTCTTCTGAGGGAGAGGAACCCTCTGCTCATATCTCCTCCAGTGCTGATTTCACTGAATATCAGTGATTCCTTTCGAGGATGGTGAGGGATCTTCGAATCTCCTATGTTAGGTGAGACAATACCCAACGGGAGACACGTGAATTCCTTGGAGAATTCAGTGCCCAGCACTTGGTGGTACCTTCCTGGCCTATCCCCTTCCAGGAGGCGTCTATCCGTTCCTGGCAGTCACCAGCCGCCCCTTCTCCAGCCCCGGCAGACTGTCGACGAAGGTATTGTGCCCCTTCGGAATCCCTGGGTACTCTCCCCAACCCGCCCTCGGGTTTGGTATACCTGGAGACTCCCTCCGGTGCTCACCTGGCTACTAATCGTCTACCAGTGATCTGATTCCCTCATTTTGACTAGTGGGGGCTAAGAGTGTTCTCTTCCTCTCGTATATGGCTTGCATTGCATCTCATCAGGCTCATCACGCTGCCTACAGTAGGCATTTGTGGTCGATGCTCTCTCAGATCTTAGCATCAATGCCTGATATGGAGCAAACCAGACAAGCTATTGCCCTCTCTGCTATAGGCCTGGAGCTGGCAAGACACCAAGCAAGGGCATCTTATGACGCCAATGAGGTGGCTTCCAGGCTTGCAGGGACAGCAATCTGAATTAGGAGGACGGCATGGCTTCATCTGTCAAGGTTGTCACCCCTGGCCCGGCGTAGGGTGATTCGCTCTGCTTTCCGGGGGACCCGTCTCTTTTTCTCCAGAGCTAGGAGATTACTGCAAGGGCTTTCTCTGTCTCCCCGTCCTCGGGGGACACCTCCTAGCTCTTCTCCCCCATAGGCTTCTCTCTCGATTAGCCCAGGGTCTTCCTCTTCTGTTTCTCACCAGCAGGAGGGTGGGAGTTTTTGTTCCCTCAGGGTTCTAACCCCTTTTCTAAGGGGGCTTGATTACTCACCGTTAGTAATGAATGGTGAAGATTGACAAGGAAGATATGAAATTACGCACTCTACCGTAATTCTTGATCTTCTCTTGTATCTTCACCATTCATTACTGATACCCACCCACCTTCCTCAGTGGCCTCCTTCTGTGCTCCTCCCATCTCATTCCTCTTCTCCTTCCTTTGGCCTTTATAAAAAAAGAAAGAAAAAAAACTGTTTTTTCTGTTCCCATTCTTTATGAATGGTTCCTTTTTTCCTCAAGGTAAAGAGGAACGAGCACGGTTGTACTTTTCTCTTATTCTGAGGGAACTCTTTCTGACCGCCCTTAGGGTGCGATTCCTCATACCTTCTTCAGACTATGCAATTTCACAGCTTAAGAGGCCATGCTCTGACTCAGCCTCGGCAAAATTTAGAATCCCCCTGGCAGGTATTATTTTTGAGCTCTTCTACTGCTGATTGAACTTGTCAGCTCTGAGCGTCTACTTGCCTTGCCTTAGGGAGTCTGATTGAGTTCCACTCTATCTTTCATACAAAGCTGCCTTCGAGAAGGCATAGTCTTTCCCATACACTGCTGTGTTAGCACTTAAGGTGCTAAGGGACTTAGTCCCCTTCCTGGGTGGGCGCTGTTCCCGGAACAGGTTCTGCCCGGGCAGTCTAGAAGCCCTCAGCTAGGATGTAGGAACTTGGCATGTTGAGAGTTCAGAGATGTTGCCCTCATTCGAATCTGTTCAGATGGTTCGGTCGAACCTCCCCTCAGTCCTAGCAACTGGGATTCTTGCTCCCTTGTTAGTCTCGAGCCTATAAGCCTCTCAACCAATGCTTGATGGGCACTGTTCTCCCTCTCAACCTGCCTCTTCTTCTTCTTCTTCTTTCTCTTTCCCTCTCTCTGTTCCTCCCCTAGAGCCACCCCAGAAAGGAGGCCCTGCGGTCCCTTAGGGTAGGAATTCTCTCCTCTGTCTATTCTCATCGGCTTATACCTTTTCAGTTTATATCCTTCCTTTTTCTGTCCCCTGCTCTCTTGCCCACTTTCCTTTTTCTTACCTTTATTTTCACCTCTCTGGCTACCAGAACTGAGATAGAGGAGGAGTCTACTGGCATCTGGACCCGTGGCCGCCTGCAGATGAGGCCGTGGCTCGAGGGCAGCGCCTGGAGCCGACTCAAAAAAAAAAAAAACCCCCAGAGTAGGTGGCACGCCTCCGGCACTAACCCAAGCATTAATGAATGGTGAAGATACAAGAGAAGATCAAGAATTACGGTAGGTACGTAATTTTCATTTTTCTACGCTCAATAGAGAAATTTTATCCAAATAATAACTATATTCTTATGGGAGATTTCAACTTTCCCAAAATCAATTGGGAAACATCCCATTGCTTACGGAAAATGGAAAGAGAATTTTTGGAGATCACAGTTAACCAAAACTTGGGTAAATTATTAAAACTGGAACTAGAAAGAAAAATATTCTTGATATTATACTAACTAATATGGGTGAAAAAATTTCACAACCAAATATACTAGCACCGTTAGGAAATAGTGATCACAACATGATCATATTTCAAATTCAAACTAAATCCAAAATTACAAAAGGAAATACACTGGCCAGGGATTATGCCAAAGCAAATTATCATGCAATGATGAACTATCTCAATTCATGGGATTGGGAAACAGAACTTACTAACCTTAATGTTGAACAGGCCTGGTCACTTATTCTATTAAAAAATGAACCATTGTCTTGATACATGGGCTCCAAAAAAAAAAAATATACAAACGGATATAGAACTCCAATTTGGTGGAGTAACAAAATAAGGAGACTAATAAATGAAAAACACAGAAATTATAGAAAATATAAAAAAAATCAATCAGTATCCAACTGGAATACATATAAAAAATTGCCTAACAAAACATTATACTAAAAAAGCTAAAAATTAAATTGAAACTAGATTAGCTATTGATAAGGTTGATAATAAAAAAAAAATATTTAACTGTATAGGTTCACTTAGAGATACTAAACCTACAGTAGGACCAATCAAAACTAAATCTGGGGTAATCAGCAATGAGATTGAAATGGCCACTGAACTCAATAATTATTTTGTCACCATCTTTACTCCCAAGGAAAAAAATAATAGCATTGATGATAACATAACTACATCTCAAAATTTAAAAATTAGTCATTTTACTAAAGAAGAAACTATGAGAGTATTACAAAACTTAAAAACAAACTCTGCAGCAGGACCAGACAAAATACATCCTCGGTTTCTTAAAGAAACAGCTATTCAAATCTCGGGACCGATGACTAAATTATTTAATTTATCCCTGGAAAATGGTGAGTGTAGCATAGCATGGAAAGATGCCCTAGTTACTCCTATATTTAAATCAGGAAGCAAGACAGACGTTACAAACTATAGACCAATAAGTCTAACCTCTGTAATAGGAAAAGCATTTGAAAAGCTTATTTTACAAAGACTAGAAGAACATATAAAACTTAACAACCTTTAAGATATTATACAACATGGGTTCACTAGAGGCAGATCATGCTTAACAAATCATCTGCATTTTTTTGAAAACGTTAGTTCATCCTTGGATGTTGGCCTACCTGTTGACATTGTCTTCTTAGATTTCGCTAAGGCATTCGACCGAGTTTCCCATGTGATCTTATTAAAGCAAATGAAAAACCTTGCTTTTCCACATTATTTAACAAATTGGATAGAATCATGGCTAAATAAACGTAGACAATGTACAATAATAAAGGAGTATTCATCAGCATGGACGGAGGTTACAAGTGGGGTCCCTCAGGGCTCAGTATTGGGCCCTGTTTTGTTTAACATCCTGATTTTCTTAATGCAATCATCAAATAACACCTGGATGACTAAATTCGCTGCTGACTGTAAGAAGATTGGCTGTGTAGTTAACTCCATTGAGGCAGCCACTAACTTCCAAAAAGAGATAACCTCCCTAGAATTATGGGCTAAAAAGAACAAAATGATGTTTACTATACAAAAATACAAAGTGATGCATCTGGGTCATAACAATTTAAAATACAAATATACACTAAATCAAGCAATGTTACAGGAGATCGATAATGAAACAGATCTAGGAGTAATAGTGGATAACAAAATTAATTTAGAAAATAATACATTAACAAAGGTGAAAAAAGCTCACCGTACCTTGGGATGTATATTTAAGCACATAAAGAGTAGACATCCTAAAGTTATAATGCCTCTATATACAAGCCTAGTTAGATCAAACTTGGACTACTTGCTCTTCTTTTGTACTCCTATACAATTAGAGATAAGAAATTGGTTGAAGGAGTTCAAAAAAATTACCAAAAGAATTGTAGATGCGTCGAATAAGACCTATGGGGAAAGACTATCGGAACTAGATTTACACTCTATGAACTACCGTCAACTTAGAGGAGATCTTTGCTTAACATATAAAGCTATTAAAGAGCCTGTACTCTTTGAAACAATTGGTTTAGAAAAAAATACAAATAATACTCAGACTAGATATCATAACTTTAAATTAAGAGGGGCCCACTGTAAAACCAAAAAGAGAAGTCATTGGTACACACAACGTATAGTTAATAAATGTAGTATGTTGCCAGGATCAATTATAGAAAGCAATACTATAAATACATTTAAATATCAGTTGGACCAACATATGGGTAATGCAGAATTTGAGAATGTATAAACATAATTCCACCTTCCAGTGGTGAGCTCATATAAAGATAATACCTCCTGAGCTTGTAACACACTATGATACCATGATACTATGAATATGCAGTACAGCAATGAACAGTTAGTAAAACAGTAATAGAATAGTGAACAGTGTGCACAAATGCAGCAGGGAATAAGACTGTGTGAAAAAGCAGTAAATAAATATTACTAGGTGCGTCCTTGGGGGAGAACAGTAACTTACAAAGCCAGTGAGTCAACCATCAGAACATTAGGACAGTATGCAGAATGCAACTAGGAAACAATGTGTAATAACAGAATACAATAAGGCAAGTAGTTTCAGTATCAGGACAGGCTGGCAAAGACTGGGGGCATCTTGAACTTAAAAGAAGGGCAGAAGACAAGAGCTGGGGGACCCAGTTTGAACTAGGACAGTAGCCTGTGAAGTGGGGAAGGGTGAAACAGACAGGCTGTGCAGAGAGACTCCCAGGCTTGTCTGTTTAGCTAGTACCACAAGGTTGAGGACTAGAGAAGGGGAGGGAGTGAGTTCCAGAGGACAATGTATCTACAAGAGAAAGCTGCCTGTCTGACTGATAGGTGATAACTAGGGATAAGGAAGGAAGGATAGAGGGTTACAGTGTCTAAAGAAATAGGCAGAGGGTGGGTAATACACGAACAGAGAGGATGGGTATTCAAGGAGTGTGTCAGACCAAAACCTTCAGATCAGCTATCAGCAAACAGGATACAGATAATGATGATTCTCCAGAGATGGCAAGCCCAGAGAAGGGTAGCGATCATAGAAGAGTGTGTGTGGAGGAGACAATGTAAGGCAAAATGGCAGAAAGCATGATAAAGCGAATCCAGTCTGACTAATGTGAATTTAGAGGCTAAAGTATAAACAACATGTAACTTTAAACAATATTACCATAGTCTAAGGCTGGAGTATAATTTTTCTTTTTCTTACATGAACCTTTTTTTGAAAGAATGCTCAAAATACGTCGTCAAAAAACAATCAACCAACCAAACATGACTGTCACAACTATAACATAACTTTGACACTGGGAGCAAGTAAGAGAAACCTCCAACAGTATCAAAGAACAATGGGGGCTATGCACGACGGAGCGAGAACTATGCGCCAAAGGCGCATATTCCACCTGAGCAACTCCACGTCTGCAGACAGGTGCATACCTGGCAGCATTCATGACTGCCAGCCACCTGTCTGTGGCCCCGCCCCCCCGGCACATGGGTACGCACAGGTTCATGCAGGGCAGATGGGGGTGGAGCTGCACACCTGGGTGGGCATTCAGTGGGATGCCCAGCCTGGATCCCTCAGTGGATCCCTTACACGGTAGGGGGTGCATTGGCTGCGCTGCTCTGCAGGTGGCTTTGGAGGTGTGAGGTGGGCTGTGCCACCGGCCATGCCATGCACCTGGACTGACAGGGCAAGAGTGGGGGGGTGAACACTAACCACCACACCATGCCCAATGGGGTTGAGATCTGTGGCCTGGGAGAGGCAGGCATGAGATGCAGTATGGTGGGTCTGCAGTCAAGGGGCCAGTACCCCCATGTGTGTGCATGGAGGGACTGGCGTACACAGGAGAGGGTGGGGGGAACAGCTGGGTGCTGGGATAGCTGACCCTGGGCGGCCTGTGGTGATGTGTGCCAGGGTCCCATTGTTGAGGGACAGAGGCACGGGGTGCGATGGGGGCTTATGACAGGGTTCTCCCTGCTGTAACCCACGCCCTCCTCTGCACACCTGCTGGCAGCACTACGTGCCGTTGTGCATAGCGCATAGTGCTGGCACGCTCCCCACCCACCCCTGTGTGTTGCGGGCCATGCGGGTGAGGAATAGGATGCATAGAATGCTGCATGACCTGTATTATACATCCCACGCGGTGGGTGCATTGGGTGCAGAGTGTCTATGTGCCACACATATGCTTCGCGGAGGCACTCCACACCTTCATGCATAGGCCAAAATCATAGTAACCCATGATGTATTCCAAAACTATGTACTGAGCACAATGACAAGAAATTAACTTGTGGGTGACTGGATGTACAGTATCTGCCAAATAAATCAAAAATACAAAGTAAAATAAAACCAGAATTTTGCCCACGGAGAAAAGGGGATGCCAAAAGGCTCACAGAGGGAGGAAAGCAAATGATTAAAGAAGTAAATTTCTAAAAATGAAGTAACTAGTGGAGGGTTATGGGGCTAGGGAGAGAGCACCAAACCCAGATGAGAATGCAAAAAGGGGTCCCATTTACAGTAATACAAGCAGAGTTGCCCAGGGGTACCAAGGAAAGTCATTAGAAGAGAGCTAGTTTAGAGAGAGCCGAGTACCAGGTGAGTATCAAGGGAAGAATAGGATGTCTCCAAGACATAAGGAGCAGTCATTTATCCTCCATTAATGCTGCCAAAAGACAACATACCCAAGGTTTGGGTAAAGTAGATACACCAGAAGGAAGCCCTAGAACCACTAATTCAGGATTAAGAGGTATGGACACATCCAAGATCCTGGAACAGTCAGACAAGACCTTGTGTTGCCAAGTGGCAAGTTTCAGGCAACTCCAAAGAATATGGAGAAAACCTGACTCAGGCTGACAAGGCAAGTTTATTATTTATTTTTCTGGTGCCCAATTTCGGAGGCTTTGGGCGCCGAACAACAAAAACAAACTATCAATACAATAATACGAATCAATATAAAAACAACAAAATTTCAGTATACATAAATATAATTAATAAATATATATATAAAAACTGATGCTCAAACAAATAAGCTGGGTGCCCAGGGTGGACTAATGCCTAAGGTCTGGGAAGGCCTGATTAAACAGGAAGGCCTTGAGGCGGGCCTTAAAAACCTCAACCGAAGGGGCCTCCCAAATTGGTAGAGGAAGCGAATGCCACAGGACGGGGCCGGCAACACTAAACGCTCTGTTCCCGGCTGTTTTAAGCCTCGTCCTGGGAATCAGCGGGAGGCCCCTAGAGGAGGACCGGAGGGAGCGGACTGGGACAGCAGGTGTAAGAAGGTCTGACAGGTAACCAGGACCCTGCCTGCATAGGGCCTTAAAGGTGAGCAAGCCCACCTTGAAAAGAATCCTCCACCTAACTGGCAGCCAGTGCAGTCCGCGCAAAACTGGGGTTATATGACAAAATTTCAGCTGCCCATTTAGCAGCCTAGTGGCTGCATTCTGCATTAGCTGCAGCTGTCGGAGGTTCCCTCCAGAGACCCTGTGGTAGAGCACATTACAGTAATCAAGTCTGGATGTCACGAAGGCATGCACCAAGGTGGGAAGGTCCATAGACGGAACTAGGATCTTGACCCTGGCGATATTCCTAAGATGGTAAAAGCTTGTCCAGACAACAGATGACACCTGAAAGTCAAATGACAGTCCGCTGTCAAAGGTCACACCAAGGTTTCGCACCCTAGAGGAAGTCCTCAATGGCACAGATCCCAGGAATAAACCGGTTTTGGTGCCAGAGGGCAACCTGTTCCATCTTTTGTTTGACTCCATCGCCAGTACCTCCATCTTATCGGGGTTCAGTTGCAACCAGCTGGAGGACATCCAGTCATTTATCTCCACGAGGCAGCTGTTTTGTGCTTCCACCACATTAGAAGTTCCCAGGGCAAAAGAAAGATGCAGCTGGGTATCATCAGCATAGCAATGAAAACCCAAGCCATACTTTCTAATGAGCTCACCCAGGGGCAGCATGTACACGGCAAACAGCATTGGTGACAAGACAGAGCCCGGAGGTACTCCACATGACAGGGGGCTAGAGGAGGAGGAGAAATTCCCCATCACTACTCATTGCCTCCTGTTCGTGAGGTATGACTCAAACCAGCAGATGACAGAGCCGGTGAGCCCACAAAATTCCCTCAGGCGGTTGAGTAACACACAATGGTCTACTGTGTCAAAAGCTGAAGAGAGATCGAGAAGGATTAGAATTGTCCCCTTCCCCCTATCTCTAGCCCTGAGGAGGTTACTGTGCACCCGAAGCAATGCAGTTTCTGTACTATGCCTCACACGCAAACCAGACTGGAATGGCTCATAGAGAACAAAGGCCATGAGGTGCTCCTCAAGTTGTTGCGTGACAACTTTCTCAACAACTTTTCCCAAAAATGGGAGGTTGGAGATTGGATGGTAATTCACCTTGATGTCAGGGTCTAATGATGTTTTTTTCAGGAGGGGACGAACCGGTTCCTCCTTCAAGGCATCTGAAAAAATCCCCTCCATCAAAGAGCACTAGACAATCAGGGTGGACACCGGGCCAACAGTGTCAACACATCTCATCAAGAAATGCGTCGGCAGTGGGTCCAGTTCACAATATGTGTGCTTTAACCTGGAAGCAACCCCAATGACCTCCAACACCTGAACTGGTTTAAACTCCCCCCCAACTAGGTGGAGCGCTCTCTAGACAATAGAGATGATCACTGTAGGCCACTGCAAGGCTCACTAGCGGCACTCTGAGAAGAACTGAGCGAACTCTAGGCACAAGGCATTGGAAAAAAGTATTTTTCAGCTGGAGACAGGGTGGATTTAAGAGCCTATCCACAGTCTGAAAAAGCATAGTAAGTATATTCTTCCCAGCAGCAATCTCTCTGGACAGGAACTCTGCCTTCTTACGAGTGATTGCCACAATTCCAAAAAATACGGTGAGCAAATACTGGGTGGTAATGCAGAAGAAATCCACAGGAGCACTATAGATCTATGCAAAAATATATTTTTTCATTTATTGTTTTCACGATTCAGATATTCACAATAAAGTGCTCTTTTTACAATATATTTGTTGTCTCAACTATTCAAGACAATCAGACAAAAAAGTGGATTAGCTCTGAAATATGTTAACAAAACCTACCCCAGTCCTAACGCGCCAGCCACCACGAGTGATTGCCCCGGTACTCACAATAGTGTGAGCACAGGGCCAGTCTGTCTGCCTTCAGGCAAGACTTCCGCCAGTAGCGCTCCAACCTCTGACCCACAATCTTTTTTTTTAAACTTTCTATTTATTAGTAGCATATAGAGGTACATGGTATATATCATATTCGATACAGTATATTCATATTCAGCTGTGGTTGTCTGACAGTACATTAAAATCATGTTTACAAACCATCTCAGGAGGGCTATAAAATGACACTATAGTTATTTCATATAAATCAAGAGACTTTCTAGAGTAATACATTGAGACCTCTCTTCAGCATTACGTGAGCCCCAGAGGGCAATTGCCTAGGGCCAGACTCCCCCAGTTGCACCCTGATGCTTCTCCTCTCTTATTCTCATCTTAAGGGGCAAAGGAAGGATCCCGCTCTGATATAAAAAATACCCAGCTATGCCACTGAAGTTCAGATCGCTCTTAATTATTGTTACATCTGGCTAGCAAACGTTCAATGGTGTAGACCTCTTCCATTATTGTGTACCAGGAGACAACTGTTGGTGCTTTCTTCTGCTTTCACAATCGTGTGATTACTTTCCTGGCTTGTAATAAATATGTAAATAGGAGGGAACCCTTTTGGATCCGGAGGTCCTCGGGGGTGGGGGGTACCGAGAGTAGGACCAATTCCAGAGTAAGAACCGCCTCCTCTCCTACCAGCTCCATCAGAGAATCAGCTATATCATGCCAGTAGCCTCTCAGGGCTGGGCAAGACCAAAAAACGTGTACATGGTTAGCCATTGGTTCCCTACATAGCTGCCAGCAATTACCTGCCACATTAGGCAAGAACTTATCCAACTTGGCTGAAGTAATAAAGTAGCAGCTATGTACCTTCCATGTAAATTCACACCAATAAGGGTTAAAGATAGGGTTACCACCTTTTAAGAAGCCCAAAGTGGGACATTTCTTACTGAAACATGATTTTTCACAGGACAGTACGTTACCTTGACCAGCATAACAGACTTGTTTTCTCTACATAATCAGAATTAAGGCTAAGTATTGTAGTTTCTTGGTTGCTTCTATGGTTTCATATCATTTTAATGTATTTTAGTTAAGGTACTATAGTTTTCTACAAGATTTAGTGGAAAGTTAGAAAATATTTTTTCTACTGAAAAGTCAGGACATGTAGTATTTTTCATGATTTTTTGCAGGACACAGCTGTCCAAATCAGGACTGTCCTGCGAAACTCAGGACAGCTGGTAACCCTAGTTAAAGAGACCCCCCAGAGAGGGTCGGGCATATCTTAACCACATTTCTGGAGAAACCGGAACAGAGAGCTCCCGATTCCAGGCATCAAATAATCCCATGCATGAATCCATCAAGAATTCTCTAAGCCCTTTATAAAGAAGACCTATTAAGTGTGGAGGTACATTACTTCCTAGAGTTGAGATAAATAGCTGTATCAATACAGGTGATGGGCTTGGAAGGCAATTTCTCTGTGGGCCCTTGTGCACCAGAAAGGTTTGCACCTATAAATATCTAAAATATTCCCCATTGGTTAAGCCATATGTTGTCTGTAGTTTCGAAAAGAGGATCACCCCCTCAGCATTTAAAAATTGGAAAACAAAGAAAAACCCTTTCTGGTGCCAGTTAGCACAAGTAAGATCAATCCTGGCTGGCAGAAATTCCGCCTCAGCTTTAAGTAGCCTCAAAAAATATAGACGAGGTGCAAAAGCTGGAGTATTTCTAATTTTGTACCATACTTGTAGGACCATTCGGGCCCTTATGTAATCTGGAAGAGACGAGAGGGGAGCAAATACCATCTCAGAATTATCCTGCCAGTCATTTAATAAGAACTCTATGTCCTTCCATGGCATTTCATATGTCAGATTGAGCCAACCCATTAGCTGGGTGAGGATTGCAGCATAGGCATAGTGCTGAAGGTTAGGGAGGTTAAGGCCTCCCTTGTCCTTAGGCAACTGAAGAATGGACCATCTAATGCAAGGTTTCTTTCCCGCCCAAACAAATCTAGCTAATGATCTGTTCCAGGATGTAAAATACGAAATAGGGGGGAGAACTGGGATGATCTGGAACAAATACAATAATCTGGGTAATATGTTCATTTTAATAAGTAATATTCTAGTATATAAAGGAAACCGTAACTGTGCCCAACGGTGGAGATCTGTCTCCAAAACTTGAGTAAGAGGTTTGAAATTTACTAAATTGAGATTATCCAATGATAAAGGTAAATGAATTTCCAGATATTTCATTTTAGTACCTCTCCACTTAAATGGGAGGAGAGCTTTCAAAGGTGGACTCAGAGGGAAACTGAGGGCCAATACCTCAGTCTTTGAGGGATTTACGTTGTATCCAGATACCAATGCAAATTCTCTCGAGATTCTCCAGACAACTGGAAGAGAGAGTTCCGGGTCCCACAGTGACAGCAAGATGTCATCTGCGTATAAAGCACTTTTATAACTGATTCCCAATTTGTATTCCCTTGACTTCCCCGGAGCTTCTAATAGCTATAGCCAGTGGTTCAATGTAAATGACAAAAAGGAGGGGCGAAAGGGGGCAGCCTTGTCTAGTGCCCCTTTCCAATGCAAATGGGGCAGATATATTACCATTTACCCTAATATAGGCCTTGGGGGAGGCGTGTATATATTACTCAACCAGGCAACAAAACCCACCGGAAACCCAAATGCTGACAGCACTTTCCATAGAAAATTCCATCCCACTCTGTCAAATGTCTTGAAGGCATCTAAACTTAGGCAGGGAGCGTCTGGATTTATAATCCATAAACTGGACAGTCCTTCCGGTATTGTCAAAGGTCTGTCATGACTTAAGAAATCCTGCTTGATCTCTGTGTATTACTTCCGGCAGTATATTCTGTAGCCTACGAGCACAGATTGCCATAAACAGTTTATAATCACAATTTAATATGGAAGTAGGCCTGTAGGATTCAGGAGATTGAGGGTCCTTACCAGGTTTTAGAATAGCAGAAATCACTGCATAATCCCATGATATTGGGGGAAGGTCCCCTTCTCGCACTTCCAAGAAAACTTTTCTCAAGAGAGGGAGCAGCCTGAGGGGTAAAGGACTTATACCATTCCACCGGAAACCCATCTGGGCCGGGGCATTTGAGAGTATTCATCCTAGCCAGTGCTGCTGCAATTTCTTTCTCTGTAATCTGGGCCAGTAAACTGTCCTGCTGAGATTGGGTGAGTTTTGGTATAGTCAGGAGTGATAGGAAGTGCAGCAACTGGGCCTCTGCCAGGGGTTCCCCTTGAGAGTAAAGATCTCTATAAAACAAATGGAAAGCTTCCAGAATATCCAGAGTAGTCTGGGCAAGGGTCCCAGTTCTCGGGTTTTTTACCTTAGTGATATAAGCAGCCTGAAACTTACCCCTTAATTTATTAGCTATGGTCCTGGATCCCCTAGGCCCCCCTCATAATGATATGTCTTAAGATATAGAAAAGCAGCCTCAAACTTTGCATCTAATACAGCCTGAATTTCTGACTTTAAGTACAGTATCTCTTGGTCTGAAACTATAGCTCCTTGACCTTTAAGTTGCTGCAGGACCTGCAGCCTTGTTTGAAGTTGCTTATATCTAAGCTCATTTTGTTTGTGTTTTCTGGAGGCATAGGCCATAATCTCCCTGAGAAGGACCACCTTAATGGTATCCCAAATTAGGGCTGATAAAGTGTCAGGGGAAAGATTATCTTGAATAATCTGTGGAATTCTACAGTCTACCATGTCTCGGAATTCTCTGTCTTTAAGCAGAGAAAGATTTACTCTCCAGTGTATGTTTACGTACTTTACCCAAGTTTATTTTTACGTGATCTGACGAAATTCTGGCTCCCTGTGATAAGTCCTGTACCCTGTCCATGAAACAAAGAGAAAAGATGAGAAAACACAGTTACATAGCCAGAAGCAGACATACACTGCTCAAATACACTTCTGAAGTTTATAAAAGCATATACACTTGAATAATATATGGGTGTTTTCAGATGAAATCTATCACCTCCCCCCCCCCCAAAAAAAAAAGGCAACCTGGCAGGTTTAAACTTTTTTTTCTTCATACTAACCTTTCACCTCACTCCTATAGCAGTTTTCCAGTTAAGTAGTAGACCACAGTACATAAGTAAAAAACTAAAAGAGAATGTTGCCTTCAATGAAACTATATTACTATAGTGTAATGAAAATGAAGTTTTAAACACTGCTTGTTTTTACAAATTTACAGATGTTACTGTGCATTTATTTGAGAATTTACATGTAGAAAATATATATTTTCAACCAACACTACTAATAAATACTTTTACTGCAAAATACTAGTTAAGCTATTGCTTCAATATCCTATTTTATGCATTAATAGGGACTACTTTTTCAGTTTTTAGAAGTTTTAGAGGTAATAAATTGTACACACTTTTGAAAATAATAAAGAAGCTTTAATCCCTATCAGAGTGATGCAAACTAATTCTTTTATGATGGTGGCCCATTTTATAAGTGTAATAAGCAACTCCAGGATGTGCATTAAATTATTTTAATGCATTTTTCAGGGGCGTAAGGACACCCGACCTTCGGACTCATGCCTTGGCACACCCCTGGGGCATGCATTAAAATACTTTAATGCACACCCTGTCATGGCTTATTACTTACTTACACACACACACACACACTCTCTCTCTCTTATTGTGCAGGCCCAAGATAGATGTGCAAGTATTGCTGTTGTTTATCCCAAGAACACTTAAGCTTTGGGCCCTTTAGTTTGGATGAAAATATATTCCTCTTCACTCCTCAAGGCAGCAAGAACCAGCATCATCCATTTCATGATGCCATCCTACCGAGTGCCATCATTTATCAATGTCCACCGTGCTGCTTATGCCTGAGGGGCAGTCTAGTACTCATTTATTATTTTGGACACAGAGACGTCTCCTTCCCCTCCAAATGACAGTTTATGGAGTTACCTTTCCTGGCCCTTTCCCTACTGACCTTGACCCTTCTTGGTGGTCACAGTCTTCTTGGCCAGGACCCTTCGGGAAACAGCCCAGCTGATGGACCCTTTTTCTTGGCCTTTTCTTTTTTGGGGCTCAGCATTGCTTCCTCCCTGGTTGGCAGGCCACTACAGGATACAGCCATTGGTGCCACTTGTGGTTCCCCCTGTTTTGGGGAGGCCATCATCTGTACTGGTTCTGGATTTTATGGTGCTGTAATGTGCCTCAATGTCTGGTTCCGTGGGGTCGTATTTAGCATCAGTATCTGGAAGTGCATTTTGCAATGGAAGGGCATCCTTTTTGGTACAGTGTTTTACTCTGAAGCTTGTCAGTTTTTTTCAGTACTGACAACTTTGTCTGTCCTGTCAGTGTTGTTCTCAGCTTGAGGAACTGTTTCTTCAATTTTGAGTGGTCCTTCTTGTTCATGTGTAGGATGCACACCCTACCCTGGCCTGTTTCCTTTGAAACAAATGGATTGCAACATGACAGTTTCCTACCCTGTGCCCTCAGCTGGACGTGTCTTGTCCTATGCCAATCCCAATGTTAGGAGTTGTTTTCTTCTACCCACCCCACCCCTCCCCCGTAGCACATTTGGCCCATCATTTTCAACCTCTGTGATTGCTGACCAACCAGCAATTCTCTGCCTGGTTAAGTGGCATCAGGGGCTGGTTGAGGGACATGAATTGCTTCCCACAGGTCCAAACTCTGACTTTCTCTTCCTGGATGATGTGCTCTTGTCTCTGTCTTCATCAGAAGATGGAGAAAACTCCAGTTATATCCCATAGCAGAGGCTTTACTTTTCCAGGTATTTGTTGTAGAAATGTGGGACTTTCTGGGGTGGCCGTTGGGGTTTATGGGGAATTTGAGAAAGGTGGAGTTCATCTTGTTGGACTTGCTTTGTCTGGATTCTGTCATGGTGCCCCCTCCTCAATAGACTCTGACATGGGCACCTTTAGCTGTGAAGCGCCATCATTTTACTACGTCTGCAGTTTTTGTAGGAGTTAGACACAGACACATCATGTTTTAGGAGGAGCCACTCCATAACTCCAAACCTCTCTCAGGCCTCCATTTCTTGTGCATTCTAGCTGGAGTCCACCAGGTCTCTGCTGTTCAACTTTTCTCAACCACTTCAGAATCAAATTGTCTGAATGCTTTGGGCAGAAACGTCTTTGCTGAGACATCTGCTGCACTTTGTCTTGCCTTATATCAGACCTAAATGGCAGCTTATTATCTGCGCCTTTTGGAGCAGGCACATGCTCAGCTTCTCATGCTTCTTCATAGTGGTGCTTCTGCTACACCTGGCAGTAAGAGGTGCAAGGGCCAGTAGGCACCTAGGTCTTCTTAAAACATGACAGAGGTCACTGCCCATTTAGCAGCTACAGCAGTATGAAATCAAGCAGGCATGATTTCACCCTCACTCCCTGCACAAGATCTTAAGTGCCTCCTAAGAGGTTGTAGACTCTTCAGTTGCAAACCTGTGGATGCTCTGGCCCCATGTCTCCTGCATCTTCCCCTGGATGTATTTTGGAACCCCGTCCTTGAGGTGTTAAGCCCTGTGCCAACTCTCGGCCAGCAAAAGTCAACTGCACTGCTCACCATCCTCTTACAGGGTTCCTGAACCCTAGTTTCCTTTTCAGGACTGTGTGTCAGGATGCCTTGCTTGGGTCCAACTACTGTTGAAGCAGGTCTAGTCAGAGCTGTTACTTGGGTTTTCAGTGATGCCTCTTTTCCTCCACCCCGGATTTAGGGTAACTACTTGAGACTCGACCAAAGAGAGTAGCTCTATGGAGAAGACTAAGATAGGAAAGTTGCTTACTTAACTGTTGATCTTCTTGAGTACATTTTTGGTAGAATAATGCTTAACCTGTGCTCTTTTACCCACGTAGATAGCATTACAGTATTTTTATGTATGTGGCAATGTCTTTGGTACCCACAACAGCTAAACTCTAACCTAAATGCTTCTTGCTATTGTCTGCATCTACCGTCTCTCGGTTTGAGACTCAACTCTAATGCCGGGGGGGGGCCTAACTGTGAGAATCCTTTGCATACTTTTTGTTTTTCTGTTTTATTGCTTTTTATGATTTTATTTTTTATTTTTTGACTTCCAGACATTCTCTGGCACTTTGTTGACCACCATTCAGGTGTTGCTCCCCTTGGCTTTTCCTCTAGTGATATTTTCAAACAGGAAGAATTGTAAATAAATATATAAAATAAATAATTTACCACTAAAAAGGAACAGAGGCTGTTAGGACACATAACACCTTAAACACTGTGTTGTGCTCATGTTGTCATGTCACAGAGTCATGCATCAGTGTCACTCACCCCAAAAGTTCTTTCACAGGGTTAGAGGATTTATTTTCCCCTTAATTTTTGGGCTGAATAATGAAAGGCAATTAGCTGAATATGTGGAGTGTGTCAGAATATTTACAAAAAGAAAGGGGAGAGTGGACGTGATAGACCTGGAGCCTCTTCCAACCTGTAATACTGTCTGTGTTACTTTGTGCTCACAAAACCCTAAATGAAATCATTGTACTAATGTGCTTTATTTGTCAATAAGTGTTTTCTTTTTGTGTTTTATATACATTATGTTGTACTTGTATGTTGAATTGTTGTTTTGCCTTCTTGAATATACTACCTGTATTGCTGCCTGCACCCTTCCTCTACCCAGGTTATAATTGAAAACAAGACTTGTTACTCTGTTTGCCTTTCTGGTGAACATCCTCTTAAATGTTCTTGTAACATGGCAATAAATGCTTTCATCCAATAACCTATTTACTTGGTGGAACTGCAACACGACCCAACTTGAACCATGCATTAATTCCCTAGCAATGCCAGATTCATGCTGTAGTACCTTGTTTAACCACTGTGAACTCGCCATAGACCAATAAATAACTGAAGCACAGGTTCTTTCCGACCCACCCACCCCACGGAACTCTGACTACCCAGGCAAATAAATGGTCCAGTAAATTTTAATTACTATTCTCCTACTGGAAAAGATACCCCATAGAAAAATATCACAGTAGAAAACTGGGAAGTATTCTGTTCCCACTGCTGCATTGTAATGGTTAGCTTTATGTTTAGTTGCATACCTGAATGGGACGTTTAAGAGTTGTTGTTTGTTGTTACACAGTTCTTCTATATTCTTGTAATCCACAAGTGTGCTGCATTTTCAAAAAACATTTGTAGAAAAGCACGTTGATAGTTCCTACTTAAGCTAGCAGTGTTTCCAGCATGTACGGGTGAAACGTATGCATATGCCAATTTTTGGGAGGTTCAGTCCCACAGTGCAATATACCCCTCCACACACAGTGTGAGCAGCATTTATCGAGTCACGCACAGAGGATGTTGTTGATATTTGTGCAACTTTGAAACTAGTTCCAGTAAGCATTAAGCCACTCCAAAAGAGGGTTCTACTGGAGAATTAATGCATGATTGGGGAGGTGGGCACGAGATCAAAGGCTGAGTGCCTCCAACCACCCAACCATACATTAATTCCCCAGTAGAACCCTTCTTTGGAGTGGCTTAATGCATTTGTAACATGGCAAGCACAGTTCCACAATTTGTGGAATGAAGTCATAGGCACAAGACAGACTTTGGCTGACTTTTAACATTTTTTATATGTTATTTTGAAAGGTACAGCTGATGAGACGCTTTATATTTACAAATATTGTGGGTACCATCTCCTTGTTAACATACAAAAAGTTGCATTTCAGTAGTAATGCTTTAATAATTATGGAACTAGTTTCAAAGTTGCACAAATATCAACAAGACCCTCTGTGCATGACTCGATAAATGCTACTCACATTCTGTGTGTGGAGGGGTCTATTGCATTGTGGAATTGAACCTCTCAAAAATTTGCATATGCATGAGTTTCTTTATTTTGAAAGGTACAGCTGATGAGATGCTTAATATTTACTAATATAGTGGGTACCATCACCATGTTGACATATAAAAAGTTGCATTTCAACAGTAATGTGTTAATAATTATTGAACTAGTTTCAAAGTTGCACAAATATCAAAAACACCCTATGTGCATGACTCGATAAATGCTGCTCACCCTGTGTGTGGCGGGGTATGTTGCATTGTGGGATTGAACCTTCCCAAAATTTGCATATGTATGAGTTTCACCTGTACGTGCTGCGAACAGTGCTAGCTTAAGTAGGAACTATCAACATGCTTTTCTACAAATGTTTTTTTAAACGCAATACACTTGTGGATTACAAGAATATAGAAGAACTGTACAACAACAAACAACAACTCTTAAACGTCCCATTCAGTTATGCGACTAAACATGAAGCTAACCATTACTATGTAGCAGGGGGAACAGAATACTTTCCAGTTTTCTACTGTGTGCTTTTCTATGGGGTATCTTTTCCAGTAGGAGAATAGTAATTAAAATTTACTGGACCATTTAGTTGCTGAGTTCTGTGGGGCGGTGGTGGAAAGAACCTGTGCTTCAGTTATATAATGGTCCGTGGTGAGTTCACAGTGGTTAAGCAAGGTACTACAGCATGATTCGGTCATTACTAGGGAATTAATGCTTGGTTCAGGTTGGGTCATGTGTTGCAGTTCCACCAATGTAAATACGTTATTGGATGAAAGCATTTATTGCCATGTTATAATAATTATTAAAGCATTACTGTTAAAAGGCAACTTTTTGTATGTTAACATGGAGATAGTACCCACAATATTAGTAAATATTAAGCATCTCATCAGCTGTACCTTTCAAAATAAAGAAACTCATGCATATGCAAATTTTTGGGAGGGTCAATCCTACAGTGCAAATAGACCCCTCCACACACAGTGTAAGCAGCATTTATTGAGTCATGCACAGAGGGTCTTGTTGATATTTGTGCAACTTTGAAACTAGTTCCATAATTATTAAAACATTACTGTTGAAATGCAACTTTATATATGCTAACATGGAGATGGTACCCACCATATTAGTAAATAGAAAGTGTCTCATCAGCTGTACCTTTCAAAATAACAGATACGAAGTGTTAAAAGTCAGCCAAGGTGTCTGTGTTTTGTGCCTATGACTTAATTCCACAAATTGTGGAACTGTGCTTGTCATGTTACAAGCGCATTAAGCTACTCCAAAGGAGGATTCTACTGGGGAAATAATGGGTGGTTGGAGACACTTGGCCTTTAGCCTCGTTCCCCACCCCCCCCCAAAACCATGCATTAATTCCCCTGTAGAACCCTCCTTTGTTGTGGTTTAATGCTTACTTAAATCTCTTGCTAGCTCTCTGCCTTACCCCATGATTATCCTTAACCTACTGTATTACAGGAAATATTAATCTCTTTTCTGTAGCACTCCATGTTGTCAGTGGGTAATCAAAACAACTGGGTATAGTACAGCCCAAGCTTTAGAATGTTGAGCATATGAGGATTCCATGCAGCAGCAACTCCCCAGTTAAGCTGTGCCATTCAAGGGGGACAGAACTACTTTCTCTTCTCTCGAGAATTTTACAATTCAAGACTTCAGTTGGGGCTGCAATTCTGCTTTGCAGGTTGTGCTGCCTGTTTCAGGGAGCACCCCTAAATTTAAATCATGCCTGTTAAGCTGCGGCTTTAAAATTGAGTAACCTGTTTTTTTTCTCATTCCCTGTGTGGATTGGGAGCTACTTGTGCCTTGCTAGGGTGTTTAATGGTCTCCATTTAAAAAGAAAAAAGGTGCCACAGGTAGGTACAGATTTACTTATTGGGAGTGTAGGATCTCTGGGGGGGGGGGGTCACTCGACTTTGGCATTGGTTCCCTTTGCCCTTCCCCAACTAGCTTGAGGTTTTATGTTTACCAGTATTTTACAGCTAATTTGTGATTTTTGTGTAATACTGAGATGTTTTGGTGATTTTGCACCTCAATCTCCATTTTTTCCCATTTGCATGACGACCATTGGGGCTGTGCATGCACTTCTTCATCAGTTGTGCTTCCTGCCAGTGTCTAGAGTGCATACCCATGGTGCACACGCATACGCAGTGCTATTGCCATTGAAACCTATTGTGCAAATGCATGCATGCTTCCTGCAATGCACGCATGCTCACACAAGCGTGCTAATGCTCCCGCACACCCAGCTGGCGCGCGCACATGAAGTTAGCATTTTGAGCACACTGGTTCAATTTGGCAGTTGGTTTGGCTGCATGATAACAAACGAGCACTAACAGATTTAAACCTGAAGTTTTTTCCTATCACAATTTTTTTCTCTTATTGGCACCATGGCTTACCAGAGACCATTAATTATGAAATGATGTAAGACCTGTGTAAGGGTGATTAGGTCCTCCCTGTGGGTACCTATTGTCCTCATTGTATTGCTCAGCATATTTCTCTCACAGTACCCCTCAGCTGGTCCTCCAAGCTGGGGAAGGGGCACCCGGTCCGTCTCTTGGCAGTGACAAAACAGAATTGCAAAAATCTCTCTTATTGCTCCTTGGTGAGCTTCTGAACCCAGTGTCCTGCAGGACATCCCAGCGGATGTATCTGACCCCAGTCCCCTCAGGTCGGGGGGGTTGGGGCCCACACAGGATGTACAAGAGTAACGCAACAAAACGAGGATGTGGAATCAGATGTGCAGGCAGACCCTGATCCTGACTTCTTAGAAAGCCAGGATGAGGATTTCAGGGATCCTGGGGAAACTTCTGACCTAAAAAAATTACTCTCAGGTGAGAAGGATATCCCCTGCGAGGAGGAGGTAGAGGAAGGGGAGTGGACGGAAGCCAAGACCAGGATTCCAATTCTACCCCTATTTGACAATAAGCCCTTGTCCTTTTTGATACCTGAGGCTTGTAGATCCTTACGGCTTAAGGAGGAGCAGTTCATGGAGATGGTGTATGTTAATCCAATTCTGTCAGCATCCTCCTCTGCTTCCAAATGTTTCCCAGGTTTTATTCATTGTGACCAAATTATTGAGCAAAAATAGGCAGGTGTGGATCAGAGAAAAAATCTTCCCAAACCAAAAACTAGGAATTATCCAATTATCCTTTCTTAGGGGAATGGTCTCATAAGTGGAAATTTCCCCCTCTGGCAGACAAGGCAGTTCATAATTCTATAAAACACACCACCATTCCAATTGAAGGTGCTCTGGCACTAGCGGATTCACATAACAAGCGAGTGGATGCTGCATGCAGGAGGGCCTTCGCCTCTACCAGCACAAACATTCATACCTCCTATGCTTCATTTATTGTTGCCAGAGCCTTAAACCTCTGGGTCCCTACATTGACTAATTTCGTTCCACCTGATTTGGAAGGTACGAGCATTCCGCAGTTGGTGGCCATGGTATCCACTTTTCTTGGTGATTCTACAGTGGACAATTTACATGTCAGTCCAGTTGGCCTACCACATTGCATTAGCCATGAGGGGCGTGTGGTTTAGACACTGGTCTACTGATCAGACTTCAAAGGCTAAGCTGTTTAGTCTTCCATTTGAAGGAGGCTTATTTTTTGGTTTAGGTCTGGATTCTGTCTTACAGGATATGCAGGATAAGAAGGGCCACCTCCCAGTGTCTTAACCACACAAGGCCATATTACCTCAACGGGGGTCAAAGTGAGGGCCGGCGCAGGCAGTCCCGAGGGGGTTTTTGTCCCTTTTGCACTTTGATAACCAAAGAAACAGAGGTGTCTACTCAGGCAACAGGAGTTATGGCAACAGAGGTGTCTTTCCCAGGCACTGCGGGGGAGGATCAGCACAAAGGCCTGGTACCTCACAATGAAGGTACACTGGCCCATTACTGCCCCCTTTCCCTTGGTGGAAGACACAAGGAGTTCCTTGCAAGATGGGCCCAAACAATGTTAGATGCCTGGGTTCTGGAAATCCTTCAGCTAGACTATGCCATAACATTTTTAACGGCTCCCTCAAGGGGACGCTTTCTGCCATCCCCAGTTTCAAAACAAGTGACAAAATGCCAGGCGGTATTGGACACCCTGACCCACCTCATTCAAATCAGAGCCATTGTGCTAGTTCCTCCAAATGAGCAAAGTCAAGGGTCGTAGTCCATCTGTTTCATAGTTCCCAAAAAGTCCGGGGTCTTCAGGCCTATTCTAGATCTGAAGCATCTGAACAAATTTGTTCACCACAGAATGTTCAAGATGGAGTCTCTGAGGTCGATAACCGGGGTTGTTCAGCTGGGGAACTTTTAGCCTCAATAAATCTGACAGATGCTTACCTTCACATACCCATCCATCAGTCCCACCAGAAGTACCTCAGATTCACAATACTGGGTCAACATGTCCAGTACAGGGTGCTTCTGTTTGGTCTTGCAACAGCCCCTCGAGTTTTCTTGAAGGTGTTGATAGTTCTGGTGGCTCAACTATGACAGGAGGAACATCATGTCTACCCTTATCAGGCCGACCTGCTCATTCTGGCACCGACGTTGCCTCTAGCGGGGAAGTCGGTATTCAGGACCCTGGAGATCCTGGAATCACATGGCTGGATAGTGAACAGAGAGAAGAGCTCCCGTGAACCATCTCAGTCCTTGAAGCACCTGGGGAGCAGTCTTCAACATGAAAATAGAGAGGGTGTTTCTGTCACTGTCCTGGGAGGAGACCTTGTTGTTGGAGATATGGTGGTTCAAGAATCAGTCCTCAGCATCTGCCCACAACCTGCTGCGGATTCTCAGCCTCATGTAGCCAGCAATAGACCTAGTTCCATGGACACGCTTACACATTTGGTCCCTTCAAACAGGGTTACTGACAGCCTGGGACCCATCATTGGAGGACTATCAAACCAAGATTCTCCTCATCCCTCAGCTTCATCACTCCCTGAATTGGTGACTGTGTGCAGAATCTCAGCAAAGGCATTCCATTGGAACTACCACCAGAGGTGATTCTCCCAACAGATGCAAGTTTGCATGGGTGGGGGTGCTGGACCAACTTCCCACCCAGGGGATTTGGTCAGTACAGGAACAGCGTCTCCACATAAATGACGTAGAGATGGAGGCGGTCCGCTTAGCGTGCCTTCAATTTCAGTCCGTACTGAAAAACAACGCAGTAAAAGTGCGGTCAGACAATGCTGTCACAGTGGCGTACATAAACAACCAAGGAGGCACAAAAAGGTAGAGAAATGCTTTGGGAGGCCTCCGAAATCCTGAGCTGGGGAGGGGGGAGGAGAACCTCCTCTCTCTGTTGGCAGTACATCTCGCAGGGGGAATTGAACATTCAGACCAACTGGCTAGGTTGCGAAAATGTTCACCCCGGAGAGTGGCAGTTGAACCCGGAAATGTTCAAACTCTTGAGCAATCAGTTCAGGAAGCCACAGATAGATCTACTGTATTTGCATCAATCCAAAATGCTCAGACCCACAGGTTCTTCAGTCGGTATCAGTGTCCACAGGTAGAGGCAGTGGACGCTGTTGCTCAAGTGTGGTCCTCCCACAGAGCATATGCCTTTCCTCCACTGCCTCTTCTTAAGAAGGTCTTAAGAAAAACAAGACACTCAAGAGGAAATTTTCTTCTGATAGCCCCGGAAAGGCCAAAAAGTTTGTGGTTATCAGATCTCGTGAATCTTGCTCAGCAAGTGCCCTTCCACCTGTCGGTACGAAGGGGCCTCCTATTGCAAGGCCCCATTCTCAACCCAGACCCAGGTGCAATGCAGCTCGCAGCCTAGCTCCTGAAAGAAAGAGGCTCCTAAAATTAGGTTTCTCCCTGAAAGTAGTTGAAACCTTGATGGCAGCTAGTTAAAACTCAACTTCGGCAGCATATGCTCGAGTCTGGACTCTATTTTCTTCTTGGTCCAGAGGGAAGGGGTTTAAGCCTTCAAAAACCTCCATTCTTCAAATTCTGGACTTCCTTCAGGAAGGCGTGGAAAAGGGGCTGGCATTGAGCACGCTGAGAGGGCAGGTTTCCACTTTCAGAACTTCCTTGGGGTTCTCCCTAGGAACTAATAGAGAGGTTATTCGTTTTTTGCACACGGTTGGCAGGAGCTAACTGCTTTTTCGATATCTGGTGCTTCCATGGGATCTTAACTTGACTCTGAATGCCCTCTGTGTGGAGCCTTTTGAGCTGCTATCATCCATGTAGCTGGAAGTGTTGTCCTACAAGGTCTGTTTCTTAGTGGCCATGTGTTCAGCCAGGAGAGTGGGCGAACTGCAGGCCTTGTCTCACAAGGAGCCACACCTTATTATGCACAAGGACAAAGTGGTACTCAGGATGGTCCCATCCTTCATCCCTAAAGTGCCCACGCCCTTCCATGTGAACCAGGAAATTTACCTTCCATCCTTTTGCTTGCATCCTTCTCACCCCAAGAAGAAGGAGTTGCACAAACTGGACCTGTGGCGGGCAGTTAGGATCTACCTTAAACAAACGGACGAGTTTTGTAAGTCAGATATCTGTTTGTTATTTTTGGGGCAGACAAACAAGGACAAAAAGCCTCTAAGCCCACCCTAGCTAGGTAGGTGCAGGCCTGTGTTGCTAATGCCCATGTTGCAAAAAACAAGAGGCCTCCAGCTGTCATCAAGGCTCACTCCACCAGGGCAATGGCAACTTCCTGGGCGGAGAGAAGTGAAGTCACAGTTTTAGAACTATGCAAGGCAGCTATGTGGTCTTCAGTCCACACTTTCACAAAACATTACAAATTGGATGTTCAGAGTTCTACTGATGCAGCTTCTGGTCACAAAGTGTTGCAGGCAGCAGTTTGCAAGTAATTCTGATGTGTCTGGCATGTGGGATAATATTCTCCCCCTCCCATTTTTTGTCTGGGTGCTGCTTCTTAGAACCCAATTGTTTTAATTACCCATTGACAATGTGGAGCGCTACAGAAAGAAGAAATTATCTTCATACTTACTGTACTTTCCTTTTCTGTTAGCATCAATGGGGCCCAACAGGAGTCTGGCTCCTGGGGGAGAATCTTATCTGGTATGCTAGGAGAGAGGTCTATTTCCATAAAATCCCCTACTTGGATCTCTCTCTCTCTATTCTGCTACACTGTACTCTGATATTTATACTTATGGACTGATCTGTCAATAATCTGCGACTGCAGGTTACCAGGTTTTCATTGGTGTTCTTAAGGTGCTTTTTCCTGTTATAGATAGTTCTCTGCACTCAGTTTAACAAAAAAAAAATAAAAGGAGGATATGCCCCATTGTGTGTTAGCTTCAGTTTCACAGATTGGTGACTGTTAGGAAGCCTGTTTTCCGTTACATGGTCTTCTCTACAAGAAGAACCGAATACTCCAAGCCTTTTTGGATCCATGAAGTACAGTCCCTTCCTCGGATGTTGGCTAGGAAGGTAAGACAGTTTTTTATTACAGTAGGTGATTGTTTATATCATATGCAATGTGTAGTTCTCATGGCACTGCAAGGTAAGTAGTAGGGAGTTGCTGCCGCATGGAATCCTCATATGCCCAACATTCTAAAATTTGGGCTATGATATTCCCCTGGCAGGGGTGCACTATACCCAGTTGTTTTGATTATGCATTGACAATGTTGGAGCTAACAGAAAAGGGAATTATGGTAAGTATGAAGTTAATTTCTTCCTTTAGTTTCACTGGTTTCATATTAGCAGCGCTAGTATCCCATCAGTGAATGTAAGATGGCGTGAACATGTTGGGCGTGCTTGGAGTGCTAAATATAATGCGTGAATTTAAGCTGTTGTACAGTATATGTGTGGTCCTAATGGATGCAACTAATTGCTCATAGATTGTAAAGAAATTTGGGATACAGTATATGTAAGAAAAAAGGCACACCAGCATGTTTTGGAACCCACCACCCTCCCTAACCTGACCTCCTGCAAGCCCTTTATGAGCAAATAAATTAAGATCAAAGTCTGTCCCCTCCCCATGACACTTAATCTGTAATTGGGGGAAGGGTAAAGTTTAAATAATCCCAGCCACTCAGTGTGCCCCCTAATCCTCTCCCCGATAGATTTTTGAAGTTTACCCCCTGACCCTAACCAAAATCCCCAGAGGGCCCTATTAGCACTTGTAGCCCCCCCATCTTCTATCCATCATTTCGGGAATAAGGGTATTTCGGCTGCTCAATCAGCTTCCCCCTCACTGCAGTGCTGAAGCTGTCTTTCACCGACAACTGAGTGTGCCGTTGGGGGGGTGCGGGAACTGCCTAGCATCACAGAGGTATGCCAGGTAGACTGTCAAACAGGATAGCAGTGGAGCTGATTGATGTATTACATTGATTATATTTCTGCATGTTTACTGATACCATATCCCAGTAATTACTGACTGCAGCTCTCGCTCATAAAACTGCTGTCTGGATGGCAGGAGACGAGCAGTGTGAGCCCTTTCTCTTTTGTGTCTACTATTTTCTGTTACTATGACATCTTTTTTTATTATATTCTCTGTTGGGCTGCCAAGACTGTATCTGTTTCTCCCCATAGTTGTACTTTGCCAGTCCTGTGGGCACCACACACACACACACACACACACATATCACAAAATAGCAAGACCATATATATCTTTTCAGATCTGGAAAAACAAATTATAGCCACAGCAGAGGAACAAATAATAATTGGACCATTCTAATGAGGGAAGAGGGAGACTTTGAATCAGTACAGTATGTAGCAGCTCGGACTTGGTAAGGGTATAGTGATAACTGCGCCGAACCTGTGCTACGGTATCTGATTTTAAATGCTTTCTAGACTGAAGATGACAAAATATCACATTTTAATATTTTTAAACCTTTTGAAGTAGACTTAGTAATGCTCTTTTTCTGACATTTCTTCTTGTCATGCCCGTGTTTCCCATTCTCTAAGAACCGTGATTGCTGTACATAATGTACACCTGGAAGCAGCAGGGCTAGACTGCAGCACATGTTTTCTTACAAGGGAGTCCTGTCCCTGCTGGCTAATATCCAGTAGCACACACCTGCTTATAAGGGGCATAATTGCTCTCACTGTAAAATCAGACACACAAGTGAAACCCACAGCCGGTGCATTTAAGGATCAACACACAGTCTCTCTACAGGGGTTACCACTTACATCCTTATTCATAGTGTTGAGTTTAAGAACTGTGGCAGACCAGATAAATCAGAGAACAAAACAAAGTCATAAACAAAAATCATTACAGATTGCAAGGATCAAAACAGGAAACTGAAGCTTGCTGTCATTTGTATGGCAGTCCTAATGATCTGTGCAGCTAAATTCCTCCAGCTAGTACAGTATCTTTGTCTGAGGTTTGTAAATGAGTTCAAACTGGGATATATTAATCTGTATATTTTCCTTCTTGAGCGATCCACCTTGAACATTCTAACATTCAAGGCCTAGAGTGCTGCTGTGAAGCAGAGCCCGCATGCAGCGTATGCTGCTAGCAAGATTAAAGACAAAAGGAACATTTGAGAATGGGAGAATATGTCAATAGACAGCACCTGTCCATTGGGAGGTGGGGTTAGTTCTTCACCAGTAATACATCAATTTTTGTACAAGTGTCTGCAACATTTTTAGAGGATCTAAAAAATTATATTTAAAAAACAGTGAAAGAAGAATCTGATTATATTGCAACAATAGAGCTACACCTTGTTTTCACATTTTCACTTTTTTCTGTTTTTTCCTTTTTAGGTGCCTTGACCCAAGCCATCCGCAATTTTGCAAAAAGCCTTGAAGGTTGGCTTACCAATGCCATGAACAATATTCCACAGAGAATGATTCAAACCAAGGTGAATAGATTCCTGTCCCTGAAGTATTTTGTTGGTCTTCCTTAGCCTTACTAGTCAGCCATTTGTATGTAGTGGTGCAGACTGATGGGGTTTAACATCAGTCATTTCAATTAAATATTTTATACTGCACAGTAAAACTGTAAGCTGCTAAAAATACTTCACAACTTAAGTTGTTACTTTAAAACCTCAGGAATCCCTCACTTATGCTTATTAAATTGCAATAATTCCCCTGGAATGGGCCACCCCAGAGATTTTAGAATTTTATACTAATTATGGAACTTAGAATGAAATTCAAACTGTGCTGTCTGGTCCTGCTCACCCCTGCACTCCAATGTCAGATTTATTTTTCCAGCTGAAGAAAGCAGTCACCCTGAAATCTTCTGTTCATTTCTGGCTGGTTTATGGTTTATTATTTTAATATTTAACTTCATTTAGTTAACTTTTCGATACTCTGCGGTAATTAGGTAGTTGTTGTTTTTCTGTATAAATTCCATCTTTTTTCCAGTTCCTCATCAGTTCCCAGGAACTAGAAAAAGCCGATTTCAACATGGTCCCTGCTTCAAGAAACCGCTATTTTTCATTCAGAAATAATTAATAAAAATTACCTTTATACAACAGCTTTGCAGATTTTCAGTTCCTTGTTTTTTGGGAACTGAGATGATATTTGGCTATTTTAACTTAAAAACCTGGTTTGAGGTATATTTTCCTTGCAGTTTAATTTTTTTTGGAACTGAATTGCATTTTTTTCGTATTTAAAACCCTTTTTAATAAAACATTTTTGTACAGACAAACCCAAAAAGAAAACCGGACCTAAAGGTATTAAAACTGTAAGGTTGGTTTTCAACTCCAGCAAAGTCAGACTGTCATGAGTTGTGTTTAAAGTGCCTAGGTCCAGACCACGATTTTGCCATGTTTGAGTATTGCATTAAGTTTTGCCCTAAAATGCAAAAGAAAAGTGATAAAAAATTAGAAGACCTTATGGCTTCTCAGTCTGCCTCCACATCACCTAATGATTCAGAGGAGGGTCCAGCCCCTTAAAATAAGCAGCAGCCCCTATAAGAGGGGAAGAAAAGAAAGATAAGGCTACAAAAGATGGTTCAGAACTCAGGGTGTCCAAAAAGGGGAACCCTGAATCCAGTAAAAATGTATGAGCCTCAGAACAGAACAGAGAGGGTTCCTACCAAGAAAAAACAAAACCAAAAGAAAAACATGTTGCTGTCCTTCCTGCTGAAGAAGGAAAGGAGCCGCCAGTGGGCACAAATAAAATGCCCTCAATAGAGCACATGACAAAGGCATGGCAATTCCTCTAGGCATTCCAGACTATGGGGAATTTCATAAATATGCCTGTCCCCCCTTCCCAGGCTCTGGTTCCATTTCCATTGCTTGTGGAGGAGGAGGTTAATGCGTACTATGAAGATGAGGAGGGAGAACCCATAGAACCAGATGGTTCTCCTGAGGAAGAATGTGGCTGTCCTCCCTAGGCCTTCGAATGATTACATCTCTCATCATACCTTTGTAAGGCATATAGTAAATACCCTCAACATCTCCTCACCAGGAAACTTGGGAGGAGGTTCTCCTGAGGAAGAATGTGGCCATCCTCCCATGGTCTTCGAATGATTACATCTCTCATCATACCTTTGTAAGGCATATAGTAAATACCCTCAGCATCTCCTCACCAGGAAACTTGGGAGGAGGATGATGATGAGGTAGACCTGATGGATATGATGCGCTTAGCTCCCACAAAGAGATTGATGCTGCTCATCCACAAATCCCTCAAGCAAGCCGCTGGTAAAATCATGTCCACACCCACCTCAACTGCTGGTATAGATAAGAAAATTGAGAAAAATATCAGGTGAATGAACAAAGTTCTGAGTATCTGTATTCCAGCCCTGATCATGATGGAGTGATCCAGACCACTGCCTGTGACAAGGGGAAAGTGCCGTTTCAAACAACATGAAGTCTTGCTATATTATGACTATTGCAGTTTGCCCCAGCCTTAGAACTGCTCCGGAGGTGAAAGAGTTAACTTCCATGCACAGCATGGAGTTTAGAGCGCGAGCTCGGTTCAGAAGCTCTGTTTGGCTGGTTTCAAACCGAAACCGTCAGATTCTTTATTCCGCCTCACTGAGCAGTCGCTCCGGAGATTCCTCCTGTTGCTCGGTTCATTTCTTCGGTTTAAAGCGCTATTTCTCGGTTTAATTTAACCGCGATTTCATTATTTTAACCGCAAAACCGATTGGTTCAGGCTCTGTCTTGGTAATCGTAAGTAATAGATAGGGTTTTTTCTGTGTGGAACTTGTAAAGTATTATCGGTTCGGTTGAACCGATCGAGTTGTATTTAAATGTAAGTTTAAAGCCTTTTAAGAGTGTGGTTCCCGGTTCTTATCGGTTCTAAAAAAAACGGATTTCATTACGGTTTTTTCCAGGACCCGTGACACGGTTTGGAACCGATAAGGGTGTCTTGTCTGGCACTGCCATCAAAAGGGCAAGTTGGTTGGTTAGGCTGGCATGATGTCTGAGAAACCAAAAGAAAACCGGCCCACTGGTTTCAACACTGTAGTGTCTGTGGGGAAGCCTTTGCCAAGGCTGACCCACACACTATGTGTCTATTGTCTGGGGTTTGACCACCTCAATTCAGACTGCCAGATTTGTAAAATTTCCCTGCAGCCACCCTGGACAAGAGGTGGGCAGGCTCAGGGAACGAGAGGCCAAAAGTCTGCTGACCGGATGGCCAGCCCGGTTCGGTGCCAACCGAACGGGAGGGAGTGCCCTCTGACCAGGGCGAGACTTCCTCAGGCAACGAAAAGCTGGCTCTGAGGAGCCAGTTCCAGCAAAGAAATCTAAAAATCAGCAGGTTTGGAGTCCAAAATTCCTTCTCCAACTGCTGCTGAGATAGCCAGGGCAATACAGATTGTCCAGTCCCTGTCCTCAGTTCCCTCCAACCGCCACTGTCTGGCAAAGGTCGGTTCGGTCGGTTCCAGTGGTTCAGGATTATGATATAGAAGAGTTCTATGAACCAGAGGAGGGGATGAGGATTATGATCAGTGTGAATGTGACTTTGAAAGTCTGGATGTGCCCATTGAACGGACATCTCTCCAGACAGACCTTCAGGTGAGTCTCCCCTAGGCTTTCTAGAGTCCCTTCTCATTTTTTGTTTTATAAAAAAGTTGCTGAGACCCTCCAGCTTCCCTTAGAGGAGGCTTTGGATGAGCAAGAGGAACCTGACTATGTGGAGATGATGGATATCCCAGAGTCCAGGAGGTTGTCCATCCCTTTACATAAATATTTTAGAAAACAAACAATAAAAATTTTAAAAGCTCCTAATTCTGTGCCTCCTGTGGATAAAAAGATGGACAGGAGGTACACTTTGTCAGGTCCTGATACAGACTTTCTTTCACAGCAATGCAGTCATGTTGGAGTAGTTCAGGCTACAGCCTGTGATAAAGCTAATATTCCACTGGCTTCACATCCTCCTGACAAGGATTCCAGGAAGATTGATGCCATGGCCAAAACAATACATGGCAGCATCCTTGGGACTCAGACAAGCTAACTATATGGCTTATGTTGCAAGATACCAGAAATCTAGATGGGATACTGTCATGGCCTTAGCCAAACAGGTCCCTGGCCAGCTCAGAAAGGAGCTGGAGCATGTGGCTCTTGATGGTATTGAGGCATCTAGGTGCAATTCCATGCTGCAGTGGATTCTAACGATGTATCCTCTAGAGTCATGGCTACATCTGTGGCTTTTGCAGATTGGCCTGGCTCAGGTGTACTACTTGTCACAGGATACCCAGTCTAAGGCTATGGATTTTCCTGTGGTGGGAAATTCTCTGTTTGGGGAGCAGACAGAGAATTATATGAAGAAAATGGATGAATATAGAACCACTTACAGGAGTGCACAAGCCAAGGAGCGGCAAGCCACTCCTCAGAGACAGCCCCCAGGGGTGGGGAAGCCTTTTCACAGGCCTTTTACCAGACTCAGGCCCCTCCTCTTCAGCCTATGTACAGAGGGGTTCTTCAGAAGGAGAGGCAGGCGGGGTTCGAGCAGGCCTCTCACCCCTCAGCCTAAAGCCCCTGCCAAACAGGCACCCTGATGGGATGCCCAGGGTTGGCTCTCCACTACCTGTAGGGGGCAGGTTGGCTCACTTCGTCCAGGACTGGCAGTCTTTAACTTCAGACAGGTGGGTCCTGGAAGTAGTGAGCCAGGGTCTGGTTCTCAGCTTCAAGAAATTTCCAAAGATGAGAGCCAGATCTTTTCCACCTGCAAACCCTTTAGAGACTCTTGCTTTGGAAACAGAAGTCTCAACCCTCCTGGGTCTCAGAGCTGTAGAAAAGGTTTCTCCTTCACCAGGGCAAGGGTCTGTACTCCAGGTACTTCCTTACCCCAAAGACAGGAGAGTGGTGGCCTATCCTGGACCTAAGATATCTAAACAAGCACCTTTTAAAGCCAAAGTTCAAAATGGTGACACTGGGAATGATTTTACCCTCCCTAAGGCCAGGGGACTGGCTAGCCTCCCTGGACCTCAAAGATGCCTACTTCCATGTTCTTATCAGAAGCTCCCATCGAAAGTACCTCAGATTCGAACTGCCCTCAGGCCATTATCAGTTCAGAGCAATGCCCTTCGGCCTCACTTCTGCCCCAAGGGTGTTCACAAAGTGTCTGGCAGTAGCAGTCGCTCACCTAAGAAGGCAAAGGATTGCTATTTTTCCCTACCTGGACGACTGGCTCATTGTGGGTCAGCCTCCAGACCAGGTCAAATCACACCTGCTAGTTACCCAGCAGCTGCTTACCTCTCTGGGATTTCTTCTCAGTCTTCCAAAGTCAGTTTTGGAACCTGTCCAGGTACTCACCTTTATAGGCACAGAACTGGATACCAAGCAGGCCAGAGCCTTCCCTTGGAAAGGGTAAGGACCTTAGTGGCCCTGGCCGCCTCCTTCACTCTGCAGGTCTCTCGACCAGCAAGGCATTTCCTGCAGCTCCTAGGGCACATGGCTGCCTCCACAGCTGTGGTGCAGGGAACAAGATTTCAGATGAGGGACATTCAGTTCCATTTGAGAGCTTTCTGGTCTCAAAGAAGAGATCCTCTATCCAAGTTAATCCCAGTGACTCGAACCCTGATCCAGGCCCTTCAGTGGTGGCAGGATCAGAGCAATCTGAGACAGGGGTGCCTTTCATCCCTCTGTCCCATTCCTTGACCCTTACTACAGATGCATCCCTCTTGGGATGGGAGCTCACATGGCGACCTCTCCACCCAGGGATTATGGTCCCCAGGAATCTCTGCCCCACATCAATCTGTTGGAACTCAGAGCTGTTTTTCTAGCACTTCAGGTTTTCTCTGCATCTGTTCAGAACAAGGTGGTACAGGTCAGAACAGACAACACCACTACAATGTGGTACATCAACAAACGGGGGCACTCGGTCTTCGGCCTTGTGCACCGAGGCGATGAAGTTGTGGTCTCTGGCTTACTCCCTGAACACTTCCCTCATAGCAGTTCACCTCCCAGGCAAGGACAATGTCCTGGCAGATGCCCTCAGCAGGATTTCCCAGGGCCATCACGAATGGTCACTGGATCCCCTAGTACTGGGGATAGTGTTTGCCAGATGGGGCACTCCTCAGATAGATCTTTTCGCAGCCCCAGACAATTATCAACTTCCACTGTTTTGTTGCAGGCCCCCAGTATTGGGCTCAGTTCCTCTGGATGCCTTTCTCCTCGATTGGGAAGGGAAGTTTCTTTATGCCTTTCCCCCCTTCCCTCTCCTGTTCAAAGTACTAGTCAAAATCAGGCCTGAAAGTTCACTTGGCTGCTGTCTCTGCCTTCATTTCAGCAGGGAAGCCCTCTTCTCTTTCTGCTCATCCTGTATTTTCCAAGTTTTTTAAAGGATTGCTTCACACCAATCCTCCATTCAGGGACCCTGCCCCGGCTTGGGATCTTAATGTATGCATTGCTCAGCTAATGCAACCCCCCTTTGAGCCTCTGTCTTCCGGCAGAGCTTAAGTATTTGACTTGGAAAACTGTATTTCTGGTAGCCATCACTTCTGCCAGGCGTATAAGTGAGTTACAGGCTTTATCAGTAGAAACTGACTTTATTTCCTTTCACAGGGATAAAGTGGTCCTCAGGACTAACAGGAAGTTTTTGCCTAAGGTGGTTTCAGATTTCCACCTTAACCAATCTGTTTCACTTCCAGTGTTCTTCACTGACCATTCCTCCTCTGGTGAGAGGAGGCTGCTAGCATAGATGTTAAGAGGGCCCTAAGTTCTACATAGGCGTACCAAGGGTCTCAGGTTTGACTCCTCCAACTGTTTCTCACTTATGGTGAGGTTGGGAAAGGAGACCTGCCACTAAAGATCCATTGCCAGGTGGATCGCTTCTTGTATCCAATTTTGCTATCAAAAGCTGGGTAAGGTTCCCTCAGGCCTGAGGGCTCACTCTACCAGAGGTACAGCTGCATCTCTAGCTGCTGCTAGAGACATCCCTATCTTGGAGATATGTCAGGCAGCTACTTGGAAGACAGTACACACTTTCACCAAGCATTACTCCGTGGATATTCAGTCCAGGAGGGATGCTCGGTTTGGCACAGCCGTGCTTCAGAGCCTATTCCCTAAGTAGGTTCTGTCCCTCCGCCATGGAGGTACTGCTGTGTAGTCTGCCATAGTCATAATATAGCAAGACTTCATGTTGTTTGAAGAAAAAATTACTCACCTTAGTAATGTTGTTTCTTCTAATGGAGTCTTGCTATATTATGACCTCCCCCCCAGCCTGCCCCTCTCAGAACTCCTACTTTGGGGTATGGGGTGGGTAGTCCTGTTGGCATTTATTGATGCCCTCTTCATGTTTGGGTGTTGTGTTTATTTAGTTATTTTATCTTAATTTTCTGGTCCACTGACTTGAGTCTTTGTGTTGGGACCAGCAAAATGTGTTAATATATTAGTAGCCAGTTGGCTAGTGTAGTTACAGCTTCCACACAGAACCTTAGTGAGTTTTTGCTCGTAAAGATCTGGCGGTTTCGGTTTGAAACCAGCCAAACAGAGCTTCTGAACCGAGCTCGCGCTCTAAACTCCATGCTCTGCATGGAAGTTAACTCTTTCACCTCCGGAGCAGTTCTAAGGCTGGGGCAAACTGCAATAGTCATAATATAGCAAGACTCCATTAGAAGAAACAACATTACTAAGGTGAGTAATTTTTTCTTTCCTCCCAGCCTCCTGAGAAAGATTCCATGAAGCTGGATAGCATGGGCAAAAAGGTTTATCCTCAACTTCCCTGCTCCTAAGGCAGGCAGCATACTTGGTCCACTCATCACAGTACTAGAAAGCCCTGTGGAGTTCCATACTGGTACTCAGCAAAAAGGCTACTGGAGACTTGGCACAAGATATGGCTGACACAGCAAGAAAAGCCATAGATGCCCCAAATTACCAGTTCCATATGGTAGTGGACACAAATTGACACTGCATCTAGGATCATGGCTCATGCAGTGTCCTTAAGGAGGTTTGCCTGACTTAGAACTACCAGTCTCTACTCCATGGCACTTAAACAAAAGCGATGAATTTCTGCGAGGAAAATTCACTGTTTGTTGACAGGACAGAGGCTTACATGAAAAAGGTGGATGAATACAATACCACCTACAATTGCAACACTGAGAAAGAAAATGCTTCCACTTCCTACAGGTCTTATGGAAGGGGAGGTAGAAGTAGGGGATACTTCTCCCATGCTTATCTCTCCTATGACTAACCTCCACAGAGGGACTACTGTAGGGTCCGGGGTAGAAGGGACACCAGGCATGCAGCTGCACCCCAGCTCCCAAAGGCTGAACAAAGCAAAACCCCTGGCAAGTCTGCATAGGTCACCCATTCATTGCCAGTGGGAGGAAGGCTGACTCACTACTTCCTGGGATGGACAAAAATAACCACAAATGGGTGGGTCCTGGAAACAGTGAGTCACAGTTTGTCACTGCAGTTCAGAAAAATTCCCAAAGCTGCAGAACCAAAAGGTTTTCCACCCCAAACCCCATCATAAAGAATCCTGTTGGAAATGGAGGTGAAAACATTTTTTGCAAGTAGATGCAGCAGAAAAGGTACCTCCCTCAAAGTGGGGCAAGGGACTTCATTCTCAGTAATTCTGACCCACAAGAAAAATGGGGAGTGGTGAACCATTTTAGACTTGAGACATCTGAGCAAACACTTAAAGAAAAATTCAAGATAGTATCACTGGGCTCAGTGATTCCATCTCTGCAAAAAGGAGACTGGCTAGGGTCACTGGATCTGAAGGACACCTACTTTCACATACCTGTCAAGCCCAGTCACAAAAAGTACCTTAGATTCAGGATTGGTTGGTTGGACATTGGTTCAACATTAGGACAAGGCCAGAATCTAGCCACACTAAAATGAGAGTCCTGGACTTCAGGAAGGCCGATTTCAAGAAAATGGGAGAGTACCTCAAGGAAGCCCTAGCAAGACTAGGGAAAATGGATGGGGTAGATGAAAAGTGAGCAAAAATAAGGAGGGCCATTGAGAAGGCAGATAACAACCTCTATGTCAGTCAGCTTAAACAGAGCGAGAGGAAAAAAGAGACCACTGTGGTTCTCCAAGGAAGTAGCAGACAAAGTAAAGGAAAAGAAGCAGGCATTCAGAAGGTATAAGTTGACACAAAAGGAAGAGGATAGAGAGCGTTATCAGGAGAAAAAAGGGAAGGTAGGGAAGACAGTTAAAAGAGCAAAAGTACAAACAGAGGAAAACATAGTCAAGTCAGCAAAAAAAGGGGGATAAAACATTTTTTAGGTACATTAGTGGAAAGAAGAAAAACAACACAGGGATAGTAAGACTAAAAGGGGAAGGGGGAGGAGTGTGGAGGAGGACCAGGAGAAAGCAGACATACTGAACAAGTACTTTCGTTCAGTTTTCACAAAGGAAAGGGTAGGAGACTGGCCACAGATAGGAAAAAAGGGCATTAAGGGAAGGGAAGGGGACACTAGCCCTTTTATGGTGGAGAGTGTCCTCAGGGAACTAGCAAAGCTAAAGATAGGCAAGGCAATGGGGCCAGACGGGGTTCACTAACTTAGGAATTTAGGAACTAAGGGATGAACTGGCTAGGCCTTTGATGGTCCTGTTCAATCTATCACTGGGTGAGGGAGAAGTTCCAAAGGACTCGAGGAGAGCAGATGTCCCACTACACAAAAGTAGGAATGGGGGGAGGCAAGAAACTACAGACTTGTAATCCTGACTAAAACCAAGGGATTACAGGATCTGAGGCAGCATGGGTTCACAGGGGGGAGATCCTGCCAAACAAACCTGATAGAGTTCTTTGACAGGGTTACCAGGGAGGTGGATAAGGGAGGAGTGGTGGATGCGGTCTTCCTGGATTTCAGTAAGGCCTTCACCACCATTCCACAAAGAAGACTAGTAAGCAAGCTGGGCAGCCTGAGAGTGGGTCCAAAGATAGTAAAATTGGTATGAAATTGGCTAAGTAACAGAAATCAGAGAGTGGTGGTAAATGGAGTTCACTTGGAAGAAGGTAAGGTAACCAGCGGTGTGCCTCAAGGGCTGGGACTGGGACTGGTCCTCTTCTGTGTCTTTATTAGCGATATCAGAGAGGGGCTGGAAGGAAAGGTATGCCTGTTTGTGGATGACACAACAATCTGCAACAGAGTAGATAAACCAGGGGAAGGGGTGGAAAAAAAGAGGGAAGATCTGAAAAAGTTAGAAAACTGGTCAAGAGTTTGGCAACTGGGCTTCAACACCAAAAAGTGCAAAAATTATGCACATAGGGCACAGAAACACAGGGGCAACATATCATTTGGGGAGGAATCAGAAACCACAAAACAGGAAGGGGATCTGGGGATCATCATACCTGATTACCTGAAGGTAACAAAGCAGTGTGAGAAAGCAGTAGAAAAGGCTAGTGGAATGCTGGGTTGCATAGGGAGGGGTGTCACCAGCAGAAAGAAGGCAGTAGTGATACCCCTGTATAGATCAGTATACAGTTGGAACATCGATGCAATGACAGCGAACCCTCCACAGCAAAACCCTGATGGCAGCAGACTTTGCAGCTACGAGGATTTCTCCTCCACGGACTTTGCATAGACGGGGGGGGGGGGGAGACACCTAACTCCACTGTCTGTGTGATGTGAACTTAGATATTTAAAGTAGGGAGGGTGCCGGGGGCACAGCCCCCACTCCTGCATTCATGCACTCGAGTGTGGCGGTTGGTGTTGGCATGTTGCGGGTCCTTGTCAGGACACGTTGGTGTCAGCAGTGTCGGAGGGAATGCATCACTGTAAGGGATGTTGGGATTTCTGTCACTGTGGCTTGGTGGAACCATATAGATCAGTGGAGAGGCCCTACCTGGAATACTGTGTCCAGTTATGGAGGCCCCATCTGAGAAAAGACATAGATTGGGTAGAGGCAGTACAGAGAAGGGCAACAAAAATGGTGCACGGCCTGCACCGGAAGCCTTACAAGGAAAGATTCAAGGAGTTAAAAATGTACTCTCTAGAGGAAAGGAGGAAAAGTGGAGCAACATGGTTTTAGAAAGGGTTTCAGTACAATGGCTGCTCTGGTTGGGTTGATGAGCACAGTACTAGACACCTCTGATAAAGGCCTGTTGACGGGTGCGGTGTTTATCAACCTAACCAGAGCATATGATATGGTAGACCATAATTTACTTCTTGGGAAATTGAAACTGTATGGAATTGTGGAACAAAGTTTAAGATGGTTCAAAAGTTATTTGAGTCACAGGAAGCAAAGAGTGAGAGTTGACTCTGCTTTTTAGACTATGGATCAGTTAATATGGGGGCTCCTCAGGGTTCAGTATTGGGTCCTTTACATTTTTCTTTATTCATAAATGATCTGCCCGGGACATTTTCTGGATTCAGCTGCATACTGTATGCTGATGATGCAGTCTTCTTTGCCTCGGGCCACACTGCAAGTGGTAATCAGGCAACGCTACAGGATGATTATTATCGACATATTGATTGGTTAAGTAAGAATAGATTATTATTGAATGGAAAAAAGACGACAATTATGCTGTTTGGTACCATGCAGAAGCTGACTCGAGGTGAGGTGGACGTTAGTATCAAAAGCAAAAATGGGGAAATCCTAACTAGGGTTGACAGCTTTAGGTATCTGATTATGGAGCTGGATCCTACATTATGCTTTGGGGATCATTTGGAAACTATAGGAAAGAAAATGCACCAAAAACTGGGTTTTCTTTATAGGAATATTAATTCTCTGACGGATGAAGCAAGATTGATAATAACAAAACAGGTTTTGCTCCCAATGCTGTACTATGGGTCCCTCTTGTTTAAAAATCTGGGTAATAATTTGAAGTTAAGGTATAGTGTTATATTGAATAACATTTGTAGGTTTGGTCTAAGAGCTCCATCAAGAACTCACCATTGCTCCCTGTATAACTCGATAAAAATCCTTTCACCTGCATTAAAAATTTAATATGATGCGGCAGTTATGGTATATACCATCTGGAAAAATCAATCACCTAGAAGCTTATCTGAGTACTTTGCTCCACTTACTGGGCTATATTCTACATGATATAGTGAGTCAGCTTTATTTTACACTAGCTTACCAATACTGTCCATGGCCAAGGGTTCCTTTACTTGGTATGCACTTATGTTGTTAAACAAGTTCTCTAGTCAAACTAAAGTTGCTAAAAGCACTAAGCACTTTAAGGATATGCTAGCACTTATCTATAATTCTATGAACCATTGCTGTTGTAATTTGATAGGAAGTGTATCTGTTAATTATGTGTACTTGTGCTGTTTTATTTTAAGATTTGTATAAGACCTTGTATTGTTATATGTTACTTGTCAGGCATGACTGAAAAAGGGCTGTGCCCAGTCATTTTTCCTGGTTAAAAATAAAAAACAAGGGCCGGCCCGTCGGCGCAGTGGTGGGATTTCCGCTTGCGATGCTGGCGACCCGGGTTCGGGAACGGACCAGAGTCGCCGGAGGGCTGGCTAGGGGAGAGGGATCGGCGTCCTATGGACTGCTCTCCTTCTCCAGGGGAGGTCGGGCAGCAACGGAGCATTGGGGACCCTGCCGGAGGCTGGGGCTCTCGCGGCCGCCGCTTGCCATCAGGGGAGGAGGCGGCGGACGCTGGCGCCATTGCATGTTCCCGCCTCCGGGAGGAAAACTAAGGAGGAAAAAGAAGGAGGAGGCCCTCCGTCTAGGTGAAAACCTCTCCGGGGGCTTCAATTCCCCTGCCCGCACTCTCAACTAGTTACTGGTTCCCGGCACTGAGCTGGGGTACCAGTGCCAAGGCCCCGCCTCGGGAAAGCCAGGGGTGACCGAGGGGCGGCAAATGGGCAGGTGGTGGGAGCTCCGGGGGGGGCCGTGACTAGGCTGAAGGAAGACGGAGGACCTCCAAAAAAAAAAAAAAAAATATGATAGAAACTTTCAGATACCTCAAAGGTATCAAGAAGGTGGCATTTTGCACAAAAATAGATGCTCAAGGACAAGGGAGCACGATATGAAGCTGGAAGGGGGAGTCTTAGAGGGGATGTGAGGAAATACTTCTTTACAAAAAGGGTGGTGGATGTCTGGAACAGCCTCCCAACAGAGGTGGAGGGTACCAAAATGGTAACATGTTTCAAACATACATGGGATAAGCACAAGGGGACCTTGGTAACAGAGCTGGGTGGGGGGGTAAGGCCGGAGATCAATTAGGGTCTTCTGTAGCACAGTAGTTGGGGACCTTAGGGCAGACTGGGTGGGCCAGAAGGTCCTTTTCTGTTGACAGCTTCTATGTTTCTATAGGAAATTCCAGTATCAGTTCATAGCCTTCCCTTCAGCCTCACCTGAGCTCCAAGAGTGTTTACAAAGTGTCTAGCTGTGATAACATCACATTCGAGAAGGTAAGGGGTGGTGTTTTTTCCATATCTGGACAACTGTCTGGTCTCAGGAAAAACAAAGCAGGAAGCAAAGGCCTCCCTATTATTGACCCATGGTACACTGGAGGACCTGGGCCTCCTTATAAATCTTCAAAAGTCCCAGACAGAACTAGTTCAGGTTCTGGACTTTATAGGTGCAGAGCTGGATATCCTGCAAGGGAAGGCATTCCTTCCTCAAGCAATGGTAGCAAATCTGACTGCAACTGCAGAATCATTCAAGGCAGGTCAGCCAAAGCATGCAGGGGATAGTCTGTGCTTAATGGGGCACATGGCCTCATCCACTGCAGTGGTGCTGGAAGCCAGGTTCCAAATGAGAGATGTTCAGTATCACCTTTGGGACCATTGGTCTCAGAAGTGGGATCCACAGTCCAGATTACTGCTGGTCACAAAGTCTTTGCTAAGAGCACTGAGATGGTAGAAGGAAAAATGCAGCCTAAGAGAGGGAATTCCCTTCATTCAGCAATCACCTACAGCTGTACTCACAACAGATGCCACCCGCCTGGGCTGGTGCACCCACTTGGATGACCGCACTGTAAGTTGTACCTGGAGGACTCTGGAGACTCAGGAGAACATAAATCTACTGGAGTTCAGGGCAGTGTATCTGGCAATGCAGGTTTTTTCCTCCCAGATCAAGGGCGAGTCTGCCCAGGTCAGAACAGAAAACACCACGATGTATTACATAAACAAGCAGGGAAGAACAATATCTTCAGAGCTGTGAACAGAAGTAGTGAAGATCTGGAACCTTGCATACTCCCTGGAAGTTCAGCTTTCAGCAGAACAGCTGCCAGGGAAAGAGAATATGCTGGAAGATTCCCTGAGCAGAATCAGCCAGGGAATTCACGAATGGTCCCTGAACCAACAGGTACTGGCAGCGGTGTTCAGATGATAAACATTTCCTCCCTGCATCATTTCCTCAGCCAGTCATTAAAATCCTCTTGTTCTTCTTTTCCTGGCTGTGCTGGCCCTTGGTACTGGTATCACCTCTGAGAAGGCCAGCGAACTTCCTTCCTCCCTGGTGGTGGCATTTTCTGAGCACCATGGTACGCATCCACGTCTACAAAATCACGGAAAAGGGTTGTTTTTTGAACTGCAGATGCGGATACTTGGCTTCTTGTTTTTTTTTTTTCATAGGGTATTTTTGGTGCCCTTGTCATGTAATGTGATTCTGTGTTTATTAGAAATAGGGGTCTGGAGTGGTGGTGGGCAAATGTTGGGGCAAATGTAATTCCCCTGTAATTCCTGGGCTCCCAATCTAGGCTCTCAATCAGGCTCCAAGTGTGTACCCCCAGTGTGTACCCCCGATCCCTCCCAGTAGCGCTGTGGTGGAGCATCTGTGTGGGCTTCTGCGCATGTGCAACTGGGGGTCCGGCGTCACCTTACATCCCTGCTTACATCACTGCAGAGCGGGAAGGCGAGGAAGCCAGGTGAGGAAGTGAATTCGACAGGGAATTTGACCCCTGATTTGAGGGCGTAAAGCTGGCCCAAAAGTCGGGAGTGGAGGCCTGAGTGAAGCCTGTGAGTCTGGGCTGGGAGTGAAGAGCCCGAGGTGAAGGGGCAGTGAAGTCCGGCAGTGAAGGCTCGAGTCGGGGCTCGAGTAAAGGTCTCCTGCTGAAGAACCAACCCAGAGAACGGAGTGAAGAACCCAGTGAAGAGCTTGAGGCATCATGGACCAGCCCGGAGGACCCGAGAAAGGACCCAGAGAGAAGAGCCGTGTTTTCGGCCCTGTTGTACTCCTTTTCTTCCCCCTTTCTCTCTGCCCCCCGGTCCTGCCTCCCTGGTCCTCCCTAAGTGGCCCGTGTTTTTGGCACCCGTTTTGTCCAGTTCTTGTCCCCGGTCCTTATTGTCTTGCCCCGCGTTTTGCCCAGGTATTTTTGCCCCGGTTTTGGCACCCTGGTTTGGGCCCGTTTTGGGACATCTGGCAACCGGTTTGGTACCTCTCTCCTGGATGCCGCTGGACCTCTCTCAGTCTCGGCTCTCAGGTAAGGTTTTATTTAAATATCTTTGTGCTGCATTTGGTGAGAGTGGTGCAATACCATGTAACCCTGGATGATAGCCCTTTTTCTTAGGGGAACTCAGTGTTGCCCCCCCCCCCCCACCAGACTGGTATCCTGGGAAGCAGCCCATGTAAAGAAGCCCTGTCTAATCTCCAGTTGAGGCATTCTCCGGGGGCATTCTGAGTCATCTGAGGTTGTGAGAGCAGACCTACATTAGTGGGGATATCGGGGGGTGGGGTATATAGCTTCTTAGTTCCCCAGCTCCCCATCAGCATAGTACACTTCTCTCATGGCATCTGGTGGGTGGAGGCCTAGTGTTTACCTGTACATCCGGGCCTATGTTTCCCCTTCTCGTTTTTCCCTGCTGATTTGGTGTTTTGAACAAAAACACAAGCATATGGAGCATCACTGGAAGGGTCGGAGCTGCTAAAAAAGCATAAGCAAAAACACGCAGAACAAGCAGCACTCTCAGAACACAAACGAGAGAAACCAAGCAGGTAAAGTTCAACAGCCGGAGCCCGACTGTACCTGCTTGGTTTCTCTCGTTTGTGTTCTGAGAGTGCTGCTTGTTCTGTATGTTTTTGGTTTGATGTTTTGTCCCGGTGTTTTGACCAGGTGTTTTGGGTATTGCGGGAGTATTGTCGTGGGTATTGGGGGGGGGGTTATCGGGGATGGTTGAGACACTGGGGCAGTCCCAAGGAGTAGTGCTCATCATGCAAGTCACAGCAGATCCTGGCAGCAGGTAAAAAAATAAATTTTAGCAAACTGCTGTCTTCATTTTCCAGTTACCTTAATCCAAGCCCCCGTCCAAGCACATCGCATCTGTAACCTCTCCCAGGAACCACTGACTAGTATTAGAAAAGCATTAAGGCTGGAGGCAGAAACCACTTGGCCAGCATAAATATAGCCAGTGCTAGGGCCCTGGCTATGGCAGTGGTGAGCTCAGCTGTAACAGTACAGCCTATGGCAACTGACATCCACTTGTCCTGGGTTTTGGCTACAAGGAAGCACGCCCCAGATGCATGCCTATCTGATCGCGGGAGCTGACCACATGTCTTAGCAAATGGCCACATTGGCTTAACAGTTGGATTTCTGTTTGTGACGCCTGAGTTTGTATGTGAGCTCAGTAGTCAAGAGGGCTGGCTGGGTCAAGGAGGATTGAACGTCCAACTGACTGCCATCCTCCAGGGATAGGATGGAGAAGCACTCACTCTGCAATTGGTCCCTAGCAGAGGCTAGGGACCAGCACAGATGAGGTTTAATAGTTACAGGAGGTGTGCCGGACATGGGTGTGTGTGGTCATTGCACGTCACACCTGCCACCTGGGGGGGGTCAAAATAGATGCACTGGCATCCAGTAACTCTGGTCCCCTGATGCCGAGGCCAGAGATCCACAAACCGCTGGACTAGACAACATAGCACCATCTGGGAGGTGTACTCGGGGGGGGGGGTGCCCCACACAGCAGCCCCGCCCCGCAGGCCAATTCTACCTGAACACCGGCAGCAGGACTGACAGGGAGTGACGACGGTCCCAGAGGATGGGAAGAGGTGAATGGGAAGAAGGTGACCCCCCCCCCCAAAAGAAAGCAAATGGCCACATTTTTGGTCTTCAGATATTATTACAGTAATGACAGTTTAAAGGTTTACTAAATGTCTTGAGGTATTCTTCACTAAGTCATGTTTGCTGCTGCTCCAGGCTGCTGCTGTAGGTACTGTACTTTTAACTTTGTGTTAAAAAAGTGAAGAAAAAAAAATGACTACCACGGCCCAGTGGCTTGTGGGGATGAGACACTGACTGCCTCACTGCCTGTGGCTCCAGCGACCTGGAATTTGTGCAAGTAAAAAAGGCCTCTTTGAGCCCCATGCTCACTTCCACTTTTCACCATCTGCACCCACCCCACTCAACTCCTCCCCACTTTAGCATCAATAATCTGTAAAAAAAATGTTTCTCAGTTCCAGCTATCATCACCAGGTTGAGACGTCTTGGGAGACATCTGGTACAGCGGGTGGTACAGGAGCAGGCCCTGGAGCTGATCCTGGAGCAGGCTGCTTTGGGTTGTCTTGAGGCTGTGCCCTGGGCTGGGCTCTGCAGAAGGTGGGTCTGGAGCTGAATCTCCCTCCAGTGATGAAGGCCTGTGGTGAAGGTTATCATATCGCATTAAATGTGTCCTGGATAGCATTGGAGCTGCATGTAGAAGTTGAGAAGGGAGGCTTCTTTTTCCTGCTTTTAGAGTGGTGTGGAAGTAGAGGGGTGGAGGCCTGGGTCTGCTGAGGTATCAGGCCTGCTGTGGCCCAGTGCTGTTTGTCTGTGTGTCTGTCTGGAAGCTTTCATTTACTAGGAAAAGGTAGGGTAGGTAAAGGGTTCTATGTGATAACGGTGAAAGCCTAAAGGTGATCACCATTATCGCGCAGTCAGAGTGCTGAAAACATTTTCGGCACTCTAACACCCTGGCGCACAGGACAACGGCACCGGGAGCATAAATCTCAATGCTTTCTGTGGGGGGGCCTTTGCCCCCCGCACCCCCCTACTAAAGGATTCTCAACTCCAGGGGTGCATTTTGGGGTGAAGGCATGTAAAATGAAAGGTTCGGGCCGGGCACAATAAAATCGCACCAGCGCGCCCGAACCGGTACCTTACCCACTCCAACCACAGGCCAACCCCTGATGCCACGACACAGCTCGGCAACCCACCGCAGCGCCACCCCTACAGCTCCTTCACCTCACTCAGCCCTCGCTCGCTATGCTCGCTCCCCACGTGCACGACATATAGCGACATCCTGTCACCCATTTCATCCACTCCCCATCTGGTCGCCCTACCCTCCCATCGCCACTCTAGAGTTTGCTGTTATTGGGGATTAACACACACCCAGGTGCTGTGAGGACACTCGGACTGCGGCTTCATGCCTCACAACACACGCAGGTGTGCACTGATGCCTAATAACAGGTTATTGCTTACATAGGTTCCTCAGTCAGATCGTATTCACAGGCTTCATAGCATAATCAGGAAGTGGTGTTTGTAGATGTCAGCTCATCTCTATAGTACTTACTGGCCAAAAGGTAGGCCTAATATACTGTAAGTGCTCTACTAACATGAATATTTGGTTTTAAAATAATCGCTTTGTCTCACAACATTATTTGCAATTTTTTTTTTACTTTGGAGACCATTTGGGAACTCTGAATCTTCTTTGAGGGCAACTCTTGCAGCAGGTCGTACAGTTGGGAAACGTCTGTCAGAGGGTGCTTTTTCACAGTAGCTTTCACCAGCGGTGCTTTTTTTTTTTATTCAAGTTTATTGCAGCTGTCAAGCATATAGACTTTGTTTTACAAAGACATTATTATTCCATTTCATTAATCGGCATAACATGGCATATTTCAAAGGTATAAAGTTCTGGCAACTTAAACTGTTTTAACAATATTTAGACTTGGGAAAGGCATACATACATTTATTTATTTATTTATTAGCTTTTGGTAACCGGGTAAGTGTGCTAGGCAACAGACCTGCCTATTTTCAGGCACGACCCAGGAATTAATATTGCTTAAAATACAAATATCCTGTAGACCTCAAGATCAAGGAATACTCACTATTTTTGAGACCCAAGTGGATCTCCCACTATTGCCTCTCCCGCAGACCCCGGTCGGAGGATCCATCTGGTCCATCTATGGGTGAAGATTGGCATTTTCGAGTTCATTTTATAAGTCAGCTCTTCCATGTCCTGCATTTTGGACAGTAGAGCACCACTGTTGGGGAGAAGGTAATGGCCTTGTGGGCTACAGCCAATAAGATATTCCATAAATATGTTGCATCTGGACTCCTGATTTCCCCGGGAGAGAGCCCCAGGATCCCATAAACCTGGGTCAGAGGGGCGGAGAGGGAGAAAACATTGATGAGTGTTTGTGTTATTTTGGTCCAAAAATCTTTGAGGACCAAGCACTGCCAGAATATGTGGGTATGAGGGGCTGGGGATGTGCCACTCCCCCTCCAGCAATGGGGAATGACTCTTCTTCCCCATTTACTCCGAACTGCGGGAGTATAGAAGAATCTAGACCTGATTTTCCATTCGAACTCTTGCCAGGCTGGGGGATGCATAGTTTGGCTAGTGCATATATTTGGCTCCAGTCCTTTTCCTCTACCACTACCCCAATTTCATCTTTCCATTTCAACTTGATTGACCAGGTAGCATCATCATACAAGTGCCTGATGGCTTTATATAAAGTGGACAAGAGTCCTCTATCTATTTGCCTTTGAGTGATGGACCAGCAGTGTTGACGGGGGGCCACCCATGATGATGTCAGTCCATGCATATGTATAAATATGTGGGCAGCCCCTAGCAGCCTCAGTTCTTTTCCCGACATCTCCCAGCTCACTTCATGTGCTGCTTTCACCGCAAATGTGTCAACACTACCTTCGACGAGGAAAGTTCACTTTTTTGTTTTTCCTTATGTCCAGTTTGGATTCCCTTTTCCGTAAGTGCCATTGTGGAAGAAAGATCTACAGATTCAACAACCACTCTCTCTGTGTTCAGTATCTGGGAGCTGCCCACAATGTTCAATCCTGTCCTGATTGCCAGAAATTCAGACAATACATACGTTGTTGACGACTGCAGGAACTGGAATCATACATCGTGGAGCAGAAGGTGACTCTCCTAGAAAATGAATTGCAGTCCTGACCCTCTTTGTCTCGGTCCCCGTTGCCGAGCTCCTAGGCATCCCAGTCGAAGCACCATTCCTCATCCAAGCACAAGCACCGAGACAAAGACAAGGCCTCGAATGATAAAGGTAAGGGCCCTCAGCCATCGACAGCTTCCACCTCCAGGCACTCATAGACGGCTCGGGCCTCTTCCACTCTGGTGCAAAAAAGTACAGATGGTTTTGGCATCCTTATCCCAGAGCATTCAGGCCTCCTGAAGAGACCAAGAGCCTCCTCCATCGACGAGCACCTTGCTGGTTCTCCCATCACCACAACTCTCCGAGGTTTTGTGGGTCCTGGATACATACCAGGCCCCTCTGTTGACAAGTCCTCGACACACATTGACAACCCATCCCTCCAGCATGGGATTGGATCCTTCATCGACGGCCTCTGCTTTCCAGCATTTATTGATGTCTCCATTTTCTGCCTCTTCTCGGCCTTCTAGCATGGGTCAGAGTTTAGCTTCAACAGACTTACCATCCTTGCCACCATCGTCGCAACCCATTTCTTATCTCGGCCCATTGGTCCAGGCATCAGGCATTGCTTCTCAGACTTCGGGCTCTCGGCCCTATCCACAGCCCAGTCCGATCCCCTCAGTGATGTCCTCCTCTCGCATGGGATCCTCAAGGATTCCTTCCCTTCCGCTTCATTGACGGCTCCCGCTGTTGACATTGCCTCTGTGGTCAAAACGGTGTTGGAGGTCATGCAGACCATACAACAGCTTCCAACCCCCCTCATCTCCGTCACCCCTTCCCAGCAAGAGTGTTCGCCATGAGTCTCCCATTCTTCCCTCCTTCCTGGCAATGGAGCAGGATTTCGACTATATGGAGGAGGAGGAGGAGGAGGAAAAGGGCCCAGCTGAGAGTGATGGGGTGCGTACCCCCTCTACTGCCTCTACTCTGTCCTTGGTGAGAGAGGATCCCAGGCTCTGTACTCCCTGCTGTCCTCCAGATGACCCCAGTTTCTTAGACATTATGACCCAGTTACAGCATGTCATGAGGTTTACAACCACTGATTAAGACGTTGGAGACTAGAAGGGAGAGGGGGGACTTGATTGAGGCATTTGAGAACGTGAAGGGGTTCAGTAAGGTAAGGGAAGGGAGATTATTTAAGAGGAAGGTGGAGGTTAAATGTAGAGGGCATAGTCTAAGATTGGAGGGAGGAAGGAAGATTTAGGAGCAATGTGAGGGGGCGTTACTTCACAGAGAGGGTGGTGGAGGCCTGGAGTAAACTACTGGAGGACGTGCTGGGAGCAGAAACAGAGGAGGGATTCAAGAGGGCATGGGACACACATATGGGGTTGGCAAGTGGGGGGAAGGAGAGATCCCGTGATATGGGTAATGAGAAAAGGGGGGAAGGGGCAGACTCGATGGGCCGGAAAGTCCTTTTCTGCCACCAGATTTCTATGATTCCATGAAGACTGGCAATGCCAAAACTTGGCTGAATATTTGGACTTACCGGAGGAACCGGCCACTGTGATCCCTCCACTTATCCAGGCCCATCAAGATGCTATCTCTGTAGCTTGGCACTGTCCATACATGGTCTTTCCCATTTCTAAGAAGGCAGATCACCTGTACCAGGCCCCTGTGGACTGCCCCCTTTTTTTGCAATGGCTCCCCAGGGGGATTCTGTGGTCATAAGTGCTGCTCCCAAACACTTGAGTACTCTGCCTCCTGACAGGGAGTCCAGAAAATTGGACTTTATGAGGAAAAAGAGTATATGCCTCATCCACTCTGGTCATGCGTGTCCTGAACTTTGTGGGGCATATGCTGAAGTACCAGAAAATGCTTTGGGATGCCACCTCTGAAGTACTGTAGCAGTGAAGGTTCCCCAATCCACAGACACTGACCATTTGCTAGCTACCCTTAAGACGGGTGCAAGTATCACTCAGCATCTCCTTCGTGCTCACTATGATGCCATAGATGCCTCTGCGCATGCCTCGGCAACTGGTACATTTCCCTCTGGTGCCATGCATGTCTCCGTGTCTCAGGTTTTACACTCAATGTACAACAGTCCATCTTAAATGCTTCCTTCAGTGGGCACAAGCTCTTTGGTACAGAAACAGAAGGCATCCTTAATGACTTGCAGGCCTCGGGCCGTACTCTCTGTACAGTCCAGATGATGTACCATGTTCAGCAGTCTTCCTGTCAAAGACAGCCATTTCAGTTTCATCATGCCTGTCACCAGAAAGGCCCGGCCTAACAACCACCCTGAAAACGACCGTCCCAGCCTCTTGGCGGTGCTTCTCCTCGGTTACCAGGGGCGGCAGAGCCACCCCTGCCATGGCCGCTGCTGCTACCACTACCTTTTGACTCCTCCACCAGCCTCCCCTGCCATCCTCCGCAGGCCTCATAGGCAATGAGCAGCTGTTTCTCTCTCCATTTAGAGGCCTGGAAACAGATTACAATGGATGAATGGGTACTGCAAATTATTCTTACGGGCAATATTCTGGAGCTCACAGCCACTCCCCTGTCACACCCACCTCGACAGCTTTCAAACCCGCCAGACCACATTCCTGTTCTTCTGGATGAACTCCACTCTTTGATTCAAAAGCAGGCAGTTCAACCTGTGCCTCAAACTGAGCTAGGCAAGGGCTTATATTCACATTTCTTTCCGGCCCCAAGCGCATGGGCGACCTCTGCCCTGTCCTGGATCTTTGGGATCTCAACTGGTTCATCCAGTACAAGAGATTTTGCATGGTCACTCTGCATACGTTCTTGCCTCTCTTAAACCAAGGAGACCATTTATGCGCCCTAGACATGAAAGACACATACCTTCATATTAAAATACATGCAGTCCATCAGCAGTACCTCCAGTTCCAACTACTGGGATACCATTACCAATTCCGCACCTTGACCTTCCATTTTTTTCCTTGGCCCCCAGGGTCTTCACAAAGTGTCTGGTGGTGGTAGCTGCAGCCCTTCGTTGTAGAGGACACTACATATTCCCATACTTAAATGACTGGCTCATAAAAACAAACATTCCGATGTAGTGGGAGCAATATATTTCAATAAATGGACTCTCACTCCAAACAAGGATTGCGGTTCAATTTTTCTTTATTTCATCCTCCTATGTTTCGTTCTGTAAGAGCTTGTTCATGGGGTTTTACATCTGTTGAAAATATTTTAAATTCATATTCGTTCATGTTCTTTTCATATACATTCTCAATTAATTCTTATATACAGTTTATGCTGATATTTACCGCCTGAACTGCCTCTTTAAAAATGCTTATTGACATTCTTTTCTGAATCTTCCTTGACATAATGTCTCCACCACTCATTCACACTAATGGAATCTACAACGGAGGCGCTGGGACCCAGCAGGAGCAAACTTTTCAAGAGGGTCAGCACCAGAGATGGAGCCGTGCGGAAGCAGCACCGCAAGCCGTGGCTCATGCAGTAAAGACTACCTCGGCGTTGACCCTCCAACTGCCTCAGTTCCTTTTCAAACACCATGAAGTCTTGCTATATTATGACAATTAGCAGTTAGCCACAGCACTTGAACTGCCCCGGGGAGGAAGGAGTTAACTCCAGGCTGACTGGAGTTCCAAGCGCGAGTGCTTTGCTGAAAGCTCTATCTGGCTAGTTTCAAACTGAAACTGTCAGATTCTTTACTCCGCTTCACTGAACAGTCGCTCCGGAGATCTGCTCCTTCAGCTCGGTTCATTTCTCGGTTCAAACGAGTGTTTTCGGTTCATTTTAACCGCAATAAGTATTTATTTTACCGCATTTCGGTTCAAAGCTCTATCTGGTAAACCCGTAAGTACAGGATTTTAAAGTCTGTGTGAAATTAATTATCGGTTCGGTTTTGAACACGATCGGTTTCTTAAAAAACCATTTTAAATAATAGCTTGGGCTTTTAGAGTGCGGTTCCGGTTCTTATAGGTTCTAAAAACCTATCTCTTAAATTGGGTTTTCAAATACCGTGACACGGTTAGGAACCGATAAGGTGTGTCTTGCCTGGCACTGCCATAAAAGGGCAAGTTTTTGGATAGGTTGGCATTATGTCTGAGAAACCCAAAAGAAAAACCGGGTCCACTGGGTTTCAACACTGTGATGTTTGTGGGGAAGCCTTTGCCAAGGCTGACCCACACACCACATGTGTTTATTGTCTGGGGGCTGACCACCTCCTGTCAGACTGCCAAGTGTGTAAGAATTTCCCTGCAGCCACCCTGGAGAAAAGATTGGGCCGGCTCAGGGAACGAGAGGCCAAAAAGTCCGCTGACCCAGATGGCCAGCCCGGTCCAGCACCCACTGGACCAGAGGGAGTGCCCTCTGACCAGGGTGAGACTTCCTCGGGCAAAAGGAAGGCTGGTTCTGAGGAACCAGTCCCAGTAAAAAAATCTAAGAAATCAGCAGGTCTGGAGTGCAAGATTGCCTCTCCAACTGCTGCAGAGATAGCTAAAGCCATACAGATTGTCCAGTCACTGTCTCAGGGACCGGCCGAACCACCAACAGCTGGCAAAAGGTTGGTTCGTTCGGTTCCAGTGGTTCAAGAGTATGATGTTGAGGAATTTTATGAACCACAGGAGGGGGAGGAAGATTTTGATCATTATGTATGTGGCTGGGAGGGTCTGGACGTGCCCATTGAACCGGACATTTCTCCAGACAGACCATTAGAATCTCCCCCTATGCTGTCTGAGTCCCCTTCTCATTTTATGTTTTACAAAAAGGTTGCAGAAACCCTCCAGCTTCCCTTGGAAGAGGCTGTGGATGAGCAAGAGGAGCCTGATTATGTTGAGATGATGGATATCCCAGAGTCTAGGAGGTTGTCTATTCCTTTGCATAAGTCATTTAGGAAGCAAACAACAAAATTTTAAAAATCCTCATTCTGTCCCTCCTGTAGATAAAAAAATGGACAGAAGGTATACTTTATCAGGCCCTGATACAGACTTCCTCACTGAGCAGTGTAGTCATGGGTGTGGTACAAGCTGCAGCCTGTGACAGGTAATATCCCCTGGCCTCACATCCTCCTGATAAGGATTCCAGGAAGATTGATGCCATGGCGAAAAACAGTATATGGCAGCTTCTTTGGGACTCAGGCAGGCAAATTATATGGCTTATGTGGCTAGATATCAGAAATCTAGATGGGATACAGTGTTGCAGTTAGCCAAGCAGGCCCATGGCCAGCTGGCTAGTGAATTGAACAGGTGGCTGCTGATGGCATTGAAGCCTCTAAAGTTCAATTTCATACTGCTGTGAGCGTTAATGATGTTTCCTCTAGGGTCATGGCCACTTCTGTAGCTTTCCGTAGGTTGGCATGGCTCAGGTGCACTAATCTGTCACAGGATACTCAGTCAAAGGCTATGGATTTTCCTGTGGTGGGAAATTCTCTGTTTGGAGAGCAAACGGAAAATTATATGAAAAAGATGGATGAATACAGAACTACCTACAAAAGTGCCCAGGCCAAGGAGCGCATGCCACTCCACAGAGGCACACTCCCAGAGGTAGGGGCAGGCCTTTCCACAGGCCTTTTTATCAATCCCAAGCCTCCTCTGCTTTTGCACAGAGGGTTTTTTTCAGAGGCAGAGGTAGGCGGGGCGCAGGTAAACCGTCCCCCACCCCTCAGCCTAAGGCTGCTGCCAAGCAGGCACCCTGATGGGGTGCCCAGGGCCGATTCTCCTGTACCAGTTGGAGGCAGGTTGGCTTATTTCAGCCAGAACTGGGTGTCCCTAACTTCGGACAAATGGGTTCTGGAGGTAGTAAGCCAGGGTCTGGTTCTCAGCTTCAAACAGTTTCCAAAGATGAGAACCAGACATTTTCCACCTGCAAGCCCTTTAGAGGCCCTTGCTTTGGAAGCAGAGGTCTCTTCCTCCTAGACTGCAAATCAGTGGAAGGGTTCCTCCTTGTCACCAGGGCAAGGGCTGTACTCCAGATACTTTCTTACCCCAAAAGACAGGAGAATGGCGGCCCATTCTAGACTTAAGGTACCTGAACAAGCATCTTTTGAAACCAAAGTTCAAAATGTTAACTCTGGCAATGATTTTGCCCTCCCTCAGGCCAGGGGACTGGTTAGCCTCCCTGGACCTCAAGGATGCCTATTTTCATGTCCTGATCAGGCCTTCTCACCGAAAATACCTCAGGTTCGAACTGCCCTCAGGTCACTACCAGTTCAGAGCAATGCCCTTCGGTCTTACCTCTGCTCCAAGGGTATTCACAAAATGTATAGCTGTGGTAGTGGCTCATTTAAGAAGGCACGGGGTTGCTGTGTTTCCCTACCTGGACGACTGGCTCATTGTGGGTCAGTCCCAGATCAGGTAAAATCCCACTTGCAAGTCACCCAGCAGCTTCTCACTTCCCTAGGATTCCTGTTGAATTTACAAAGTCAGTTCTAGAACCAGTTCAGGTACTAACTTTCATAGGTGCGGAATTGGACACAAAGTTGGCCAGGGCATTTCTCCCCTCGGAAAGGGTAGAGAAGCTGATTGCCCTGGCATCCTCTTTCACCCCGCGGGTCTCTCGACCAGCAAGGCACTTTCTGCAACTTCTAGGGCACATGGCTGCCTCCACAGCTGTAGTGCAAGGAGCAAGATTCCAGATGAGAGACATTCAGTTTCATTTGAGGGCCTATTGGTCCCAAAGGAGGGACCCCCTACCAAATTGGTCCCAGTGACCCAACTCTGATTCTAGCTCTTCAGTGGTGGCAGGATCAGAGCAATCTAAGACAAGGGGTCCCTTCATTCCCATTTCTCATTCCCTCACCCTCACCACGGATGCCTCCTTGCTGGGGTGGGGCGCGCACTGGTGACCTTTCCAGTCAGGGGTGTGGTCCCCAGGAATCTCTGCTCCACATCAACCTATTGGAACTCAGAGCTGTCTTTTTAGCTCTTCAGGTTTTCTCGGCATCTATCCAGAACAAAGTAGTTCAGGTCAGGACAGACAATACCACAACAATGTGGTACATCAACAAGCAGGCACTTTCGGTCATCAGCCTTGTGCACCGAAGCAATGAAGTTGTGGTCTCTGGCTTACTCCTGAACTCCCTAGTAGCAGTTCACCTTCCAGGGAAGGACAATGTCCTAGCGGATGCCCTCAGCAGGATTTCTCAGGGTCATCACGAATGGTCTTTGAATCCCCTAGTGCTGGGGTCAGTCTTTGCCAGATGGGGCACTCCTCAGATAGATCTTTTCGCAGCCCCAGACAACCACCAACTTCCTCTGTTCTGTTGCAGGCCTCCAGTAATGGGCTCAGTCCCCCTGGACGCCTTTCTGTTGGATTGGGAAGGGAAGTTCCTGTATGCCTTTCCCCCCCCTTCCCCCTTCTCTTCAGGGTGTTAGTAAAAATCAGATCCCAACCCTGCAAAGTGATTCTGATTGCACCAGACTGGGCCAGGCAACCCTGGTACCCTGCTTCTGTCCCTGACAGTCCACCTCCCTGGACCTTCCCAGGTCCACAACCTGCTGACTTGTGCCCAGGGAGAGTTTGGTATCCGGACCTCAAATCCCTCCACCTCAAGGCTTGGCTCTTGAGGAGTTAGAATTTGCTGATTTACACCTTTCTCAAGGTGTCCTTGATATTTTAGAAAGGCCTCTAGGAAGCCTTCCACTAGGGCCACTTATAATTCCAAATGGAAGAGGTTCTCCATCTGGTGTTCTGGGAAGCAAATTGTCCCAGAATCTGCTGATTTGCCCATTTTGCTGGACTACTTGGTCCATCTTAATTCCTTAGGCCTCAGGCCAGCTACCTTAAAGGTTCATCTGGCAGCTGTCTCTGCTTTTATATCAGCAGGAAAGCCTGCCTCCCTTTCTTCTCACCCTGTGTTTTCCAAGTTTTTTAAGGGGTTACTTCACACTAACCCTCCTTTTCGGGACCCAGCCCCTGCCTGGGACCTTAATGTTTGCATTGCTCAGTTAATGCAACCCCCCTTTGAACCTCTGTCTTCAGCAGACCTTAAGTTCCTAACTTGGAAAACTGTTTTCCTAGTGGCCATCACTTCTGCCAGGCGATAAGTGAGTTACAAGCCCTGTCAGTGGAAAAGATTTTATTCTTTTCACAGAGATAAGGTAGTCCTCAGGACTAACAGAAAGTTTTACCTAAAGTGGTTTCAGATTTCCATCTTAACCAATCCATCTCCTTCCAGTATTTTTCACTGAGCATTCTTCCTTGGGTGAGAGAGATTGCACAGTTTGGAAGTCAAAGAGCTTTAAGCTACTATTTGGAGCACCAAGGGTCACAGGGTTCGAATCCTCCAACTCTTCCTTACCTATGGGAGGTTGGCAAAGGAAACCTGCCACTAAGAGGACAATTGCCAGGTGGATTGTCTCTTGTATCCAATTTTGCTATACAAAAACCAGGTAGAGAACCCCTCAGGACTGAGGGCCCATTCCACCAGGGTACAGCTGCATCTCTAGCGGCTGCTAGAGATATTCCCATTCTGGAAATCTGTCAAGCTGCTACCTGGAAAACAGTTCACACCTTTACCAAGCATTACTCCCTGGATGTCCAGTCCAGGAGAGATGCTCGGTTTAGGCACAGCCGTGCTTCAGAGCCTATTTCCTAAGTAGGTTCTGGCCCTCCTCCATAGAGGTACTGCTGTGTAATCTGCTAATTGTCATAATATAGCAAGACTTCATGGTGTTTGAAGAAAAAATTACTCACTTTAGTAATTGCTTTTCTTCTCATGGAGTCTTGCTATATTATGACCACCCCCCCAACCTGCCCCTCTCAGAACTTCTACTTGGGTAAGGGGTTGGCAAATTAGTGCAAGCACTGTGTCATGCCGTTATAGCTCTTTTTCCCTTTTCCCCTTTTCTTTAGGATTAGGAAAACTAGGTATTTCTGTTTTTGGTTGTATGTTTGGCCCCCCTCCTGGACTTCTGTCTTTTGGGGAGGGGGGCCTAATAGTGCTTGTTAGGGGTGATATTGTTGTTGTTGTTGTTTCTTTTATTGTTATTCTACTAGTAGGTAGCCATTTGGCTAGTGTAGGGTTTTTTCCACACAGACTTTTGCTTAGTGTTGGCTCCGTAAGATCTGACAGTTTCAGTTTGAAACTAGCCAGATAGAGCTTTCAGCAAAGCGCCAGCTTGGAACTCCAGTCAGCTCGGAGTTAACTCCTTCCTCTCCGGGGCAGTTCAAGTGCTGTGGCTAACTGCTAATTGTCATAATATAGCAAGACTCCATGAGAAGAAAAGCAATTACTAAGGTGAGTAATTTTTTCTTTTCTGCCATCTAGTGCGCTTCAGTGACAACGTCGCTTGCCCGCCGGGAGTCAAACTTCAAACTAGCAACATAGTTTTCAGTTTATTGTTTTGTAATTTATCTCGAAAGTACCAAGTAGATTTAATTTTATTGATTAATAAAAGGAGTCTTCAGCCCTCCATTGACGGAGTCCACCATAGCGGGGTCAGGTTACGGTAGGGAGACTTCATATGAAAGCTGTTCAGTCTGCCGGGCTGGGTCCAGTCCACCGCCTTCCCAGAGGGTGGGTCTGACAATGGATGATCCAATGCACAGGGGGATGGGTGGTCCCCCCGAAAGCATAAAAGGAAACGGTCCCATTCGCGGCACCATTCGGCCTCGAGTTCTTCTTTGGCGCACAAGTTGAGAAGAGAAGGCATCACTCGAGGCGCCTTCTGGTATGTCTAAAAGGCCGACGGTCAGTCATTGGTACTAGGCACCGGTCTCCTCCCCTCTCGAAGTCGCCGGTTTCTGGCTCTGGTGCCCGACCTCTTCGACATCGGAGCCTGTCCCCACCTATTGGACAGGCTTCCGATGAACAGTTTCACCAGTGGGCTGCTCTTTTGGAGCAATGGGCTCAGTGGTTGGTCCAGCTACCTGGCCCGGTCACTCCGGGGCCTTTGGGCCATTTGAGGGACCGGGTAGGGCAGTTGGACCTTCCTAGTCGCTTGGCTCCTTCTTCGGTGCCGTCGACTCCGTGCTCAGGTGTTTTTCCCCCCTCACATGGCTGCGATGCAGGGGTCCACACTGATGCCTCTATCACCTGTTAATTTTCCTTCTTTTCCTTCAAATCACAGTTTTTGGAACCTTGGGGCACTCTCAGAGCCATTCACAGCACTGAGGGCTCTGTCGGCGCCGTCCATGGCGCCGGGCGCTCTCTCAGCACCGTCTGCGGTGCCGGGGGCTCTGTCGGTGCTGTCGAAGCGCCGAGGGTTCTGTCAACACCATCCGTGCTGCCAAGGGCTCTGTCGGTGCCGAGGGCTCTGTTAGCACTGTCCATGGTGCCACAGGCTCTGTCAGCGCCGTGGCCTTTGTTGGCAAAATGTGCTGGGCTGTTTCCAATGGTGCCGACTTCCTTGGGTTCGGTGCCATGTTCTTCATCGGCACCAATGCTTGGTGCGGTGCCATCCAGCCTCCAGGGCTTTTTAACTCCCAATTCTTTCCTCTGCTAATTGCCATTCTGATTTGCACTCCTTTACTGTCCATACAGTCCCCCCTGGACTGTCAGGAGATGATTTTGAGCCTGACCCAGATCTTCGTCTGGGTGATGATGTTGAAGGAGCAGGAAGTAATCCTACTGCAGAGCCTGTGGTCGAAGACCTTTTCTTTAAGTCTCTGCTGAAAAATTTAAATTCCACTCTTTCTCTCCAGACTACAGAAATCGATCCTGGGAAGCTTTTAAGACTCCAATACCTACATGTCCAGGAGATCCCTATGGATTTAACTCCTCTGGTACCACCATCTTTTGAGACCCTTTCTCAGATGGTATGGAATAATCCTGCTCTCATCCCTTCCATGGCTAAGTCCATAGATAGGAAGTATGCTGCTCCCAAGGATCAACCCATATTAGCCTCACAAGCTTGCTGATCCCATTGTAGTCTTAGCAGAGAATGACAAGGTCGTCCTCCCTCAAGCATTCCCAGCCTGACCCACCAATAAAGAATCTCGTAAGATAAGACACCTTAGGTAAGAGAGTCTTTCCTGCCTCCACCCCGGGTATGCATATTGCCAGCTACCTGGGCTATTTTCCTCAATATGAGTATGTCCTTTGGCATTCGCTCAAGCAATAGGTAGAAGCTCTGCCTGAGTCAGAAACTAATTCAGAGCAACTTCACACCATAACCGCGGGGCATCGAGTCCAATAACCAACAGGTTAAAGCTGCAATAGATGCTTTCAATACTGCTTCTCGAGCAGCGGTGGCGGGCATTTGTACCCATTGCCACTCTTGGCTACGTACTCCGGGCTTCATGAATGATGCCCAACAGCAGGTCATGGCCTCACCCTTCGACGGTATGTATCTGTTTGGACCCCAGGTGGAACAAGCTCTGGAAGCCACACAGAAGACTAAGTTAGCCATTAAGATAGCTCGACCCGCACCCTCCCCCTCTTGGGGGGGTGCCAATAAGTGTCAATTTCACAACCCTCAGTCCTTTTGGGGCAAAGGCAGGGGGAGCTTTAACAAAAGCCACACACCGCAGCCACAAAAGAAAATGTAGCAGAAGGCACAAGGCCCCAACGCGCCCAGTACCACCTTCTAAGTTCTCGGCCCAGGTCCCATCTGAGCTGCGCGAGGGGGACTCTTCCTCAGCGGTGGGAGGACATTTGACTCAGTTCTACAACCGGTTGAAGTCTATAACATCAGACAAATGGGTCCTTCGGATAATACGTGAGGGGTATTTTCTCAGTCTTTCAGAACCCCCCCCCCGGATCATCCCCCCAAACGACAGCCCAGGCGGTCAGCAGTAAAGTCAGACCTTCTTGCTTCCGAGGTGCAAGGCCTTCTGAACAACAGAGCAGTAGAAGTAGTTCTGCCGGACCAACAAAACACAGGTTTCTACTCCCATTACTTTCTATTTCCAAAGAAAACTGGAGGCATGCACCCCATTCTGGATCTCAGAAAGTTAAACAAATTCCTTCACAAGGAAAAGTTCAAGATGATATCTCTAGGTACCCTTCTACCTTTGATTCATCAACATGATTGGCCAGCTTCCCTGGACATGCAGGATGCCTACCAACACATTCTTATACACCCAAACACCACAAATACCTGAGGTTTGTGGCATTGGGTCAACATTATCAGTTCAGAGTCCTGCCCATTGGACTATCCTTGGCGTCAGGAGTTTTTACAAAGTGTTGTGCAATTCTCGCAGTGCATCTCAGGAAAATTGGAATTCAAGTGTTTCCATATCTGGACGACTGGCTTCTAGCAAGCCCTTCCAGGCAGGGAACTCTGGATGCCGTAGCCAAGGCTTAGACTTCCTCACGTCCATGGGAGTCCTGCTAAATCGCAACAAGTCGCAGTTACAGCACTCCCAGAAACTTCTTTTCATAGGAACTCTTCTGGATACCTCCTGTGCGAAAGCTTTTCTCCCAGAGAACAGAAGGAGCGATATCCTACAGATGGCCCGATACATCAGAGAACACAGCTCGGTTCGAGCTATCTCGATGCAACGGATGCTGGGTCTCGGTGTTCACTGTACCTCTAGCTCATCTCCACATGAGAACCTCTCAGTGGATGCTCAGTACTCAGTGGTCCCCAGCCACTCACCATCAGTCCTTTCCCTTCAAGGTGACAGAACCTCTAAAGAGGTCACTCACCTGCTGGTCACAGGCGGACAACCTTCTGGAAGGGTATCCCTTTGCTCCTCTGGATCATCAGATCTCCATTACCACTGACACATTCCTGATGGGGTGGGGAGCTCACTGCCAGAATCTCCACACCCAAGGTATGTGGACTCAGTACAAATCCCAGCTTCAACTAAACATCCTGGAAATGAGAGCCATCCTCTATGCAGTCCGGGCCTTGAAGGACATACTCTGTCACAAGAGCATTGTCCTTCAAACGGACAACAAAGCAGTGATGTATTACATCAACAAGCAGAGCAGTACACACTCTTACCCTTTATGCAGGGAAGCTATGAGAGTGTGGGAATGGTGCCTGGAGCACAAGGCTCTAATCCACGCAGTTTATCTACCAGGCATGCAGAACAAACTGGCAGACCGTCTCAGCAGAAGGGAGACAGATCCTCACGAGTGGTCTCTCGACTCAACCGTCACTCAGTCACTCTTCAAAGGGTGGGGAACTCCAGACCTGGACCTTTTTGCATCCCCACTCAATGCAAAACTTCCTCTCTTCTGCTCCAGAAATCCAGGACCTGGCATTTTCTATCAGGAAGCATTCAGGCTGCAGTGGACAAATCGCTTTCTATACACCTTTCCTCCACTTCCTCTAATTCAGAGGGTACTTCTCGAATTCGAGTCTCAGGGAGACAGAATGATTCTCATTGCTTCCTTCTGGCCTCGACAGATATGGTTCCTGCTGCACAACAGTCTGTCGGCAACCTTCCCGAAGGTACTTCCCCTTCAGACGAACCTTCTGACCCAGGGGGCCTGTGGTCCATCCCAATCGGAGATCACTTCACCTTCACACTTGGCTCCTGAAGAGATAAAGGTGAACAGGTTTGATGTCTCTCGCAGAGTATCAGATATTCTTCTGGCTGCACGTAAGCCAGCCACTAGAAAAAATTATACAGCCAAATGGAAGCGTTTCTTTCTCTGGTGTGCAAAATTCTCTTTGAATCCTTTTTCCTGCCCACCCAGTAAAGTTCTAGAGTACCTTTTAGACCTCTCAAATTCAGGTCTGCAATAGTCTACAGTAAAAGTTCACCTTTGGGCCATTTCAGCTTATCATGAGCCAGTACTTTCCTTGTCATTGGCTCTGTTACCTGTGGTTAAGAGGTTTCGTAAGGGAATTCTACATACCAGACCTCCTATCAGATGTCCAATCGCAGCCTGGGACATTAACCTTGTGCTAGACATGCTCACTCAGAAACCTTTCGAGCCTCTAGCTACCTGCGAGTTGAAGTTCCTCACTTGGAAAACGGCCTTTCTGGTGGCCATCACTTTGGCCTGTAGAGTTTCTGAAATGCATGCTCTGGTCACAGACCGCCTGTACACTGTACTTCACAAGGACAAAGTAGTTCTTAGGACTCACCCTAAGTTTCTTCCTAAGGCTGTATCAGAATTTCATTTAAACTAGCCTTTAGTACTACCTACCTACTTTACTAACTTTCAGAACGAAGGGGAACGTACCCTTCATTCTTTGGATGTTAAGAGAGCACTGTGATTCTATCTGGATAGAACAAAAGAGATTCACAAGGCTCAGCAACTGTTTGTTTCCTTCAGCGAGACCCGACTGGGTCAACCTGTCGCTGTTAGGTGCAGTTCAGCGTGGCTGGTAGCATGCCTCCACCACTGCTATTCTATGGCACAGGTTAAGCTAGAAGGCAGAGTGTACGCTCACTGTACTAGAGCAGTCACGGCATTTCTGGCAGAAATCAACAATGTGCTCATTGCAGATATTTGCAATGCGGCTACATGGAGCTCAATGCATACTTTCGTTAAGCACTGCGCTTTAGATGTCCATGCCAGACGACATCTGTTGTTTGCTAGGACTATTCTTAACGGACTTCTGTCTTTAGTATATGAGCTCTTAGTTTCTCCTGCCGCCCGTCTTGGGGGGTTATTAGCTTGGTACTCTCCCATTAGTGTGAATGAGTGGTGGAGACTTTATGTCTAAGAAGATGTGGAAATTACGTACCTACCGTAATTCTTGATCTTCTTGGATGAAGTCTCCATCACTCATTCACACGCCCACCCCCCATTCCCCGAGCTCACTTTTTCTGTTTTTGGTCTTCACTCCCTCAATGGCTGGGCTGTGAAGACTCTATTGTTGACCCTTCTTACACAGGTCATTCGGACTATCTTATGACCGATTTTGTTAGGTTAGACCTCTAGGTTAGTTACACTGCACCTCCTTGGGAAAAAAGGTACTGAGGCAGTTGCAGGGTCGACGCTGAGGTCTTTACTGCATGAGCCATGGCTCGTGGTGCCGCTTCCTCGTGGCTCCATCTCTGGCACCAACCCTCTTGAAAAGTTTGCTCCCGCTGGGTCCTAGCACCTCCAGCATACATCTCATTCACACGCCCACTCGCCAGTGTGAATGAGTGGTGGAGACTTCATCCAAGAAGATAAAGAATTGCAGTAGGTACGTAATTTCCATTTATGCTGCCTGTGAACACACAACACATTTTTTCTTTCATTAGTTGTTCTGCAGCTTTAATCTTATGCCATCCCTTCACCTCCACACTGTGTGATAAGGCCAAATGTTAACTTCTGCTAGGCCTGATACCCATTATCCAGGCACATACCTTAACTGGCTTTATTCCAGTTATTCCAGATTCTAGCCCCTTGTATGGGCTCAAATTCTGTATCTTACTTTAAATTCCTGTGAAGTTAGAGACTATTTGAATTTAGTTTATAATTTCCCTGTAATATTATCCAATTGTTAGTCCCTTTCTAGGTTGTATAGCTCTTGTTAATAATTATTTTACCTCTTTCAGGTTGCTGTTGAAATACTACTCGTTTTGTTTGTGTTACATGATCATTGTTTATTTCTGATTACAATGGCGCCCAGACGGTATTGCTTGTAGCTTCTCTCTGCGCTCAGTAGTGCCTTCCTCTCAAGCCCCCTTGGAGAATCCTGCTGTGATGATGTGGCATCATGTGTACCTATCACACGACCATGGAGGTCGCCACACAACCGTACACTCTGCCCTCAGGGCAGACGCGGTTTCTCCAAGGGGACTCTATTATGGCTATATCTCAATGGTGTGTGGTTTACATTTTTAACAGGATGTCAGTTAATTCCAAACCTGATGGTAGACAAGAGGTCCACCATTCTAAATATGTACATTGTTATGTTATTGTTGTTCTGTTCTTTATTATCCCAATACTGGAATATGGGGGGGGGTTAATTTACAGACAGTGCAACCTTAAATGGATACATTTTCTGTTATGTACCAAATATTTCAGTTTCCATTTTACAGACCGATCCAAAATCTTTAATTATTTACACACAGTTTACCATTTTCTAGCTAT